>OY821763.1:22138583-24538583 GCA_963682095.1 Potentilla sterilis | reverse complement strand
TATGGTTAGAATTTTAACAAATAATCTAGTTTCTTTCGATTTTTGACGTTCTCGAAATCCACCGAAACCAACTTTTTATTCTTCTAGGGATGTCCTAAGGCCAACGGGAGTGAACTTTTAGATCATATCATTAATTTTACATCATTTTTCTTTGCATTTTCCCCTAATTTTTAACAAGTAGTTAACGATCGTAAGTGAATTGAGGTTGTTTTAAATCAACCAAAACCCAACTTTTAAGTCTTTTAGGGACCTCCTAAAACCTACAAGAATAGTCTTTTACCTTATTACTTTAATTTCTCCTCAGTTTTCTTAGAATTTTAACAAATCATCAAGTTTATTTCGAATTTCTACGTTTTCCAAATCCACCGAAACCCAACTTTTTATTCTTCTAGGGACCCCGTAATACCAACGGGAGTGAACTTTTTGGTCATATCATTAATTTTACCTCATTTTTTCATGCATTTTCCCCTAATTTTTAACATGTAGTTAAATATCGTAAGTGAATTGAGGTTGTTTTCCCCTAATTTTTAACAAGTAGTTAACGATCGTAAGTGAATTGAGGTTGTTTTAAATCAACCAAAACCCAACTTTTAAGTCTTTTAGGGACCTCCTAAAACCTACAAGAATAGTCTTTTACCTTATTACTTTAATTTCTCCTCAGTTTTCTTAGAATTTTAACAAATCATCAAGTTTATTTCGAATTTCTACGTTTTCCAAATCCACCGAAACCCAACTTTTTATTCTTCTAGGGACCCCGTAATACCAACGGGAGTGAACTTTTTGGTCATATCATTAATTTTACCTCATTTTTTCATGCATTTTCCCCTAATTTTTAACATGTAGTTAAATATCGTAAGTGAATTGAGGTTGTTTTTAATCCACCAAAACCCAACTTTTACGTCTCCTAGGGACCTCTTTAAACATACAAGAATTATCTTTTTCTTAAAGGATTTAATTTCTCCTCATTTTGCTTAGAATTTTAACAAATAATCTAGTTTCTTTCGATTTTTGACGTTCTCGAAATCCACCGAAACCAACTTTTTATTCTTCTAGGGATGTCCTAAGGCCAACGGGAGTGAACTTTTAGATCAAATCATTAATTTTACCTCATTTTTCTTTGCATTTTCTCCTAATTTTTAACAAGTAGTTAACGAACGTAAGGGAATTGAGGTTGTTTTAAAACAACCAAAACCCAACTTTTAAGTCTTTTAGGGACCTCCTAAAACCTAGAACAATAGTCTTTTACCTTATTACTTTAATTTCTCCTCATTTTGCTTAGAATTTTAACAAATCATCAAGTTTCTTTCCAGTTTTGACGTTCTCGAAATCCACCGAAACCCTACTTTTTATTCTTCTAGGGACCTCGTAATACCAACGGGCGTGATCTTTTAGGTCATATCATTAATTTTACCTCATTTTTCCTTGCATTTTCCCCTAATTTTTTACAAGTAGTTAAGGATCGTAAGTGAATTGAGGTTGTTTTAAACCCACCAAAACCCAACTTTTAAGTCTTTTAGAGACCTCCTAAAACCTACAATAATAATCTTTTACCTTATTACTTTAATTTCTCCTCAGTTTTCTTAGAATTTTAACAAATCATCAAGTTTCTTTCGAATTTCTACGTTCTCGAAATCCACCGAAACCCAATTTTTTATTCTTCTAGGGACCTCGTAATACAACCGGGAGTGAACTTTTAGGTCATATCATTAATTTTACCTCATTTTACCTTGCATTTTCCCCTAATTTTTAACATGTAGTTAAATACCGTAAGTGAATTGAGGTTGTTTTAAATCCACCAAAACCCAACTTTTATGTCTTCTAGGGACCTCTTTAAACATACAAGAATTATATTTTTCTTAAAGGCTTTAATTTCTCCTCATTTTGCTTAGAATTTTAACAAATCATCAAGTTTCTTTCCAGTTTTGACGTTCCCGAAATCCACCGAAACCCAACTTTTTCTTCTTCAAGGGACGTCCTAAGGCCAACGGGAGTGAACTTTTAGATCATATCATTAATTTTACCTCATTTTTCTTTGCATTTTCTCCTAATTTTTAACAAGTAGTTAACGAACGTAAGTGAATTGAGGTTGTTTTAAATCAACCAAAACCCAACTTTTAAGTCTTTTAGGGACCTCCTAAAACCTAGAACAATAGTCTTTTGATGGAGGTGTTATCCAAGCATAAAATACCTGCAAAACAACTACATACAAATAATACCCTTCTTGTGTCGAGTGTAGTATTGACAAGTAGGGATCGTTCTATCCGGGGAAATCAAGGGCTTTCAATCACACAAAGCATTGTATTAAAGGGGGTGTCGAAATTTTTAATTATTATTTACCTACTAGTTTACGAAAATTAAATCCTAGATTACTATATACAATTGATCATCACCTTTCACACAATCACCAAACACGAATCTCATTACACATGCAATAAAATTAAAACAAGTAATAGGGCAGCAAGCATAAAACGATTTCAAGATTAATTAAGCTCCAATTTAATTAGGACCAACGCAGCTTATCCTAATTATTCAAGACATCACAAGTATTTAGAATCCGAAACGCGCGCAATCCTAAACATGGTACTAATCGGTTTAATAACACAACACATGTAAATTAAACACAAAAAGCACATAAGCACATATTGTCGAATTGAAACATGTTAGCAAGTATGGCGTCACTCATCTCACATCGACATGTAAATTTCCATAATTACTCTAACCCTTAGATTAATACATATTAAAACCAACAACGCGTGTGAATCAACATGTATTAAATCGGCATATGAATTCAACATCTAGATAACACTCATGGCCTGCGAATGCATCTAGACATCTCCTTCGGTTCCACACGAATTAAGGAAATAAACCTAATTAAAATCAAGAAAACATGCTAAAGCTTGCTGTCCAACATACCATATTCAATTAAACACATGCATAATTCGGCAATCACATACAAAATATCCAAACAATTATAACAAAGATACGACGATCCCATATATGATTATCAATACCGAAATTAAAACCAAAAACCAAAACATACTTCATAGACAAAGTTGTGTTTAAATACAAAGTAACAAAAACCAATAAAATACAATCCATGTTACAACCTTGGTTAAGATTCGGCAAGGATTGGTGAGATGGTGATCGAATTGATGTGAGAGGTGGTGGATTCGGCTTTGCTCCTTGGTATGAAATTTGAGGAATGAATTTGGCAGGGATTCGGCAGCTTTTTGTGGAGAGAGAGATGATGATTTTCTGAATACCAAGTGTGGCATTTATAGAGGAAAAGGGGAAGCTAGGGTTCGGCAAGAGTCATGCACAAGAGAGCCGAATCCCTCTTGACTTTGGTTTCGGCAAACTTGATCTTCAAGGAAACCGAAATTATCATCTCCATTAATTCGGCTAAGTCTTCTTTTCCATGCAATTTCCACCGAAATTAATCTCTTTAATCAGCCGAATATCTCTTGTATTTTTTTCAATTGTTTCGGCTCCAAGTGAATGTATATACCAATGATCATGTCCACATCCATTCAATGTGTTCCTCTCTTTTAATTCTGCCGAAAGTCTTCTTCCATTTTAATCTCTAATCCATGCATTATCCAAGATATAAACCAAGCAAAATCGGAATTAAATCTCCCATAGGATTTCTGAATAAAATGTTGCACGGCACCAAAGAAACCAAAACCAAATTGGTTTCAACTCCTTCTTTATCACGGCAAGAATTCTTCTTTTCTTTTCTTCTAATCCGAAATTCTATAAGATAAATAGAATTAATTCTTGATTAAATCTTCATTTGGCCGGCCTTGAAGTCTTTGAATCCATCTCTTCCTTCTTGAAGCTTACGGCAACACATCCTCCTCTTTGCCGAAAATTATCTTGATTTAAAGAAAATATTTCCTCCTTTATCTCCAAGTAATCTGAAAATAAAGAAAAGAAATACACAATTAATTCATGCATTAAACTTGTCCTAATCTAGACAAATGATGTCTTAAAAAGACATATATGTAATAGATAAGATTATTAGATTAGGAAAGTTTCCAAATCCGATTTGGATTTCTATTTCTTGATCTTCACGCAATGCATCTTCATTTTCTTGCCGAATTAATTCCATTTGTCTTCTCATGATTTCCTTGGTTATATGATCATGAAATAAATCAAGAAGAAGACAAAAATATGTAGCACAATTATCATGAGTAAGAGTCCTAGATAGATAAGGAATCCTAGTTCAACAAGGAGTTGTATTTTCAATGAAATTCTTTTGACAATTCAGAAACGTCGAGCATTTGTAGACTCCTTGTTCAACTAAAATTCCTAGATTCGTAGAATTCAATTAGGACTCAAACTCGTAGAATCCTTATCCAACTGGGATTCCTACTTTAGTAAGGATTCCTTTTCCAAATAGAGTTCTACTTGAAAAAGGAGTCCTAGTCACATTAAAACTCTTATTAGGAATCCTAGTTCAATAAGGATTCCACCATAATTATGCATTTTCACAATTTATAGCACAAACCGATCCACACAAGTATTAGAAACGACAAATACTGAAAATTCCATTTCGACAAGTTTCCTAGTCAAAACAAGTTTCCTAGTCCAAACAGGTTTCCTAGTCCAAACAGGATTCCTAGTACAACAAGGAGTCCTACTTAAACTAAAACTCTTCAAAATTCGACATTTCTGCATTTTTAGCTCAATTTATTCACCAACACTTGCCAACGACTCTAACATGACTCAATGACTCTATAATACAACAATAAGGGATAAGAAATGCATAAATGGGGATAAAAACATATTAAGAACGTCGCATTTTATGCTCCTATCAACTACCCCACACTTAGCCATTGCTAGTCCCTTAGCAAAACAAATAAAAAGACTCAACACTACAGCCCCTAAAATGATTGTCTCAGGATCTTTAAACACATAGCTTTCAAGTTAAGCATTCAATGTAAGCACAATAATCCCAAGCGTCATAGACATGTATCATAGCATGAACAAGTAAGAAACGAAAATCACAAGCAATGACATGTTATGTTGATTTCATCCTCCTCACTAGGCATACTCTCTTCTTTTCACTCATGATATGGCAATTCACTCAAAGTATATGCAAGAGAACAGATTGTAAGGCAACAAATAGCTCGCATATTTCATCAAATAAAAGCACTTTGTGAATTTAATTTTCAGGAAAAACTTCATATAACAACTATGTGCACAAATGAACCACAGCCATATGCTCAATTCTTGACAAAAATCTCCACACATCAAAGTTCACCTATTTTAAGAATCATGAAAAGATCAACATAATGGTGATAATGGGGGTTGGCATAAGGCATTCTTATTTTGGAAGTGGTGATTAAACGTCACCAAGACTTGGCAAAATTCAATTCTCCTTATGACTTCACTTCAAAGGGCCAAATTTTATCATGTTGGGCCCAAAATTCATTCTTCTCTTCCCCATAACAAAGTGAATATGAACAAAGGTCAAGTATAGCAACAATAGACCTTCAATTATCACACAAACTCCAATTTCACAATCATAAACTTATCCAAAAATTTTTATTGCCGAAACTTCCTCTTTTTCTTTTTATTTCGGATCGGATTTTCTTTTTATTTTCAGTCCGATTTTTCTTCTTTTCTCTTCTTTTATTCGGCAACACCTTTTCTTTTCTTAATAATTGGACAAGATCACCCCACACTTACTTCAAAACATCACATCAATTCACACATTCCATTAAATTTTACCAAGTCTTGATAACAATGGTAAGGTTAAACTGTTCTAAGCTCAAGGAAAGTGTATCATGGTGATGAAAGAATAGCTCAATGTCGGCTCAAGGGGTTAAAACTAAGGAGTCCCACGACGGGCACAAATTAGGCATAAGCTTTGTTTGGCATTGGTGGTAATCCTAACATGATCTTTTCAATCCTTTTCAAAATCAAGGCATTTCATGAATAATAGTCTCAAAAATTGTCAAGAACAAGTTCTAGCATTCTAGAGTTCATTAAAAGCTATGGCACATAGTCATTGAATAATCAAAGAATGATGAAGTTTTGAAAAATTCTGCCCATTTTTATCACTCAAGAAGAAAGTATATGGCAATCAAAGCTCACAAAGGTTATTATGGAACAAAATCAACACAACATACATGCTTATTACACAATTAAGTTCAAGTCTCAAATGTTCATACCAATCACAAAGTCCATGAAACTCACAATTATTTTCAAGATTATGCAAAACCATCATCTATGTATTCAAGATATAATCATCATAGACTATTTAGGGGCACCTAAGACTCTAAAACAAAAAAATTTAAAAAGCAACGAAATTAATGACAAAAAGCAACGAATTTTTTTTTTTCTTTTTTTCAATTTTTTTTTTTTCAATTTTTCTGATTTTTTATTTTCTTTTCTTTTTAAGACTCAAAACAAAAACTTAAAACAAAAACAAACATGTGAAACATGTATCCCTACCCCACACTTAGAAAATTACATTGTCCTCAATGTACACATAAATTATGTAGTAATTTCTAAGCATTTGATAATTCACAAGTTCCACATTTATACAATTCAACCAAAAAGAGTTTAGGGTTTAGAAATTCAAACTCTCGTAGACGGCTCCTTCACACTTTTGGTTGAAATGGGTTGCCTCCCATGCAGCGCTTAATGTTTATAGTCTACTCAGCCTAGACTCTTCTCCATATTATCAGGATCTTGGTGCGTCTCTGAATTGAATCTCCTCAATGGTGTGCTCCTCAAAAGGCTCGTAGTAAGGCTTAAGTCGATGACCATTCACCTTGAACGCTTTTCCTGTTTCGATACTTTGAATTTCTATAGCACCATGAGAAAACACATTAGTAACAATATAAGGACCAGCCAAACGAGTACGCAATTTTCCAGGAAATAATCTAAGACGAGAATGATACAACAAGACTTTTTGACCAATATGAAACTTTTTGCCTCTTATCATCTTGTCATGAACCAATTTCGTCTTCTCCTTGTAAATCCACGCAGCATCATATGCATCATTTCTGATTTCCTCAAGCTCGCTCAGCTGCAATTTCCTGTGAAGTCCAGCCTTGTCAAGTTCCATGTTGAATTGCTTGACCGCCCACCACGCCTTGTGCTCCAACTCTACTGGAAGATGGCACGCCTTGCCATAAGTAAGCCGAAATGGAGACATCCCAATGGGTGTCTTATATGCCGTTCTGTAGGCCCAAAGTGCATCATCAAGTCTATCGCTCCAATCTTTCCTTGATGGGCCCACAGTTTTCTCCAATATGCTCTTGATCTCTCTGTTGGACACTTCTGCCATTCCGCTCGTCTGAGGATGATAAGGTGTGGATACCTTATGGGTGACTCCATATCTTCTGAGCAAAGCCTCTATTGTTCTGTTGCAGAAATGAGAACCTCCATCGCTTATAAGCACACGAGGTACTCCAAACCTGGAAAATATGTTAGTTCTCAAGAAACCTGCAACAACTTTAGAATCATTAGTCCTTGTGGCTTTTGCCTCCACCCATTTTGACACATAATCAACAGCCAACAAGATATAAAGAAAGCCCTTAGATGAAGGAAAAGGTCCCATAAAATCTATACCCCATACATCAAATATTTCGACAAAGATCATATAAGTAAGGGGCATTTGGTCTCTCTTACCAATGTTACCTGTCATTTGGCACCTATCACATGTCATACAAAATGTGTATGCATCTTTGAAAATCGTGGGCCAATAAAAACCGCTTTCTAATACCAACGGGAGTGAACTTTTTGGTCATATCGTGGGCTAATTTTCGAAATCCACGGAAACCCAACTTTTTATTCTTCTAGAGACCCCGTAATACCAACGGGAGTGAACTTTTTGGTCATATCATTAATTTAACCTCATTTTTCCAAGCATTTTCCCCTAATTTTTAACATGTAGTTAAATATCGTAAGTGAATTGAGGTTGTTTTAAATCCACCAAAACCCAACTTTTACGTCTCCTAGGGACCTCTTTAAACATACAAGAATTATCTTTTTCTTAAAGGATTTAATTTCTCCTCATTTTGCTTAGAATTTTAACAAATAATCTAGTTTCTTTCGATTTTTGACGTTCTCGAAATCCACCGAAACCAACTTTTTATTCTTCTAGGGATGTCCTAAGGCCAACGGGAGTGAACTTTTAGGTAATATCATTAATTTTACCTCATTTTTCTTTGCATTTTTCCCTAATTTTTAACAAGTAGTTAACGATCGTAAGTGAATTGAGGTTATTTTAAATCAACCAAAACCCAACTTTAAAGTCTTTTAGGGACCTCCTAAAACCTACAAGAATAGTCTTTTACCTTACTACTTTAATTTCTCCTCAGTTTTCTTAGAATTTTAAAAAATCATCAAGTTTATTTCGAATTTCTACGTTCTCCAAATCCACCGAAACCCAACTTTTTATTCTTCTAGGGACCACGTAATACAACCGGGAGTGAACTTTTAGGTCATATCATTAATTTTACCTCATTTTACCTTGCATTTTCCCCTAATTTTTAACATGTAGTTAAATACCGTAAGTGAATTGAGGTTGTTTTAAATCCACCAAAACCCAACTTTTATGTCTTCTAGGGATCTCTTTAAACATACAAGAATTATCTTTTTCTTAAAGGCTTTAATTTCTCCTCATTTTGCTTAGAATTTTAAAAAATCATCAAGTTTCTTTCCAGTTTTGACGTTCTCGAAATCCACCGAAACCCAACTTTTTCTTCTTCAAGGGACGTCCTAAGGCCAACGGGAGTGAACTTTTAGATCATATCATTAATTTTACCTCATTTTTCTTTGCATTTTCTCCTAATTTTTAACAAGTAGTTAACGAACGTAAGGGAATTGAGGTTGTTTTAAATCAACCAAAACCCAACTTTTAAGTCTTTTAGGGACCTCCTAAAACCTAGAACAATAGTCTTTTACCTTATTACTTTAATTTCTCCTCAGTTTTCTTAGAATTTTAACAAATCATCAAGTTTATTTTGAATTTCTACGTTCTCGAAATCCACCGAAACCCAACTTTTTATTCTTCTAGGGACCTCGTAATACCAACGGCCGTGATCTTTTAGGTCATATCATTAATTTTACCTCATTTGTCTTTGCATTTTTCCCTAATTTTTTACAAGTAGTTAAGGATCGTAAGTGAATTGAGGTTGTTTTAAACCCACCAAAACCCAACTTTTAAGTCTTTTAGAGACCTCCTAAAACCTACAATAATAATCTTTTACCTTATTACTTTAATTTCTCCTCAGTTTTCTTAGAATTTTAACAAATCATCAAGTTTCTTTCCAGTTTTGACGTTCTCGAAATCAACCAAAACCCAACTTTTAAGTCTTTTAGAGACCTCCTAAAACATACAAGAATACTCTCTTACCTTATTACTTTAATTTCTCCTCAGTTTTCTTAGAATTTTAACAAATCATCAAGTTTCTTTCGAATTTCTACGTTCTCCAAATCCACCGAAACACAACTTATTATTCTTCTAGGGACCTCGTAATACCAACGGGAGTGAACTTTTAAGTCATATCATTAATTTTACCTCATTTTTCCTTGCATTTTCCCCTAATTTTTAACATGTAGTTAAATACCGTAAGTGAATTGAGGTTGTTTTAAATCCCCAAAAACCCAACTTTTATGTCTTCTAGCGACCTCTTTAAACATACAAGAATTATCTTTTTCTTAAAGGCTTTAATTTCTCCTCATTTTGCTTAGAATTTTAACAAATCATCAAGTTTCTTTCCAGTTTTGACGTTCTCGATATCCACCGAAACCCAACTTTTTCTTCTTCAAGGGACGTCCTAAGGCCAACGGGAGTGAACTTTTAGATCATATCATTAATTTTACCTCATTTTTCTTTGCATTTTCCCCTAATTTTTAACAAGTAGTTAACGACCGTAAGTGAATTGAGGTTGTTTTAAATCAACCAAAACCCAACTTTTAAGTCTTTTAGGGACCTCCTAAAACCTAGAACAATAGTCTCTTACCTTATTACTTTAATTTCTCCTCAGTTTTCTTAGAATTTTAACAAATCATCAAGTTTATTTCGAATTTCTACGTTCTCCAAATCCACCGAAACCCAACTTTTTATTCTTCTAGGGACCTCGTAATACCAACGGGCGTGATCTTTTAGGTCATATCATTAATTTTACCTCATTTGTCCTTGCATTTTCTCCTAATTTTTTACAAGTAGTTAAGGATCGTAAGTGAATTGAGGTTGTTTTAAACCCACCAAAACCCAACTTTTAAGTCTTTAAGGGACCTCCTAAAACGTACAAGAATAGTCTTTTACCTTATTACTTTAATTTATCCTCAGTTTTCTTAGAATTTTAACAAATCATCAAGTTTCTTTCGAATTTCTACGTTCTCGAAATCCACCGAAACCCAACTTTTTATTCTTCTAGGGACCTCGTAATACAACCGGGAGTGAACTTTTAGGTCATATCATTAATTTTACCTCATTTTACCTTGCATTTTCCCCTAATTTTTAACATGTAGTTAAATATCGTAAGTGAATTGAGGTTGTTTTAAATCCACCAAAACCCAACTTTTACGTCTCCTAGGGACCTCTTTAAACATACAAGAATTATCTTTTTCTTAAAGGATTTAATTTCTCCTCATTTTGCTTAGAATTTTAACAAATAATCTAGTTTCTTTCGATTTTTGACGTTCTCGAAATCCACCGAAACCAACTTTTTATTCTTCTAGGGATGTCCTAAGGCCAACGGGAGTGAACTTTTAGGTAATATCATTAATTTTACCTCATTTTTCTTTGCATTTTCCCCTAATTTTTAACAAGAAGTTAACGATCGTAAGTGAATTGAGGTTGTTTTAAATCAACCAAAACCCAACTTTTAAGTCTTTTAGGGACCTCCTGAAACCTACAAGAATAGTCTTTTACCTTACTACTTTAATTTCTCCTCAGTTTTCTTAGAATTTTAACAAATCATCAAGTTTATTTCGAATTTCTACGTTCTCCAAATCCACCGAAACCCAACTTTTTATTCTTCTAGGGACCTCGTAATACAACCGGGAGTGAACTTTTAGGTCATATCATTAATTTTACCTCATTTTACCTTGCATTTTCCCCTAATTTTTAACATGTAGTTAAATACCGTAAGTGAATTGAGGTTGTTTTAAATCCACCAAAACCCAACTTTTATGTCTTCTAGGGACCTCTTTAAACATACAAGAATTATCTTTTTCTTAAAGGCTTTAATTTCTCCTCATTTTGCTTAGAATTTTAACAAATCATCAAGTTTCTTTCCAGTTTTGACGTTCTCGAAATCCACCGAAACCCAACTTTTTCTTCTTCAAGGGACGTCCTAAGGCCAACGGGAGTGAACTTTTAGATCATATCATTAATTTTACCTCATTTTTCTTTGCATTTTCTCCTAATTTTTAACAAGTAGTTAACGAACGTAAGGGAATTGAGGTTGTTTTAAATCAACCAAAACCCAACTTTTAAGTCTTTTAGGGACCTCCTAAAACCTAGAACAATAGTCTTTTACCTTATTACTTTAATTTCTCCTCAGTTTTCTTAGAATTTTAACAAATCATCAAGTTTATTTTGAATTTCTACGTTCTCGAAATCCACCGAAACCCAACTTTTTATTCTTCTAGGGACCTCGTAATACCAACGGGCGTGATCTTTTAGGTCATATCATTAATTTTACCTCATTTGTCCTTGCATTTTCCCCTAATTTTTTACAAGTAGTTAAGGATCGTAAGTGAATTGAGGTTGTTTTAAACCCACCAAAACCCAACCTTTAAGTCTTTTAGAGACCTCCTAAAACCTACAATAATAATCTTTTACCTTATTACTTTAATTTCTCCTCAGTTTTCTTAGAATTTTAACAAATCATCAAGTTTCTTTCCAGTTTTGACGTTCTCGAAATCAACCAAAACCCAACTTTTAAGTCTTTTAGAGACCTCCTAAAACCTACAAGAATACTCTCTTACCTTATTACTTTAATTTCTCCTCAGTTTTCTTAGAATTTTAACAAATCATCAAGTTTCTTTCGAATTTCTACCTTCTCCAAATCCACCGAAACCCAACTTATTATTCTTCTAGGGACCTCGTAATACCAACGGGAGTGAACTTTTAGGTCATATCATTAATTTTACCTCATTTTTCCTTGCATTTTCCCCTAATTTTTAACATGTAGTTAAATACCGTAAGTGAATTGAGGTTGTTTTAAATCCCCAAAAACCCAACTTTTATGTCTACTAGCGACCTCTTTAAACATACAAGAATTATCTTTTTTTAAAGGCTTTAATTTCTCCTCATTTTGCTTAGAATTTTAACAAATCATCAAGTTTCTTTCCAGTTTTGACGTTCTCGATATCCACCGAAACCCAACTTTTTCTTCTTCAAGGGACGTCCTAAGGCCAACGGGAGTGAACTTTTAGATCATATCATTAATTTTACCTCATTTTTCTTTGCATTTTCCCCTAATTTTTAACAAGTAGTTAACGACCGTAAGTGGATTGAGGTTGTTTTAAATCAACCAAAACCCAACTTTTAAGTCTTTTAGGGACCTCCTAAAACCTAGAACAATAGTCTCTTACCTTATTACTTTAATTTCTCCTCAGTTTTCTTAGAATTTTAACAAATCATCAAGTTTATTTCGAATTTCTACGTTCTCCAAATCCACCGAAACCCAACTTTTTATTATTCTAGGGACCTCGTAATACCAACGGGCGTGATCTTTTAGGTCATATCATTAATTTTACCTCATTTGTCCTTGCATTTTCCCCTAATTTTTTACAAGTAGTTAAGGATCGTAAGTGAATTGAGGTTGTTTTAAATCCACCAAAACCCAACTTTTAAGTCTTTAAGGGACCTCCTAAAACGTACAAGAATAGTCTTTTACCTTATTACTTTAATTTATCCTCAGTTTTCTTAGAATTTTAACAAATCATCAAGTTTCTTTCGAATTTCTACGTTCTCGAAATCCACCGAAACCCAACTTTTTATTCTTCTAGGGACCTCGTAATACAACCGGTAGTGAACTTTTAGGTCATATCATTAATTTTACCTCATTTTACCTTGCATTTTCCCCTAATTTTTAACATGTAGTTAAATATCGTAAGTGAATTGAGGTTGTTTTAAATCCACCAAAACCCAACTTTTACGTCTCCTAGGGACCTCTTTAAACATACAAGAATTATCTTTTTCTTAAAGGATTTAATTTCTCCTCATTTTGCTTAGAATTTTAACAAATAATCTAGTTTCTTTCGATTTTTGACGTTCTCGAAATCCACCGAAACCAACTTTTTATTCTTCTAGGGATGTCCTAAGGCCAACGGGAGTGAACTTTTAGGTAATATCATTAATTTTACCTCATTTTTCTTTGCATTTTCCCCTAATTTTTAACAAGAAGTTAACGATCGTAAGTGAATTGAGGTTGTTTTAAATCAACCAAAACCCAACTTTTAAGTCTTTTAGGGACCTCCTGAAACCTACAAGAATAGTCTTTTACCTTACTACTTTAATTTCTCCTCAGTTTTCTTAGAATTTTAACAAATCATCAAGTTTATTTCGAATTTCTACGTTCTCCAAATCCACCGAAACCCAACTTTTTATTCTTCTAGGGACCTCGTAATACAACCGGGAGTGAACTTTTAGGTCATATCATTAATTTTACCTCATTTTACCTTGCATTTTCCCCTAATTTTTAACATGTAGTTAAATACCGTAAGTGAATTGAGGTTGTTTTAAATCCACCAAAACCCAACTTTTATGTCTTTTAGGGACCTCTTTAAACATACAAGAATTATCTTTTTCTTAAAGGCTTTAATTTCTCCTCATTTTGCTTAGAATTTTAACAAATCATCAAGTTTCTTTCCAGTTTTGACGTTCTCGAAATCCACCGAAACCCAACTTTTTCTTCTTCAAGGGACGTCCTAAGGCCAACGGGAGTGAACTTTTAGATCATATCATTAATTTTACCTCATTTTTCTTTGCATTTTCTCCTAATTTTTAACAAGTAGTTAACGAACGTAAGGGAATTGAGGTTGTTTTAAATCAACCAAAACCCAACTTTTAAGTCTTTTAGGGACCTCCTAAAACCTAGAACAATAGTCTTTTACCTTATTACTTTAATTTCTCCTCAGTTTTCTTAGAATTTTAACAAATCATCAAGTTTATTTTGAATTTCTACGTTCTCGAAATCCACCGAAACCCAACTTTTTATTCTTCTAGGGACCTCGTAATACCAACGGGCGTGATCTTTTAGGTCATATCATTAATTTTACCTCATTTGTCCTTGCATTTTCCCCTAATTTTTTACAAGTAGTTAAGGATCGTAAGTGAATTGAGGTTGTTTTAAACCCACCAAAACCCAACCTTTAAGTCTTTTAGAGACCTCCTAAAACCTACAATAATAATCTTTTACCTTATTACTTTAATTTCTCCTCAGTTTTCTTAGAATTTTAACAAATCATCAAGTTTCTTTCCAGTTTTGACGTTCTCGAAATCAACCAAAACCCAACTTTTAAGTCTTTTAGAGACCTCCTAAAACCTACAAGAATACTCTCTTACCTTATTACTTTAATTTCTCCTCAGTTTTCTTAGAATTTTAACAAATCATCAAGTTTCTTTCGAATTTCTACCTTCTCCAAATCCACCGAAACCCAACTTATTATTCTTCTAGGGACCTCGTAATACCAACGGGAGTGAACTTTTAGGTCATATCATTAATTTTACCTCATTTTTCCTTGCATTTTCCCCTAATTTTTAACATGTAGTTAAATACCGTAAGTGAATTGAGGTTGTTTTAAATCCCCAAAAACCCAACTTTTATGTCTACTAGCGACCTCTTTAAACATACAAGAATTATCTTTTTCTTAAAGGCTTTAATTTCTCCTCATTTTGCTTAGAATTTTAACAAATCATCAAGTTTCTTTCCAGTTTTGACGTTCTCGATATCCACCGAAACCCAACTTTTTCTTCTTCAAGGGACGTCCTAAGGCCAACGGGAGTGAACTTTTAGATCATATCATTAATTTTACCTCATTTTTCTTTGCATTTTCCCCTAATTTTTAACAAGTAGTTAACGACCGTAAGTGGATTGAGGTTGTTTTAAATCAACCAAAACCCAACTTTTAAGTCTTTTAGGGACCTCCTAAAACCTAGAACAATAGTCTCTTACCTTATTACTTTAATTTCTCCTCAGTTTTCTTAGAATTTTAACAAATCATCAAGTTTATTTCGAATTTCTACGTTCTCCAAATCCACCGAAACCCAACTTTTTATTCTTCTAGGGACCTCGTAATACCAACGGGCGTGATCTTTTAGGTCATATCATTAATTTTACCTCATTTGTCCTTGCATTTTCCCCTAATTTTTTACAAGTAGTTAAGGATCGTAAGTGAATTGAGGTTGTTTTAAACCCACCAAAACCCAACTTTTAAGTCTTTAAGGGACCTCCTAAAACGTACAAGAATAGTCTTTTACCTTATTACTTTAATTTATCCTCAGTTTTCTTAGAATTTTAACAAATCATCAAGTTTCTTTCGAATTTCTACGTTCTCGAAATCCACCGAAACCCAACTTTTTATTCTTCTAGGGACCTCGTAATACAACCGGGAGTGAACTTTTAGGTCATATCATTAATTTTACCTCATTTTACCTTGCATTTTCCCCTAATTTTTAACATGTAGTTAAATATCGTAAGTGAATTGAGGTTGTTTTAAATCCACCAAAACCCAACTTTTACGTCTCCTAGGGACCTCTTTAAACATACAAGAATTATCTTTTTCTTAAAGGATTTAATTTCTCCTCATTTTGCTTAGAATTTTAACAAATAATCTAGTTTCTTTCGATTTTTGACGTTCTCGAAATCCACCGAAACCAACTTTTTATTCTTCTAGGGATGTCCTAAGGCCAACGGGAGTGAACTTTTAGGTAATATCATTAATTTTACCTCATTTTTCTTTGCATTTTCCCCTAATTTTTAACAAGAAGTTAACGATCGTAAGTGAATTGAGGTTGTTTTAAATCAACCAAAACCCAACTTTTAAGTCTTTTAGGGACCTCCTAAAACCTACAAGAATAGTCTTTTACCTTACTACTTTAATTTCTCCTCAGTTTTCTTAGAATTTTAACAAATCATCAAGTTTATTTCGAATTTCTACGTTCTCCAAATCCACCGAAACCCAACTTTTTATTCTTCTAGGGACCTCGTAATACAACCGGGAGTGAACTTTTAGGTCATATCATTAATTTTACCTCATTTTACCTTGCATTTTCCCCTAATTTTTAATATGTAGTTAAATACCGTAAGTGAATTGAGGTTGTTTTAAATCCACCAAAACCCAACTTTTATGTCTTCTAGGGACCTCTTTAAACATACAAGAATTATCTTTTTCTTAAAGGCTTTAATTTCTCCTCATTTTGCTTAGAATTT
Organism: Potentilla sterilis; assembly: GCA_963682095.1. Lineage (NCBI taxonomy): Eukaryota > Viridiplantae > Streptophyta > Magnoliopsida > Rosales > Rosaceae > Potentilla > Potentilla sterilis. The sequence goes on along the minus strand of OY821763.1, from coordinate 24,522,171 downwards.
TAACAAATCATCAAGTTTCTTTCCAGTTTTGACGTTCTCGAAATCCACCGAAACCCAACTTTTTCTTCTTCAAGGGACGTCCTAAGGCCAACGGGAGTGAACTTTTAGATCATATCATTAATTTTACCTCATTTTTCTTTGCATTTTCTCCTAATTTTTAACAAGTAGTTAACGAACGTAAGGGAATTGAGGTTGTTTTAAATCCACCAAAACCCAACTTTTAAGTCTTTTAGGGACCTCCTAAAACCTAGAACAATAGTCTTTTACCTTATTACTTTAATTTCTCCTCAGTTTTCTTAGAATTTTAACAAATCATCAAGTTTATTTTGAATTTCTACGTTCTCGAAATCCACCGAAACCCAACTTTTTATTCTTCTAGGGACCTCGTAATACCAACGGGCGTGATCTTTTAGGTCATATCATTAATTTTACCTCATTTGTCCTTGCATTTTCCCCTAATTTTTTACAAGTAGTTAAGGATCGTAAGTGAATTGAGGTTGTTTTAAACCCACCAAAACCCAACTTTTAAGTCTTTTAGAGACCTCCTAAAACCTACAATAATAATCTTTTACCTTATTACTTTAATTTCTCCTCAGTTTTCTTAGAATTTTAACAAATCATCAAGTTTCTTTCCAGTTTTGACGTTCTCGAAATCAACCAAAACCCAACTTTTAAGTCTTTTAGAGACCTCCTAAAACCTACAAGAATACTCTCTTACCTTATTACTTTAATTTCTCCTCAGTTTTCTTAGAATTTGAACAAATCATCAAGTTTCTTTCGAATTTCTACCTTCTCCAAATCCACCGAAACCCAACTTATTATTCTTCTAGGGACCTCGTAATACCAACGGGAGTGAACTTTTAGGTCATATCATTAATTTTACCTCATTTTTCCTTGCATTTTCCCCTAATTTTTAACATGTAGTTAAATACCGTAAGTGAATTGAGGTTGTTTTAAATCCCCAAAAACCCAACTTTTATGTCTTCTAGCGACCTCTTTAAACATACAAGAATTATCTTTTTCTTAAAGGCTTTAATTTCTCCTCATTTTGCTTAGAATTTTAACAAATCATCAAGTTTCTTTCCAGTTTTGACGTTCTCGATATCCACCGAAACCCAACTTTTTCTTCTTCAAGGGACGTCCTAAGGCCAACGGGAGTGAACTTTTAGATCATATCATTAATTTTACCTCATTTTTCTTTGCATTTTCCCCTAATTTTTAACAAGTAGTTAACGACCGTAAGTGAATTGAGGTTGTTTTAAATCAACCAAAACCCAACTTTTAAGTCTTTTAGGGACCTCCTAAAACCTAGAACAATAGTCTCTTACCTTATTACTTTAATTTCTCCTCAGTTTTCTTAGAATTTTAACAAATCATCAAGTTTATTTCGAATTTCTACGTTCTCCAAATCCACCGAAACCCAACTTTTTATTCTTCTAGGGACCTCGTAATACCAACGGGCGTGATCTTTTAGGTCATATCATTAATTTTACCTCATTTGTCCTTGCATTTTCCCCTAATTTTTTACAAGTAGTTAAGGATCGTAAGTGAATTGAGGTTGTTTTAAACCCACCAAAACCCAACTTTTAAGTCTTTAAGGGACCTCCTAAAACGTACAAGAATAGTCTTTTACCTTATTACTTTAATTTATCCTCAGTTTTCTTAGAATTTTAACAAATCATCAAGTTTCTTTCGAATTTCTACGTTCTCGAAATCCACCGAAACCCAACTTTTTATTCTTCTAGGGACCTCGTAATACAACCGGGAGTGAACTTTTAGGTCATATCATTAATTTTACCTCATTTTACCTTGCATTTTCCCCTAATTTTTAACATGTAGTTAAATATCGTAAGTGAATTGAGCTTGTTTTAAATCCACCAAAACCCAACTTTTACGTCTCCTAGGGACCTCTTTAAACATACAAGAATTATCTTTTTCTTAAAGGATTTAATTTCTCCTCATTTTGCGTAGAATTTTAACAAATAATCTAGTTTCTTTCGATTTTTGACGTTCTCGAAATCCACCGAAACCAACTTTTTATTCTTCTAGGGATGTCCTAAGGCCAACGGGAGTGAACTTTTAGGTAATATCATTAATTTTACCTCATTTTTCTTTGCATTTTCCCCTAATTTTTAACAAGAAGTTAACGATCGTAAGTGAATTGAGGTTGTTTTAAATCAACCAAAACCCAACTTTTAAGTCTTTTAGGGACCTCCTAAAACCTACAAGAATAGTCTTTTACCTTACTACTTTAATTTCTCCTCAGTTTTCTTAGAATTTTAACAAATCATCAAGTTTATTTCGAATTTCTACGTTCTCCAAATCCAACGAAACCCAACTTTTTATTCTTCTAGGGACCTCGTAATACAACCGGGAGTGAACTTTTAGGTCATATCATTAATTTTACCTCATTTTACCTTGCATTTTCCCCTAATTTTTAACATGTAGTTAAATACCGTAAGTGAATTGAGGTTGTTTTAAATCCACCAAAACCCAACTTTTATGTCTTCTAGGGACCTCTTTAAACATACAAGAATTATCTTTTTCTTAAAGGCTTTAATTTCTCCTCATTTTGCTTAGAATTTTAACAAATCATCAAGTTTCTTTCCAGTTTTGACGTTCTCGAAATCCACCGAAACCCAACTTTTTCTTCTTCAAGGGACGTCCTAAGGCCAACGGGAGTGAACTTTTAGATCATATCATTAATTTTACCTCATTTTTCTTTGCATTTTCTCCTAATTTTTAACAAGTAGGTAACGAACGTAAGGGAATTGAGGTTGTTTTAAATCAACCAAAACCCAACTTTTAAGTCTTTTAGGGACCTCCTAAAACCTAGAACAATAGTCTTTTACCTTATTACTTTAATTTCTCCTCAGTTTTCTTAGAATTTTAACAAATCATCAAGTTTATTTTGAATTTCTACGTTCTCGAAATCCACCGAAACCCAACTTTTTATTCTTCTAGGGACCTCGTAATACCAACGGGCGTGATCTTTTAGGTCATATCATTAATTTTACCTCATTTGTCCTTGCATTTTCCCCTAATTTTTTACAAGTAGTTAAGGATCGTAAGTGAATTGAGGTTGTTTTAAACCCACCAAAACCCAACTTTTAAGTCTTTTAGAGACCTCCTAAAACCTACAATAATAATCTTTTACCTTATTACTTTAATTTCTCCTAAGTTTTCTTAGAATTTTAACAAATCTTCAAGTTTCTTTCCAGTTTTGACGTTCTCGAAATCAACTAAAACCCAACTTTTAAGTCTTTTAGAGACCTCCTAAAACCTACAAGAATACTCTCTTACCTTATTACTTTAATTTCTCCTCAGTTTTCTTAGAATTTTAACAAATCATCAAGTTTCTTTTGAATTTCTACCTTCTCCAAATCCACCGAAACCCAACTTATTATTCTTCTAGGGACCTCGTAATACCAACGGGAGTGAACTTTTAGGTCATATCATTAATTTTACCTCATTTTTCCTTGCATTTTCCCCTAATTTTTAACATGTAGTTAAATACCGTAAGTGAATTGAGGTTGTTTTAAATCCACAAAAACCCAACTTTTATGTCTTCTAGCGACCTCTTTAAACATACAAGAATTATCTTTTTCTTAAAGGCTTTAATTTCTCCTCATTTTGCTTAGAATTTTAACAAATCATCAAGTTTCTTTCCAGTTTTGACGTTCTCGATATCCACCGAAACCCAACTTTTTCTTCTTCAAGGGACGTCCTAAGGCCAACGGGAGTGAACTTTTAGATCATATCATTAATTTTACCTCATTTTTCTTTGCATTTTCTCCTAATTTTTAACAAGTAGTTAACGACCGTAAGTGAATTGAGGTTGTTTTAAATCAACCAAAACCCAACTTTTAAGTCTTTTAGGGACCTCCTAAAACCTAGAACAATAGTCTCTTACCTTATTACTTTAATTTCTCCTCAGTTTTCTTAGAATTTTAACAAATCATCAAGTTTATTTCGAATTTCTACGTTCTCCAAATCCACCGAAACCCAACTTTTTATTCTTCTAGGGACCTCGTAATACCAACGGGCGTGATCTTTTAGGTCATATCATTAATTTTACCTCATTTGTCCTTGCATTTTCCCCTAATTTTTTACAAGTAGTTAAGGATCGTAAGTGAATTGAGGTTGTTTTAAACCCACCAAAACCCAACCTTTAAGTCTTTTAGAGACCTCCTAAAACCTACAATAATAATCTCTTACCTTATTACTTTAATTTCTCCTCAGTTTTCTTAGAATTTTAACAAATCATCAAGTTTATTTCGAATTTCTACGTTCTCCAAATCCACCGAAACCCAACTTTTTATTCTTCTAGGGACCTCGTAATACCAACGGGCGTGATCTTTTAGGTCATATCATTAATTTTACCTCATTTGTCCTTGCATTTTCCCCTAATTTTTTACAAGTAGTTAAGGATCGTAAGTGAATTGAGGTTGTTTTAAACCCACCAAAACCCAACTTTTAAGTCTTTAAGGGACCTCCTAAAAAGTACAAGAATAGTCTTTTACCTTATTACTTTAATTTATCCTCAGTTTTCTTAGAATTTTAACAAATCATCAAGTTTCTTTCGAATTTCTACGTTCTCGAAATCCACCGAAACCCAACTTTTTATTCTTCTAGGGACCTCGTAATACAACCGGGAGTGAACTTTTAGGTCATATCATTAATTTTACCTCATTTTACCTTGCATTTTCCCCTAATTTTTAACATGTAGTTAAATATCGTAAGTGAATTGAGGTTGTTTTAAATCCACCAAAACCCAACTTTTACGTCTCCTAGGGACCTCTTTAAACATACAAGAATTATCTTTTTCTTAATGGATTTAATTTCTCCTCATTTTGCGTAGAATTTTAACAAATAATCTAGTTTCTTTCGATTTTTGACGTTCTCGAAATTCACCGAAACCAACTTTTTATTCTTCTAGGGATGTCCTAAGGCCAACGGGAGTGAACTTTTAGGTAATATCATTAATTTTACCTCATTTTTCTTTGCATTTTCCCCTAATTTTTAACAAGAAGTTAACGATCGTAAGTGAATTGAGGTTGTTTTAAATCAACCAAAACCCAACTTTTAAGTCTTTTAGGGACCTCCTAAAACCTACAAGAATAGTCTTTTACCTTACTACTTTAATTTCTCCTCAGTTTTCTTAGAATTTTAACAAATCATCAAGTTTATTTCGAATTTCTACGTTCTCCAAATCCACCGAAACCCAACTTTTTATTCTTCTAGGGACCTCGTAATACAACCGGGAGTGAACTTTTAGGTCATATCATTAATTTTACCTCATTTTACCTTGCATTTTCCCCTAATTTTTAACATGTAGTTAAATACCGTAAGTGAATTGAGGTTGTTTTAAATCCACCAAAACCCAACTTTTATGTCTTCTAGGGACCTCTTTAAACATACAAGAATTATCTTTTTCTTAAAGGCTTTAATTTCTCCTCATTTTGCTTAGAATTTTAACAAATCATCAAGTTTCTTTCAAGTTTTGACGTTCTCGAAATCCACCGAAACCCAACTTTTTCTTCTTCAAGGGACGTCCTAAGGCCAACGGGAGTGAACTTTTAGATCATATCATTAATTTTACCTCATTTTTCTTTGCATTTTCTCCTAATTTTTAACAAGTAGTTAACGAACGTAAGGGAATTGAGGTTGTTTTAAATCAACCAAAACCCAACTTTTAAGTCTTTTAGGGACCTCCTAAAACCTAGAACAATAGTCTTTTACCTTATTACTTTAATTTCTCCTCAGTTTTCTTAGAATTTTAACAAATCATCAAGTTTATTTTGAATTTCTACGTTCTCGAAATCCACCGAAACCCAACTTTTTATTCTTCTAGGGACCTCGTAATACCAACGGGCGTGATCTTTTAGGTCATATCATTAATTTTACCTCATTTGTCCTTGCATTTTCCCCTAATTTTTTACAAGTAGTTAAGGATCGTAAGTGAATTGAGGTTGTTTTAAACCCACCAAAACCCAACTTTTAAGTCTTTTAGAGACCTCCTAAAACCTACAATAATAATCTTTTACCTTATTACTTTAATTTCTCCTAAGTTTTCTTAGAATTTTAACAAATCTTCAAGTTTCTTTCCAGTTTTGACGTTCTCGAAATCAACTAAAACCCAACTTTTAAGTCTTTTAGAGACCTCCTAAAACCTACAAGAATACTCTCTTACCTTATTACTTTAATTTCTCCTCAGTTTTCTTAGAATTTTAACAAATCATCAAGTTTCTTTCGAATTTCTACCTTCTCCAAATCCACCGAAACCCAACTTATTATTCTTCTAGGGATCTCGTAATACCAACGGGAGTGAACTTTTAGGTCATATCATTAATTTTACCTCATTTTTCCTTGCATTTTCCCCTAATTTTTAACATGTAGTTAAATACCGTAAGTGAATTGAGGTTGTTTTAAATCCACAAAAACCCAACTTTTATGTCTTCTAGCGACCTCTTTAAACATACAAGAATTATCTTTTTCTTAAAGGCTTTAATCTCTCCTCATTTTGCTTAGAATTTTAACAAATCATCAAGTTTCTTTCCAGTTTTGACGTTCTCGATATCCACCGAAACCCAACTTTTTCTTCTTCAAGGGACGTCCTAAGGCCAACGGGAGTGAACTTTTAGATCATATCATTAATTTTACCTCATTTTTCTTTGCATTTTCTCCTAATTTTTAACAAGTAGTTAACGACCGTAAGTGAATTGAGGTTGTTTTAAATCAACCAAAACCCAACTTTTAAGTCTTTTAGGGACCTCCTAAAACCTAGAACAATAGTCTCTTACCTTATTACTTTAATTTCTCCTCAGTTTTCTTAGAATTTTAACAAATCATCAAGTTTATTTCGAATTTCTACGTTCTCCAAATCCACCGAAACCCAACTTTTTATTCTTCTAGGGACCTCGTAATACAACCGGGAGTGAACTTTTAGGTCATATCATTAATTTTACCTCATTTTACCTTGCATTTTCCCCTAATTTTTAACATGTAGTTAAATACCGTAAGTGAATTGAGGTTGTTTTAAATCCACCAAAACCCAACTTTTATGTCTTCTAGGGACCTCTTTAAACTTACAAGAATTATCTTTTTCTTAAAGGCTTTAATTTCTCCTCATTTTGCTTAGAATTTTAACAAATCATCAAGTTTCTTTCCAGTTTTGACGTTCTCGAAATCCACCGAAACCCAACTTTTTCTTCTTCAAGGGACGTCCTAAGGCCAACGGGAGTGAACTTTTAGATCATATCATTAATTTTACCTCATTTTTCTTTGCATTTTCTCCTAATTTTTAACAAGTAGTTAACGAACGTAAGGGAATTGAGGTTGTTTTAAATCAACCAAAACCCAACTTTTAAGTCTTTTAGAGACCTCCTAAAACCTACAAGAATACTCTCTTACCTTATTACTTTAATTTCTCCTCAGTTTTCTTAGAATTTTAACAAATCATCAAGTTTCTTTCGAATTTCTACCTTCTCCAAATCCACCGAAACCCAACTTATTATTCTTCTAGGGACCTCGTAATACCAACGGGAGTGAACTTTTATGTCATATCATTAATTTTACCTCATTTTTCCTTGCATTTTCCCCTAATTTTTAACATGTAGTTAAATACCGTAAGTGAATTGAGGTTGTTTTAAATCCACAAAAACCCAACTTTTATGTCTTCTAGCGACCTCTTTAAACATACAAGAATTATCTTTTTCTTAAAGGCTTTAATTTCTCCTCATTTTGCTTAGAATTTTAACAAATCATCAAGTTTCTTTCCAGTTTTGACGTTCTCGATATCCACCGAAACCCAACTTTTTCTTCTTCAAGGGACGTCCTAAGGCCAACGGGAGTGAACTTTTAGATCATATCATTAATTTTACCTCATTTTTCTTTGCATTTTCTCCTAATTTTTAACAAGTAGTTAACGACCGTAAGTGAATTGAGGTTGTTTTAAATCAACCAAAACCCAACTTTTAAGTCTTTTAGGGACCTCCTAAAACCTAGAACAATAGTCTCTTACCTTATTACTTTAATTTCTCCTCAGTTTTCTTATAATTTTAACAAATCATCAAGTTTATTTCGAATTTCTACGTTCTCCAAATCCACCGAAACCCAACTTTTTATTCTTCTAGGGACCTCGTAATACCAACGGGCGTGATCTTTTAGGTCATATCATTAATTTTACCTCATTTGTCCTTGCATTTTCCCCTAATTTTTTACAAGTAGTTATGGATCGTAAGTGAATTGAGGTTGTTTTAAACCCACCAAAACCCAACTTTTAAGTCTTTAAGGGACCTCCTAAAACGTACAAGAATAGTCTTTTACCTTATTACTTTAATTTATCCTCAGTTTTCTTAGAATTTTAACAAATCATCAAGTTTCTTTCGAATTTCTACGTTCTCGAAATCCACCGAAACCCAACTTTTTATTCTTCTAGGGACCTCGTAATACAACCGGGAGTGAACTTTTAGGTCATATCATTAATTTTACCTCATTTTACCTTGCATTTTCCCCTAATTTTTAACATGTAGTTAAATATCGTAAGTGAATTGAGGTTGTTTTAAATCCACCAAAACCCAACTTTTACGTCTCCTAGGGACCTCTTTAAACATACAAGAATTATCTTTTTCTTAAAGGATTTAATTTCTCCTCATTTTCCTTAGAATTTTAACAAATAATCTAGTTTCTTTCGATTTTTGACGTTCTCGAAATCCACCGAAACCAACTTTTTATTCTTCTAGGGATGTCCTAAGGCCAACGGGAGTGAACTTTTAGGTAATATCATTAATTTTACCTCATTTTTCTTTGCATTTTCCCCTAATTTTTAACAAGTAGTTAACGATCGTAAGTGAATTGAGGTTGTTTTAAATCAACCAAAACCCAACTTTTAAGTCTTTTAGGGACCTCCTAAAACCTACAAGAATAGTCTTTTACCTTACTACTTTAATTTCTCCTCAGTTTTCTTAGAATTTTAACAAATCATCAAGTTTATTTCGAATTTCTACGTTCTCCAAATCCACCGAAACCCAACTTTTTATTCTTCTAGGGACCTCGTAATACAACCGGGAGTGAACTTTTAGGTCATATCATTAATTTTACCTCATTTTACCTTGCATTTTCCCCTAATTTTTAACATGTAGTTAAATACCGTAAGTGAATTGAGGTTGTTTTAAATCCACCAAAACCCAACTTTTATGTCTTCTAGGGACCTCTTTAAACTTACAAGAATTATCTTTTTCTTAAAGGCTTTAATTTCTCCTCATTTTGCTTAGAATTTTAACAAATCATCAAGTTTCTTTCCAGTTTTGACGTTCTCGAAATCCACCGAAACCCAACTTTTTCTTCTTCAAGGGACGTCCTAAGGCCAACGGGAGTGAACTTTTAGATCATATCATTAATTTTACCTCATTTTTCTTTGCATTTTCTCCTAATTTTTAACAAGTAGTTAACGAACGTAAGGGAATTGAGGTTGTTTTAAATCAACCAAAACCCAACTTTTAAGTCTTTTAGGGACCTCCTAAAACCTAGAACAATAGTCTTTTACCTTATTACTTTAATTTCTCCTCAGTTTTCTTAGAATTTTAACAAATCATCAAGTTTATTTTGAATTTCTACGTTCTCGAAATCCACCGAAACCCAACTTTTTATTCTTCTAGGGACCTCGTAATACCAACGGGCGTGATCTTTTAGGTCATATCATTAATTTTACCTCATTTGTCCTTGCATTTTCCCCTAATTTTTTACAAGTAGTTAAGGATCGTAAGTGAATTGAGGTTGTTTTAAACCCACCAAAACCCAACTTTTAAGTCTTTTAGAGACCTCCTAAAACCTACAATAATAATCTTTTACCTTATTACTTTAATTTCTCCTAAGTTTTCTTAGAATTTTAACAAATCTTCAAGTTTCTTTCCAGTTTTGACGTTCTCGAAATCAACTAAAACCCAACTTTTAAGTCTTTTAGAGACCTCCTAAAACCTACAAGAATACTCTCTTACCTTATTACTTTAATTTCTCCTCAGTTTTCTTAGAATTTTAACAAATCATCAAGTTTCTTTCGAATTTCTACCTTCTCCAAATCCACCGAAACCCAACTTATTATTCTTCTAGGGACCTCGTAATACCAACGGGAGTGAACTTTTAGGTCATATCATTAATTTTACCTCATTTTTCCTTGCATTTTCCCCTAATTTTTAACATGTAGTTAAATACCGTAAGTGAATTGAGGTTGTTTTAAATCCACAAAAACCCAACTTTTATGTCTTCTAGCGACCTCTTTAAACATACAAGAATTATCTTTTTCTTAAAGGCTTTAATCTCTCCTCATTTTGTTTAGAATTTTAACAAATCATCAAGTTTCTTTCCAGTTTTGACGTTCTCGATATCCACCGAAACCCAACTTTTTCTTCTTCAAGGGACGTCCTAAGGCCAACGGGAGTGAACTTTTAGATCATATCATTAATTTTACCTCATTTTTCTTTGCATTTTCTCCTAATTTTTAACAAGTAGTTAACGACCGTAAGTGAATTGAGGTTGTTTTAAATCAACCAAAACCCAACTTTTAAGTCTTTTAGGGACCTCCTAAAACCTAGAACAATAGTCTCTTACCTTATTACTTTAATTTCTCCTCAGTTTTCTTAGAATTTTAACAAATCATCAAGTTTATTTCGAATTTCTACGTTCTCCAAATCCACCGAAACCCAACTTTTTATTCTTCTAGGGACCTCGTAATACCAACGGGCGTGATCTTTTAGGTCATATCATTAATTTTACCTCATTTGTCCTTGCATTTTCCCCTAATTTTTTACAAGTAGTTAAGGATCGTAAGTGAATTGAGGTTGTTTTAAACCCACCAAAACCCAACTTTTAAGTCTTTAAGGGACCTCCTAAAACGTACAAGAATAGTCTTTTACCTTATTACTTTAATTTATCCTCAGTTTTCTTAGAATTTTAACAAATCATCAAGTTTCTTTCGAATTTCTACGTTCTCGAAATCCACCGAAACCCAACTTTTTATTCTTCTAGGGACCTCGTAATACAACCGGGAGTGAACTTTTAGGTCATATCATTAATTTTACCTCATTTTACCTTGCATTTTCCCCTAATTTTTAACATGTAGTTAAATATCGTAAGTGAATTGAGGTTGTTTTAAATCCACCAAAACCCAACTTTTACGTCTCCTAGGGACCTCTTTAAACATACAAGAATTATCTTTTTCTTAAAGGATTTAATTTCTCCTCATTTTGCTTAGAATTTTAACAAATAATCTAGTTTCTTTCGATTTTTGACGTTCTCGAAATCCACCGAAACCAACTTTTTATTCTTCTAGGGATGTCCTAAGGCCAACGGGAGTGAACTTTTAGGTAATATCATTAATTTTACCTCATTTTTCTTTGCATTTTCCCCTAATTTTTAACAAGTAGTTAACGATCGTAAGTGAATTGAGGTTGTTTTAAATCAACCAAAACCCAACTTTTAAGTCTTTTAGGGACCTCCTAAAACCTACAAGAATAGTCTTTTACCTTACTACTTTAATTTCTCCTCAGTTTTCTTAGAATTTTAACAAATCATCAAGTTTATTTCGAATTTCTACGTTCTCCAAATCCACCGAAACCCAACTTTTTATTCTTCTAGGGACCTCGTAATACAACCGGGAGTGAACTTTTAGGTCATATCATTAATTTTACCTCATTTTACCTTGCATTTTCCCCTAATTTTTAACATGTAGTTAAATACCGTAAGTGAATTGAGGTTGTTTTAAATCCACCAAAACCCAACTTTTATGTCTTCTAGGGACCTCTTTAAACATACAAGAATTATCTTTTTCTTAAAGGCTTTAATTTCTCCTCATTTTGCTTAGAATTTTAACAAATCATCAAGTTTCTTTCCAGTTTTGACGTTCTCGAAATCCACCGAAACCCAACTTTTTCTTCTTCAAGGGACGTCCTAAGGCCAACGGGAGTGAACTTTTAGATCATATCATTAATTTTACCTCATTTTTCTTTGCATTTTCTCCTAATTTTTAACAAGTAGTTAACGAACGTAAGGGAATTGAGGTTGTTTTAAATCAACCAAAACCCAACTTTTAAGTCTTTTAGGGACCTCCTAAAACCTAGAACAATAGTCTTTTACCTTATTACTTTAATTTCTCCTCAGTTTTCTTAGAATTTTAACAAATCATCAAGTTTATTTTGAATTTCTACGTTCTCGAAATCCACCGAAACCCAACTTTTTATTCTTCTAGGGACCTCGTAATACCAACGGGCGTGATCTTTTAGGTCATATCATTAATTTTACCTCATTTGTCCTTGCATTTTCCCCTAATTTTTTACTAGTTAAGGATCGTAAGTGAATTGAGGTTGTTTTAAACCCACCAAAACCCAACTTTTAAGTCTTTTAGAGACCTCCTAAAACCTACAATAATAATCTTTTATCTTATTACTTTAATTTCTCCTCAGTTTCTTAGAATTTTAACAAATCATCAAGTTTCTTTCCAGTTTTGACGTTCTCGAAATCAACCAAAACCCAACTTTTAAGTCTTTTAGAGACCTCCTAAAACCTACAAGAATACTCTCTTACCTTATTACTTTAATTTCTCCTCAGTTTTCTTAGAATTTTAACAAATCATCAAGTTTCTTTCCAGTTTTGACGTTCTCGAAATCAACCAAAACCCAACTTTTAAGTCTTTTAGAGACCTCCTAAAACCTACAAGAATACTCTCTTACCTTATTACTTTAATTTCTCCTCAGTTTTCTTAGAATTTTAACAAATCATCAAGTTTCTTTCGAATTTCTACCTTCTCCAAATCCACCGAAACCCAACTTATTATTCTTCTAGGGACCTCGTAATACCAACGGGAGTGAACTTTTATGTCATATCATTAATTTTACCTCATTTTTCCTTGCATTTTCCCCTAATTTTTAACATGTAGTTAAATACCGTAAGTGAATTGAGGTTGTTTTAAATCCACAAAAACCCAACTTTTATGTCTTCTAGCGACCTCTTTAAACATACAAGAATTATCTTTTTCTTAAAGGCTTTAATTTCTCCTCATTTTGCTTAGAATTTTAACAAATCATCAAGTTTCTTTCCAGTTTTGACGTTCTCGATATCCACCGAAACCCAACTTTTTCTTCTTCAAGGGACGTCCTAAGGCCAACGGGAGTGAACTTTTAGATCATATCATTAATTTTACCTCATTTTTCTTTGCATTTTCTCCTAATTTTTAACAAGTAGTTAACGACCGTAAGTGAATTGAGGTTGTTTTAAATCAACCAAAACCCAACTTTTAAGTCTTTTAGGGACCTCCTGAAACCTAGAACAATAGTCTCTTACCTTATTACTTTAATTTCTCCTCAGTTTTCTTATAATTTTAACAAATCATCAAGTTTATTTCGAATTTCTACGTTCTCCAAATCCACCGAAACCCAACTTTTTATTCTTCTAGGGACCTCGTAATACCAACGGGCGTGATCTTTTAGGTCATATCATTAATTTTACCTCATTTGTCCTTGCATTTTCCCCTAATTTTTTACAAGTAGTTATGGATCGTAAGTGAATTGAGGTTGTTTTAAACCCACCAAAACCCAACTTTTAAGTCTTTAAGGGACCTCCTAAAACGTACAAGAATAGTCTTTTACCTTATTACTTTAATTTATCCTCAGTTTTCTTAGAATTTTAACAAATCATCAAGTTTCTTTCGAATTTCTACGTTCTCGAAATCCACCGAAACCCAACTTTTTATTCTTCTAGGGACCTCGTAATACAACCGGGAGTGAACTTTTAGGTCATATCATTAATTTTACCTCATTTTACCTTGCATTTTCCCCTAATTTTTAACATGTAGTTAAATATCGTAAGTGAATTGAGGTTGTTTTAAATCCACCAAAACCCAACTTTTACGTCTCCTAGGGACCTCTTTAAACATACAAGAATTATCTTTTTCTTAAAGGATTTAATTTCTCCTCATTTTCCTTAGAATTTTAACAAATAATCTAGTTTCTTTCGATTTTTGACGTTCTCGAAATCCACCGAAACCAACTTTTTATTCTTCTAGGGATGTCCTAAGGCCAACGGGAGTGAACTTTTAGGTAATATCATTAATTTTACCTCATTTTTCTTTGCATTTTCCCCTAATTTTTAACAAGTAGTTAACGATCGTAAGTGAATTGAGGTTGTTTTAAATCAACCAAAACCCAACTTTTAAGTCTTTTAGGGACCTCCTAAAACCTACAAGAATAGTCTTTTACCTTACTACTTTAATTTCTCCTCAGTTTTCTTAGAATTTTAACAAATCATCAAGTTTATTTCGAATTTCTACGTTCTCCAAATCCACCGAAACCCAACTTTTTATTCTTCTAGGGACCTCGTAATACAACCGGGAGTGAACTTTTAGGTCATATCATTAATTTTACCTCATTTTACCTTGCATTTTCCCCTAATTTTTAACATGTAGTTAAATACCGTAAGTGAATTGAGGTTGTTTTAAATCCACCAAAACCCAACTTTTATGTCTTCTAGGGACCTCTTTAAACTTACAAGAATTATCTTTTTCTTAAAGGCTTTAATTTCTCCTCATTTTGCTTAGAATTTTAACAAATCATCAAGTTTCTTTCCAGTTTTGACGTTCTCGAAATCCACCGAAACCCAACTTTTTCTTCTTCAAGGGACGTCCTAAGGCCAACGGGAGTGAACTTTTAGATCATATCATTAATTTTACCTCATTTTTCTTTGCATTTTCTCCTAATTTTTAACAAGTAGTTAACGAACGTAAGGGAATTGAGGTTGTTTTAAATCAACCAAAACCCAACTTTTAAGTCTTTTAGGGACCTCCTAAAACCTAGAACAATAGTCTCTTACCTTATTACTTTAATTTCTCCTCAGTTTTCTTATAATTTTAACAAATCATCAAGTTTATTTCGAATTTCTACGTTCTCGAAATCCACCGAAACCCAACTTTTTATTCTTCTAGGGACCTCGTAATACCAACGGGCGTGATCTTTTAGGTCATATCATTAATTTTACCTCATTTGTCCTTGCATTTTCCCCTAATTTTTTACAAGTAGTTAAGGATCGTAAGTGAATTGAGGTTATTTTAAACCCACCAAAACCCAACTTTTAAGTCTTTTAGAGACCTCCTAAAACCTACAATAATAATCTTTTACCTTATTACTTTAATTTCTCCTCAGTTTTCTTAGAATTTTAACAAATCATCAAGTTTCTTTCCAGTTTTGACGTTCTCGAAATCAACCAAAACCCAACTTTTAAGTCTTTTAGAGACCTCCTAAAACCTACAAGAATACTCTCTTACCTTATTACTTTAATTTCTCCTCAGTTTTCTTAGAATTTTAACAAATCATCAAGTTTCTTTCGAATTTCTACCTTCTCCAAATCCACCGAAACCCAACTTATTATTCTTCTAGGGACCTCGTAATACCAACGGGAGTGAACTTTTATGTCATATCATTAATTTTACCTCATTTTTCCTTGCATTTTCCCCTAATTTTTAACATGTAGTTAAATACCGTAAGTGAATTGAGGTTGTTTTAAATCCACAAAAACCCAACTTTTATGTCTTCTAGCGACCTCTTTAAACATACAAGAATTATCTTTTTCTTAAAGGCTTTAATTTCTCCTCATTTTGCTTAGAATTTTAACAAATCATCAAGTTTCTTTCCAGTTTTGACGTTCTCGATATCCACCGAAACCCAACTTTTTCTTCTTCAAGGGACGTCCTAAGGCCAACGGGAGTGAACTTTTAGATCATATCATTAATTTTACCTCATTTTTCTTTGCATTTTCTCCTAATTTTTAACAAGTAGTTAACGACCGTAAGTGAATTGAGGTTGTTTTAAATCAACCAAAACCCAACTTTTAAGTCTTTTAGGGACCTCCTAAAACCTAGAACAATAGTCTCTTACCTTATTACTTTAATTTCTCCTCAGTTTTCTTAGAATTTTAACAAATCATCAAGTTTATTTCGAATTTCTACGTTCTCCAAATCCACCGAAACCCAACATTTTATTCTTCTAGGGACCTCGTAATACCAACGGGCGTGATCTTTTAGGTCATATCATTAATTTTACCTCATTTGTCCTTGCATTTTCCCCTAATTTTTTACAAGTAGTTATGGATCGTAAGTGAATTGAGGTTGTTTTAAACCCACCAAAACCCAACTTTTAAGTCTTTAAGGGACCTCCTAAAACGTACAAGAATAGTCTTTTACCTTATTACTTTAATTTATCCTCAGTTTTCTTAGAATTTTAACAAATCATCAAGTTTCTTTCGAATTTCTACGTTCTCGAAATCCACCGAAACCCAACTTTTTATTCTTCTAGGGACCTCGTAATACAACCGGGAGTGAACTTTTAGGTCATATCATTAATTTTACCTCATTTTACCTTGCATTTTCCCCTAATTTTTAACATGTAGTTAAATATCGTAAGTGAATTGAGGTTGTTTTAAATCCACCAAAACCCAACTTTTACGTCTCCTAGGGACCTCTTTAAACATACAAGAATTATCTTTTTCTTAAAGGATTTAATTTCTCCTCATTTTGCTTAGAATTTTAACAAATAATCTAGTTTCTTTCGATTTTTGACGTTCTCGAAATCCACCGAAACCAACTTTTTATTCTTCTAGGGATGTCCTAAGGCCAACGGGAGTGAACTTTTAGGTAATATCATTAATTTTACCTCATTTTTCTTTGCATTTTCCCCTAATTTTTAACAAGAAGTTAACGATCGTAAGTGAATTGAGGTTGTTTTAAATCAACCAAAACCCAACTTTTAAGTCTTTTAGGGACCTCCTAAAACCTACAAGAATAGTCTTTTACCTTACTACTTTAATTTCTCCTCAGTTTTCTTAGAATTTTAACAAATCATCAAGTTTATTTCGAATTTCTACGTTCTCCAAATCCACCGAAACCCAACTTTTTATTCTTCTAGGGACCTCGTAATACAACCGGGAGTGAACTTTTAGGTCATATCATTAATTTTACCTCATTTTACCTTGCATTTTCCCCTAATTTTTAACATGTAGTTAAATACCGTAAGTGAATTGAGGTTGTTTTAAATCCACCAAAACCCAACTTTTATGTCTTCTAGGGACCTCTTTAAACATACAAGAATTATCTTTTTCTTAAAGGCTTTAATTTCTCCTCATTTTGCTTAGAATTTTAACAAATCATCAAGTTTCTTTCCAGTTTTGACGTTCTCGAAATCCACCGAAACCCAACTTTTTCTTCTTCAAGGGACGTCTTAAGGCCAACGGGAGTGAACTTTTAGATCATATCATTAATTTTACCTCATTTTTCTTTGCATTTTCTCCTAATTTTTAACAAGTAGTTAACGAACGTAAGGGAATTGAGGTTGTTTTAAATCAACCAAAACCCAACTTTTAAGTCTTTTAGGGACCTCCTAAAACCTAGAACAATAGTCTTTTACCTTATTACTTTAATTTCTCCTCAGTTTTCTTAGAATTTTAACAAATCATCAAGTTTATTTTGAATTTCTACGTTCTCGAAATCCACCGAAACCCAACTTTTTATTCTTCTAGGGACCTCGTAATACCAACGGGCGTGATCTTTTAGGTCATATCATTAATTTTACCTCATTTGTCCTTGCATTTTCCCCTAATTTTTTACTAGTTAAGGATCGTAAGTGAATTGAGGTTGTTTTAAACCCACCAAAACCCAACTTTTAAGTCTTTTAGACACCTCCTAAAACCTACAATAATAATCTTTTATCTTATTACTTTAATTTCTCCTCAGTTTCTTAGAATTTTAACAAATCATCAAGTTTCTTTCCAGTTTTGACGTTCTCGAAATCAACCAAAACCCAACTTTTAAGTCTTTTAGAGACCTCCTAAAACCTACAAGAATACTCTCTTACCTTATTACTTTAATTTCTCCTCAGTTTTCTTAGAATTTTAACAAATCATCAAGTTTCTTTCCAGTTTTGACGTTCTCGAAATCAACCAAAACCCAACTTTTAAGTCTTTTAGAGACCTCCTAAAACCAACAAGAATACTCTCTTACCTTATTACTTTAATTTCTCCTCAATTTTCTTAGAATTTTAACAAATCATCAAGTTTCTTTCGAATTTCTACCTTCTCCAAATCCACCGAAACCCAACTTATTATTCTTCTAGGGACCTCGTAATACCAACGGGAGTGAACTTTTATGTCATATCATTAATTTTACCTCATTTTTCCTTGCATTTTCCCCTAATTTTTAACATGTAGTTAAATACCGTAAGTGAATTGAGGTTGTTTTAAATCCACAAAAACCCAACTTTTATGTCTTCTAGCGACCTCTTTAAACATACAAGAATTATCTTTTTCTTAAAGGCTTTAATTTCTCCTCATTTTGCTTAGAATTTTAACAAATCATCAAGTTTCTTTCCAGTTTTGACGTTCTCGATATCCACCGAAACCCAAGTTTTTCTTCTTCAA
Source organism: Potentilla sterilis (assembly GCA_963682095.1). Lineage (NCBI taxonomy): Eukaryota > Viridiplantae > Streptophyta > Magnoliopsida > Rosales > Rosaceae > Potentilla > Potentilla sterilis. Next base: position 24,503,718 of record OY821763.1, on the reverse strand, counting down.
GGGACGTCCTAAGGCCAACGGGAGTGAACTTTTAGATCATATCATTAATTTTACCTCATTTTTCTTTGCATTTTCTCCTAATTTTTAACAAGTAGTTAACGACCGTAAGTGAATTGAGGTTGTTTTAAATCAACCAAAACCCAACTTTTAAGTCTTTTAGGGACCTCCTAAAACCTAGAACAATAGTCTCTTACCTTATTACTTTAATTTCTCCTCAGTTTTCTTATAATTTTAACAAATCATCAAGTTTATTTCGAATTTCTACGTTCTCCAAATCCACCGAAACCCAACTTTTTATTCTTCTAGGGACCTCGTAATACCAACGGGCGTGATCTTTTAGGTCATATCATTAATTTTACCTCATTTGTCCTTGCATTTTCCCCTAATTTTTTACAAGTAGTTATGGATCGTAAGTGAATTGAGGTTGTTTTAAACCCACCAAAACCCAACTTTTAAGTCTTTAAGGGACCTCCTAAAACGTACAAGAATAGTCTTTTACCTTATTACTTTAATTTATCCTCAGTTTTCTTAGAATTTTAACAAATCATCAAGTTTCTTTCGAATTTCTACGTTCTCGAAATCCACCGAAACCCAACTTTTTATTCTTCTAGGGACCTCGTAATACAACCGGGAGTGAACTTTTAGGTCATATCATTAATTTTACCTCATTTTACCTTGCATTTTCCCCTAATTTTTAACATGTAGTTAAATATCGTAAGTGAATTGAGGTTGTTTTAAATCCACCAAAACCCAACTTTTACGTCTCCTAGGGACCTCTTTAAACATACAAGAATTATCTTTTTCTTAAAGGATTTAATTTCTCCTCATTTTCCTTAGAATTTTAACAAATAATCTAGTTTCTTTCGATTTTTGACGTTCTCGAAATCCACCGAAACCAACTTTTTATTCTTCTAGGGATGTCCTAAGGCCAACGGGAGTGAACTTTTAGGTAATATCATTAATTTTACCTCATTTTTCTTTGCATTTTCCCCTAATTTTTAACAAGTAGTTAACGATCGTAAGTGAATTGAGGTTGTTTTAAATCAACCAAAACCCAACTTTTAAGTCTTTTAGGGACCTCCTAAAACCTACAAGAATAGTCTTTTACCTTACTACTTTAATTTCTCCTCAGTTTTCTTAGAATTTTAACAAATCATCAAGTTTATTTCGAATTTCTACGTTCTCCAAATCCACCGAAACCCAACTTTTTATTCTTCTAGGGACCTCGTAATACAACCGGGAGTGAACTTTTAGGTCATATCATTAATTTTACCTCATTTTACCTTGCATTTTCCCCTAATTTTTAACATGTAGTTAAATACCGTAAGTGAATTGAGGTTGTTTTAAATCCACCAAAACCCAACTTTTATGTCTTCTAGGGACCTCTTTAAACTTACAAGAATTATCTTTTTCTTAAAGGCTTTAATTTCTCCTCATTTTGCTTAGAATTTTAACAAATCATCAAGTTTCTTTCCAGTTTTGACGTTCTCGAAATCCACCGAAACCCAACTTTTTCTTCTTCAAGGGACGTCCTAAGGCCAACGGGAGTGAACTTTTAGATCATATCATTAATTTTACCTCATTTTTCTTTGCATTTTCTCCTAATTTTTAACAAGTAGTTAACGAACGTAAGGGAATTGAGGTTGTTTTAAATCAACCAAAACCCAACTTTTAAGTCTTTTAGGGACCTCCTAAAACCTAGAACAATAGTCTTTTACCTTATTACCTTAATTTCTCCTCATTTTGCTTAGAATTTTAACAAATAATCTAGTTTCTTTCGATTTTTGACGTTCTCGAAATCCACCGAAACCAACTTTTTATTCTTCTAGGGATGTCCTAAGGCCAACGGGAGTGAACTTTTAGGTAATATCATTAATTTTACCTCATTTTTCTTTGCATTTTCCCCTAATTTTTAACAAGTAGTTAACGATCGTAAGTGAATTGAGGTTGTTTTAAATCAACCAAAACCCAACTTTTAAGTCTTTTAGGGACCTCCTAAAACCTACAAGAATAGTCTTTTACCTTACTACTTTAATTTCTCCTCAGTTTTCTTAGAATTTTAACAAATCATCAAGTTTATTTCGAATTTCTACGTTCTCCAAATCCACCGAAACCCAACTTTTAATTCTTCTAGGGACCTCGTAATACAACCGGGAGTGAACTTTTAGGTCATATCATTAATTTTACCTCATTTTACCTTGCATTTTCCCCTAATTTTTAACATGTAGTTAAATACCGTAAGCGAATTGAGGTTGTTTTAAATCCACCAAAACCCAACTTTTATGTCTTCTAGGGACCTCTTTAAACATACAAGAATTATCTTTTTCTTAAAGGCTTTAATTTCTCCTCATTTTGCTTAGAATTTTAACAAATCATCAAGTTTCTTTCCAGTTTTGACGTTCTCGAAATCCACCGAAACCCAACTTTTTCTTCTTCAAGGGACGTCCTAAGGCCAACGGGAGTGAACTTTTAGATCATATCATTAATTTTACCTCATTTTTCTTTGCATTTTCTCCTAATTTTTAACAAGTAGTTAACGAACGTAAGGGAATTGAGGTTGTTTTAAATCAACCAAAACCCAACTTTTAAGTCTTTTAGGGACCTCCTAAAACCTAGAACAATAGTCTTTTACCTTTTTACTTTAATTTCTCCTCAGTTTTCTTAGAATTTTAACAAATCATCAAGTTTATTTTGAATTTCTACGTTCTCGAAATCCACCGAAACCCAACTTTTTATTCTTCTAGGGACCTCGTAATACCAACGGGCGTGATCTTTTAGGTCATATCATTAATTTTACCTCATTTGTCCTTGCATTTTCCCCTAATTTTTTACAAGTAGTTAAGGATCGTAAGTGAATTGAGGTTGTTTTAAACCCACCAAAACCCAACTTTTAAGTCTTTTAGAGACCTCCTAAAACCTACAATAATAATCTTTTACCTTATTACTTTAATTTCTCCTCAGTTTTCTTAGAATTTTAACAAATCATCAAGTTTCTTTCCAGTTTTGACGTTCTCGAAATCAACCAAAACCCAACTTTTAAGTCTTTTAGAGACCTCCTAAAACCTACAAGAATACTCTCTTACCTTATTACTTTAATTTCTCCTCAGTTTTCTTAGAATTTTAACAAATCATCAAGTTTCTTTCGAATTTCTACCTTCTCCAAATCCACCGAAACCCAACTTATTATTCTTCTAGGGACCTCGTAATACCAACGGGAGTGAACTTTTATGTCATATCATTAATTTTACCTCATTTTTCCTTGCATTTTCCCCTAATTTTTAACATGTAGTTAAATACCGTAAGTGAATTGAGGTTGTTTTAAATCCACAAAAACCCAACTTTTATGTCTTCTAGCGACCTCTTTAAACATACAAGAATTATCTTTTTCTTAAAGGCTTTAATTTCTCCTCATTTTGCTTAGAATTTTAACAAATCATCAAGTTTCTTTCCAGTTTTGACGTTCTCGATATCCACCGAAACCCAACTTTTTCTTCTTCAAGGGACGTCCTAAGGCCAACGGGAGTGAACTTTTAGATCATATCATTAATTTTACCTCATTTTTCTTTGCATTTTCTCCTAATTTTTAACAAGTAGTTAACGACCGTAAGTGAATTGAGGTTGTTTTAAATCAACCAAAACCCAACTTTTAAGTCTTTTAGGGACCTCCTAAAACCTAGAACAATAGTCTCTTACCTTATTACTTTAATTTCTCCTCAGTTTTCTTAGAATTTTAACAAATCATCAAGTTTATTTCGAATTTCTACGTTCTCCAAATCCACCGAAACCCAACTTTTTATTCTTCTAGGGACCTCGTAATACCAACGGGCGTGATCTTTTAGGTCATATCATTAATTTTACCTCATTTGTCCTTGCATTTTCCCCTAATTTTTTACAAGTAGTTATGGATCGTAAGTGAATTGAGGTTGTTTTAAACCCACCAAAACCCAACTTTTAAGTCTTTAAGGGACCTCCTAAAACGTACAAGAATAGTCTTTTACCTTATTACTTTAATTTATCCTCAGTTTTCTTAGAATTTTAACAAATCATCAAGTTTCTTTCGAATTTCTACGTTCTCGAAATCCACCGAAACCCAACTTTTTATTCTTCTAGGGACCTCGTAATACAACCGGGAGTGAACTTTTAGGTCATATCATTAATTTTACCTCATTTTACCTTGCATTTTCCCCTAATTTTTAACATGTAGTTAAATATCGTAAGTGAATTGAGGTTGTTTTAAATCCACCAAAACCCAACTTTTACGTCTCCTAGGGACCTCTTTAAACATACAAGAATTATCTTTTTCTTAAAGGATTTAATTTCTCCTCATTTTGCTTAGAATTTTAACAAATAATCTAGTTTCTTTCGATTTTTGACGTTCTCGAAATCCACCGAAACCAACTTTTTATTCTTCTAGGGATGTCCTAAGGCCAACGGGAGTGAACTTTTAGGTAATATCATTAATTTTACCTCATTTTTCTTTGCATTTTCCCCTAATTTTTAACAAGTAGTTAACGATCGTAAGTGAATTGAGGTTGTTTTAAATCAACCAAAACCCAACTTTTAAGTCTTTTAGGGACCTCCTAAAACCTACAAGAATAGTCTTTTACCTTACTACTTTAATTTCTCCTCAGTTTTCTTAGAATTTTAACAAATCATCAAGTTTATTTCGAATTTCTACGTTCTCCAAATCCACCGAAACCCAACTTTTTATTCTTCTAGGGACCTCGTAATACAACCGGGAGTGAACTTTTAGGTCATATCATTAATTTTACCTCATTTTACCTTGCATTTTCCCCTAATTTTTAACATGTAGTTAAATACCGTAAGTGAATTGAGGTTGTTTTAAATCCACCAAAACCCAACTTTTATGTCTTCTAGGGACCTCTTTAAACATACAAGAATTATCTTTTTCTTAAAGGCTTTAATTTCTCCTCATTTTGCTTAGAATTTTAACAAATCATCAAGTTTCTTTCCAGTTTTGACGTTCTCGAAATCCACCGAAACCCAACTTTTTCTTCTTCAAGGGACGTCCTAAGGCCAACGGGAGTGAACTTTTAGATCATATCATTAATTTTACCTCATTTTTCTTTGCATTTTATCCTAATTTTTAACAAGTAGTTAACGAACGTAAGGGAATTGAGGTTGTTTTAAATCAACCAAAACCCAACTTTTAAGTCTTTTAGGGACCTCCTAAAACCTAGAACAATAGTCTTTTACCTTTTTACTTTAATTTCTCCTCAGTTTTCTTAGAATTTTAACAAATCATCAAGTTTATTTTGAATTTCTACGTTCTCGAAATCCACCGAAACCCAACTTTTTATTCTTCTAGGGACCTCGTAATACCAACGGGCGTGATCTTTTAGGTCATATCATTAATTTTACCTCATTTGTCCTTGCATTTTCCCCTAATTTTTTACAAGTAGTTAAGGATCGTAAGTGAATTGAGGTTGTTTTAAACCCACCAAAACCCAACTTTTAAGTCTTTTAGAGACCTCCTAAAACCTACAATAATAATCTTTTACCTTATTACTTTAATTTCTCCTCAGTTTTCTTAGAATTTTAACAAATCATCAAGTTTCTTTCCAGTTTTGACGTTCTCGAAATCAACCAAAACCCAACTTTTAAGTCTTTTAGAGACCTCCTAAAACCTACAAGAATACTCTCTTACCGTATTACTTTAATTTCTCCTCAGTTTTCTTAGAATTTTAACAAATCATCAAGTTTCTTTCGAATTTCTACCTTCTCCAAATCCACCGAAACCCAACTTATTATTCTTCTAGGGACCTCGTAATACCAACGGGAGTGAACTTTTATGTCATATCATTAATTTTACCTCATTTTTCCTTGCATTTTCCCCTAATTTTTAACATGTAGTTAAATACCGTAAGTGAATTGAGGTTGTTTTAAATCCACAAAAACCCAACTTTTATGTCTTCTAGCGACCTCTTTAAACATACAAGAATTATCTTTTTCTTAAAGGCTTTAATTTCTCCTCATTTTGCTTAGAATTTTAACAAATCATCAAGTTTCTTTCCAGTTTTGACGTTCTCGATATCCACCGAAACCCAACTTTTTCTTCTTCAAGGGACGTCCTAAGGCCAACGGGAGTGAACTTTTAGATCATATCATTAATTTTACCTCATTTTTCTTTGCATTTTCTCCTAATTTTTAACAAGTAGTTAACGACCGTAAGTGAATTGAGGTTGTTTTAAATCAACCAAAACCCAACTTTTAAGTCTTTTAGGGACCTCCTAAAACCTAGAACAATAGTCTCTTACCTTATTACTTTAATTTCTCCTCAGTTTTCTTATAATTTTAACAAATCATCAAGTTTATTTCGAATTTCTACGTTCTCCAAATCCACCGAAACCCAACTTTTTATTCTTCTAGGGACCTCGTAATACCAACGGGCGTGATCTTTTAGGTCATATCATTAATTTTACCTCATTTGTCCTTGCATTTTCCCCTAATTTTTTACAAGTAGTTATGGATCGTAAGTGAATTGAGGTTGTTTTAAACCCACCAAAACCCAACTTTTAAGTCTTTAAGGGACCTCCTAAAACGTACAAGAATAGTCTTTTACCTTATTACTTTAATTTATCCTCAGTTTTCTTAGAATTTTAACAAATCATCAAGTTTCTTTCGAATTTCTACGTTCTCGAAATCCACCGAAACCCAACTTTTTATTCTTCTAGGGACCTCGTAATACAACCGGGAGTGAACTTTTAGGTCATATCATTAATTTTACCTCATTTTACCTTGCATTTTCCCCTAATTTTTAACATGTAGTTAAATATCGTAAGTGAATTGAGGTTGTTTTAAATCCACCAAAACCCAACTTTTACGTCTCCTAGGGACCTCTTTAAACATACAAGAATTATCTTTTTCTTAAAGGATTTAATTTCTCCTCATTTTGCTTAGAATTTTAACAAATAATCTAGTTTCTTTCGATTTTTGACGTTCTCGAAATCCACCGAAACCAACTTTTTATTCTTCTAGGGATGTCCTAAGGCCAACGGGAGTGAACTTTTAGGTAATATCATTAATTTTACCTCATTTTTCTTTGCATTTTCCCCTAATTTTTAACAAGTAGTTAACGATCGTAAGTGAATTGAGGTTGTTTTAAATCAACCAAAACCCAACTTTTAAGTCTTTTAGGGACCTCCTAAAACCTACAAGAATAGTCTTTTATGATAAGAGCATAAAATGCGACGTTCTTAATATGTTTTTATCCCCATTTATGCATTTCTTATCCCTTATTGTTGTAATATAGAGTCATTGAGTCGTGTTAGAGTCGTTGGCAAGTGTTGGTGAATAAATTGAGCTAAAAATGCAGAAATGTCGATTTTTGAAGAGTTTTAGTTTGAGAAGGACTCCTTGTTGTACTAGGAATCCTGTTTGGACTAGGAAACCTGTTTTGACTAGGAAACTTGTCGGAACTGATTTCTTTATCTTTCGTCGTTTCTAATATTTGTGTGGATCGGTTTTGTGCTATAAATCGATAAAATGCATAATTTTGGTGAAGTCCTTATTGAACTAGGATTCCTAATAAGAGTTTGATTGCAACTAGGACTCCTTTTTCAAGTAGAACTCTATTTGGAAAAGGAATCCTTACTAAAGTAGGAATCCCAGTTGGATAAGGATTCTACGAGTCTGAGTCCTAATTAAGGTCTACGAGTGAAGAGTTTTAGTTGAACAAGGAGTCTACAAACGCTCGACGTTTTTGAATCGTCGAAAGAATTTCATTGAAAATACAACTCCTTGTTGGACTAGGATTCCTTATCTATCTAGGACTCTTACTCATGATAATTGTGCTACATATTTTTGTCTTCTTTTTGATTTATTTCATGATCATATTTTCAGGAAATCATGAGAAGACAAATGGTGGAATTTTCGGCAATTATGATGATTGTTGCCGTTTTGAACAAGAATTGAAATCCAAAATGGATTTGGAAACTTTCCTAATCTCCTAATCTTATCTATTACATATATGTCTTTTTAAGACATCATTTGTCTAGATTAGGACAAGTTTAATACATGAATTAATTGTATATTTCTTTTCTTTATTTTCAGATATTACATGGAGATAAAGGAGGAGGTATTATCTTTGAATTAAAGATTATTTTCGGTAAAAGGGAATGCTTGATGCCGTGCACTTCAAGAAGGAAGAGATTGAATTGGACTCTCCATGGCCGGCCAAAGGAGGATTAAATCAAGAATTTAATTCTATTATCTTATAGAATTTCGGATGAGAAGAGAAGAAAAGATGGAGTCTTTGCGTGAAGATAAAGAAGTGGAAACCAAATCGGTTTTGGTTTCCCCTTGTGCCGTGCAACATATAATTGGACTCTTAAGGATTAATTCCGATTTTTCCTTGGTGTTCTCTTTGGATAATACATGGATTAATTGAAGAAAAGGAGGAAGATATTCGGCAGAATTATAAGAGAGGAAAACATGGGACGAACTTGGACATGATCAAAGTTTGATACATTTGCTTGGTGCCGAATCAAAGGAAGTTTAAGTGAAGAAAATACAAAGATATATTCGGCTGATTTAAGAGATAAAAATCGGTGGAATTACATGAAGACTTGAAGACTTGTTGCCGAATCCATCACCTCTAGGTTTCGGTTTCTTGTGCTTCACTCTATGCCGAACCCTAGTCCCATCCTTCCTCTATAAATACCACACATTGGTATTCAGAAAATCATCTCCCTTTCCTCACTTTTACCTTGCCGAATCCCTGCCAAATTAATTCCACAAATTACATACCAAGGAGCAAAGCCGAATCCACCTTCCATCTCTCACAAAAATCCATCATCACCAATCCTTGCCGAATCTCTAACAAAGGTTGTAATATGGATTGTTTTATTTTGGTTTTTGTTACTTTGTATTTAAACATAACTTTGTCTATGAAGTATGTTTTGGTTTATGGATTTAATTTCGGTATTGATAATCATATATGGGATCTTTGGATCTTTGTTATAAATGTTTGGGATTTTTATATATGATTGCCGATTTATGCATGTGATATGATTAAATATGTTGTATGGGCAGTAGTTTTTAGCATGTTTTCTTGATTTTAATTAGGTTTATTTCCTTAATTCGTGTGGAACCGAAGGAGATATCTAGATGCATTCGATGGCCATGAGTGTTATCTAGGTGTTGAATTCATATGCCGATTTAATACATGTTGAATTACACGCATGTTGGATTTAATATGTATTAATCTAAGGGTAAGAGTAATTATGGAAATTTACATGTCGATGTGAGATGGGTGACGCCATACTTGCTAACATGTTCCAATTCGATATATTGTGCTTATGTACTAATTGTGTTTAATTTCTACGCATTGTGTTATTAAACTGATTAGTACCATGTTTAGGATTACACGCATGTTGGATTCTAAATACTTGTGATGTTTTGAATAATTAGAATAACCGCATTGGCTCTAATTAAATTGGAACTTAATTGATCTTGAATTCGATATTTGCTGCTGCCCTATTACTTGTTTTAATTGTATTGCATGTATAATGTGATTTGTGTTTGGTGATTGTGTGAAAGGTGATGATCAATTGTATATAATAGCTTAGGTTTTGTAAAAATCGTAAAAATTCAGTAGGTTATTAGAAAAAAAAATCGTAACCCCCTTTAGTACAATACTTTGTGTAATTAAAAGCCCTTGATTTCCCCGGATAGAACGATCCCTACTTGTCAATACTACACTCGACAAAAGAAGGGTATTATGTGTATGAAGTTGTTTTGCAGGTATTTTATGCTTGGATAACACCTCCATCAGTTTTTGGCGCCGTTGCCGGGGAAATTATAAATTTTTGATTCATAAAGTGTTGTTTGTAACTTTGTATAATTGTAAATTATTTAATTTCTGCAATAGTTTTGGGAATTGTATTAATAGGATTTTTGGAAATGTAATAGTAAATAGGTTAATTTTCCGATTTTTATTTTTGTTTTTATTTTTGGTTTTTGGTTTTTGCTCTTAATTGCCGATTTTTGTGTGATATTATTGTGATGTTGATACACCTAGATAATTTCTAGGAAGTTGATAGTTTTTGTGTATGCTTGTAGTTTATTGTAGTTTCTAAAGTGTAACATGTAGGTGAAGCCTCTTTTGTTGATCATAACCATAACCCTTCATACGAGTGATGCCATGTTAGGTATGTTTTTGTGTAGATTGGGAAACGGGCCCTGCAATGTTGGAATTAGTCCATCGTTGGCCCCCCACGCATAAAGACGCTAACTTGGTATTATTTTTATGAGGTTGAGGGCGGTTTTAATCAACACTTGAGACCGCTAGGGATCCGAGTTTATTTTACCAATTATAGGGCAAGTTATTTTCATTGAATGGTGCGAGGTTTGTAAAACTGGTTCTCAAGACCCATAGACTGACGTTCATTCCCTGTGAGTGAGTCGAAAGGGGACTAGTCCTCCGTGGTTAAAAACTTTGAGACCTGCCTTGTTCCTAAAGAGAGTTTACTCTCCGTGAATCTTAACGACATCGCCTTAGAAAAGTAAAATACGTTCGACCTAGACGACAGCTTGTGCCGAAGCATCACCTCACTTTAGACGCTAGAAAATAACTTAAGCATATGTGGAATCTATTTTTCTTCAATAAGGTAAAATTCGTCTTTAATTTTTGAGGTATATCGGAATAAGCATGATACTACCTTGGACTGTTTCAGCCCATTGCACTGTTATCTCCTCTGCTCCACGTACCTCAAATTTTAAAGTTGTGTGAATAAAAGACACCTAGAAATCCTAAGTTTCGGCAATCATAATACTTACATAATCGATGTAATTTAAAAACCAAACCAACATAGATACTTGTACAAAAAAATTTTCGTGTGATGTGCATAACTAGTTTAAATTGTTAGGGAGTTTTGAAGGTCTATTTGTGTTAAGTTTGTTTATGGTTTTGAGGGGAAGAGGAATAGGTAAGGTCACTAATGTTGCTTTTAGCCTTAACCCTTCATACTAGCGCTTGCGTTTTTATGAGGTTGAGGGCGGCTTTTATGCACTTTAGTGGAACTGACAACATAAGGTTCTCAACTGAGTAAGGGGCAATCATAGTTCGTTTGTTCTAATTTTGGTATTGAGGTTTGTTTAACTAGATCTCAAGGCCCACAGACTGATGTTCATTCCCTGTGAGTGAGTCGATTGGGAGTTCGCTCTCCGTGGTAACCAACAACGAGTCTTGCCTCACTCCATTATTAGTACTTTCGTTCTAGCCTTCTGAAACCACGGAACCTTGTGTCTAGTCGATAGACCTAGGCCGCACGTCCACCGAGCTTCAAAACCTTAAATAAGTTTGATATGAGTAAATTTTTAATCTCACAAGAAAATGTTTCTTGGTTTGAATTTTTGAGGTATATCGGAATAAGCATGATACTACCGGGGGCTGTATCAGTCCATTGCACCGTTATCTCCTCTGCTCCACGTACTTTGAAAATTCGAACAAATCATATAGCAATTTAACTAGGGATACATAAAACACATTTTTCTACTATACTTGTGAAATTGTGTGAGCCTTATTTATGAATTTCGCGTGATATACATCTTTGTAATATACTTGTAACTTTTTCATGTAACATATACTTGCAAATTTTCGTTTGTCATTATACATTTACACATTGAACTTTTATGTAATATACTTTAAATTTTTCTTACACTTCTACATACTTGAAATTTCGTGTAACATCTTTACATATTTATAGTTGAATTTTCGTTGATACTTATACTTGTATAATATTCTTACCTTAACAATATTTATTACATACTAACTATACACGTTTGTTTTCTTTATAAATTCATTTGTTAAACACCTCGAAATTTAAATAATTTCAGGTACATGAATCTTGGTTGGTCACAAGAGATTGAGGATAGATTGAAAAGAATTTGCAACCGAGAAGAAGAAGAGCCAGTTTTGCCGAGCACTTCTACACCAGAACATCAATTTGTTTCTCCCACCTCATCACTTTTCAACCGAAATTTTGTTGCACCACCATCACCATTTCCATCAGAAGCTTCGTGTGAACTAAACCCTTTGTTTCACGAAGAACCAGAATTCGAGCTACTCCATAGTCCAATACCAATTCAGTACTTGAACTTTGATTTACCTGATCCTACATTCAGAATGACTTCACTAAGAGAGGAGAATGGTCAGGTAGATGCGCCACAAGGAGGAGTAGTAAGACCAAGTAATGTAACATATCCTGCAGTTGCACCTGGCAAGTCAGGAGAATTTGAGTTGAAGGGTGGATTTATCCACCAATTGCCTAAGTTTTATGGACTCAGTGGAGAGGATCCCAACCGCCATATTCAGAAGTTTGAATTCAGATGTGAGTCAATGTGCCCAACTGGGGCAGACTTACAACATGTGAGAATGAAGGCGTTTCCTTTTTCATTGGAGGATAGGGCGCAAGAGTGGTTTTATGCTATACCACCTGGGAAGATGATTTCTTGGACTACAATGGTGAGAGAATTTCTCACAAAATACTTTCCATCATCAAGGGTGACACAGATCAGGAAGGAGATCACCTCGATCAGACAAGAGCCAGATGAGAGCTTTGATGTGTACTATGACAGGTACAAGGCTTTGGTGGCAACGTGTCCTAATCATGGGATACGTGAGGGTCTTCTTCTACAATACTTTTATGAAGGGTTGCGTCCCTTGGAGAGGAGATTCTTAGATTCAGCAGCTGGTGGATCTTTAATGGAGAAAAGTAGAGAGGAAGTTAAGAATTTGTTGGAGATGCATTTCACTAATCAACAACAATTTGGGTCTACTTCCTCTAGGCGAGTCAGTGAGGCCAGCGGTTATGAGGAATCAAGTGTTGTCAAGGAGCTTAAGGAAGATGTGGGGAAACTCACTCAAATGATGTCTCAGTTTATGAAGCAGAAACATGCCCAAGTCTGTGGGGTATGTAGCATGGAGGGACATTCATCAGATGTGTGTCCACAAGTTGGTGGAGGAGATAATTTTGAGGAAGCCAATGCAGTTGGTTTCCAAGGGCAGCAACGTTCCACTTTCCAGAATTTCAACCCCAGATTTAATGATCACCCTAATTTTAGGTGGGCTAACAACAACAATGTGCAGAATCCTACACATGTGGCGCCACCACAAGCAAACCAAGGAGGAATGGTGTTTCAACCAAGACCTCAAGGGCAATACCAAGGGTTTGCAAGACCCCAGCAGCAACAATTCTACAACAATAATGCACAAGCATCGTCAAATCCCAACTATGACGCCATGCTTAAGTCTTTGAACGATGCAACTCATACATTGTTGCAATCTACAACCTCGAACACCAAGGACATTTCTGAGTTGAAGAATCAGATGGGGAAGGTTGTGGATTTCATGGGGCAGATTCAGGAACAAGGAAGATTACCTGGAGGAGTAATAAAGAACCCCAAGAATGAGCAAGCAAATGCAATTACCACAAGGAGTGGTAAGGTTGTGGAGGGGCCGAGCATGAAGAGAGGAGACGAGATTTTTGGTGATGATGCTGAGAGTGGTGATGCCGAGCACAACAATGTGATACTCGGCAATGGCAACAATGAGATACTCGGCAATGAGGAGGAGGCACACGGCAATGAGGACAAGAGAGGTGAACCGAGCAAGACTGAGCTCGAGGCTATGAAGAATAGGGACATAGAAAAAGATCCCGCTACCTCAGAGACACTTAAGGTAAAATCTGACTCAAGTAGATTAGTTAATGCTAACCAATCTTCGAGTTTGCCTTTTCCTTCTAGGTTTGCAAAATCAAAGAAGGAGAAATCAGATGAGGAGGTACTTGATGTATTCAGACGTGTGGAGGTGAATATTCCCCTTTTGGAATGCATCAAGCAGATTCCAAAGTATGCCAAGTTCTTAAAGGAACTGTGCACATCAAGGAGGCATACAAGGGAGGAGCAGGTGGTGAAGATGAGTGAGACGGTCTCAGCCGTTCTCCAAAGAAAGCTCCCACCAAAAATGAAAGACCCTGGCAGCTTTTCTGTGCCATGTAAAATTGGACAATCTAATTTTGATAAAGTTTTGCTAGACTTAGGGGCTTCAATTAACGTAATGTCATATAATGTCTACAAGTCCCTAGGTTTAGGCGAGTTGAAAAAGGACAATGTAATCATTCAACTCGCCGATAGGTCTAACAAGTATCCTGAGGGATATGTTGAGGATGTTCTTGTGCAGGTAAATAATCTGATATTTCCTGCAGATTTCTATGTGCTTCAAATGGAGGAGTCGCCCCTAAATTCCACTCAACTTTTGTTGGGGCGGCCATTTATGAGGACAGCAAGAACAAAGATTGATGTGGCTGAAGGCAACCTCACCATGGAGTTCGATGGTGAAGTGATTGGCTTCAACATCTTTGAGGCCATGAGGTATCCAATTTCTGATTTAAAACCTTGCTATAATGTTGATGTAGTTGATTCTATTGCGCAGGTTTTATCAGAAACTTTGGATCAATAGCAACTAGCTATTGAGCAAGGGGCCGGAATTGACACAAATGGGGAGAGATTGACTAAGGAGGAACGGCTCAAACTTGAGCCAAGCATAATGAGCATTGTTGCCGAGCTAGAGGCAACACCCCACATAAAAAAGTCATGTAAGTATATGTCAATTCCCATTTCCACTAATAAAATTCTACCATCTGTGGAACAGGCTCCTATTTTAGAACTCAAGGTGCTTCCGGATCATTTGAAGTATGTGTACTTGGGAGACGATGACACATTACCAGTTATTGTGTCATCACAGCTGAGTGAGCAGCAGGAAGCACGCTTGACTAGCATGTTGAAGAGGAACAAAACCGCCATTGGATGGACGTTGGCGGATATCAAGGGAATCAGCCCTACAACTTGTGTCCATAGGATCTTGCTTGAGGAAGGAGCCAAGCCTACTAGGGAGGGTCAGAGACGATTACACCCCCCTATGATGAAGATTGTGAAGGACGAGGTGATCAAATTGCTGGATTGTGGAGTCATTTATCCCATCTCAGATAGCCAGTGGATTGCACCTGTCCAAGTTGTACCTAAGAAGAGTGGAGTCACAGTTGTGAAGAATGATAAGGATGAACTCGTGCCCCAACGATTGGTGACAGGTCATAGGATGTGTATCGACTACAGAAAGTTGAATGCTACTACACGAAAGGATCACATGCCTTTGCCTTTCATGGACCAGATGTTGGAGAGACTAGCTGGGCACGAATTCTATTGCTTCTTGGATGGGTACAGCGGTTACAATCAGATATGCATTCACCCAGATGATCAGGAAAAGACAACGTTCACATGTCCCTTTGGTACGTTTGCCTATCGACGCATGCCATTTGGTTTATGCAACGCACCAGGTACATTTCAACGTTGTATGTATTCCATTTTTAGTGATTATATTGAAAATATCATTGAAGTCTTTATGGATGATTTTAGCGTTTATGGAAAAGACTTTGATGTATGCTTAGAGAATTTGGAATTAATCCTGAAAAGATGTGTAGAAACTAACCTTGTACTTAATTGGGAAAAGTGTCATTTTATGGTAACACAAGGGATAGTTCTAGGACACATTATATCTGCAAAGGGTATTGAGGTAGATAGGGCCAAGATTGATATTATGCTTCACTTACCCTCCCCTACAACTGTAAGGGAGGTACGTTCGTTTCTTGGCCATGCAGGATTTTATAGGAGGTTCATCAAGGATTTTTCGTTGGTGGCGAAGCCTATTTGTGCCCTTTTGCAGAAGGAGGTTCCATTCATATGGGACAAAGGGTGTGAAGATGCATTTGTCAAGTTGAAGGAATTGTTGACATCAGCACCAATTATGGCGCCACCAGATTGGACACTACCATTTGAGATCATGTGTGATGCTTCAGACTATGCAGTTGGAGCAGTGCTTGGACAGAGAAAAGAGAAGAGGCCGATTGCTATATATTATGCCTCTAGAACTCTGAATGATGCTCAATTAAATTACTCTACAACTGAAAAAGAACTGTTGGCTGTTATATTTGCTTTAGAAAAGTTTCGTTCATATCTATTGAATTCTAAAGTGATTGTTTATTCTGATCATGCAGCCTTAAGATATTTGATGAAGAAGAAGGATGCTAAGCCACGCTTGATTCGATGGATTCTCTTACTCCAAGAGTTTGACATCGAAATCAAGGACAAGAAGGGGAGCGAAAATGTTGTGGCGGATCACTTGAGCAGAATTGTGAGAGAGGAGGAAACGTTACCACTTCAGGAAACTTTCCCAGATGAGCAGCTTTTTCGAGTGGACACAAAAGAACCTTGGTATGCAGACATTGTCAATTATTTAGTTACTAAAACTTTTCCAAGTACATGTTTGCAGGCAGCCAAGACAAGGATTAAAAAGAATGCAAGACACTACATATGGGACGATCCATATTTGTGGAGGACTTGTAATGATCAAGTGATTAGACGTTGTGTGCCACAAGAGGAGCATAGGCCGATCCTTGCATTTTGCCACAACGAGGCATGTGGAGGACACTTTGGAGCTAAGAGGACAGCCCTCAAGGTATTAGAAAGCGGGTTTTATTGGCCAACAATTTTCAAGGATGCATACACATTTTGTATGACATGTGATAGGTGCCAAAGGACAGGTAACATTGGTAAGAGAGACCAAATGCCCCTAAATCCTATAATATTTGTTGAAATTTTTGATGTATGGGGTATAGATTTTATGGGACCTTTTCCTTCATCTAAGGGCTTTCTTTATATCTTGTTGGCAGTTGATTATGTGTCAAAATGGGTGGAGGCGAAAGCCACAAGGACTAATGATTCTAAAGTTGTTGCAGGTTTCTTGAGAACTAACATATTTTCCAGGTTTGGAGTACCTCGTGTGCTTATAAGCGATGGAGGTTCTCATTTCTGCAACAGAACAATAGAGGCTTTACTCAGACGATATGGAGTCACCCATAAGGTATCCACACCTTATCATCCTCAGACGAGCGGAATGGCGGAAGTGTCCAACAGAGAGATAAAGAGCATATTGGAAAAAACTGTGGGCCCATCAAGGAAAGACTGGAGCGACAGACTTGATGATGCACTTTGGGCTTACAGAACGGCATACAAGACACCCATTGGGATGTCTCCATTTCGGCTTACATATGGCAAGGCGTGCCATCTTCCAGTAGAGTTGGAGCATAGAGCATGGTGGGCGGTCAAGCAATTCAACATGGAACTTGACAAGGCTGGACTTCACAGGAAATTGCAGCTGAGTGAACTTGAGGAAATCAGAAATGAAGCATATGATGCTGCATGGATTTACAAAGAGAAGACGAAATTGTATCATGACAAGATGATAAGAGGCAAAAAGTTTCATATTGGCCAGAAAGTCTTGTTATTTCATTCTCGTCTTAAATTATTTCCTGGCAAATTGCGTTCTCGTTGGGTAGGACCATATATTGTTACTAATGTGTTTTCTCATGGTGCTATAGAAATTCAAAGTACGGAATCAGGAAAAGCGTTCAAGGTGAATGGTCATCGACTTAAGCCTTACTACGAACCTTTTGAGGAGCACACCATTGAGGAGACACAATTCAGAGACGCACCAAGATCCTGATAATATGGAGAAGAGTCTAGGCTGAGTAGACTATAAAAATTAAGCGCTGCATGGGAGGCAACCCATTTCAACCAAAATTGTGAAGGAGCCGTCTACGAGAGTTTGAATTTTCTAAATCCCTAAACTCTTTTTGGTTGAATTGTATAAATGTGGGACTTGTGATTTATCATATGCTTAGAAATTACTACATGATATGTGTACATTGAGGACAATGTAATTTTCTAAGTGTGGGGTAGGGATACATGTTTCACATGTTTGTATTTGTTTTGAGTTTTTGTTTTGAGTCATAAAAAGAAAAGAAAATAAAAAAATCAGAAAATCAGAAAAATTTTAAAAAAATTTCGGTGCTTTTTTGTTTTTATTTTCGTTGCTTTTTAATTTTGTTTTTAATTATTGAGTCTTAGGATG
Source organism: Potentilla sterilis (assembly GCA_963682095.1). NCBI lineage: Eukaryota > Viridiplantae > Streptophyta > Magnoliopsida > Rosales > Rosaceae > Potentilla > Potentilla sterilis. The sequence continues at coordinate 24,485,729 of OY821763.1, read as the reverse complement.
CCCCTAAAATAGTCTATGATGATTATATCTTGAATACATAGATGATGGTTTTGCATAATCATAAGAAATAATTGTGAGTTTCATGGACTTTGTGATTGGTATGAACATTTGAGACTTGGACTTATTTGTGTAATAAGCATGTATGTTGTGTTGATTTTGTTCCATAATAACCTATGTGAGCTTTGATGCCATATACTTTTCTTCTTGAGCGATAAAAATGGGCAGAACTTTTCAAAACTTCATCATTCTTTGATTATTCAATGACTATGTGCCATAGATTTTAATGAACTCTAGAATGCTAGAACTCACTCTTGACAATTTTTGAGACTATTATTCATGAAATGCCTTGATTTTGAAAAGGATTGAAAAGATCATGTTAGGATTACCACCAATGCCAAACAAAGCTTATGCCTAATTTGTGCCCGTCGTGGGACTCCTTAGTATTAACCCCTTTGAGCCAACATTGAGCCATTTATTTCATCACCTTGATACACTTTCCTTGAGCTTAGAATATTTTATCCTTGCCATTGTTGTCAAGACTTGGTAAAGTTTAATGGAATTTGTGAATTAAAGTGATGTTGTGAAGTAAGTGTGGGCTGATCTTGTCCAATTATTAAGAAAAGAAAAGGTGTTGCCGAATAAAAGAAGAGAAAAAGAGAAAAATCGGATAGAAAAAGAAGAAACATAATTGATCCGAGAAAGAAAGAAAAAATTAAATTAATTCGGCAATAGAAAAAAAAAAAAAAAAAAAAAAATATTTGGACGAAGTTGTGATTGTGAAATTGGAGTTTGTGTGATAATTGAAGGTCTATTTGTGTTATATTTGACCTTTGTCCATTTTCACTATGTTATGGGGAAGAAAAGAATGAATTTTGGGCCCAACATGATAAAATTTGGCCCTTTTGAAGAGAAGTCATAAGGAGGATTGAATTTTGCCAAGTCTTGGTGACATTCTATCACCACTTCCTAAATGAGAATGCCTTATGCCAATCCCCATTATCACCATTATGTTGATCTTTTCATGATTCTTAAAATAGGTAAACTTTGATTAAGTGGAGATTTTTGTCAAGAATGAGCATATGGCTTTGGTTCATTTGTGCACATAGTTGTTATATGAAGTTTTTCCTGAAATATTAATTCACAAAGTGCTTTTAATTGATGAAATATGCAAGTTACTCTTTGTAACTCTTAATCTATTCTCTTGCATATACTATGAGTGAATTGCCATTTCATAAGTGAAAAGAAGAGAGTATGCCTAGTGAGGAGGATGAAATCAACATAACATGTTATTGCTTGTGATTATCATTTCTTACTTATTCATGCCATGATACATGTCTATGACGCTTGGGATTATTGTGCTTACATCGAATGCTTAACTTGAAAGCTATGTGTTTAAAGATCCTGAGACAATCATTTTAGGGGCTGTAGTGTTGAGTCTTTTTGTTTGTTTTGCTAAGGGACTAGCAAAGGCTAAGTGTGGGGTAGTTGATAAGAGCATAAAATGCGACGTTCTTAATATGTTTTTATCCCCATTTATGCATTTCTTATCCCTTATTGTTGTAATATAGAGTCATTGAGTCGTGTTAGAGTCGTTGGCAAGTGTTGGTGAATAAATTGAGCTAAAAATGCAGAAATGTCGATTTTTGAAGAGTTTTAGTTTGAGAAGGACTCCTTGTTGTACTAGGAATCCTGTTTGGACTAGGAAACCTGTTTTGACTAGGAAACTTGTCGGAACTGATTTCTTTATCTTTCGTCGTTTCTAATATTTGTGTGGATCGGTTTTGTGCTATAAATCGATAAAATGCATAATTTTGGTGAAGTCCTTATTGAACTAGGATTCCTAATAAGAGTTTGATTGCAACTAGGACTCCTTTTTCAAGTAGAACTCTATTTGGAAAAGGAATCCTTACTAAAGTAGGAATCCCAGTTGGATAAGGATTCTACGAGTCTGAGTCCTAATTAAGGTCTACGAGTGAAGAGTTTTAGTTGAACAAGGAGTCTACAAACGCTCGACGTTTTTGAATCGTCGAAAGAATTTCATTGAAAATACAACTCCTTGTTGGACTAGGATTCCTTATCTATCTAGGACTCTTACTCATGATAATTGTGCTACATATTTTTGTCTTCTTTTTGATTTATTTCATGATCATATTTTCAGGAAATCATGAGAAGACAAATGGTGGAATTTTCGGCAATTATGATGATTGTTGCCGTTTTGAACAAGAATTGAAATCCAAAATGGATTTGGAAACTTTCCTAATCTCCTAATCTTATCTATTACATATATGTCTTTTTAAGACATCATTTGTCTAGATTAGGACAAGTTTAATACATGAATTAATTGTATATTTCTTTTCTTTATTTTCAGATATTACATGGAGATAAAGGAGGAGGTATTATCTTTGAATTAAAGATTATTTTCGGTAAAAGGGAATGCTTGATGCCGTGCACTTCAAGAAGGAAGAGATTGAATTGGACTCTCCATGGCCGGCCAAAGGAGGATTAAATCAAGAATTTAATTCTATTATCTTATAGAATTTCGGATGAGAAGAGAAGAAAAGATGGAGTCTTTGCGTGAAGATAAAGAAGTGGAAACCAAATCGGTTTTGGTTTCCCCTTGTGCCGTGCAACATATAATTGGACTCTTAAGGATTAATTCCGATTTTTCCTTGGTGTTCTCTTTGGATAATACATGGATTAATTGAAGAAAAGGAGGAAGATATTCGGCAGAATTATAAGAGAGGAAAACATGGGACGAACTTGGACATGATCAAAGTTTGATACATTTGCTTGGTGCCGAATCAAAGGAAGTTTAAGTGAAGAAAATACAAAGATATATTCGGCTGATTTAAGAGATAAAAATCGGTGGAATTACATGAAGACTTGAAGACTTGTTGCCGAATCCATCACCTCTAGGTTTCGGTTTCTTGTGCTTCACTCTATGCCGAACCCTAGTCCCATCCTTCCTCTATAAATACCACACATTGGTATTCAGAAAATCATCTCCCTTTCCTCACTTTTACCTTGCCGAATCCCTGCCAAATTAATTCCACAAATTACATACCAAGGAGCAAAGCCGAATCCACCTTCCATCTCTCACAAAAATCCATCATCACCAATCCTTGCCGAATCTCTAACAAAGGTTGTAATATGGATTGTTTTATTTTGGTTTTTGTTACTTTGTATTTAAACATAACTTTGTCTATGAAGTATGTTTTGGTTTATGGATTTAATTTCGGTATTGATAATCATATATGGGATCTTTGGATCTTTGTTATAAATGTTTGGGATTTTTATATATGATTGCCGATTTATGCATGTGATATGATTAAATATGTTGTATGGGCAGTAGTTTTTAGCATGTTTTCTTGATTTTAATTAGGTTTATTTCCTTAATTCGTGTGGAACCGAAGGAGATATCTAGATGCATTCGATGGCCATGAGTGTTATCTTGCATTTTCCCTTGCATTTTCCCCTAATTTTTAACATGTAGTTAAATACCGTAAGTGAATTGAGGTTGTTTTAAATCCACCAAAACCCAACTTTTATGTCTTCTAGGGACCTCTTTAAACTTACAAGAATTATCTTTTTCTTAAAGGCTTTAATTTCTCCTCATTTTGCTTAGAATTTTAACAAATCATCAAGTTTCTTTCCAGTTTTGACGTTCTCGAAATCCACCGAAACCCAACTTTTTCTTCTTCAAGGGACGTCCTAAGGCCAACGGGAGTGAACTTTTAGATCATATCATTAATTTTACCTCATTTTTCTTTGCATTTTCTCCTAATTTTTAACAAGTAGTTAACGAACGTAAGGGAATTGAGGTTGTTTTAAATCAACCAAAACCCAACTTTTAAGTCTTTTAGGGACCTCCTAAAACCTAGAACAATAGTCTTTTACCTTATTACCTTAATTTCTCCTCAGTTTTCTTAGAATTTTAACAAATCATCAAGTTTATTTTGAATTTCTACGTTCTCGAAATCTACCGAAACCCAACTTTTTATTCTTCTAGGGACCTCGTAATACCAACGGGCGTGATCTTTTAGGTCATATCATTAATTTTACCTCATTTGTCCTTGCATTTTCCCCTAATTTTTTACAAGTAGTTAAGGATCGTAAGTGAATTGAGGTTGTTTTAAACCCACCAAAACCCAACTTTTAAGTCTTTTAGGGACCTCCTAAAACCTACAAGAATAGTCTTTTACCTTACTACTTTAATTTCTCCTCAGTTTTCTTAGAATTTTAACAAATCATCAAGTTTATTTCGAATTTCTACGTTCTCCAAATCCACCGAAACCCAACTTTTTATTCTTCTAGGGACCTCGTAATACAACCGGGAGTGAACTTTTAGGTCATATCATTAATTTTACCTCATTTTACCTTGCATTTTCCCCTAATTTTTAACATGTAGTTAAATACCGTAAGTGAATTGAGGTTGTTTTAAATCCACCAAAACCCAACTTTTATGTCTTCTAGGGACCTCTTTAAACATACAAGAATTATCTTTTTCTTAAAGGCTTTAATTTCTCCTCATTTTGCTTAGAATTTTAACAAATCATCAAGTTTCTTTCCAGTTTTGACGTTCTCGAAATCCACCGAAACCCAACTTTTTCTTCTTCAAGGGACGTCCTAAGGCCAACGGGAGTGAACTTTTAGATCATATCATTAATTTTACCTCATTTTTCTTTGCATTTTCTCCTAATTTTTAACAAGTAGTTAACGAACGTAAGGGAATTGAGGTTGTTTTAAATCAACCAAAACCCAACTTTTAAGTCTTTTAGGGACCTCCTAAAACCTAGAACAATAGTCTTTTACCTTTTTACTTTAATTTCTCCTCAGTTTTCTTAGAATTTTAACAAATCATCAAGTTTATTTTGAATTTCTACGTTCTCGAAATCCACCGAAACCCAACTTTTTATTCTTCTAGGGACCTCGTAATACCAACGGGCGTGATCTTTTAGGTCATATCATTAATTTTACCTCATTTGTCCTTGCATTTTCCCCTAATTTTTTACAAGTAGTTAAGGATCGTAAGTGAATTGAGGTTGTTTTAAACCCACCAAAACCCAACTTTTAAGTCTTTTAGAGACCTCCTAAAACCTACAATAATAATCTTTTACCTTATTACTTTAATTTCTCCTCAGTTTTCTTAGAATTTTAACAAATCATCAAGTTTCTTTCCAGTTTTGACGTTCTCGAAATCAACCAAAACCCAACTTTTAAGTCTTTTAGAGACCTCCTAAAACCTACAAGAATACTCTCTTACCTTATTACTTTAATTTCTCCTCAGTTTTCTTAGAATTTTAACAAATCATCAAGTTTCTTTCGAATTTCTACCTTCTCCAAATCCACCGAAACCCAACTTATTATTCTTCTAGGGACCTCGTAATACCAACGGGAGTGAACTTTTATGTCATATCATTAATTTTACCTCATTTTTCCTTGCATTTTCCCCTAATTTTTAACATGTAGTTAAATACCGTAAGTGAATTGAGGTTGTTTTAAATCCACAAAAACCCAACTTTTATGTCTTCTAGCGACCTCTTTAAACATACAAGAATTATCTTTTTCTTAAAGGCTTTAATTTCTCCTCATTTTGCTTAGAATTTTAACAAATCATCAAGTTTCTTTCCAGTTTTGACGTTCTCGATATCCACCGAAACCCAACTTTTTATTCTTCAAGGGACGTCCTAAGGCCAACGGGAGTGAACTTTTAGATCATATCATTAATTTTACCTCATTTTTCTTTGCATTTTCTCCTAATTTTTAACAAGTAGTTAACGACCGTAAGTGAATTGAGGTTGTTTTAAATCAACCAAAACCCAACTTTTAAGTCTTTTAGGGACCTCCTAAAACCTAGAACAATAGTCTCTTACCTTATTACTTTAATTTCTCCTCAGTTTTCTTATAATTTTAACAAATCATCAAGTTTATTTCGAATTTCTACGTTCTCCAAATCAACCGAAACCCAACTTTTTATTCTTCTAGGGACCTCGTAATACCAACGGGCGTGATCTTTTAGGTCATATCATTAATTTTACCTCATTTGTCCTTGCATTTTCCCCTAATTTTTTACAAGTAGTTAAGGATCGTAAGTGAATTGAGGTTGTTTTAAACCCACCAAAACCCAACTTTTAAGTCTTTTAGAGACCTCCTAAAACCTACAATAATAATCTTTTACCTTATTACTTTAATTTCTCCTCAGTTTTCTTAGAATTTTAACAAATCATCAAGTTTCTTTCCAGTTTTGACGTTCTCGAAATCAACCAAAACCCAACTTTTAAGTCTTTTAGAGACCTCCTAAAACCTACAAGAATACTCTCTTACCTTATTACTTTAATTTCTCCTCAGTTTTCTTAGAATTTTAACAAATCATCAAGTTTCTTTCGAATTTCTACCTTCTCCAAATCCACCGAAACCCAACTTATTATTCTTCTAGGGACCTCGTAATACCAACGGGAGTGAACTTTTATGTCATATCATTAATTTTACCTCATTTTTCCTTGCATTTTCCCCTAATTTTTAACATGTAGTTAAATACCGTAAGTGAATTGAGGTTGTTTTAAATCCACAAAAACCCAACTTTTATGTCTTCTAGCGACCTCTTTAAACATACAAGAATTATCTTTTTCTTAAAGGCTTTAATTTCTCCTCATTTTGCTTAGAATTTTAACAAATCATCAAGTTTCTTTCCAGTTTTGACGTTCTCGATATCCACCGAAACCCAACTTTTTATTCTTCAAGGGACGTCCTAAGGCCAACGGGAGTGAACTTTTAGATCATATCATTAATTTTACCTCATTTTTCTTTGCATTTTCTCCTAATTTTTAACAAGTAGTTAACGACCGTAAGTGAATTGAGGTTGTTTTAAATCAACCAAAACCCAACTTTTAAGTCTTTTAGGGACCTCCTAAAACCTAGAACAATAGTCTCTTACCTTATTACTTTAATTTCTCCTCAGTTTTCTTATAATTTTAACAAATCATCAAGTTTATTTCGAATTTCTACGTTCTCCAAATCCACCGAAACCCAACTTTTTATTCTTCTAGGGACCTCGTAATACCAACGGGCGTGATCTTTTAGGTCATATCATTAATTTTACCTCATTTGTCCTTGCATTTTCCCCTAATTTTTTACAAGTAGTTATGGATCGTAAGTGAATTGAGGTTGTTTTAAACCCACCAAAACCCAACTTTTAAGTCTTTAAGGGACCTCCTAAAACGTACAAGAATAGTCTTTTACCTTATTACTTTAATTTATCCTCAGTTTTCTTAGAATTTTAACAAATCATCAAGTTTCTTTCGAATTTCTACGTTCTCGAAATCCACCGAAACCCAACTTTTTATTCTTCTAGGGACCTCGTAATACAACCGGGAGTGAACTTTTAGGTCATATCATTAATTTTACCTCATTTTACCTTGCATTTTCCCCTAATTTTTAACATGTAGTTAAATATCGTAAGTGAATTGAGGTTGTTTTAAATCCACCAAAACCCAACTTTTACGTCTCCTAGGGACCTCTTTAAACATACAAGAATTATCTTTTTCTTAAAGGATTTAATTTCTCCTCATTTTGCTTAGAATTTTAACAAATAATCTAGTTTCTTTCGATTTTTGACGTTCTCGAAATCCACCGAAACCAACTTTTTATTCTTCTAGGGATGTCCTAAGGCCAACGGGAGTGAACTTTTAGGTAATATCATTAATTTTACCTCATTTTTCTTTGCATTTTCCCCTAATTTTTAACAAGTAGTTAACGATCGTAAGTGAATTGAGGTTGTTTTAAATCAACCAAAACCCAACTTTTAAGTCTTTTAGGGACCTCCTAAAACCTACAAGAATAGTCTTTTACCTTATTACTTTAATTTCTCCTCAGTTTTCTTAGAATTTTAACAAATCATCAAGTTTATTTCGAATTTCTACGTTCTCCAAATCCACCGAAACCCAACTTTTTATTCTTCTAGGGACCTCGTAATACAACCGGGAGTGAACTTTTAGGTCATATCATTAATTTTACCTCATTTTACCTTGCATTTTCCCCTAATTTTTAACATGTAGTTAAATACCGTAAGTGAATTGAGGTTGTTTTAAATCCACCAAAACCCAACTTTTATGTCTTCTAGGGACCTCTTTAAACTTACAAGAATTATCTTTTTCTTAAAGGCTTTAATTTCTCCTCATTTTGCTTAGAATTTTAACAAATCATCAAGTTTCTTTCCAGTTTTGACGTTCTCGAAATCCACCGAAACCCAACTTTTTCTTCTTCAAGGGACGTCCTAAGGCCAACGGGAGTGAACTTTTAGATCATATCATTAATTTTACCTCATTTTTCTTTGCATTTTCTCCTAATTTTTAACAAGTAGTTAACGACCGTAAGTGAATTGAGGTTGTTTTAAATCAACCAAAACCCAACTTTTAAGTCTTTTAGGGACCTCCTAAAACCTAGAACAATAGTCTCTTACCTTATTACTTTAATTTCTCCTCAGTTTTCTTAGAATTTTAACAAATCATCAAGTTTATTTCGAATTTCTACGTTCTCCAAATCCACCGAAACCCAACTTTTTATTCTTCTAAGGACCTCGTAATACCAACGGGCGTGATCTTTTAGGTCATATCATTAATTTTACCTCATTTTTCCTTACATTTTCCCCTAATTTTTTACAAGTAGTTAAGCATCGTAAGTGAATTGAGGTTGTTTTAAACCCACAAAAACCCAACTTTTATGTCTTTTAGAGACCTCCTAAAACCTACAAGAATAACCTTTTTCCTTATTTCTTTAATTGCTCCTCAGTTTTCTTAGAATTTTAACAAATCATCAAGTTTCTTTCGAATTTCTACGTTCTCGAAATCCACCGAAACCCAACTTTTTATTCTTCTAGGGACCTCGTAATACAACCGGGAGTGAACTTTTAGGTCATATCATTAATTTTACCTCATTTTACCTTGCATTTTCCCCTAATTTTTAACATGTAGTTAAATATCGTAAGTGAATTGAGGTTGTTTTAAATCCACCAAAACCCAACTTTTACGTCTCCTAGGGACCTCTTTAAACATACAAGAATTATCTTTTTCTTAAAGGATTTAATTTCTCCTCATTTTGCTTAGAATTTTAACAAATAATCTAGTTTCTTTCGATTTTTGACGTTCTCGAAATCCACCGAAACCAACTTTTTATTCTTCTAGGGATGTCCTAAGGCCAACAGGAGTGAACTTTTAGGTAATATCATTAATTTTACCTCATTTTTCTTTGCATTTTCCCCTAATTTTTAACAAGTAGTTAACGATCGTAAGTGAATTGAGGTTGTTTTAAATCAACCAAAACCCAACTTTTAAGTCTTTTAGGGACCTCCTAAAACCTACAAGAATAGTCTTTTACCTTACTACTTTAATTTCTCCTCAGTTTTCTTAGAATTTTAACAAATCATCAAGTTTATTTCGAATTTCTACGTTCTCCAAATCCACCGAAACCCAACTTTTTATTCTTCTAGGGACCTCGTAATACAACCGGGAGTGAACTTTTAGGTCATATCATTAATTTTACCTCATTTTACCTTGCATTTTCCCCTAATTTTTAACATGTAGTTAAATACCGTAAGTGAATTGAGGTTGTTTTAAATCCACCAAAACCCAACTTTTATGTCTTCTAGGGACCTCTTTAAACATACAAGAATTATCTTTTTCTTAAAGGCTTTAATTTCTCCTCATTTTGCTTAGAATTTTAACAAATCATCAAGTTTCTTTCCAGTTTTGACGTTCTCGAAATCCACCGAAACCCAACTTTTTCTTCTTCAAGGGACGTCCTAAGGCCAACGGGAGTGAACTTTTAGATCATATCATTAATTTTACCTCATTTTTCTTTGCATTTTCTCCTAATTTTTAACAAGTAGTTAACGAACGTAAGGGAATTGAGGTTGTTTTAAATCAACCAAAACCCAACTTTTAAGTCTTTTAGGGACCTCCTAAAACCTAGAACAATAGTCTTTTACCTTATTACTTTAATTTCTCCTCAGTTTTCTTAGAATTTTAACAAATCATCAAGTTTATTTTGAATTTCTACGTTCTCGAAATCCACCGAAACCCAACTTTTTATTCTTCTAGGGACCTCGTAATACCAACGGGCGTGATCTTTTAGGTCATATCATTAATTTTACCTCATTTGTCCTTGCATTTTCCCCTAATTTTTTACAAGTAGTTAAGGATCGTAAGTGAATTGAGGTTGTTTTAAACCCACCAAAACCCAACTTTTAAGTCTTTTAGAGACCTCCTAAAACCTACAATAATAATATTTTACCTTATTACTTTAATTTCTCCTCAGTTTTCTTAGAATTTTAACAAATCATCAAGTTTCTTTCCAGTTTTGACGTTCTCGAAATCAACCAAAACCCAACTTTTAAGTCTTTTAGAGACCTCCTAAAACCTACAAGAATACTCTCTTACCTTATTACTTTAATTTCTCCTCAGTTTTCTTAGAATATTAACAAATCATCAAGTTTCTTTCGAATTTCTACCTTCTCCAAATCCACCGAAACCCAACTTATTATTCTTCTAGGGACCTCGTAATACCAACGGGAGTGAACTTTTAGGTCATATCATTAATTTTACCTCATTTTTCCTTGCATTTTCCCCTAATTTTTAACATGTAGTTAAATACCGTAAGTGAATTGAGGTTGTTTTAAATCCACAAAAACCCAACTTTTATGTCTTCTAGCGACCTCTTTAAACATACAAGAATTATCTTTTTCTTAAAGGCTTTAATTTCTCCTCATTTTGCTTAGAATTTTAACAAATCATCAAGTTTCTTTCCAGTTTTGACGTTCTCGTTATCCACCGAAACCCAACTTTTTCTTCTTCAAGGGACGTCCTAAGGCCAACGGGAGTGAACTTTTAGATCATATCATTAATTTTACCTCATTTTTCTTTGCATTTTCTCCTAATTTTTAACAAGTAGTTAACGACCGTAAGTGAATTGAGGTTGTTTTAAATCAACCAAAACCCAACTTTTAAGTCTTTTAGGGACCTCCTAAAACCTAGAACAATAGTCTCTTACCTTATTACTTTAATTTCTCCTCAGTTTTCTTAGAATTTTAACAAATCATCAAGTTTATTTCGAATTTCTACGTTCTCCAAATCCACCGAAACCCAACTTTTTATTCTTCTAAGGACCTCGTAATACCAACGGGCGTGATCTTTTAGGTCATATCATTAATTTTACCTCATTTTTCCTTACATTTTCCCCTAATTTTTTACAAGTAGTTAAGCATCGTAAGTGAATTGAGGTTGTTTTAAACCCACAAAAACCCAACTTTTATGTCTTTTAGAGACCTCCTAAAACCTACAAGAATAACCTTTTTCCTTATTTCTTTAATTGCTCCTCAGTTTTCTTAGAATTTTAACAAATCATCAAGTTTCTTTCGAATTTCTACGTTCTCGAAATCCACCGAAACCCAACTTTTTATTCTTCTAGGGACCTCGTAATACAACCGGGAGTGAACTTTTAGGTCATATCATTAATTTTACCTCATTTTACCTTGCATTTTCCCCTAATTTTTAACATGTAGTTAAATATCGTAAGTGAATTGAGGTTGTTTTAAATCCACCAAAACCCAACTTTTACGTCTCCTAGGGACCTCTTTAAACATACAAGAATTATCTTTTTCTTAAAGGATTTAATTTCTCCTCATTTTGCTTAGAATTTTAACAAATAATCTAGTTTCTTTCGATTTTTGACGTTCTCGAAATCCACCGAAACCAACTTTTTATTCTTCTAGGGATGTCCTAAGGCCAACGGGAGTGAACTTTTAGGTAATATCATTAATTTTACCTCATTTTTCTTTGCATTTTCCCCTAATTTTTAACAAGTAGTTAACGATCGTAAGTGAATTGAGGTTGTTTTAAATCAACCAAAACCCAACTTTTAAGTCTTTTAGGGACCTCCTAAAACCTACAAGAATAGTCTTTTACCTTACTACTTTAATTTCTCCTCAGTTTTCTTAGAATTTTAACAAATCATCAAGTTTATTTCGAATTTCTACGTTCTCCAAATCCACCGAAACCCAACTTTTTATTCTTTTAGGGACCTCGTAATACCAACGGGCGTGATCTTTTAGGTCATATCATTAATTTTACCTCATTTGTCCTTGCATTTTCCCCTAATTTTTTACAAGTAGTTATGGATCGTAAGTGAATTGAGGTTGTTTTAAACCCACCAAAACCCAACTTTTAAGTCTTTAAGGGACCTCCTAAAACGTACAAGAATAGTCTTTTACCTTATTACTTTAATTTATCCTCAGTTTTCTTAGAATTTTAACAAATCATCAAGTTTCTTTCGAATTTCTACGTTCTCGAAATCCACCGAAACCCAACTTTTTATTCTTCTAGGGACCTCGTAATACAACCGGGAGTGAACTTTTAGGTCATATCATTAATTTTACCTCATTTTACCTTGCATTTTCCCCTAATTTTTAACATGTAGTTAAATATCGTAAGTGAATTGAGGTTGTTTTAAATCCACCAAAACCCAACTTTTACGTCTCCTAGGGACCTCTTTAAACATACAAGAATTATCTTTTTCTTAAAGGATTTAATTTCTCCTCATTTTGCTTAGAATTTTAACAAATAATCTAGTTTCTTTCGATTTTTGACGTTCTCGAAATCCACCGAAACCAACTTTTTATTCTTCTAGGGATGTCCTAAGGCCAACGGGAGTGAACTTTTAGGTAATATCATTAATTTTACCTCATTTTTCTTTGCATTTTCCCCTAATTTTTAACAAGTAGTTAACGATCGTAAGTGAATTGAGGTTGTTTTAAATCAACCAAAACCCAACTTTTAAGTCTTTTAGGGACCTCCTAAAACCTACAAGAATAGTCTTTTACCTTACTACTTTAATTTCTCCTCAGTTTTCTTAGAATTTTAACAAATCATCAAGTTTATTTCGAATTTCTACGTTCTCCAAATCCACCGAAACCCAACTTTTTATTCTTCTAGGGACCTCGTAATACCAACGGGCGTGATCTTTTAGGTCATATCATTAATTTTACCTCATTTGTCCTTGCATTTTCCCCTAATTTTTTACAAGTAGTTAAGGATCGTAAGTGAATTGAGGTTGTTTTAAACCCACCAAAACCCAACTTTTCAGTCTTTTAGAGACCTCCTAAAACCTACAATAATAATATTTTACCTTATTACTTTAATTTCTCCTCAGTTTTCTTAGAATTTTAACAAATCATCATGTTTCTTTCCAGTTTTGACGTTCTCGAAATCAACCAAAACCCAACTTTTAAGTCTTTTAGAGACCTCCTAAAACCTACAAGAATACTCTCTTACCTTATTACTTTAATTTCTCCTCAGTTTTCTTAGAATTTTAACAAATCATAAAGTTTCTTTCGAATTTCTACCTTCTCCAAATCCACCGAAACCCAACTTATTATTCTTCTAGGGACCTCGTAATACCAACGGGAGTGAACTTTTAGGTCATATCATTAATTTTACCTCATTTTTCCTTGCATTTTCCCCTAATTTCTAACATGTAGTTAAATACCGTAAGTGAATTGAGGTTGTTTTAAATCCACAAAAACCCAACTTTTATGTCTTCTAGCGACCTCTTTAAACATACAAGAATTATCTTTTTCTTAAAGGCTTTAATTTCTCCTCATTTTGCTTAGAATTTTAACAAATCATCAAGTTTCTTTCCAGTTTTGACGTTCTCGATATCCACCGAAACCCAACTTTTTCTTCTTCAAGGGACGTCCTAAGGCCAACGGGAGTGAACTTTTAGATCATATCATTAATTTTACCTCATTTTTCTTTGCATTTTCTCCTAATTTTTAACAAGTAGTTAACGACCGTAAGTGAATTGAGGTTGTTTTAAATCAACCAAAACCCAACTTTTAAGTCTTTTAGGGACCTCCTAAAACCTAGAACAATAGTCTCTTACCTTATTACTTTAATTTCTCCTCAGTTTTCTTAGAATTTTAACAAATCATCAAGTTTATTTCGAATTTCTACGTTCTCCAAATCCACCGAAACCCAACTTTTTATTCTTTTAGGGACCTCGTAATACCAACGGGTGTGATCTTTTAGGTCATATCATTAATTTTACCTCATTTGTCCTTGCATTTTCCCCTAATTTTTTACAAGTAGTTATGGATCGTAAGTGAATTGAGGTTGTTTTAAACCCACCAAAACCCAACTTTTAAGTCTTTAAGGGACCTCCTAAAACGTACAAGAATAGTCTTTTACCTTATTACTTTAATTTATCCTCAGTTTTCTTAGAATTTTAACAAATCATCAAGTTTCTTTCGAATTTCTACGTTCTCGAAATCCACCGAAACCCAACTTTTTATTCTTCTAGGGACCTCGTAATACAACCGGGAGTGAACTTTTAGGTCATATCATTAATTTTACCTCATTTTACCTTGCATTTTCCCCTAATTTTTAACATGTAGTTAAATATCGTAAGTGAATTGAGGTTGTTTTAAATCCACCAAAACCCAACTTTTACGTCTCCTAGGGACCTCTTTAAACATACAAGAATTATCTTTTTCTTAAAGGATTTAATTTCTCCTCATTTTGCTTAGAATTTTAACAAATAATCTAGTTTCTTTCGATTTTTGACGTTCTCGAAATCCACCGAAACCAACTTTTTATTCTTCTAGGGATGTACTAAGGCCAACGGGAGTGAACTTTTAGGTAATATCATTAATTTTACCTCATTTTTCTTTGCATTTTCCCCTAATTTTTAACAAGTAGTTAACGAACGTAAGGGAATTGAGGTTGTTTTAAATCAACCAAAACCCAACTTTTAAGTCTTTTAGGGACCTCCTAAAACCTAGAACAATAGTCTTTTACCTTATTACTTTAATTTCTCCTCAGTTTTCTTAGAATTTTAACAAATCATCAAGTTTATTTTGAATTTCTACGTTCTCGAAATCCACCGAAACCCAACTTTTTATTCTTCTAGGGACCTCGTAATACCAACGGGCGTGATCTTTTAGGTCATATCATTAATTTTACCTCATTTGTCCTTGCATTTTCCCCTAATTTTTTACAAGTAGTTAAGGATCGTAAGTGAATTGAGGTTGTTTTAAACCCACCAAAACCCAACTTTTAAGTCTTTTAGAGACCTCCTAAAACCTACAATAATAATCTTTTACCTTATTACTTTAATTTCTCCTCAGTTTTCTTAGAATTTTAACAAATCATCAAGTTTCTTTCCAGTTTTGACGTTCTCGAAATCAACCAAAACCCAACTTTTAAGTCTTTTAGAGACCTCCTAAAACCTACAAGAATACTCTCTTACCTTATTACTTTAATTTCTCCTCAGTTTTCTTAGAATTTTAACAAATCATCAAGTTTCTTTCGAATTTCTACCTTCTCCAAATCCACCGAAACCCAACTTATTATTCTTCTAGGGACCTCGTAATACCAACGGGAGTGAACTTTTATGTCATATCATTAATTTTACCTCATTTTTCCTTGCATTTTCCCCTAATTTTTAACATGTAGTTAAATACCGTAAGTGAATTGAGGTTGTTTTAAATCCACAAAAACCCAACTTTTATGTCTTCTAGCGACCTCTTTAAACATACAAGAATTATCTTTTTCTTAAAGGCTTTAATTTCTTCTCATTTTGCTTAGAATTTTAACAAATCATCAAGTTTCTTTCCAGTTTTGACGTTCTCGATATCCACCGAAACCCAACTTTTTATTCTTCAAGGGACGTCCTAAGGCCAACGGGAGTGAACTTTTAGATCATATCATTAATTTTACCTCATTTTTCTTTGCATTTTCTCCTAATTTTTAACAAGTAGTTAACGACCGTAAGTGAATTGAGGTTGTTTTAAATCAACCAAAACCCAACTTTTAAGTCTTTTAGGGACCTCCTAAAACCTAGAACAATAGTCTCTTACCTTATTACTTTAATTTCTCCTCAGTTTTCTTATAATTTTAACAAATCATCAAGTTTATTTCGAATTTCTACGTTCTCCAAATCCACCGAAACCCAACTTTTTATTCTTCTAGGGACCTCGTAATACCAACGGGCGTGATCTTTTAGGTCATATCATTAATTTTACCTCATTTGTCCTTGCATTTTCCCCTAATTTTTTACAAGTAGTTATGGATCGTAAGTGAATTGAGGTTGTTTTAAACCCACCAAAACCCAACTTTTAAGTCTTTAAGGGACCTCCTAAAACGTACAAGAATAGTCTTTTACCTTATTACTTTAATTTATCCTCAGTTTTCTTAGAATTTTAACAAATCATCAAGTTTCTTTCGAATTTCTACGTTCTCGAAATCCACCGAAACCCAACTTTTTATTCTTCTAGGGACCTCGTAATACAACCGGGAGTGAACTTTTAGGTCATATCATTAATTTTACCTCATTTTACCTTGCATTTTCCCCTAATTTTTAACATGTAGTTAAATATCGTAAGTGAATTGAGGTTGTTTTAAATCCACCAAAACCCAACTTTTACGTCTCCTAGGGACCTCTTTAAACATACAAGAATTATCTTTTTCTTAAAGGATTTAATTTCTCCTCATTTTGCTTAGAATTTTAACAAATAATCTAGTTTCTTTCGATTTTTGACGTTCTCGAAATCCACCGAAACCAACTTTTTATTCTTCTAGGGATGTCCTAAGGCCAACGGGAGTGAACTTTTAGGTAATATCATTAATTTTACCTCATTTTTCTTTGCATTTTCCCCTAATTTTTAACAAGTAGTTAACGATCGTAAGTGAATTGAGGTTGTTTTAAATCAACCAAAACCCAACTTTTAAGTCTTTTAGGGACCTCCTAAAACCTACAAGAATAGTCTTTTACCTTACTACTTTAATTTCTCCTCAGTTTTCTTAGAATTTTAACAAATCATCAAGTTTATTTCGAATTTCTACGTTCTCCAAATCCACCGAAACCCAACTTTTTATTCTTCTAGGGACCTCGTAATACAACCGGGAGTGAACTTTTAGGTCATATCATTAATTTTACCTCATTTTACCTTGCATTTTCCCCTAATTTTTAACATGTAGTTAAATACCGTAAGTGAATTGAGGTTGTTTTAAATCCACCAAAACCCAACTTTTATGTCTTCTAGGGACCTCTTTAAACTTACAAGAATTATCTTTTTCTTAAAGGCTTTAATTTCTCCTCATTTTGCTTAGAATTTTAACAAATCATCAAGTTTCTTTCCAGTTTTGACGTTCTCGAAATCCACCGAAACCCAACTTTTTCTTCTTCAAGGGACGTCCTAAGGCCAACGGGAGTGAACTTTTAGATCATATCATTAATTTTACCTCATTTTTCTTTGCATTTTCTCCTAATTTTTAACAAGTAGTTAACGACCGTAAGTGAATTGAGGTTGTTTTAAATCAACCAAAACCCAACTTTTAAGTCTTTTAGGGACCTCCTAAAACCTAGAACAATAGTCTCTTACCTTATTACTTTAATTTCTCCTCAGTTTTCTTAGAATTTTAACAAATCATCAAGTTTATTTCGAATTTCTACGTTCTCCAAATCCACCGAAACCCAACTTTTTATTCTTCTAAGGACCTCGTAATACCAACGGGCGTGATCTTTTAGGTCATATCATTAATTTTACCTCATTTTTCCTTACATTTTCCCCTAATTTTTTACAAGTAGTTAAGCATCGTAAGTGAATTGAGGTTGTTTTAAACCCACAAAAACCCAACTTTTATGTCTTTTAGAGACCTCCTAAAACCTACAAGAATAACCTTTTTCCTTATTTCTTTAATTGCTCCTCAGTTTTCTTAGAATTTTAACAAATCATCAAGTTTCTTTCGAATTTCTACGTTCTCGAAATCCACCGAAACCCAACTTTTTATTCTTCTAGGGACCTCGTAATACAACCGGGAGTGAACTTTTAGGTCATATCATTAATTTTACCTCATTTTACCTTGCATTTTCCCCTAATTTTTAACATGTAGTTAAATATCGTAAGTGAATTGAGGTTGTTTTAAATCCACCAAAACCCAACTTTTACGTCTCCTAGGGACCTCTTTAAACATACAAGAATTATCTTTTTCTTAAAGGATTTAATTTCTCCTCATTTTGCTTAGAATTTTAACAAATAATCTAGTTTCTTTCGATTTTTGACGTTCTCGAAATCCACCGAAACCAACTTTTTATTCTTCTAGGGATGTCCTAAGGCCAACGGGAGTGAACTTTTAGGTAATATCATTAATTTTACCTCATTTTTCTTTGCATTTTCCCCTAATTTTTAACAAGTAGTTAACGATCGTAAGTGAATTGAGGTTGTTTTAAATCAACCAAAACCCAACTTTTAAGTCTTTTAGGGACCTCCTAAAACCTACAAGAATAGTCTTTTACCTTACTACTTTAATTTCTCCTCAGTTTTCTTAGAATTTTAACAAATCATCAAGTTTATTTCGAATTTCTACGTTCTCCAAATCCACCGAAACCCAACTTTTTATTCTTTTAGGGACCTCGTAATACCAACGGGCGTGATCTTTTAGGTCATATCATTAATTTTACCTCATTTGTCCTTGCATTTTCCCCTAATTTTTTACAAGTAGTTATGGATCGTAAGTGAATTGAGGTTGTTTTAAACCCACCAAAACCCAACTTTTAAGTCTTTAAGGGACCTCCTAAAACGTACAAGAATAGTCTTTTACCTTATTACTTTAATTTATCCTCAGTTTTCTTAGAATTTTAACAAATCATCAAGTTTCTTTCGAATTTCTACGTTCTCGAAATCCACCGAAACCCAACTTTTTATTCTTCTAGGGACCTCGTAATACAACCGGGAGTGAACTTTTAGGTCATATCATTAATTTTACCTCATTTTACCTTGCATTTTCCCCTAATTTTTAACATGTAGTTAAATATCGTAAGTGAATTGAGGTTGTTTTAAATCCACCAAAACCCAACTTTTACGTCTCCTAGGGACCTCTTTAAACATACAAGAATTATCTTTTTCTTAAAGGATTTAATTTCTCCTCATTTTGCTTAGAATTTTAACAAATAATCTAGTTTCTTTCGATTTTTGACGTTCTCGAAATCCACCGAAACCAACTTTTTATTCTTCTAGGGATGTCCTAAGGCCAACGGGAGTGAACTTTTAGGTAATATCATTAATTTTACCTCATTTTTCTTTGCATTTTCCCCTAATTTTTAACAAGTAGTTAACGATCGTAAGTGAATTGAGGTTGTTTTAAATCAACCAAAACCCAACTTTTAAGTCTTTTAGGGACCTCCTAAAACCTACAAGAATAGTCTTTTACCTTACTACTTTAATTTCTCCTCAGTTTTCTTAGAATTTTAACAAATCATCAAGTTTATTTCGAATTTCTACGTTCTCCAAATCCACCGAAACCCAACTTTTTATTCTTCTAGGGACCTCGTAATACCAACGGGCGTGATCTTTTAGGTCATATCATTAATTTTACCTCATTTGTCCTTGCATTTTCCCCTAATTTTTTACAAGTAGTTAAGGATCGTAAGTGAATTGAGGTTGTTTTAAACCCACCAAAACCCAACTTTTAAGTCTTTTAGAGACCTCCTAAAACCTACAATAATAATATTTTACCTTATTACTTTAATTTCTCCTCAGTTTTCTTAGAATTTTAACAAATCATCATGTTTCTTTCCAGTTTTGACGTTCTCGAAATCAACCAAAACCCAACTTTTAAGTCTTTTAGAGACCTCCTAAAACCTACAAGAATACTCTCTTACCTTATTACTTTAATTTCTCCTCAGTTTTCTTAGAATTTTAACAAATCATAAAGTTTCTTTCGAATTTCTACCTTCTCCAAATCCACCGAAACCCAACTTATTATTCTTCTAGGGACCTCGTAATACCAACGGGAGTGAACTTTTAGGTCATATCATTAATTTTACCTCATTTTTCCTTGCATTTTCCCCTAATTTCTAACATGTAGTTAAATACCGTAAGTGAATTGAGGTTGTTTTAAATCCACAAAAACCCAACTTTTATGTCTTCTAGCGACCTCTTTAAACATACAAGAATTATCTTTTTCTTAAAGGCTTTAATTTCTCCTCATTTTGCTTAGAATTTTAACAAATCATCAAGTTTCTTTCCAGTTTTGACGTTCTCGATATCCACCGAAACCCAACTTTTTCTTCTTCAAGGGACGTCCTAAGGCCAACGGGAGTGAACTTTTAGATCATATCATTAATTTTACCTCATTTTTCTTTGCATTTTCTCCTAATTTTTAACAAGTAGTTAACGACCGTAAGTGAATTGAGGTTGTTTTAAATCAACCAAAACCCAACTTTTAAGTCTTTTAGGGACCTCCTAAAACCTAGAACAATAGTCTCTTACCTTATTACTTTAATTTCTCCTCAGTTTTCTTAGAATTTTAACAAATCATCAAGTTTATTTCGAATTTCTACGTTCTCCAAATCCACCGAAACCCAACTTTTTATTCTTTTAGGGACCTCGTAATACCAACGGGTGTGATCTTTTAGGTCATATCATTAATTTTACCTCATTTGTCCTTGCATTTTCCCCTAATTTTTTACAAGTAGTTATGGATCGTAAGTGAATTGAGGTTGTTTTAAACCCACCAAAACCCAACTTTTAAGTCTTTAAGGGACCTCCTAAAACGTACAAGAATAGTCTTTTACCTTATTACTTTAATTTATCCTCAGTTTTCTTAGAATTTTAACAAATCATCAAGTTTCTTTCGAATTTCTACGTTCTCGAAATCCACCGAAACCCAACTTTTTATTCTTCTAGGGACCTCGTAATACAACCGGGAGTGAACTTTTAGGTCATATCATTAATTTTACCTCATTTTACCTTGCATTTTCCCCTAATTTTTAACATGTAGTTAAATATCGTAAGTGAATTGAGGTTGTTTTAAATCCACCAAAACCCAACTTTTACGTCTCCTAGGGACCTCTTTAAACATACAAGAATTATCTTTTTCTTAAAGGATTTAATTTCTCCTCATTTTGCTTAGAATTTTAACAAATAATCTAGTTTCTTTCGATTTTTGACGTTCTCGAAATCCACCGAAACCAACTTTTTATTCTTCTAGGGATGTCCTAAGGCCAACGGGAGTGAACTTTTAGGTAATATCATTAATTTTACCTCATTTTTCTTTGCATTTTCCCCTAATTTTTAACAAGTAGTTAACGATCGTAAGTGAATTGAGGTTGTTTTAAATCAACCAAAACCCAACTTTTAAGTCTTTTAGGGACCTCCTAAAACCTACAAGAATAGTCTTTTACCTTACTACTTTAATTTCTCCTCAGTTTTCTTAGAATTTTAACAAATCATCAAGTTTATTTCGAATTTCTACGTTCTCCAAATCCACCGAAACCCAACTTTTTATTCTTCTAGGGACCTCGTAATACAACCGGGAGTGAACTTTTAGGTCATATCATTAATTTTACCTCATTTTACCTTGCATTTTCCCCTAATTTTTAACATGTAGTTAAATACCGTAAGTGAATTGAGGTTGTTTTAAATCCACCAAAACCCAACTTTTATGTCTTCTAGGGACCTCTTTAAACATACAAGAATTATCTTTTTCTTAAAGGCTTTAATTTCTCCTCATTTTGCTTAGAATTTTAACAAATCATCAAGTTTCTTTCCAGTTTTGACGTTCTCGAAATCCACTGAAACCCAACTTTTTCTTCTTCAAGGGACGTCCTAAGGCCAACGGGAGTGAACTTTTAGATCATATCATTAATTTTACCTGATTTCTTTGCATTTTCTCCTAATTTTTAACAAGTAGTTAACGAACGTAAGGGAATTGAGGTTGTTTTAAATCAACCAAAACCCAACTTTTAAGTCTTTTAGGGACCTCCTAAAACCTAGAACAATAGTCTTTTACCTTATTACTTTAATTTCTCCTCAGTTTTCTTAGAATTTTAACAAATCATCAAGTTTATTTTGAATTTCTACGTTCTCGAAATCCACCGAAACCCAACTTTTTATTCTTCTAGGGACCTCGTAATACCAACGGGCGTGATCTTTTAGGTCATATCATTAATTTTACCTCATTTGTCCTTGCATTTTCCCCTAATTTTTTACAAGTAGTTAAGGATCGTAAGTGAATTGAGGTTGTTTTAAACCCACCAAAACCCAACTTTTAAGTCTTTTAGAGACCTCCTAAAACCTACAATAATAATATTTTACCTTATTACTTTAATTTCTCCTCAGTTTTCTTAGAATTTTAACAAATCATCAAGTTTCTTTCCAGTTTTGACGTTCTCGAAATCAACCAAAACCCAACTTTTAAGTCTTTTAGAGACCTCCTAAAACCTACAAGAATACTCTCTTACCTTATTACTTTAATTTCTCCTCAGTTTTCTTAGAATATTAACAAATCATCAAGTTTCTTTCGAATTTCTACCTTCTCCAAATCCACCGAAACCCAACTTATTATTCTTCTAGGGACCTCGTAATACCAACGGGAGTGAACTTTTAGGTCATATCATTAATTTTACCTCATTTTTCCTTGCATTTTCCCCTAATTTTTAACATGTAGTTAAATACCGTAAGTGAATTGAGGTTGTTTTAAATCCACAAAAACCCAACTTTTATGTCTTCTAGCGACCTCTTTAAACATACAAGAATTATCTTTTTCTTAAAGGCTTTAATTTCTCCTCATTTTGCTTAGAATTTTAACAAATCATCAAGTTTCTTTCCAGTTTTGACGTTCTCGATATCCACCGAAACCCAACTTTTTCTTCTTCAAGGGACGTCCTAAGGCCAACGGGAGTGAACTTTTAGATCATATCATTAATTTTACCTCATTTTTCTTTGCATTTTCTCCTAATTTTTAATAAGTAGTTAACGACCGTAAGTGAATTGAGGTTGTTTTAAATCAACCAAAACCCAACTTTTAAGTCTTTTAGGGACCTCCTAAAACCTAGAACAATAGTCTCTTACCTTATTACTTTAATTTCTCCTCAGTTTTCTTAGAATTTTAACAAATCATCAAGTTTATTTCGAATTTCTACGTTCTCCAAATCCACCGAAACCCAACTTTTTATTCTTCTAAGGACCTCGTAATACCAACGGGCGTGATCTTTTAGGTCATATCATTAATTTTACCTCATTTTTCCTTACATTTTCCCCTAATTTTTTACAAGTAGTTAAGCATCGTAAGTGAATTGAGGTTGTTTTAAACCCACAAAAACCCAACTTTTATGTCTTTTAGAGACCTCCTAAAACCTACAAGAATAACCTTTTTCCTTATTTCTTTAATTGCTCCTCAGTTTTCTTAGAATTTTAACAAATCATCAAGTTTCTTTCGAATTTCTACGTTCTCGAAATCCACCGAAACCCAACTTTTTATTCTTCTAGGGACTTCGTAATACAACCGGGAGTGAACTTTTAGGTCATATCATTAATTTTACCTCATTTTACCTTGCATTTTCCCCTAATTTTTAACATGTAGTTAAATATCGTAAGTGAATTGAGGTTGTTTTAAATCCACCAAAACCCAACTTTTACGTCTCCTAGGGACCTCTTTAAACATACAAGAATTATCTTTTTCTTAAAGGATTTAATTTCTCCTCATTTTGCTTAGAATTTTAACAAATAATCTAGTTTCTTTCGATTTTTGACGTTCTCGAAATCCACCGAAACCAACTTTTTATTCTTCTAGGGATGTCCTAAGGCCAACGGGAGTGAACTTTTAGGTAATATCATTAATTTTACCTCATTTTTCTTTGCATTTTCCCCTAATTTTTAACAAGTAGTTAACGATCGTAAGTGAATTGAGGTTGTTTTAAATCAACCAAAACCCAACTTTTAAGTCTTTTAGGGACCTCCTAAAACCTACAAGAATAGTCTTTTACCTTACTACTTTAATTTCTCCTCAGTTTTCTTAGAATTTTAACAAATCATCAAGTTTATTTCGAATTTCTACGTTCTCCAAATCCACCGAAACCCAACTTTTTATTCTTCTAGGGACCTCGTAATACAACCGGGAGTGAACTTTTAGGTCATATCATTAATTTTACCTCATTTTACCTTGCATTTTCCCCTAATTTTTAACATGTAGTTAAATACCGTAAGTGAATTGAGGTTGTTTTAAATCCACCAAAACCCAACTTTTATGTCTTCTAGGGACCTCTTTAAACATACAAGAATTATCTTTTTCTTAAAGGCTTTAATTTCTCCTCATTTTGCTTAGAATTTTAACAAATCATCAAGTTTCTTTCCAGTTTTGACGTTCTCGAAATCCACCGAAACCCAACTTTTTCTTCTTCAAGGGACGTCCTAAGGCCAACGGGAGTGAACTTTTAGATCATATCATTAATTTTACCTCATTTTTCTTTGCATTTTCTCCTAATTTTTAACAAGTAGTTAACGAACGTAAGGGAATTGAGGTTGTTTTAAATCAACCAAAACCCAACTTTTAAGTCTTTTAGGGACCTCCTAAAACCTAGAACAATAGTCTTTTACCTTATTACTTTAATTTCTCCTCAGTTTTCTTAGAATTTTAACAAATCATAAAGTTTATTTTGAATTTCTACGTTCTCGAAATCCACCGAAACCCAACTTTTTATTCTTCTAGGGACCTCGTAATACCAACGGGCGTGATCTTTTAGGTCATATCATTAATTTTACCTCATTTGTCCTTGCATTTTCCCCTAATTTTTTACAAGTAGTTAAGGATCGTAAGTGAATTGAGGTTGTTTTAAACCCACCAAAACCCAACTTTTAAGTCTTTTAGAGACCTCCTAAAACCTACAATAATAATATTTTACCTTATTACTTTAATTTCTCCTCAGTTTTCTTAGAATTTTAACAAATCATCATGTTTCTTTCCAGTTTTGACGTTCTCGAAATCAACCAAAACCCAACTTTTAAGTCTTTTAGAGACCTCCTAAAACCTACAAGAATACTCTCTTACCTTATTACTTTAATTTCTCCTCAGTTTTCTTAGAATTTTAACAAATCATAAAGTTTCTTTCGAATTTCTACCTTCTCCAAATCCACCGAAACCCAACTTATTATTCTTCTAGGGACCTCGTAATACCAACGGGAGTGAACTTTTAGGTCATATCATTAATTTTACCTCATTTTTCCTTGCATTTTCCCCTAATTTCTAACATGTAGTTAAATACCGCAAGTGAATTGAGGTTGTTTTAAATCCACAAAAACCCAACTTTTATGTCTTCTAGCGACCTCTTTAAACATACAAGAATTATCTTTTTCTTAAAGGCTTTAATTTCTCCTCATTTTGCTTAGAATTTTAACAAATCATCAAGTTTCTTTCCAGTTTTGACGTTCTCGATATCCACCGAAACCCAACTTTTTCTTCTTCAAGGGACGTCCTAAGGCCAACGGGAGTGAACTTTTAGATCATATCATTAATTTTACCTCATTTTTCTTTGCATTTTCTCCTAATTTTTAACAAGTAGTTAACGACCGTAAGTGAATTGAGGTTGTTTTAAATCAACCAAAACCCAACTTTTAAGTCTTTTAGGGACCTCCTAAAACCTAGAACAATAGTCTCTTACCTTATTACTTTAATTTCTCCTCAGTTTTCTTAGAATTTTAACAAATCATCAAGTTTATTTCGAATTTCTACGTTCTCCAAATCCACCGAAACCCAACTTTTTATTCTTCTAGGGACCTCGTAATACCAACGGGCGTGATCTTTTAGGTCATATCATTAATTTTACCTCATTTGTCCTTGCATTTTCCCCTAATTTTTTACAAGTAGTTATGGATCGTAAGTGAATTGAGGTTGTTTTAAACCCACCAAAACCCAACTTTTAAGTCTTTAAGGGACCTCCTAACACGTACAAGAATAGTCTTTTACCTTATTACTTTAATTTATCCTCAGTTTTCTTAGAATTTTAACAAATCATCAAGTTTCTTTCGAATTTCTACGTTCTCGAAATCCACCGAAACCCAACTTTTTATTCTTCTAGGGACCTCGTAATACAACCGGGAGTGAACTTTTAGGTCATATCATTAATTTTACCTCATTTTACCTTGTATTTTCCCCTAATTTTTAACATGTAGTTAAATATCGTAAGTGAATTGAGGTTGTTTTAAATCCACCAAAACCCAACTTTTACGTCTCCTAGGGACCTCTTTAAACATACAAGAATTATCTTTTTCTTAAAGGATTTAATTTCTCCTCATTTTGCTTAGAATTTTAACAAATAATCTAGTTTCTTTCGATTTTTGACGTTCTCGAAATCCACCGAAACCAACTTTTTATTCTTCTAGGGATGTCCTAAGGCCAACGGGAGTGAACTTTTAGGTAATATCATTAATTTTACCTCATTTTTCTTTGCATTTTCCCCTAATTTTTAACAAGTAGTTAACGATCGTAAGTGAATTGAGGTTGTTTTAAATCAACCAAAACCCAACTTTTAAGTCTTTTAGGGACCTCCTAAAACCTACAAGAATAGTCTTTTACCTTACTACTTTAATTTCTCCTCAGTTTTCTTAGAATTTTAACAAATCATCAAGTTTATTTCGAATTTCTACGTTCTCCAAATCCACCGAAACCCAACTTTTTATTCTTCTAGGGACCTCGTAATACAACCGGGAGTGAACTTTTAGGTCATATCATTAATTTTACCTCATTTTACCTTGCATTTTCCCCTAATTTTTAACATGTAGTTAAATACCGTAAGTGAATTGAGGTTGTTTTAAATCCACCAAAACCCAACTTTTATGTCTTCTAGGGACCTCTTTAAACATACAAGAATTATCTTTTTCTTAAAGGCTTTAATTTCTCCTCATTTTGCTTAGAATTTTAACAAATCATCAAGTTTCTTTCCAGTTTTGACGTTCTCGAAATCCACCGAAACCCAACTTTTTCTTCTTCAAGGGACGTCCTAAGGCCAACGGGAGTGAACTTTTAGATCATATCATTAATTTTACCTCATTTTTCTTTGCATTTTCTCCTAATTTTTAACAAGTAGTTAACGAACGTAAGGGAATTGAGGTTGTTTTAAATCAACCAAAACCCAACTTTTAAGTCTTTTAGGGACCTCCTAAAACCTAGAACAATAGTCTTTTACCTTATTACTTTAATTTCTCCTCAGTTTTCTTAGAATTTTAACAAATCATCAAGTTTATTTTGAATTTCTACGTTCTCGAAATCCACCGAAACCCAACTTTTTATTCTTCTAGGGACCTTGTAATACCAACGGGCGTGATCTTTTAGGTCATATCATTAATTTTACCTCATTTGTCCTTGCATTTTCCCCTAATTTTTTACAAGTAGTTAAGGATCGTAAGTGAATTGAGGTTGTTTTAAACCCACCAAAACCCAACTTTTAAGTCTTTTAGAGACCTCCTAAAACCTACAATAATAATATTTTACCTTATTACTTTAATTTCTCCTCAGTTTTCTTAGAATTTTAACAAATCATCAAGTTTCTTTCCAGTTTTGACGTTCTCGAAATCAACCAAAACCCAACTTTTAAGTCTTTTAGAGACCTCCTAAAACCTACAAGAATACTCTCTTACCTTATTACTTTAATTTCTCCTCAGTTTTCTTAGAATATTAACAAATCATCAAGTTTCTTTCGAATTTCTACCTTCTCCAAATCCACCGAAACCCAACTTATTATTCTTCTAGGGACCTCGTAATACCAACGGGAGTGAACTTTTAGGTCATATCATTAATTTTACCTCATTTTTCCTTGCATTTTCCCCTAATTTTTAACATGTAGTTAAATACCGTAAGTGAATTGAGGTTGTTTTAAATCCACAAAAACCCAACTTTTATGTCTTCTAGCGACCTCTTTAAACATACAAGAATTATCTTTTTCTTAAAGGCTTTAATTTCTCCTCATTTTGCTTAGAATTTTAACAAATCATCAAGTTTCTTTCCAGTTTTGACGTTCTCGATATCCACCGAAACCCAACTTTTTCTTCTTCAAGGGACGTCCTAAGGCCAACGGGAGTGAACTTTTAGATCATATCATTAATTTTACCTCATTTTTCTTTGCATTTTCTCCTAATTTTTAACAAGTAGTTAACGACCGTAAGTGAATTGAGGTTGTTTTAAATCAACCAAAACCCAACTTTTAAGTCTTTTAGGGACCTCCTAAAACCTAGAACAATAGTCTCTTACCTTATTACTTTAATTTCTCCTCAGTTTTCTTAGAATTTTAACAAATCATCAAGTTTATTTCGAATTTCTACGTTCTCCAAATCCACCGAAACCCAACTTTTTATTCTTCTAAGGACCTCGTAATACCAACGGGCGTGATCTTTTAGGTCATATCATTAATTTTACCTCATTTTTCCTTACATTTTCCCCTAATTTTTTACAAGTAGTTAAGCATCGTAAGTGAATTGAGGTTGTTTTAAACCCACAAAAACCCAACTTTTATGTCTTTTAGAGACCTCCTAAAACCTACAAGAATAACCTTTTTCCTTATTTCTTTAATTGCTCCTCAGTTTTCTTAGAATTTTAACAAATCATCAAGTTTCTTTCGAATTTCTACGTTCTCGAAATCCACCGAAACCCAACTTTTTATTCTTCTAGGGACCTCGTAATACAACCGGGAGTGAACTTTTAGGTCATATCATTAATTTTACCTCATTTTACCTTGCATTTTCCCCTAATTTTTAACATGTAGTTAAATATCGTAAGTGAATTGAGGTTGTTTTAAATCCACCAAAACCCAACTTTTACGTCTCCTAGGGACCTCTTTAAACATACAAGAATTATCTTTTTCTTAAAGGATTTAATTTCTCCTCATTTTGCTTAGAATTTTAACAAATAATCTAGTTTCTTTCGATTTTTGACGTTCTCGAAATCCACCGAAACCAACTTTTTATTCTTCTAGGGATGTCCTAAGGCCAACGGGAGTGAACTTTTAGGTAATATCATTAATTTTACCTCATTTTTCTTTGCATTTTCCCCTAATTTTTAACAAGTAGTTAACGATCGTAAGTGAATTGAGGTTGTTTTAAATCAACCAAAACCCAACTTTTAAGTCTTTTAGGGACCTCCTAAAACCTACAAGAATAGTCTTTTACCTTACTACTTTAATTTCTCCTCAGTTTTCTTAGAATTTTAACAAATCATCAAGTTTATTTCGAATTTCTACGTTCTCCAAATCCACCGAAACCCAACTTTTTATTCTTCTAGGGACCTCGTAATACAACCGGGAGTGAACTTTTAGGTCATATCATTAATTTTACCTCATTTTACCTTGCATTTTCCCCTAATTTTTAACATGTAGTTAAATACCGTAAGTGAATTGAGGTTGTTTTAAATCCACCAAAACCCAACTTTTATGTCTTCTAGGGACCTCTTTAAACATACAAGAATTATCTTTTTCTTAAAGGCTTTAATTTCTCCTCATTTTGCTTAGAATTTTAACAAATCATCAAGTTTCTTTCCAGTTTTGACGTTCTCGAAATCCACCGAAACCCAACTTTTTCTTCTTCAAGGGACGTCCTAAGGCCAACGGGAGTGAACTTTTAGATCATATCATTAATTTTACCTCATTTTTCTTTGCATTTTCTCCTAATTTTTAACAAGTAGTTAACGAACGTAAGGAAATTGAGGTTGTTTTAAATCAACCAAAACCCAACTTTTAAGTCTTTTAGGGACCTCCTAAAACCTAGAACAATAGTCTTTTACCTTATTACTTTAATTTCTCCTCAGTTTTCTTAGAATTTTAACAAATCATCAAGTTTATTTTGAATTTCTACGTTCTCGAAATCCACCGAAACCCAACTTTTTATTCTTCTAGGGACCTCGTAATACCAACGGGCGTGATCTTTTAGGTCATATCATTAATTTTACCTCATTTGTCCTTGCATTTTCCCCTAATTTTTTACAAGTAGTTAAGGATCGTAAGTGAATTGAGGTTGTTTTAAACCCACCAAAACCCAACTTTTATGTCTTTTAGAGACCTCCTAAAACCTACAAGAATAACCTTTTTCCTTATTTCTTTAATTGCTCCTCAGTTTTCTTAGAATTTTAACAAATTATCAAGTTTATTTCGAATTTCTACGTTCTCGAAATCCACCGAAACCCAACTTTTTATTCTTCTAGGGACCCCGTAATACCAACGGGAGTGAACTTTTTGGTCATATCATTAATTTCACCTCATTTTTCTTTGCATTTTCCCCTAATTGTTAACATGTAGTTAAATATCGTAAGTGAATTGAGGTTGTTTTAAATCCACCAAATCCCAACTTTTACGTCTCCTAGGGACCTCTTTAAACATACAAGAATTATCTTTTTCTTAAAGGATTTAATTTCTCCTCAGTTTGCTTAGAATTTTAACAAATAATCTAGTTTCTTTCGATTTTTGACGTTCTCGAAATCCACCGAAACCAACTTTTTATTCTTCTAGGGATGTCCTAAGGCCAACGGGAGTGAACTTTTAGGTAATATCATTAATTTTACCTCATTTTTCTTTGCATTTTCCCCTAATTTTTTAACAAGTAGTTAACGATCGTAAGTGAATTGAGGTTGTTTTAAATCAACCAAAACCCAACTTTTAAGTCTTTTAGGGACCTCCTAAAACCTACAAGAATAGTCTTTTACCTTATTACTTTAATTTCTCCTCAGTTTTCTTAGAATTTTAACAAATCATCAAGTTTATTTCGAATTTCTACGTTTTCGAAATCCACCGAAACCCAACTTTTTATTCTTCTAGAGACCCCGTAATACCAACGGGAGTGAACTTTTTGGTCATATCATTAATTTTACCTCATTTTTCCATGCATTTTCCCCTAATTTCTAACATGTAGTTAAATATCGTAAGTGAATTGAGGTTGTTTTAAATCCACCAAAACCCAACTTTTACGTCTCCTAGGGACCTCTTTAAACATACAAGAATTATCTTTTTCATAAAGGATTTAATTTCTCCTCATTTTGCTTAGAATTTTAACAAATAATCTAGTTTCTTTCGATTTTTGACGTTCTCGAAATCCACCGAAACCAACTTTTTATTCTTCTAGGGATGTCCTAAGCCCAACGGGAGTGAACTTTTAGGTTATATCATTAATTTTACCTCATTTTTCTTTGCATTTTCCCCTAATTTTTAACAAGTAGTTAACGAACGTAAGGGAATTGAGGTTGTTTTAAATCAACCAAAATCCAACTTTTAAGTCTTTTAGGGACCTCCTAAAACCTAGAACAATAGTCTTTTACCTTATTACTTTAATTTCTCCTCAGTTTTCTTAGAATTTTAACAAATCATCAAGTTTATTTTGAATTTCTACGTTCTCGAAATCCACCGAAACCCAACTTTTTATTCTTCTAGGGACCTCGTAATACCAACGGGCGTGATCTTTTAGGTCATATCATTAATTTTACCTCATTTGTCCTTGCATTTTCCCCTAATTTTTTACAAGTAGTTAAGGATCGTAAGTGAATTGAGGTTGTTTTAAACCCACCAAAACCCAACTTTTAAGTCTTTTAGAGACCTCCTAAAACCTACAATAATAATCTTTTACCTTATTACTTTAATTTCTCCTCAGTTTTCTTAGAATTTTAACAAATCATCAAGTTTCTTTCCAGTTTTGACGTTCTCGAAATCAACCAAAACCCAACTTTTAAGTCTTTTAGAGACCTCCTAAAACCTACAAGAATACTCTCTTACCTTATTACTTTAATTTCTCCTCAGTTTTCTTAGAATTTTAACAAATCATCAAGTTTCTTTCGAATTTCTACGTTCTCCAAATCCACCGAAACCCAACTTATTATTCTTCTAGGGACCTCGTAATACCAACGGGAGTGAACTTTTAGGTCATATCATTAATTTTACCTCATTTTTCCTTGCATTTTCCCCTAATTTTTAACATGTAGTTAAATACCGTAAGTGAATTGAGGTTGTTTTAAATCCACAAAAACCCAACTTTTATGTCTTCTAGCGACCTCTTTAAACATACAAGAATTATTTTTTTCTTAAAGGCTTTAATTTCTCCTCATTTTGCTTAGAATTTTAACAAATCATCAAGTTTCTTTCCAGTTTTGACGTTCTCGATATCCACCGAAACCCAACTTTTTCTTCTTCAAGGGACGTCCTAAGGCCAACGGGAGTGAACTTTTAGATCATATCATTAATTTTACCTCATTTTTCTTTGCATTTTCTCCTAATTTTTAACAAGTAGTTAACGACCGTAAGTGAATTGAGGTTGTTTTAAATCAACCAAAACCCAACTTTTAAGTCTTTTAGGGACCTCCTAAAACCTAGAACAATAGTCTTTTACCTTATTACTTTAATTTCTCCTCAGTTTTCTTAGAATTTTAACAAATCATCAAGTTTATTTCGAATTTCTACATTCTCCAAATCCACCGAAACCCAACTTTTTATTCTTCTAGGGACCTCGTAATACCAACGGGCGTGATCTTTTAGGTCATATCATTAATTTTACCTCATTTTTCCTTACATTTTCCCCTAATTTTTTACAAGTAGTTAAGCATCGTAAGTGAATTGAGGTTGTTTTAAACCCACAAAAGCCCAACTTTTATGTCTTTTAGAGACCTCCTAAAACCTACAAGAATAACCTTTTTCCTTATTTCTTTAATTTCTCCTCAGTTTTCTTAGAATTTTAACAAATTATCAAGTTTATTTCGAATTTCTACGTTCTCAAAATCCACCGAAACCCAACTTTTTATTCTTCTAGGGACCCCGTAATACCAACGGGAGTGAACTTTTAGGTCATATCATTAATTTTACCTCATTTTTCCTTGCATTTTCCCCTAATTTTTAACATGTAGTTAAATACCGTAAGTGAATTGAGGTTGTTTTAAATCCACAAAAACCCAACTTTTATGTCTTCTAGCGACCTCTTTAAACATACAAGAATTATCTTTTTCTTAAAGGCTTTAATTTCTCCTCATTTTGCTTAGAATTTTAACAAATCATCAAGTTTCTTTCCAGTTTTGACGTTCTCGAAATCCACCGAAACCAACTTTTTATTCTTCTAGGGATGTCCCAAGGCCAACGGGAGTGAACTTTTAGGTAATATCATTAATTTCACCTCATTTTTCTTTGCATTTTCCCCTAATTTTTAACATGTAGTTAAATATCGTAAGTGAATTGAGGTTGTTTTAAATCCACCAAAACCCAACTTTTACGTCTCCTAGGGACCTCTTTAAACATACAAGAATTATCTTTTTCTTAAAGGATTTAATTTCTCCTCATTTTGCTTAGAATTTTAACAAATAATCTAGTTTCTTTCGATTTTTGACGTTCTCGAAATCCACCGAAACCAACTTTTTATTCTTCTAGGGATGTCCTAAGGCCAACGGGAGTGAACTTTTAGGTAATATCATTAATTTTAGGGTTTTTTACCCAAAACTACAATTTTGAGTACATAATTACCAATAGCAAGGTTCCCTTTTTAAATTACCATTAGCAAGGTTCCATCCAAAACTAACAGAATCAGTTAAGATTTAAATTACACAATTACCCTCATTAAGCCTAATGCTACTGATCCTCAGAACTCAACCTAATACTACTGACCCTCAGTGAGTCTAATGCTACTGATCCTCAGAACTCAACCTAATACTACTGACCCTCAGTAGCTCCGCCGTCTTAATACTACTGACCCTCAGTAGCTCCGCCGTCCTCCGCCGCACTTCAATAATATTGAGCCTCAGTATCTCCGCCGTCATCCGCCGTACTTCAATAATACTGAGCCTCAATATCTCCCACTCAAAACCCTAATTCTCCCAAAAAATTCCAGATCTCTCACTCATCAAAACAACAACAAACTGAGAGAGAGAAGACCAAGTCCATTAGGCTGCCGCACTCTCCTTGCGCCGCCCAAGTCCTCTATCTCCACTGCCACCGCCGTGAAGACCGCCACACCGAAAAGCAGAAGGCGAAGACACAAAGGCCAAGTCCTCGACCTCCTCGCGCCTCCGACCTCGCACATCCGGCCGCGCGCCTCCGGCCTCACCCAGGACCTCCTGCCTCGCTCGTCCAGCCTCGCGCGTCCGGCCTCGCACCTCCAGCCTCCAGATCGGACCTCCTGCCTCGCGCCTTCTGCCTCGTTCGGCCGTCGAGCCTCGCTCCGGCCTGGCCCTCGGGCCTCGATCTGCTCCAGTTCCGGCCTCACCCTCGCGCGCTCGCTGCCTCGCGCCTCAGCCGGCCTCGCTCCTCCGCCCGCCTCCCAGCCTCGCACGCCTCCTCTGCCTCCTTCCACCTCGCGCCTCGCCTCGCGTCGTCGTCCACCTCCGCTCGCGCCGTCGTCCACCTCGCGCCTCCGTTGCTCGCTCCACTCTCGCTGGCTCCAGATCGGGAAGGAGAAGAGGTGGCTCCAGATCGAGAAGAGGAGAGAGCAGATTGATTGTTGTGGTTTTTTTTTTTTTTTTTTTTTTAATATATATAGATGGCATATGTTGTAATTTTTAAATTGTCAGGGTTAATTATGTCATTTAACATTAGACGTATTAAAAGTCTGTTAGTGTTAAATCCTGCTAGTGGTATAAAAAAATCAGACCTTGTAATTGGTAATTATGAGTACAAAATTGTAGTTATTGGTAATTATCTATTAATTTTACCTCATTTTTCTTTGCATTTTCCCCTAATTTTTTAACAAGTAGTTAACGATCGTATTTGAATTGAGGTTGTTTTAAATCAACCAAAACCCAACTTTTAATCCCCGGCAACGGCGCCAAAAATTGATGGGATCACATGCGTGCACAATTTGTACCTGCAAAACAATCTCATACAAATAATACCCTTCTTTTGTCGAGTGTAGTAGTGACAAGTAGGGATCGTTCTATCCGGGGAAATCAAGGGCTTTTAATCACACAAAGTATTGTATTAAAGGGGGTTACGATTTTTATCTAATAACCTACTGAATTTTTACGATTTTTACAAAACCTAAGCTATTATATACAATTGATCATCACCTTTCACACAATCACCAAACACAAATCACATTATACATGCAATACAATTAAAACAAGTAATAGGGCAGCAGCAAATATCGAATTCAAGATCAATTAAGTTCCAATTTAATTAGAGCCAATGCGGTTATTCTAATTATTCAAAACATCACAAGTATTTAGAATCCAACATGCGTGTAATCCTAAACATGGTACTAATCAGTTTAATAACACAATGCGTAGAAATTAAACACAATTAGTACATAAGCACAATATGTCGAATTGGAACATGTTAGCAAGTATGGCGTCACCCATCTCACATCGACATGTAAATTTCCATAATTACTCTTACCCTTAGATTAATACATATTAAATCCAACATGCGTGTAATTCAACATGTATTAAATCGGCATATGAATTCAACACCTAGATAACACTCATGGCCATCGAATGCATCTAGACATCTCCTTCGGTTCCACACGAATTAAGGAAATAAACCTAATTAAAATCAAGAAAACATGCTAAAAACTACTGCCCATACAACATATTTAATCATATCACATGCATAAATCGGCAATCATATATAAAAATCCCAAACATTTATAACAAAGATCCAAAGATCCCATATATGATTATCAATACCGAAATTACATCCATAAACCAAAACATACTTCATAGACAAAGTTATGTTTAAATACAAAGTAACAAAAACCAAAATAAAACAATCCATATTACAACCTTTGTTAGAGATTCGGCAAGGATTGGTGATGATGGATTTTTGTGAGAGATGGAAGGTGGATTCGGCTTTGCTCCTTGGTATGTAATTTGTGGAATTAATTTGGCAGGGATTCGGCAAGGTAAAAGTGAGGAAAGGGAGATCCTTTTTTCTGAAAATATGGGGAGGTATTTATAGAAGAGCAAGGGAACCTAGGGTTTTGTTAAAACCCTAGGGTTGTGCCGTGTGAATCATCCTCCTCTAGGGTTTCGGCAGCCCTCATCCTTCTCTTTAATTTCTGAAATTCTTTGGTCAAAATAGCTGGAAATGTGCAACAATATCTCTTGAATTATCTCTTATTATTTTCAGCAACAAGCTATTGAACCAAGCCTCCATTCAGTCCACATGCATCCCTTCTTTTCTCTTTTCTTCTTTTCCGAAATTCTTAGGATAATGGCTGAATAAGTCTTCATATTATCACTTGAATTATCCTTGAATTAATTCAGCAAAATACTTCCCCCTTTCTCTCAATTGCATTTACCGAAAATCCTTATAGATATTGCTGAATAATCTTCTAATTATCTCTTGAATTATTCTTGAATTAAATCAGCAATATCATCTTGAACCTTGCTTGAAATAAAGTCCACATTCGGTCCTTGCTTCTCTCTTCATAAATTTGCCGAAAATCCTTTGCTTATCTCTTCACAAATTCCTTGAATAATCAGAATTTATCCCCTCCTTTATCTTCAAATAAAATCTGAAAATAAAGAAAAGAAATAAAGAATTAATCCATGTATTAAACTTGTCCTAATCTAGACAAATGATGTCTTAACAAGACATATATGTAATAGATAAGATCATTAGATTAGGAAAGTTTCCAATTCAAATCAAGGAACTTACTAGATTGAGAAAGTTACTAGAATAGGAAAATCAAAATAGGAAAGTCGAAGAATAACAGTCATAGTTCAAGTAGGACTTTCCTAAACAGGACGATTCCTAATCCAAATAGGACTCTAAATTTTCCTCACATGTTTCAGAAACGACGAACAATAAAGATTTCTATTCCGACAAGTTTCATAGTCAAAACAGGTTTCCTAGTCCAAACAGGATTCCTAGTCAAATAAGGACTCTTCACATTTTCCGACAATTTCTACATTTTACGCTCAATTGTACACCAACTCTGCCAAAGACTCCAAACACGACTCAATGACTCTATATTACAACAATAAGGGTTAAGAATTGCATAAATGGGGGTAAAAACATATTAAGAACGTCGCATTTTATGCTCCTATCAATATCATTAATTTTACCTCATTTTTCTTTGCATTTTCCCCTAATTTTTTAACAAGTAGTTAACGATCGTAAGTGAATTGAGGTTGTTTTAAATCAACCAAAACCCAACTTTTAAGTCTTTTAGGGACCTCCTAAAACCTACAAGAATAGTCTTTTACCTTATTACTTTAATTTCTCCTCAGTTTTCTTAGAATTTTAACAAATCATCAAGTTTATTTCGAATTTCTACGTTTTCGAAATCCACCGAAACCCAACTTTTTATTCTTCTAGAGACCCCGTAATACCAACGGGAGTGAACTTTTTGGTCATATCATTAATTTTACCTCATTTTTCCATGCATTTTCCCCTAATTTCTAACATGTAGTTAAATATCGTAAGTGAATTGAGGTTGTTTTAAATCCACCAAAACCCAACTTTTACGTCTCCTAGGGACCTCTTTAAACATACAAGAATTATCTTTTTCATAAAGGATTTAATTTCTCCTCATTTTGCTTAGAATTTTAACAAATAATCTAGTTTCTTTCGATTTTTGACGTTCTCGAAATCCACCGAAACCAACTTTTTATTCTTCTAGGGATGTCCTAAGCCCAACGGGAGTGAACTTTTAGGTAATATCATTAATTTTACCTCATTTTTCTTTGCATTTTCCCCTAATTTTTAACAAGTAGTTAACGAACGTAAGGGAATTGAGGTTGTTTTAAATCAACCAAAACCCAACTTTTAAGTCTTTTAGGGACCTCCTAAAACCTAGAACAATAGTCTTTTACCTTATTACTTTAATTTCTCCTCAGTTTTTGGTGGAGGTGTAATCCAAGCATAAAATACCTGCAAAACACCTACATACAAATAATACCCTTCTTGTGTCGAGTGTAGTATTGACAAGTAGGGATCGTTCTATCCGGGGAAATCAAGGGCTTTCAATCACACAAAGTATTGCATAAAAAGGGGGGTTGTCGAAATTTATGTCTAATTACCTACTGAATTTTTACAAATTTTAAAACCTAAACTATTATATACAATTGATCATCACCTTTCACACAATTACCAAACACGAGTCTCATTACACATGCAATAAAATTAAAACAAGTAATAGGGGCAGCAAGCATAAAACGATTTCAAGATTAATTAAGCTCCAATTTAATTAGGGCCAACGCAGCTTATCCTAATTATTCAAGACATCATAAGTATTTAGAATCCGAAACGCGCGCAATCCTAAACATGGTACTAATCGGTTTAATAACACAACGCATGTAAATTAAACACAACAAGCACATAAGCACATATTGTCGAATTGGAACATGTTAGCAAGTATGGCGTCACCCATCTCACATCGACATGTAAATTTCCATAATTACTCTAACCCTTAGATTAACACATATTAAAACCAACAACGCGTGTGAATCAACATGTATTAAATCGGCATATGAATTCAACATCTAGATAACACTCATGGCCTGCGAATGCATCTAGACATCTCCTTCGGTTCCACACGAATTAAGAAAATAAACCTAATTAAAATCAAGAAACATGCTAAAGCTACTGCCCATAATACAAATTTAATCACATCACATATATAATTCGGCAATCACATATAAAATATCCAAACAATTTTAACAAAGATCCGAAGATCCCATATATGATTATCAATACCGAAATTAAAACCAAAAACCAAAACATACTTCATAGACAAAGTTATGTTTAAATACAAAGTAACAAAAACCAAAATAATACAATCCATATTACAACCTTGGTTAAGATTCGGCAAGGATTGGTGAGATGGTGATCGAATGATGGAAAGGTGGTGGATTCGGCTTTGCTCCTTGGTATGAAATTTGAGGGAATAATTGGGCAGAGATTCGGCAGGGATTTTGTGGAGAGAGAGATGATGATTTTAATGAATACAATGTGTGTATATATAGAGAGAAGAGAGAGCTAGGGTTCGGCAACTTGATCTCCAAGAAAACCAAAACCATTTAGGTTTTGGTTTCGGCAAGCATTATCTTCAATAAACCGAAATCACCTTTTCTTCTTTTGATTCGGCCAATTCTCCTTTTCCATGCAATTTCCACCGAATTATCTCTTCAATCTTCTCTTTAATTCGGCAACAAGTATTGTACAAAGCTTCAATTAAGTCCAAGTTCATCCCAAGCTTTTCTCTTTTAATTCTGCCGAAAATCCCATGGATAATTGCTGAATTAATCTTCTATTTATCTCTTGAATTAATCACCAAGTAATTCAGAAATTAACCATGAATCATGCTTGAAATATTGTCCACATTCGACCAAAGAATTCTTCATTAATTCCAATTTGTTGCCGGCCTTGAAGTGTCCCACAAAAAGTCCTCCTCCTTTCTCTCAAGTTAAATCCGAATTATCTTGATAATGGCTGAATAAATGCCAAGTTATCTTGCATCCTTGCCGAAATATACTTTGATTCCTATTTCAAAAATTCTCTTTTAATTCGGCAAGGAATTCATGCAAAATGTTACAAGGAAACAAAATCCAATTTGGTTTCCTCCTCTTTCTTTCTTTCTTCACGGCATGATCATTGATTCTTCCGAAAATTCCCCAAGAAATCCTTCATTAATCTTCTTTCTAATTCCTGAAAATAAGAATAAGAATTAAATTAAAAAGAAGATAAAAAGATGTAGCACAATTATCATGAGTAAGAGTCCTAGATAGATAAGGAATCCTAGTCCAACAAGGAGTTGTATTTTTAATGAAATTCTTTCGACGATTCAAAAACGTCGAGCGTTTGTAGACTCCTTGTTCGACTAAAACTCTTCACTCGTAGACTTCAATTAGGACTCAAACTCATAGAATCCTTATCCAACTGGGATTCGTACTTTAGTAAGGATTCCTTTTCCAAATAGAGTTCTACTTGAAAAAGGAGTCCTAGTCAAATCAAACTCTTATTAGGAATCCTAGTTCAATAAGGACTCCACCATAATTATGCATTTTCACAATTTATAGCACAAATCGATTCCACCCAAATATTAAAAACGACGAAAGATAAAGAAATCAATTCCGACAAGTTTCCTAGTCAAAACAGGTTTCCTAGTCAAAACAGGTTTCCTAGTACAACAAGGAGTCCTACTCAAACTAAAACTCTTCAAAAATCGACATTTCTGCATTTTTAGCTCAATTTATTCACCAACACTTGCCAACGACTCTAACATGACTCAATGACTCTATATTACAACAATAAGGGATAAGAAATGCATAAATGGGGGGTAAAACATATTAAGAACGTCGCATTTTATTCTTCTAGGGACCTCGTAATACCAACGGGCGTGATCTTTTAGGTCATATCATTAATTTTACCTCATTTTTCCTTACATTTTCCCCTAATTTTTTACAAGTAGTTAAGCATCGTAAGTGAATTGAGGTTGTTTTAAACCCACAAAAACCCAACTTTTATGTCTTTTAGAGACCTCCTAAAACCTACAAGAATAACCTTTTTCCTTATTTCTTTAATTTCTCCTCAGTTTTCTTAGAATTTTAACAAATTATCAAGTTTATTTCGAATTTCTACGTTCTGGAAATCCACCGAAACCCAACTTTTTATTCTTCTAGGGACCCCGTAATACCAACGGGAGTGAACTTTTAGGTCATATCATTAATTTTACCTCATTTTTCCTTGCATTTTCCCCTAATTTTTAACATGTAGTTAAATACCGTAAGTGAATTGAGGTTGTTTTAAATCCACAAAAACCCAACTTTTATGTCTTCTAGCGACCTCTTTAAACATACAAGAATTATCTTTTTCTTAAAGGCTTTAATTTCTCCTCATTTTGCTTAGAATTTTAACAAATCATCAAGTTTCTTTCCAGTTTTGACGTTCTCGAAATCCACCGAAACCAACTTTTTATTCTTCTAGGGATGTCCTAAGGCCAACGGGAGTGAACTTTTAGGTAATATCATTAATTTCACCTCATTTTTCTTTGCATTTTCCCCTAATTTTTAACATGTAGTTAAATATCGTAAGTGAATTGAGGTTGTTTTAAATCCACCAAAACCCAACTTTTACGTCTCCTAGGGACCTCTTTAAACATACAAGAATTATCTTTTTCTTAAAGGATTGAATTCCTCCTCATTTTGCTTACAATTTTAACAAATAATCTAGTTTCTTTCGATTTTTGACGTTCTCAAAATCCACCGAAACCAACTTTTTATTCTTCTAGGGATGTCCTAAGGCCAACGGGAGTGAACTTTTAGATCATATCATTAATTTTACCTCATTTTTCTTTGCATTTTCCCCTAATTTTTAACAAGTAGTTAACGATCGTAAGTGAATTGAGGTTGTTTTAAATCAACCAAAACCCAACTTTTAAGTCTTTTAGGGACCTCCTAAAACCTACAAGAATAGTCTTTTACCTTATTACTTTAATTTCTCCTCAGTTTTCTTAGAATTTTAACAAATCATCAAGTTTATTTCGAATTTCTACGTTTTCCAAATACACCGAAACCCAACTTTTTATTCTTCTAGGGACCCCGTAATACCAACGGGAGTGAACTTTTTGGTCATATCATTAATTTTACCTCATTTTTTCATGCATTTTCCCCTAATTCTTAACATGTAGTTAAATATCGTAAGTGAATTGAGGTTGTTTTAAATCCACCAATACCCAACTTTTACGTCTCCTAGGGACCTCTTTAAACATACAAGAATTATGTTTTTCTTAAAGGATTTAATTTCTCCTCATTTTGCTTAGAATTTTAACAAATAATCTAGTTTCTTTCGATTTTTGACGTTCAAGAAATCCACCGAAACCAACTTTTTATTCTTCTAGGGATGTCCTAAGGCCAACGGGAGTGAACTTTTAGGTAATATCATTAATTTTACCTCATTTTTCTTTGCTTTTTTCCCTAATTTTTAACAAGTAGTTAACGATCGTAAGTGAATTGAGGTTGTTTTAAATCAACCAAAACCAAACTTTTATGTCTTTAAGGGACCTCCTAAAACGTACAAGAATAGTCTTTTACCTTATTACTTTAATTTATCCTCAGTTTTCTTAGAATTTTAACAAATCATCAAGTTTATTTTGAATTTCTACGTTCTCCAAATCCACCGAAACCCAACTTTTTATTCTTCTAGGGACCTCGTAATACCAACGGGCGTGATCATTTAGGTCATATCATTAATTTTACCTCATTTTTCCTTACATTTTCCCCTAATTTTTTACAAGTAGTTAAACATCGTAAGTGAATTGAGGTTGTTTTAAACCCACAAAAACACAACTTTTATGTCTTTTAGAGACCTCCTAAAACCTACAAGAATAACCTTTTTCCTTATTTATTTAATTTCTCCTCAGTTTTCTTAGAATTTTAACAAATTATCAAGTTTATTTCGAATTTCTACGTTCTGGAAATCCACCGAAACCCAACTTTTTATTCTTCTAGGGACCCCGTAATACCAACGGGAGTGAACTTTTAGGTCATATCATTAATTTTACCTCATTTTTCCTTGCATTTTCCCCTAATTTTTAACATGTAGTTAAATACCGTAAGTGAATTGAGGTTGTTTTAAATCCACAAAAACCCAACTTTTATGTCTTCTAGCGACCTCTTTAAACATACAAGAATTATCTTTTTCTTAAAGGCTTTAATTTCTCCTCATTTTGCTTAGAATTTTAACAAATCATCAAGTTTCTTTCCAGTTTTGACGTTCTCGAAATCCACCGAAACCAACTTTTTATTCTTCTAGGGATGTCCTAAGGCCAACGGGAGTGAACTTTTAGGTAATATCATTAATTTCACCTCATTTTTCTTTGCATTTTCCCCTAATTTTTAACATGTCGTTA
Source organism: Potentilla sterilis (assembly GCA_963682095.1). Lineage (NCBI taxonomy): Eukaryota > Viridiplantae > Streptophyta > Magnoliopsida > Rosales > Rosaceae > Potentilla > Potentilla sterilis. Next base: position 24,443,104 of record OY821763.1, on the reverse strand, counting down.
AATATCGTAAGTGAATTGAGGTTGTTTTAAATCCACCAAAACCCAACTTTTACGTCTCCTAGGGACCTCTTTAAACATACAAGAATTATCTTTTTCTTAAAGGATTTAATTTCTCCTCATTTTGCTTACAATTTTAACAAATAATCTAGTTTCTTTCGATTTTTGACGTTCTCAAAATCCACCGAAACCAACTTTTTATTCTTCTAGGGATGTCCTAAGGCCAACGGGAGTGAACTTTTAGATCATATCATTAATTTTACCTCATTTTTCTTTGCATTTTCCCCTGATTTTTAACAAGTAGTTAACGATCGTAAGTGAATTGAGGTTGTTTTAAATCAACCAAAACCCAACTTTTAAGTCTTTTAGGGACCTCCTAAAACCTACAAGAATAGTCTTTTACCTTATTACTTTAATTTCTCCTCAGTTTTCTTAGAATTTTAACAAATCATCAAGTTTATTTCGAATTTCTACGTTTTCCAAATCCACCGAAACCCAACTTTTTATTCTTCTAGGGACCCCGTAATACCAACGGGAGTGAACTTTTTGGTCATATCATTAATTTTACCTCATTTTTTCATGCATTTTCCCCTAATTTTTAACATGTAGTTAAATATCGTAAGTGAATTGAGGTTGTTTTAAATCCACCAATACCCAACTTTTACGTCTCGTAGGGACCTCTTTAAACATACAAGAATTATGTTTTTCTTAAAGGATTTAATTTCTCCTCATTTTGCTTAGAATTTTAACAAATAATCTAGTTTCTTTCGATTTTTGACGTTCAAGAAATCCACCGAAACCAACTTTTTATTCTTCTAGGGATGTCCTAAGGCCAACGGGAGTGAACTTTTAGGTAATATCATTAATTTTACCTCATTTTTCTTTGCTTTTTTCCCTAATTTTTAACAAGTAGTTAACGATCGTAAGTGAATTGAGGTTGTTTTAAATCAACCAAAACCAAACTTTTATGTCTTTAAGGGACCTCCTAAAACGTACAAGAATAGTCTTTTACCTTATTACTTTAATTTATCCTCAGTTTTCTTAGAATTTTAACAAATCATCAAGTTTATTTTGAATTTCTACGTTCTCCAAATCCACCGAAACCCAACTTTTTATTCTTCTAGGGACCTCGTAATACCAACGGGCGTGATCTTTTAGGTCATATCATTAATTTTACCTCATTTTACCTTGCATTTTCCCCTAATTTTTAACAAGTAGTTAACGATCGTAAGTGAATTGAGGTTGTTTTAAATCAACCAAAACCCAACTTTTAAGTCTTTAAGGGACCTCCTAAAACGTACAAGAATAGTCTTTTACCTTATTACTTTAATTTATCCTCAGTTTTCTTAGAATTTTAACAAATCATCAAGTTTCTTTCCAGTTTTGACGTTCTCGAAATCAACCGAAACCCAACTTTTTATTCTTCTAGGGACCTCGTAATACCAACGGGCGTGATCTTTTAGGTCATATCATTAATTTTACCTCATTTTACCTTGCATTTTCCCCTAATTTTTAACAAGTAGTTAACGATCGTAAGTGAATTGAGGTTGTTTTAAATCAACCAAAACCCAACTTTTAAGTCTTTAAGGGACCTCCTAAAACGTACAAGAATAGTCTTTTACCTTATTACTTTACTTTATCCTCAGTTTTCTTAGAATTTTAACAAATCATCAAGTTTCTTTCGAATTTCTACGTTCTCGAAATCCACCGAAACCCAACTTTTTATTCTTCTAGGGACCTCGTAATACAACCGGGAGTGAACTTTTAGGTCATATCATTAATTTTACCTCATTTTACCTTGCATTTTCCCCTAATTTTTAACATGTAGTTAAATACCGTAAGTGAATTGAGGTTGTTTTAAATCCACCAAAACCCAACTTTTATGTCTTCTAGGGACCTCTTTAAACATACAAGAATTATCTTTTTCTTAAAGGCTTTAATTTCTCCTCATTTTGCTTAGAATTTTAACAAATCATCAAGTTTCTTTCCAGTTTTGACGTTCTCGAAATCCACCGAAACCCAACTTTTTCTTCTTCAAGGGACGTCCTATGGCCAACGGGAGTGAACTTTTAGATCATATCATTAATTTTACCTCATTTTTCTTTGCATTTTCTCCTAATTTTTAACAAGTAGTTAACGAACGTAAGGGAATTGAGGTTGTTTTAAATCAACCAAAACCCAACTTTTAAGTCTTTTAGGGACCTCCTAAAACCTAGAACAATAGTCTTTTACCTTATTACTTTAATTTCTCCTCAGTTTTCTTAGAATTTTAACAAATCATCAAGTTTATTTTGAATTTCTACGTTCTCGAAATCCACCGAAACCCAACTTTTTATTCTTCTAGGGACCTCGTAATACCAACGGACGTGATCTTTTAGGTCATATCATTAATTTTACCTCATTTGTCCTTGTATTTTCCCCTAATTTTTTAAATGTAGTTAAGGATCGTAAGTGAATTGAGGTTGTTTTAAACCCACCAAAACCCAACTTTTAAGTCTTTTAGAGACCTCCTAAAACCTACAATAATAATCTTTTACCTTATTACTTTAATTTCTCCTCAGTTTTCTTAGAATTTTAACAAATCATCAAGTTTCTTTCCAGTTTTGACGTTCTCGAAATCAACCGAAACCCAACTTTTAAGTCTTTTAGAGACCTCCTAAAACCTACAAGAATACTCTCTTACCTTATTACTTTAATTTCTCCTCAGTTTTCTTAGAATTTTAACAAATCATCAAGTTTCTTTCGAATTTCTACGTTCTCCAAATCCACCAAAACCCAACTTATTATTCTTCTAGGGACCTCGTCATACCAACGGGAGTGAACTTTTAGGTCATATCATTAATTTTACCTCATTTTTCCTTGCATTTTCCCCTAATTTTTAACATGTAGTTAAATACCGTAAGTGAATTGAGGTTGTTTTAAATCCACAAAAACCCAACTTTTATGTCTTCTAGCGACCTCTTTAAACATACAAGAATTATCTTTTTCTTAAAGGCTTTAATTTCTCCTCATTTTGCTTAGAATTTTAACAAATCATCAAGTTTCTTTCCAGTTTTGACGTTCTCGATATCCACCGAAACCCAACTTTTTCTTCTTCAAGGGACGTCCTAAGGCCAACGGGAGTGAACTTTTAGATCATATCATTAATTTTACCTCATTTTTCTTTGCATTTTCTCCTAATTTTTAACAAGTAGTTAACGACCGTAAGTGAATTGAGGTTGTTTTAAATCAACCAAAACCCAACTTTTAAGTCTTTTAGGGACCTCCTAAAACCTAGAACAATAGTCTTTTACCTTATTACTTTAATTTCTCCTCAGTTTTCTTAGAATTTTAACAAATCATCAAGTTTATTTCGTATTTCTACGTTCTCCAAATCCACCGAAACCCAACTTTTTATTCTTCTAGGGACCTCGTAATACCAACGGGCGTGATCTTTTAGGTCATATCATTAATTTTACCTCATTTTTCCTTACATTTTTCCCTAATTTTTTACAAGTAGTTAAGCATCGTAAGTGAATTGAGGTTGTTTTAAACCCACAAAAACCCAACTTTTATGTCTTTTAGAGACCTCCTAAAACCTACAAGAATAACCTTTTTCCTTATTTCTTTAATTGCTCCTCAGTTTTCTTAGAATTTTAACAAATTATCAAGTTTATTTCGAATTTCTACGTTCTCGAAATCCACCGAAACCCAACTTTTTATTCTTCTAGGGACCCCGTAATACCAACGGGAGTGAACTTTTTGGTCATATCATTAATTTTACCTCATTTGTCTTTGCATTTTCCCCTAATTTTTAACATGTAGTTAAATATCGAAAGTAAATTGAGGTTGTTTTAAATCCACCAAAACCCAACTTTTACGTCTCCTAGGGACCTCTTTAAACATACAAGAATTATGTTTTTCTTAAAGGATTTAATTTCTCCTCATTTTGCTTAGAATTTTAACAAATAATCTAGTTTCTTTCGATTTTTGACGTTCAAGAAATCCACCGAAACCAACTTTTTATTCTTCAAGGGATGTCCTAAGGCCAACGGGAGTGAACTTTTAGGTAATATCATTAATTTTACCTCATTTTTCTTTGCATTTTCCCCTAATTTTTAACAAGTAGTTAACGATCGTAAGTGAATTTAGGTTGTTTTAAATCAACCAAAACCCAGCTTTTAAGTCTTTAAGGGACCTCCTAAAACATACAAGAATAGTCTTTTACCTTATTACTTTAATTTATCCTCAGTTTTCTTAGAATTTTAACAAATCATCAAGTTTCTTTCGAATTTCTACGTTCTCGAAATCCACCGAAACCCAACTTTTTATTCTTCTAGAGACCTCGTAATACAACCGGGAGTGAACTTTTAGGTCATATCATTAATTTTACCTCATTTTACCTTGCATTTTCCCCTAATTTTTAACATGTAGTTAAATACCGTAAGTGAATTGAGGTTGTTTTAAATCCACCAAAACCCAACTTTTATGTCTTCTAGGGACCTCTTTAAACATACAAGAATTATCTTTTTCTTAAAGGCTTTAATTTCTCCTCATTTTGCTTAGAATTTTAACAAATCATCAAGTTTCTTTCCAGTTTTGACGTTCTCGAAATCCATCGAAACCCAACTTTTTCTTCTTCCAGGGACGTCCTAAGGCCAACGGGAGTGAACTTTTAGATCATATCATTAATTTTACCTCATTTTTCTTTGCATTTCTCCTAATTTTTAACAAGTAGTTAACGAACGTAAGGGAATTGAGGTTGTTTTAAATCAACCAAAACCCAACTTTTAAGTCTTTTAGGGACCTCCTAAAACCTAGAACAATAGTCTTTTACCTTATTACTTTAATTTCTCCTCAGTTTTCTTAGAATTTTAACAAATCATCAAGTTTATTTTGATTTTCTACGTTCTCGAAATCCACCGAAACCCAACTTTTTATTCTTCTAGGGACCTCGTAATACCAACGGGCGTGATCTTTTAGGTTATATCATTAATTTTACCTCATTTGTCCTTGCATTTTCCCCTAGTTTTTTACAAGTAGTTAAGGATCGTAAGTGAATTGAGGTTGTTTTAAACCCACCAAAACCCAACTTTTAAGTCTTTTAGAGACCTCCTAAAACCTACAATAATAATCTTTTACCTTATTACTTTAATTTCTCCTCAGTTTCTTAGAATTTTAACAAATCATCAAGTTTCTTTCCAGTTTTGACGTTCTCGAAATCAACCAAAACCCAACTTTTAAGTCTTTTAGAGACCTCCTAAAACCTACAAGAATACTCTCTTACCTTATTACTTTAATTTCTCCTCAGTTTTCTTAGAATTTTAACAAATCATCAAGTTTCTTTCGAATTTCTACGTTCTCCAAATCCACCGAAACCCAACTTATTATTCTTCTAGGGACCTCGTAATACCAACCGAAACCCAAAAATTGATGGGACCACATGCGTGCACAATTTGTACCTGCAAAATAATCTCATACACATAATACCCTTCTTGTGTCGATTGTAGTATTGACAAGTAGGGATCGTTCTATCCGGGGAAATCAAGGGCTTTTAATCACATAAAGTATTGCAAATAAAGGGGGTGTCGATTTTTATAACTAATTACCTACTGAATTTTTACAAATTCTAAAACCTAAATTATTATATACAATTGATCATCACCTTTCACACAATCACCAAACACAAATCTCATTATACATGCAATAAAATTAAAACAAGTAATAGGGCAGCAGCAAATATCGAATTCAAGATCAATTAAGTTCCAATTTAATTAGAGCCAATGCGGTTATTCTAATTATTCAAAACATCACAAGTATTTAGAATCCAACATGCGTGTAATTCTAAACATGGTACTAGTCAGTTTAATAACACAATGCGTAGAAATTAAACACAATTAGTACATAAGCACAATATGTCGAATTGGAACATGTTAGCAAGTATGGCGTCACCCATCTCACATCGACATGTAAATTTCCATAATTACTCTTACCCTTAGATTAATACATATTAAATCCAACATGCGTGTAATTCAACATGTATTAAATCGGAATATGAATTTAATACCTAGATAACACTCATGGCCATCGAATGCATCTAGATATCTCCTTCGGTTCCACACGAATTAAGGAAATAAACCTAATTAAAATCAAGAACACATTCAAAACCTACTGCCCATACAACATATTTAATCATATCACATGCATAAATCGGCAATCATATATAAAAATCCCAAACATTTATAACAAAGATCCAAAGATCCCATATATGATTATCAATACCGAAATTAAATCCAAAAACCAAAACATACTTCATAGACAAAGTTATGTTTAAATACAAAGTAACAAAAACCAAAATAAAACAATCCATATTACAACCTTTGTTAGAGATTCGGCAAGGATTGGTGATGATGGATTTTTGTGAGAGATGGAAGGTGGATTCGGCTTTGCTCCTTGGTATGTAATTTCTGAAAATAATTTGGCAGGGATTCGGCAAGGTAAAAGTGAGGAAAGGGAGATGATTTTCTGAATACCAAAGTGTGGTATATATAGAGGATAGGAGGAGCTAGGGTTCGGCAACTTGGTCTCCAAGAAAACCAAAACCATTTAGGTTTTGGTTTCGGCAAACATTATCTTCTTGAAACCGAAATTGTCTTCTCTTCTTTTAATTCGACTAAGTCTTCTTTTCCATGCAATCTTTAATCAGCCGAATATCACTTGTATTTTCTTCATTTAATCTTCTTTATTTCGGCATCAAGCAAAGGCATAAGGCTTTGATCATGTCCAAGTTCATCCCAAGCTTTTCTCTTTTAATTCTGCCGAAATTCCCATGGATAATTGCTGAATAAATCTTCTTTTTATCTCTTGAATTAATCATCAAGTAATTCAGAAATTAACCATGAATCATGCTTGAAATATTGTCCACATTCGGCCAAAGAATTCCTCATTAATCCTAAGTTGTTGCCGGCCTTGAAGATTCCCACAAGAAGTCTTCCTCTTTTCTCTCATGCAATTTCCGATTTTCCCATGTAAAAAGATATTAATTCCACCATTTATCTCTTATCTTGGCCGGCCATGAAGTCTCCAAGTCCTTCTCTTCCTCCTTTTCTTTTGCACGGCAAGTCTTTCTTCTTTTCCATTTTACTTCCGAAATTCTATAGAATAATAGAATTAAATCTTCATTTAATCCATCTCTTTGCCGGCCTTGAAGAGTTCTCATCCATCTCTTCCTTCTTGAAGTTCACGGCAACACATCCTATTTTGCCGAAAATTACTTCTCCTTTTTACCATGGTAATTCGGCAAAGACTCCATCAAGAAATATTTCCTCCTTTATCTCCAAGTAAATCTGAAAATAAAGAAAAGAAATACACAATTAATTCATGCATTAAACTTGTCCTAATCTAGACAAATGATGTCTTAAAAAGACATAAATGTAATAGGTAAGGTTAGGAGATTAGGAAAGTTTCCAAATCCAAATTGGATTTCTATTTCTTGATCTACACGGCATGGCATCTTCATATTCCACCGAAAATTCTTCCATTGTCTTCTCATGATTTCCTGAAAATATGATTATGAAATAAATCAAGAAGAAGACAAAAATGTGTAGCACAATTATCATGAGTAAGAGTCCTAGATAGATAAGGAATCCTAGTCCAACAAGGAGTTGTATTTTCAATGAAATTCTTTCGACGATTCAAAAACGTCGAGCGTTTGTAGACTCCTTGTTCGACTAAAATTCTTCACTCGTAGACTTCAATTGGTACTCAAACTCGTAGAATCCTTGTTCAACTGGGATTCCTACTTTAGTAAGGATTCCTTTTCCAAATAGAGTTCTACTTGAAAAAGGAGTCCTAGTCACATTAAAACTCTTATTAGGAATCCTAGTTCAATAAGGACTCCACCATAATTATGCAATTTATCATTTTATAGCACAAACCACATCCACACAAATATTAGAAACGACGAAAGATAAAGAAATCAATTCCGACAAGTTTTCTAGTCAAAACAGGTTTCCTAGTCCAAACAGGATTCCTAGTACCACAAGGAGTCCTACTCAAACTAAAACTCTTCAAAAATCGACATTTCTGCATTTTTAGCTCAGTTTATTCACCAACACTTGCCAACGACTCTAACATGACTCAATGACTCTATAATACAACAATAAGGGATAAGAAATGCATAAATGGGGATAAAAACATATTAAGAACGTCGCATTTTATGCTCCTATCAACTACCCCACACTTAGCCTTTGCTAGTCCCTTAGCAAAACAAATAAAAAGACTCACACTACAGCCCCTAAAATGATTGTCTCAGGATCTTTAAACACATAGCTTTCAAGTTAAGCATTCGATGTAAGCACAATAATCCCAAGCGTCATAGACATGTATCATGGCATGAATAAGTAAGAAATGATAATCACAAGCAATAACATGTTATGTTGATTTCATCCTCCTCACTAGGCATACTCTCTTCTTTTCACTTATGATATGGCAATTCACTCATAGTATATGCAAGAGAATAGATTAAGAGTTACAAAGAGTAACTTGCATATTTCATCAATTAAAAGCACTTTGTGAATTAATATTTCAGGAAAAACTTCATATAACAACTATGTGCACAAATGAACCAAAGCCATATGCTCATTCTTGACAAAAATCTCCACTTAATCAAAGTTTACCTATTTTAAGAATCATGAAAAGATCAACAAAATGGTGATAATGGGGATTGGCATAAGGCATTCGCATTTAGGAAGTGGTGATAGAATGTCACCAAGACTTGGCAAAATTCAATCCTCCTTATGACTTCTCTTCAAAAGGACCAAGTTTCAACTTGTTGGACCCAAACTTCATTCTTTTCTTCCCCACAAAATAGTGATCAAGGACAAAGGTCAAATATAACAACAATAGACCTTCAATTATCACACAAACTCCAATTTCACAATCACAACTTCGTCCAAATATTTTTTTTTTTTTTTTATTGCCGAATTAATTTAATTTTTTTTTTCTCGGATCAATTATTTTTCTTCTTTTTCTATCCGATTTTTCTCTTTTTCTCTTCTTTTATTCGGCAACACCTTTTCTTTTCTTAATAATTGGACAAGATCACCCCACACTTATTTCACAACATCACTTCAATTTACAAATTCCATTAAACTTTACCAAGTCTTGACAACAATGGCAAGGATAAAATATTCTAAGCTCAAGGAAAGTGTATCAAGGTGATGAAATAAATGGCTCAATGTCGGCTCAAAGGGGTTAATACTAAGGAGTCCCACGACGGGCACAAATTAGGCATAAGCTTTGTTTGGCATTGGTGGTAATCCTAACATGATCTTTTCAATCCTTTTCAAAATCAAGGCATTTCATGAATAATAGTCTCAAAAATTGTCAAAAGTGAGTTCTAGCATTCTAGAGTTCATTAAAATCTATGGCACATAGTCATTGAATGTTCAAAGAATGATGAAGTTTTGAAAAAATCTGCCCATTTTTATCACTCAAGAAGGAAAGTATATGGCATCAAAGCTCACAAAGGTTATTATGGAACAAAATCAACACAACAAACATGCTTCTCACACAATTAAGTTCAAGTCTCAAATGTTCATACCAATCACAAAGTCCATGAAACTCACAATTAATTCTTATGATTATGCAAAACCATCATCTATGTATTAAAGATATAATCATCATCGACTATTTAGGGGCACCTAAGACTCAATAATTAAAAACAAAATTAAAAAGCAACGAAAATAGCACCGAAATTTTTTAAATTTTTCTGATTTTCTGATTTTTTTTTTATTTTCTTTTCTTTTTATGACTCAAAACAAATACAAACATGTGAAACATGTATCCCTACCCCACACTTAGAAAATTACATTGTCCTCAATGTACACATATCATGTAGTAATTTCTAAGCATATGATAAATCACAAGTCCCACATTTATACAATTCAACCAAAAAGAGTTTAGGGTTTAGAAATTCAAACTCTCGTAGACGGCTCCTTCACACTTTTGGTTGAAATGGGTTGCCTCCCATGCAGCGCTTAATTGTTTATAGTCCTTTAGCCTAGACTCTTCTCCATATCATCAGGATCTTGGTGCGTCTCTGAATTGTGTCTCCTCAATGGTGTGCTCCTCAAAAGGTTCGTAGTAAGGCTTAAGTCGATGACCATTCACCTTGAACGCTTTTCCTGATTCCGTACTTTGAATTTCTATAGCACCATGAGAAAACACATTAGTAACAATATATGGTCCTACCCAACGAGAACGCAATTTGCCAGGAAATAATTTAAGACGAGAATGAAATAACAAGACTTTCTGGCCAATATGAAACGTTTTGCCTCTTATCATCTTGTCATGATACAATTTCGTCTTCTCCTTGTAAATCCACGCAGCATCATATGCTTCATTTCTGATTTCCTCAAGCTCGCTCAGCTGCAATTTCCTGTGAAGTCCAGCCTTGTCAAGTTCCATGTTGAATTGCTTGACCGCCCACCATGCTCTATGCTCCAACTCTACTGGAAGATGGCACGCCTTGCCAAATGTAAGCCGAAATGGAGACATCCCAATGGGTGTCTTGTATGCCGTTCTGTAAGCCCAAAGTGCATCATCAAGTCTGTCACTCCAATCTTTCCTTGATGGGCCCACAGTTTTCTCCAATATGCTCTTGATCTCTCTGTTGGACACTTCCGCCATTCCGCTAGTCTGAGGATGATAAGGTGTGGATACCTTATGGGTAACTCCATATCGTCTGAGCAAAGCCTCTATTGTTCTGTTGCAGAAATGAGAACCTCCATCGCTTATAAGCACACGAGGTACTCCAAACCTGGAAAATATGTTAGTTCTCAAGAAACCTGCAACAACTTTAGAATCATTAGTCCTTGTGGCTTTCGCCTCCACCCATTTTGACACATAATCAACTGCCAACAAGATATAAAGAAAGCCCTTAGATGAAGGAAAAGGTCCCATAAAATCTATACCCCATACATCAAAAATTTCAACAAATATTATAGGATTTAGGGGCATTTGGTCTCTCTTACCAATGTTACCTGTCCTTTGGCACCTATCACATGTCATACAAAATGTGTATGCATCTTTGAAAATTGTTGGCCAATAAAACCCGCTTTCTAATACCTTGAGCGCTGTCCTCTTAGCTCCAAAGTGTCCTCCACATGCCTCATTGTGGCAAAATGCAAGGATCGGCCTATGCTCTTCTTGTGGCACACAACGTCTAATCACTTGATCATTACAAGTCCTCCACAAATATGGGTCGTCCCATATGTAGTGCCTTGCATTCTTTTTAATCCTTGTCTTGGCTGCCTGCAAACATGTGCTTGGAAAAGTTTTAGTAACTAAATAATTGACAATGTCTGCATACCAAGGTTCTTTTGTGTCCACTCGAAAAAGCTGCTCATCTGGGAAAGTTTCCTGAAGTGGCAACGTTTCCTCCTCTCTCACAATTCTGCTCAAGTGATCCGCCACAACATTTTCGCTCCCCTTCTTGTCCTTGATTTCGATGTCAAACTCTTGGAGTAAGAGAATCCATCGAATCAAGCGTGGCTTAGCATCCTTCTTCTTCATCAAATATCTTAAGGCTGGTGCGTTGCATAAACCAAAAGGCATGCGTCGATAGGCAAACGTACCAAAGGGACATGTGAACGTTGTCTTTTCCTGATCATCTGGGTGAATGCATATCTGATTGTAACCGCTGTACCCATCCAAGAAGCAATAGAATTCGTGTCCAGCTAATCTCTCCAACATCTGGTCCATGAAAGGCAAAGGCATGTGATCCTTGCGTGTAGTAGCATTCAACTTTCTGTAGTCGATACACATCCTATGACCTGTCACCAACCGTTGGGGCACGAGTTCATCCTTGTCATTCTTCACAACTGTGACTCCACTCTTCTTAGGTACAACTTGGACAGGTGCAATCCACTGGCTATCTGAGATGGGATAAATGACTCCACAATCCAGCAATTTGATCACTTCGTCCTTCACAATCTTCATCATTGGAGGGTGCAATCGTCTCTGACCCTCCCTAGTAGGCTTGGCTCCTTCTTCAAGCAAGATCCTATGGACACAAGTTGTAGGGCTGATTCCCTTGATATCCGCCAACGTCCATCCAATGGCGGTTTTGTTCCTCTTCAACATGCTAGTCAAACGTGCTTCCTGCTGCTCACTCAGCTGTGATGACACAATAACTGGTAGTGTGTCATCGTCTCCCAAGTACACATACTTCAAATGATCCGGAAGCACCTTGAGTTCTAAAATAGGAGCCTGTTCCACAGATGGTAGAATTTTATTAGTGGAAATGGGAATTGACATATACTTACATGACTTTTTTATGTGGGGTGTTGCCTCTAGCTCGGCAACAATGCTCATTATGCTCGGCTCAAGTTTGAGCCGTTCCTCCTTGGTAATTCTCTCCCCATTTGTGTCAATTCCGGCCCCTTGCTCAATAGCTAGTTGCTATTGATCCAAAGTTTCTGACAAAACCTGCGCAATAGAATCAACTACATCAACATTATAGCAAGGTTTTAAATCAGAAATTGGATACCTCATGGCCTCAAAGATGTTGAAGCCAATCACTTCACCATCGAACTCCATGGTGAGATTGCCTTCAGCCACATCAATTTTCGTTCTTGCTGTCCTCATAAATGGTCGCCCCAACAATAGTTGAGTGGAATTAATGGGCGACTCCTCCATTTGAAGCACATAAAAATCTGCAGGAAATATCAGATTATTTACCTGCACAAGAACATCCTCAACATATCCCTCAGGATACTTGTTAGACCTATCAGCGAGTTGAATGATCACATTGTCCTTTTTCAACTCGCCTAAACCTAGGGACTTATACACATTATAAGACATTACATTAATTGAAGCCCCTAAGTCTAGCAAAACTTTATCAAAATTAAATTGTCCAATTTTACATGGCACAGAAAAGCTGCCAGGGTCTTTCATTTTAGGTGGGAGCGTTCTTTGGAGAACGGCTGAGACCGTCTCACTCATCTTCACCACCTGCTCCTCCCTAGTATGCCTTCTTGTTGTGCATAGCTCCTTTAAGAACTTAGCATACTTTGGAATCTGCTTGATGCATTCCAAAAGGGGAATATTCACCTCCACACGCCTGAATATATCAAGTACCTCCTCATCTGATTTCTCCTTCTTTGATTTTGCAAACCTAGAAGGAAAAGGCAAACTCGAAGATTGGTTAGTAATTAAACCACTTGAGTCAGATTTTACCTTAAGTGTCTCTGAGGTAGCGGGATCTTTTTCCATGTCCCTATTCTTCATTTTCTCGAGCTCAGCCTTGCTCGGTTCACCACTCTTGTCCTCATTGCCGTGTGCCTCCTCCTCATTGCCGAGTGTCTCTTTGTTGCCATTGCCGAGTATCACATTGTTGTGCTCGGCATCACCACTCTCGGCATCATCACCAAAAATCTCGTCACCTCTCTTCATGCTCGGCCCCTCCACAACCTTACCACTCCTTGTGGTAATTGCATTTGCTTGCTCATTCTTGGGGTTCTTTATCACTCCTCCAGGTAATCTTCCTTGCTCCTGAATCTGCCCCATGAAATCCACAACCTTCCCCATCTGATTCTTCAACTCAGAAATGTCCTTGGTGTTCGAGGTTGTAGATTGCAACAATGTATGAGTTGCATCGTTCAAAGACTTAAGCATGGCGTCATAGTTGGGATTTGACGATGCTTGTGCATTATTGTTGTAGAATTGTTGCTGCTGGGGTCTTGCAAACCCTTGGTATTGCCCTTGAGGTCTTGGTTGAAACACCATTCCTCCTTGGTTTGCTTGTGGTGGCGCCACATGTGTAGGGTTCTGCACATTGTTGTTGTTAGCCCACCTAAAATTAGGGTGATCATTAAATCTGGGGTTGAAGTTCTGAAAAGTGGGACGTTGCTGCCCTTGAAAACCAATTGCATTGGCTTCCTCAAAATTATCTCCTCCACCAACTTGTGGACACACATCTGATGAATGTCCCTCCATGCTACATACCCCACAGACTTGGGCATGTTTTTGCTTCATAAACTGAGACATCATCTGAGTGAGTTTCCCCACATCTTCCTTAAGCTCCTTGACAACACTTGATTCCTCATAACCGCTGGCCTCACTGACTCGCCTAGAGGAAGTAGACCCGAATTGTTGTTGATTAGTGAAATGCATCTCCAACAAATTCTTAACTTCCTCTCTACTTTTCTCCATTAAAGATCCACCAGCTGCTGAATCTAAGAATCTCCGCTCCAAGGGACGCAACCCTTCATAAAAGTATTGTAGAAGAAGACCCTCACGTATCCCATGATTAGGACACGTTGCCACCAAAGCCTTGTACCTGTCATAGTACACATCGAAGCTCTCATCTGGCTCTTGTCTGATTGAGGTGATCTCCTTTCTGATCTGTGTCACCCTTGATGATGGAAAGTATTTTGTGAGAAATTCTCTCACCATTGTTGTCCAAGAAACCATCTTCCCAGGTGGTATAGCATAGAACCACTCTTGCGCCCTATCCTCAAGTGAAAAAGGAAACGCCTTCATTCTCACATGTTGTAAGTCTGCCCCAGTTGGGCACATTGACTCACATCTAAATTCGAACTTCTGAATATGGCGGTTGGGATCCTCTCCACTGAGTCCATAAAACTTAGGCAATTGGTGGATAAATCCACCCTTCAACTCAAATTCTCCTGACTTGCCAGGTGCAACTGCAGGATATGTTACATTACTTGGTCTTACTACTCCTCCTTGTGGCGCATCTACCTGACCATTCTCCTCTCTCAATGAAGTCATTCTGAATGTAGGATCAGGTAAATCAAAGTTCAAATACTGAATTGGTATGGGACTTTGGAGTAGCTCAAACTCTGGTTCTTCGTGAAACAAAGGGTTTAGTTCACACGAAGCTTCTGATGGAAATGGTGATGGTGGTGCAACAAAATTTCGGTCAAAAAGTGATGAGGTGGGAGAAACAAACTGATGTTCTGGTGTAGAAGTGCTCGGCAAAACTGTCTCTTCTTCTTCTTGGTTGCAAATTCTTTTCAATCTATCCTCAATCTCTTGTGACCAACCAAGATTCATGTACCTGAAATTGTTTAAATTTCGAGGTGTTTAACAAATGAATTTATAAAGAAAACAAACGTGTATAGTTAGTATCTAACAATTAGTGTTAGGGTAAATATATCATACAAGTATAAGTATCAACGAAAATTTAACTATAAAAATGTAAAAATGTTACACGAAATTCAAGTATGTATAAGTGTAAGAAAAATTTAAAGTCTATTACATAAAAGTTCAATGTGTAAATGTATAATGACAAACGAAAATTTGCAAGTATATGTTACATGAAAAAGTTACAAGTATATTACAAAGATGTATATCACACGAAAATTTACAAATAAGGCTCACACAATTTCACAAGTATAACAGAAAAATGTGTTTTATGTATCCCTGGTTAAATTGCTATATGATTTGTTCGAATTTTCAAAGTACGTGGAGCAGAGGAGATAACGGTGCAATGGACTGATACAGCCCCCGGTAGTATCATGCTTGATCCGATATACCTCAAAAATTCAAACCAAGAAACGTTTTCTTTTGAGATCAAAAATTTACTTATGTCAAACTCATTTAAGATTCTGAAGCTCGGTGGACGTGCGGCCTAGGTCTATCGACTAGACACAAGGTTCCGTGGTTTCAGAAGGCTAGAACGAAAGTACTAATAATGGAGTGAGGCAAGACTCGTTGTTGGTTACCACGGAGAGCGAACTCCCAATCGACTCACTCACAGGGAATGAACATCAGTCTGTGGGCCTTGAGATCTAGTTAAACAAACCTCAATACCAAAATTAGAACAAACGAACTATGATTGCCCCTTACTCAGTTGAGAACCTTATGTTGTCAGTTCCACTAAAGTGCATAAAAGCCGCCCTCAACCTCATAAAAACGCAAGCGCTAGTATGAAGGGTTAAGGCTAAAAGCAACATTAGTGACCTTACCTATTCCTCTTCCCCTCAAAATTATAAACAAACTTAACACAAATAGACCTTCAAAACTCCCTAACAATTTAAACTAGTTATGCATATCACACGAAAAAATTATTTTTTTTTTTTTTTTTTTTTTTTTTTTTGTACAAGTATCTATGTTGGTTTGGTTTTTAAATTACATCGATTATGTAAGTATTATGATTGCCGAAACTTAGGATTTCTAGGTATCTTTTATTCACACAACTTTAAAATTCGAGGTACGTGGAGCAGAGGAGATAACAGTGCAATGGGCTGAAACAGTCCAAGGTAGTATCATGCTTATTCCGATATACCTCAAAAATTAAAGACGAATTTTACCTCATTGAAGAAAAATAGATTCCACATATGCTCAAGTTATTTTCTAGCGTCTAAAGTGAGGTGATGCTTCGGCACAAGCTGTCGTCTAGGTCGAACGTATTTTACTTTTCTAAGGCGATGTCGTTAAGATTCACGGAGAGTAAACTCTCTTTAGGAACAAGGCAGGTCTCAAAGTTTTTAACCACGGAGGACAAGTCCCCTATCGACTCACTCACAGAGAATGAACGTCAGTCTATGGGTCTTGAGAACCAGTTTTACAAACCTCGCACCATTCAATGAAAATAACTTGCCCTATACTTGGTAAAATAAACTCGGATCCCTAGCGGTCTCAAGTGTTGATTAAAACCGCCCTCAACCTCATAAAAATAATACCAAGTTAGCGTCTTTATGCGTGGGGGGCCAACGATGGACTAATTCCAACATTGCAGGGCCCGTTTCCCAATCTACACAAAAACATACCTAACATGGCATCACTCGTATGAAGGGTTATGGTTATGATCAACAAAAGAGGCTTCACCTACATGTTACACTTTAGAAACTACAATAAACTACAAGCATACACAAAAACTATCAACTTCCTAGAAATCATCTAGGTGTATCAACATCATAATAAAAACACACAAAAATCGGCAATTAAGAGCAAAAACCAAAAACCAAAAATAAAAACAAAAATAAAAATCGGAAAATTAACCTATTTACTATTACATTTCCAAAAATCCTATTAATACAATTCCCAAAACTATTGCAGAAATTAAATAATTTACAATTATACAAAGTTACAAACAACACTTTATGAATCAAAATTTATAATTTCCCCGGCAACGGCGCCAAAAATTGATGGGACCACATGCGTGCACAATTTGTACCTGCAAAATAATCTCATACACATAATACCCTTCTTGTGTCGATTGTAGTATTGACAAGTAGGGATCGTTCTATCCGGGGAAATCAAGGGCTTTTAATCACATAAAGTATTGCAAATAAAGGGGGTGTCGATTTTTATAACTAATTACCTACTGAATTTTTACAAATTCTAAAACCTAAATTATTATATACAATTGATCATCACCTTTCACACAATCACCAAACACAAATCTCATTATACATGCAATAAAATTAAAACAAGTAATAGGGCAGCAGCAAATATCGAATTCAAGATCAATTAAGTTCCAATTTAATTAGAGCCAATGCGGTTATTCTAATTATTCAAAACATCACAAGTATTTAGAATCCAACATGCGTGTAATTCTAAACATGGTACTAGTCAGTTTAATAACACAATGCGTAGAAATTAAACACAATTAGTACATAAGCACAATATGTCGAATTGGAACATGTTAGCAAGTATGGCGTCACCCATCTCACATCGACATGTAAATTTCCATAATTACTCTTACCCTTAGATTAATACATATTAAATCCAACATGCGTGTAATTCAACATGTATTAAATCGGAATATGAATTTAATACCTAGATAACACTCATGGCCATCGAATGCATCTAGATATCTCCTTCGGTTCCACACGAATTAAGGAAATAAACCTAATTAAAATCAAGAACACATTCAAAACCTACTGCCCATACAACATATTTAATCATATCACATGCATAAATCGGCAATCATATATAAAAATCCCAAACATTTATAACAAAGATCCAAAGATCCCATATATGATTATCAATACCGAAATTAAATCCAAAAACCAAAACATACTTCATAGACAAAGTTATGTTTAAATACAAAGTAACAAAAACCAAAATAAAACAATCCATATTACAACCTTTGTTAGAGATTCGGCAAGGATTGGTGATGATGGATTTTTGTGAGAGATGGAAGGTGGATTCGGCTTTGCTCCTTGGTATGTAATTTCTGAAAATAATTTGGCAGGGATTCGGCAAGGTAAAAGTGAGGAAAGGGAGATGATTTTCTGAATACCAAAGTGTGGTATATATAGAGGATAGGAGGAGCTAGGGTTCGGCAACTTGGTCTCCAAGAAAACCAAAACCATTTAGGTTTTGGTTTCGGCAAACATTATCTTCTTGAAACCGAAATTGTCTTCTCTTCTTTTAATTCGACTAAGTCTTCTTTTCCATGCAATCTTTAATCAGCCGAATATCACTTGTATTTTCTTCATTTAATCTTCTTTATTTCGGCATCAAGCAAAGGCATAAGGCTTTGATCATGTCCAAGTTCATCCCAAGCTTTTCTCTTTTAATTCTGCCGAAATTCCCATGGATAATTGCTGAATAAATCTTCTTTTTATCTCTTGAATTAATCATCAAGTAATTCAGAAATTAACCATGAATCATGCTTGAAATATTGTCCACATTCGGCCAAAGAATTCCTCATTAATCCTAAGTTGTTGCCGGCCTTGAAGATTCCCACAAGAAGTCTTCCTCTTTTCTCTCATGCAATTTCCGATTTTCCCATGTAAAAAGATATTAATTCCACCATTTATCTCTTATCTTGGCCGGCCATGAAGTCTCCAAGTCCTTCTCTTCCTCCTTTTCTTTTGCACGGCAAGTCTTTCTTCTTTTCCATTTTACTTCCGAAATTCTATAGAATAATAGAATTAAATCTTCATTTAATCCATCTCTTTGCCGGCCTTGAAGAGTTCTCATCCATCTCTTCCTTCTTGAAGTTCACGGCAACACATCCTATTTTGCCGAAAATTACTTCTCCTTTTTACCATGGTAATTCGGCAAAGACTCCATCAAGAAATATTTCCTCCTTTATCTCCAAGTAAATCTGAAAATAAAGAAAAGAAATACACAATTAATTCATGCATTAAACTTGTCCTAATCTAGACAAATGATGTCTTAAAAAGACATAAATGTAATAGGTAAGGTTAGGAGATTAGGAAAGTTTCCAAATCCAAATTGGATTTCTATTTCTTGATCTACACGGCATGGCATCTTCATATTCCACCGAAAATTCTTCCATTGTCTTCTCATGATTTCCTGAAAATATGATTATGAAATAAATCAAGAAGAAGACAAAAATGTGTAGCACAATTATCATGAGTAAGAGTCCTAGATAGATAAGGAATCCTAGTCCAACAAGGAGTTGTATTTTCAATGAAATTCTTTCGACGATTCAAAAACGTCGAGCGTTTGTAGACTCCTTGTTCGACTAAAATTCTTCACTCGTAGACTTCAATTGGTACTCAAACTCGTAGAATCCTTGTTCAACTGGGATTCCTACTTTAGTAAGGATTCCTTTTCCAAATAGAGTTCTACTTGAAAAAGGAGTCCTAGTCACATTAAAACTCTTATTAGGAATCCTAGTTCAATAAGGACTCCACCATAATTATGCAATTTATCATTTTATAGCACAAACCACATCCACACAAATATTAGAAACGACGAAAGATAAAGAAATCAATTCCGACAAGTTTTCTAGTCAAAACAGGTTTCCTAGTCCAAACAGGATTCCTAGTACCACAAGGAGTCCTACTCAAACTAAAACTCTTCAAAAATCGACATTTCTGCATTTTTAGCTCAGTTTATTCACCAACACTTGCCAACGACTCTAACATGACTCAATGACTCTATAATACAACAATAAGGGATAAGAAATGCATAAATGGGGATAAAAACATATTAAGAACGTCGCATTTTATGCTCCTATCACATTTGTCCTTGCATTTTCCCCTAGTTTTTTACAAGTAGTTAAGGATCGTAAGTGAATTGAGGTTGTTTTAAACCCACCAAAACCCAACTTTTAAGTCTTTTAGAGACCTCCTAAAACCTACAATAATAATCTTTTACCTTATTACTTTAATTTCTCCTCAGTTTCTTAGAATTTTAACAAATCATCAAGTTTCTTTCCAGTTTTGACGTTCTCGAAATCAACCAAAACCCAACTTTTAAGTCTTTTAGAGACCTCCTAAAACCTACAAGAATACTCTCTTACCTTATTACTTTAATTTCTCCTCAGTTTTCTTAGAATTTTAACAAATCATCAAGTTTCTTTCGAATTTCTACGTTCTCCAAATCCACCGAAACCCAACTTATTATTCTTCTAGGGACCTCGTAATACCAACGGGAGTGAACTTTTAGGTCATATCATTAATTTTACCTCATTTTTCCTTGCATTTTCCCCTAATTTTTAACATGTAGTTAAATACCGTAAGTGAATTGAGGTTGTTTTAAATCCACAAAAACCCAACTTTTATGTCTTCTAGCGACCTCTTTAAACATACAAGAATTATCTTTTTCTTAAAGGCTTTAATTTCTCCTCATTTTGCTTAGAATTTTAACAAATCATCAAGTTTCTTTCCAGTTTTGACGTTCTCGAAATCCACCGAAACCCAACTTTTTCTTCTTCAAGGGACGTCCTAAGGCCAACGGGAGTGAACTTTTAGATCATATCATTAATTTTACCTCATTTTTCTTTGCATTTTCTCCTAATTTTTAACAAGTAGTTAACGACCGTAAGTGAATTGAGGTTGTTTTAAATCAACCAAAACCCAACTTTTAAGTCTTTTAGGGACCTCCTAAAACCTAGAACAATAGTCTTTTACCTTATTACTTTAATTTCTCCTCAGTTTTCTTAGAATTTTAACAAATCATCAAGTTTATTTCGAATTTCTACATTCTCCAAATCCACCGAAACCCAACTTTTTATTCTTCTAGGGACCTCGTAATACCAACGGCCGTGATCTTTTAGGTCATATCATTAATTTTACCTCATTTTTCCTTACATTTTCCCCTAATTTTTTACAAGTAGTTAAGCATCGTAAGTGAATTGAGGTTGTTTTAAACCCACAAAAACCCAACTTTTATGTCTTTTAGAGACCTCCTAAAACCTACAAGAATAACCTTTTTCCTTATTTCTTTAATTTCTCCTCAGTTTTCTTAGAATTTTAACAAATTATCAAGTTTATTTCGAATTTCTACGTTCTGGAAATCCACCGAAACCCAACTTTTTATTCTTCTAGGGACCCCGTAATACCAACGGGAGTGAACTTTTAGGTCATATCATTAATTTTACCTCATTTTTCCTTGCATTTTCCCCTAATTTTTAACATGTAGTTAAATACCGTAAGTGAATTGAGGTTGTTTTAAATCCACAAAAACCCAACTTTTATGTCTTCTAGCGACCTCTTTAAACATACAAGAATTATCTTTTTCTTAAAGGCTTTAATTTCTCCTCATTTTGCTTAGAATTTTAACAAATCATCAAGTTTCTTTCCAGTTTTGACGTTCTCGAAATCCACCGAAACCAACTTTTTATTCTTCTAGGGATGTCCTAAGGCCAACGGGAGTGAACTTTTAGGTAATATCATTAATTTCACCTCATTTTTCTTTGCATTTTCCCCTAATTTTTAACATGTAGTTAAATATCGTAAGTGAATTGAGGTTGTTTTAAATCCACCAAAACCCAACTTTTACGTCTCCTAGGGACCTCTTTAAACATACAAGAATTATCTTTTTCTTAAAGGATTTAGTTTCTCCTCATTTTGCTTACAATTTTAACAAATAATCTAGTTTCTTTCGATTTTTGACGTTCTCAAAATCCACCGAAACCAACTTTTTATTCTTCTAGGGATGTCCTAAGGCCAACGGGAGTGAACTTTTAGATCATATCATTAATTTTACCTCATTTTTCTTTGCATTTTCCCCTAATTTTTAACAAGTAGTTAACGATCGTAAGTGAATTGAGGTTGTTTTAAATCAACCAAAACCCAGCTTTTAAGTCTTTTAGGGACCTCCTAAAACCTACAAGGATAGTCTTTTACCTTATTACTTTAATTTCTCCTCAGTTTTCTTAGAATTTTAACAAATCATCAAGTTTATTTTGAATTTCTACGTTCTCGAAATCCAGCGAAACCCAACTTTTTATTCTTCTAGGGACCTCGTAATACCAACGGGCGTGATCTTTTAGGTCATATCATTAATTTTACCTCATTTGTCCTAAGGCCAACGGGAGTGAACTTTTAGATCATATCATTAATTTTACCTCATTTTTCTTTTCATTTTCTCCTAATTTTTAACAAGTAGTTAACGAACGTAAGTGAATTGAGGTTGTTTTAAATCAACCAAAACCCAACTTTTAAGTCTTTTAGGGACCTCCTAAAACCTAGAACAATAGTCTTTTACCTTATTACTTTAATTTCTCCTCAGTTTTCTTAGAATTTTAACAAATCATCAAGTTTATTTTGATTTTCTACGTTCTCGAAATCCACCGAAACCCAACTTTTTATTCTTCTTGGGACCTCGTAATACCAACGGGCGTGATCTTTTAGGTCATATCATTAATTTTACCTCATTTGTCCTTGCATTTTCCCCTAATTTTTTACAAGTAGTTAAGGATCGTAAGTGAATTGAGGTTGTTTTAAACCCACCAAAACCCAACTTTTAAGTCTTTTAGAGACCTCCTAAAACCTACAATAATAATCTTTTACCTTATTACTTTAATTTCTCCTCAGTTTTCTTAGAATTTTAACAAATCATCAAGTTTCTTTCCAGTTTTGACGTTCTCGAAATCAACCAAAACCCAACTTTTAAGTCTTTTAGAGACCTCCTAAAACCTACAAGAATACTCTCTTACCTTATTACTTTAATTTCTCCTCAGTTTTCTTAGAATTTTAACAAATCATCAAGTTTCTTTCGAATTTCTACGTTCTCCAAATCCACCGAAACTGATAGGAGCATAAAATGCGACGTTCTTAATATGTTTTTATCCCCATTTATGCATTTCTTATCCCTTATTGTTGTAATATAGAGTCATTAAGTCATGTTAGAGTCATTGGCAAGTGTTGGTGAATAAATTGAGCTAAAAATGCAGAAATGTCGATTTTTGAAGAGTTTTAGTTTAAGTAGGACTCCTTGTTGTACTAGGAATCCTGTTTGGACTAGGAAACCTGTTTTGACTAGGAAACTTGTCGGAATTGATTTCTTTATCTTTCGTCGTTTCTAATATTTGTGTGGATCGGTTTTGTGCTATAAAATGTTAAATTGCATAATTATGGTGGAGTCCTTATTGAACTAGGATTCCTAATAAGAGTTTTAATGTGACTAGGACTCCTTTTTCAAGTAGAACTCTATTTGGAAAAGGAATCCTTACCAAAGTAGGAATCCCAGTTGAATAAGGATTCTACGAGTTTGAGTACTAATTGAAGTCTACGAGTGAAGAATTTTAGTCGAACAAGGAGTCTACAAACGCTCGACGTTTTTGAATCGTCGAAAGAATTTCATTGAAAATACAACTCTTTGTTGGACTAGGATTCCTTATCTATCTAGGACTCTTACTCATGATAATTGTGCTACATATTTTTGTCTTCTTTTTGATTTATTTCATGATCATATTTTCAGGAAATCATGAGAAGACAAGGAGAGAATTTTCGGCAATAATAATGATGCTTGGCGTGTGGAACAAGAATTAGAAATCCAAAATGGATTTGGAAACTTTCCTAATCTCCTAACCTTACCTATTACATATATGTCTTTTTAAGACATCATTTGTCTAGATTAGGACAAGTTTAATACATGGATTAATTGTGTTTCTTTTCTTTATTTTCAGATTTTATTTGGAGATAAAGAAGGAGATGATATCTTGATGGAGTCTTTGCCGAATTACCATGGTAAATGAGAAGTAATTTTCGGTAAACATGAAGATGTGTTGCCGTGAGTTTCAAGAAGGAAGAGATGGATTCAAAGACTTCATGGCCGGCCAAGAGAAGATTTAATGAAGATATAATTCTATTATCTTGATAGAATTTCGGAAAAGAAGAATTAAAGGAGAAGCCTTGCCGTGCAAAAGATAATGAAGAAGGAGGAAACAAATTCGGATTTGGTTTCCTTATGATTTTGTGCAAGGACTCTTTGCCGAATCAAAAGAGAGTTTTATTGAAGAAAATCCAAGGATAATTCGGCAAATGATGAAGAGATAACATGAAGATTTATTCAGCAATTATCTTTGATTTTCGGAAAAGAAAAAAAGGAGAAAAGCTTGGATGAACTTGGACTTAATTGAAGCCTTGTACAACTACTTGTTGCCGAATTTAAAGAGAAGACTTAAGAGATTATTTTGCAACAATTCAGTTTTTGTTCAAGAGATAATTCGGTGGAGTTCCTTGGAGATTAAATTTGCCGAATACAAAACCAAGTAGGTTTCGGTTTTCTTGTGCTTCACACAAGGCCGAACCCTAGTCTCACCTCTCCTCTATAAATACCACACATTGGTATTCAGAAAATCATCTCCCTTTCCTCACTTTTACCTTGCCGAATCCCTGCCAAATTAATTCCACAAATTACATACCAAGGAGCAAAGCCGAATCCACCTTCCATCTCTCACAAAAATCCATCATCACCAATCCTTGCCGAATCTCTAACAAAGGTTGTAGTATGGATTGTATTATTTTGGTTTTTGTTACTTTGTATTTAAACATAACTTTGTCTATGAAGTATGTTTTGGTTTATGGATTTAATTTCGGCATTGATAATCATATATGGGATCTTTGGATCTTTGTTATAAATGTTTGGGATTTTTATATATGATTGCCGATTTATGCATGTGATATGATTAAATATGTTGTATGGGCAGTAGGTTTTGAATGTGTTCTTGATTTTAATTAGGTTTATTTCCTTAATTCGTGTGGAACCGAAGGAGATATCTAGATGCATTCGATGGCCATGAGTGTTATCTAGGTGTTGAATTCATATGCCGATTTAATACATGTTGAATTACACGCATGTTGGATTTGACATGTATTAATCTAAGGGTAAGAGTAATTATGGAAATTTACATGTCGATGTGAGATGGGTGATGCCATACTTGCTAACATGTTCCAATTCGACATATTGTGCTTATGTACTAATTGTGTTTAATTTCTACGCATTGTGTTATTAAACTGATTAGTACCATGTTTAGGATTACACGCATGTTGGATTCTAAATACTTGTGATGTTTTGAATAATTAGAATAACCGCATTGGCTCTAATTAAATTGGAACTTAATTGATCTTGAATTCGATATTTGCTGCTGCCCTATTACTTGTTTTAATTGTATTGCATGTATAATGAGATTTGTGTTTGGTGCTTGTGTAAAAGGTGATGATCAATTGTATATAATAGCTTAGGTTTTGTAAAAATCGTAAAAATTCAGTAGGTTATTAGATAAAAATCGTAACCCCCTTTAATACAATACTTTGTGTGATTAAAAGCCCTTGATTTCCCCGGATAGAACGATCCCTACTTGTCAATACTACACTCGACACAAGAAGGGTATTATTTGTATGAGATTGTTTTGCAGGTACAAATTGTGCACGCATGTGATCCCATCAGAAACCCAACTTATTATTCTTCTAGGGACCTCGTAATACCAACGGGAGTGAACTTTTAGGTCATATCATTAATTTTACCTCATTTTTCCTTGCATTTTCCCCTAATTTTTAACATGTAGTTAAATACCGTAAGTGAATTGAGGTTGTTTTAAATCCACAAAAACCCAACTTTTATGTCTTCTAGCGACCTCTTTAAACATACAAGAATTATCTTTTTCTTAAAGGCTTTAATTTCTCCTCATTTTGCTTAGAATTTTAACAAATCATCAAGTTTCTTTCCAGTTTTGACGTTCTCGAAATCCACCGAAACCCAACTTTTTCTTCTTCAAGGGACGTCCTATGGCCAACGGGAGTGAACTTTTAGATCATATCATTAATTTTACCTCATTTTTCTTTGCATTTTCTCCTAATTTTTAACAAGTAGTTAACGACCGTAAGTGAATTGAGGTTGTTTTAAATCAACCAAAACCCAACTTTTAAGTCTTTTAGGGACCTCCTAAAACCTAGAACAATAGTCTTTTACCTTATTACTTTAATTTCTCCTCAGTTTTCTTAGAATTTTAACAAATCATCAAGTTTATTTCGAATTTCTACATTCTCCAAATCCACCGAAACCCAACTTTTTATTCTTCTAGGGACCTCGTAATACCAACGGGCGTGATCTTTTAGGTCATATCATTAATTTTACCTCATTTTTCCTTACATTTTCCCCTAATTTTTTACAAGTAGTTAAGCATCGTAAGTGAATTGAGGTTGTTTTAAACCCACAAAAACCCAACTTTTATGTCTTTTAGAGACCTCCTAAAACCTACAAGAATAACCTTTTTCCTTATTTCTTTAATTTCTCCTCAGTTTTCTTAGAATTTTAACAAATTATCAAGTTTATTTCGAATTTCTACGTTCTGGAAATCCACCGAAACCCAACTTTTTATTCTTCTAGGGACCCCGTAATACCAACGGGAGTGAACTTTTAGGTCATATCATTAATTTTACCTCATTTTTCCTTGCATTTTCCCCTAATTTTTAACATGTAGTTAAATACCGTAAGTGAATTGAGGTTGTTTTAAATCCACAAAAACCCAACTTTTATGTCTTCTAGCGACCTCTTTAAACATACAAGAATTATCTTTTTCTTAAAGGCTTTAATTTCTCCTCATTTTGCTTAGAATTTTAACAAATCATCAAGTTTCTTTCCAGTTTTGACGTTCTCGAAATCCACCGAAACCAACTTTTTATTCTTCTAGGGATGTCCTAAGGCCAACGGGAGTGAACTTTTAGGTAATATCATTAATTTCACCTCATTTTTCTTTGCATTTTCCCCTAATTTTTAACATGTAGTTAAATATCGTAAGTGAATTGAGGTTGTTTTAAATCCACCAAAACCCAACTTTTACGTCTCCTAGGGACCTCTTTAAACATACAAGAATTATCTTTTTCTTAAAGGATTTAATTTCTCCTCATTTTGCTTACAATTTTAACAAATAATCTAGTTTCTTTCGATTTTTGACGTTCTCAAAATCCACCGAAACCAACTTTTTATTCTTCTAGGGATGTCCTAAGGCCAACGGGAGTGAACTTTTAGATCATATCATTAATTTTACCTCATTTTTCTTTGCATTTTCCCCTAATTTTTAACAAGTAGTTAACGATCGTAAGTGAATTGAGGTTGTTTTAAATCAACCAAAACCCAGCTTTTAAGTCTTTTAGGGACCTCCTAAAACCTACAAGGATAGTCTTTTACCTTATTACTTTAATTTCTCCTCAGTTTTCTTAGAATTTTAACAAATCATCAAGTTTATTTTGAATTTCTACGTTCTCGAAATCCACCGAAACCCAACTTTTTATTCTTCTAGGGACCTCGTAATACCAACGGGCGTGATCTTTTAGGTCATATCATTAATTTTACCTCATTTGTCCTAAGGCCAACGGGAGTGAACTTTTAGATCATATCATTAATTTTACCTCATTTTTCTTTGCATTTTCTCCTAATTTTTAACAAGTAGTTAACGAACGTAAGTGAATTGAGGTTGTTTTAAATCAACCAAAACCCAACTTTTAAGTCTTTTAGGGACCTCCTAAAACCTAGAACAATAGTCTTTTACCTTATTACTTTAATTTCTCCTCAGTTTTCTTAGAATTTTAACAAATCATCAAGTTTATTTTGATATTCTACGTTCTCGAAATCCACCGAAACCCAACTTTTTATTCTTCTAGGGACCTCGTAATACCAACGGGCGTGATCTTTTAGGTTATATCATTAATTTTACCTCATTTGTCCTTGCATTTTCCCCCAATTTTTTACAAGTAGTTAAGGATCGTAAGTGAATTGAGGTTGTTTTAAACCCACCAAAACCCAACTTTTAAGTCTTTTAGAGACCTCCTAAAACCTACAATAATAATCTTTTACCTTATTACTTTAATTTCTCCTCAGTTTCTTAGAATTTTAACAAATCATCAAGTTTCTTTCCAGTTTTGACGTTCTCGAAATCAACCAAAACCCAACTTTTAAGTCTTTTAGAGACCTCCTAAAACCTACAAGAATACTCTCTTACCTTATTACTTTAATTTCTCCTCAGTTTTCTTAGAATTTTAACAAATCATCAAGTTTCTTTCGAATTTCTACGTTCTCCAAATCCACCGAAACCCAACTTATTATTCTTCTAGGGACCTCGTAATACCAACGGGAGTGAACTTTTAGGTCATATCATTAATTTTACCTCATTTTTCCTTGCATTTTCCCCTAATTTTTAACATGTAGTTAAATACCGTAAGTGAATTGAGGTTGTTTTAAATCCACAAAAACCCAACTTTTATGTCTTCTAGCGACCTCTTTAAACATACAAGAATTATCTTTTTCTTAAAAGCTTTAATTTCTCCTCATTTTGCTTAGAATTTTAACAAATCATCAAGTTTCTTTCCAGTTTTGACGTTCTCGAAATCCACCGAAACCCAACTTTTTCTTCTTCAAGGGACGTCCTATGGCCAACGGGAGTGAACTTTTAGATCATATCATTAATTTTACCTCATTTTTCTTTGCATTTTCTCCTAATTTTTAACAAGTAGTTAACGACCGTAAGTGAATTGAGGTTGTTTTAAATCAACCAAAACCCAACTTTTAAGTCTTTTAGGGACCTCCTAAAACCTAGAACAATAGTCTTTTACCTTATTACTTTAATTTCTCCTCAGTTTTCTTAGAATTTTAACAAATCATCAAGTTTATTTCGAATTTCTACATTCTCCAAATCCACCGAAACCCAACTTTTTATTCTTCTAGGGACCTCGTAATACCAACGGGCGTGATCTTTTAGGTCATATCATTAATTTTACCTCATTTTTCCTTACATTTTCCCCTAATTTTTTACAAGTAGTTAAGCATCGTAAGTGAATTGAGGTTGTTTTAAACCCACAAAAACACAACTTTTATGTCTTTTAGAGACCTCCTAAAACCTACAAGAATAACCTTTTTCCTTATTTCTTTAATTTCTCCTCAGTTTTCTTAGAATTTTAACAAATTATCAAGTTTATTTCGAATTTCTACGTTCTGGAAATCCACCGAAACCCAACTTTTTATTCTTCTAGGGACCCCGTAATACCAACGGGAGTGAACTTTTAGGTCATATCATTAATTTTACCTCATTTTTCCTTGCATTTTCCCCTAATTTTTAACATGTAGTTAAATACCGTAAGTGAATTGAGGTTGTTTTAAATCCACAAAAACCCAACTTTTATGTCTTCTAGCGACCTCTTTAAACATACAAGAATTATCTTTTTCTTAAAGGCTTTAATTTCTCCTCATTTTGCTTAGAATTTTAACAAATCATCAAGTTTCTTTCCAGTTTTGACGTTCTCGAAATCCACCGAAACCAACTTTTTATTCTTCTAGGGATGTCCTAAGGCCAACGGGAGTGAACTTTTAGGTAATATCATTAATTTCACCTCATTTTTCTTTGCATTTTCCCCTAATTTTTAACATGTAGTTAAATATCGTAAGTGAATTGAGGTTGTTTTAAATCCACCAAAACCCAACTTTTACGTCTCCTAGGGACCTCTTTAAACATACAAGAATTATCTTTTTCTTAAACGATTTAATTTCTCCTCATTTTGCTTACAATTTTAACAAATAATCTAGTTTCTTTCGATTTTTGACGTTCTCAAAATCCACCGAAACCAACTTTTTATTCTTCTAGGGATGTCCTAAGGCCAACGGGAGTGAACTTTTAGATCATATCATTAATTTTACCTCATTTTTCTTTGCATTTTCCCCTAATTTTTAACAAGTAGTTAACGATCGTAAGTGAATTGAGGTTGTTTTAAATCAACCAAAACCCAGCTTTTAAGTCTTTTAGGGACCTCCTAAAACCTACAAGGATAGTCTTTTACCTTATTACTTTAATTTCTCCTCAGTTTTCTTAGAATTTTAACAAATCATCAAGTTTATTTTGAATTTCTACGTTCTCGAAATCCACCGAAACCCAACTTTTTATTCTTCTAGGGACCTCGTAATACCAACGGGCGTGATCTTTTAGGTCATATCATTAATTTTACCTCATTTGTCCTAAGGCCAACGGGAGTGAACTTTTAGATCATATCATTAATTTTACCTCATTTTTCTTTGCATTTTCTCCTAATTTTTAACAAGTAGTTAACGAACGTAAGTGAATTGAGGTTGTTTTAAATCAACCAAAACCCAACTTTTAAGTCTTTTAGGGACCTCCTAAAACCTAGAACAATAGTCTTTTACCTTATTACTTTAATTTCTCCTCAGTTTTCTTAGAATTTTAACAAATCATCAAGTTTATTTTGAATTTCTACGTTCTCGAAATCCACCGAAACCCAACTTTTTATTTTTCTAGGGACCTCGTAATACCAACGGGCGTGATCTTTTAGGTCATATCATTAATTTTACCTCATTTGTCCTTGCATTTTCCCCTAATTTTTTACAAGTAGT
Source organism: Potentilla sterilis (assembly GCA_963682095.1). Lineage (NCBI taxonomy): Eukaryota > Viridiplantae > Streptophyta > Magnoliopsida > Rosales > Rosaceae > Potentilla > Potentilla sterilis. Next base: position 24,412,549 of record OY821763.1, on the reverse strand, counting down.
TAAGGATCGTAAGTGAATTGAGGTTGTTTTAAACCCACCAAAACCCAACTTTTAAGTCTTTTAGAGACCTCCTAAAACCTACAATAATAATCTTTTACCTTATTACTTTAATTTCTCCTCAGTTTCTTAGAATTTTAATAAATCATCAAGTTTCTTTCCAGTTTTGACGTTCTCGAAATCAACCAAAACCCAACTTTTAAGTCTTTTAGAGACCTCCTAAAACCTACAAGAATACTCTCTTACCTTATTACTTTAATTTCTCCTCAGTTTTCTTAGAATTTTAACAAATCATCAAGTTTCTTTCGAATTTCTACGTTCTCCAAATCCACCGAAACCCAACTTATTATTCTTCTAGGGACCTCGTAATACCAACGGGAGTGAACTTTTAGGTCATATCATTAATTTTACCTCATTTTTCCTTGCATTTTCCCCTAATTTTTAACATGTAGTTAAATACCGTAAGTGAATTGAGGTTGTTTTAAATCCACAAAAACCCAACTTTTATGTCTTCTAGCGACCTCTTTAAACATACAAGAATTATCTTTTTCTTAAAGGCTTTAATTTCTCCTCATTTTGCTTAGAATTTTAACAAATCATCAAGTTTCTTTCCAGTTTTGACGTTCTCGAAATCCACCGAAACCCAACTTTTTCTTCTTCAAGGGACGTCCTAAGGCCAACGGGAGTGAACTTTTAGATCATATCATTAATTTTACCTCATTTTTCTTTGCATTTTCTCCTAATTTTTAACAAGTAGTTAACGACCGTAAGTGAATTGAGGTTGTTTTAAATCAACCAAAACCCAACTTTTAAGTCTTTTAGGGACCTCCTAAAACCTAGAACAATAGTCTTTTACCTTATTACTTTAATTTCTCCTCAGTTTTCTTAGAATTTTAACAAATCATCAAGTTTATTTCGAATTTCTACATTCTCCAAATCCACCGAAACCCAACTTTTTATTCTTCTAGGGACCTCGTAATACCAACGGGCGTGATCTTTTAGGTCATATCATTAATTTTACCTCATTTTTCCTTACATTTTCCCCTAATTTTTTACAAGTAGTTAAGCATCGTAAGTGAATTGAGGTTGTTTTAAACCCACAAAAACACAACTTTTATGTCTTTTAGAGACCTCCTAAAACCTACAAGAATAACCTTTTTCCTTATTTCTTTAATTTCTCCTCAGTTTTCTTAGAATTTTAACAAATTATCAAGTTTATTTCGAATTTCTACGTTCTGGAAATCCACCGAAACCCAACTTTTTATTCTTCTAGGGACCCCGTAATACCAACGGGAGTGAACTTTTAGGTCATATCATTAATTTTACCTCATTTTTCCTTGCATTTTTGATAGGAGCATAAAATGCGACGTTCTTAATATGTTTTACCCTCATTTATGCATTTCTTTTCCCTTATTGTTGTATTATAGAGTCATTGAGTCATGTTAGAGTCGTTGGCAAGTGTTGGTGAATAAATTGAGCTAAAAATGCAGAAATGTCGATTTTTGAAGAGTTTTAGTTTGAGAAGGACTCCTTGTTGTACTAGGAATCCTGTTTGGACTAGGAAACCTGTTTTGACTAGGAAACTTGTCGGAACTGATTTCTTTATCTTTCGTCGTTTCTAATATTTGTGTGGATCGGTTTTGTGCTATAAATCGATAAAATGCATAATTTTGGTGAAGTCCTTATTGAACTAGGATTCCTAATAAGAGTTTGATTGCAACTAGGACTCCTTTTTCAAGTAGAACTCTATTTGGAAAAGGAATCCTTACTAAAGTAGGAATCCCAGTTGGATAAGGATTCTACGAGTTTGAGTCCTAATTAAGGTCTACGAGTGAAGAGTTTTAGTCGAACAAGGAGTCTACAAACACTCGACGTTTTTGAATCGTCGAAAGAATTTCATTGAAAATACAACTCCTTGTTGGACTAGGATTCCTTATCTATCTAGGACTCTTACTCATGATAATTGTGCTACATATTTTTGTCTTCTTTTTGATTTATTTCATGATCATATTTTCAGGAAATCATGAGAAGACAAATGGTGGAATTTTCGGCAATTATGATGATTGTTGCCGTTTTGAACAAGAATTGAAATCCAAAATGGATTTGGAAACTTTCCTAATCTCCTAATCTTATCTATTACATATATGTCTTTTTAAGACATCATTTGTCTAGATTAGGACAAGTTTAATACATGAATTAATTGTATATTTCTTTTCTTTATTTTCAGATATTACATGGAGATAAAGGAGGAGGTATTATCTTTGAATTAAAGATTATTTTCGGTAAAAGGGAATGCTTGATGCCGTGCACTTCAAGATGGAAGAGATTGAATTGGACTCTCCATGGCCGGCCAAAGGAGGATTAAATCAAGAATTTAATTCTATTATCTTATAGAATTTCGGATGAGAAGAGAAGAAAAGATGGAGTCTTTGCGTGAAGATAAAGAAGTGGAAACCAAATCGGTTTTGGTTTCCCCTTGTGCCGTGCAACATATAATTGGACTCTTAAGGATTAATTCCGATTTTTCCTTGGTGTTCTCTTTGGATAATACATGGATTAATTGAAGAAAAGGAGGAAGATATTCGGCAGAATTATAAGAGAGGAAAACATGGGACGAACTTGGACATGATCAAAGCTTAATACATTTGCTTGGTGCCGAATCAAAGGAAGTTTAAGTGAAGAAAATACAAAGATATATTCGGCTGATTTAAGAGATAAAAATCGGTGGAATTACATGAAGACTTGAAGACTTGTTGCCGAAACCATATCCAACTTGGTTTCGGTTTGCTTCACTCTATGCCGAACCCTAGTCCCATCCTTCCTCTATAAATACCACACATTGGTATTCAGAAAATCATCTCCCTTTTCCTCACTTTTACCTTGCCGAATCCCTGCCAAATTATTTCCACAAATTATATACCAAGGAGCAAAGCCGAATCCACCTTCCATCTCTCACAAAAATCCACCATCACCAATCCTTGCCGAAATCTTCATAAGGTTGTAATCATGGATTGTATTATTTTGGGTTTTATTGCTTTGTATTTAAACATAACTTTGTCTATGAAGTATGTTTTGGTTTATGGATTTAATTTCGGTATTGATAATCATATATGGGATCTTTGGATCTTTGTTATAAATGTTTGGGATTTTTATATATGATTGCCGATTTATGCATGTGATACGATTAAATATGTTGTATGGGCAGTAGTTTTTAGCATGTTTTCTTGATTTTAATTAGGTTTATTTCCTTAATTCGTGTGGAACCGAAGGAGATATCTAGATGCATTCGATGGCCATGAGTGTTATCTAGGTATTAAATTCATATTCCGATTTAATACATGTTGAATTACACGCATGTTGGATTTGACATGTATTAATCTAAGGGTAAGAGTAATTATGGAAATTTACATGTCGATGTGAGATGGGTGACGCCATACTTGCTAACATGTTCCAATTCGACATATTGTGCTTATGTGCTAATTGTGTTTAATTTCTACGCATTGTGTTATTAAACTGATTAGTACCATGTTTAGGATTACACGCATGTTGGATTCTAAATACTTGTGATGTTTTGAATAATTAGAATAACCGCATTGGCTCTAATTAAATTGGAACTTAATTGATCTTGAATTTGATATTTGCTGCTGCCCTATTACTTGTTTTAATTATATTGCATGTGTAATGTGATTTGTGTTTGATGATTGTGTGAAAGGTGATGATCAATTGTATATAATAATTTAGGATTTAATTTTAGTAAAAATTCAGTAGGTAATTAGTCATAAAAATCGATACCCCCTTTATTTGCAATACTTTATGTGATTAAAATCCCTTGATTTCCCCGGATAGAACGATCCCTACTTGTCAATACTACACTCGACAAAAGAAGGGTATTATTTGTATGAGATTGTTTTGCAGGTACAAATTGTGCACGCATGAGATCCCATCAATTTTCCCCTAATTTTTAACATGTAGTTAAATACCGTAAGTGAATTGAGGTTGTTTTAAATCCACAAAAACCCAACTTTTATGTCTTCTAGCGACCTCTTTAAACATACAAGAATTATCTTTTTCTTAAAGGCTTTAATTTCTCCTCATTTTGCTTAGAATTTTAACAAATCATCAAGTTTCTTTCCAGTTTTGACGTTCTCGAAATCCACCGAAACCAACTTTTTATTCTTCTAGGGATGTCCTAAGGCCAACGGGAGTGAACTTTTAGGTAATATCATTAATTTCACCTCATTTTTCTTTGCATTTTCCCCTAATTTTTAACATGTAGTTAAATATCGTAAGTGAATTGAGGTTGTTTTAAATCCACCAAAACCCAACTTTTACGTCTCCTAGGGACCTCTTTAAACATACAAGAATTATCTTTTTCTTAAAGGATTTAATTTCTCCTCATTTTGCTTACAATTTTAACAAATAATCTAGTTTCTTTCGATTTTTGACGTTCTCAAAATCCACCGAAACCAACTTTTTATTCTTCTAGGGATGTCCTAAGGCCAACGGGAGTGAACTTTTAGATCATATCATTAATTTTACCTCATTTTTCTTTGCATTTTCCCCTAATTTTTAACAAGTAGTTAACGATCGTAAGTGAATTGAGGTTGTTTTAAATCAACCAAAACCCTGCTTTTAAGTCTTTTAGGGACCTCCTAAAACCTACAAGGATAGTCTTTTACCTTATTACTTTAATTTCTCCTCAGTTTTCTTAGAATTTTAACAAATCATCAAGTTTATTTTGAATTTCTACGTTCTCGAAATCCACCGAAACCCAACTTTTTATTCTTCTAGGGACCTCGTAATACCAACGGGCGTGATCTTTTAGGTCATATCATTAATTTTACCTCATTTGTCCTAAGGCCAACGGGAGTGAACTTTTAGATCATATCATTAATTTTACCTCATTTTTCTTTGCATTTTCTCCTAATTTTTAACAAGTAGTTAACGAACGTAAGTGAATTGAGGTTGTTTTAAATCAACCAAAACCCAACTTTTAAGTCTTTTAGGGACCTCCTAAAACCTAGAACAATAGTCTTTTACCTTATTACTTTAATTTCTCCTCAGTTTTCTTAGAATTTTAACAAATCATCAAGTTTATTTTGAATTTCTACGTTCTCGAAATCCACCGAAACCCAACTTTTTATTTTTCTAGGGACCTCGTAATACCAACGGGCGTGATCTTTTAGGTCATATCATTAATTTTACCTCATTTGTCCTTGCATTTTCCCCTAATTTTTTACAAGTAGTTAAGGATCGTAAGTGAATTGAGGTTGTTTTAAACCCACCAAAACCCAACTTTTAAGTCTTTTAGAGACCTCCTAAAACCTACAATAATAATCTTTTACCTTATTACTTTAATTTCTCCTCAGTTTCTTAGAATTTTAATAAATCATCAAGTTTCTTTCCAGTTTTGACGTTCTCGAAATCAACCAAAACCCAACTTTTAAGTCTTTTAGAGACCTCCTAAAACCTACAAGAATACTCTCTTACCTTATTACTTTAATTTCTCCTCAGTTTTCTTAGAATTTTAACAAATCATCAAGTTTCTTTCGAATTTCTACGTTCTCCAAATCCACCGAAACCCAACTTATTATTCTTCTAGGGACCTCGTAATACCAACGGGAGTGAACTTTTAGGTCATATCATTAATTTTACCTCATTTTTCCTTGCATTTTCCCCTAATTTTTAACATGTAGTTAAATACCGTAAGTGAATTGAGGTTGTTTTAAATCCACAAAAACCCAACTTTTATGTCTTCTAGCGACCTCTTTAAACATACAAGAATTATCTTTTTCTTAAAGGCTTTAATTTCTCCTCATTTTGCTTAGAATTTTAACAAATCATCAAGTTTCTTTCCAGTTTTGACGTTCTCGAAATCCACCGAAACCCAACTTTTTCTTCTTCAAGGGACGTCCTAAGGCCAACGGGAGTGAACTTTTAGATCATATCATTAATTTTACCTCATTTTTCTTTGCATTTTCTCCTAATTTTTAACAAGTAGTTAACGACCGTAAGTGAATTGAGGTTGTTTTAAATCAACCAAAACCCAACTTTTAAGTCTTTTAGGGACCTCCTAAAACCTAGAACAATAGTCTTTTACCTTATTACTTTAATTTCTCCTCAGTTTTCTTAGAATTTTAACAAATCATCAAGTTTATTTCGAATTTCTACATTCTCCAAATCCACCGAAACCCAACTTTTTATTCTTCTAGGGACCTCGTAATACCAACGGGCGTGATCTTTTAGGTCATATCATTAATTTTACCTCATTTTTCCTTACATTTTCCCCTAATTTTTTACAAGTAGTTAAGCATCGTAAGTGAATTGAGGTTGTTTTAAACCCACAAAAACCCAACTTTTATGTCTTTTAGAGACCTCCTAAAACCTACAAGAATAACCTTTTTCCTTATTTCTTTAATTTCTCCTCAGTTTTCTTAGAATTTTAACAAATTATCAAGTTTATTTCGAATTTCTACGTTCTGGAAATCCACCGAAACCCAACTTTTTATTCTTCTAGGGACCCCGTAATACCAACGGGAGTGAACTTTTAGGTCATATCATTAATTTTACCTCATTTTTCCTTGCATTTTCCCCTAATTTTTAACATGTAGTTAAATACCGTAAGTGAATTGAGGTTGTTTTAAATCCACAAAAACCCAACTTTTATGTCTTCTAGCGACCTCTTTAAACATACAAGAATTATCTTTTTCTTAAAGGCTTTAATTTCTCCTCATTTTGCTTAGAATTTTAACAAATCATCAAGTTTCTTTCCAGTTTTGACGTTCTCGAAATCCACCGAAACCCAACTTTTTCTTCTTCAAGGGACGTCCTAAGGCCAACGGGAGTGAACTTTTAGATCATATCATTAATTTTACCTCATTTTTCTTTGCATTTTCTCCTAATTTTTAACAAGTAGTTAACGACCGTAAGTGAATTGAGGTTGTTTTAAATCAACCAAAACCCAACTTTTAAGTCTTTTAGGGACCTCCTAAAACCTAGAACAATAGTCTTTTACCTTATTACTTTAATTTCTCCTCAGTTTTCTTAGAATTTTAACAAATCATCAAGTTTATTTCGAATTTCTACATTCTCCAAATCCACCGAAACCCAACTTTTTATTCTTCTAGGGACCTCGTAATACCAACGGGCGTGATCTTTTAGGTCATATCATTAATTTTACCTCATTTTTCCTTACATTTTCCCCTAATTTTTTACAAGTAGTTAAGCATCGTAAGTGAATTGAGGTTGTTTTAAACCCACAAAAACCCAACTTTTATGTCTTTTAGAGACCTCCTAAAACCTACAAGAATAACCTTTTTCCTTATTTCTTTAATTTCTCCTCAGTTTTCTTAGAATTTTAACAAATTATCAAGTTTATTTCGAATTTCTACGTTCTGGAAATCCACCGAAACCCAACTTTTTATTCTTCTAGGGACCCCGTAATACCAACGGGAGTGAACTTTTAGGTCATATCATTAATTTTACCTCATTTTTCCTTGCATTTTCCCCTAATTTTTAACATGTAGTTAAATACCGTAAGTGAATTGAGGTTGTTTTAAATCCACAAAAACCCAACTTTTATGTCTTCTAGCGACCTCTTTAAACATACAAGAATTATCTTTTTCTTAAAGGCTTTAATTTCTCCTCATTTTGCTTAGAATTTTAACAAATCATCAAGTTTCTTTCCAGTTTTGACGTTCTCGAAATCCACCGAAACCAACTTTTTATTCTTCTAGGGATGTCCTAAGGCCAACGGGAGTGAACTTTTAGGTAATATCATTAATTTCACCTCATTTTTCTTTGCATTTTCCCCTAATTTTTAACATGTAGTTAAATATCGTAAGTGAATTGAGGTTGTTTTAAATCCACCAAAACCCAACTTTTACGTCTCCTAGGGACCTCTTTAAACATACAAGAATTATCTTTTTCTTAAAGGATTTAATTTCTCCTCATTTTGCTTACAATTTTAACAAATAATCTAGTTTCTTTCGATTTTTGACGTTCTCAAAATCCACCGAAACCAACTTTTTATTCTTCTAGGGATGTCCTAAGGCCAACGGGAGTGAACTTTTAGATCATATCATTAATTTTACCTCATTTTTCTTTGCATTTTCCCCTAATTTTTAACAAGTAGTTAACGATCGTAAGTGAATTGAGGTTGTTTTAAATCAACCAAAACCCTGCTTTTAAGTCTTTTAGGGACCTCCTAAAACCTACAAGGATAGTCTTTTACCTTATTACTTTAACTTCTCCTCAGTTTTCTTAGAATTTTAACAAATCATCAAGTTTATTTTGAATTTCTACGTTCTCGAAATCCACCGAAACCCAACTTTTTATTCTTCTAGGGACCTCGTAATACCAACGGGCGTGATCTTTTAGGTCATATCATTAATTTTACCTCATTTGTCCTAAGGCCAACGGGAGTGAACTTTTAGATCATATCATTAATTTTACCTCATTTTTCTTTGCATTTTCTCCTAATTTTTAACAAGTAGTTAACGAACGTAAGTGAATTGAGGTTGTTTTAAATCAACCAAAACCCAACTTTTAAGTCTTTTAGGGACCTCCTAAAACCTAGAACAATAGTCTTTTACCTTATTACTTTAATTTCTCCTCAGTTTTCTTAGAATTTTAACAAATCATCAAGTTTATTTTGAATTTCTACGTTCTCGAAATCCACCGAAACCCAACTTTTTATTTTTCTAGGGACCTCGTAATACCAACGGGCGTGATCTTTTAGGTCATATCATTAATTTTACCTCATTTGTCCTTGCATTTTCCCCTAATTTTTTACAAGTAGTTAAGGATCGTAAGTGAATTGAGGTTGTTTTAAACCCACCAAAACCCAACTTTTAAGTCTTTTAGAGACCTCCTAAAACCTACAATAATAATCTTTTACCTTATTACTTTAATTTCTCCTCAGTTTCTTAGAATTTTAATAAATCATCAAGTTTCTTTCCAGTTTTGACGTTCTCGAAATCAACCAAAACCCAACTTTTAAGTCTTTTAGAGACCTCCTAAAACCTACAAGAATACTCTCTTACCTTATTACTTTAATTTCTCCTCAGTTTTCTTAGAATTTTAACAAATCATCAAGTTTCTTTCTAATTTCTACGTTCTCCAAATCCACCGAAACCCAACTTATTATTCTTCTAGGGACCTCGTAATACCAACGGGAGTGAACTTTTAGGTCATATCATTAATTTTACCTCATTTTTCCTTGCATTTTCCCCTAATTTTTAACATGTAGTTAAATACCGTAAGTGAATTGAGGTTGTTTTAAATCCACAAAAACCCAACTTTTATGTCTTCTAGCGACCTCTTTAAACATACAAGAATTATCTTTTTCTTAAAGGCTTTAATTTCTCCTCATTTTGCTTAGAATTTTAACAAATCATCAAGTTTCTTTCCAGTTTTGACGTTCTCGAAATCCACCGAAACCCAACTTTTTCTTCTTCAAGGGACGTCCTAAGGCCAACGGGAGTGAACTTTTAGATCATATCATTAATTTTACCTCATTTTTCTTTGCATTTTCCCCTAATTTTTTAACAAGTAGTTAACGATCGTAAGTAAATTGAGGTTGTTTTAAATCAACCAAAACCCAACTTTTAAGTCTTTTAGGGACCTCCTAAAACCTACAAGAATAGTCTTTTACCTTATTACTTTAATTTCTCCTCAGTTTTCTTAGAATTTTAACAAATCATCAAGTTTATTTCGAATTTCTACGTTTTCGAAATCCACCGAAACCCAACTTTTTATTCTTCTAGGGACCTCGTAATACCAACGGGAGTGAACTTTTAGGTCATATCATTAATTTTACCTCATTTTTCCTTGCATTTTCCCCTAATTTTAAACATGTAGTTAAATACCGAAAGTGAATTGAGGTTGTTTTAAATCCACAAAAACCCAACTTTTATGTCTTCTAGCGACCTCTTTAAACATACAAGAATTATCTTTTTCTTAAAGGCTTTAATTTCTCCTCATTTTGCTTAGAATTTTAACAAATCATCAAGTTTCTTTCCAGTTTTGACGTTCTCGAAATCCACCGAAACCCAACTTTTTCTTCTTCAAGGGACGTCCTAAGGCCAACGGGAGTGAACTTTTAGATCATATCATTAATTTTACCTCATTTTTCTTTGCATTTTCTCCTAATTTTTAACAAGTAGTTAACGACCGTAAGTGAATTGAGGTTGTTTTAAATCAACCAAAACCCAACTTTTAAGTCTTTTAGGGACCTCCTAAAACCTAGAACAATAGTCTTTTACCTTATTACTTTAATTTCACCTCAGTTTTCTTAGAATTTTAACAAATCATCAAGTTTATTTCGAATTTCTACATTCTCCAAATCCACCGAAACCCAACTTTTTATTCTTCTAGGGACCTCGTAATACCAACGGGCGTGATCTTTTAGGTCATATCATTAATTTTACCTCATTTTTCCTTACATTTTCCCCTAATTTTTTACAAGTAGTTAAGCATCGTAAGTGAATTGAGGTTGTTTTAAACCCACAAAAACCCAACTTTTATGTCTTTTAGAGACCTCCTAAAACCTACAAGAATAACCTTTTTCCTTATTTCTTTAATTTCTCCTCAGTTTTCTTAGAATTTTAACAAATTATCAAGTTTATTTCGAATTTCTACGTTCTGGAAATCCACCGAAACCCAACTTTTTATTCTTCTAGGGACCCCGTAATACCAACGGGAGTGAACTTTTAGGTCATATCATTAATTTTACCTCATTTTTCCTTGCATTTTCCCCTAATTTTTAACATGTAGTTAAATACCGTAAGTGAATTGAGGTTGTTTTAAATCCACAAAAAACCCAACTTTTATGTCTTCTAGCGACCTCTTTAAACATACAAGAATTATCTTTTTCTTAAAGGCTTTAATTTCTCCTCATTTTGCTTAGAATTTTAACAAATCATCAAGTTTCTTTCCAGTTTTGACGTTCTCGAAATCCACCGAAACCAACTTTTTATTCTTCTAGGGATGTCCTAAGGCCAACGGGAGTGAACTGTTAGGTAATATCATTAATTTCACCTCATTTTTCTTTGCATTTTCCCCTAATTTTTAACATGTAGTTAAATATCGTAAGTGAATTGAGGTTGTTTTAAATCCACCAAAACCCAACTTTTACGTCTCCTAGGGACCTCTTTAAACATACAAGAATTATCTTTTTCTTAAAGGATTTAATTTCTCCCCATTTTGCTTACAATTTTAACAAATAATCTAGTTTCTTTCGATTTTTGACGTTCTCAAAATCCACCGAAACCAACTTTTTATTCTTCTAGGGATGTCCTAAGGCCAACGGGAGTGAACTTTTAGATCATATCATTAATTTTACCTCATTTTTCTTTGCATTTTCCCCTAATTTTTTACAAGTAGTTAACGATCGTAAGTGAATTGAGGTTGTTTTAAATCAACCAAAACCCAGCTTTTAAGTCTTTTAGGGACCTCCTAAAACCTACAAGGATAGTCTTTTACCTTATTACTTTAATTTCTCCTCAGTTTTCTTAGAATTTTAACAAATCATCAAGTTTATTTTGAATTTCTACGTTCTCGAAATCCACCGAAACCCAACTTTTTATTCTTCTAGGGACCTCGTAATACCAACGGGCGTGATCTTTTAGGTCATATCATTAGTTTTACCTCATTTGTCCTAAGGCCAACGGGAGTGAACTTTTAGATCATATCATTAATTTTACCTCATTTTTCTTTGCATTTTCTCCTAATTTTTAACAAGTAGTTAACGAACGTAAGTGAATTGAGGTTGTTTTAAATCAACCAAAACCCAACTTTTAAGTCTTTTAGGGACCTCCTAAAACCTAGAACAATAGTCTTTTACCTTATTACTTTAATTTCTCCTCAGTTTTCTTAGAATTTTAACAAATCATCAAGTTTATTTTGAATTTCTACGTTCTCGAAATCCACCGAAACCCAACATTTTATTCTTCTAGGGACCTCGTAATACCAACGGGCGTGATCTTTTAGGTCATATCATTAATTTTACCTCATTTGTCCTTGCATTTTCCCCTAATTTTTTACAAGTAGTTAAGGATCGTAAGTGAATTGAGGTTGTTTTAAACCCACCAAAACCCAACTTTTAAGTCTTTTAGAGACCTCCTAAAACCTACAATAATAATCTTTTACCTTATTACTTTAATTTCTCCTCAGTTTCTTAGAATTTTAACAAATCTTCAAGTTTCTTTCCAGTTTTGACGTTCTCGAAATCAACCAAAACCCAACTTTTAAGTCTTTTAGAGACCTCCTAAAACCTACAAGAATACTCTCTTACCTTATTACTTTAATTTCTCCTCAGTTTTCTTAGAATTTTAACAAATCATCAAGTTTCTTTCGAATTTCTACGTTCTCCAAATCCACCGAAACCCAACTTATTATTCTTCTAGGGACCTCGTAATACCAACGGGAGTGAACTTTTAGGTCATATCATTAATTTTACCTCATTTTTCCTTGCATTTTCCCCTAATTTTTAACATGTAGTTAAATACCGTAAGTGAATTGAGGTTGTTTTAAATCCACAAAAATCCAACTTTTATGTCTTCTAGCGACCTCTTTAAACATACAAGAATTATCTTTTTCTTAAAGGCTTTAATTTCTCCTCATTTTGCTTAGAATTTTAACAAATCATCAAGTTTCTTTCCAGTTTTGACGTTCTCGAAATCCACCGAAACCCAACTTTTTCTTCTTCAAGGGACGTCCTAAGGCCAACGGGAGTGAACTTTTAGATCATATCATTAATTTTACCTCATTTTTCTTTGCATTTTCTCCTAATTTTTAACAAGTAGTTAACGACCGTAAGTGAATTGAGGTTGTTTTAAATCAACCAAAACCCAACTTTTAAGTCTTTTAGGGACCTCCTAAAACCTAGAACAATAGTCTTTTACCTTATTACTTTAATTTCTCCTCAGTTTTCTTAGAATTTTTACAAATCATCAAGTTTATTTCGAATTTCTACATTCTCCAAATCCACCGAAACCCAACTTTTTATTCTTCTAGGGACCTCGTAATACCAACGGGCGTGATCTTTTAGGTCATATCATTAATTTTACCTCATTTTTCCTTACATTTTCCCCTAATTTTTTACAAGTAGTTAAGCATCGTAAGTGAATTGAGGTTGTTTTAAACCCACAAAAACCCAACTTTTATGTCTTTTAGAGACCTCCTAAAACCTACAAGAATAACCATTTTCCTTATTTCTTTAATTTCTCCTCAGTTTTCTTAGAATTTTAACAAATTATCAAGTTTATTTCGAATTTCTACGTTCTGGAAATCCACCGAAACCCAACTTTTTATTCTTCTAGGGACCCCGTAATACCAACGGGAGTGAACTTTTAGGTCATATCATTAATTTTACCTCATTTTTCCTTGCATTTTCCCCTAATTTTTAACATGTAGTTAAATACCGTAAGTGAATTGAGGTTGTTTTAAATCCACAAAAACCCAACTTTTATGTCTTCTAGCGACCTCTTTAAACATACAAGAATTATCTTTTTCTTAAAGGCTTTAATTTCTCCTCATTTTGCTTAGAATTTTAACAAATCATCAAGTTTCTTTCCAGTTTTGACGTTCTCGAAATCCACCGAAACCAACTTTTTATTCTTCTAGGGATGTCCTAAGGCCAACGGGAGTGAACTTTTAGGTAATATCATTAATTTCACCTCATTTTTCTTTGCATTTTCCCCTAATTTTTAACATGTAGTTAAATATCGTAAGTGAATTGAGGTTGTTTTAAATCCAATAAAACCCAACTTTTACGTCTCCTAGGGACCTCTTTAAACATACAAGAATTATCTTTTTCTTAAAGGATTTAATTTCTCCTCATTTTGCTTACAATTTTAACAAATAATCTAGTTTCTTTCGATTTTTGACGTTCTCAAAATCCACCGAAACCAACTTTTTATTCTTCTAGGGATGTCCTAAGGCCAACGGGAGTGAACTTTTAGATCATATCATTAATTTTACCTCATTTTTCTTTGCATTTTCCCCTAATTTTTAACAAGTAGTTAACGATCGTAAGTGAATTGAGGTTGTTTTAAATCAACCAAAACCCAGCTTTTAAGTCTTTTACCTTATTACTTTAATTTCTCCTCAGTTTTCTTAGAATTTTAACAAATCATCAAGTTTATTTTGAATTTCTACGTTCTCGAAATCCACCGAAACCCAACTTTTTATTCTTCTAGGGACCTCGTAATACCAACGGGCGTGATCTTTTAGGTCATATCATTAATTTTACCTCATTTGTCCTAAGGCCAACGGGAGTGAACTTTTAGATCATATCATTAATTTTACCTCATTTTTCTTTGCATTTTCTCCTAATTTTTAACAAGTAGTTAACGAACGTAAGTGAATTGAGGTTGTTTTAAATCAACCAAAACCCAACTTTTAAGTCTTTTAGGGACCTCCTAAAACCTAGAACAATAGTCTTTTACCTTAGTACTTTAATTTCTCCTCAGTTTTCTTAGAATTTTAACAAATCATCAAGTTTATTTTGAATTTCTACGTTCTCGAAATCCACCGAAACCCAACTTTTTATTCTTCTAGGGACCTCGTAATACCAACGGGCGTGATCTTTTAGGTCATATCATTAATTTTACCTCATTTGTCCTTGCATTTTCCCCTAATTTTTTACTAGTTAAGGATCGTAAGTGAATTGAGGTTGTTTTAAACCCACCAAAACCCAACTTTTAAGTCTTTTAGAGACCTCCTAAAACCTACAATAATAATCTTTTATCTTATTACTTTAATTTCTCCTCAGTTTCTTAGAATTTTAACAAATCATCAAGTTTCTTTCCAGTTTTGACGTTCTCGAAATCAACCAAAACCCAACTTTTAAGTCTTTTAGATACCTCCTAAAACCTACAAGAATACTCTCTTACCTTATTACTTTAATTTCTCCTCAGTTTTCTTAGAATTTTAACAAATCATCAAGTTTCTTTCGAATTTCTACGTTCTCCAAATCCACCGAAACCCAACTTATTATTCTTCTAGGGACCTCGTAATACCAACGGGAGTGAACTTTTAGGTCATATCATTAATTTTACCTCATTTTTCCTTGCATTTTCCCCTAATTTTTAACATGTAGTTAAATACCGAAAGTGAATTGAGGTTGTTTTAAATCCACAAAAACCCAACTTTTATGTCTTCTAGCGACCTCTTTAAACATACAAGAATTATCTTTTTCTTAAAGGCTTTAATTTCTCCTCATTTTGCTTAGAATTTTAACAAATCATCAAGTTTCTTTCCAGTTTTGACGTTCTCGAAATCCACCGAAACCCAACTTTTTCTTCTTCAAGGGACGTCCTAAGGCCAACGGGAGTGAACTTTTAGATCATATCATTAATTTTACCTCATTTTTCTTTGCATTTTCTCCTAATTTTTAACAAGTAGTTAACGAACGTAAGTGAATTGAGGTTGTTTTATATCAACCAAAACCCAACTTTTAAGTCTTTTAGGGACCTCCTAAAACCTAGAACAATAGTCTTTTACCTTATTACTTTAATTTCTCCTCAGTTTTCTTAGAATTTTAACAAATCATCAAGTTTATTTCGAATTTCTACGTTCTCCAAATCCACCGAAACCCAACTTTTTATTCTTCTAGGGACCTTGTAATACCAACGGGCGTGATCTTTTAGGTCATATCATTAATTTTACCTCATTTTTCCTTACATTTTCCCCTAATTTTTTACAAGTAGTTAAGCATCGTAAGTGAATTGAGGTTGTTTTAAACCCACCAAAACCCAACTTTTAAGTTTTTTAGAGACCTCCTAAAACCTACAAGAATAATCTTTTTCCGTATTACTTTTATTTCTCCTCAGTTTTCATAGAATTTTAACAAATCATCAAGTTTATTTCGAATTTCTACGTTCTCGAAATCCACCGAAACCCAACTTTTTATTCTTCTAGGGACCCCGTAATACCAACGGGAGTGAACTTTTTGGTCATATCATTAATTTTACCTCATTTTTCTTTGCATTTTCCCCTAATTTTTAACATGTAGTTAAATATCGTAAGTAAATTGAGGTTGTTTTAAATCCACCAAATCCCAACTTTTACGTCTCCTAGGGACCTCTTTAAACATACAAGAATTATCTTTTTCTTAAAGGATTTAATTTCTCCTCATTTTGCTTACAATTTTAACAAATAATCTAGTTTCTTTAGATTTTTGACGTTCTCAAAATCCACCGAAACCAACTTTTTATTCTTCTAGGGATGTCCTAAGGCCAACGGGAGTGAACTTTTAGGTAATATCATTAATTTTACCTCATTTTTCTTTGCATTTTCCCCTAATTTTTTAACAAGTAGTTAACGATCGTAAGTGAATTGAGGTTGTTTTAAATCAACCAAAACCCAACTTTTAAGTCTTTTAGGGACCTCCTAAAACCTACAAGAATAGTCTTTTACCTTATTACTTTAATTTCTCCTCAGTTTTCTTAGAATTTTAACAAATCATCAAGTTTATTTCGAATTTCTACGTTTTTGAAATCCACCGAAACCCAACTTTTTATTCTTCTAGAGACCCCGTAATACCAACGGGAGTGAACTTTTTGGTCATATCATTAATTTTACCTCATTTTTCCTTGCATTTTCCCCTAATTTCTAACATGTAGTTAAATATCGTAAGTGAATTGAGGTTGTTTTAAATCCACCAAAACCCAACTTTTACGTCTCCTAGGGACCTCTTTAAACATACAAGAATTATCTTTTTCTTAAAGGATTTAATTTCTCCTCATTTTGCTTAGAATTTTAACAAATAATCTAGTTTCTTTCGATTTTTGACGTTCTCGAAATCCACCGAAACCAACTTTTTATTCTTCTAGGGATGTCCTAAGCCCAACGGGAGTGAACTTTTAGGTAATATCATTAATTTTACCTCATTTTTCTTTGCATTTTCCCCTAATTTTTTAACAAGTAGTTAACGATCGTAAGTGAATTGAGGTTGTTTTAAATCAACCAAAACCCAACTTTTAAGTCTTTTAGGGACCTCCTAAAACCTACAAGAATAGTCTTTTACCTTATTACTTTAATTTCTCCTCAGTTTTCTTAGAATTTTAACAAATCATCAAGTTTATTTCGAATTTCTACGTTTTTGAAATCCACCGAAACCCAACTTTTTATTCTTCTAGAGACCCCGTAATACCAACGGGAGTGAACTTTTAGATCATATCATTAATTTTACCTCATTTTTCTTTGCATTTTCTCCTAATTTTTAACAAGTAGTTAACGAACGTAAGGGAATTGAGGTTGTTTTAAATCAACCAAAACCCAACTTTTAAGTCTTTTAGGGACCTCCTAAAACCTAGAACAATAGTCTTTTACCTTATTACTTTAATTTCTCCTCAGTTTTTGGTGGAGGTGTAATCCAAGCATAAAATACCTGCAAAACACCTACATACAAATAATACCCTTCTTGTGTCGAGTGTAGTATTGACAAGTAGGGATCGTTCTATCCGGGGAAATCAAGGGCTTTCAATCACACAAAGTATTGCATAAAAAGGGGGGTTGTCGAAATTTATGTCTAATTACCTACTGAATTTTTACAAATTTTAAAACCTAAACTATTATATACAATTGATCATCACCTTTCACACAATTACCAAACACGAGTCTCATTACACATGCAATAAAATTAAAACAAGTAATAGGGGCAGCAAGCATAAAACGATTTCAAGATTAATTAAGCTCCAATTTAATTAGGGCCAACGCAGCTTATCCTAATTATTCAAGACATCATAAGTATTTAGAATCCGAAACGCGCGCAATCATAAACATGGTACTAATCGGTTTAATAACACAACGCATGTAAATTAAACACAACAAGCACATAAGCACATATTGTCGAATTGGAACATGTTAGCAAGTATGGCGTCACCCATCTCACATCGACATGTAAATTTCCATAATTACTCTAACCCTTAGATTAACACATATTAAAACCAACAACGCGTGTGAATCAACATGTATTAAATCGGCATATGAATTCAACATCTAGATAACACTCATGGCCTGCGAATGCATCTAGACATCTCCTTCGGTTCCACACGAATTAAGAAAATAAACCTAATTAAAATCAAGAAACATGCTAAAGCTACTGCCCATAATACAAATTTAATCACATCACATATATAATTCGGCAATCACATATAAAATATCCAAACAATTTTAACAAAGATCCGAAGATCCCATATATGATTATCAATACCGAAATTAAAACCAAAAACCAAAACATACTTCATAGACAAAGTTATGTTTAAATACAAAGTAACAAAAACCAAAATAATACAATCCATATTACAACCTTGGTTAAGATTCGGCAAGGATTGGTGAGATGGTGATCGAATGATGGAAAGGTGGTGGATTCGGCTTTGCTCCTTGGTATGAAATTTGAGGGAATAATTGGGCAGAGATTCGGCAGGGATTTTGTGGAGAGAGAGATGATGATTTTAATGAATACAATGTGTGTATATATAGAGAGAAGAGAGAGCTAGGGTTCGGCAACTTGATCTCCAAGAAAACCAAAACCATTTAGGTTTTGGTTTCGGCAAGCATTATCTTCAATAAACCGAAATCACCTTTTCTTCTTTTGATTCGGCCAATTCTCCTTTTCCATGCAATTTCCACCGAATTATCTCTTCAATCTTCTCTTTAATTCGGCAACAAGTATTGTACAAAGCTTCAATTAAGTCCAAGTTCATCCCAAGCTTTTCTCTTTTAATTCTGCCGAAAATCCCATGGATAATTGCTGAATTAATCTTCTATTTATCTCTTGAATTAATCACCAAGTAATTCAGAAATTAACCATGAATCATGCTTGAAATATTGTCCACATTCGACCAAAGAATTCTTCATTAATTCCAATTTGTTGCCGGCCTTGAAGTGTCCCACAAAAAGTCCTCCTCCTTTCTCTCAAGTTAAATCCGAATTATCTTGATAATGGCTGAATAAATGCCAAGTTATCTTGCATCCTTGCCGAAATATACTTTGATTCCTACTTCAAAAATTCTCTTTTAATTCGGCAAGGAATTCATGCAAAATGTTACAAGGAAACAAAATCCAATTTGGTTTCCTCCTCTTTCTTTCTTTCTTCACGGCATGATCATTGATTCTTCCGAAAATTCCCCAAGAAATCCTTCATTAATCTTCTCTTTAATTCCTGAAAATAAGAATAAGAATTAAATTAAAAAGAAGATAAAAAGATGTAGCACAATTATCATGAGTAAGAGTCCTAGATAGATAAGGAATCCTAGTCCAACAAGGAGTTGTATTTTTAATGAAATTCTTTCGACGATTCAAAAACGTCGAGCGTTTGTAGACTCCTTGTTCGACTAAAAATCTTCACTCGTAGACTTCAATTAGGACTCAAACTCATAGAATCCTTATCCAACTGGGATTCGTACTTTAGTAAGGATTCCTTTTCCAAATAGAGTTCTACTTGAAAAAGGAGTCCTAGTCAAATCAAACTCTTATTAGGAATCCTAGTTCAATAAGGAGTCCACCATAATTATGCATTTTCACAATTTATAGCACAAATCGATTCCACTCAAATATTAGAAACGACGAAAGATAAAGAAATCAATTCCGACAAGTTTCCTAGTCAAAACAGGTTTCCTAGTCAAAACAGGTTTCCTAGTACAACAAGGAGTCCTACTCAAACTAAAACTCTTCAAAAATCGACATTTCTGCATTTTTAGCTCAATTTATTCACCAACACTTGCCAACGACTCTAACATGACTCAATGACTCTATATTACAACAATAAGGGATAAGAAATGCATAAATGGGGGGTAAAACATATTAAGAACGTCGCATTTTATGCTCCTATCAACTACCCCACACTTAGCCTTTGCTAGTCCCTTAGCAAAACAAATAAAAAAAAGACTCAACACTACAGCCCCTAAATGATTGTCTCAGGATCTTTAAACACATAGCTTTCAAGTTAAGCATTCAATATAAGCACAATAATCCCAAGCGTCATAGACATGTATCATAGCATGAACAAGTAAGAAACGAAAATCACAAGCAATGACATGTTATGTGGATTTCATCCTCCTCACTAGGCATACTCTCTTCTTTTCACTCATGATATGGCAATTCACTCAAAGTATATGCAAGAGAATAGATTGAGAGTTACAAAGAGTAACTTGCATATTTCATCAAATAAAAGCACTTTGTGAATTAATCTTTCAGGAAAAACTTCATATAACAACTATGTACACAAATGAACCACAGCCATATGCTCAATTCTTGACAAAAATCTCCACAAATCAAAGTTCACCTATTTTAAGAATCATGAAATGATCAACATAATGGTGATAATGGGGATTGGCATAAGGCATTCTCATTTAGGAAGTGGTGATTAAACGTCACCAAGACTTGGCAAAATTCAATCCTCCTTATGACTTCACTTCAAAGGGCCAAATTTTATTATGTTGGGCCCAAACTTCATTCTTTTCTTCCCCATAACATAGTGATCAAGGACAAAGGTCAAATATAACAACAATAGACCTTCAATTATCACACAAACTCCAATTTCACCATCATAAACTCATCCAAAAAAAATTTTTTATTGCCGAAACTTCCTCTTTTTCTTTTTATTTCGGATCGGATTTTCTTTTTAATTTCAGTCCGATTTTTCTTCTTTTCTCTTCTTTTATTCGGCAACACCTTTTCTTTTCTTAATAATTGGACAAGATCACCCCACACTCACTTCACAACATCACTTCAATTCACAAATTCCATTAAATTTTACCAAGTCTTGATAACAATGGTAAGGTTAAACTGTTCTAAGCTCAAGGAAAGTGTATCAAGGTGATGAAATAAATGGCTCAATGTCGGCTCAAGGGGTTAAAACTAAGGAGTCCCACGACGGGCAGAAATTAGGCATAAGCTTTGTTTGGCGATGGTGGTAATCCTAACAAGATCATCTCAATCATATTCGAAATCAAGGCATTTCATGAATAATAGTCTCAAAAATTGTCAAGAACAAGTTCTAGCATTCTAGAGTTCATTAAAATCTATGGCACATAATCATTGAATAATCAAAGAATGATGAAGTTTTGAAAAATTCTGCCCATTTTTATCACTCAAGAAGAAAGTATATGGCAATCAAAGCTCACAAAGGTTATTATGGAACAAAATCAACACAACATACATGCTTATTACACAATTAAGTTCAAGTCTCAAATGTTCATACCAATCACAATGTCTATGAAACTCACAATTATTTTCAAGATTATGCAAAACCATCATCTATGCATTCAAAGATAAATTCATCATAGACTATTTAGGGGCACCTAAGACTCTAAAATTAAAAACAAAATTTAAAACCAACGAAATTTTTTTTTTTTAAATTTTCTGATTTTTCCGATTTTTTTCTTTTTCTTTTCTTTTTATGACTCAATAACAAAAACTCAAAACAAAAAGAAACATGTGAAACATGTATCCCTACCCCACACTTAGAAAATCACATTGTCCTCAATGTACACAAAAATTATGTAGTAATTTCCAAGCATTTGATAATTCACAAGTTCCACATTCATACAATTCAACCAAAAAGAGTTTAGGGATTTAGAAAATTCAAACTCTCGTAGACGGCTCCTTCACAATTTTGGTTGAAATGGGTTGCCTCCCATGCAGCGCTTAATGTTTATAGTCTACTCAGCCTAGACTCTTCTCCATATCATCAGGATCTTGGTGCGTCTCTGAATCGTATCTCCTCAATGGTGTGCTCCGCAAAAGGTTCGTAGTAAGGTTTAAGTCGATGACCATTCACCTTGAACGCTTTTCCTGTTTCATTACTCTGAATTTCTATAGCACCATGAGAAAACACATTAGTAACAATATATGGTCCAACCCAACGAGAACGCAATTTTCCAGGAAATAATCTAAGTCGAGAATGATACAATAAGACTTTTTGGCCAATATGAAACTTTTTGCCTCTTATCATCTTGTCATGAACCAATTTCGTCTTCTCCTTGTAAATCCACGCAGCATCATATGCATCATTCCTGATTTCCTCAAGCTCGCTCAATTGCAATTTCCTGTGAAGTCCAGCCTTGTCAAGCTCCATGTTGAATTGCTTGACCGCCCACCATGCTCTATGCTCTAACTCTACTGGAAGATGGCACGCCTTGCCATATGTAAGCCGAAATGGAGACATCCCAATGGGTGTCTTGTATGCCGTTCTGTAAGCCCAAAGTGCATCATCAAGTCTATCGCTCCAATCTTTCCTTGATGGGCCCACAGTTTTCTCCAATATGCTCTTAATCTCTCTGTTGGACACTTCTGCCATTCCGCTCGTCTGAGGATGATAAGGTGTGGATACCTTATGGGTGACTCCATATCTTCTGAGTAAAGCCTCTATTGTTCTGTTGCAGAAATGAGAACCTCCATCGCTTATAAGCACACGAGGTACTCCAAACCTGGAAAATATGTTAGTTCTCAAGAAACCTGCAACAACTTTAGAATCATTAGTCCTTGTGGCTTTCGCCTTTACCCATTTTGACACATAATCAACAACCAACAAGATATAAAGAAAGCCCTTCGATGAAGGAAAAGGACCCATAAAATCAATACCCCATACATCAAATATTTCAACAAAGATCATATAAGTAAGGGGCATTTGGTCTCTCTTACCAATGTTACCTGTCCTTTGGCACCTATCACATGTCATACAAAATGTGTATGCATCCTTAAAAATCGTGGGCCAATAAAAACCGCTTTCTAATACCTTGAGGGCTGTCCTCTTAGCTCCAAAGTGTCCTCCACATGCCTCATTGTGGCAAAATGCTAGGATGGGCCTATGCTCTTCTTGTGGCACACAACGTCTAATCACTTGATCACTACAGATCCTCCATAGATAGGGATCGTCCCATATGTAGTGTCTTGCATTCTTTTTGATCCTCGTCTTGGCTGCCTGCAAACATGTACTTGGAAAAGTTTTAGTAACTAAATAATTGACAATGTCTGCATACCAAGGTTCTTTTGTGTCCACTCGAAAAAGCTGCTCATCTGGGAAAGTTTCCTGAAGTGGCAACGTTTCCTCTTCTCTCACAATCCTGCTCAAGTGATCCGCCACAACATTTTCGCTCCCCTTCTTGTCCTTGATCTCGATGTCAAACTCTTGGAGTAAGAGAATCCATCGAATCAAACGTGGCTTAGCATCTTTCTTTTTCATCAAATATCTTAAGGCTGCATGATCAGAATAAACAATCACTTTAGAATTCAAAAGATATGAACGAAATTTTTCTAAAGCAAATATCACAGCCAACAATTCTTTCTCAGTTGTAGAGTAATTTAATTGAGCATCATTAAGTGTGCGAGAAGCATAATAAATAGCATTCGGCTTCTTCTCTTTTCTCTGTCCAAGCACTGCTCCAACTGCATAGTCTGAAGCATCACACATGATCTCAAAAGGTAGGCTCCAGTCAGGTGGCGCCATTATAGGTGCTGACGTCAAAAGCTTCTTCAACATGACAAATGCATCTTCACACCCTTTGTCCCATACAAATGGAACATCCTTCTGCAAAAGGGTACAAATAGGCTTGGCCACCAACGAAAAATCCTTGATGAACCTCCTATAAAAACCTGCATGGCCAAGAAACGAACGTACCTCCCTTACAGTTGTAGGGGAGGGTAAGTGAAGCATAATATCAATCTTGGCCCTATCTACCTCAATACCCTTTGCAGAAATTATGTGTCCTAAAACTATCCCTTGTGTTACCATAAAATGACATTTTTCCCAATTAAGTACAAGGTTAGTTTCTACACATCTCTTCAGGATTAATTCCAAATTCTCTAAGCATGCATCAAAGTCTTTTCCATAAACACTAAAATCATCCATAAAGATTTCAATGATGTTTTCAATATAATCGCTAAAAATGGAATACATACAACGTTGAAATGTACCTGGTGCGTTGCATAAACTAAAAGGCATGCGTCGATAGGCAAACGTACCAAAGGGACATGTGAACGTCGTCTTCTCCTGATCATCTGGGTGAATGCATATCTGATTGTATCCGCTGTACCCATCCAAGAAGCAATAGAATTCGTGCCCAGCTAGTCTCTCCAACATCTGGTCCATGAAAGGCAAAGGCATGTGATCTTTGCGTGTAGTAGCATTCAACTTCCTGTAGTCGATACACATCCTATGACCTGTCACCAATCGTTGGGGCACGAGCTCATCCTTGTCATTCTTCACAACTGTGACTCCACTCTTCTTAGGTACAACTTGGACAGGTGCAATCCACTGGCTATCTGAGATAGGATAAATTACTCCACAATCCAGCAATTTGATCACCTCGTCCTTCACAATCTTCATCATAGGGGGGTGTAATCGTCTCTGACCCTCCCTAGTAGGCTTGGCTCCTTCTTCAAGCAAGATCCTATGGACACAAGTTGTAGGGCTGATTCCCTTGATATCCGCCAACGTCCATCCAATGGCGGTCTTGTTCCTCTTCAGCATGCTAGTTAACCGTGCTTCCTGCTGCTCACTCAGCTGTGATGACACAATAACTGGTAGTGTGTCATCGTCTCCCAAGTACACATACTTCAAATGATCTGGAAGCACCTTGAGTTCTAAAATAGGGGCCTGTTCCACAGATGGTAAAATTTTATTAGTGGAAATGGGAATTGACATATACTTACATGACTTTTTAATGTGGGGCGTTGCCTCTAGCTCGGCAACAATGTTCATCATGCTCGGCTCAAGTTTGAGCCGTGCCTCCTTGGTAATCTTCTCCCCATTTGCGTCAATTCCGGCCCCTTGCTCAATAGCTAGTTGCTATTGATCCAAAGTTTCTGATAAAACCTGCGCAATAGAATCAACTACATCAACATTATAGCAAGGTTTTAGGTCAGAAACTGGATACCTCATGGCTTCAAAGATGTTGAAGCCAATCACTTCACCATCGAACTCCATGGTGAGGTTCCCTTCAGCAACATCTATCTTAGTTCTTGCTGTTCTCATAAATGGTCGCCCCAACAATAGTTGAGTGGAATTAAGGGGCGACTCTTCCATCTGAAGCACATAGAAATCTGCAGGAAATATCAGATTATTCACCTGCACAAGAACATCCTCCACATATCCCTCAAGATATTTGTTAGACCTATCGGCGAGTTGAATTATTACATTGTCCTTCTTCAACTCGCCAAGACCTAGGGACTTATACACATTATAAGGCATCACATTTATAGAAGCCCCTAGATCTAGCAAAACTTTATCAAAATATGATTGTCCTATTTTACATGGCACAGAAAAGCTGCCAGGGTCTTTCATTTTAGGTGGGAGCTTTCTTTGGAGAACGGCTGAAACCGTCTCACTCATTTTGACCACCTGCTCCTCACGAGTATGCCTCCTCGTTGTGCACAGCTCCTTTAAAAACTTGGCATACTTGGGAATTTGCTTGATACACTCAAGCAATGGTATGTTCACCTCCACACGTCTGAAAATGTCAAGTACCTCCTCATCTGATTTCTCCTTCTTCGATTTAGCAAACCTGGAAGGAAAAGGCAAACAAGAAGATTGATTAGCATTAACTAATCCACTTGAGTCAGGTTTATTCACCTTGTGTGTCTCTGAGGTAGCGGGATCTTTTTCCATGTCCCTATTCTTCATCTTCTCGAGCTCAGCCTTGCTCGGTTTGCTCCTCTCGGCCTCATTGCCGAGTGTCTCTTTGTTGCCATTGCCGAGTATCACATTATTGTGCTCGGCATCACCACTCTCGGCATCATCACCTAAAATCTCGTCACCTCTCTTCATGCTCGGCCCCTCTACAACCTTACCACTCCTTGTGGTAATTACATTTGCTTGCTCATTCTTGGGGTTCTTTATCACTCCTCCAGGTAATCTCCCTTGCTCCTGAATCTGCCCCATGAAATCCACAGCCTTCCCCATCTGATTTTTCAGCTCAGAAATATCCTTAGTGTTGGAAGTTGTAGATTGCAACAATGTGTGAGTTGCATCGTTCAAAGACTTAAGCATGGCGTCATAGTTTGGATTGGACGATGCTTGTGCATTGTTGTTGTAGAATTGTTGCTGCTGGGGCCTTGCAAATCCTTGGTATTGCCCTTGAGGCCTTGGCTGAAACGCCATTCCTCCTTGATTTGTTGGTGGCGCCACCTGTTGTGGGTTCTGAACATTGCTATTGTTGGCCCAACGAAAATTAGGGTGATCGTTGAACCTTGGGTTGAAATTCTGGAAAGTGGAACGTTGTTGCCCTTGAAAACCAACCAAATTGGCTTCCTCAAAATTTTCACTTCCACCAACTTGTGGACACATATCTGCTGAATGCCCTTCCATACTACACACCCCACAGACTTGGGCATGTTTCTGTTTCATAAACTGGGACATCATTTGAGTGAGTTTGCCCACATCTTCCTTAAGCTCCTTCACTGCACTAGATTCCTCATATCCACTGGCCTCACTGACTCGCCTTGAGGAAGTAGACCCGAACTGTTGTTGATTGGTGAAATGCATCTCCAACAAATTCTTAACTTCCTCTCTGCTCTTCTCCATTAAAGATCCACCAGCTGCTGAATCTAGAAATCTACGCTCCAAGGGACGCAACCCTTCATAGAAATACTGTAGTAGAAGACCCTCACGTATCCCATGATTAGGGCACGTTGCCACCAAAGACTTGTACCTGTCATAGTACACGTCAAAGCTCTCATCTGGCTCTTGTCTTATTGAGGTGATCTCCTTCCTGATCTGCGTCACCCTTGATGATGGAAAATATTTTGTGAGAAATTCTCTCACCATTGTAGTCCAAGACACCATCTTCCCTGGCGGTATTGCATAGAACCATTCCTGCGCCCTATCTTCCAGTGAAAAAGGAAACGCCTTCATCCTCACATGCTGTAAGTCTGCCCCAGTTGGGCACATTGACTCACATCTGAACTCAAACTTCTGAATATGGCGATTTGATGGGATCACATGCGTGCACAATTTGTACCTGCAAAACAATCTCATACAAATAATACCCTTCTTTTGTCAATTGTAGTTAGGACAAGTAGGGATCGTTCTATCCGGGGAAATCAAGGGCTTTCAATCACACAAAGCATTGTATAAAAGGGGGTTGTCGAAATTTTTATCTATTATTTACCTATTTTTTACGAAATTTAAAACCTAAATTACTATATACAATTGATCATCACCTTTCACACAATCACCAAACACAAATCTCATTACACATGCAATAAAATTAAAACAAGTAATAGGGTCAGCAAACATATAACGATTTCAAGATTAATTAAGCTCCAATTTAATTAGGGCCAACGCAGCATATCCTAATTATCAAGACATCATAAGTATTTAGAATCCGAAACGCGCGCAATCCTAAACATGGTACTAATCGGTTTAACAACACAACGCATGTAAATTAAACACAAATAGCACATAAGCACATATTGTCGAATTGGAACATGTTAGCAAGTATGGCGTCACCCATCTCACATCGACATGTAAATTTCCATAATTACTCTTACCCTTAGATTAATACATGTCAAAACCAACAACGCGTGTGAATCAACATGTATTAAATCGGAATATGAATTCAACATCTAGATAACACTCATGGCCTTTCGAGTGCATCTAAACATCTCCTTCGGTTCCACACGAATTAAGGAAATAAACCTAATTAAAATCAAGAAACATGCTAAAGCTTGCTGTCCATAAAACATATTTAATCACATCACATGCATAAATCGGCAATCATATACAAAATTCCCAAACATTTATAACAAAGATCCGAAGATCCCATATATGATTATCAATACCAAAAATAAATTCAGGAATTAAAACATATTTCATAGACAAAAGTATGTTTAAATACAAAGAATTAAAAGCCAATGAAATACAATCCATGTTACAACCTTATGTAGATTCGGCAAGGATTGGTGGAGGTTGAATTTTTTTTGAAGGATGGGAGGTGGATTCGGCAAGAAATTCTTGGTACAATTTCTGAAAATAAAATGGCAGGGATTCGGCAAGGTTTAAGTGAGGAAAGGGAGATGATTTTTGATAGGAGCATAAAATGCGACGTTCTTAATATGTTTTTATCCCCATTTATGCATTTCTTATCCCTTATTGTTGTAATATAGAGTCATTGAGTCGTGTTAGAGTCGTTGGCAAGTGTTGGTGAATAAATTGAGCTAAAAATGCAGAAATGTCGATTTTTGAAGAGTTTTAGTTTAAGTAGGACTCCTTGTTGTACTAGGAATCCTGTTTGGACTAGGAAACCTGTTTTGACTAGGAAACTTGTCGGAATTGATTTCTTTATCTTTCGTCGTTTCTAATATTTGTGTGGATCGGTTTTGTGCTATAAATGTTAAAAGTGCATAATTATGGTGGAGTCCTTATTGAACTAGGATTCCTAATAAGAGTTTTAATATGACTAGGACTCCTTTTTCAAGTAGAACTCTATTTGGAAAAGGAATCCTTACCAAAGTAGGAATTCCAGTTGAACAAGGATTCTACGAGTTTGAGTACCAATTGAAGTCTACGAGTGAAGAATTTTAGTCGAACAAGGAGTCTACAAACGCTCGACGTTTTTGAATCGTCGAAAGAATTTCATTGAAAATACAACTCCTTGTTGGACTAGGATTCCTTATCTATCTAGGACTCTTACTCATGATAATTGTGCTACATATTTTGTCTTCTTCTTGATTTATTTCATAATGATATTTTCAGGAAATCATGAGAAGGCAAATGGAAGAATTTTCGGTGGAATATGAAGATGCCATGCCGTGTAGATCAAGAAAAAGAAATCCAAAATGGATTTGGAAACTTCCCTAATCTAATAATCTTATCTATTACATCTATGTCTTTTTAAGACATTATTTGTCTAGATTAGGACAAGTTTAATGCATGGTTTAATTTTGTATTTCTTTTCTTTATTTTCAGATATTACTTGGAGATAAAGGAGGAGTTATTATCTTTATATTAAAGATAATTTTCGGCAAGGAGAGAAAGCTTGTGCCGTGCACTTTCAAGGATGAAGAATTGGATTAGAAGACCACATGGCCGGCCAAGATGAAGATTTAATTGAAGAATTAATTCTATTATTTTTGATAGAATTTCGGAAAAGAAGAAAAGAAAGGAGGAGTCTTGGCGTGAAAGAAAAGAAGGATGAAACCAATTCGGTTTTGGTCTCCTTATGCCGTGCTTCAATTCAGAAATCCTAGAGGATTTAATTCCGATTTTCCTTGGATTATATCTTGGATAATGCATGAATTAGAGATTAAATGGAGGAGGACTTTCGGCAAGATTAAAAGAGAACAAGGCATGGAATGAACTTGGACTTGATAAAAGCTACATGCATTAGCTTGTTGCCGAATCAAAGAATTATTTGAAGAACAAAAGAGAAGATAGTTTCGGTTGCTAGAGGATAATGCTTGCCGAAATACAAAACCTTAAGGGTTTCGGTTTGCTTGTGCTTCACACTTTGCCGAAACCCTAGCTCCTCCTATCCTCTATATATACACACTTTGTATTCATAAAAATGATCTCCCTTTCCTCACTTTTACCTTGCCGAATCCCTGCCAAATTAATTCCAGAAATTTTACCAAGAAACCTTGCCGAATCCACTCATCATCTCTCACGAAATTCCACCATCACCAATCCTTGCCGAAATCTTCATAAGGTTGTAATCATGGATTGTATTTTATTGGTTTTTGTTTCTTTGTATTTAAACATAACTTTGTCTATGAAGTATGTTTTGGTTTCTGAATTTTATTTTGGTATTGATAATCATATATGGGATCTTTGGATCTTTGTTATAAATGTTTGGGATTTTCATATATGATTGCCGATTTATGCATATGATATGATTAAATATGTTGTATGGGCAGTAGGTTTTGAATGTGTTCTTGATTTTAATTAGGTTTATTTCCTTAATTCGTGTGGAACCGAAGGAGATATCTAGATGCATTCGATGGCCATGAGTGTTATCTAGGTATTAAATTCATATGCCGATTTAATACATGTTGAATTACACGCATGTTGGATTTGACATGTATTAATCTAAGGGTAAGAGTAATTATGGAAATTTACATGTCGATGTGAGATGGGTGACGCCATACTTGCTAACATGTTCCAATTCGACATATTGTGCTTATGTGCTAATTGTGTTTAATTTCTACGCATTGTGTTATTAAACTGATTAGTACCATGTTTAGGATTACACGCATGTTGGATTCTAAATACTTGTGATGTTTTGAATAATTAGAATAACCGCATTGGCTCTAATTAAATTGGAACTTAATTGATCTTGAATTCTGATGGGATCTCATGCGTGCACAATTTGTACCTGCAAAACAATCTCATACAAATAATACCCTTCTTTTGTCGAGTGTAGTATTGACAAGTAGGGATCGTTCTATCCGGGGAAATCAAGGGATTTTAATCACATAAAGTATTGCAAATAAAGGGGGTATCGATTTTTATGACTAATTACCTACTGAATTTTTACTAAAATTAAATCCTAAATTATTATATACAATTGATCATCACCTTTCACACAATCATCAAACACAAATCACATTACACATGCAATATAATTAAAACAAGTAATAGGGCAGCAGCAAATATCAAATTCAAGATCAATTAAGTTCCAATTTAATTAGAGCCAATGCGGTTATTCTAATTATTCAAAACATCACAAGTATTTAGAATCCAACATGCGTGTAATCCTAAACATGGTACTAATCAGTTTAATAACACAATGCGTAGAAATTAAACACAATTAGCACATAAGCACAATATGTCGAATTGGAACATGTTAGCAAGTATGGCGTCACCCATCTCACATCGACATGTAAATTTCCATAATTACTCTTACCCTTAGATTAATACATGTCAAATCCAACATGCGTGTAATTCAACATGTATTAAATCGGAATATGAATTTAATACCTAGATAACACTCATGGCCATCGAATGCATCTAGATATCTCCTTCGGTTCCACACGAATTAAGGAAATAAACCTAATTAAAATCAAGAAAACATGCTAAAAACTACTGCCCATACAACATATTTAATCGTATCACATGCATAAATCGGCAATCATATATAAAAATCCCAAACATTTATAACAAAGATCCAAAGATCCCATATATGATTATCAATACCGAAATTAAATCCATAAACCAAAACATACTTCATAGACAAAGTTATGTTTAAATACAAAGCAATAAAACCCAAAATAATACAATCCATGATTACAACCTTATGAAGATTTCGGCAAGGATTGGTGATGGTGGATTTTTGTGAGAGATGGAAGGTGGATTCGGCTTTGCTCCTTGGTATATAATTTGTGGAAATAATTTGGCAGGGATTCGGCAAGGTAAAAGTGAGGAAAAGGGAGATGATTTTCTGAATACCAATGTGTGGTATTTATAGAGGAAGGATGGGACTAGGGTTCGGCATAGAGTGAAGCAAACCGAAACCAAGTTGGATATGGTTTCGGCAACAAGTCTTCAAGTCTTCATGTAATTCCACCGATTTTTATCTCTTAAATCAGCCGAATATATCTTTGTATTTTCTTCACTTAAACTTCCTTTGATTCGGCACCAAGCAAATGTATTAAGCTTTGATCATGTCCAAGTTCGTCCCATGTTTTCCTCTCTTATAATTCTGCCGAATATCTTCCTCCTTTTCTTCAATTAATCCATGTATTATCCAAAGAGAACACCAAGGAAAAATCGGAATTAATCCTTAAGAGTCCAATTATATGTTGCACGGCACAAGGGGAAACCAAAACCGATTTGGTTTCCACTTCTTTATCTTCACGCAAAGACTCCATCTTTTCTTCTCTTCTCATCCGAAATTCTATAAGATAATAGAATTAAATTCTTGATTTAATCCTCCTTTGGCCGGCCATGGAGAGTCCAATTCAATCTCTTCCATCTTGAAGTGCACGGCATCAAGCATTCCCTTTTACCGAAAATAATCTTTAATTCAAAGATAATACCTCCTCCTTTATCTCCATGTAATATCTGAAAATAAAGAAAAGAAATATACAATTAATTCATGTATTAAACTTGTCCTAATCTAGACAAATGATGTCTTAAAAAGACATATATGTAATAGATAAGATTAGGAGATTAGGAAAGTTTCCAAATCCATTTTGGATTTCAATTCTTGTTCAAAACGGCAACAATCATCATAATTGCCGAAAATTCCACCATTTGTCTTCTCATGATTTCCTGAAAATATGATCATGAAATAAATCAAAAAGAAGACAAAAATATGTAGCACAATTATCATGAGTAAGAGTCCTAGATAGATAAGGAATCCTAGTCCAACAAGGAGTTGTATTTTCAATGAAATTCTTTCGACGATTCAAAAACGTCGAGTGTTTGTAGACTCCTTGTTCGACTAAAACTCTTCACTCGTAGACCTTAATTAGGACTCAAACTCGTAGAATCCTTATCCAACTGGGATTCCTACTTTAGTAAGGATTCCTTTTCCAAATAGAGTTCTACTTGAAAAAGGAGTCCTAGTTGCAATCAAACTCTTATTAGGAATCCTAGTTCAATAAGGACTTCACCAAAATTATGCATTTTATCGATTTATAGCACAAAACCGATCCACACAAATATTAGAAACGACGAAAGATAAAGAAATCAGTTCCGACAAGTTTCCTAGTCAAAACAGGTTTCCTAGTCCAAACAGGATTCCTAGTACAACAAGGAGTCCTTCTCAAACTAAAACTCTTCAAAAATCGACATTTCTGCATTTTTAGCTCAATTTATTCACCAACACTTGCCAACGACTCTAACATGACTCAATGACTCTATAATACAACAATAAGGGAAAAGAAATGCATAAATGAGGGTAAAACATATTAAGAACGTCGCATTTTATGCTCCTATCAACTACCCCACACTTAGCCTTTGCTAGTCCCTTAGCAAAACAAACAAAAAGACTCAACACTACAGCCCCTAAAATGATTGTCTCAGGATCTTTAAACACATAGCTTTCAAGTTAAGCATTCGATGTAAGCACAATAATCCCAAGCGTCATAGACATGTATCATGGCATGAACAAGTAAGAAACGATAATCACAAGCAATAACATGTTATGTTGATTTCATCCTCCTCACTAGGCATACTCTCTTCTTTTCACTCATGATATGGCAATTCACTCATAGTATATGCAAGCGAATAGATTAAGAGTTACAAAGAGTAACTTGCATATTTCATCAATTAAAAGCACTTTGTGAATTAATATTTCAGGAAAAACTTCACATAACAACTATGTGCACAAATGAACCAAAACCATATGCTCATTCTTGACAAAAATCTCCACTAATCAAAGTTTACCTATTTTAAGAATCATGAAAAGATCAACATAATGGTGATAATGGGGATTGGCATAAGGCATTCGCATTTAGGAAGTGGTGATAGAATGTCACCAAAACTTGGCAAAATTCAATCCTCCTTATGACTTCTCTTCAAAAGGGCCAAGTTTCAACTTGTTGGACCCAAACTTCATTCTTTTCTTCCCCATAAAATAGTGATCAAGGACAAAGGTCAAATATAACAACAATAGACCTTCAATTATCACACAAACTCCAATTTCACAATCACAACTTTGTCCAAATATTTTTTTCTATTGCCGAATTAATTTAATTTTTTTCTTTCTCGGATCAATTATTTTTCTTCTTTTTCTATCCGATTTTTCTCTTTTTCTCTTCTTTTATTCGGCAACACCTTTTCTTTTCTTAATAATTGGACAAGATCACCCCACACTTACTTCTCATCATCACATCAATTCACAAATTCCATTAAATTTTACCAAGTCTTGACAACAATGGCAAGGATAAACTATTCTAAGATCAAGGAAAGTGTATCAAGGTGATGAGATAAATGGCTCAATGTTGGCTCAAGGGGGTTAAAACTAAGGAGTCCCACGATGGGCACAAATTAGGCATAAGCTTTGTTTGGCACTGGTGGTAATCCTAACATGATCTTTTCAATCCTTTTCAAAATCAAGGCATTTCATGAATAATAGTCTCAAAAATTGTCAAGAGCAAGTTCTAGCATTCTAGAGTTCATTAAAATCTATGGCACATAGTCATTGAATGTTCAAAGAATGATGAAGTTTTGAAAAATTCTGCCCATTTTTATCACTCAAGAAGAAAGTATATGGCATTCAAAGCTCTCAAAGGTTATTATGGAACAAAATCAACACAACATACATGCTTTTTACACAATTAAGTTCAAGTCTCAAATGTTCATACCAATCACAAAGTCCATGAAACTCACAATTAATTCTTATGATTATGCAAAACCATCATCTATGTATTAAAGATATAATCATCATAGACTATTTAGGGGCACCTAAGACTCAATAATTAAAAACAAAATAAAAGCCAACGAAAATAAAGACAAAAAGCACCGAAAATTTTTTTTAATTTTTCTGATTTTCTGAATTTTTTTTTTTTTTTATTTTCTTTTCTTTTTTTTTATGACTCAAAACAAAAACTCAAAACAAATACAAACATGTGAAACATGTATCCCTACCCCACACTTAGAAAATTACATTGTCCTCAATGTACACATATCATGTAGTAATTTCTAAGCATATGATAAATCACAAGTCCCACATTTATACAATTCAACCAAAAAGAGTTTAGGGATTTAGAAAATTCAAACTCTCGTAGACGGCTCCTTCACACTTTTGGTTGAAATGGGTTGCCTCCCATGCAGCGCTTAATGTTTATAGTCCTTTAGCCTAGACTCTTCTCCATATTATCAGGATCTTGATGCGTCTCTGAATTGTGTCTCCTCAATGGTGTGCTCCTCAAAAGGTTCGTAGTAAGGCTTAAGTCGATGACCATTCACCTTGAACGCTTTTCCTGATTCCGTACTTTGAATTTCTATAGCACCATGAGAAAACACATTAGTAACAATATATGGTCCTACCCAACGAGAACGCAATTTGCCAGGAAATAATTTAAGACGAGAATGAAATAACAAGACTTTCTGGCCAATATGAAACGTTTTGCCTCTTATCATCTTGTCATGATACAATTTCGTCTTCTCTTTGTAAATCCATGCAGCATCATATGCTTCATTTCTGATTTCCTCAAGTTCGCTCAGCTGCAATTTCCTGTGAAGTCCAGCCTTGTCAAGTTCCATGTTGAATTGCTTGACCGCCCACCATGCTCTATGCTCCAACTCTACTGGAAGATGGCACGCCTTGCCATATGTAAGCCGAAATGGAGACATCCCAATGGGTGTCTTGTATGCCGTTCTGTAAGCCCAAAGTGCATCATCAAGTCTGTCACTCCAGTCTTTCCTTGATGGGCCCACAGTTTTCTCCAATATGCTCTTGATCTCTCTGTTGGACACTTCCGCCATTCCGCTAGTCTGAGGATGATAAGGTGTGGATACCTTATGGGTAACTCCATATCGTCTGAGCAAAGCCTCTATTGTTCTGTTGCAGAAATGAGAACCTCCATCGCTTATAAGCACACGAGGTACTCCAAACCTGGAAAATATGTTAGTTCTCAAGAAACCTGTAACAACTTTAGAATCATTAGTCCTTGTGGCTTTCGCCTCCACCCATTTAGACACATAATCAACAGCCAACAAGATATAAAGAAAGCCCTTAGATGAAGGAAAAGGTCCCATAAAATCTATACCCCATACATCAAAAATTTCAACAAATATTATAGGATTTAGGGGCATTTGGTCTCTCTTACCAATGTTACCTGTCCTTTGGCACCTATCACATGTCATACAAAAAGTGTATGCATCCTTGAAAATTGTTGGCCAATAAAACCCGCTTTCTAATACCTTGAGTGCTGTCCTCTTAGCTCCAAAGTGTCCTCCACATGCCTCATTGTGGCAAAATGCAAGGATCGGCCTATGCTCCTCTTGTGGCACACAACGTCTAATCACTTGATCATTACAAGTCCTCCACAAATATGGGTCGTCCCATATGTAGTGTCTTGCATTCTTTTTAATCCTTGTCTTGGCTGCCTGCAAACATGTACTTGGAAAAGTTTTAGTAACTAAATAATTGACAATGTCTGCATACCAAGGTTCTTTTGTGTCCACTCGAAAAAGCTGCTCATCTGGGAAAGTTTCCTGAAGTGGTAACGTTTCCTCCTCTCTCACAATTCTGCTCAAGTGATCCGCCACAACATTCTCGCTCCCCTTCTTGTCCTTGATTTCGATGTCAAACTCTTGGAGTAAGAGAATCCATCGAATCAAGCGTGGCTTAGCATCCTTCTTCTTCATCAAATATCTTAAGGCTGCATGATCAGAATAAACAATCACTTTAGAATTCAATAGATATGAACGAAACTTTTCTAAAGCAAATATAACAGCCAACAGTTCTTTTTCAGTTGTAGAGTAATTTAATTGAGCATCATTCAGAGTTCTAGAGGCATAATATATAGCAATCGGCCTCTTCTCTTTTCTCTGTCCAAGCACTGCTCCAACTGCATAGTCTGAAGCATCACACATGATCTCAAATGGTAGTGTCCAATCTGGTGGCGCCATAATTGGTGCTGATGTCAACAATTCCTTCAACTTGACAAATGCATCTTCACACCCTTTGTCCCATATGAATGGAACCTCCTTCTGCAAAAGGGCACAAATAGGCTTCGCCACCAACGAAAAATCCTTGATGAACCTCCTATAAAATCCTGCATGGCCAAGAAACGAACGTACCTCCCTTACAGTTGTAGGGGAGGGTAAGTGAAGCATAATATCAATCTTGGCCCTATCTACCTCAATACCCTTTGCAGATATAATGTGTCCTAGAACTATCCCTTGTGTTACCATAAAATGACACTTTTCCCAATTAAGTACAAGGTTAGTTTCTACACATCTTTTCAGGATTAATTCCAAATTCTCTAAGCATACATCAAAGTCTTTTCCATAAACGCTAAAATCATCCATAAAGACTTCAATGATATTTTCAATATAATCACTAAAAATGGAATACATACAACGTTGAAATGTACCTGGTGCGTTGCATAAACCAAATGGCATGCGTCGATAGGCAAACGTACCAAAGGGACATGTGAACGTTGTCTTTTCCTGATCATCTGGGTGAATGCATATCTGATTGTAACCGCTGTACCCATCCAAGAAGCAATAGAATTCGTGTCCAGCTAGTCTCTCCAACATCTGGTCCATGAAAGGCAATGGCATGTGATCCTTGCGTGTAGTGGCATTCAACTTTCTGTAGTCGATACACATCCTATGACCTGTCACCAACCGTTGGGGCACGAGTTCATCCTTGTCATTCTTCACAACTGTGACTCCACTCTTCTTAGGTACAACTTGGACAGGTGCAATCCACTGGCTATCTGAGATGGGATAAATGACTCCACAATCCAGCAATTTGATCACCTCGTCCTTCACAATCTTCATCATAGGGGGGTGTAAACGTCTCTGACCCTCCCTAGTAGGCTTGGCTCCTTCTTCAAGCAAGATCCTATGGACACAAGTTGTAGGGCTGATTCCCTTGATATCCGCCAACGTCCATCCAATGGCGGTTTTGTTCCTCTTCAACATGCTAGTCAAACGTGCTTCCTGCTGCTCACTCAGCTGTGATGACACAATAACTGGTAGTGTGTCATCGTCTCCCAAGTATACATACTTCAAATGATCCGGAAGCACCTTGAGTTCTAAAATAGGGGCCTGTTCCACAGATGGTAAAATTTTATTAGTGGAAATGGGAATTGACATATACTTACATTGCTTTTTTACATGGGATGTTGCCTCTAGCTCGGCAACAATATGCATTAAGCTCGGCTCAAGTTTGAGCCGTTCCTCCTTAGTCAATCTCTCCCCATTTGTGTCAATTCCGGCCCCTTGTTCAATAGCTAGTTGCTATTGATCCAAAGTTTCTGACAAAACCTGCGCAATAGAATCAACTACATCAACATTATAGCAAGGTTTTAAATCAGAAATTGGATACCTCATGGCCTCAAAGATGTTGAAGCCAATCACTTCACCATCGAACTCCATGGTGAGGTTGCCTTCAGCCACATCAATTTTCGTTCTTGCTGTCCTCATGAATGGTCGCCCCAACAATAATTGAGTGGAATTTAGGGGTGACTCCTCCATCTGAAGCACATAGAAATCTGCAGGAAATATCAGATTATTTACCTGCACAAGAACATCCTCAACATATCCCTCAGGATACTTGTTAGACCTATCAGCGAGTTGAATGATTACATTGTCCTTTTTCAACTCGCCTAAACCTAGGGACTTGTAGACATTATATGACATTACGTTAATCGAAGCCCCTAAGTCTAGCAAAACTTTATCAAAATTAAATTGTCCAATTTTACATGGCACAGAAAAGCTGCCAGGGTCTTTCATTTTAGGTGGAAGCTTTCTTTGGAGAACGGCTGAGACCGTCTCACTCATCTTCACCACCTGCTCCTCCCTTGTATGCCTCCTTGATGTGCACAGTTCCTTTAAGAACTTGGCATACTTTGGAATCTGCTTGATGCATTCCAAAAGGGGAATATTCACCTCCACACGTCTGAAAATGTCAAGTACCTCCTCATCTGATTTCTCCTTCTTTGATTTTGCAAACCTAGAAGGAAAAGGCAAACTCGAAGATTGGTTAGTAATTAAACCACTTGAGTCAGATTTTACCTTAAGTGTCTCTGAGGTAGCGGGATCTTTTTCCATGTCCCTATTCTTCATTTTCTCGAGCTCAGCCTTGCTCGGTTTGCTCCTCTCGGCCTCATTGCCGTGTGCCTCCTCCTCATTGCCGAGTGTCTCTTTGTTGCCATTGCCGAGTATCACATTGTTGTGCTCGGCATCACCACTCTCGGCATCATCACCAAAAATCTCGTCACCTCTCTTCATGCTCGGCCCCTCCACAACCTTACCACTCCTTGTGGTAATTGCATTTGCTTGCTCATTCTTGGGGTTCTTTATCACTCCTCCAGGTAATCTTCCTTGCTCCTGAATCTGCCCCATGAAATCCACAACCTTCCCCATCTGATTCTTCAACTCAGAAATGTCCTTGGTGTTCGAGGTTGTAGATTGCAACAATGTATGAGTTGCATCATTCAAAGACTTAAGCATGGCGTCATAGTTGGGATTTGATGATGCTTGTGCATTATTGTTGTAGAATTGTTGCTGCTGGGGTCTTACATATCCCTGAAATTGCCCTTGAGGTCTTGGTTGAAACACCACTCCTCCTTGATTAGCTTGTGGTGGCGCCACATGTGTAGGGTTCTGCACATTGTTGTTGTTAGCCCACCTAAAATTAGGGTGATCATTAAATCTGGGGTTGAAGTTCTGAAAAGTGGGACGTTGCTGCCCTTGAAAACCAATTGCATTGGCTTCCTCAAAATTATCACCTCCACCAACTTGTGGACACACATCTGATGAATGCCCCTCCATGCTACACACCCCACAGACTTGGGCATGTTTTTGCTTCATAAACTGAGACATCATCTGAGTGAGTTTCCCCACATCTTCCTTAAGCTCCTTGACAACACTTGATTCCTCATAACCGCTGGCCTCACTGACTCGCCTAGAGGAAGTAGACCCGAATTGTTGTTGATTAGTGAAATGCATCTCCAACAGATTCTTAACTTCCTCTCTACTTTTCTCCATTAAAGATCCACCAGCTGCTGAGTCTAAGAATCTCCTCTCCAAGGGACGCAACCCTTCATAAAAGTATTGTAGTAGAAGACCCTCACGTATCCCATGATTAGGACACGTTGCCACCAAAGCCTTGTACCTGTCATAGTACACATCGAAGCTCTCATCTGGCTCTTGTCTGATTGAGGTGATCTCCTTTCTGATCTGTGTCACCCTTGATGATGGAAAGTATTTTGTGAGAAATTCTCTCACCATTGTTGTCCAAGAAATCATCTTCCCAGGTGGTATAGCATAAAACCACTCTTGCGCCCTATCCTCCAGTGAAAAAGGGAACGCCTTCATTCTCACATGTTGTAAATCTGCCCCAGTTGGGCACATTGACTCACATCTGAATTCGAACTTCTGAATGTGGCGGTTAGGATCCTCTCCACTGAGTCCATAAAACTTAGGCAATTGGTGGATAAATCCACCCTTCAACTCAAATTCTCCTGACTTGCCAGGTGCAACTGCAGGATATGTTACATTACTTGGTCTTACTACTCCTCCTTGTGGCGCATCTACCTGACCATTCTCCTCTCTTAGTGAAGTCATTCTGAATGTAGGATCAGGTAAATCAAAGTTCAAGTACTGAATTGGTATTGGACTATGGAGTAGCTCGAATTCTGGTTCTTCGTGAAACAAAGGGTTTAGTTCACACGAAGCTTCTGATGGAAATGGTGATGGTGGTGCAACAAAATTTCGGTTGAAAAGTGATGAGGTGGGAGAAACAAACTGATGTTCTGGTGTAGAAGTGCTCGGCAAAACTGGCTCTTCTTCTTCTTGGTTGCAAATTCTTTTCAATCTGTCCTCAATTTCTTGTGACCAACCAAGATTCATGTACCTGAAATTATTTAAATTTCGAGGTGTTTAACAAATGAATTTATAAAGAAAACAAACGTGTATAGTTAGTATGTAACAATTAGTGTTAGGGTAAATATATCACACAAGTATAAGTATCAACGAAAATTTAACTATAAATATGTAAAAATGTTACACGAAATTTCAAGTATATATAAATGTATGAAAAATTCACAATATATCTCATAAAAGTTCAACGTGTATATGTATAATAACAAACGTAAATTTGTAAGTATATGTTACATGAAAAAGTTACAAGTATATTAC
Source organism: Potentilla sterilis (assembly GCA_963682095.1). Taxonomy (NCBI): domain Eukaryota; kingdom Viridiplantae; phylum Streptophyta; class Magnoliopsida; order Rosales; family Rosaceae; genus Potentilla; species Potentilla sterilis. The sequence goes on along the minus strand of OY821763.1, from coordinate 24,371,775 downwards.
AAAGATGTATATCACACGAAAATTTACAAATAAGGCTCACACAATTTCACAAGTATAACAGAAAAATGTGTTTTATGTATCCCTAGTTAAATTGCTATATAATTTGTTCGAATTTTCAAAGTACGTGGAGCAGAGGAGATAACGGTGCAATGGACTGATACAGCCCCCGGTAGTATCATGCTTGATCCGATATACCTCAAAAATTCAAACCAAGAAACGTTTTCTTTTGAGATCAAAAATTTACTTATATCAAACTCATTTAAGATTCTGAAGCTCGGTGGACGTGCGGCCTAGGTCTATCGACTAGACACAAGATTCCGTGGTTTCAGAAGGCTAGAACGAAAGTACTAATAATGGAGTGAGGCAAGACTCGTTGTTGGTTACCACGGAGAGCGAACTCCCAATCGACTCACTCACAGGGAATGAACATCAGTCTGTGGGCCTTGAGATCTAGTTAAACAAACCTCAATACCAAAATTAGAACAAACGAACTATGATTGCCCCTTACTCAGTTGAGAACCTTATGTTGTCAGTTCCACTAAAGTGCATAAAAGCCGCCCTCAACCTCATAAAAACGCAAGCGCTAGTATGAAGGGTTAAGGCTAAAAGCAACATTAGTGACCTTACCTATTCCTCTTCCCCTCAAAACCATAAACAAACTCAACACAAATAGACTTTCAAAACTCCCTAACAATTTAAACTAGTTATGCACATCACACGAAAATTTTTGTACAAGTATCTATGTTGGTTCGGTTTTTAGATTACATCGATTATGTATGTATTATGATTGCCGAAACTTAGGATTTCTAGGTGTCTTTTATTCACACAACTTTAAAATTCGAGGTACGTGGAGCAGAGGAGATAACAGTGCAATGGGCTGAAACAGTCCAAGGTAGTATCATGCTTATTCCGATATACCTCAAAAATTAAAGACGAATTTTACCTTTTTGAAGAAAAATAGATTCTACATATGCTTAAGTTATTTTCTAGCGCCTAAAGTGAGGTGATGCTTCGGCACAAGCTGTTGTCTAGGTCGAACGTATTTTACTTTTCTAAGGCGATGTCGTTAAAATTCACGGAGAGTAAACTCTCTTTAGGAACAAGGCAGGTCTCAAAGTTTTTAACCACGGAGGACAAGTCCCCTTTCGACTCACTCACAGGGAATGAACGTCAATCTATGGGTCTTGAGAACCAGTTTTACAAACCTCGCACCATTCAATGAAAATAACTTGCCCTATACTTGGTAAAATAAACTCGGATCCCTAGCGGTCTCAAGTGTTGATTAAAACCGCCCTCAACCTCATAAAAATAATACCAAGTTAGCGTCTTTATGCGTGGGGGGCCAACGATGGACTAATTCCAACATTGCAGGGCCCGTTTCCCAATCTACACAAAAACATACCTAACATGGCATCACTCGTATGAAGGGTTATGGTTATGATCAACAAAAGAGGCTTCACCTACATGTTACACTTTAGAAACTACAATAAACTACAAGCATACACAAAAACTATCAACTTCCTAGAAATTATCTAGGTGTATCAACATCACAATAATATCACACAAAAATCGGCAATTAAGAGCAAAAACCAAAAACCAAAAATAAAAACAAAAATAAAAATCGGAAAATTAACCTATTTACTATTACATTTCCAAAAATCCTATTAATACAATTCCCAAAACTATTGCAGAAATTAAATAATTTACAATTATACAAAGTTACAAACAACACTTTATGAATCAAAAATTTATAATCTCCCCGGCAACGGCGCCAAAAACTGATGGGATCTCATGCGTGCACAATTTGTACCTGCAAAACAATCTCATACAAATAATACCCTTCTTTTGTCGAGTGTAGTATTGACAAGTAGGGATCGTTCTATCCGGGGAAATCAAGGGATTTTAATCACATAAAGTATTGCAAATAAAGGGGGTATCGATTTTTATGACTAATTACCTACTGAATTTTTACTAAAATTAAATCCTAAATTATTATATACAATTGATCATCACCTTTCACACAATCATCAAACACAAATCACATTACACATGCAATATAATTAAAACAAGTAATAGGGCAGCAGCAAATATCAAATTCAAGATCAATTAAGTTCCAATTTAATTAGAGCCAATGCGGTTATTCTAATTATTCAAAACATCACAAGTATTTAGAATCCAACATGCGTGTAATCCTAAACATGGTACTAATCAGTTTAATAACACAATGCGTAGAAATTAAACACAATTAGCACATAAGCACAATATGTCGAATTGGAACATGTTAGCAAGTATGGCGTCACCCATCTCACATCGACATGTAAATTTCCATAATTACTCTTACCCTTAGATTAATACATGTCAAATCCAACATGCGTGTAATTCAACATGTATTAAATCGGAATATGAATTTAATACCTAGATAACACTCATGGCCATCGAATGCATCTAGATATCTCCTTCGGTTCCACACGAATTAAGGAAATAAACCTAATTAAAATCAAGAAAACATGCTAAAAACTACTGCCCATACAACATATTTAATCGTATCACATGCATAAATCGGCAATCATATATAAAAATCCCAAACATTTATAACAAAGATCCAAAGATCCCATATATGATTATCAATACCGAAATTAAATCCATAAACCAAAACATACTTCATAGACAAAGTTATGTTTAAATACAAAGCAATAAAACCCAAAATAATACAATCCATGATTACAACCTTATGAAGATTTCGGCAAGGATTGGTGATGGTGGATTTTTGTGAGAGATGGAAGGTGGATTCGGCTTTGCTCCTTGGTATATAATTTGTGGAAATAATTTGGCAGGGATTCGGCAAGGTAAAAGTGAGGAAAAGGGAGATGATTTTCTGAATACCAATGTGTGGTATTTATAGAGGAAGGATGGGACTAGGGTTCGGCATAGAGTGAAGCAAACCGAAACCAAGTTGGATATGGTTTCGGCAACAAGTCTTCAAGTCTTCATGTAATTCCACCGATTTTTATCTCTTAAATCAGCCGAATATATCTTTGTATTTTCTTCACTTAAACTTCCTTTGATTCGGCACCAAGCAAATGTATTAAGCTTTGATCATGTCCAAGTTCGTCCCATGTTTTCCTCTCTTATAATTCTGCCGAATATCTTCCTCCTTTTCTTCAATTAATCCATGTATTATCCAAAGAGAACACCAAGGAAAAATCGGAATTAATCCTTAAGAGTCCAATTATATGTTGCACGGCACAAGGGGAAACCAAAACCGATTTGGTTTCCACTTCTTTATCTTCACGCAAAGACTCCATCTTTTCTTCTCTTCTCATCCGAAATTCTATAAGATAATAGAATTAAATTCTTGATTTAATCCTCCTTTGGCCGGCCATGGAGAGTCCAATTCAATCTCTTCCATCTTGAAGTGCACGGCATCAAGCATTCCCTTTTACCGAAAATAATCTTTAATTCAAAGATAATACCTCCTCCTTTATCTCCATGTAATATCTGAAAATAAAGAAAAGAAATATACAATTAATTCATGTATTAAACTTGTCCTAATCTAGACAAATGATGTCTTAAAAAGACATATATGTAATAGATAAGATTAGGAGATTAGGAAAGTTTCCAAATCCATTTTGGATTTCAATTCTTGTTCAAAACGGCAACAATCATCATAATTGCCGAAAATTCCACCATTTGTCTTCTCATGATTTCCTGAAAATATGATCATGAAATAAATCAAAAAGAAGACAAAAATATGTAGCACAATTATCATGAGTAAGAGTCCTAGATAGATAAGGAATCCTAGTCCAACAAGGAGTTGTATTTTCAATGAAATTCTTTCGACGATTCAAAAACGTCGAGTGTTTGTAGACTCCTTGTTCGACTAAAACTCTTCACTCGTAGACCTTAATTAGGACTCAAACTCGTAGAATCCTTATCCAACTGGGATTCCTACTTTAGTAAGGATTCCTTTTCCAAATAGAGTTCTACTTGAAAAAGGAGTCCTAGTTGCAATCAAACTCTTATTAGGAATCCTAGTTCAATAAGGACTTCACCAAAATTATGCATTTTATCGATTTATAGCACAAAACCGATCCACACAAATATTAGAAACGACGAAAGATAAAGAAATCAGTTCCGACAAGTTTCCTAGTCAAAACAGGTTTCCTAGTCCAAACAGGATTCCTAGTACAACAAGGAGTCCTTCTCAAACTAAAACTCTTCAAAAATCGACATTTCTGCATTTTTAGCTCAATTTATTCACCAACACTTGCCAACGACTCTAACATGACTCAATGACTCTATAATACAACAATAAGGGAAAAGAAATGCATAAATGAGGGTAAAACATATTAAGAACGTCGCATTTTATGCTCCTATCAAATTCGATATTTGCTGCTGCCCTATTACTTGTTTTAATTATATTGCATGTGTAATGTGATTTGTGTTTGGTGATTGTGTGAAAGGTGATGATCAATTGTATATAATAATTTAGGTTTTAGAATTTGTAAAAATTCAGTAGGTAATTAGTTATAAAAATCGACACCCCCTTTATTTGCAATACTTTATGTGATTAAAAGCCCTTGATTTCCCCGGATAGAACGATCCCTACTTGTCAATACTACACTCGACAAAAGAAGGGTATTATTTGTATGAGATTGTTTTGCAGGTACAAATTGTGCACGCATGTGATCCCATCAATTTTCTAAACACAATGCCGAGCTATATATAGAGGAAGGATGAGACTAGGGTTCGGCAATCTTGATCTCTCAAGAAAACCGAAACTCACAAGGTGATGGAGTTCGGCAAAGCTTTATCTTCAAGAAACCGATTCTATCTTGGTTTGTAATTCGGCACAAAAGTCTTCTTTTTCTTCAATAAGTGTTGCCGAATTATCTCTTCTTTTGTTCTTCAAATAATTCTTTGATTTGGCAACAAGCTAATGCATGTAGCTTTGATCAAGTCCAAGTTCGTTCCATGCCTTGTTCTCTTTTAATTCTGCCGAAAGTCCTCCTCCATTTAATCTCTAATCCATGCATTATCCAAGAAATAATCCAATGAAAATCGGAATTAATCTCCCATAATATTTCTGAATAGGATGCACGGCACAAAAGAAACCAAAACCAAGTTGGTTTCTTCCTCTTTATCTGCACGCAAAGAATCCTCTTTTCTTTTCTTCACTTCCGAAATTCTATAAGAAAATAGAATTAAATCTTCTTTAAATCATCCTCTTGGCCGGCCTTGAAGTATTTGAATCCGATTCATCCTCCTTGAAGTCACACGGCAACAAGTCTCCTTCTTTGCCGAAAATTATCTTTGATAAAGATAATATCTCCTTCTTTATCTCCAAGTAATATCTGAAAATAAAGAAAAGAATTAAACTTGTCCTAATCTAGACAAATGATGTCTTAAAAAGACATATATGTAATAGGTAAGGTTAGGAGATTAGGAAAGTTTCCAAATCCATTTTGGATTCTAATTCTTGTTCCACACGCCAAGCATCAACATTTTCTTGCCGAATATTCTTCCATTGTCTTCTCATGATTTCCTGAAAATATGATCATGAAATAAATCAAGAAGAAGACAAAAATATGTTGCACAATTTTCATGAGTAAGAGTCCTAAGTAGATAAGGAATCCTAGTCCAACAAGGAGTTGTATTTTCAATGAAATTCTTTCGACGATTCAAAAACGTCGAGCGTTTGTAGACTCCTTGTTCGACTAAAACTCTTCACTCGTAGACTTCAATTAGGACTCAAACTCGTAGAATCCTTATCCAACTGGGATTCCTACTTTAGTAAGGATTCCTTTTCCAAATAGAATTCTACTTGAAAAAGGAGTCCTAGTTGCAATCAAACTCTCATTAGGAATCCTAGTTCAATAAGGACTCCACCACAATTATACATTTTTATCAATTTATAGCACAAAACCGATCCACACAAATATTAGAAACGACGAAAGATAAAGAAATCAATTCCGACAAGTTTCCGAGTCAAAACAGGTTTCCTAGTCCAAACAGGATTCCTAGTACAACAAGGAGTCCTACTTAAACTAAAACTCTTCAAAAATCGACATTTCTGCATTTTTAGCTCAATTTATTCACCAACACTTGCCAATGACTCTAACATGACTCAATGACTCTATATTACAACAATAAGGGATAAGAAATGCATAAATGGGGATAAAAACATATTAAGAACGTCGCATTTTATGCTCCTATCACGATTCGGATCCTCTCCACTGAGTCCATGAAACTTTGGCAATTGGTGGATAAATCCACCCTTCAGCTCAAACTCTCCTGATTTGCCAGGTGCAACTGCAGGATATGTTACATTACTCGGTCTCAATACTCCTCCTTGTGGCGCATCTACCTGTCCATTCTCCTCTCTCAATGAAGTCATCTTAAATGTAGGGTCAGGTAAATCAAAGTTCAAATACTGAATCGGGATTGGACTTTGGAGTAGCTCAAATTCTGGTTCTTCGTGAAACAAAGGGTTAAGTTCACACGAAGCTTCTGAAGGAAATGGTGATGGCGGTGCAACAAAATTTCTGTCAAAAAGTGATGAGGTGGGAGAAACAAATTGATGTTCTGGTGAAGGTGTGCTCGGCAAAACTTGCTCTATTTCCTCTTGGTTGCAAATTCTTTTCAATCTATCTTCTAATTCTTGTGTCCAACCAAGATTCATGTACCTGAAATTATCATAAGATCAAGTATATCAATCATTGAATTAAAAAGAAAAATAAACGTGTATTGTATAGTTAGAATGTATAAGTTAGTGTTAGGGTAAAAATATCACACAAAAGAATGTTAGTATGTATAATGTAAACGAGAAATTCAATATAAACGTGTATGTATAAGTATCACATTAAATCAAACATGTAAATGTATAGGTAACAAACGAAAAATTTATACAAGTATGTCACACGAAATATAATGAATATGTCACACAAAAATTTACAAGTATGGTACACACACAATTTCACAAGTATATCGTAAGAATTATCAAGAAATAAGTATCATACAAATATAAGAGTATTAACGTCACTTTAAACTAAATATATGTATTTCACATGAAAATTTCAAGAATATGTATGTATCACACGAAATAAGTTCACAAAAATTTACAAGTATGAGAGAAGTATAAGAATGTGTTTTATGTATCCTTAGTTAAATTGCTATATGATTTGTTTGAATTTTCAAAGTACGTGGAGCAGAGGAGATAACGGTGCAATGGACTGATACAGCCCCCGGTAGTATCATGCTTATTCCGATATACCTCAAAAATTCAAACCAAGAAATGTTTTCTTTTGAGATCAAAAATTTACTCATATCAAACTTATTTCAGGTTTTGAAGATCGGTGGACGTGCGGCCTAGGTCTATCGACTAGACACAAGATTCCGTGGTTTCAGAAGGCTAGAACGAAAGTACTAATAATGGAGTGAGGCAAGACTCGTTGTTGGTTACCACGGAGAGCGAACTCCCTATCGACTCACTCACAGAGAATGAACATCAGTCTGTGGGCCTTGAGATCTAGTTAAACAAACCTCAATACCAAAATCAGAACAAACGAACTATGATTGCCCCTTACTCAGTTGAGAACCTCATGTTGTCAGTACCACTAAAGTGCATAAAAGCCGCCCTCAACCTCATAAAAACGCAAGCGCTAGTATGAAGGGTTAAGGCTAATATCAACATTAGTGACCTTACCTATTCCTCTTCCCCTCAAAATCAAAAACAAACTCAACACAAATAGACTTTTAAAACTCCTTAACCATTTAACTAATTTTACATATCACACGAAATTTTTTTTTTTTTTTTTTTTACAAGTATCTATATTGGTTCGGTTTTTAGTGTTCATCGATTGTGTAAGTATTGTAATTGCCGAAACTTAGGGTTTCTAGATGTCTTTCACACAACTTTAAAATTTGAGGTACGTGGAGCAGAGGAGATAACAGTGCAATGGGCTGAAACAGTCCAAGGTAGTATCATGCTTTTTCCGATATACCTCAAAAATTAAAGACGAATTTTATCTTTTGAAGAAAAACAGATTCACATATGCTCAAGTTATTTTCTAGCGTCTAAAGTGAGGTGATGCTTCGGCACAAGCTGTCGTCTAGGTCGAAGATACTTTACTTTTCTAAGGCGGTGTCGTTAAAATTCACGGAGAGTAAACTCTCTTTAGGAACAAGGCAGGTCTCAAAGTTTTTAACCACGGAGGACAAGTCCCCTATCGACTCACTCACAGAGAATGAACATCAGTCTATGGATCTTGAAAGCCAGTTTTACAAACCTCGAACCATTCAATGAAAATAACTTGCCCTATACTTTGTAAAATAAACTCGGATCCCTAGCGGTCTCAAGTGTTGATTAAAACCGCCCTCAACCTCATCGAAGTAATACTATTGCTGAAAAATCGCTTGTATGCGTGGGGGGGAAGTATCCCGCGTTTCCCAATCTACATAAAAACGGATCCAACAAAGAACCATTCAAATGAAGGGTTTTGGTTATGATCAACAAAAGAGGCTTCACCTACATGTTACACTTTAGAAACTGCAATAAACTACAAGCATACACAAAAACTATCAACTTCCTAGAAATTATCTAAGTGTACAACATCACAATATTATCACACACATCGGCAATTAAGAACAAAAACCAAAAACAAAAAAAATAAAAATCGGAAAATACTTCCCTATTTACTATTACACTTCCGAAAAATCCTATTATACATATCCCAAAAACTATTGAAAAATTAAAATAACCTGCAATATACATAATTACAAACAACACTTTATGAATCAAAATATTATAATTTCCCCGGCAACGGCGCCAAAAACTGGTGGAGGTGTAATCCAAGCATAAAATACCTGCAAAACAACTACATACAAATAATACCCTTCTTGTGTCGAGTGTAGTATTGACAAGTAGGGATCGTTCTATCCGGGGAAATCAAGGGCTTTCAATCACACAAAGTATTGCATAAAAAGGGGGGTTGTCGAAATTTATGTCTAATTACCTACTGAATTTTTACAAATTTTAAAACCTAAACTATTATATACAATTGATCATCACCTTTCACACAATTACCAAACACGAGTCTCATTACACATGCAATAAAATTAAAACAAGTAATAGGGGCAGCAAGCATAAAACGATTTCAAGATTAATTAAGCTCCAATTTAATTAGGGCCAACGCAGCTTATCCTAATTATTCAAGACATCATAAGTATTTAGAATCCGAAACGCGCGCAATCCTAAACATGGTACTAATCGGTTTAATAACACAACGCATGTAAATTAAACACAACAAGCACATAAGCACATATTGTCGAATTGGAACATGTTAGCAAGTATGGCGTCACCCATCTCACATCGACATGTAAATTTCCATAATTACTCTAACCCTTAGATTAACACATATTAAAACCAACAACGCGTGTGAATCAACATGTATTAAATCGGCATATGAATTCAACATCTAGATAACACTCATGGCCTGCGAATGCATCTAGACATCTCCTTCGGTTCCACACGAATTAAGAAAATAAACCTAATTAAAATCAAGAAACATGCTAAAGCTACTGCCCATAATACAAATTTAATCACATCACATATATAATTCGGCAATCACATATAAAATATCCAAACAATTATAACAAAGATCCGAAGATCCCATATATGATTATCAATACCGAAATTAAAACCAAAAACCAAAACATACTTCATAGACAAAGTTATGTTTAAATACAAAGTAACAAAAACCAAAATAATACAATCCATATTACAACCTTGGTTAAGATTCGGCAAGGATTGGTGAGATGGTGATCGAATGATGGAAAGGTGGTGGATTCGGCTTTGCTCCTTGGTATGAAATTTGAGGGAATAATTGGGCAGAGATTCGGCAGGGATTTTGTGGAGAGAGAGATGATGATTTTAATGAATACAATGTGTGTATATATAGAGAGAAGAGAGAGCTAGGGTTCGGCAACTTGATCTCCAAGAAAACCAAAACCATTTAGGTTTTGGGTTCGGCAAGCATTATCTTCAATAAACCGAAATCACCTTTTCTTCTTTTGATTCGGCCAATTCTCCTTTTCCATGCAATTTCCACCGAATTATCTCTTCAATCTTCTCTTTAATTCGGCAACAAGTATTGTACAAAGCTTCAATTAAGTCCAAGTTCATCCCAAGCTTTTCTCTTTTAATTCTGCCGAAAATCCCATGGATAATTGCTGAATTAATCTTCTATTTATCTCTTGAATTAATCACCAAGTAATTCAGAAATTAACCATGAATCATGCTTGAAATATTGTCCACATTCGACCAAAGAATTCTTCATTAATTCCAATTTGTTGCCGGCCTTGAAGTGTCCCACAAAAAGTCCTCCTCCTTTCTCTCAAGTTAAATCCGAATTATCTTGATAATGGCTGAATAAATGCCAAGTTATCTTGCATCCTTGCCGAAATATACTTTGATTCCTACTTCAAAAATTCTCTTTTAATTCGGCAAGGAATTCATGCAAAATGTTACAAGGAAACAAAATCCAATTTGGTTTCCTCCTCTTTCTTTCTTTCTTCACGGCATGATCATTGATTCTTCCGAAAATTCCCCAAGAAATCCTTCATTAATCTTCTCTTTAATTCCTGAAAATAAGAATAAGAATTAAATTAAAAAGAAGATAAAAAGATGTAGCACAATTATCATGAGTAAGAGTCCTAGATAGATAAGGAATCCTAGTCCAACAAGGAGTTGTATTTTTAATGAAATTCTTTCGACGATTCAAAAACGTCGAGCGTTTGTAGACTCCTTGTTCGACTAAAACTCTTCACTCGTAGACTTCAATTAGGACTCAAACTCATAGAATCCTTATCCAACTGGGATTCGTACTTTAGTAAGGATTCCTTTTCCAAATAGAGTTCTACTTGAAAAAGGAGTCCTAGTCAAATCAAACTCTTATTAGGAATCCTAGTTCAATAAGGACTCCACCATAATTATGCATTTTCACAATTTATAGCACAAATCGATTCCACCCAAATATTAGAAACGACGAAAGATAAAGAAATCAATTCCGACAAGTTTCCTAGTCAAAACAGGTTTCCTAGTCAAAACAGGTTTCCTAGTACAACAAGGAGTCCTACTCAAACTAAAACTCTTCAAAAATCGACATTTCTGCATTTTTAGCTCAATTTATTCACCAACACTTGCCAACGACTCTAACATGACTCAATGACTCTATATTACAACAATAAGGGATAAGAAATGCATAAATGGGGGGTAAAACATATTAAGAACGTCGCATTTTATTCTTCTAGGGACCTCGTAATACCAACGGGCGTGATCTTTTAGGTCATATCATTAATTTAACTCATTTTTCCTTGCATTTTCCCATAATTTTTTACAAGCAGTTAAAGATCGTAAGTGAATTAAGGTTGTTTTAAACCCACCAAAACCCAACTTTTAAGTCTTTTAGAGACCTCCTAAAACCTACAAGAATAATCTTTTACCTTATTACTTTAATTTCTCCTCAGTTTTCTTAGAATTTTAACAAATCATCAAGTTTCTTTCGAATTTCTACGTTCTCGAAATCCACCGAAACCCAACTTTTTATTCTTCTAGGGACCTCGTAATACAACCGGGAGTGAACTTTTAGGTCATATCATTAATTTTACCTCATTTTACCTTGTATTTTCCCCTAATTTTTAACATGTAGTTAAATACCGTAAGTGAATTGAGGTTGTTTTAAATCCACCAAAACTCAACTTTTATGTCTTCTAGGGACCTCTTTAAACATACAAGAATTATCTTTTTCTTAAAGGCTTTAATTTCTCCTCATTTTGCTTAGAATTTTAACAAATCATCAAGTTTCTTTCGAATTTCTACGTTCTCCAAATCCACCGAAACCCAACTTTTTATTCTTCTAGAGACCTCGTAATACCAACGGGCGTGATCTTTTAGGTCATATCATTAATTTTACCTAATTTTTCCTTACATTTTCCCCTAATTTTTTACAAGTAGTTAAGCATCGTAAGTGAATTGAGGTTGTTTTAAACCCACAAAAACCCAACTTTTATGTCTTTTAGAGACCTCCTAAAACCTACAAGAATAACCTTTTTCCTTATTTCTTTAATTTCTCCTCAGTTTTCTTAGAATTTTAACAAATTATCAAGTTTATTTCGAATTTCTACGTTCTCGAAATCCACCGAAACCCAACTTTTTATTCTTCTAGGGACCTCGTAATACAACCAGGAGTGAACTTTTAGGTCATATCATTAATTTTACCGCATTTTACCTTGCATTTTCCCCTAATTTTTAACATGTAGTTAAATACCGTAAGTGAATTGAGGTTGTTTTAAATCCACCAAAACCCAACTTTTATGTCTTCTAGGGACCTCCTAAAACCTAGAACAATAGTCTTTTACCTTATTACTTTAATTTCTCCTCAGTTTTCTTAGAATTTTAACAAATCATCAAGTTTCTTTCGAATTTCTACGTTCTCGAAATCCACCGAAACCCAACTTTTTATTCTTCTAAGGACCTCGTAATACAACCGGGAGTGAACTTTTAGGTCATATCATTAATTTTACCTCATTTTTCCTTGCATTTTCCCCTAATTTTTAACATGTAGTTAAATATCGTAAGTCAATTGAGGTTGTTTTAAATCCACCAAAACCCAACTTTTATGTCTTCTAGGGACCTCTTTAAACATACAAGATTTATCTTTTTCTTAAAGGCTTTAATTTCTCCTCATTTTGCTTAGAATTTTAACAAATCATCAAGTTTCTTTCCAGGTTTGACGTTCTCGAAATCCACCAAAACCCAACTTTTTCTTCTTCAAGGGACGTCCTAAGGCCAACGGGAGTGAACTTTTAGATCATATTATTAATTTTACCTCATTTTTCTTTGCATTTTCTCCTAATTTTTAACAAGTAGTTAAGGATCGTAAGTGAATTGAGGTTGTTTTAAACCCACCAAAACCCAACATTTAAGTCTTTTAGAGACCTCCTAAAACCTACAAGAATACTCTTTTACCTTATGACTTTAATTTCTCCTCAGTTTTTTTAGAATTTTAACAAATCATCAAGTTTCTTTCGAATTTCTACGTTCTCGAAATCCACCGAAACCCAACTTATTATTCTTCTAAGGACCTCGTAATACCAACGGGAGTGAACTTTTACGTCATATCATTAATTTTACCTCATTTTTCCTTGCATTTTCCCCTAATTTTTAACATGTAGTTAAATACCGTAAGTGAATTGAGGTTGTTTTAAATCCACAAAAACCCAACTTTTATGTCTTCTAGCGACCTCTTTAAACATACAAGAATTATCTTTTTCTTAAAGGCTTTAATTTCTCCTCATTTTGCTTAGAATTTTAACAAATCATCAAGTTTCTTTCCAGTTTAGACGTTCTCGAAATCCACCGAAACCCAACTTTTTCTTCTTCAAGGGACGTCCTAAGGCCAACGGGAGTGAACTTTTAGATCATATCATTAATTTATTTACCTCATTTTACTTTGCATTTTCCCCTAATTTTTAATAAGTAGTTAACGAACGTAAGTGAATTGAGGTTGTTTTAAATCAACCAAAACCCAACTTTTAAGTCTTTTAGGGACCTCCTAAAACCTACAAGCATAGTCTTTTACCTTATTACTTTAATTTCTCCTCAGTTTTCTTAGAAATTTAACAAATCATCAAGTTTCTTTCGAATTTCTACGTTCTCGAAATCCACCGAAACCCAACTTTTTATTCTTCTAGAGACCTCGTAATACCAACGGGCGTGAACTTTTAGGTCATATCATTAATTTTACCTCATTTTTCCTTGTATTTTCCCCTAACTTTTTACAAGTAGTTAAGGATCGTAAGTGAATTGAGGTTGTTTTAAACCCACCAATACCCAACTTTGAAGTCTTTTAGAGACCTCCTAAAACCTACAAGAATAGTCTTTTACCTTATTACTTTAATTTCTCCTCAGTTTTCTTAGAATTTTAACAAATCATCAAGTTTCTTTCGAATTTCTACGTTCTCGAAATCCACCGAAACCCGACTTTTTATTCTTCTAGGGACCTCGTAATACAACCGGGAGTGAACTTTTAGGTCATATCACTAATTTTACCGCATTTTACCTTGCATTTTCCCCTAATTTTTAACATGTAGTATACCGTAAGTGAATTGAGGTTGTTTTAAATCCACCAAAACCCAACTTTTATGTCTTCTAGGGACCTCCTAAAACCTAGAACAATAGTCTTTTACCTTATTACTTTAATTTCTCCTCAGTTTTCTTAGAATTTTAACAAATCATCAAGTTTCTTTCGAATTTCTACGTTCTCGAAATCCACCGAAACCCAACTTTTTATTCTTCTAGGGACCTCGTAATACAACCGGGAGTGAACTTTTAGGTCATATCATTAATTTTACCTCATTTTTCCTTGCATTTTCCCCTAATTTTTAACATGTAGTTAAATATCGTAAGTCAATTGAGGTTGTTTTAAATCCACCAAAACCCAACTTTTATGTCTTCTAGGGACCTCTTTAAACATACAAGATTTATCTTTTTCTTAAAGGCTTTAATTTCTCCTCATTTTGCTTAGAATTTTAACAAATCATCAAGTTTCTTTCCAGGTTTGACGTTCTCGAAATCCACCGAAACCCAACTTTTTCTTCTTCAAGGGACGTCCTAAGGCCAACGGGAGTGAACTTTTAGATCATATTATTAATTTTACCTCATTTTTCTTTGCATTTTCTCCTAATTTTTAACAAGTAGTTAAGGATCGTAAGTGAATTGAGGTTGTTTTAAACCCACCAAAACCCAACATTTAAGTCTTTTAGAGACCTCCTAAAACCTACAAGAATACTCTTTTACCTTATTACTTTAATTTCTCCTCAGTTTTCTTAGAATTTTAACAAATCATCAAGTTTCTTTCGAATTTCTACGTTCTCGAAATCCACCGAAACCCAACTTATTATTCTTCTAAGGACCTCGTAATACCAACGGGAGTGAACTTTTACGTCATATCATTAATTTTACCTCATTTTTCCTTGCATTTTCCCCTAATTTTTAACATGTAGTTTAATACCGTAAGTGAATTGAGGTTGTTTTAAATCCACAAAAACCCAACTTTTATGTCTTCTAGCGACCTCTTTAAACATACAAGAATTATCTTTTTCTTAAAGGCTTTAATTTCTCCTCATTTTGCTTAGAATTTTAACAAATCATCAAGTTTCTTTCCAGTTTTGACGTTCTCGAAATCCACCGAAACCCAACTTTTTCTTCTTCAAGGGACGTCCTAAGGCCAACGGGAGTGAACTTTTAGATCATATCATTAATTTATTTACCTCATTTTTCTTTGCATTTTCCCCTAATTTTTAACTAGTAGTTAACGAACGTAAGTGAATTGAGCTTGTTTTAAATCAACAAAAACCCAACTTTTAAGTCTTCTAGGGACCTCCTAAAACCTACAAGAATAGTGTTTTACCTTATTACTTTAATTTCTCCTCAGTTTTCTTAGAAATTTAACAAATCATCAAGTTTATTTCGAATTTCTACGTTCTCGAAATCCACCGAAACCCGACTATTTATTCTTCTAGGGACCTCGTAATACAACCGGGAGTGAACTTTTAGGTCATATCATTAATTTTACCGCATTTTACCTTGCATTTTCCCCTAATTTTTAACATGTAGTTAAATACCGTAAGTGAATTGAGGTTGTTTTAAATCCACCAAAACTCAACTTTTATGTCTTCTAGGGACCTCTTTAAACATACAAGAATTATCTTTTTCTTAAAGGCTTTAATTTCTCCTCATTTTGCTTAGAATTTTAACAAATCATCAAGTTTCTTTCGAATTTCTACGTTCTCCAAATCCACCGAAACCCAACTTTTTATTCTTCTAGAGACCTCGTAATACCAACGGGCGTGATCTTTTAGGTCATATCATTAATTTTACCTAATTTTTCCTTACATTTTCCCCTAATTTTTTACAAGTAGTTAAGCATCGTAAGTGAATTGAGGTTGTTTTAAACCCACAAAAACCCAACTTTTATGTCTTTTAGAGACCTCCTAAAACCTACAAGAATAACCTTTTTCCTTATTTCTTTAATTTCTCCTCAGTTTTCTTAGAATTTTAACAAATTATCAAGTTTATTTCGAATTTCTACGTTCTCGAAATCCTCCGAAACCTAACTTTTTATTCTTCTAGGGACCTCGTAATACAACCGGGAGTGAACTTTTAGGTCATATCATTAATTTTACCGCATTTTACCTTGCATTTTCCCCTAATTTTTAACATGTAGTTAAATATCGTAAGTCAATTGAGGTTGTTTTAAATCCACCAAAACCCAACTTTTATGTCTTCTAGGGACCTCTTTAAACATACAAGATTTATCTTTTTCTTAAAGGCTTTAATTTCTCCTCATTTTGCTTAGAATTTTAACAAATCATCAAGTTTCTTTCCAGGTTTGACGTTCTCGAAATCCACCGAAACCCAACTTTTTCTTCTTCAAGGGACGTCCTAAGGCCAACGGGAGTGAACTTTTAGATCATATTATTAATTTTACCTCATTTTTCATTGCATTTTCTCCTAATTTTTAACAAGTAGTTAAGGATCGTAAGTGAATTGAGGTTGTTTTAAACCCACAAAAACCCAACTTTTATGTCTTTTAGAGACCTCCTAAAACCTACAAGAATAACCTTTTTCCTTATTTCTTTAATTTCTCCTCAGTTTTCTTAGAATTTTAACAAATTATCAAGTTTATTTCGAATTTCTACGTTCTCGAAATCCTCCGAAACCTAACTTTTTATTCTTCTAGGGACCTCGTAATACAACCGGGAGTGAACTTTTAGGTCATATCATTAATTTTACCGCATTTTACCTTGCATTTTCCCCTAATTTTTAACATGTAGTTAAATACCGTAAGTGAATTGTGGTTGTTTTAAATCCACCAAAACCCAACTTTTATGTCATTTAGAGACCTCCTAAAACCTACAAGAATAACCTTTTTCCTTATTTCTTTAATTTCTCCTCAGTTTTCTTAGAATTTTAACAAATTATCAAGTTTATTTCGAATTTCTACGTTCTCGAAATCCACCGAAACCCAACTTTTTATTCTTCTAGAGACCTCGTAATACCAACGGGCGTGATCTTTTAGGTCATATCATTAATTTTACCTAATTTTTCCTTACATTTTCCCCTAATTTTTTACAAGTAGTTAAGCATCGTAAGTGAATTGAGGTTGTTTTAAACCCACAAAAACCCAACTTTTATGTCTTTTAGAGACCTCCTAAAACCTACAAGAATAACCTTTTTCCTTATTTCTTTAATTTCTCCTCAGTTTTCTTAGAATTTTAACAAATTATCAAGTTTATTTCGAATTTCTACGTTCTCGAAATCCTCCGAAACCCAACTTTTTATTCTTCTAGGGACCTCGTAATACAACCAGGAGTGAACTTTTAGGTCATATCATTAATTTTACCGCATTTTACCTTGTATTTTCCCCTAATTTTTAACATGTAGTTAAATACCGTAAGTGAATTGTGGTTGTTTTAAATCCACCAAAACCCAACTTTTATGTCTTCTAGGGACCTCCTAAAACCTAGAACAATAGTCTTTTACCTTATTACTTTAATTTCTCCTCAGTTTTCTTAGAATTTTAACAAATCATCAAGTTTCTTTCGAATTTCTACGTTCTCGAAATCCACCGAAACCCAACTTTTTATTCTTCTAGGGACCTCGTAATACAACCGGGAGTGAACTTTTAGGTCATATCATTAATTTGACCTCATTTTTCCTTGCATTTTCCCCTAATTTTTAACATGTAGTTAAATATCGTAAGTCAATTGAGGTTGTTTTAAATCCACCAAAACCCAACTTTTATGTCTTCTAGGGACCTCTTTAAACATACAAGATTTATCTTTTTCTTAAAGGCTTTAATTTCTCCTCATTTTGCTTAGAATTTTAACAAATCATCAAGTTTCTTTCCAGGTTTGACGTTCTCGAAATCCACCGAAACCCAACTTTTTCTTCTTCAAGGGACGTCCTAAGGCCAACGGGAGTGAACTTTTAGATCATATTATTAATTTTACCTCATTTTTCATTGCATTTTCTCCTAATTTTTAACAAGTAGTTAAGGATCGTAAGTGAATTGAGGTTGTTTTAAACCCACCAAAACCCAACATTTAAGTCTTTTAGAGACCTCCTAAAACCTACAAGAATACTCTTTTACCTTATTACTTTAATTTCTCCTCAGTTTTCTTAGAATTTTAACAAATCATCAAGTTTCTTTCGAATTTCTACGTTCTCGAAATCCACCGAAACCCAACTTTTTATTCTTCTAGGGACCTCGTAATACAACCGGGAGTGAACTTTTAGGTCATATCATTAATTTTACCTCATTTTTCCTTGCATTTTCCCCTAATTTTTAACATGTAGTTAAATATCGTAAGTCAATTGAGGTTGTTTTAAATCCACCAAAACCCAACTTTTATGTCTTCTAGGGACCTCTTTAAACATACAAGATTTATCTTTTTCTTAAAGGCTTTAATTTCTCCTCATTTTGCTTAGAATTTTAACAAATCATCAAGTTTCTTTCCAGGTTTGACGTTCTCGAAATCCACCGAAACCCAACTTTTTCTTCTTCAAGGGACGTCCTAAGGCCAACGGGAGTGAACTTTTAGATCATATTATTAATTTTACCTCATTTTTCTTTGCATTTTCTCCTAATTTTTAACAAGTAGTTAAGGATCGTAAGTGAATTGAGGTTGTTTTTAACCCACCAAAACCCAACATTTAAGTCTTTTAGAGACCTCCTAAAACCTACAAGAATACTCTTTTACCTTATGACTTTAATTTCTCCTCAGTTTTTTTAGAATTTTAACAAATCATCAAGTTTCTTTCGAATTTCTACGTTCTCGAAATCCACCGAAACCCAACTTATTATTCTTCTAAGGACCTCGTAATACCAACGGGAGTGAACTTTTACGTCATATCATTAATTTTACCTCATTTTTCCTTGCATTTTCCCCTAATTTTTAACATGTAGTTAAATACCGTAAGTGAATTGAGGTTGTTTTAAATCCACAAAAACCCAACTTTTATGTCTTCTAGCGACCTCTTTAAACATACAAGAATTATCTTTTTCTTAAAGGCTTTAATTTCTCCTCATTTTGCTTAGAATTTTAACAAATCATCAAGTTTCTTTCCAGTTTAGACGTTCTCGAAATCCACCGAAACCCAACTTTTTCTTCTTCAAGGGACGTCCTAAGGCCAACGGGAGTGAAATTTTAGATCATATCATTAATTTATTTACCTCATTTTACTTTGCATTTTCCCCTAATTTTTAATAAGTAGTTAACGAACGTAAGTGAATTGAGGTTGTTTTAAATCAACCAAAACCCAACTTTTAAGTCTTTTAGGGACCTCCTAAAACCTACAAGCATAGTCTTTTACCTTATTACTTTAATTTCTCCTCAGTTTTCTTAGCAAATGCGTGTTGATAGGAGCATAAAATGCGACGTTCTTAATATGTTTTTATCCCCATTTATGCATTTCTTATCCCTTATTGTTGTAATATAGAGTCATTGAGTCGTGTTAGAGTCGTTGGCAAGTGTTGGTGAATAAATTGAGCTAAAAATGCAGAAATGTCGATTTTTGAAGAGTTTTAGTTTAAGTAGGACTCCTTGTTGTACTAGGAATCCTGTTTGGACTAGGAAACCTGTTTTGACTAGGAAACTTGTCGGAATTGATTTCTTTATCTTTCGTCGTTTCTAATATTGTGTGGATCGGTTTTGTGCTATAAATATTAAAAATGCATAATTATGGTGGAGTCCTTATTGAACTAGGATTCCTAATAAGAGTTTGATTTGACTAGGACTCCTTTTTCAAGTAGAAGTCTATTTGGAAAAGGAATTCTTACCAAAGTAGGAATCCCAGTTGAACAAGGATTCTACGAGTTTGAGTACTAATTGAAGTCTACGAGTGAAGAATTTTAGTCGAACAAGGAGTCTACAAACGCTCGACGTTTTTGAATCGTCGAAAGAATTTCATTGAAAATACAACTCCTTGTTGGACTAGGATTCCTTATCTATCTAGGACTCTTACTCATGATAATTGTGCTACATCTTTTTATCTTCTTTTTAATTTAATTCTCATTCTTATTTTCAGGAATTAAAGAGAAGATTAATGGAGGAATATTGAGAGAATTTTCGGTGGAAATGAATGGATGCTTGCCGGCCAAGAAAAGAGAAGGAGGAAACCAAATTGGATTTGGTTTCCTTGTAACATTTTGCAAGGGACTCTTTTGCCGAATAAAAGAAGGAGAACTTATTGAAGATAAATCAAGGTGGCCGGCCAAGATAAGAAATAAAAGGAGGAAGAATTAATTCTATTTTACATAGAATTTTCGGAAAAGAAAAGAAAGGAGAAAAGTGTGGAATGCATGTGGACTGAATTGTGGCTTTGTGCAATAACTTGATGCTGAATTAAAAGAAGAGTTTCACTTAAAGAAAATTGAAGATTAAATTCAGAAATTGCATGAAGAGAAGACTTGTGCCGAATTAAGATAAATCAAGAAAAGATTTCGGATTGCTTGGAATTAAAGTTTGCCGAAACCCAATCCAAGTTGGTTTCGGTTTTGTTGGTGTAAGCCTTGCCGAACCCTAGCCTCTCTTCTCTCTATATATACAATACTTTGTATTCATAAAAATGATCTCCCTTTCCTCACTTTTACCTTGCCGAATCCCTGCCAAATTAATTCCAGAAATTTTACCAAGAAACCTTGCCGAATCCACTCATCATCTCTCACGAAATTCCACCATCACCAATCCTTGCCGAAATCTTCATAAGGTTGTAATCATGGATTGTATTTTATTGGTTTTTGTTTCTTTGTATTTAAACATAACTTTGTCTATGAAGTATGTTTTGGTTTCTGAATTTTATTTTGGTATTGATAATCATATATGGGATCTTTGGATCTTTGTTATAAATGTTTGGGATTTTCATATATGATTGCCGATTTATGCATATGATATGATTAAATATGTTGTATGGGCAGTAGGTTTTGAATGTGTTCTTGATTTTAATTAGGTTTATTTCCTTAATTCGTGTGGAACCGAAGGAGATATCTAGATGCATTCGATGGCCATGAGTGTTATCTAGGTATTAAATTCATATGCCGATTTAATACATGTTGAATTACACGCATGTTGGATTTGACATGTATTAATCTAAGGGTAAGAGTAATTATGGAAATTTACATGTCGATGTGAGATGGGTGACGCCATACTTGCTAACATGTTCCAATTCGACATATTGTGCTTATGTGCTAATTGTGTTTAATTTCTACGCATTGTGTTATTAAACTGATTAGTACCATGTTTAGGATTACACGCATGTTGGATTCTAAATACTTGTGATGTTTTGAATAATTAGAATAACCGCATTGGCTCTAATTAAATTGGAACTTAATTGATCTTGAATTCGATATTTGCTGCTGCCCTATTACTTGTTTTAATTATATTGCATGTGTAATGTGATTTGTGTTTGGTGATTCTGTGAAAGGTGATGATCAATTGTATATAATAATTTAGGTTTTAGAATTTGTAAAAATTCAGTAGGTAATTAGTTATAAAAATCGACACCCCCTTTATTTGCAATACTTTATGTGATTAAAAGCCCTTGATTTCCCCGGATAGAACGATCCCTACTTGTCAATACTACACTCGACAAAAGAAGGGTATTATTTGTATGAGATTGTTTTGCAGGTACAAATTGTGCACGCATGTGATCCCATCAGTTTTTGGCGCCGTTGCCGGGGAAATTATAAATTTTTGATTCATAAAGTGTTGTTTGTAACTTTGTATAATTGTAAATTATTTAATTTCTGCAATAGTTTTGGGAATTGTATTAATAGGATTTTTGGAAATGTAATAGTAAATAGGTTAATTTTCCAATTTTTATTTTTGTTTTTATTTTTGGTTTTTGGTTTTTGCTCTTAATTGCCGATTTTTGTGTGTTATTATTATTATGATGTTGATACACCTAGATAATTTCTAGGAAGTTGATAGTTTTTGTGTATGCTTGTAGTTTATTGTAGTTTCTAAAGTGTAACATGTAGGTGAAGCCTCTTTTGTTGATCATAACCATAACCCTTCATACGAGTGATGCCATGTTAGGTATGTTTTTGTGTAGATTGGGAAACGGGCCCTGCAATGTTGGAATTAGTCCATCGTTGGCCCCCCACGCATAAAAACGCTAACTTGGTATTATTTTTATGAGGTTGAGGGCGGTTTTAATCAACACTTGAGACCGCTAGGGATCCGAGTTTATTTTACCAAGTATAGGGCAAGTTATTTTCATTGAATGGTGCGAGGTTCGTAAAACTGGTTCTCAAGACCCATAGACTGATGTTCATTCTCTGTGAGTGAGTCGATAGGGGACTTGTCCTCCGTGGTTAAAAAACTTTGAGACCTGCCTTGTTCCTAAAGAGAGTTTACTCTCCGTGAATCTTAACGACATCGCCTTAGAAAAGTAAAATACGTTCGACCTAGACGACAGCTTGTGCCGAAGCATCACCTCACTTTAGACGCTAGAAAATAACTTAAGCATATGTGGAATCTATTTTTCTTCAAAAAGGTAAAATTTGTCTTTAATTTTTGAGGTATATCGGAATAAGCATGATACTACCTTGGACTGTTTCAGCCCATTGCACTGTTATCTCCTCTGCTCCACGTACCTCGAATTTTAAAGTTGTGTGAATAAAAGACACCTAGAAATCTTAAGTTCGGCAATCATAATACTTACATAATCGATGTAATCTAAAAACCAAACCAACATAGATACTTGTACAAAAATTTTCGTGTGATGTGCATAACTAGTTTAAATTGTTAGGGAGTTTTGAAAGTCTATTTGTGTTAAGTTTGTTTATGATTTTGAGGGGAAGAGGAATAGGTAAGGTCACTAATGTTGCTTTTAGCCTTAACCCTTCATACTAGCGCTTGCGTTTTTATGAGGTTGAGGGCGGCTTTTATGCACTTTAGTGGAACTGACAACATAAGGTTCTCAACTGAGTAAGGGGCAATCATATTTCGTTTGTTCTAATTTTGGTATTGAGGTTTGTTTAACTAGATCTCAAGGCCCACAGACTGATGTTCATTCCCTGTGAGTGAGTCGATTGGGAGTTCGCTCTCCGTGGTAACCAACAACGAGTCTTGCCTCACTCCATTATTAGTACCTTCGTTCTAGCCTTCTGAAACCACGGAACCTTGTGTCTAGTCGATAGACCTAGGCCGCACGTCCACCGAGCTTCAGAATCTTAAATGAGTTTGACATAAGTAAATTTTTAATCTCACAAGAAAATGTTTCTTGGTTTGAATTTTTGAGGTATATCGAATCAAGCATGATACTACCGGGGGCTGTATCAGTCCATTGCACCGTTATCTCCTCTGCTCCACGTACTTTGAAAATTCGAACAAATCATATAGCAATTTAATTAGAGATACATAAAACACATTTTTCTGTTATACTTGTGAAATTGTGTGAGCCTTATTTGTAAATTTTCGTGTGATATACATCTTTGTAATATACTTGTAACTTTTTCATGTAACATATACTTGCAAATTTTCGTTTGTCATTATACATTTACACGTTGAACTTTTATGTAACATACTTTAAATTTTTCTTACACTTATACATACTTGAAATTTCGTGTAACATTTTTACATTTTTATAGTTAAATTTTCGTTGATACTTATACTTGTGTGATATATTTACCCTAACACTAATTGTTACATACTAACTATACACGATTGTTTTCTTTATAAATTCATTTATTAAACACCTCGAAATTTAAATAATTTCAGGTACATGAATCTTGGTTGGTCACAAGAGATTGAGGATAGATTGAAAAGAATTTGCAACCAAGAAGAAGAAGAGCCAGTATTGCCGAGCACTTCTACACCAGAACATCAGTTTGTTTCTCCCACCTCATCACTTTTCAACCGAAATTTTGTTGCACCACCATCACCATTTCCATCAGAAGCTTCGTGTGAACTAAACCCTTTGTTTCACGAAGAACCAGAATTCGAGCTACTCCATAGTCCAATACCAATTCAGTACTTGAACTTTGATTTACCTGATCCTACATTCAGAATGACTTCACTAAGAGAGGAGAATGGTCAGGTAGATGCGCCACAAGGAGGAGTAGTAAGACCAAGTAATGTAACATATCCTGCAGTTGCACCTGGCAAGTCAGGAGAATTTGAGCTGAAAGGTGGATTTATCCACCAATTGCCTAAGTTTTATGGACTCAGTGGAGAGGATCCCAACCGCCATATTCAGAAGTTTGAATTCAGATGTGAGTCAATGTGCCCAACTGGGGCAGACTTACAACATGTGAGGATGAAGGCGTTTCCTTTTTCATTGGAGGATAGGGCACAAGAGTGGTTTTATGCTATGCCACCTGGGAAGATGGTTTCTTGGACAACAATGGTGAGGGAATTTCTCACCAAGTATTTTCCTTCATCAAGGGTGACACAGATCAGAAAGGAGATCACCTCAATCAGACAAGAGCCAGATGAGAGCTTCGATGTGTACTATGACAGGTACAAGGCTTTGGTGGCAACGTGTCCTAATCATGGGATACGTGAGGGTCTTCTTCTACAATACTTTTATGAAGGGTTGCGTCCCTTGGAGCGGAGATTCTTAGATTCAGCAGCTGGTGGATCTTTAATGGAGAAAAGTAGAGAGGAGGTTAAGAATTTGTTGGAGATGCATTTCACCAATCAACAACAATTCGGGTCTACTTCCTCTAGGCGAGTCAATGAGGCCAGCGGTTATGAGGAATCAAGTGTTGTCAAGGAGCTTAAGGAAGATGTGGGGAAACTCACTCAAATGATGTCTCAGTTTATGAAGCAGAAACATGCCCAAGTCTGTGGGGTGTGTAGCATGGAGGGACATTCGGCAGATGTGTGTCCACAAGTTGGTGGAGGTGATAATTTTGAGGAAGCTAATTCAGTTGGTTTCCAAGGGCAGCCACGTTCAACTTTTCAGAATTTCAATCCAAGGTACAACGATCACCCTAATTTTCGTTGGGCCAACAATAGCAATGTGCAGAACCCTACACAAGTGGCGCCACCACAAGTTAACCAAGGAGGAATGGTGTTTCAACCAAGACCTCAAGGGCAATACCAAGGGTTTGCAAGACCCCAGCAGCAACAATTCTACAACAATAATGCACAAGCATCGTCAAATCCCAACTATGACGCCATGCTTAAGTCTTTGAACGATGCAACTCATACATTGTTGCAATCTACAACCTCGAACACCAAGGACATTTCTGAGTTGAAGAATCAGATGGGGAAGGTTGTAGATTTCATGGGGCAGATTCAGGAGCAAGGAAGATTACCTGGAGGAGTAATAAAGAACCCCAAAAATGAGCAAGCTAATGCAATTACCACAAGGAGTGGTAAAGTTTTGAAGGGGCCGGCACTCAAGGAGGTTGAGGACGTGTTTGTGGATCATCATGATGATGGTGATGACGTGCTAGAGCATGTTGATGCCGAGCAAGAGAGGGAGACACTCGGCAATAATGAGGTGCATGGCGATGATGATGATTCAAACGGCAATGAGGCCGAGAGGAGCAAACCGAGCAAGGCTGAGCTCGAGAAAATGAAGAATAGGGACATGGAAAAAGATCCCGCTACCTCAGAGACACTTAAGGTAAAATCTGACTCAAGTGGATTAGTTAATGCTAACCAATCTTCGAGTTTGCCTTTTCCTTCTAGGTTTGCAAAATCAAAGAAGGAGAAATCAGATGAGGAGGTACTTGATATATTCAGGCGTGTGGAGGTGAATATTCCCCTTTTGGAATGCATCAAGCAGATTCCAAAGTATGCCAAGTTTCTCAAGGAGCTGTGCACAACAAGGAGGCATACAAGGGAGGAACAGGTGGTGAAGATGAGTGAGACGGTCTCAGCCGTTCTCCAAAGAAAGCTTCCACCTAAAATGAAAGACCCTGGCAGCTTTTCTGTGCCATGTAAAATCGGACAACAAGATTTTGATAAAGTTTTGCTAGACTTAGGGGCTTCGATTAATGTAATGTCTTATAATGTGTATAAGTCCCTAGGTTTAGGCGAGTTGAAAAAGGACAATGTAATCATTCAACTCGCTGATAGGTCTAACAAATATCCTGAGGGATATGTTGAAGATGTTCTTGTGCAGGTAAATAATCTGATATTTCCTGCAGATTTTTATGTGCTTCAGATGGAAGAGTCGCCCCTTAATTCCACTCAACTATTGTTGGGGCGACCATTTATGAGGACAGCAAGAACGAAAATTGATGTGGCTGAAGGCAATCTCACCATGGAGTTCGATGGTGAAGTGATTGGCTTCAACATCTTTGAGGCCATGAGGTATCCAATTTCTGATTTAAAACCTTGCTATAATGTTGATGTAGTTGATTCTATTGCGCAGGTTTTATCAGAAACTTTGGATCAATAGCAACTAGCTATTGAGCAAGGGGCCGGAATTGACACAAATGGGGAGAGAATTACCAAGGAGGAACGGCTCAAACTTGAGCCGAGCCTAATGCATATTGTTGCCGAGCTAGAGGCAGCATCCCATGTGAAAAAGCAATGTAAGTATATGTCAATTCCCATTTCCACTAATAAAATTTTACCATCTGTGGAACAGGCCCCTATTTTAGAACTGAAGGTGCTTCCGGATCATTTGAAGTATGTATACTTGGGAGACGATGACACACTACCAGTTATTGTGTCATCACAGCTGAGTGAGCAGCAGGAAGCACGTTTGACTAGCATGTTGAAGAGGAACAAAACCGCCATTGGATGGACGTTGGCGGATATCAAGGGAATCAGCCCTACAACTTGTGTCCATAGGATCTTGCTTGAAGAAGGAGCCAAGCCTACTAGGGAGGGTCAGAGACGATTACACCCCCCTATGATGAAGATTGTGAAGGACGAGGTGATCAAATTGCTGGATTGTGGAGTCATTTATCCAATCTCAGATAGCCAGTGGATTGCACCTGTCCAAGTTGTACCTAAGAAGAGTGGAGTCACGGTTGTGAAGAATGACAAGGATGAACTCGTGCCCCAACGATTGGTGACAGGTCATAGGATGTGTATCGACTACAGAAAGTTGAATGCTACTACACGCAAGGATCACATGCCTTTGCCTTTCATGGACCAGATGTTGGAGAGATTAGCTGGTCACGAATTCTATTGCTTCTTGGATGGGTACAGCGGTTACAATCAGATATGCATTCACCCAGATGATCAGGAAAAGACAACGTTCACATGTCCCTTTGGTACGTTTGCCTATCGACGCATGCCTTTTGGTTTATGCAACGCACCAGGTACATTTCAACGTTGTATGTATTCCATTTTTAGTGATTATATTGAAAATATCATTGAAGTCTTTATGGATGATTTTAGTGTTTATGGAAAAGACTTTGATGTATGCTTAGAGAATTTGGAATTAATCCTGAAAAGATGTGTAGAGACTAACCTTGTACTTAATTGGGAAAAATGTCATTTCATGGTAAAACAAGGGATAGTTTTAGGACACATTATATCTGCAAAGGGTATTGAGGTAGATAGGGCCAAGATTGATATTATGCTTCACTTACCCTCCCCTACAACTGTAAGGGAGGTACGTTCGTTTCTTGGCCAAGCAGGTTTTTATAGGAGGTTCATCAAGGATTTTTCGTTGGTGGCCAAGCCTATTTGTGCCCTTTTGCAGAAGGAGGTTCCATTCATATGGGACAAAGGGTGTGAAGATGCATTTGTCAAGTTGAAGGAATTGTTGACATCAGCACCAATTATGGCGCCACCAGATTGGACGCTACCATTTGAGATCATGTGTGATGCTTCAGACTATGCAATTGGAGCAGTGCTTGGACAGAGAAAAGAGAAGAGGCCGATTGCTATATATTATGCCTCTAGAACTTTGAATGATGCTCAATTAAATTACTCTACAACTGAGAAAGAACTGTTGGCTGTTATATTTGCTTTAGAAAAGTTTCGTTCATATCTATTGAATTCTAAAGTGATTGTGTATTCTGATCATGCAGCCTTAAGATATTTGATGAAGAAGAAGGACGCCAAGCCACGTTTGATTCGATGGATTCTCTTACTCCAAGAGTTTGACATCGAGATCAAAGACAAGAAGGGGAGCGAGAATGTTGTGGCGGATCACTTGAGCAGGATTGTGAGAGAAGAGGAAACGTTACCACTTCAGGAAACTTTCCCAGATGAGCAGCTTTTTCGAGTGGACACAAAAGAACCTTGGTATGCAGATATTGTCAATTATTTAGTTACTAAAACTTTTCCAAGTACATGTTTGCAGGCAGCCAAGACAAGGATTAAAAAGAATGCAAGACACTATATATGGGACGACCCATATTTGTGGAGGACTTGTAATGATCAAGTGATTAGACGTTGTGTGCCACAAGAGGAGCATAGGCCGATCCTTGCATTTTGCCACAATGAGGCATGTGGAGGACACTTTGGAGCTAAGAGGACAGCGCTCAAGGTATTAGAAAGCGGGTTTTATTGGCCAACAATTTTCAAGGATGCATACACTTTTTGTATGACATGTGATAGGTGCCAAAGGACAGGTAACATTGGTAAGAGAGACCAAATGCCCCTAAATCCTATAATATTTGTTGAAATTTTTGATGTTTGGGGTATAGATTTTATGGGACCTTTTCCTTCATCTAAGGGCTTTCTTTATATCTTGTTGGCTGTTGATTATGTGTCAAAATGGGTGGAGGCGAAAGCCACAAGGACTAATGATTCTAAAGTTGTTGCAGGTTTCTTGAGAACTAACATATTTTCCAGGTTTGGAGTACCTCGTGTGCTTATAAGCGATGGAGGTTCTCATTTCTGCAACAGAACAATAGAGGCTTTGCTCAGAAGATATGGAGTCACCCATAAGGTTTCCACACCTTATCATCCTCAGACTAGCGGAATGGCGGAAGTGTCCAACAGAGAGATCAAGAGCATATTGGAGAAAACTGTGGGCCCATCAAGGAAAGATTGGAGTGACAGACTTGATGATGCACTTTGGGCCTATAGAACAGCATACAAGACACCCATTGGGATGTCTCCATTTCGGCTTACATATGGCAAGGCATGCCATCTTCCAGTAGAGTTGGAGCATAGAGCATGGTGGGCGGTCAAGCAATTCAACATGGAACTTGACAAGGCTGGACTTCACAGGAAATTGCAGCTGAGTGAACTTGAGGAAATCAGAAATGAAGCATATGATGCTGCATGGATTTACAAAGAGAAGACGAAATTGTATCATGACAAGATGATAAGAGGCAAAACGTTTCATATTGGCCAGAAAGTCTTGTTATTTCATTCTCGTCTTAAATTATTTCCTGGCAAATTGCGTTCTCGTTGGGTAGGACCATATATTGTTACTAATGTGTTTTCTCATGGTGCTATAGAAATTCAAAGTACGGAATCAGGAAAAGCATTCAAGGTGAATGGTCATCGACTTAAGCCTTACTACGAACCTTTTGAGGAGCACACCATTGAGGAGACACAATTCAGAGACGCACCAAGATCCTGATAATATGGAGAAGAGTCTAGGCTGAGTAGACTATAAAAATTAAGCGCTGCATGGGAGGCAACCCATTTCAACCAAAAGTGTGAAGGAGCCGTCTACGAGAGTTTGAATTTTCTAAATCCCTAAACTCTTTTTGGTTGAATTGTGTAAATGTGGGACTTGTGATTTATCATATGCTTAGAAATTACTACATGATATGTGTACATTGAGGACAATGTAATTTTCTAAGTGTGGGGTAGGGATACATGTTTCACATGTTTGTATTTGTTTTGAGTTTTTGTTTTGAGTCATAAAAAGAAAAGAAAATAAAAAAAAAAAAAAAAAATCAGAAAATCAGAAAAATTTAAAAAAAAATTTCGGTGCTTTTTATCTTTATTTTCGTTGCTTTTTAATTTTGTTTTTAATTATTGAGTCTTAGGTGCCCCTAAATAGTCTATGATGATTATATCTTTAATACATAGATGATGGTTTTGCATAATCATAAGAATTAATTGTGAGTTTCATGGACTTTGTGATTGGTATGAACATTTGAGACTTAACTTAATTGTGTAAGAAGCATGTATGTTGTGTTGATTTTGTTCCATAATAACCTTTGAGAGCTTTGAATGCCATATACTTTCTTCTTGAGTGATAAAAATGGGCAGAATTTTTCAAAACTTCATCATTCTTTGAACATTCAATGACTATGTGCCATAGATTTTAATGAACTCTAGAATGCTAGAACTCGCTCTTGACAATTTTTGAGACTATTATTCATGAAATGCCTTGATTTTGAAAAGGATTGAAAAGATCATGTTAGGATTACCACCAATGCCAAACAAAGCTTATGCCTAATTTGTGCCCGTCGTGGGACTCCTTAGTTTTAACCCCCTTGAGCCAACATTGAGCCATTTATTTCATCACCTTAATACACTTTCCTTGATCTGAGAATAGTTTATCCCTGCCATTGTTGTCAAGACTTGGTAAAATTTAATGGAATTTGTGAATTGATGTGATGATGAGAAGTAAGTGTGGGGTGATCTTGTCCAATTGTTGAGAAAAGAAAAGGTGTTGCCGAATAAAAGAAGAAAGAAAAGAAAAATCGGATAGAAAAAGAAAGAAAAAAATAAGAGATCCGAAATAAAAAGAAAATGATTCGGTAATGGAAAATTTTGGATGAATTTTATGGTGAATTTGGAGTTTGTGTGATAATTGAAGGTCTATTGTTGTTATACTTGACCTTTGTTCGTTTTCACTTTATTATGGGGAAGAAAAGAATGAATTTTGGGCCCAACATGATCAAATTTGGCCCTTTTGAAGAGAAGTCATAAGGAGGATTGAATTTTGCCAAGTCTTGGTGACATTCTATCACCACTTCCTAAATGAGAATGCCTTATGCCAATCCCCATTATCACCATTATGTTGATCTTTTCATGATTCTTAAAATAGGTAAATTTTGATTTGTGGAGATTTTTGTCAAGAATGAGCATATGGCTTTGGTTCATTTGTGCACATAGTTGTTATATGAAGTTTTTCCTGAAATATTAATTCACAAAGTGCTTTTAATTGATGAAATATGCAAGTTACTCTTTGTAACTCTTAATCTATTCGCTTGCATATACTTTGAGTGAATTGCCATATCATGAGTGAAAAGAAGAGAGTATGCCTAGTGAGGAGGATGAAATCAACATAACATGTTATTGCTTGTGATTATCGTTTCTTACTTATTCATGCTATGATACATGTCTATGACGCTTGGGATTATTGTGCTTACATTGAATGCTTAACTTGAAAGCTATGTGTTTAAAGAT
This sequence comes from Potentilla sterilis, assembly GCA_963682095.1. Classification (NCBI taxonomy): domain Eukaryota; kingdom Viridiplantae; phylum Streptophyta; class Magnoliopsida; order Rosales; family Rosaceae; genus Potentilla; species Potentilla sterilis. The sequence goes on along the minus strand of OY821763.1, from coordinate 24,340,404 downwards.
CCTGAGACAATCATTTTAGGGGCTGTAGTGTTGAGTCTTTTTGTTTGTTTTGCTAAGGGACTAGCAAAGGCTAAGTGTGGGGTAGTTGATAGGAGCATAAAATGCGACGTTCTTAATATGTTTTTATCCCCATTTATGCATTTCTTATCCCTTATTGTTGTAATATAGAGTCATTGAGTCGTGTTAGAGTCGTTGGCAAGTGTTGGTGAATAAATTGAGCTAAAAATGCAGAAATGTCGATTTTTGAAGAGTTTTAGTTTAAGTAGGACTCCTTGTTGTACTAGGAATCCTGTTTGGACTAGGAAACCTGTTTTGACTAGGAAACTTGTCGGAATTGATTTCTTTATCTTTCGTCGTTTCTAATATTTGTGTGGATCGGTTTTGTGCTATAAATATTAAAAATGCATAATTATGGTGGAGTCCTTATTGAACTAGGATTCCTAATAAGAGTTTGATTTGACTAGGACTCCTTTTTCAAGTAGAAGTCTATTTGGAAAAGGAATTCTTACCAAAGTAGGAATCCCAGTTGAACAAGGATTCTACGAGTTTGAGTACTAATTGAAGTCTACGAGTGAAGAATTTTAGTCGAACAAGGAGTCTACAAACGCTCGACGTTTTTGAATCGTCGAAAGAATTTCATTGAAAATACAACTCCTTGTTGGACTAGGATTCCTTATCTATCTAGGACTCTTACTCATGATAATTGTGCTACATCTTTTTATCTTCTTTTTAATTTAATTCTCATTCTTATTTTCAGGAATTAAAGAGAAGATTAATGGAGGAATATTGAGAGAATTTTCGGTGGAAATGAATGGATGCTTGCCGGCCAAGAAAAGAGAAGGAGGAAACCAAATTGGATTTGGTTTCCTTGTAACATTTTGCAAGGGACTCTTTTGCCGAATAAAAGAAGGAGAACTTATTGAAGATAAATCAAGGTGGCCGGCCAAGATAAGAAATAAAAGGAGGAAGAATTAATTCTATTTTACATAGAATTTTCGGAAAAGAAAAGAAAGGAGAAAAGTGTGGAATGCATGTGGACTGAATTGTGGCTTTGTGCAATAACTTGATGCTGAATTAAAAGAAGAGTTTCACTTAAAGAAAATTGAAGATTAAATTCAGAAATTGCATGAAGAGAAGACTTGTGCCGAATTAAGATAAATCAAGAAAAGATTTCGGATTGCTTGGAATTAAAGTTTGCCGAAACCCAATCCAAGTTGGTTTCGGTTTTGTTGGTGTAAGCCTTGCCGAACCCTAGCCTCTCTTCTCTCTATATATACAATACTTTGTATTCATAAAAATGATCTCCCTTTCCTCACTTTTACCTTGCCGAATCCCTGCCAAATTAATTCCAGAAATTTTACCAAGAAACCTTGCCGAATCCACTCATCATCTCTCACGAAATTCCACCATCACCAATCCTTGCCGAAATCTTCATAAGGTTGTAATCATGGATTGTATTTTATTGGTTTTTGTTTCTTTGTATTTAAACATAACTTTGTCTATGAAGTATGTTTTGGTTTCTGAATTTTATTTTGGTATTGATAATCATATATGGGATCTTTGGATCTTTGTTATAAATGTTTGGGATTTTCATATATGATTGCCGATTTATGCATATGATATGATTAAATATGTTGTATGGGCAGTAGGTTTTGAATGTGTTCTTGATTTTAATTAGGTTTATTTCCTTAATTCGTGTGGAACCGAAGGAGATATCTAGATGCATTCGATGGCCATGAGTGTTATCTAGGTATTAAATTCATATGCCGATTTAATACATGTTGAATTACACGCATGTTGGATTTGACATGTATTAATCTAAGGGTAAGAGTAATTATGGAAATTTACATGTCGATGTGAGATGGGTGACGCCATACTTGCTAACATGTTCCAATTCGACATATTGTGCTTATGTGCTAATTGTGTTTAATTTCTACGCATTGTGTTATTAAACTGATTAGTACCATGTTTAGGATTACACGCATGTTGGATTCTAAATACTTGTGATGTTTTGAATAATTAGAATAACCGCATTGGCTCTAATTAAATTGGAACTTAATTGATCTTGAATTCGATATTTGCTGCTGCCCTATTACTTGTTTTAATTATATTGCATGTGTAATGTGATTTGTGTTTGGTGATTGTGTGAAAGGTGATGATCAATTGTATATAATAATTTAGGTTTTAGAATTTGTAAAAATTCAGTAGGTAATTAGTTATAAAAATCGACACCCCCTTTATTTGCAATACTTTATGTGATTAAAAGCCCTTGATTTCCCCGGATAGAACGATCCCTACTTGTCAATACTACACTCGACAAAAGAAGGGTATTATTTGTATGAGATTGTTTTGCAGGTACAAATTGTGCACGCATGTGATCCCATCAGTTTTTGGGCATTGGTGGTAATCCTAACATGATCTTTTCAATCCTTTTCAAAATCAAGGCATTTCATGAATAATAGTCTCAAAAATTGTCAAGAGCGAGTTCTAGCATTCTAGAGTTCATTAAAAGCTATGGCACATAGTCATTGAATATTCAAAGAATGATGAAGTTTTGAAAAATTCTGCCCATTTTTATCACTCAAGAAGAAAGTATATGGCAATCAAAGCTCACAAAGGTTATTATGGAACAAAATCAACACAACATACATGCTTCTTACACAATTAAGTTCAAGTCTCAAATGTTCATACCAATCACAAAGTCCATGAAACTCACAATTATTTCTTATGATTATGCAAAACCATCATCTATGTATTCAAGATATAATCATCATAGACTATTTAGGGGCATCCTAAGACTCAATAATTAAAAACAAAATTAAAAAGCAACGAAAATAAAGACAAAAAGCACCGAAATTTTTAAAATTTTTCTGATTTTCTGATTTTTTTTTTTTTTCTTTTTATGACTCAAAACAAAAACTCAAAACAAATACAAACATGTGAAACATGTATCCCTACCCCACACTTAGAAAATTACATTGTCCTCAATGTACACATATCATGTAGTAATTTCTAAGCATATGATAAATCACAAGTCCCACATTTATACAATTCAACCAAAAAGAGTTTAAGGATTTAGAAAATTCAAACTCTCGTAGACGGCTCCTTCACAATTTTGGTTGAAATGGGTTGCCTCCCATGCAGCGCTTAATGTTTATAGTCTACTCAGCCTAGACTCTTCTCCATATCATCAGGATCTTGGTGCGTCTCTGAATTGAATCTCCTCAACGGTGTGCTCCTCAAAAGGTTCGTAGTAAGGCTTAAGTCGATGACCATTCACCTTGAACGCTTTTCCTGATTCCGTACTTTGAATTTCTATAGCACCATGAGAAAACACATTAGTAACAATATATGGTCCTACCCAACGAGAACGCAATTTGCCAGGAAATAATTTAAGACGAGAATGAAATAACAAGACTTTCTGGCCAATATGAAACGTTTTGCCTCTTATCATCTTGTCATGATACAATTTCGTCTTCTCTTTGTAAATCCATGCAGCATCATATGCTTCATTTCTGATTTCCTCAAGCTCGCTCAGCTGCAATTTCCTGTGAAGTCCAGCCTTGTCAAGTTCCATGTTGAATTGCTTGACCGCCCACCATGCTCTATGCTCCAACTCTACTGGAAGATGGCACGCCTTGCCATATGTAAGCCGAAATGGAGACATCCCAATGGGTGTCTTGTATGCCGTTCTGTAAGCCCAAAGTGCATCATCAAGTCTGTCACTCCAATCTTTCCTTGATGGGCCCACAGTTTTCTCCAATATGCTCTTGATCTCTCTGTTGGACACTTCCGCCATTCCGCTAGTCTGAGGATGATAAGGTGTGGAAACCTTATGGGTGACTCCATATCTTCTGAGCAAAGCCTCTATTGTTCTGTTGCAGAAATGAGAACCTCCATCGCTTATAAGCACACGAGGTACTCCAAACCTGGAAAATATGTTAGTTCTCAAGAAACCTGCAACAACTTTAGAATCATTAGTCCTTGTGGCTTTCGCCTCCACCCATTTTGACACATAATCAACAGCCAACAAGATATAAAGAAAGCCCTTAGATGAAGGAAAAGGTCCCATAAAATCTATACCCCAAACATCAAAAATTTCAACAAATATTATAGGATTTAGGGGCATTTGGTCTCTCTTACCAATGTTACCTGTCCTTTGGCACCTATCACATGTCATACAAAAAGTGTATGCATCCTTGAAAATTGTTGGCCAATAAAACCCGCTTTCTAATACCTTGAGCGCTGTCCTCTTAGCTCCAAAGTGTCCTCCACATGCCTCATTGTGGCAAAATGCAAGGATCGGCCTATGCTCCTCTTGTGGCACACAACGTCTAATCACTTGATCATTACAAGTCCTCCACAAATATGGGTCGTCCCATATATAGTGTCTTGCATTCTTTTTAATCCTTGTCTTGGCTGCCTGCAAACATGTACTTGGAAAAGTTTTAGTAACTAAATAATTGACAATATCTGCATACCAAGGTTCTTTTGTGTCCACTCGAAAAAGCTGCTCATCTGGGAAAGTTTCCTGAAGTGGTAACGTTTCCTCTTCTCTCACAATCCTGCTCAAGTGATCCGCCACAACATTCTCGCTCCCCTTCTTGTCTTTGATCTCGATGTCAAACTCTTGGAGTAAGAGAATCCATCGAATCAAACGTGGCTTGGCGTCCTTCTTCTTCATCAAATATCTTAAGGCTGCATGATCAGAATACACAATCACTTTAGAATTCAATAGATATGAACGAAACTTTTCTAAAGCAAATATAACAGCCAACAGTTCTTTCTCAGTTGTAGAGTAATTTAATTGAGCATCATTCAAAGTTCTAGAGGCATAATATATAGCAATCGGCCTCTTCTCTTTTCTCTGTCCAAGCACTGCTCCAATTGCATAGTCTGAAGCATCACACATGATCTCAAATGGTAGCGTCCAATCTGGTGGCGCCATAATTGGTGCTGATGTCAACAATTCCTTCAACTTGACAAATGCATCTTCACACCCTTTGTCCCATATGAATGGAACCTCCTTCTGCAAAAGGGCACAAATAGGCTTCGCCACCAACGAAAAATCCTTGATGAACCTCCTATAAAATCCTGCATGGCCAAGAAACGAACGTACCTCCCTTACAGTTGTAGGGGAGGGTAAGTGAAGCATAATATCAATCTTGGCCCTATCTACCTCAATACCCTTTGCAGAAATAATGTGTCCTAGAACTATCCCTTGTGTTACCATAAAATGACACTTTTCCCAATTAAGTACAAGGTTAGTCTCTACACATCTTATCAGGATTAATTCCAAATTCTCTAAGCATGCATCAAAGTCTTTTCCATAAACGCTAAAATCATCCATAAAGACTTCAATGATATTCTCAATATAATCGCTGAAAATGGAATACATACAACGTTGAAATGTACCTGGTGCGTTGCATAAACCAAAAGGCATGCGTCGATAGGCAAACGTAGCAAAGGGACATGTGAACGTTGTCTTTTCCTGATCATCTGGGTGAATGCATATCTGATTGTAACCGCTGTACCCATCCAAGAAGCAATAGAATTCGTGCCCAGCTAATCTCTCCAACATCTGGTCCATGAAAGGCAAAGGCATGTGATCCTTGCGTGTAGTAGCATTCAACTTTCTGTAGTCGATACACATCCTATGACCTGTCACCAATCGTTGGGGCACGAGTTCATCCTTGTCATTCTTCACAACCGTGACTCCACTCTTCTTAGGTACAACTTGGACAGGTGCAATCCACTGGCTATCTGAAATGGGATATATGACTCCACAATCCAGCAATTTGATCACCTCGTCCTTCACAATCTTCATCATAGGGGGGTGTAATCGTCTCTGACCCTCCCTAGTAGGCTTGGCTCCTTCTTCAAGCAAGATCCTATGGACACAAGTTGTAGGGCTGATTCCCTTGATATCCGCCAACGTCCATCCAATGGCGGTTTTGTTCTTTTTCAACATGCTAGTCAAGCGTGCTTCCTGCTACTCACTCAGCTGTGATGACACAATAACTGGTAGTGTGTCATCGTCTCCCAAGTACACATACTTCAAATGATCTGGAAGCACCTTCAGTTCTAAAATAGGGGCCTGTTCCACAGATGGTAAAATTTTATTAGTGGAAATGGGAATTGACATATACTTACATTGCTTTTTCACATGGGATGCTGCCTCTAGCTCGGCAACAATATGCATTAGGCTCGGCTCAAGTTTGAGCCGTTCCTCTTTGGTAATTCTCTCCCCATTTGTGTCAATTCCGGCCCCTTGCTCAATAGCTAGTTGCTATTGATCCAAAGTTTCTGATAAAACCTGCGCAATAGAATCAACTACATCAACATTATAGCAAGGTTTTAAATCAGAAATTGGATACCTCATGGCCTCAAAGATGTTGAAGCCAATCACTTCACCATCGAACTCCATGGTGAGATTGCCTTCAGCTACATCAATTTTCGTTCTTGCTGTCCTCATAAATGGTCGCCCCAACAAAAGTTGAGTGGAATTAAGGGGCGACTCCTCCATCTGAAGCACATAGAAATCTGCAGGAAATATCAGATTATTTACCTGCACAAGAACATCTTCAACATATCCCTCAGGATACTTGTTAGACCTATCGGCGAGTTGAATTATTACATTGTCCTTTTTCAACTCGCCTAAACCTAGGGACTTATACACATTATAAGACATTACATTAATCGAAGCCCCTAAGTCTAGCAAAACTTTATCAAAATTAGATTGTCCAATTTTACATGGCACAGAAAAGCTGCCAGGGTCTTTCATTTTAGGTGGGAGCGTTCTTTGGAGAACGGCTGAGACCGTCTCACTCATCTTCACCACCTGTTCCTCCCTTGTATGCCTCCTTGTTGTGCACAGCTCCTTTAAAAATTTGGCATACTTGGGAATTTGCTTGATACACTCAAGCAATGGTATGTTCACCTCCACACGTCTGAAAATGTCAAGTACCTCCTCATCTGCTTTCTCCTTCTTCGATTTTGCAAACCTGGAAGGAAAAGGCAAACAAGAAGATTGGTTAGCATTAACTAATCCACTTGAATTAGAATTATTCACCTTATGTGTCTCTGAGGTAGCGGGATCTTTCTCCAAGTCCCTTTTCTTCATAGTCTCGAGCTCAGCCTTGCTCGGTTTGCTCCTCTCGGCCTCATTGCCGTTTGAATCATCATCATCGCCATGCACCTCATTATTGCCGAGTGTCTCCCTCTCTTGCTCGGCATCAACATGCTCTAGCACGTCATCACCATCATCATGATGATCCACAAACACGTCCTCAACCTCCTTGAGTGCCGGCCCCTTCAAAACTTTACCACTCCTTGTGGTAATTGCATTAGCTTGCTCATTTTTGGGGTTCTTTATTACTCCTCCAGGTAATCTTCCTTGCTCCTGAATCTGCCCCATGAAATCTACAACCTTCCCCATCTGATTCTTCAACTCAGAAATGTCCTTGGTGTTCGAGGTTGTAGATTGCAACAATGTATGAGTTGCATCGTTCAAAGACTTAAGCATGGCGTCATAGTTGGGATTTGACGATGCTTGTGCATTATTGTTGTAGAATTGTTGCTGCTGGGGTCTTGCAAACCCTTGGTATTGCCCTTGAGGTCTTGGTTGAAACACCATTCCTCCTTGGTTAACTTGTGGTGGCGCCACTTGTGTAGGGTTCTGCACATTGCTATTGTTGGCCCAACGAAAATTAGGGTGATCGTTGTACCTTGGATTGAAATTCTGAAAAGTTGAACGTGGCTGCCCTTGGAAACCAACTGAATTAGCTTCCTCAAAATTATCACCTCCACCAACTTGTGGACACACATCTGCCGAATGTCCCTCCATGCTACACACCCCACAGACTTGGGCATGTTTCTGCTTCATAAACTGAGACATCATTTGAGTGAGTTTCCCCACATCTTCCTTAAGCTCCTTGACAACACTTGATTCCTCATAACCGCTGGCCTCACTGACTCGCCTAGAGGAAGTAGACCCGAATTGTTGTTGATTGGTGAAATGCATCTCCAACAAATTCTTAACCTCCTCTCTACTTTTCTCCATTAAAGATCCACCAGCTGCTGAATCTAAGAATCTCCGCTCCAAGGGACGCAACCCTTCATAAAAGTATTGTAGAAGAAGACCCTCACGTATCCCATGATTAGGACACGTTGCAACCAAAGCCTTGTACCTGTCATAGTACACATCAAAGCTCTCATCTGGCTCTTGTCTGATTGAGGTGATCTCCTTTCTGATCTGTGTCACCCTTGATGAAGGAAAATACTTGGTGAGAAATTCCCTCACCATTGTTGTCCAAGAAACCATCTTCCCAGGTGGCATAGCATAAAACCACTCTTGTGCCCTATCCTCCAATGAAAAAGGAAACGCCTTCATCCTCACATGTTGTAAATCTGCCCCAGTTGGGCACATTGACTCACATCTGAATTCGAACTTCTGAATGTGGCGATTAGGATCCTCTCCACTGAGTCCATAAAACTTAGGCAATTGGTGGATAAATCCACCCTTCAGCTCAAATTCTCCTGACTTGCCAGGTGCAACTGCAGGATATGTTACATTACTTGGTCTTACTACTCCTCCTTGTGGCGCATCTACCTGACCATTCTCCTCTCTTAGTGAAGTCATTCTGAATGTAGGATCAGGTAAATCAAAGTTCAAGTACTGAATTGGTATGGGACTTTGGAGTAGCTCGAATTCTGGTTCTTCGTGAAACAAAGGGTTTAGTTCACACGAAGCTTCTGATGGAAATGGTGATGATGGTGCAACAAAATTTCGGTTGAAAAGTGATGAGGTGGGAGAAACAAACTGATGTTCTGGTGTAGAAGTGCTCGGCAAAACTGGCTCTTCTTCTTCTTGGTTGCAAATTCTTTTCAATCTATCCTCAATCTCTTGTGACCAACCAAGATTCATGTACCTGAAATTGTTTAAATTTCGAGGTGTTTAATAAATGAATTTATAAAGAAAACAATCGTGTATAGTTAGTATGTAACAATTAGTGTTAGGGTAAATATATCACACAAGTATAAGTATCAACGAAAATTTAACTATAAAAATGTAAAAATGTTACACGAAATTTCAAGTATGTATAAGTGTAAGAAAAATTTAAAGTATGTTACATAAAAGTTCAACGTGTAAATGTATAATGACAAACGAAAATTTGCAAGTATATGTTACATGAAAAAGTTACAAGTATATTACAAAGATGTATATCACACGAAATTCACAAATAAGACTCACACAATTTCACAAGTATAACAGAAAAATGTGTTTTATGTATCTCTAATTAAATTGCTATATGATTTGTTCGAATTTTCAAAGTACGTGGAGCAGAGGAGATAACGGTGCAATGGACTGATACAGCCCCCGGTAGTATCATGCTTGATCCGATATACCTCAAAAATTCAAACCAAGAAACATTTTCTTGTGAGATTAAAAATTTACTTATGTCAAACTCATTTAAGATTCTGAAGCTCGGTGGACGTGCGGCCTAGGTCTATCGACTAGACACAAGGTTCCGTGGTTTCAGAAGGCTAGAACGAAGGTACTAATAATGGAGTGAGGCAAGACTCGTTGTTGGTTACCACGGAGAGCGAACTCCCAATCGACTCACTCACAGGGAATGAACATCAGTCTGTGGGCCTTGAGATCTAGTTAAACAAACCTCAATACCAAAATTAGAACAAACGAAATATGATTGCCCCTTACTCAGTTGAGAACCTTATGTTGTCAGTTCCACTAAAGTGCATAAAAGCCGCCCTCAACCTCATAAAAACGCAAGCGCTAGTATGAAGGGTTAAGGCTAAAAGCAACATTAGTGACCTTACCTATTCCTCTTCCCCTCAAAACCATAAACAAACTTAACACAAATAGACCTTCAAAACTCCCTAACAATTTAAACTAGTTAAGCACATCACACGAAATTTTTTTTTTTTTTTTTTTTTTTTTTTTTTTTTTTTTTTTTTTTTTTTTACAAGTATCTATGTTGGTTTGGTTTTTAAATTACATCGATTATGTAAGTATTATGATTGCCGAACTTAGGATTTCTAGGTGTCTTTTATTCACACAACTTTAAAATTCGAGGTACGTGGAGCAGAGGAGATAACAGTGCAATGGGCTGAAACAGTCCAAGGTAGTATCATGCTTATTCCGATATACCTCAAAAATTAAAGACGAATTTTACCTTTTTGAAGAAAAATAGATTCCACATATGCTTAAGTTATTTTCTAGCGTCTAAAGTGAGGTGATGCTTCGGCACAAGCTGTCGTCTAGGTCGAACGTATTTTACTTTTCTAAGGCGATGTCGTTAAGATTCACGGAGAGTAAACTCTCTTTAGGAACAAGGCAGGTCTCAAAGTTTTTAACCACGGAGGACAAGTCCCCTATCGACTCACTCACAGAGAATGAACATCAGTCTATGGGTCTTGAGAACCAGTTTTACGAACCTCGCACCATTCAATGAAAATAACTTGCCCTATACTTGGTAAAATAAACTCGGATCCCTAGCGGTCTCAAGTGTTGATTAAAACCGCCCTCAACCTCATAAAAATAATACCAAGTTAGCGTTTTTATGCGTGGGGGGCCAACGATGGACTAATTCCAACATTGCAGGGCCCGTTTCCCAATCTACACAAAAACATACCTAACATGGCATCACTCGTATGAAGGGTTATGGTTATGATCAACAAAAGAGGCTTCACCTACATGTTACACTTTAGAAACTACAATAAACTACAAGCATACACAAAAACTATCAACTTCCTAGAAATTATCTAGGTGTATCAACATCATAATAATAATAACACACAAAAATCGGCAATTAAGAGCAAAAACCAAAAACCAAAAATAAAAACAAAAATAAAAATCGGAAAATTAACCTATTTACTATTACATTTCCAAAAATCCTATTAATACAATTCCCAAAACTATTGCAGAAATTAAATAATTTACAATTATACAAAGTTACAAACAACACTTTATGAATCAAAAATTTATAATTTCCCCGGCAACGGCGCCAAAAACTGATGGGATCACATGCGTGCACAATTTGTACCTGCAAAACAATCTCATACAAATAATACCCTTCTTTTGTCGAGTGTAGTATTGACAAGTAGGGATCGTTCTATCCGGGGAAATCAAGGGCTTTTAATCACATAAAGTATTGCAAATAAAGGGGGTGTCGATTTTTATAACTAATTACCTACTGAATTTTTACAAATTCTAAAACCTAAATTATTATATACAATTGATCATCACCTTTCACACAATCACCAAACACAAATCACATTACACATGCAATATAATTAAAACAAGTAATAGGGCAGCAGCAAATATCGAATTCAAGATCAATTAAGTTCCAATTTAATTAGAGCCAATGCGGTTATTCTAATTATTCAAAACATCACAAGTATTTAGAATCCAACATGCGTGTAATCCTAAACATGGTACTAATCAGTTTAATAACACAATGCGTAGAAATTAAACACAATTAGCACATAAGCACAATATGTCGAATTGGAACATGTTAGCAAGTATGGCGTCACCCATCTCACATCGACATGTAAATTTCCATAATTACTCTTACCCTTAGATTAATACATGTCAAATCCAACATGCGTGTAATTCAACATGTATTAAATCGGCATATGAATTTAATACCTAGATAACACTCATGGCCATCGAATGCATCTAGATATCTCCTTCGGTTCCACACGAATTAAGGAAATAAACCTAATTAAAATCAAGAACACATTCAAAACCTACTGCCCATACAACATATTTAATCATATCATATGCATAAATCGGCAATCATATATGAAAATCCCAAACATTTATAACAAAGATCCAAAGATCCCATATATGATTATCAATACCAAAATAAAATTCAGAAACCAAAACATACTTCATAGACAAAGTTATGTTTAAATACAAAGAAACAAAAACCAATAAAATACAATCCATGATTACAACCTTATGAAGATTTCGGCAAGGATTGGTGATGGTGGAATTTCGTGAGAGATGATGAGTGGATTCGGCAAGGTTTCTTGGTAAAATTTCTGGAATTAATTTGGCAGGGATTCGGCAAGGTAAAAGTGAGGAAAGGGAGATCATTTTTATGAATACAAAGTGTGTATATATAGAGGATAGGAGGAGCTAGGGTTTCGGCAAAGTGTGAAGCACAAGCTAACCGAAACCCTTAAGGTTTTGTATTTCGGCAAGCATTATCCTCTAGCAACCGAAACTATCTTCTCTTTTGTTCTTCAAATAATTCTTTGATTCGGCAACAAGCTAATGCATGTAGCTTTTATCAAGTCCAAGTTCATTCCATGCCTTGTTCTCTTTTAATCTTGCCGAAAGTCCTCCTCCATTTAATCTCTAATTCATGCATTATCCAAGATATAATCCAAGGAAAATCGGAATTAAATCCTCTAGGATTTCTGAATTGAAGCACGGCATAAGGAGACCAAAACCGAATTGGTTTCATCCTTCTTTTCTTTCACGCCAAGACTCCTCCTTTCTTTTCTTCTTTTCCGAAATTCTATCAAAAATAATAGAATTAATTCTTCAATTAAATCTTCATCTTGGCCGGCCATGTGGTCTTCTAATCCAATTCTTCATCCTTGAAAGTGCACGGCACAAGTCTTCTCTCCTTGCCGAAAATTATCTTTAATATAAAGATAATAACTCCTCCTTTATCTCCAAGTAATATCTGAAAATAAAGAAAAGAAATACAAAATTAAACCATGCATTAAACTTGTCCTAATCTAGACAAATAATGTCTTAAAAAGACATAGATGTAATAGATAAGATTATTAGATTAGGGAAGTTTCCAAATCCATTTTGGATTTCTTTTTCTTGATCTACACGGCATGGCATCTTCATATTCCACCGAAAATTCTTCCATTTGCCTTCTCATGATTTCCTGAAAATATCATTATGAAATAAATCAAGAAGAAGACAAAATATGTAGCACAATTATCATGAGTAAGAGTCCTAGATAGATAAGGAATCCTAGTCCAACAAGGAGTTGTATTTTCAATGAAATTCTTTCGACGATTCAAAAACGTCGAGCGTTTGTAGACTCCTTGTTCGACTAAAATTCTTCACTCGTAGACTTCAATTGGTACTCAAACTCGTAGAATCCTTGTTCAACTGGAATTCCTACTTTGGTAAGGATTCCTTTTCCAAATAGAGTTCTACTTGAAAAAGGAGTCCTAGTCATATTAAAACTCTTATTAGGAATCCTAGTTCAATAAGGACTCCACCATAATTATGCACTTTTAACATTTATAGCACAAAACTGATAGGAGCATAAAATGCGACGTTCTTAATATGTTTTTACCCCCATTTATGCAATTCTTAACCCTTATTGTTGTAATATAGAGTCATTGAGTCGTGTTTGGAGTCTTTGGCAGAGTTGGTGTACAATTGAGCGTAAAATGTAGAAATTGTCGGAAAATGTGAAGAGTTCTAGTTTGAGTAGGAGTCCTTATTTGACTAGGAATCCTGTTTGGACTAGGAAACCTGTTTTGACTATGAAACTTGTCGGAATAGAAATCTTTATTGTTCGTCGTTTCTGAAACATGTGAGGAAAATTTAGAGTCCTATTTGGATTAGGAATCGTCCTGTTTAGGAAAGTCCTACTTGAACTATGACTGTTATTCTTCGACTTTCCTATTTTGATTTTCCTATTCTAGTAACTTTCTCAATCTAGTAAGTTCCTTGATTTGAATTGGAAACTTTCCTAATCTAATGATCTTATCTATTACATATATGTCTTGTTAAGACATCATTTGTCTAGATTAGGACAAGTTTAATACATGGATTAATTCTTTATTTCTTTTCTTTATTTTCAGATTTTATTTGAAGATAAAGGAGGGGATAAATTCTGATTATTCAAGGAATTTGTGAAGAGATAAGCAAAGGATTTTCGGCAAATTTATGAAGAGAGAAGCAAGGACCGAATGTGGACTTTATTTCAAGCAAGGTTCAAGATGATATTGCTGATTTAATTCAAGAATAATTCAAGAGATAATTAGAAGATTATTCAGCAATATCTATAAGGATTTTCGGTAAATGCAATTGAGAGAAAGGGGGAAGTATTTTGCTGAATTAATTCAAGGATAATTCAAGTGATAATATGAAGACTTATTCAGCCATTATCCTAGGAATTTCGGAAAAGAAGAAAAGAGAAAAGAAGGGATGCATGTGGACTGAATGGAGGCTTGGTTCAATAGCTTGTTGCTGAAAATAATAAGAGATAATTCAAGAGATATTGTTGCACATTTCCAGCTATTTTGACCAAAGAATTTCAGAAATTAAAGAGAAGGATGAGGGCTGCCGAAACCCTAGAGGAGGATGATTCACACGGCACAACCCTAGGGTTTTAACAAAACCCTAGGTTCCCTTGCTCTTCTATAAATACCTCCCCATATTTTCAGAAAAAAGGATCTCCCTTTCCTCACTTTAACCTTGCCGAATCCCTGCCATTTTATTTCCACAAATTATATACCAAGGAGCAAAGCCGAATCCACCTTCCATCTCTCACAAAAATCCACCATCACCAATCCTTGCCGAAATCTTCATAAGGTTGTAATCATGGATTGTATTATTTTGGTTTTTGTTACTTTGTATTTAAACATAACTTTGTCTATGAAGTATGTTTTGGTTTCTGGATTTATTTTTGGTATTGATAATTATATGTGGGATCTTCGGATCTTTGTTATAAATGTTTGGGAATTTTGTATATGATTGCCGAATTATATATGTGATGTGATTAAATATGTTTTATGGACAGCAAGCTTTAGCATATTTTCTTGATTTTAATTAGGTTTATTTCCTTAATTCGTGGGGAACCGAAGGAGATGTCTAGATGCACTCGAAAGGCCATGAGTGTTATCTAGATGTTGAATTCATATTCCGATCTAATACATGTTGAATTACACGCATGTTGGATTTGACATGTATTAATCTAAGGGTAAGAGTAATTATGGAAATTTACATGTCGATGTGAGATGAGTGACGCCATACTTGCTAACATGTTCCAATTCGACATATTGTGCTTATGTGCTAATTGTGTTTAATTTCTACGCATTGTGTTATTAAACTGATTAGTACCATGTTTAGGATTACACGCATGTTGGATTCTAAATACTTATGATGTTTTGAATAATTAGATATACCGCATTGGCTCTAATTAAATTGGAACTTAATTGATCTTGAATTCGTTATATGCTTGCTGCCCCTATTACTTGTTTTAATTTTATTGCATGTATAGTGTGATTTGTGTTTGGTGATTGTGTGAAAGGTGATGATCAAATGTATATAGTAATTTAGGTTTTATTTTCGTAATTTTCAGTAGATATTAGATACCATTTCCAATCCCCCCATATTATTATGTGATGCTTTATGAAATTAAATGCCCTTGATTTCCCCGGATAGAACGATCCCTACTTGTCCTAACTACAATCGACACAAGAAGGGTATTATTGGTATGCGATCATTTTGCAGGTACAAATTGTGCACGCATTGTGGTCCCATCAATTTTTGGCGCCGTTGCCGGGGAAATTAAAATTATTTAATTTCATGATGTGTTACTTTGTATCATTGTATAAATTGTGATGTGCATAATTGTTTATAGTTTCTGTTTTGTATAAGTATTAGGTTTCGGTTTTTGTTTATAATTGTGGCCGAATGTATGATATAATATGTGATTTATGTGTGTAACATTTAGATAAATTGCTAAGAAGTTAAAGATTTATTTATGTTTAGTTTATTGTAGGTTCTAAAGTGAACGGAATAGGTGAAGTCCCTTTTGTTAATATTAGCTTTAACCCTCCATTTGTACCTTGTTAAGGTCATTTGGGGTTGAGGGCGGTTTTTATTAACACTTGGAGAACTGTCTAACACATGGTTATTCTTAACTGAGTAAGGGGCATAAAGGTTCGCCTATTTTTTTCGTTTGTCTTTAATTTGGTTTCAAGGTTTGTTTAACTAGATCTCAAGGGCCACAGACTGACGTTCCTTCTCGGTGAGGGAGTCGATAGGGAGTTCGCTCTCCGTGGTTACCAACAACGAGTCTTGCCTTGATCCATCTTAGAAACTTTCGTTCTAGCCTTCTGAAAACACGGAATAGTCATGTCTAGACGACAATACTTGGGCCGCACGTCCACCTTGCTTTAGAACTTAGAAAATAACTTTACATAAATAGATTTATATAGCTTCACAAATGAAAGATGTCTTTAAATTTTAAGGTATATCGGATTAAAGCATGATACTACCTTGGGCTGCTTCAGCCCATTGCACTGTTATCTCCTCTGCTCCACGTACCTTGAATTTTAAAAGTGTTGCGAACAAAAGCAATTAGACTCTAAGAGTTCGACATATTTGATGTGTTATAATTTTCGGATACTTTGTGAATAATGAACCGAATTCTTGTGTAAATAACATGTAAATTTTCGTGAAACATTGTGTAAATTTCGTGTGAAAATTTTGTGTGATATACTTGAAATAATTTTGTGTTAACCTATACATATTACTTCTAACTTATTTCTAACCTATACTCTAACTTATTCTAACTCATTCTTTCTAACCTATACATGTTGATTCTGAAGATTCTTGTAGAATTTAATTGTTCATTACAGATCATAAAGAAGAGATGAAGAATTATGTTGTAAACAGTTGATTGAAGCTCTCATTGACTTGGGAAGGACGACAAGTGTTGAAAGAAATGAGACTCCATTCTCTAAACTTTTGTTCATGATTTGCAATTAAATTCTACTTAGCTAATTATTGTATATTTATACACTAACTTCTAACTTCAGCTAAGTCACTAATTCACTACTAACTTATTCTTTGAATTCTCATCTCCACTCTTCTAAATTTCTTTATCTTGATGTGATGCAGTTGAAGAGTGGAGTAATCATGCATCGAGTTATGATAACCATTGTAAGGAGGCACGAATTTGGAGTGCGCACTCCAAAAGGCGTCATCCACAACTTGATAAAGAAGTGAAGAGTCTAGGCTAAAGGACTATAAACATTAAGCGCTGCATGGGAGGCAACCCATTTCAACCAAAATTGTGAAGGAGCCGTCTACGAGAGTTTGAATTTTCTAAATCCCTAAACTCTTTTTGGTTGAATTGTATAAATGTGAAACTTGTTGAATTATCATATGCTTAGAAATTACAACATTATTTCTGGTTTACATTGAGGACAATGTAATTTTCTAAGTGTGGGGTAGTGGTACATGTTTCACATGTTTGTTTTTGTTTTGAGTCTTTTGTTGCTTTTATTTGATTTTTATTTTGTTTGAGTCTTAGGTTGCCCCTAAAGAGTCGATGATGATTATATCTTTTAATACATAGATGATTGTTTTGCATAATCATAAAAATTAATTGTGAGTTTCATGGATATTGTGATTGGTATGAACATGTGAGATTATGGTTGACATACAATAAAGCATGCATGTTTGAGTTAATTTGTTTCCATAATATCCTATGTGAGCTTTCGTGCCAAATACTTTCTTCTTGTGCGATAAATATAATACATGGCAGAAACTTGTCTAAACTTCATCATTCTTTGATTATTCAATGACTATGTGCCATAGATTTTAATGAACTCTAGAATGCTAGAACTCACTCTTGTTGATTTTTGAGACTATTATTCATGAAATACCTTGATTTCGAAAGTGATTGAGAAGATCTTGTTAGGATTACCACTAAAGCCAAATAAAGCTTATGCCTAATTTGTGCCCGTCGTGGGACTCCTTAGTTTTAACCCCTTTGAGCCGAAATTCAGCCATTTTATTTCATCACCATGAAACACATTCCTTATGCTTAGAATAGTTTTTTTCCTAACCCTTGTTATCAAGACTTGGTAAAGCTTAATTTTATTGTGGAATTGTGATTTGGAGTGATGATTTGAAGCAAGTGTGGGGTGAACCAATCCAAAAGCATGAAAGAAATAGGACTGCCGAAAAAAAAAAAAAAAAAAAAAAAAAAAAAAAAAAAAGAAAGAAAAGAAATTCGGCAACAAAAAGAAGAATAAAAATGCTTTGGATTGAGTTCTTGTTGTGAATTTGGAGTTGTATGATTATTTGAATGTCTAACATTGTTATACTTGACCTTTGTTCATTTTCACTATTTTATGGGGAAGAAAAGAATGAAGTTTGGGCCCAACATGATAAAATTTGGCCCTTTGGTGTGAAGTCATAAGGAGTATTGAGTTTTACTAAGTCTTGGTGACATTTTATCACCATTATCCTAAATACGAATACCTTATGCCAAGCCCTATTATATCCCCTTGTAAAGATCTCTCATGATTCTTAAAATAGGTGAACTTTGTATGTGGAGATTATCTCAAGAGTTGAGCTTATGGTTTTGGTTCATTTGTGCACATAATTGTTAAATGAAGTTTATCTTGATAATACTATTCACAAAGTGCCTTTATTTGATGACATATGCAAGTTACTCTTTGTAATTCTTAATCTATTCTCTTGCATATACTTTGAGTGAATAATGCCAATTCATGAGTGAAAAGAAGAGAGTATGCCTAGTGAGGAGGATTGGATTAACTTGACATGTTTACATGCTTATTTTCTCACTTCTCACTTGTTCATGCTATGATACATGTCTATGACGCTTGGGATTATTGTGCTTACATTGAATGCTTAACTTGAAAGCTATGTGTTTAAAGATCCTGAGACAATCATTTTAGGGGCAGTAGTGTTGAGTCTTTTTATTTGTTTTGCTAAGGGACTAGCAAAAGCTAAGTGTGGGGTAGTTGATAGGAGCATAAAATGCGACGTTCTTAATATGTTTTTACCCCCATTTATGCAATTCTTAACCCTTATTGTTGTAATATAGAGTCATTGAGTCGTGTTTGGAGTCTTTGGCAGAGTTGGTGTACAATTGAGCGTAAAATGTAGAAATTGTCGGAAAATGTGAAGAGTTCTAGTTTGAGTAGGAGTCCTTATTTGACTAGGAATCCTGTTTGGACTAGGAAACCTGTTTTGACTATGAAACTTGTCGGAATAGAAATCTTTATTGTTCGTCGTTTCTGAAACATGTGAGGAAAATTTAGAGTCCTATTTGGATTAGGAATCGTCCTGTTTAGGAAAGTCCTACTTGAACTATGACTGTTATTCTTCGACTTTCCTATTTTGATTTTCCTATTCTAGTAACTTTCTCAATCTAGTAAGTTCCTTGATTTGAATTGGAAACTTTCCTAATCTAATGATCTTATCTATTACATATATGTCTTGTTAAGACATCATTTGTCTAGATTAGGACAAGTTTAATACATGGATTAATTCTTTATTTCTTTTCTTTATTTTCAGATTTTATTTGAAGATAAAGGAGGGGATAAATTCTGATTATTCAAGGAATTTGTGAAGAGATAAGCAAAGGATTTTCGGCAAATTTATGAAGAGAGAAGCAAGGACCGAATGTGGACTTTATTTCAAGCAAGGTTCAAGATGATATTGCTGATTTAATTCAAGAATAATTCAAGAGATAATTAGAAGATTATTCAGCAATATCTATAAGGATTTTCGGTAAATGCAATTGAGAGAAAGGGGGAAGTATTTTGCTGAATTAATTCAAGGATAATTCAAGTGATAATATGAAGACTTATTCAGCCATTATCCTAGGAATTTCGGAAAAGAAGAAAAGAGAAAAGAAGGGATGCATGTGGACTGAATGGAGGCTTGGTTCAATAGCTTGTTGCTGAAAATAATAAGAGATAATTCAAGAGATATTGTTGCACATTTCCAGCTATTTTGACCAAAGAATTTCAGAAATTAAAGAGAAGGATGAGGGCTGCCGAAACCCTAGAGGAGGATGATTCACACGGCACAACCCTAGGGTTTTAACAAAACCCTAGGTTCCCTTGCTCTTCTATAAATACCTCCCCATATTTTCAGAAAAAAGGATCTCCCTTTCCTCACTTTAACCTTGCCGAATCCCTGCCATTTTATTTCCACAAATTATATACCAAGGAGCAAAGCCGAATCCACCTTCCATCTCTCACAAAAATCCACCATCACCAATCCTTGCCGAAATCTTCATAAGGTTGTAATCATGGATTGTATTATTTTGGTTTTTGTTACTTTGTATTTAAACATAACTTTGTCTATGAAGTATGTTTTGGTTTCTGGATTTATTTTTGGTATTGATAATTATATGTGGGATCTTCGGATCTTTGTTATAAATGTTTGGGAATTTTGTATATGATTGCCGAATTATATATGTGATGTGATTAAATATGTTTTATGGACAGCAAGCTTTAGCATATTTTCTTGATTTTAATTAGGTTTATTTCCTTAATTCGTGGGGAACCGAAGGAGATGTCTAGATGCACTCGAAAGGCCATGAGTGTTATCTAGATGTTGAATTCATATTCCGATCTAATACATGTTGAATTACACGCATGTTGGATTTGACATGTATTAATCTAAGGGTAAGAGTAATTATGGAAATTTACATGTCGATGTGAGATGAGTGACGCCATACTTGCTAACATGTTCCAATTCGACATATTGTGCTTATGTGCTAATTGTGTTTAATTTCTACGCATTGTGTTATTAAACTGATTAGTACCATGTTTAGGATTACACGCATGTTGGATTCTAAATACTTATGATGTTTTGAATAATTAGATATACCGCATTGGCTCTAATTAAATTGGAACTTAATTGATCTTGAATTCGTTATATGCTTGCTGCCCCTATTACTTGTTTTAATTTTATTGCATGTATAGTGTGATTTGTGTTTGGTGATTGTGTGAAAGGTGATGATCAAATGTATATAGTAATTTAGGTTTTATTTTCGTAATTTTCAGTAGATATTAGATACCATTTCCAATCCCCCCATATTATTATGTGATGCTTTATGAAATTAAATGCCCTTGATTTCCCCGGATAGAACGATCCGTACTTGTCCTAACTACAATCGACACAAGAAGGGTATTATTGGTATGCGATCATTTTGCAGGTACAAATTGTGCACGCATTGTGGTCCCATCAAAAACCGATCCACACAAATATTAGAAACGACGAAAGATAAAGAAATCAATTCCGACAAGTTTCCTAGTCAAAACAGGTTTCCTAGTCCAAACAGGATTCCTAGTACAACAAGGAGTCCTACTTAAACTAAAACTCTTCAAAAATCGACATTTCTGCATTTTTAGCTCAATTTATTCACCAACACTTGCCAACGACTCTAACACGACTCAATGACTCTATATTACAACAATAAGGGATAAGAAATGCATAAATGGGGATAAAAACATATTAAGAACGTCGCATTTTATGCTCCTATCAATATCATTAATTTATTTACCTCATTTTACTTTGCATTTTCCCCTAATTTTTAATAAGTAGTTAACGAACGTAAGTGAATTGAGGTTGTTTTAAATCAACCAAAACCCAACTTTTAAGTCTTTTAGGGACCTCCTAAAACCTACAAGCATAGTCTTTTACCTTATTACTTTAATTTCTCCTCAGTTTTCTTAGAAATTTAACAAATCATCAAGTTTCTTTCGAATTTCTACGTTCTCGAAATCCACCGAAACCCAACTTTTTATTCTTCTAGAGACCTCGTAATACCAACGGGCGTGAACTTTTAGGTCATATCATTAATTTTACCTCATTTTTCCTTGCATTTTCCCCTAACTTTTTACAAGTAGTTAAGGATCGTAAGTGAATTGAGGTTGTTTTAAACCCACCAATACCCAACTTTTAAGTCTTTTAGAGACCTCCTAAAACCTACAAGAATAGTCTTTTACCTTATTACTTTAATTTCTCCTCAGTTTTCTTAGAATTTTAACAAATCATCAAGTTTCTTTCGAATTTCTACGTTCTCGAAATCCACCGAAACCCGACTTTTTATTCTTCTAGGGACCTCGTAATACAACCGGGAGTGAACTTTTAGGTCATATCACTAATTTTACCGCATTTTACCTTGCATTTTCCCCTAATTTTTAACATGTAGTTAAATACCGTAAGTGAATTGAGGTTGTTTTAAATCCACCAAAACCCAACTTTTATGTCTTCTAGGGACCTCCTAAAACCTAGAACAATAGTCTTTTACCTTATTACTTTAATTTCTCCTCAGTTTTCTTAGAATTTTAACAAATCATCAAGTTTCTTTCGAATTTCTACGTTCTCGAAATCCACCGAAACCCAACTTTTTATTCTTCTAGGGACCTCGTAATACAACCGGGAGTGAACTTTTAGGTCATATCATTAATTTTACCTCATTTTTCCTTGCATTTTCCCCTAATTTTTAACATGTAGTTAAATATCGTAAGTCAATTGAGGTTGTTTTAAATCCACCAAAACCCAACTTTTATGTCTTCTAGGGACCTCTTTAAACATACAAGATTTATCTTTTTCTTAAAGGCTTTAATTTCTCCTCATTTTGCTTAGAATTTTAACAAATCATCAAGTTTCTTTCCAGGTTTGACGTTCTCGAAATCCACCGAAACCCAACTTTTTCTTCTTCAAGGGACGTCCTAAGGCCAACGGGAGTGAACTTTTAGATCATATTATTAATTTTACCTCATTTTTCATTGCATTTTCTCCTAATTTTTAACAAGTAGTTAAGGATCGTAAGTGAATTGAGGTTGTTTTAAACCCACAAAAACCCAACTTTTATGTCTTTTAGAGACCTCCTAAAACCTACAAGAATAACCTTTTTCCTTATTTCTTTAATTTCTCCTCAGTTTTCTTAGAATTTTAACAAATTATCAAGTTTATTTCGAATTTCTACGTTCTCGAAATCCTCCGAAACCTAACTTTTTATTCTTCTAGGGACCTCGTAATACAACCGGGAGTGAACTTTTAGGTCATATCATTAATTTTACCGCATTTTACCTTGCATTTTCCCCTAATTTTTAACATGTAGTTAAATACCGTAAGTGAATTGTGGTTGTTTTAAATCCACCAAAACCCAACTTTTATGTCTTTTAGAGACCTCCTAAAACCTACAAGAATAACCTTTTTCCTTATTTCTTTAATTTCTCCTCAGTTTTCTTAGAATTTTAACAAATTATCAAGTTTATTTCGAATTTCTACGTTCTCGAAATCCACCGAAACCCAACTTTTTATTCTTCTAGAGACCTCGTAATACCAACGGGCGTGATCTTTTAGGTCATATCATTAATTTTACCTAATTTTTCCTTACATTTTCCCCTAATTTTTTACAAGTAGTTAAGCATCGTAAGTGAATTGAGGTTGTTTTAAACCCACAAAAACCCAACTTTTATGTCTTTTAGAGACCTCCTAAAACCTACAAGAATAACCTTTTTCCTTATTTCTTTAATTTCTCCTCAGTTTTCTTAGAATTTTAACAAATTATCAAGTTTATTTCGAATTTCTACGTTCTCGAAATCCTCCGAAACCCAACTTTTTATTCTTCTAGGGACCTCGTAATACAACCAGGAGTGAACTTTTAGGTCATATCATTAATTTTACCGCATTTTACCTTGTATTTTCCCCTAATTTTTAACATGTAGTTAAATACCGTAAGTGAATTGTGGTTGTTTTAAATCCACCAAAACCCAACTTTTATGTCTTCTAGGGACCTCCTAAAACCTAGAACAATAGTCTTTTACCTTATTACTTTAATTTCTCCTCAGTTTTCTTAGAATTTTAACAAATCATCAAGTTTCTTTCGAATTTCTACGTTCTCGAAATCCACCGAAACCCAACTTTTTATTCTTCTAGGGACCTCGTAATACAACCGGGAGTGAACTTTTAGGTCATATCATTAATTTGACCTCATTTTTCCTTGCATTTTCCCCTAATTTTTAACATGTAGTTAAATATCGTAAGTCAATTGAGGTTGTTTTAAATCCACCAAAACCCAACTTTTATGTCTTCTAGGGACCTCTTTAAACATACAAGATTTATCTTTTTCTTAAAGGCTTTAATTTCTCCTCATTTTGCTTAGAATTTTAACAAATCATCAAGTTTCTTTCCAGGTTTGACGTTCTCGAAATCCACCGAAACCCAACTTTTTCTTCTTCAAGGGACGTCCTAAGGCCAACGGGAGTGAACTTTTAGATCATATTATTAATTTTACCTCATTTTTCATTGCATTTTCTCCTAATTTTTAACAAGTAGTTAAGGATCTTAAGTGAATTGAGGTTGTTTTAAACCCACCAAAACCCAACATTTAAGTCTTTTAGAGACCTCCTAAAACCTACAAGAATACTCTTTTACCTTATTACTTTAATTTCTCCTCAGTTTTCTTAGAATTTTAACAAATCATCAAGTTTCTTTCGAATTTCTACGTTCTCGAAATCCACCGAAACCCAACTTTTTATTCTTCTAGGGACCTCGTAATACAACCGGGAGTGAACTTTTAGGTCATATCATTAATTTTACCTCATTTTTCCTTGCATTTTCCCCTAATTTTTAACATGTAGTTAAATATCGTAAGTCAATTGAGGTTGTTTTAAATCCACCAAAACCCAACTTTTATGTCTTCTAGGGACCTCTTTAAACATACAAGATTTATCTTTTTCTTAAAGGCTTTAATTTCTCCTCATTTTGCTTAGAATTTTAACAAATCATCAAGTTTCTTTCCAGGTTTGACGTTCTCGAAATCCACCGAAACCCAACTTTTTCTTCTTCAAGGGACGTCCTAAGGCCAACGGGAGTGAACTTTTAGATCATATTATTAATTTTACCTCATTTTTCATTGCATTTTCTCCTAATTTTTAACAAGTAGTTAAGGATCGTAAGTGAATTGAGGTTGTTTTAAACCCACCAAAACCCAACATTTAAGTCTTTTACAGACCTCCTAAAACCTACAAGAATACTCTTTTACCTTATTACTTTAATTTCTCCTCAGTTTTCTTAGAATTTTAACAAATCATCAAGTTTCTTTCGAATTTCTACGTTCTCGAAATCCACCGAAACCCAACTTTTTATTCTTCTAGGGACCTCGTAATACAACCGGGAGTGAACTTTTAGGTCATATCATTAATTTTACCTCATTTTTCCTTGCATTTTCCCCTAATTTTTAACATGTAGTTAAATATCGTAAGTCAATTGAGGTTGTTTTAAATCCACCAAAACCCAACTTTTATGTCTTCTAGGGACCTCTTTAAACATACAAGATTTATCTTTTTCTTAAAGGCTTTAATTTCTCCTCATTTTGCTTAGAATTTTAACAAATCATCAAGTTTCTTTCCAGGTTTGACGTTCTCGAAATCCACCGAAACCCAACTTTTTCTTCTTCAAGGGACGTCCTAAGGCCAACGGGAGTGAACTTTTAGATCATATTATTAATTGTACCTCATTTTTCTTTGCATTTTCTCCTAATTTTTAACAAGTAGTTAAGGATCGTAAGTGAATTGAGGTTGTTTTAAACCCACCAAAACCCAACATTTAAGTCTTTTAGAGACCTCCTAAAACCTACAAGAATACTCTTTTACCTTATGACTTTAATTTCTCCTCAGTTTTTTTAGAATTTTAACAAATCATCAAGTTTCTTTCGAATTTCTACGTTCTCGAAATCCACCGAAACCCAACTTATTATTCTTCTAAGGACCTCGTAATACCAACGGGAGTGAACTTTTACGTCATATCATTAATTTTACCTCATTTTTCCTTGCATTTTCCCCTAATTTTTAACATGTAGTTAAATACCGTAAGTGAATTGAGGTTGTTTTAAATCCACAAAAACCCAACTTTTATGTCTTCTAGCGACCTCTTTAAACATACAAGAATTATCTTTTTCTTAAAGGCTTTAATTTCTCCTCATTTTGCTTAGAATTTTAACAAATCATCAAGTTTCTTTCCAGTTTAGACGTTCTCGAAATCCACCGAAACCCAACTTTTTCCTCTTCAAGGGACGTCCTAAGGCCAACGGGAGTGAACTTTTAGATCATATCATTAATTTATTTACCTCATTTTACTTTGCATTTTCCCCTAATTTTTAATAAGTAGTTAACGAACGTAAGTGAATTGAGGTTGTTTTAAATCAACCAAAACCCAACTTTTAAGTCTTTTAGGGACCTCCTAAAACCTACAAGCATAGTCTTTTACCTTATTACTTTAATTTCTCCTCAGCTTTCTTAGAAATTTAACAAATCATCAAGTTTCTTTCGAATTTCTACGTTCTCGAAATCCACCGAAACCCAACTTTTTATTCTTCTAGAGACCTCGTAATACCAACGGGCGTGAACTTTTAGGTCATATCATTAATTTTACCTCATTTTTCCTTGCATTTTCCCCTAACTTTTTACAAGTAGTTAAGGATCGTAAGTGAATTGAGGTTGTTTTAAACTCATCAATACCCAACTTTTAAGTCTTTTAGAGACCTCCTAAAACCTACAAGAATAGTCTTTTACCTTATTACTTTAATTTCTCCTCAGTTTTCTTAGAATTTTAACAAATCATCAAGTTTCTTTCGAATTTCTACGTTCTCGAAATCCACCGAAACCCGACTTTTTATTCTTCTAGGGACCTCGTAATACAACCGGGAGTGAACTTTTAGGTCATATCACTAATTTTACCGCATTTTACCTTGCATTTTCCCCTAATTTTTAACATGTAGTTAAATACCGTAAGTGAATTGAGGTTGTTTTAAATCCACCAAAACCCAACTTTTATGTCTTCTAGGGACCTCCTAAAACCTAGAACAATAGTCTTTTACCTTATTACTTTAATTTCTCCTCAGTTTTCTTAGAATTTTAACAAATCATCAAGTTTCTTTCGAATTTCTACGTTCTCGAAATCCACCGAAACCCAACTTTTTATTCTTCTAGGGACCTCGTAATACAACCGGGAGTGAACTTTTAGGTCATATCATTAATTTTACCTCATTTTTCCTTGCATTTTCCCCTAATTTTTAACATGTAGTTAAATATCGTAAGTCAATTGAGGTTGTTTTAAATCCACCAAAACCCAACTTTTATGTCTTCTAGGGACCTCTTTAAACATACAAGATTTATCTTTTTCTTAAAGGCTTTAATTTCTCCTCATTTTGCTTAGAATTTTAACAAATCATCAAGTTTCTTTCCAGGTTTGACGTTCTCGAAATCCACCGAAACCCAACTTTTTCTTCTTCAAGGGACGTCCTAAGGCCAACGGGAGTGAACTTTTAGATCATATTATTAATTTTACCTCATTTTTCATTGCATTTTCTCCTAATTTTTAACAAGTAGTTAAGGATCGTAAGTGAATTGAGGTTGTTTTAAACCCACCAAAACCCAACATTTAAGTCTTTTACAGACCTCCTAAAACCTACAAGAATACTCTTTTACCTTATTACTTTAATTTCTCCTCAGTTTTCTTAGAATTTTAACAAATCATCAAGTTTCTTTCGAATTTCTACGTTCTCGAAATCCACCGAAACCCAACTTTTTATTCTTCTAGGGACCTCGTAATACAACCGGGAGTGAACTTTTAGGTCATATCATTAATTTTACCTCATTTTTCCTTGCATTTTCCCCTAATTTTTAACATGTAGTTAAATATCGTAAGTCAATTGAGGTTGTTTTAAATCCACCAAAACCCAACTTTTATGTCTTCTAGGGACCTCTTTAAACATACAATATTTATCTTTTTCTTAAAGGCTTTAATTTCTCCTCATTTTGCTTAGAATTTTAACAAATCATCAAGTTTCTTTCCAGGTTTGACGTTCTCGAAATCCACCGAAACCCAACTTTTTCTTTTTCAAGGGACGTCCTAAGGCCAACGGGAGTGAACTTTTAGATCATATTATTAATTGTACCTCATTTTTCTTTGCATTTTCTCCTAATTTTTAACAAGTAGTTAAGGATCGTAAGTGAATTGAGGTTGTTTTAAACCCACCAAAACCCAACATTTAAGTCTTTTAGAGACCTCCTAAAACCTACAAGAATACTCTTTTACCTTATGACTTTAATTTCTCCTCAGTTTTTTTAGAATTTTAACAAATCATCAAGTTTCTTTCGAATTTCTACGTTCTCGAAATCCACCGAAACCCAACTTATTATTCTTCTAAGGACCTCGTAATACCAACGGGAGTGAACTTTTACGTCATATCATTAATTTTACCTCATTTTTCCTTGCATTTTCCCCTAATTTTTAACATGTAGTTAAATACCGTAAGTGAATTGAGGTTGTTTTAAATCCACAAAAACCCAACTTTTATGTCTTCTAGCGACCTCTTTAAACATACAAGAATTATCTTTTTCTTAAAGGCTTTAATTTCTCCTCATTTTGCTTAGAATTTTAACAAATCATCAAGTTTCTTTCCAGTTTAGACGTTCTCGAAATCCACCGAAACCCAACTTTTTCCTCTTCAAGGGACGTCCTAAGGCCAACGGGAGTGAACTTTTAGATCATATCATTAATTTATTTACCTCATTTTACTTTGCATTTTCCCCTAATTTTTAATAAGTAGTTAACGAACGTAAGTGAATTGAGGTTGTTTTAAATCAACCAAAACCCAACTTTTAAGTCTTTTAGGGACCTCCTAAAACCTACAAGCATAGTCTTTTACCTTATTACTTTAATTTCTCCTCAGCTTTCTTAGAAATTTAACAAATCATCAAGTTTCTTTCGAATTTCTACGTTCTCGAAATCCACCGAAACCCAACTTTTTATTCTTCTAGAGACCTCGTAATACCAACGGGCGTGAACTTTTAGGTCATATCATTAATTTTACCTCATTTTTCCTTGCATTTTCCCCTAACTTTTTACAAGTAGTTAAGGATCGTAAGTGAATTGAGGTTGTTTTAAACCCACCAATACCCAACTTTTAAGTCTTTTAGAGACCTCCTAAAACCTACAAGAATAGTCTTTTACCTTATTACTTTAATTTCTCCTCAGTTTTCTTAGAATTTTAACAAATCATCAAGTTTCTTTCGAATTTCTACGTTCTCGAAATCCACCGAAACCCGACTTTTTATTCTTCTAGGGACCTCGTAATACAACCGGGAGTGAACTTTTAGGTCATATCACTAATTTTACCGCATTTTACCTTGCATTTTCCCCTAATTTTTAACATGTAGTTAAATACCGTAAGTGAATTGAGGTTGTTTTAAATCCACCAAAACCCAACTTTTATGTCTTCTAGGGACCTCCTAAAACCTAGAACAATAGTCTTTTACCTTATTACTTTAATTTCTCCTCAGTTTTCTTAGAATTTTAACAAATCATCAAGTTTCTTTCGAATTTCTACGTTCTCGAAATCCACCGAAACCCAACTTTTTATTCTTCTAGGGACCTCGTAATACAACCGGGAGTGAACTTTTAGGTCATATCATTAATTTTACCTCATTTTTCCTTGCATTTTCCCCTAATTTTTAACATGTAGTTAAATATCGTAAGTCAATTGAGGTTGTTTTAAATCCACCAAAACCCAACTTTTATGTCTTCTAGGGACCTCTTTAAACATACAAGATTTATCTTTTTCTTAAAGGCTTTAATTTCTCCTCATTTTTGATAGGAGCATAAAATGCGACGTTCTTAATATGTTTTACCCTCATTTATGCATTTCTTTTCCCTTATTGTTGTATTATAGAGTCATTGAGTCATGTTAGAGTCGTTGGCAAGTGTTGGTGAATAAATTGAGCTAAAAATGCAGAAATGTCGATTTTTGAAGAGTTTTAGTTTGAGAAGGACTCCTTGTTGTACTAGGAATCCTGTTTGGACTAGGAAACCTGTTTTGACTAAGAAACTTGTCGGAACTGATTTCTTTATCTTTCGTCGTTTCTAATATTTGTGTGGATCGGTTTTGTGCTATAAATCGATAAAATGCATAATTTTGGTGAAGTCCTTATTGAACTAGGATTCCTAATAAGAGTTTGATTGCAACTAGGACTCCTTTTTCAAGTAGAACTCTATTTGGAAAAGGAATCCTTACTAAAGTAGGAATCCCAGTTGGATAAGGATTCTACGAGTTTGAGTACTAATTGAAGTCTACGAGTGAAGAATTTTAGTCGAACAAGGAGTCTACAAACGCTCGACGTTTTTGAATTGTCGAAAGAATTTCATTGAAAATACAACTCCTTGTTGGACTAGGATTCCTTATCTATCTAGGACTCTTACTCATGATAATTGTGCTACATATTTTTGTCTTCTTTTTGATTTATTTCATGATCATATTTTCAGGAAATCATGAGAAGACAAATGGTGGAATTTTCGGCAATTATGATTGTTGCCGTTTTGAACAAGAATTGAAATCCAAAATGGATTTGGAAACTTTCCTAATCTCCTACTCTTATCTATTACATATATGTCTTTTTAAGACATCATTTGTCTAGATTAGGACAAGTTTAATACATGAATTAATTGTATATTTCCTTTCTTTATTTTCAGATATTACATGGAGATAAAGGAGGAGGTATTATCTTTGAATTAAAAGATTATTTTCGGTAAAAGGGAATGCTTGATGCCGCGCACTTCAAGAAGGAAGAGATTGAATTGGACTCTCCATGGCCGGCCAAAGGAGGATTAAATCAAGAATTTAATTCTATTATCTTATAGAATTTCGGATGAGAAGAGAAGAAAAGATGGAGTCTTTGCGTGAAGATAAAGAAGTGGAAACCAAATCGGTTTTGGTTTCCTCTTGTGCCGTACAACATATAATTGGACTCTTAAGGATTAATTCCGATTTTTCCTTGGTGTGCTCTTTGGATAATACATGGATTAATTGAAGAAAAGGAGGAAGATATTCGGCAGAATTATTATAGAGGAAAACATGGGACGAACTTGGACATGATCAAAGCTTGATACATTTGCTTGGTGCCGAATCAAAGGAAGTTTAAGTGAAGAAAATACAAAGATTTATTCGGCTGATTTAAGAGATAAAAATCGGTGGAATTACATGAAGACTTGAAAGACTTGTTGCCGAAACCATATCCAACTTGGTTTCGGTTTGCTTCACTCTATGCCGAACCCTAGTCCCATCCTTCCTCTATAAATACCACACATTGGTATTCAGAAAAACATCTCCCTTTCCTCACTTTTACCTTGCCGAATCCCTGCCAAATTATTTCCACAAATTATATACCAAGGAGCAAAGCCGAATCCACCTTCCATCTCTCACAAAAATCCACCATCACCAATCCTTGCCGAAATCTTCATAAGGTTGTAATCATGGATTGTATTATTTTGGTTTTTATTGCTTTGTATTTAAACATAACTTTGTCTATGAAGTATGTTTTGGTTTATGGATTTAATTTCGGTATTGATAATCATATATGGGATCTTTGGATCTTTGTTATAAATGTTTGGGATTTTTATATATGATTGTCGATTTATGCATGTGATATGATTAAATATGTTGTATGGGCAGTAGTTTTTAGCATGTTTTCTTGATTTTAATTAGGTTTATTTCCTTAATTCGTGTGGAACCGAAGGAGATATCTAGATGCATTCGATGGCCATGAGTGTTATCTAGGTATTAAATTCATATTCCGATTTAATACATGTTGAATTACACGCATGTTGGATTTGACATGTATTAATCTAAGGGTAAGAGTAATTATGGAAATTTACATGTCGATGTGAGATGGGTGACGCCATACTTGCTAACATGTTCCAATTCGACATATTGTGCTTATGTGCTAATTGTGTTTAATTTCTACGCATTGTGTTATTAAACTGATTAGTACCATGTTTAGGATTACACGCATGTTGGATTCTAAATACTTGTGATGTTTTGAATAATTAGAATAACCGCATTGGCTCTAATTAAATTGGAACTTAATTGATCTTGAATTTGATATTTGCTGCTGCCCTATTACTTGTTTTAATTATATTGCATGTGTAATGTGATTTGTGTTTGATGATTGTGTGAAAGGTGATGATCAATTGTATATAATAATTTAGGTTTTAGAATTTGTAAAAATTCAGTAGGTAATTAGTTATAAAAATCGATACCCCCTTTATTTGCAATACTTTATGTGATTAAAATCCCTTGATTTCCCCGGATAGAACGATCCCTACTTGTCAATACTACACTCGACAAAAGAAGGGTATTATTTGTATGAGATTGTTTTGCAGGTACAAATTGTGCACGCATTGTGGTCCCATCAGTTTTTGGCGCCGTTGCCGGGGAAATTATAAATTTTTGATTCATAAAGTGTTGTTTGTAACTTTGTATAATTGTAAATTATTTAATTTCTGCAATAGTTTTGGGAATTGTATTAATAGGATTTTTCGGAAATGTAATAGTAAGTAGGTTTTCCGATTTTTATTTTTGGTTTTTGTTGATCTTAATTGCCGATTTTTGTGTGATATTATTGTGATGTTGATACACCTAGATAATTTCTAGGAAGTTGATAGTTTTTGTGTATGCTTGTAGTTTATTGTAGTTTCTAAAGTGTAACATGTAGGTGAAGCCTCTTTTGTTGATCATAACCATAACCCTTCATACGAGTGATGCCATGATTAGGTATGTTTTTGTGTAGATTGGGAAACGGGCCCTGCAATGTTGGAATTAGTCCATCGTTGGCCCCCCACGCATAAAGACGCTAACTTGGTATTATTTTTATGAGGTTGAGGGCGGTTTTAATCAACACTTGAGACCGCTAGGGATCCGAGTTTATTTTACCAAGTATAGGGCAAGTTATTTTCATTGAATGGTGCGAGGTTTGTAAAACTGGTTCTCAAGACCCATAGACTGACGTTCATTCCCTGTGAGTGAGTCGAAAGGGGACTTGTCCTCCGTGGTTAAAAACTTTGAGACCTGCCTTGTTCCTAAAGAGAGTTTACTCTCCGTGAATTTTAACGACATCGCCTTAGAAAAGTAAAATACGTTCGACCTAGACGACAGCTTGTGCCGAAGCATCACCTCACTTTAGACGCTAGAAAATAACTTAAGCATATGTGGAATCTATTTTTCTTCAAAAAGGTAAAATTCGTCTTTAATTTTTGAGGTATATCGGAATAAGCATGATACTACCTTGGACTGTTTCAGCCCATTGCACTGTTATCTCCTCTGCTCCACGTACCTCGAATTTTAAAGTTGTGTGAATAAAAGACACCTAGAAATCCTAAGTTTCGGCAATCATAATACATACATAATCGATGTAATCTAAAAACCGAACCAACATAGATACTTGTACAAAAATTTTCGTGTGATGTGCATAACTAGTTTAAATTGTTAGGGAGTTTTGAAAGTCTATTTGTGTTGAGTTTGTTTATGGTTTTGAGGGAAAGAGGAATAGGTAAGGTCACTAATGTTGCTTTTAGCCTTAACCCTTCATACTAGCGCTTGCGTTTTTATGAGGTCGAGGGCGGCTTTTATGCACTTTAGTGGAACTGACAACATAAGGTTCTCAACTGAGTAAGGGGCAATCATAGTTCGTTTGTTCTAATTTTGGTATTGAGGTTTGTTTAACTAGATCTCAAGGCCCACAGACTGATGTTCATTCCCTGTGAGTGAGTCGATTGGGAGTTCGCTCTCCGTGGTAACCAACAACGAGTCTTGCCTCACTCCATTATTAGTACTTTCGTTCTAGCCTTCTGAAACCACGGAATCTTGTGTCTAGTCGATAGACCTAGGCCGCACGTCCACCGAGCTTCAGAATCTTAAATAAGTTTGATATAAGTAAATTTTTGATCTCAAAAGAAAACGTTTCTTGGTTTGAATTTTTGAGGTATATCGGATCAAGCATGATACTACCGGGGGCTGTATCAGTCCATTGCACCGTTATCTCCTCTGCTCCACGTACTTTGAAAATTCGAACAAATTATATAGCAATTTAACTAGGGATACATAAAACACATTTTTCTGTTATACTTGTGAAATTGTGTGAGCCTTATTTGTAAATTTTCGTGTGATTTACATCTTTGTAATATACTTGTAACTTTTTCATGTAACATATACTTACAAATTTACGTTTGTTATTATACATATACACGTTGAACTTTTATGAGATATATTGTGAATTTTTCTTACACTTATACATACTTGAAATTTCGTGTAACATTTTTACATATTTATAGTTAAATTTTCGTTGATATTTATACTTGTGATATATTTACCCTAACACTAATTGTTACATACTAACTATACACGTTTGTTTTCTTTAGAAATTCATTTGTTAAACACCTCGAAATTTAAATAATTTCAGGTACATGAATCTTGGTTGGTCACAAGAGATTGAGGATAGATTGAAAAGAATTTGCAACCAAGAAGAAGAAGAGCCAGTTTTGCCGAGCACTTTTACACCAGAACATCAGTTTGTTTCTCCCACCTCATCACTTTTCAACCGAAATTTTGTTGCACCACCATCACCATTTCCATCAGAAGCTTCGTGTGAACTAAACCCTTTGTTTCACGAAGAACCAGAATTCGAGCTACTCCATAGTCCAATACCAATTCAGTACTTAAACTTTGATTTACCTGATCCTACATTCAGAATGACTTCACTAAGAGAGGAGAATGGTCAGGTAGATGCGCCACAAGGAGGAGTAGTAAGACCGAGTAATGTAACATATCCTGCAGTTGCACCTGGCAAGTCAGGAGAATTTGAGCTGAAGGGTGGATTTATCCACCAATTACCTAAGTTTTATGGACTCAGTGGAGAGGATCCTAACCGCCACATTCAGAAGTTCGAATTCAGATGTGAGTCAATGTGCCCAACTGGGGCAGATTTACAACATGTGAGGATGAAGGCGTTTCCTTTTTCACTGGAGGATAGGGCGCAAGAGTGGTTTTATGCTATACCACCTGGGAAGATGATTTCTTGGACAACAATGGTGAGAGAATTTCTCACAAAATACTTTCCATCATCAAGGGTGACACAGATCAGAAAGGAGATCACCTCAATCAGACAAGAGCCAGATGAGAGCTTCGATGTGTACTATGACAGGTACAAGGCTTTGGTGGCAACGTGTCCTAATCATGGGATACGTGAGGGTCTTCTACTACAATACTTTTATGAAGGGTTGCGTCCCTTGGAGAGGAGATTCTTAGACTCAGCAGCTGGTGGATCTTTAATGGAGAAAAGTAGAGAGGAAGTTAAGAATCTGTTGGAGATGCATTTCACTAATCAACAACAATTCGGGTCTACTTCCTCTAGGCGAGTCAGTGAGGCCAGCGGTTATGAGGAATCAAGTGTTGTCAAGGAGCTTAAGGAAGATGTGGGGAAACTCACTCAGATGATGTCTCAGTTTATGAAGCAGAAACATGCCCAAGTCTGTGGGGTATGTAGCATGGAGGGGCATTCATCAGATGTGTGTCCACAAGTTGGTGGAGGAGATAATTTTGAGGAAGCCAATGCAATTGGTTTTCAAGGGCAGCAACGTCCCACTTTTCAGAACTTCAACCCCAGATTTAATGATCACCCTAATTTTAGGTGGGCTAACAACAACAATGTGCAGAACCCTACACATGTGGCGCCACCACAAGTTAATCAAGGAGGAATGGTGTTTCAACCAAGACCTCAAGGGCAATACCAAGGGTTTGCAAGACCCCAGCAGCAACAATTCTACAACAATAATGCACAAGCATCGTCAAATCCCAACTATGACGCCATGCTTAAGTCTTTGAATGATGCAACTCATACATTGTTGCAATCTACAACCTCGAACACCAAGGACATTTCTGAGTTGAAGAATCAGATGGGGAAGGTTGTGGATTTCATGGGGCAGATTCAGGAGCAAGGAAGGTTACCTGGAGGAGTGATTAAGAACCCCAAGAACGAGCAAGCAAATGCAGTTATCACAAGGAGTGGTAAGATTGTGGAGGGGCCGAGCATGAAGAAGAGTGACGAGGCAAAGGAGAATTGTGATGCCAAGTATGATGATGCCGAGTACAATGAGGTGACAAATGGAAATGATGTGACACTCGGCAATAGGGAGACACACGGCCATGACAATGAGAGAAATGCTGAACCGAGCAAGGCTGAGCTCGAGAAGATGAAGAATAGGGACATGGAAAAAGATCCCGCTACCTCAGAGACACTTAAGGTAAAATCTGACTCAAGTGGATTAGTTAATGCTAACCAATCTTCGAGTTTGCCTTTTCCTTCTAGGTTTGCAAAATCAAAGAAGGAGAAATCAGATGAGGAGGTACTTGATATATTCAGGCGTGTGGAGGTGAATATTCCCCTTTTGGAATGCATCAAGCAGATTCCACAGTATGCCAAGTTCTTAAAGGAGCTATGCACAACAAGGAGGCATACTAGGGAGGAGCAGGTGGTGAAGATGAGTGAGACGGTCTCAGCCGTTCTCCAAAGAAAGCTTCCACCTAAAATGAAAGACCCTGGCAGCTTTTCTGTACCTTGTAAAATTGGACAATCATTTTTTGATAAAGTTTTGCTAGATCTAGGGGCTTCTATTAATGTCATGCCTTATAATGTGTATAAGTCCCTAGGTTTGGGCGAGTTGAAAAAGGATAATGTAATCATTCAACTCGCCGATAGGTCTAACAAGTATCCTGAGGGATATGTTGAGGATGTTCTTGTGCAGGTGAATAATTTGATATTTCCTGCAGATTTCTATGTGCTTCAAATGGAGGAGTCGCCCATTAATTCCACTCAACTATTGTTGGGGCGACCATTTATGAGGACAGCAAGAACGAAAATTGATGTGGCTGAAGGCAATCTCACCATGGAGTTCGATGGTGAAGTGATTGGCTTCAACATCTTTGAGGCCATGAGGTATCCAATTTCTGATTTAAAACCTTGCTATAATGTTGATGTAGTTGATTCTATTGCGCAGGTTTTATCAGAAACTTTGGATCAATAGCAACTAGCTATTGAGCAAGGGGCCGGAATTGACACAAATGGGGAGCGAAAATGTTGTGGCGGATCACTTGAGCAGAATTGTGAGAGAAGAGGAAACGTTACCACTTCAGGAAACTTTCCCAGATGAGCAGCTTTTTCGAGTGGACACAAAAGAACCTTGGTATGCAGACATTGTCAATTATTTAGTTACTAAAACTTTTCCAAGTACATGTTTGCAGGCAGCCAAGACAAGGATTAAAAAGAATGCAAGACACTACATATGGGACGACCCATATCTATGGAGGACGTGTAGTGATCAAGTGATTAGACGTTGTGTGCCACAAGAAGAGCATAGGCCGATCCTAGCATTTTGCCACAATGAGGCATGTGGAGGACACTTTGGAGCTAAGAGGACAGCGCTCAAGGTATTAGAAAGCGGGTTTTATTGGCCAACAATTTTCAAGGATGCATACATATTGTGTATGACATGTGATAGGTGCCAAAGGACAGGTAATATTGGTAAGAGAGACCAGATGCCCCTAAATCCTATACTATTTGTTGAAATTTTTGATGTATGGGGTATAGATTTTATGGGACCTTTTCCTTCATCTAAGGGCTTTCTTTATATCTTGTTGGCAGTTGATTATGTGTCAAAATGGGTGGAGGCGAAAGCCACAAGGACTAATGATTCTAAAGTTGTTGCAGGTTTCTTGAGAACTAACATATTTTCCAGGTTTGGAGTACCTCGTGTGCTTATAAGCGATGGAGGTTCTCATTTCTGCAACAGAACAATAGAGGCTTTGCTCAGACGATATGGAGTTACCCATAAGGTATCCACACCTTATCATCCTCAGACTAGCGGAATGGCGGAAGTGTCCAACAGAGAGATCAAGAGCATATTGGAGAAAACTGTGGGCCCATCAAGGAAAGACTGGAGTGACAGACTTGATGATGCACTTTGGGCTTACAGAACGGCATATAAGACACCCATTGGGATGTCTCCATTTCGGCTTACATATGGCAAGGCATGCCATCTTCCAGTAGAGTTGGAGCATAGAGCATGGTGGGCGGTCAAGCAATTCAACATGGAACTTGACAAGGCTGGACTTCACAGGAAATTGCAGCTGAGCGAGCTTGAGGAAATCAGAAATGAAGCATATGATGCTGCATGGATTTACAAAGAGAAGACGAAATTGTATCATGACAAGATGATAAGAGGCAAAACGTTTCATATTGGCCAGAAAGTCTTGTTATTTCATTCTCGTCTTAAATTATTTCCTGGCAAATTGCGTTCTCGTTGGGTAGGACCATATATTGTTACTAATGTGTTTTCTCATGGTGCTATAGAAATTCAAAGTACGGAATCAGGAAAAGCGTTCAAGGTGAATGGTCATCGACTTAAGCCTTACTACGAACCTTTTGAGGAGCACACCGTTGAGGAGACACAATTCAGAGACGCACCAAGATCCTGATGATATGGAGAAGAGTCTAGGCTAAAGGACTATAAACATTAAGCGCTGCATGGGAGGCAACCCATTTCAACCAAAAGTGTGAAGGAGCCGTCTACGAGAGTTTGAATTTTCTAAATCCCTAAACTCTTTTTGGTTGAATTGTGTAAATGTGGGACTTGTGAATTATCATATGCTTAGAAATTACTACATGATATGTGTACATTGAGGACAATGTAATTTTCTAAGTGTGGGGTAGGGATACATGTTTCACATGTTTGTATTTGTTTTGAGTTTTTGTTTTGAGTCATAAAAAAGAAAAGAAAATAAAAAATCAGAAAATCAGAAAAATTTAAATTATTTTCGTTGCTTTTTGTCTTTATTTTCGTTGGCTTTTATTTTGTTTTTAATTATTGAGTCTTAGGTGCCCCTAAATAGTCTATGATGATTATATCTTTAATACATAGATGATGGTTTTGCATAATCATAAGAATTAATTGTGAGTTTCATGGACTTTGTGATTGGTATGAACATTTGAGACTTGAACTTAATTGTGTAAAAAGCATGTATGTTGTGTTGATTTTGTTCCATAATAACCTTTGAGAGCTTTGAATGCCATATACTTTCTTCTTGAGTGATAAAAATGGGCAGAATTTTTCAAAACTTCATCATTCTTTGAACATTCAATGACTTTGTGCCATAGATTTTAATGAACTCTAGAATGCTAGAACTTGCTCTTGACAATTTTTGAGACTATTATTCATGAAATGCCTTGATTTTGAAAAGGATTGAAAAGATCATGTTAGGATTACCACCAGTGCCAAACAAAGCTTATGCCTAATTTGTGCCCATCGTGGGACTCCTTAGTTTTAACCCCCTTGAGCCAACATTGAGCCATTTATCTCATCACCTTGATACACTTTCCTTGATCTTAGAATAGTTTATCCTTGCCATTGTTGTCAAGACTTGGTAAAATTTAATGGAATTTGTGAATTGATGTGATGATGAGAAGTAAGTGTGGGGTGATCTTGTCCAATTATTAAGAAAAGAAAAGGTGTTGCCGAATAAAAGAAGAGAAAAAGAGAAAAAAAAAATCGGATAGAAAAAGAAGAAAAATAATTGATCCGAGAAAGAAAAAATTAAATTAATTCGGCAATAGAAAAATATTTGGACAAAGTTGTGATTGTGAAATTGGAGTTTGTGTGATAATTGAAGGTCTATTGTTGTTATATTTGACCTTTGTCCTTGATCACTATTTTATGGGGAAGAAAAGAATGAAGTTTGGGTCCAACAAGTTGAAACTTGGCCCTTTTGAAGAGAAGTCATAAGGAGGATTGAATTTTGCCAAGTTTTGGTGACATTCTATCACCACTTCCTAAATGAGAATGCCTTATGCCAATCCCCATTATCACCATTATGTTGATCTTTTCATGATTCTTAAAATAGGTAAACTTTGATTAGTGGAGATTTTTGTCAAGAATGAGCATATGGTTTTGGTTCATTTGTGCACATAGTTGTTATATGAAGTTTTTCCTGAAATATTAATTCACAAAGTGCTTTTAATTGATGAAATATGCAAGTTACTCTTTGTAACTCTTAATCTATTCGCTTGCATATACTATGAGTGAATTGCCATATCATGAGTGAAAAGAAGAGAGTATGCCTAGTGAGGAGGATGAAATCAACATAACATGTTATTGCTTGTGATTATCATTTCTTACTTATTCATGCTATAATACATGTCTATGACGCTTGGGATTATTGTGCTTACATTGAATGCTTAACTTGAAAGCTATGTGTTTAAAAGATCCTGAGACAATCATTTTAGGGGCTGTAGTGTTGAGTCTTTTTGTTTGTTTTGCTAAGGGACTAGCAAAGGCTAAGTGTGGGGTAGTTGATAGGAGCATAAAATGCGACGTTCTTAATATGTTTTACCCTCATTTATGCATTTCTTTTCCCTTATTGTTGTATTATAGAGTCATTGAGTCATGTTAGAGTCGTTGGCAAGTGTTGGTGAATAAATTGAGCTAAAAATGCAGAAATGTCGATTTTTGAAGAGTTTTAGTTTGAGAAGGACTCCTTGTTGTACTAGGAATCCTGTTTGGACTAGGAAACCTGTTTTGACTAAGAAACTTGTCGGAACTGATTTCTTTATCTTTCGTCGTTTCTAATATTTGTGTGGATCGGTTTTGTGCTATAAATCGATAAAATGCATAATTTTGGTGAAGTCCTTATTGAACTAGGATTCCTAATAAGAGTTTGATTGCAACTAGGACTCCTTTTTCAAGTAGAACTCTATTTGGAAAAGGAATCCTTACTAAAGTAGGAATCCCAGTTGGATAAGGATTCTACGAGTTTGAGTACTAATTGAAGTCTACGAGTGAAGAATTTTAGTCGAACAAGGAGTCTACAAACGCTCGACGTTTTTGAATTGTCGAAAGAATTTCATTGAAAATACAACTCCTTGTTGGACTAGGATTCCTTATCTATCTAGGACTCTTACTCATGATAATTGTGCTACATATTTTTGTCTTCTTTTTGATTTATTTCATGATCATATTTTCAGGAAATCATGAGAAGACAAATGGTGGAATTTTCGGCAATTATGATTGTTGCCGTTTTGAACAAGAATTGAAATCCAAAATGGATTTGGAAACTTTCCTAATCTCCTACTCTTATCTATTACATATATGTCTTTTTAAGACATCATTTGTCTAGATTAGGACAAGTTTAATACATGAATTAATTGTATATTTCCTTTCTTTATTTTCAGATATTACATGGAGATAAAGGAGGAGGTATTATCTTTGAATTAAAAGATTATTTTCGGTAAAAGGGAATGCTTGATGCCGCGCACTTCAAGAAGGAAGAGATTGAATTGGACTCTCCATGGCCGGCCAAAGGAGGATTAAATCAAGAATTTAATTCTATTATCTTATAGAATTTCGGATGAGAAGAGAAGAAAAGATGGAGTCTTTGCGTGAAGATAAAGAAGTGGAAACCAAATCGGTTTTGGTTTCCTCTTGTGCCGTACAACATATAATTGGACTCTTAAGGATTAATTCCGATTTTTCCTTGGTGTGCTCTTTGGATAATACATGGATTAATTGAAGAAAAGGAGGAAGATATTCGGCAGAATTATTATAGAGGAAAACATGGGACGAACTTGGACATGATCAAAGCTTGATACATTTGCTTGGTGCCGAATCAAAGGAAGTTTAAGTGAAGAAAATACAAAGATTTATTCGGCTGATTTAAGAGATAAAAATCGGTGGAATTACATGAAGACTTGAAAGACTTGTTGCCGAAACCATATCCAACTTGGTTTCGGTTTGCTTCACTCTATGCCGAACCCTAGTCCCATCCTTCCTCTATAAATACCACACATTGGTATTCAGAAAAACATCTCCCTTTCCTCACTTTTACCTTGCCGAATCCCTGCCAAATTATTTCCACAAATTATATACCAAGGAGCAAAGCCGAATCCACCTTCCATCTCTCACAAAAATCCACCATCACCAATCCTTGCCGAAATCTTCATAAGGTTGTAATCATGGATTGTATTATTTTGGTTTTTATTGCTTTGTATTTAAACATAACTTTGTCTATGAAGTATGTTTTGGTTTATGGATTTAATTTCGGTATTGATAATCATATATGGGATCTTTGGATCTTTGTTATAAATGTTTGGGATTTTTATATATGATTGTCGATTTATGCATGTGATATGATTAAATATGTTGTATGGGCAGTAGTTTTTAGCATGTTTTCTTGATTTTAATTAGGTTTATTTCCTTAATTCGTGTGGAACCGAAGGAGATATCTAGATGCATTCGATGGCCATGAGTGTTATCTAGGTATTAAATTCATATTCCGATTTAATACATGTTGAATTACACGCATGTTGGATTTGACATGTATTAATCTAAGGGTAAGAGTAATTATGGAAATTTACATGTCGATGTGAGATGGGTGACGCCATACTTGCTAACATGTTCCAATTCGACATATTGTGCTTATGTGCTAATTGTGTTTAATTTCTACGCATTGTGTTATTAAACTGATTAGTACCATGTTTAGGATTACACGCATGTTGGATTCTAAATACTTGTGATGTTTTGAATAATTAGAATAACCGCATTGGCTCTAATTAAATTGGAACTTAATTGATCTTGAATTTGATATTTGCTGCTGCCCTATTACTTGTTTTAATTATATTGCATGTGTAATGTGATTTGTGTTTGATGATTGTGTGAAAGGTGATGATCAATTGTATATAATAATTTAGGTTTTAGAATTTGTAAAAATTCAGTAGGTAATTAGTTATAAAAATCGATACCCCCTTTATTTGCAATACTTTATGTGATTAAAATCCCTTGATTTCCCCGGATAGAACGATCCCTACTTGTCAATACTACACTCGACAAAAGAAGGGTATTATTTGTATGAGATTGTTTTGCAGGTACAAATTGTGCACGCATTGTGGTCCCATCAATTTTGCTTAGAATTTTAACAAATCATCAAGTTTCTTTCCAGGTTTGACGTTCTCGAAATCCACCGAAACCCAACTTTTTCTTCTTCAAGGGACGTCCTAAGGCCAACGGGAGTGAACTTTTAGATCATATTATTAATTTTACCTCATTTTTCATTGCATTTTCTCCTAATTTTTAACAAGTAGTTAAGGATCGTAAGTGAATTGAGGTTGTTTTAAACCCACCAAAACCCAACATTTAAGTCTTTTACAGACCTCCTAAAACCTACAAGAATACTCTTTTACCTTATTACTTTAATTTCTCCTCAGTTTTCTTAGAATTTTAACAAATCATCAAGTTTCTTTCGAATTTCTACGTTCTCGAAATCCACCGAAACCCAACTTTTTATTCTTCTAGGGACCTCGTAATACAACCGGGAGTGAACTTTTAGGTCATATCATTAATTTGACCTCATTTTTCCTTGCATTTTCCCCTAATTTTTAA
This sequence comes from Potentilla sterilis, assembly GCA_963682095.1. Taxonomy (NCBI): domain Eukaryota; kingdom Viridiplantae; phylum Streptophyta; class Magnoliopsida; order Rosales; family Rosaceae; genus Potentilla; species Potentilla sterilis. The sequence goes on along the minus strand of OY821763.1, from coordinate 24,297,284 downwards.
CATGTAGTTAAATATCGTAAGTCAATTGAGGTTGTTTTAAATCCACCAAAACCCAACTTTTATGTCTTCTAGGGACCTCTTTAAACATACAAGATTTATCTTTTTCTTAAAGGCTTTAATTTCTCCTCATTTTGCTTAGAATTTTAACAAATCATCAAGTTTCTTTCCAGGTTTGACGTTCTCGAAATCCACCGAAACCCAACTTTTTCTTCTTCAAGGGACGTCCTAAGGCCAACGGGAGTGAACTTTTAGATCATATTATTAATTTTACCTCATTTTTCATTGCATTTTCTCCTAATTTTTAACAAGTAGTTAAGGATCTTAAGTGAATTGAGGTTGTTTTAAACCCACCAAAACCCAACATTTAAGTCTTTTAGAGACCTCCTAAAACCTACAAGAATACTCTTTTACCTTATTACTTTAATTTCTCCTCAGTTTTCTTAGAATTTTAACAAATCATCAAGTTTCTTTCGAATTTCTACGTTCTCGAAATCCACCGAAACCCAACTTTTTATTCTTCTAGGGACCTCGTAATACAACCGGGAGTGAACTTTTAGGTCATATCATTAATTTTACCTCATTTTTCCTTGCATTTTCCCCTAATTTTTAACATGTAGTTAAATATCGTAAGTCAATTGAGGTTGTTTTAAATCCACCAAAACCCAACTTTTATGTCTTCTAGGGACCTCTTTAAACATACAAGATTTATCTTTTTCTTAAAGGCTTTAATTTCTCCTCATTTTGCTTAGAATTTTAACAAATCATCAAGTTTCTTTCCAGGTTTGACGTTCTCGAAATCCACCGAAACCCAACTTTTTCTTCTTCAAGGGACGTCCTAAGGCCAACGGGAGTGAACTTTTAGATCATATTATTAATTTTACCTCATTTTTCATTGCATTTTCTCCTAATTTTTAACAAGTAGTTAAGGATCGTAAGTGAATTGAGGTTGTTTTAAACCCACCAAAACCCAACATTTAAGTCTTTTACAGACCTCCTAAAACCTACAAGAATACTCTTTTACCTTATTACTTTAATTTCTCCTCAGTTTTCTTAGAATTTTAACAAATCATCAAGTTTCTTTCGAATTTCTACGTTCTCGAAATCCACCGAAACCCAACTTTTTATTCTTCTAGGGACCTCGTAATACAACCGGGAGTGAACTTTTAGGTCATATCATTAATTTTACCTCATTTTTCCTTGCATTTTCCCCTAATTTTTAACATGTAGTTAAATATCGTAAGTCAATTGAGGTTGTTTTAAATCCACCAAAACCCAACTTTTATGTCTTCTAGGGACCTCTTTAAACATACAAGATTTATCTTTTTCTTAAAGGCTTTAATTTCTCCTCATTTTGCTTAGAATTTTAACAAATCATCAAGTTTCTTTCCAGGTTTGACGTTCTCGAAATCCACCGAAACCCAACTTTTTCTTCTTCAAGGGACGTCCTAAGGCCAACGGGAGTGAACTTTTAGATCATATTATTAATTGTACCTCATTTTTCTTTGCATTTTCTCCTAATTTTTAACAAGTAGTTAAGGATCGTAAGTGAATTGAGGTTGTTTTAAACCCACCAAAACCCAACATTTAAGTCTTTTAGAGACCTCCTAAAACCTACAAGAATACTCTTTTACCTTATGACTTTAATTTCTCCTCAGTTTTTTTAGAATTTTAACAAATCATCAAGTTTCTTTCGAATTTCTACGTTCTCGAAATCCACCGAAACCCAACTTATTATTCTTCTAAGGACCTCGTAATACCAACGGGAGTGAACTTTTACGTCATATCATTAATTTTACCTCATTTTTCCTTGCATTTTCCCCTAATTTTTAACATGTAGTTAAATACCGTAAGTGAATTGAGGTTGTTTTAAATCCACCAAAACCCAACTTTTATGTCTTCTAGGGACCTCCTAAAACCTAGAACAATAGTCTTTTACCTTATTACTTTAATTTCTCCTCAGTTTTCTTAGAATTTTAACAAATCATCAAGTTTCTTTCGAATTTCTACGTTCTCGAAATCCACCGAAACCCAACTTTTTATTCTTCTAGGGACCTCGTAATACAACCGGGAGTGAACTTTTAGGTCATATCATTAATTTTACCTCATTTTTCCTTGCATTTTCCCCTAATTTTTAACATGTAGTTAAATATCGTAAGTCAATTGAGGTTGTTTTAAATCCACCAAAACCCAACTTTTATGTCTTCTAGGGACCTCTTTAAACATACAAGATTTATCTTTTTCTTAAAGGCTTTAATTTCTCCTCATTTTGCTTAGAATTTTAACAAATCATCAAGTTTCTTTCCAGGTTTGACGTTCTCGAAATCCACCGAAACCCAACTTTTTCTTCTTCAAGGGACGTCCTAAGGCCAACGGGAGTGAACTTTTAGATCATATTATTAATTTTACCTCATTTTTCATTGCATTTTCTCCTAATTTTTAACAAGTAGTTAAGGATCGTAAGTGAATTGAGGTTGTTTTAAACCCACCAAAACCCAACATTTAAGTCTTTTACAGACCTCCTAAAACCTACAAGAATACTCTTTTACCTTATTACTTTAATTTCTCCTCAGTTTTCTTAGAATTTTAACAAATCATCTAGTTTCTTTCGAATTTCTACGTTCTCGAAATCCACCGAAACCCAACTTTTTATTCTTCTAGGGACCTCGTAATACAACCGGGAGTGAATTTTTAGGTCATATCATTAATTTTACCTCATTTTTCCTTGCATTTTCCCCTAATTTTTAACATGTAGTTAAATATCGTAAGTCAATTGAGGTTGTTTTAAATCCACCAAAACCCAACTTTTATGTCTTCTAGGGACCTCTTTAAACATACAATATTTATCTTTTTCTTAAAGGCTTTAATTTCTCCTCATTTTGCTTAGAATTTTAACAAATCATCAAGTTTCTTTCCAGGTTTGACGTTCTCGAAATCCACCGAAACCCAACTTTTTCTTTTTCAAGGGACGTCCTAAGGCCAACGGGAGTGAACTTTTAGATCATATTATTAATTGTACCTCATTTTTCTTTGCATTTTCTCCTAATTTTTAACAAGTAGTTAAGGATCGTAAGTGAATTGAGGTTGTTTTAAACCCACCAAAACCCAACATTTAAGTCTTTTAGAGACCTCCTAAAACCTACAAGAATACTCTTTTACCTTATGACTTTAATTTCTCCTCAGTTTTTTTAGAATTTTAACAAATCATCAAGTTTCTTTCGAATTTCTACGTTCTCGAAATCCACCGAAACCCAACTTATTATTCTTCTAAGGACCTCGTAATACCAACGGGAGTGAACTTTTACGTCATATCATTAATTTTACCTCATTTTTCCTTGCATTTTCCCCTAATTTTTAACATGTAGTTAAATACCGTAAGTGAATTGAGGTTGTTTTAAATCCACAAAAACCCAACTTTTATGTCTTCTAGCGACCTCTTTAAACATACAAGAATTATCTTTTTCTTAAAGGCTTTAATTTCTCCTCATTTTGCTTAGAATTTTAACAAATCATCAAGTTTCTTTCCAGTTTAGACGTTCTCGAAATCCACCGAAACCCAACTTTTTCCTCTTCAAGGGACGTCCTAAGGCCAACGGGAGTGAACTTTTAGATCATATCATTAATTTATTTACCTCATTTTACTTTGCATTTTCCCCTAATTTTTAATAAGTAGTTAACGAACGTAAGTGAATTGAGGTTGTTTTAAATCAACCAAAACCCAACTTTTAAGTCTTTTAGGGACCTCCTAAAACCTACAAGCATAGTCTTTTACCTTATTACTTTAATTTCTCCTCAGCTTTCTTAGAAATTTAACAAATCATCAAGTTTCTTTCGAATTTCTACGTTCTCGAAATCCACCGAAACCCAACTTTTTATTCTTCTAGAGACCTCGTAATACCAACGGGCGTGAACTTTTAGGTCATATCATTAATTTTACCTCATTTTTCCTTGCATTTTCCCCTAACTTTTTACAAGTTGTTAAGGATCGTAAGTGAATTGAGGTTGTTTTAAACCCACCAATACCCAACTTTTAAGTCTTTTAGAGACCTCCTAAAACCTACAAGAATAGTCTTTTACCTTATTACTTTAATTTCTCCTCAGTTTTCTTAGAATTTTAACAAATCATCAAGTTTCTTTCGAATTTCTACGTTCTCGAAATCCACCGAAACCCGACTTTTTATTCTTCTAGGGACCTCGTAATACAACCGGGAGTGAACTTTTAGGTCATATCACTAATTTTACCGCATTTTACCTTGCATTTTCCCCTAATTTTTAACATGTAGTTAAATACCGTAAGTGAATTGAGGTTGTTTTAAATCCACCAAAACCCAACTTTTATGTCTTCTAGGGACCTCCTAAAACCTAGAACAATAGTCTTTTACCTTATTACTTTAATTTCTCCTCAGTTTTCTTAGAATTTTAACAAATCATCAAGTTTCTTTCGAATTTCTACGTTCTCGAAATCCACCGAAACCCAACTTTTTATTCTTCTAGGGACCTCGTAATACAACCGGGAGTGAACTTTTAGGTCATATCATTAATTTTACCTCATTTTTCCTTGCATTTTCCCCTAATTTTTAACATGTAGTTAAATATCGTAAGTCAATTGAGGTTGTTTTAAATCCACCAAAACCCAACTTTTATGTCTTCTAGGGACCTCTTTAAACATACAAGATTTATCTTTTTCTTAAAGGCTTTAATTTCTCCTCATTTTGCTTAGAATTTTAACAAATCATCAAGTTTCTTTCCAGGTTTGACGTTCTCGAAATCCACCGAAACCCAACTTTTTCTTCTTCAAGGGACGTCCTAAGGCCAACGGGAGTGAACTTTTAGATCATATTATTAATTTTACCTCATTTTTCATTGCATTTTCTCCTAATTTTTAACAAGTAGTTAAGGATCGTAAGTGAATTGAGGTTGTTTTAAACCCACCAAAACCCAACATTTAAGTCTTTTACAGACCTCCTAAAACCTACAAGAATACTCTTTTACCTTATTACTTTAATTTCTCCTCAGTTTTCTTAGAATTTTAACAAATCATCAAGTTTCTTTCGAATTTCTACGTTCTCGAAATCCACCGAAACCCAACTTTTTATTCTTCTAGGGACCTCGTAATACAACCGGGAGTGAACTTTTAGGTCATATCATTAATTTTACCTCATTTTTCCTTGCATTTTCCCCTAATTTTTAACATGTAGTTAAATATCGTAAGTCAATTGAGGTTGTTTTAAATCCACCAAAACCCAACTTTTATGTCTTCTAGGGACCTCTTTAAACATACAAGATTTATCTTTTTCTTAAAGGCTTTAATTTCTCCTCATTTTGCTTAGAATTTTAACAAATCATCAAGTTTCTTTCCAGGTTTGACGTTCTCGAAATCCACCGAAACCCAACTTTTTCTTCTTCAAGGGACGTCCTAAGGCCAACGGGAGTGAACTTTTAGATCATATTATTAATTTTACCTCATTTTTCTTTGCATTTTCTCCTAATTTTTAACAAGTAGTTAAGGATCGTAAGTGAATTGAGGTTGTTTTAAACCCACCAAAACCCAACATTTAAGTCTTTTAGAGACCTCCTAAAACCTACAAGAATACTCTTTTACCTTATGACTTAATTTCTCCTCAGTTTTTTTAGAATTTTAACAAATCATCAAGTTTCTTTCGAATTTCTACGTTCTCGAAATCCACCGAAACCCAACTTATTATTCTTCTAAGGACCTCGTAATACCAACGGGAGTGAACTTTTACGTCATATCATTAATTTTACCTCATTTTTCCTTGCATTTTCCCCTAATTTTTAACATGTAGTTAAATACCGTAAGTGAATTGAGGTTGTTTTAAATCCACAAAAAACCAACTTTTATGTCTTCTAGCGACCTCTTTAAACATACAAGAATTATCTTTTTCTTAAAGGCTTTAATTTCTCCTCATTTTGCTTAGAATTTTAACAAATCATCAAGTTTCTTTCCAGTTTAGACGTTCTCGAAATCCACCGAAACCCAACTTTTTCTTCTTCAAGGGACGTCCTAAGGCCAACGGGAGTGAACTTTTAGATCATATCATTAATTTATTTACATCATTTTACTTTGCATTTTCCCCTAATTTTTAATAAGTAGTTAACGAACGTAAGTGAATTGAGGTTGTTTTAAATCAACCAAAACCCAACTTTTAAGTCTTTTAGGGACCTCCTAAAACCTACAAGCATAGTCTTTTACCTTATTACTTTAATTTCTCCTCAGTTTTCTTAGAAATTTAACAAATCATCAAGTTTCTTTCGAATTTCTACGTTCTCGAAATCCACCGAAACCCAACTTTTTATTCTTCTAGAGACCTCGTAATACCAACGGGCGTGAACTTTTAGGTCATATCATTAATTTTACCTCATTTTTCCTTGCATTTTCCCCTAACTTTTTACAAGTAGTTAAGGATCGTAAGTGAATTGAGGTTGTTTTAAATCCACCAATACCCAACTTTTAAGTCTTTTAGAGACCTCCTAAAACCTACAAGAATAGTCTTTTACCATATTACTTTAATTTCTCCTCAGTTTTCTTAGAATTTTAACAAATCATCAAGTTTCTTTCGAATTTCTACGTTCTCGAAATCCACCGAAACCCGACTTTTTATTCTTCTAGGGACCTCGTAATACAACCAGGAGTGAACTTTTAGGTCATATCATTAATTTTACCGCATTTTACCTTGCATTTTCCCCTAATTTTTAACATGTAGTTAAATACCGTAAGTGAATTGAGGTTGTTTTAAATCCACCAAAACCCAACTTTTATGTCTTCTAGGGACCTCCTAAAACCTAGAACAATAGTCTTTTACCTTATTACTTTAATTTCTCCTCAGTTTTCTTAGAATTTTAACAAATCATCAAGTTTCTTTCGAATTTCTACGTTCTCGAAATCCACCGAAACCCAACTTTTTATTCTTCTAAGGACCTCGTAATACAACCGGGAGTGAACTTTTAGGTCATATCATTAATTTTACCTCATTTTTCCTTGCATTTTCCCCTAATTTTTAACATGTAGTTAAATATCTTAAGTGAATTGAGGTTGTTTTAAATCCACCAAAACCCAACTTTTATGTCTTCTAGGGACCTCTTTAAACATACAAGATTTATCTTTTTCTTAAAGGCTTTAATTTCTCCTCATTTTGCTTAGAATTTTAACAAATCATCAAGTTTCTTTCCAGGTTTGACGTTCTCGAAATCCACCGAAACCCAACTTTTTCTTCTTCAAGGGACGTCCTAAGGCCAACGGGAGTGAACTTTTAGATCATATTATTAATTTTACCTCATTTTTCTTTGCATTTTCTCCTAATTTTTAACAAGTAGTTAAGGATCGTAAGTGAATTGAGGTTGTTTTAAACCCACCAAAACCCAACATTTAAGTCTTTTAGAGACCTCCTAAAACCTACAAGAATACTCTTTTACCTTATGACTTTAATTTCTCCTCAGTTTTTTTAGAATTTTAACAAATCATCAAGTTTCTTTCGAATTTCTACGTTCTCGAAATCCACCGAAACCCAACTTATTATAATTCTAAGGACCTCGTAATACCAACGGGAGTGAACTTTTACGTCATATCATTAATTTTACCTCATTTTTCCTTGCATTTTCCCCTAATTTTTAACATGTAGTTAAATACCGTAAGTGAATTGAGGTTGTTTTAAATCCACAAAAACCCAACTTTTATGTCTTCTAGCGACCTCTTTAAACATACAAGAATTATCTTTTTCTTAAAGGCTTTAATTTCTCCTCATTTTGCTTAGAATTTTAACAAATCATAAAGTTTCTTTCCAGTTTAGACGTTCTCGAAATCCACCGAAACCCAACTTTTTCTTCTTCAAGGGACGTCCTAAGGCCAACGGGAGTGAACTTTTAGATCATATCATTAATTTATTTACCTCATTTTACTTTGCATTTTCCCCTAATTTTTAACAAGTAGTTAACGAACGTAAGTGAATTGAGGTTGTTTTAAATCAACCAAAACCCAACTGTTAAGTCTTTTAGGGACCTCCAAAAACCTACAAGAATAGTCTTTTACCTTATTACTTTAATTTCTCCTCAGTTTTCTTAGAAATTTAACAAATCATCAAGTTTATTTCGAATTTCTACTTTCTCGAAATCCACCGAAACCCAACTTTTTATTCTTCTAGGGACCTCGTAATACTAACGGGCGTGAACATTTAGGTCATATCATTAATTTTACCTCATTTTTCCTTGCATTTTCCCCTAACTTTTTACAAGTAGTTAAGGATCGTAAGTGAATTGAGGTTGTTTTAAACCCACCAATACCCAACTTTTAAGTCTTTTAGAGACCTCCAAAAACCTACAAGAATAATCTTTTACCTTATTACTTTAATTTCTCCTCAGTTTTCTTAGAATTTTAACAAATCATCAAGTTTCTTTCGAATTTCTACGTTCTCGAAATCCACCGAAACCCAACTTTTTATTCTTCTAGGGACCTCGTAATACAACCGGGAGTGAACTTTTAGGTCATATCATTAATTTTACCTCATTTTACCTTGTATTTTCCCCTAATTTTTAACATGTAGTTAAATACCGTAAGTGAATTGAGGTTGTTTTAAATCCACCAAAACTCAACTTTTATGTCTTCTAGGGACCTCTTTAAACATACAAGAATTATCTTTTTCTTAAAGGCTTTAATTTCTCCTCATTTTGCTTAGAATTTTAACAAATCATCAAGTTTCTTTCGAATTTCTACGTTCTCCAAATCCACCCAAACCCAACTTTTTATTCTTCTAGAGACCTCGTAATACCAACGGGCGTGATCTTTTAGGTCATATCATTAATTTTACCTAATTTTTCCTTACATTTTCCCCTAATTTTTTACAAGTAGTTAAGCATCGTAAGTGAATTGAGGTTGTTTTAAACCCACAAAAACCCAACTTTTATGTCTTTTAGAGACCTCCTAAAACCTACAAGAATAACCTTTTTCCTTATTTCTTTAATTTCTCCTCAGTTTTCTTAGAATTTTAACAAATTATCAAGTTTATTTCGAATTTCTACGTTCTCGAAATCCTCCGAAACCCAACTTTTTATTCTTCTAGGGACCTCGTAATACAACCAGGAGTGAACTTTTAGGTCATATCATTAATTTTACCGCATTTTACCTTGCATTTTCCCCTAATTTTTAACATGTAGTTAAATACCGTAAGTGAATTGAGGTTGTTTTAAATCCACCAAAACCCAACTTTTATGTCTTCTAGGGACCTCCTAAAACCTAGAACAATAGTCTTTTACCTTATTACTTTAATTTCTCCTCAGTTTTCTTACAATTTTAACAAATCATCAAGTTTCTTTCGAATTTCTACGTTCTCGAAATCCACCGAAACCCAACTTTTTATTCTTCTAAGGACCTCGTAATACAACCGGGAGTGAACTTTTAGGTCATATCATTAATTTTACCTCATTTTTCCTTGCATTTTCCCCTAATTTTTAACATGTAGTTAAATATCGTAAGTGAATTGAGGTTGTTTTAAATCCACCAAAACCCAACTTTTATGTCTTCTAGGGACCTCTTTAAACATACAAGATTTATCTTTTTCTTAAAGGCTTTAATTTCTCCTCATTTTGCTTAGAATTTTAACAAATCATCAAGTTTCTTTCCAGGTTTGACGTTCTCGAAATCCACCGAAACCCAACTTTTTCTTCTTCAAGGGACGTCCTAAGGCCAACGGGAGTGAACTTTTAGATCATATTATTAATTTTACCTCATTTTTCTTTGCATTTTCTCCTAATTTTTAACAAGTAGTTAAGGATCGTAAGTGAATTGAGGTTGTTTTAAACCCACCAAAACCCAACATTTAAGTCTTTTAGAGACCTCCTAAAACCTACAAGAATACTCTTTTACCTTATGACTTTAATTTCTCCTCAGTTTTTTTTAGAATTTTAACAAATCATCAAGTTTCTTTCGAATTTCTACGTTCTCGAAATCCACCGAAACCCAACTTATTATAATTCTAAGGACCTCGTAATACCAACGGGAGTGAACTTTTACGTCATATCATTAATTTTACCTCATTTTTCCTTGCATTTTCCCCTAATTTTTAACATGTAGTTAAATACCGTAAGTGAATTGAGGTTGTTTTAAATCCACAAAAACCCAACTTTTATGTCTTCTAGCGACCTCTTTAAACATACAAGAATTATCTTTTTCTTAAAGGCTTTAATTTCTCCTCATTTTGCTTAGAATTTTAACAAATCATCAAGTTTCTTTCCAGTTTAGACGTTCTCGAAATCCACCGAAACCCAACTTTTTCTTCTTCAAGGGACGTCCTAAGGCCAACGGGAGTGAACTTTTAGATCATATCATTAATTTATTTACCTCATTTTACTTTGCATTTTCCCCTAATTTTTAATAAGTAGTTAACGAACGTAAGTGAATTGAGGTTGTTTTAAATCAACCAAAACCCAACTTTTAAGTCTTTTAGGGACCTCCTAAAACCTACAAGAATAGTCTTTTACCTTATTACTTTAATTTCTCCTCAGTTTTCTTAGAAATTTAACAAATCATCAAGTTTCTTTCGAATTTCTACGTTCTCGAAATCCACCGAAACCCAACTTTTTATTCTTCTAGAGACCTCGTAATACCAACGGGCGTGAACTTTTAGGTCATATCATTAATTTTACCTCATTTTTCCTTGCATTTTCCCCTAACTTTTTACAAGTAGTTAAGGATCGTAAGTGAATTGAGGTTGTTTTAAACCCACCAATACCCAACTTTTAAGTCTTTTAGAGACCTCCTAAAACCTACAAGAATAGTCTTTTACCTTATTACTTTAATTTCTCCTCAGTTTTCTTAGAATTTTAACAAATCATCAAGTTTCTTTCGAATTTCTACGTTCTCGAAATCCACCGAAACCCGACTTTTTATTCTTCTAGGGACCTCGTAATACAACCGGGAGTGAACTTTTAGGTCATATCACTAATTTTACCTCATTTTACCTTGTATTTTCCCCTAATTTTTAACATGTAGTTAAATACCGTAAGTGAATTGAGGTTGTTTTAAATCCACCAAAACTCAACTTTTATGTCTTTAGGGACCTCTTTAAACATACAAGAATTATCTTTTTCTTAAAGGCTTTAATTTCTCCTCATTTTGCTTAGAATTTTAACAAATCATCAAGTTTCTTTCGAATTTCTACGTTCTCCAAATCCACCGAAACCCAACTTTTTATTCTTCTAGAGACCTCGTAATACCAACGGGCGTGATCTTTTAGGTCATATCATTAATTTTACCTAATTTTTCCTTACATTTTCCCCTAATTTTTTACAAGTAGTTAAGCATCGTAAGTGAATTGAGGTTGTTTTAAACCCACAAAAACCCAACTTTTATGTCTTTTAGAGACCTCCTAAAACCTACAAGAATAACCTTTTTCCTTATTTCTTTAATTTCTCCTCAGTTTTCTTAGAATTTTAACAAATTATCAAGTTTATTTCGAATTTCTACGTTCTCGAAATCCTCCGAAACCCAACTTTTTATTCTTCTAGGGACCTCGTAATACAACCAGGAGTGAACTTTTAGGTCATATCATTAATTTTACCGCATTTTACCTTGCATTTTCCCCTAATTTTTAACATGTAGTTAAATACCGTAAGTGAATTGAGGTTGTTTTAAATCCACCAAAACCCAACTTTTATGTCTTCTAGGGACCTCCTAAAACCTAGAACAATAGTCTTTTACCTTATTACTTTAATTTCTCCTCAGTTTTCTTAGAATTTTAACAAATCATCAAGTTTCTTTCGAATTTCTACGTTCTCGAAATCCACCGAAACCCAACTTTTTATTCTTCTAAGGACCTCGTAATACAACCGGGAGTGAACTTTTAGGTCATATCATTAATTTTACCTCATTTTTCCTTGCATTTTCCCCTAATTTTTAACATGTAGTTAAATATCGTAAGTGAATTGAGGTTGTTTTAAATCCACCAAAACCCAACTTTTATGTCTTCTAGGGACCTCTTTAAACATACAAGATTTATCTTTTTCTTAAAGGCTTTAATTTCTCCTCATTTTGCTTAGAATTTTAACAAATCATCAAGTTTCTTTCCAGGTTTGACGTTCTCGAAATCCACCGAAACCCAACTTTTTCTTCTTCAAGGGACGTCCTAAGGCCAACGGGAGTGAACTTTTAGATCATATTATTAATTTTACCTCATTTTTCTTTGCATTTTCTCCTAATTTTTAACAAGTAGTTAAGGATCGTAAGTGAATTGAGGTTGTTTTAAACCCACCAAAACCCAACATTTAAGTCTTTTAGAGACCTCCTAAAACCTACAAGAATACTCTTTTACCTTATGACTTTAATTTCTCCTCAGTTTTTTTAGAATTTTAACAAATCATCAAGTTTCTTTCGAATTTCTACGTTCTCGAAATCCACCGAAACCCGACTTATTATAATTCTAAGGACCTCGTAATACCAACGGGAGTGAACTTTTACGTCATATCATTAATTTTACCTCATTTTTCCTTGCATTTTCCCCTAATTTTTAACATGTAGTTAAATACCGTAAGTGAATTGAGGTTGTTTTAAATCCACAAAAACCCAACTTTTATGTCTTCTAGCGACCTCTTTAAACATACAAGAATTATCTTTTTCTTAAAGGCTTTAATTTCTCCTCATTTTGCTTAGAATTTTAACAAATCATCAAGTTTCTTTCCAGTTTAGACGTTCTCGAAATCCACCGAAACCCAACTTTTTCTTCTTCAAGGGACGTCCTAAGGCCAACGGGAGTGAACTTTTAGATCATATCATTAATTTATTTACCTCATTTTACTTTGCATTTTCCCCTAATTTTTAATAAGTAGTTAACGAACGTAAGTGAATTGAGGTTGTTTTAAATCAACCAAAACCCAACTTTTAAGTCTTTTAGGGACCTCCTAAAACCTACAAGAATAGTCTTTTACCTTATTACTTTAATTTCTCCTCAGTTTTCTTAGAAATTTAACAAATCATCAAGTTTCTTTCGAATTTCTACGTTCTCGAAATCCACCGAAACCCAACTTTTTATTCTTCTAGAGACCTCGTAATACCAACGGGCGTGAACTTTTAGGTCATATCATTAATTTTACCTCATTTTTCCTTGCATTTTCCCCTAACTTTTTACAAGTAGTTAAGGATCGTAAGTGAATTGAGGTTGTTTTAAACCCACCAATACCCAACTTTTAAGTCTTTTAGAGACCTCCTAAAACCTACAAGAATAGTCTTTTACCTTATTACTTTAATTTCTCCTCAGTTTTCTTAGAATTTTAACAAATCATCAAGTTTCTTTCGAATTTCTACGTTCTCGAAATCCACCGAAACCCGACTTTTTATTCTTCTAGGGACCTCGTAATACAACCGGGAGTGAACTTTTAGGTCATATCACTAATTTTACCTCATTTTACCTTGTATTTTCCCCTAATTTTTAACATGTAGTTAAATACCGTAAGTGAATTGAGGTTGTTTTAAATCCACCAAAACTCAACTTTTATGTCTTTAGGGACATGTTTAAACATACAAGAATTATCTTTTTCTTAAAGGCTTTAATTTCTCCTCATTTTGCTTAGAATTTTAACAAATCATCAAGTTTCTTTCGAATTTCTACGTTCTCCAAATCCACCGAAACCCAACTTTTTATTCTTCTAGAGACCTCGTAATACCAACGGGCGTGATCTTTTAGGTCATATCATTAATTTTACCTAATTTTTCCTTACATTTTCCCCTAATTTTTTACAAGTAGTTAAGCATCGTAAGTGAATTGAGGTTGTTTTAAACCCACAAAAACCCAACTTTTATGTCTTTTAGAGACCTCCTAAAACCTACAAGAATAACCTTTTTCCTTATTTCTTTAATTTCTCCTCAGTTTTCTTAGAATTTTAACAAATTATCAAGTTTATTTCGAATTTCTACGTTCTCGAAATCCTCCGAAACCCAACTTTTTATTCTTCTAGGGACCTCGTAATACAACCAGGAGTGAACTTTTAGGTCATATCATTAATTTTACCGCATTTTACCTTGCATTTTCCCCTAATTTTTAACATGTAGTTAAATACCGTAAGTGAATTGAGGTTGTTTTAAATCCACCAAAACCCAACTTTTATGTCTTCTAGGGACCTCCTAAAACCTAGAACAATAGTCTTTTACCTTATTACTTTAATTTCTCCTCAGTTTTCTTAGAATTTTAACAAATCATCAAGTTTCTTTCGAATTTCTACGTTCTCGAAATCCACCGAAACCCAACTTTTTATTCTTCTAAGGACCTCGTAATACAACCGGGAGTGAACTTTTAGGTCATATCATTAATTTTACCTCATTTTTCCTTTCATTTTCCCCTAATTTTTAACATGTAGTTAAATATCGTAAGTGAATTGAGGTTGTTTTAAATCCACCAAAACCCAACTTTTATGTCTTCTAGGGACCTCTTTAAACATACAAGATTTATCTTTTTCTTAAAGGCTTTAATTTCTCCTCATTTTGCTTAGAATTTTAACAAATCATCAAGTTTCTTTCCAGGTTTGACGTTCTCGAAATCCACCGAAACCCAACTTTTTCTTCTTCAAGGGACGTCCTAAGGCCAACGGGAGTGAACTTTTAGATCATATTATTAATTTTACCTCATTTTTCTTTGCATTTTCTCCTAATTTTTAACAAGTAGTTAAGGATCGTAAGTGAATTGAGGTTGTTTTAAACCCACCAAAACCCAACATTTAAGTCTTTTAGAGACCTCCTAAAACCTACAAGAATACTCTTTTACCTTATGACTTTAATTTCTCCTCAGTTTTTTTAGAATTTTAACAAATCATCAAGTTTCTTTCGAATTTCTACGTTCTCGAAATCCACCGAAACCCAACTTATTATTCTTCTAAGGACCTCGTAATACCAACGGGAGTGAACTTTTACGTCATATCATTAATTTTACCTCATTTTTCCTTGCATTTTCCCCTAATTTTTAACATGTAGTTAAATACCGTAAGTGAATTGAGGTTGTTTTAAATCCACAAAAACCCAACTTTTATGTCTTCTAGCGACCTCTTTAAACATACAAGAATTATCTTTTTCTTAAAGGCTTTAATTTCTCCTCATTTTGCTTAGAATTTTAACAAATCATCAAGTTTCTTTCCAGTTTAGACGTTCTCGAAATCCACCGAAACCCAACTTTTTCTTCTTCAAGGGACGTCCTAAGGCCAACGGGAGTGAACTTTTAGATCATATCATTAATTTATTTACCTCATTTTACTTTGCATTTTCCCCTAATTTTTAATAAGTAGTTAACGAACGTAAGTGAATTGAGGTTGTTTTAAATCAACCAAAACCCAACTTTTAAGTCTTTTAGGGACCTCCTAAAACCTACAAGAATAGTCTTTTACCTTATTACTTTAATTTCTCCTCAGTTTTCTTAGAAATTTAACAAATCATCAAGTTTCTTTCGAATTTCTACGTTCTCGAAATCCACCGAAACCCAACTTTTTATTCTTCTAGAGACCTCGTAATACCAACGGGCGTGAACTTTTAGGTCATATCATTAATTTTACCTCATTTTTCCTTGCATTTTCCCCTAACTTTTTACAAGTAGTTAAGGATCGTAAGTGAATTGAGGTTGTTTTAAACCCACCAATACCCAACTTTTAAGTCTTTTAGAGACCTCCTAAAACCTACAAGAATAGTCTTTTACCTTATTACTTTAATTTCTCCTCAGTTTTCTTAGAATTTTAACAAATCATCAAGTTTCTTTCGAATTTCTACGTTCTCGAAATCCACCGAAACCCGACTTTTTATTCTTCTAGGGACCTCGTAATACAACCGGGAGTGAACTTTTAGGTCATATCACTAATTTTACCGCATTTTACCTTGCATTTTCCCCTAATTTTTAACATGTAGTTAAATACCGTAAGTGAATTGAGGTTGTTTTAAATCCACCAAAACCCAACTTTTATGTCTTCTAGGGACCTCCTAAAACCTAGAACAATAGTCTTTTACCTTATTACTTTAATTTCTCCTCAGTTTTCTTAGAATTTTAACAAATCATCAAGTTTCTTTCGAATTTCTACGTTCTCGAAATCCACCGAAACCCAACTTTTTATTCTTCTAGGGACCTCGTAATACAACCGGGAGTGAACTTTTAGGTCATATCATTAATTTTACCTCATTTTTCCTTGCATTTTCCCCTAATTTTTAACATGTAGTTAAATATCGTAAGTCAATTGAGGTTGTTTTAAATCCACCAAAACCCAACTTTTATGTCTTCTAGGGACCTCTTTAAACATACAAGATTTATCTTTTTCTTAAAGGCTTTAATTTCTCCTCATTTTGCTTAGAATTTTAACAAATCATCAAGTTTCTTTCCAGGTTTGACGTTCTCGAAATCCACCGAAACCCAACTTTTTCTTCTTCAAGGGACGTCCTAAGGCCAACGGGAGTGAACTTTTAGATCATATTATTAATTTTACCTCATTTTTCTTTGCATTTTCTCCTAATTTTTAACAAGTAGTTAAGGATCGTAAGTGAATTGAGGTTGTTTTAAACCCACCAAAACCCAACATTTAAGTCTTTTAGAGACCTCCTAAAACCTACAAGAATACTCTTTTACCTTATTACTTTAATTTCTCCTCAGTTTTCTTAGAATTTTAACAAATCATCAAGTTTCTTTCGAATTTCTACGTTCTCGAAATCCACCGAAACCCAACTTATTATTCTTCTAAGGACCTCGTAATACCAACGGTAGTGAACTTTTACGTCATATCATTAATTTTACCTCATTTTTCCTTGCATTTTCCCCTAATTTTTAACATGTAGTTTAATACCGTAAGTGAATTGAGGTTGTTTTAAATCCACAAAAACCCAACTTTTATGTCTTCTAGCGACCTCTTTAAACATACAAGAATTATCTTTTTCTTAAAGGCTTTAATTTCTCCTCATTTTGCTTAGAATTTTAACAAATCATCAAGTTTCTTTCCAGTTTTGACGTTCTCGAAATCCACCGAAACCCAACTTTTTCTTCTTCAAGGGACGTCCTAAGGCCAACGGGAGTGAACTTTTAGATCATATCATTAATTTATTTACCTCATTTTTCTTTGCATTTTCCCCTAATTTTTAACTAGTAGTTAACGAACGTAAGTGAATTGAGCTTGTTTTAAATCAACAAAAACCCAACTTTTAAGTCTTCTAGGGACCTCCTAAAACCTACAAGAATAGTCTTTTACCTTATTACTTTAATTTCTCCTCAGTTTTCTTAGAAATTTAACAAATCATCAAGTTTATTTCGAATTTCTACGTTCTCGAAATCCACCGAAACCCGACTATTTATTCTTCTAGGGACCTCGTAATACAACCGGGAGTGAACTTTTAGGTCATATCATTAATTTTACCGCATTTTACCTTGCATTTTCCCCTAATTTTTAACATGTAGTTAAATACCGTAAGTGAATTGAGGTTGTTTTAAATCCACCAAAACTCAACTTTTATGTCTTCTAGGGACCTCTTTAAACATACAAGAATTATCTTTTTCTTAAAGGCTTTAATTTCTCCTCATTTTGCTTAGAATTTTAACAAATCATCAAGTTTCTTTCGAATTTCTACGTTCTCCAAATCCACCGAAACCCAACTTTTTATTCTTCTAGAGACCTCGTAATACCAACGGGCGTGATCTTTTAGGTCATATCATTAATTTTACCTAATTTTTCCTTACATTTTCCCCTAATTTTTTACTAGTAGTTAAGCATCGTAAGTGAATTGAGGTTGTTTTAAACCCACAAAAACCCAACTTTTATGTCTTTTAGAGACCTCCTAAAACCTACAAGAATGACCTTTTTCCTTATTTCTTTAATTTCTCCTCAGTTTTCTTAGAATTTTAACAAATTATCAAGTTTATTTCGAATTTCTACGTTCTCGAAATCCTCCGAAACCTAACTTTTTATTCTTCTAGGGACCTCGTAATACAACCGGGAGTGAACTTTTAGGTCATATCATTAATTTTACCGCATTTTACCTTGTATTTTCCCCTAATTTTTAACATGTAGTTAAATACCGTAAGTGAATTGAAGTTGTTTTAAATCCACCAAAACCCAACTTTTATGTCTTCTAGGGACCTCCTAAAACCTAGAACAATAGTCTTTTACCTTATTACTTTAATTTCTCCTCAGTTTTCTTAGAATTTTAACAAATCATCAAGTTTCTTTCGAATTTCTACGTTCTCGAAATCCACCGAAACCCGACTTTTTATTCTTCTAGGGACCTCGTAATACAACCGGGAGTGAACTTTTAGGTCATATCATTAATTTTACCGCATTTTACCTTGCATTTTCCCCTAATTTTTAACATGTAGTTAAATACCGTAAGTGAATTGAGGTTGTTTTAAATCCACCAAAACTCAACTTTTATGTCTTCTAGGGACCTCTTTAAACATACAAGAATTATCTTTTTCTTAAAGGCTTTAATTTCTCCTCATTTTGCTTAGAATTTTAACAAATCATCAAGTTTCTTTCGAATTTCTACGTTCTCCAAATCCACCGAAACCCAACTTTTTATTCTTCTAGAGACCTCGTAATACCAACGGGCGTGATCTTTTAGGTCATATCATTAATTTTACCTAATTTTTCCTTACATTTTCCCCTAATTTTTTACAAGTAGTTAAGCATCGTAAGTGAATTGAGGTTGTTTTAAACCCACAAAAACCCAACTTTTATGTCTTTTAGAGACCTCCTAAAACCTACAAGAATAACCTTTTTCCTTATTTCTTTAATTTCTCCTCAGTTTTCTTAGAATTTTAACAAATTATCAAGTTTATTTCGAATTTCTACGTTTTCGAAATCCTCCGAAACCCAACTTTTTATTCTTCTAGGGACCTCGTAATACAACCGGGAGTGAACTTTTAGGTCATATCATTAATTTTACCGCATTTTACCTTGCATTTTCCCCTAATTTTTAACATGTAGTTAAATACCGTAAGTGAATTGAGGTTGTTTTAAATCCACCAAAACCCAACTTTTATGTCTTCTAGGGACCTCCTAAAACCTAGAACAATAGTCTTTTACCTTATTACTTTAATTTCTCCTCAGTTTTCTTAGAATTTTAACAAATCATCAAGTTTCTTTCGAATTTCTACGTTTTCGAAATCCACCGAAACCCAACTTATTATTCTTCTAAGGACCTCGTAATACCAACGGGAGTGAACTTTTACGTCATATCATTAATTTTACCTCATTTTTCCTTGCATTTTCCCCTAATTTTTAACATGTAGTTTAATACCGTAAGTGAATTGTGGTTGTTTTAAATCCACAAAAACCCAACTTTTATGTCTTCTAGCGACCTCTTTAAACATACAAGAATTATCTTTTTCTTAAAGGCTTTAATTTCTCCTCATTTTGCTTAGAATTTTAACAAATCATCAAGTTTCTTTCCAGTTTTGACGTTCTCGAAATCCACCGAAACCCAACTTTTTCTTCTTCAAGGGACGTCCTAAGGCCAACGGGAGTGAACTTTTAGATCATATCATTAATTTATTTACCTCATTTTTCTTTGCATTTTCCCCTAATTTTTAACTAGTAGTTAACGAACGTAAGTGAATTGAGCTTGTTTTAAATCAACAAAAACCCAACTTTTAAGTCTTCTAGGGACCTCCTAAAACCTACAAGAATAGTCTTTTACCTTATTACTTTAATTTCTCCTCAGTTTTCTTAGAAATTTAACAAATCATCAAGTTTATTTCGAATTTCTACGTTCTCGAAATCCACCGAAACCCGACTATTTATTCTTCTAGGGACCTCGTAATACAACCGGGAGTGAACTTTTAGGTCATATCATTAATTTTACCGCATTTTACCTTGCATTTTCCCCTAATTTTTAACATGTAGTTAAATACCGTAAGTGAATTGAGGTTGTTTTAAATCCACCAAAACTCAACTTTTATGTCTTCTAGGGACCTCTTTAAACATACAAGAATTATCTTTTTCTTAAAGGCTTTAATTTCTCCTCATTTTGCTTAGAATTTTAACAAATCATCAAGTTTATTTCGAATTTCTACGTTCTCGAAATCCACCGAAACCCAACTTTTTATTCTTCTAGAGACCTCGTAATACCAACGGGCGTGAACTTTTAGGTCATATCATTAATTTTACCTCATTTTTCCTTGCATTTTCCCCTAACTTTTTACAAGTAGTTAAGGATCGTAAGTGAATTGAGGTTGTTTTAAACCCACTAATACCCAACTTTTAAGTCTTTTAGAGACCTCCTAAAACCTACAAGAATAGTCTTTTACCTTATTACTTTAATTTCTCCTCAGTTTTCTTAGAATTTTAACAAATCATCAAGTTTCTTTCGAATTTCTACGTTCTCGAAATCCACCGAAACCCGACTTTTTATTCTTCTAGGGACCTCGTAATACAACCGGGAGTGAACTTTTAGGTCATATCACTAATTTTACCTCATTTTACCTTGTATTTTCCCCTAATTTTTAACATGTAGTTAAATACCGTAAGTGAATTGAGGTTGTTTTAAATCCACCAAAACTCAACTTTTATGTCTTTAGGGACATGTTTAAACATACAAGAATTATCTTTTTCTTAAAGGCTTTAATTTCTCCTCATTTTGCTTAGAATTTTAACAAATCATCAAGTTTCTTTCGAATTTCTACGTTCTCCAAATCCACCGAAACCCAACTTTTTATTCTTCTAGAGACCTCGTAATACCAACGGGCGTGATCTTTTAGGTCATATCATTAATTTTACCTAATTTTTCCTTACATTTTCCCCTAATTTTTTACAAGTAGTTAAGCATCGTAAGTGAATTGAGGTTGTTTTAAACCCACAAAAACCCAACTTTTATGTCTTTTAGAGACCTCCTAAAACCTACAAGAATAACCTTTTTCCTTATTTCTTTAATTTCTCCTCAGTTTTCTTAGAATTTTAACAAATTATCAAGTTTATTTCGAATTTCTACGTTCTCGAAATCCTCCGAAACCCAACTTTTTATTCTTCTAGGGACCTCGTAATACAACCAGGAGTGAACTTTTAGGTCATATCATTAATTTTACCGCATTTTACCTTGCATTTTCCCCTAATTTTTAACATGTAGTTAAATACCGTAAGTGAATTGAGGTTGTTTTAAATCCACCAAAACCCAACTTTTATGTCTTCTAGGGACCTCCTAAAACCTAGAACAATAGTCTTTTACCTTATTACTTTAATTTCTCCTCAGTTTTCTTAGAATTTTAACAAATCATCAAGTTTCTTTCGAATTTCTACGTTCTCGAAATCCACCGAAACCCAACTTTTTATTCTTCTAAGGACCTCGTAATACAACCGGGAGTGAACTTTTAGGTCATATCATTAATTTTACCTAATTTTTCCTTACATTTTCCCCTAATTTTTTACTAGTAGTTAAGCATCGTAAGTGAATTGAGGTTGTTTTAAACCCACAAAAACCCAACTTTTATGTCTTTTAGAGACCTCCTAAAACCTACAAGAATAACCTTTTTCCTTATTTCTTTAATTTCTCCTCAGTTTTCTTAGAATTTTAACAAATTATCAAGTTTATTTCGAATTTCTACGTTCTCGAAATCCTCCGAAACCTAACTTTTTATTCTTCTAGGGACCTCGTAATACAACCGGGAGTGAACTTTTAGGTCATATCATTAATTTTACCGCATTTTACCTTGTATTTTCCCCTAATTTTTAACATGTAGTTAAATACCGTAAGTGAATTGAGGTTGTTTTAAATCCACCAAAACCCAACTTTTATGTCTTCTAGGGACCTCCTAAAACCTAGAACAATAGTCTTTTACCTTATTACTTTAATTTCTCCTCAGTTTTCTTAGAATTTTAACAAATCATCAAGTTTCTTTCGAATTTCTACGTTCTCGAAATCCACCGAAACCCGACTTTTTATTCTTCTAGGGACCTCGTAATACAACCGGGAGTGAACTTTTAGGTCATATCATTAATTTTACCGCATTTTACCTTGCATTTTCCCCTAATTTTTAACATGTAGTTAAATACCGTAAGTGAATTGAGGTTGTTTTAAATCCACCAAAACTCAACTTTTATGTCTTCTAGGGACCTCTTTAAACATACAAGAATTATCTTTTTCTTAAAGGCATTAATTTCTCCTCATTTTGCTTAGAATTTTAACAAATCATCAAGTTTCTTTCGAATTTCTACGTTCTCCAAATCCACCGAAACCCAACTTTTTATTCTTCTAGAGACCTCGTAATACCAACGGGCGTGATCTTTTAGGTCATATCATTAATTTTACCTAATTTTTCCTTACATTTTCCCCTAATTTTTTACAAGTAGTTAAGCATCGTAAGTGAATTGAGGTTGTTTTAAACCCACAAAAACCCAACTTTTATGTCTTTTAGAGACCTCCTAAAACCTACAAGAATAACCTTTTTCCTTATTTCTTTAATTTCTCCTCAGTTTTCTTAGAATTTTAACAAATTATCAAGTTTATTTCGAATTTCTACGTTTTCGAAATCCTCCGAAACCCAACTTTTTATTCTTCTAGGGACCTCGTAATACAACCGGGAGTGAACTTTTAGGTCATATCATTAATTTTACCGCATTTTACCTTGCATTTTCCCCTAATTTTTAACATGTAGTTAAATACCGTAAGTGAATTGAGGTTGTTTTAAATCCACCAAAACCCAACTTTTATGTCTTCTAGGGACCTCCTAAAACCTAGAACAATAGTCTTTTACCTTATTACTTTAATTTCTCCTCAGTTTTCTTAGAATTTTAACAAATCATCAAGTTTCTTTCGAATTTCTACGTTTTCGAAATCCACCGAAACCCAACTTATTATTCTTCTAAGGACCTCGTAATACCAACGGGAGTGAACTTTTACGTCATATCATTAATTTTACCTCATTTTTCCTTGCATTTTCCCCTAATTTTTAACATGTAGTTTAATACCGTAAGTGAATTGTGGTTGTTTTAAATCCACAAAAACCCAACTTTTATGTCTTCTAGCGACCTCTTTAAACATACAAGAATTATCTTTTTCTTAAAGGCTTTAATTTCTCCTCATTTTGCTTAGAATTTTAACAAATCATCAAGTTTCTTTCCAGTTTTGACGTTCTCGAAATCCACCGAAACCCAACTTTTTCTTCTTCAAGGGACGTCCTAAGGCCAACGGGAGTGAACTTTTAGATCATATCATTAATTTATTTACCTCATTTTTCTTTGCATTTTCCCCTAATTTTTAACTAGTAGTTAACGAACGTAAGTGAATTGAGCTTGTTTTAAATCAACAAAAACCCAACTTTTAAGTCTTCTAGGGACCTCCTAAAACCTACAAGAATAGTCTTTTACCTTATTACTTTAATTTCTCCTCAGTTTTCTTAGAAATTTAACAAATCATCAAGTTTATTTCGAATTTCTACGTTCTCGAAATCCACCGAAACCCGACTATTTATTCTTCTAGGGACCTCGTAATACAACCGGGAGTGAACTTTTAGGTCATATCATTAATTTTACCGCATTTTACCTTGCATTTTCCCCTAATTTTTAACATGTAGTTAAATACCGTAAGTGAATTGAGGTTGTTTTAAATCCACCAAAACTCAACTTTTATGTCTTCTAGGGACCTCTTTAAACATACAAGAATTATCTTTTTCTTAAAGGCTTTAATTTCTCCTCATTTTGCTTAGAATTTTAACAAATCATCAAGTTTATTTCGAATTTCTACGTTCTCGAAATCCACCGAAACCCAACTTTTTATTCTTCTAGAGACCTCGTAATACCAACGGGCGTGAACTTTTAGGTCATATCATTAATTTTACCTCATTTTTCCTTGCATTTTCCCCTAACTTTTTACAAGTAGTTAAGGATCGTAAGTGAATTGAGGTTGTTTTAAACCCACCAATACCCAACTTTTAAGTCTTTTAGAGACCTCCTAAAACCTACAAGAATAGTCTTTTACCTTATTACTTTAATTTCTCCTCAGTTTTCTTAGAATTTTAACAAATCATCAAGTTTCTTTCGAATTTCTACGTTCTCGAAATCCACCGAAACCCGACTTTTTATTCTTCTAGGGACCTCGTAATACAACCGGGAGTGAACTTTTAGGTCATATCACTAATTTTACCTCATTTTACCTTGTATTTTCCCCTAATTTTTAACATGTAGTTAAATACCGTAAGTGAATTGAGGTTGTTTTAAATCCACCAAAACTCAACTTTTATGTCTTTAGGGACATGTTTAAACATACAAGAATTATCTTTTTCTTAAAGGCTTTAATTTCTCCTCATTTTGCTTAGAATTTTAACAAATCATCAAGTTTCTTTCGAATTTCTACGTTCTCCAAATCCACCGAAACCCAACTTTTTATTCTTCTAGAGACCTCGTAATACCAACGGGCGTGATCTTTTAGGTCATATCATTAATTTTACCTAATTTTTCCTTACATTTTCCCCTAATTTTTTACAAGTAGTTAAGCATCGTAAGTGAATTGAGGTTGTTTTAAACCCACAAAAACCCAACTTTTATGTCTTTTAGAGACCTCCTAAAACCTACAAGAATAACCTTTTTCCTTATTTCTTTAATTTCTCCTCAGTTTTCTTAGAATTTTAACAAATTATCAAGTTTATTTCGAATTTCTACGTTCTCGAAATCCTCCGAAACCCAACTTTTTATTCTTCTAGGGACCTCGTAATACAACCAGGAGTGAACTTTTAGGTCATATCATTAATTTTACCGCATTTTACCTTGCATTTTCCCCTAATTTTTAACATGTAGTTAAATACCGTAAGTGAATTGAGGTTGTTTTAAATCCACCAAAACCCAACTTTTATGTCTTCTAGGGACCTCCTAAAACCTAGAACAATAGTCTTTTACCTTATTACTTTAATTTCTCCTCAGTTTTCTTAGAATTTTAACAAATCATCAAGTTTCTTTCGAATTTCTACGTTCTCGAAATCCACCGAAACCCAACTTTTTATTCTTCTAAGGACCTCGTAATACAACCGGGAGTGAACTTTTAGGTCATATCATTAATTTTACCTAATTTTTCCTTACATTTTCCCCTAATTTTTTACTAGTAGTTAAGCATCGTAAGTGAATTGAGGTTGTTTTAAACCCACAAAAACCCAACTTTTATGTCTTTTAGAGACCTCCTAAAACCTACAAGAATAACCTTTTTCCTTATTTCTTTAATTTCTCCTCAGTTTTCTTAGAATTTTAACAAATTATCAAGTTTATTTCGAATTTCTACGTTCTCGAAATCCTCCGAAACCTAACTTTTTATTCTTCTAGGGACCTCGTAATACAACCGGGAGTGAACTTTTAGGTCATATCATTAATTTTACCGCATTTTACCTTGTATTTTCCCCTAATTTTTAACATGTAGTTAAATACCGTAAGTGAATTGAGGTTGTTTTAAATCCACCAAAACCCAACTTTTATGTCTTCTAGGGACCTCCTAAAACCTAGAACAATAGTCTTTTACCTTATTACTTTAATTTCTCCTCAGTTTTCTTAGAATTTTAACAAATCATCAAGTTTCTTTCGAATTTCTACGTTCTCGAAATCCACCGAAACCCGACTTTTTATTCTTCTAGGGACCTCGTAATACAACCGGGAGTGAACTTTTAGGTCATATCATTAATTTTACCGCATTTTACCTTGCATTTTCCCCTAATTTTTAACATGTAGTTAAATACCGTAAGTGAATTGAGGTTGTTTTAAATCCACCAAAACTCAACTTTTATGTCTTCTAGGGACCTCTTTAAACATACAAGAATTATCTTTTTCTTAAAGGCTTTAATTTCTCCTCATTTTGCTTAGAATTTTAACAAATCATCAAGTTTCTTTCGAATTTCTACGTTCTCCAAATCCACCGAAACCCAACTTTTTATTCTTCTAGAGACCTCGTAATACCAACGGGCGTGATCTTTTAGGTCATATCATTAATTTTACCTAATTTTTCCTTACATTTTCCCCTAATTTTTTACAAGTAGTTAAGCATCGTAAGTGAATTGAGGTTGTTTTAAACCCACAAAAACCCAACTTTTATGTCTTTTAGAGACCTCCTAAAACCTACAAGAATAACCTTTTTCCTTATTTCTTTAATTTCTCCTCAGTTTTCTTAGAATTTTAACAAATTATCAAGTTTATTTCGAATTTCTACGTTTTCGAAATCCTCCGAAACCCAACTTTTTATTCTTCTAGGGACCTCGTAATACAACCGGGAGTGAACTTTTAGGTCATATCATTAATTTTACCGCATTTTACCTTGCATTTTCCCCTAATTTTTAACATGTAGTTAAATACCGTAAGTGAATTGAGGTTGTTTTAAATCCACCAAAACCCAACTTTTATGTCTTCTAGGGACCTCCTAAAACCTAGAACAATAGTCTTTTACCTTATTACTTTAATTTCTCCTCAGTTTTCTTAGAATTTTAACAAATCATCAAGTTTCTTTCGAATTTCTACGTTCTCGAAATACACCGAAACCCAACTTTTTATTCTAGGGACCTCGTAATACAACCGGTAGTGAACTTTTAAGTCATATCATTAATTTTACCTCATTTTTCCTTGCATTTTCCCCTAATTTTTAACATGTAGTTAAATAGCGTAAGTGAATTGAGGTTGTTTTAAATCCACCAAAACCATACTTTTATGTCTTCTAGGGACCTCTTTAAACATACAAGATTTATCTTTTTCTTAAAGGCTTTAATTTCTCCTCATTTTGCTTAGAATTTTAACAAATCATCAAGTTTCTTTCCAGTTTAGACGTTCTCGAAATCCACCGAAACCCAACTTTTTCTTCTTCAAGGGACGTCCTAAGGCCAACGGGAGTGAACTTTTAGATCATATCATTAATTTATTTACCTCATTTTTCTTTGCATTTTCCCCTAATTTTTAACTAGTAGTTAACGAACGTAAGTGAATTGAGCTTGTTTTAAATCAACAAAAACCCAACTTTTAAGTCTTCTAGGGACCTCCTAAAACCTACAAGAATAGTCTTTTACCTTATTACTTTAATTTCTCCTCAGTTTTCTTAGAAATTTAACAAATCATCAAGTTTATTTCGAATTTCTACGTTCTCGAAATCCACCGAAACCCGACTATTTATTCTTCTAGGGACCTCGTAATACAACCGGGAGTGAACTTTTAGGTCATATCATTAATTTTACCGCATTTTACCTTGCATTTTCCCCTAATTTTTAACATGTAGTTAAATACCGTAAGTGAATTGAGGTTGTTTTAAATCCACCAAAACTCAACTTTTATGTCTTCTAGGGACCTCTTTAAACATACAAGAATTATCTTTTTCTTAAAGGCTTTAATTTCTCCTCATTTTGCTTAGAATTTTAACAAATCATCAAGTTTATTTCGAATTTCTACGTTCTCGAAATCCACCGAAACCCAACTTTTTATTCTTCTAGAGACCTCGTAATACCAACGGGCGTGAACTTTTAGGTCATATCATTAATTTTACCTCATTTTTCCTTGCATTTTCCCCTAACTTTTTACAAGTAGTTAAGGATCGTAAGTGAATTGAGGTTGTTTTAAACCCACCAATACCCAACTTTTAAGTCTTTTAGAGACCTCCTAAAACCTACAAGAATAGTCTTTTACCTTATTACTTTAATTTCTCCTCAGTTTTCTTAGAATTTTAACAAATCATCAAGTTTCTTTCGAATTTCTACGTTCTCGAAATCCACCGAAACCCGACTTTTTATTCTTCTAGGGACCTCGTAATACAACCGGGAGTGAACTTTTAGGTCATATCACTAATTTTACCTCATTTTACCTTGTATTTTCCCCTAATTTTTAACATGTAGTTAAATACCGTAAGTGAATTGAGGTTGTTTTAAATCCACCAAAACTCAACTTTTATGTCTTTAGGGACATGTTTAAACATACAAGAATTATCTTTTTCTTAAAGGCTTTAATTTCTCCTCATTTTGCTTAGAATTTTAACAAATCATCAAGTTTCTTTCGAATTTCTACGTTCTCCAAATCCACCGAAACCCAACTTTTTATTCTTCTAGAGACCTCGTAATACCAACGGGCGTGATCTTTTAGGTCATATCATTAATTTTACCTAATTTTTCCTTACATTTTCCCCTAATTTTTTACAAGTAGTTAAGCATCGTAAGTGAATTGAGGTTGTTTTAAACCCACAAAAACCCAACTTTTATGTCTTTTAGAGACCTCCTAAAACCTACAAGAATAACCTTTTTCCTTATTTCTTTAATTTCTCCTCAGTTTTCTTAGAATTTTAACAAATTATCAAGTTTATTTCGAATTTCTACGTTCTCGAAATCCTCCGAAACCCAACTTTTTATTCTTCTAGGGACCTCGTAATACAACCAGGAGTGAACTTTTAGGTCATATCATTAATTTTACCGCATTTTACCTTGCATTTTCCCCTAATTTTTAACATGTAGTTAAATACCGTAAGTGAATTGAGGTTGTTTTAAATCCACCAAAACCCAACTTTTATGTCTTCTAGGGACCTCCTAAAACCTAGAACAATAGTCTTTTACCTTATTACTTTAATTTCTCCTCAGTTTTCTTAGAATTTTAACAAATCATCAAGTTTCTTTCGAATTTCTACGTTCTCGAAATCCACCGAAACCCAACTTTTTATTCTTCTAAGGACCTCGTAATACAACCGGGAGTGAACTTTTAGGTCATATCATTAATTTTACCTAATTTTTCCTTACATTTTCCCCTAATTTTTTACTAGTAGTTAAGCATCGTAAGTGAATTGAGGTTGTTTTAAACCCACAAAAACCCAACTTTTATGTCTTTTAGAGACCTCCTAAAACCTACAAGAATAACCTTTTTCCTTATTTCTTTAATTTCTCCTCAGTTTTCTTAGAATTTTAACAAATTATCAAGTTTATTTCGAATTTCTACGTTCTCGAAATCCTCCGAAACCTAACTTTTTATTCTTCTAGGGACCTCGTAATACAACCGGGAGTGAACTTTTAGGTCATATCATTAATTTTACCGCATTTTACCTTGTATTTTCCCCTAATTTTTAACATGTAGTTAAATACCGTAAGTGAATTGAGGTTGTTTTAAATCCACCAAAACCCAACTTTTATGTCTTCTAGGGACCTCCTAAAACCTAGAACAATAGTCTTTTACCTTATTACTTTAATTTCTCCTCAGTTTTCTTAGAATTTTAACAAATCATCAAGTTTCTTTCGAATTTCTACGTTCTCGAAATCCACCGAAACCCGACTTTTTATTCTTCTAGGGACCTCGTAATACAACCGGGAGTGAACTTTTAGGTCATATCATTAATTTTACCGCATTTTACCTTGCATTTTCCCCTAATTTTTAACATGTAGTTAAATACCGTAAGTGAATTGAGGTTGTTTTAAATCCACCAAAACTCAACTTTTATGTCTTCTAGGGACCTCTTTAAACATACAAGAATTATCTTTTTCTTAAAGGCTTTAATTTCTCCTCATTTTGCTTAGAATTTTAACAAATCATCAAGTTTCTTTCGAATTTCTACGTTCTCCAAATCCACCGAAACCCAACTTTTTATTCTTCTAGAGACCTCGTAATACCAACGGGCGTGATCTTTTAGGTCATATCATTAATTTTACCTAATTTTTCCTTACATTTTCCCCTAATTTTTTACAAGTAGTTAAGCATCGTAAGTGAATTGAGGTTGTTTTAAACCCACAAAAACCCAACTTTTATGTCTTTTAGAGACCTCCTAAAACCTACAAGAATAACCTTTTTCCTTATTTCTTTAATTTCTCCTCAGTTTTCTTAGAATTTTAACAAATTATCAAGTTTATTTCGAATTTCTACGTTTTCGAAATCCTCCGAAACCCAACTTTTTATTCTTCTAGGGACCTCGTAATACAACCGGGAGTGAACTTTTAGGTCATATCATTAATTTTACCGCATTTTACCTTGCATTTTCCCCTAATTTTTAACATGTAGTTAAATACCGTAAGTGAATTGAGGTTGTTTTAAATCCACCAAAACCCAACTTTTATGTCTTCTAGGGACCTCCTAAAACCTAGAACAATAGTCTTTTACCTTATTACTTTAATTTCTCCTCAGTTTTCTTAGAATTTTAACAAATCATCAAGTTTCTTTCGAATTTCTACGTTCTCGAAATACACCGAAACCCAACTTTTTATTCTAGGGACCTCGTAATACAACCGGTAGTGAACTTTTAAGTCATATCATTAATTTTACCTCATTTTTCCTTGCATTTTCCCCTAATTTTTAACATGTAGTTAAATAGCGTAAGTGAATTGAGGTTGTTTTAAATCCACCAAAACCATACTTTTATGTCTTCTAGGGACCTCTTTAAACATACAAGATTTATCTTTTTCTTAAAGGCTTTAATTTCTCCTCATTTTGCTTAGAATTTTAACAAATCATCAAGTTTCTTTCCAGTTTAGACGTTCTCGAAATCCACCGAAACCCAACTTTTTCTTCTTCAAGGGACGTCCTAAGGCCAACGGGAGTGAACTTTTAGATCATATCATTAATTTATTTACCTCATTTTACTTTGCATTTTCCCCTAATTTTTAATAAGTAGTTAACGAACGTAAGTGAATTGAGGTTGTTTTAAATCAACCAAAACCCAACTTTTAAGTCTTTTAGGGACCTCCTAAAACCTACAAGAATAGTCTTTTACCTTATTACTTTAATTTCTCCTCAGTTTTCTTAGAAATTTAACAAATCATCAAGTTTCTTTCGAATTTCTACGTTCTCGAAATCCACCGAAACCCAACTTTTTATTCTTCTAGAGACCTCGTAATACCAACGGGTGTGAACTTTTAGGTCATATCATTAATTTTACCTCATTTTTCCTTGCATTTTCCCCTAACTTTTTACAAGTAGTTAAGGATCGTAAGTGAATTGAGGTTGTTTTAAACCCACCAATACCCAACTTTTAAGTCTTTTAGAGACCTCCTAAAACCTACAAGAATAGTCTTTTACCTTATTACTTTAATTTCTCCTCAGTTTTCTTAGAATTTTAACAAATCATCAAGTTTCTTTCGAATTTCTACGTTCTCGAAATCCACCGAAACCCGACTTTTTATTCTTCTAGGGACCTCGTAATACAACCGGGAGTGAACTTTTAGGTCATATCACTAATTTTACCGCATTTTACCTTGCATTTTCCCCTAATTTTTAACATGTAGTTAAATACCGTAAGTGAATTGAGGTTGTTTTAAATCCACCAAAACCCAACTTTTATGTCTTCTAGGGACCTCCTAAAACCTAGAACAATAGTCTTTTACCTTATTACTTTAATTTCTCCTCAGTTTTCTTAGAATTTTAACAAATCATCAAGTTTCTTTCGAATTTCTACGTTCTCGAAATCCACCGAAACCCAACTTTTTATTCTTCTAGGGACCTCGTAATACAACCGGGAGTGAACTTTTAGGTCATATCATTAATTTTACCTCATTTTTCCTTGCATTTTCCCCTAATTTTTAACATGTAGTTAAATATCGTAAGTCAATTGAGGTTGTTTTAAATCCACCAAAACCCAACTTTTATGTCTTCTAGGGACCTCTTTAAACATACAAGATTTATCTTTTTCTTAAAGGCTTTAATTTCTCCTCATTTTGCTTAGAATTTTAACAAATCATCAAGTTTCTTTCCAGGTTTGACGTTCCCGAAATCCACCGAAACCCAACTTTTTCTTCTTCAAGGGACGTCCTAAGGCCAACGGGAGTGAACTTTTAGATCATATTATTAATTTTACCTCATTTTTCTTTGCATTTTCTCCTAATTTTTAACAAGTAGTTAAGGATCGTAAGTGAATTGAGGTTGTTTTAAACCCACCAAAACCCAACATTTAAGTCTTTTAGAGACCTCCTAAAACCTACAAGAATACTCTTTTACCTTATTACTTTAATTTCTCCTCAGTTTTCTTAGAATTTTAACAAATCATCAAGTTTCTTTCGAATTTCTACGTTCTCGAAATCCACCGAAACCCAACTTATTATTCTTCTAAGGACCTCGTAATACCAACGGTAGTGAACTTTTACGTCATATCATTAATTTTACCTCATTTTTCCTTGCATTTTCCCCTAATTTTTAACATGTAGTTTAATACCGTAAGTGAATTGAGGTTGTTTTAAATCCACAAAAACCCAACTTTTATGTCTTCTAGCGACCTCTTTAAACATACAAGAATTATCTTTTTCTTAAAGGCTTTAATTTCTCCTCATTTTGCTTAGAATTTTAACAAATCATCAAGTTTCTTTCCAGTTTTGACGTTCTCGAAATCCACCGAAACCCAACTTTTTCTTCTTCAAGGGACGTCCTAAGGCCAACGGGAGTGAACTTTTAGATCATATCATTAATTTATTTACCTCATTTTTCTTTGCATTTTCCCCTAATTTTTAACTAGTAGTTAACGAACGTAAGTGAATTGAGCTTGTTTTAAATCAACAAAAACCCAACTTTTAAGTCTTCTAGGGACCTCCTAAAACCTACAAGAATAGTCTTTTACCTTATTACTTTAATTTCTCCTCAGTTTTCTTAGAAATTTAACAAATCATCAAGTTTATTTCGAATTTCTACGTTCTCGAAATCCACCGAAACCCGACTATTTATTCTTCTAGGGACCTCGTAATACAACCGGGAGTGAACTTTTAGGTCATATCATTAATTTTACCGCATTTTACCTTGCATTTTCCCCTAATTTTTAACATGTAGTTAAATACCGTAAGTGAATTGAGGTTGTTTTAAATCCACCAAAACTCAACTTTTATGTCTTCTAGGGACCTCTTTAAACATACAAGAATTATCTTTTTCTTAAAGGCTTTAATTTCTCCTCATTTTGCTTAGAATTTTAACAAATCATCAAGTTTCTTTCGAATTTCTACGTTCTCCAAATCCACCGAAACCCAACTTTTTATTCTTCTAGAGACCTCGTAATACCAACGGGCGTGATCTTTTAGGTCATATCATTAATTTTACCTAATTTTTCCTTACATTTTCCCCTAATTTTTTACTAGTAGTTAAGCATCGTAAGTGAATTGAGGTTGTTTTAAACCCACAAAAACCCAACTTTTATGTCTTTTAGAGACCTCCTAAAACCTACAAGAATAACCTTTTTCCTTATTTCTTTAATTTCTCCTCAGTTTTCTTAGAATTTTAACAAATTATCAAGTTTATTTCGAATTTCTACGTTCTCGAAATCCTCCGAAACCTAACTTTTTATTCTTCTAGGGACCTCGTAATACAACCGGGAGTGAACTTTTAGGTCATATCATTAATTTTACCGCATTTTACCTTGTATTTTCCCCTAATTTTTAACATGTAGTTAAATACCGTAAGTGAATTGAGGTTGTTTTAAATCCACCAAAACCCAACTTTTATGTCTTCTAGGGACCTCCTAAAACCTAGAACAATAGTCTTTTACCTTATTACTTTAATTTCTCCTCAGTTTTCTTAGAATTTTAACAAATCATCAAGTTTCTTTCGAATTTCTACGTTCTCGAAATCCACCGAAACCCGACTTTTTATTCTTCTAGGGACCTCGTAATACAACCGGGAGTGAACTTTTAGGTCATATCATTAATTTTACCGCATTTTACCTTGCATTTCCCCCTAATTTTTAACATGTAGTTAAATACCGTAAGTGAATTGAGGTTGTTTTAAATCCACCAAAACTCAACTTTTATGTCTTCTAGGGACCTCTTTAAACATACAAGAATTATCTTTTTCTTAAAGGCTTTAATTTCTCCTCATTTTGCTTAGAATTTTAACAAATCATCAAGTTTCTTTCGAATTTCTACGTTCTCCAAATCCACCGAAACCCAACTTTTTATTCTTCTAGAGACCTCGTAATACCAACGGGCGTGATCTTTTAGGTCATATCATTAATTTTACCTAATTTTTCCTTACATTTTCCCCTAATTTTTTACAAGTAGTTAAGCATCGTAAGTGAATTGAGGTTGTTTTAAACCCACAAAAACCCAACTTTTATGTCTTTTAGAGACCTCCTAAAACCTACAAGAATAACCTTTTTCCTTATTTCTTTAATTTCTCCTCAGTTTTCTTAGAATTTTAACAAATTATCAAGTTTATTTCGAATTTCTACGTTTTCGAAATCCTCCGAAACCCAACTTTTTATTCTTCTAGGGACCTCGTAATACAACCGGGAGTGAACTTTTAGGTCATATCATTAATTTTACCGCATTTTACCTTGCATTTTCCCCTAATTTTTAACATGTAGTTAAATACCGTAAGTGAATTGAGGTTGTTTTAAATCCACCAAAACCCAACTTTTATGTCTTCTAGGGACCTCCTAAAACCTAGAACAATAGTCTTTTACCTTATTACTTTAATTTCTCCTCAGTTTTCTTAGAATTTTAACAAATCATCAAGTTTCTTTCGAATTTCTACGTTCTCGAAATACACCGAAACCCAACTTTTTATTCTAGGGACCTCGTAATACAACCGGTAGTGAACTTTTAAGTCATATCATTAATTTTACCTCATTTTTCCTTGCATTTTCCCCTAATTTTTAACATGTAGTTAAATATCGTAAGTGAATTGAGGTTGTTTTAAATCCACCAAAACCCAACTTTTATGTCTTCTAGGGACCTCTTTAAACATACAAGATTTATCTTTTTCTTAAAGGCTTTAATTTCTCCTCATTTTGCTTAGAATTTTAACAAATCATCAAGTTTCTTTCCAGTTTAGACGTTCTCGAAATCCACCGAAACCCAACTTTTTCTTCTTCAAGGG
Organism: Potentilla sterilis; assembly: GCA_963682095.1. NCBI lineage: Eukaryota > Viridiplantae > Streptophyta > Magnoliopsida > Rosales > Rosaceae > Potentilla > Potentilla sterilis. The sequence goes on along the minus strand of OY821763.1, from coordinate 24,262,577 downwards.
ACGTCCTAAGGCCAACGGGAGTGAACTTTTAGATCATATCATTAATTTATTTACCTCATTTTACTTTGCATTTTCCCCTAATTTTTAATAAGTAGTTAACGAACGTAAGTGAATTGAGGTTGTTTTAAATCAACCAAAACCCAACTTTTAAGTCTTTTAGGGACCTCCTAAAACCTACAAGAATAGTCTTTTACCTTATTACTTTAATTTCTCCTCAGTTTTCTTAGAAATTTAACAAATCATCAAGTTTCTTTCGAATTTCTACGTTCTCGAAATCCACCGAAACCCAACTTTTTATTCTTCTAGAGACCTCGTAATACCAACGGGTGTGAACTTTTAGGTCATATCATTAATTTTACCTCATTTTTCCTTGCATTTTCCCCTAACTTTTTACAAGTAGTTAAGGATCGTAAGTGAATTGAGGTTGTTTTAAACCCACCAATACCCAACTTTTAAGTCTTTTAGAGACCTCCTAAAACCTACAAGAATAGTCTTTTACCTTATTACTTTAATTTCTCCTCAGTTTTCTTAGAATTTTAACAAATCATCAAGTTTCTTTCGAATTTCTACGTTCTCGAAATCCACCGAAACCCGACTTTTTATTCTTCTAGGGACCTCGTAATACAACCGGGAGTGAACTTTTAGGTCATATCACTAATTTTACCGCATTTTACCTTGCATTTTCCCCTAATTTTTAACATGTAGTTAAATACCGTAAGTGAATTGAGGTTGTTTTAAATCCACCAAAACCCAACTTTTATGTCTTCTAGGGACCTCCTAAAACCTAGAACAATAGTCTTTTACCTTATTACTTTAATTTCTCCTCAGTTTTCTTAGAATTTTAACAAATCATCAAGTTTCTTTCGAATTTCTACGTTCTCGAAATCCACCGAAACCCAACTTTTTATTCTTCTAGGGACCTCGTAATACAACCGGGAGTGAACTTTTAGGTCATATCATTAATTTTACCTCATTTTTCCTTGCATTTTCCCCTAATTTTTAACATGTAGTTAAATATCGTAAGTCAATTGAGGTTGTTTTAAATCCACCAAAACCCAACTTTTATGTCTTCTAGGGACCTCTTTAAACATACAAGATTTATCTTTTTCTTAAAGGCTTTAATTTCTCCTCATTTTGCTTAGAATTTTAACAAATCATCAAGTTTCTTTCCAGGTTTGACGTTCCCGAAATCCACCGAAACCCAACTTTTTCTTCTTCAAGGGACGTCCTAAGGCCAACGGGAGTGAACTTTTAGATCATATTATTAATTTTACCTCATTTTTCTTTGCATTTTCTCCTAATTTTTAACAAGTAGTTAAGGATCGTAAGTGAATTGAGGTTGTTTTAAACCCACCAAAACCCAACATTTAAGTCTTTTAGAGACCTCCTAAAACCTACAAGAATACTCTTTTACCTTATTACTTTAATTTCTCCTCAGTTTTCTTAGAATTTTAACAAATCATCAAGTTTCTTTCGAATTTCTACGTTCTCGAAATCCACCGAAACCCGACTTTTTATTCTTCTAGGGACCTCGTAATACAACCGGGAGTGAACTTTTAGGTCATATCATTAATTTTACCTCATTTTTCCTTGCATTTTCCCCTAATTTTTAACATGTAGTTTAATACCGTAAGTGAATTGAGGTTGTTTTAAATCCACAAAAACCCAACTTTTATGTCTTCTAGCGACCTCTTTAAACATACAAGAATTATCTTTTTCTTAAAGGCTTTAATTTCTCCTCATTTTGCTTAGAATTTTAACAAATCATCAAGTTTCTTTCCAGTTTTGACGTTCTCGAAATCCACCGAAACCCAACTTTTTCTTCTTCAAGGGACGTCCTAAGGCCAACGGGAGTGAACTTTTAGATCATATCATTAATTTATTTACCTCATTTTTCTTTGCATTTTCCCCTAATTTTTAACTAGTAGTTAACGAACGTAAGTGAATTGAGCTTGTTTTAAATCAACAAAAACCCAACTTTTAAGTCTTCTAGGGACCTCCTAAAACCTACAAGAATAGTCTTTTACCTTATTACTTTAATTTCTCCTCAGGTTTCTTAGAAATTTAACAAATCATCAAGTTTATTTCGAATTTCTACGTTCTCGAAATCCACCGAAACCCGACTATTTATTCTTCTAGGGACCTCGTAATACAACCGGGAGTGAACTTTTAGGTCATATCATTAATTTTACCGCATTTTACCTTGCATTTTCCCCTAATTTTTAACATGTAGTTAAATACCGTAAGTGAATTGAGGTTGTTTTAAATCCACCAAAACTCAACTTTTATGTCTTCTAGGGACCTCTTTAAACATACAAGAATTATCTTTTTCTTAAAGGCTTTAATTTCTCCTCATTTTGCTTAGAATTTTAACAAATCATCAAGTTTCTTTCGAATTTCTACGTTCTCCAAATCCACCGAAACCCAACTTTTTATTCTTCTAGAGACCTCGTAATACCAACGGGCGTGATATTTTAGGTCATATCATTAATTTTACCTAATTTTTCCTTACATTTTCCCCTAATTTTTTACTAGTAGTTAAGCATCGTAAGTGAATTGAGGTTGTTTTAAACCCACAAAAACCCAACTTTTATGTCTTTTAGAGACCTCCTAAAACCTACAAGAATAACCTTTTTCCTTATTTCTTTAATTTCTCCTCAGTTTTCTTAGAATTTTAACAAATTATCAAGTTTATTTCGAATTTCTACGTTCTCGAAATCCTCCGAAACCTAACTTTTTATTCTTCTAGGGACCTCGTAATACAACCGGGAGTGAACTTTTAGGTCATATCATTAATTTTACCGCATTTTACCTTGTATTTTCCCCTAATTTTTAACATGTAGTTAAATACCGTAAGTGAATTGAGGTTGTTTTAAATCCACCAAAACCCAACTTTTATGTCTTCTAGGGACCTCCTAAAACCTAGAACAATAGTCTTTTACCTTATTACTTTAATTTCTCCTCAGTTTTCTTAGAATTTTAACAAATCATCAAGTTTCTTTCGAATTTCTACGTTCTCGAAATCCACCGAAACCCGACTTTTTATTCTTCTAGGGACCTCGTAATACAACCGGGAGTGAACTTTTAGGTCATATCATTAATTTTACCGCATTTTACCTTGCATTTTCCCCTAATTTTTAACATGTAGTTAAATACCGTAAGTGAATTGAGGTTGTTTTAAATCCACCAAAACTCAACTTTTATGTCTTCTAGGGACCTCTTTAAACATACAAGAATTATCTTTTTCTTAAAGGCTTTAATTTCTCCTCATTTTGCTTAGAATTTTAACAAATCATCAAGTTTCTTTCGAATTTCTACGTTCTCCAAATCCACCGAAACCCAACTTTTTATTCTTCTAGAGACCTCGTAATACCAACGGGCGTGATCTTTTAGGTCATATCATTAATTTTACCTAATTTTTCCTTACATTTTCCCCTAATTTTTTACAAGTAGTTAAGCATCGTAAGTGAATTGAGGTTGTTTTAAACCCACAAAAACCCAACTTTTATGTCTTTTAGAGACCTCCTAAAACCTACAAGAATAACCTTTTTCCTTATTTCTTTAATTTCTCCTCAGTTTTCTTAGAATTTTAACAAATTATCAAGTTTATTTCGAATTTCTACGTTTTCGAAATCCTCCGAAACCCAACTTTTTATTCTTCTAGGGACCTCGTAATACAACCGGGAGTGAACTTTTAGGTCATATCATTAATTTTACCGCATTTTACCTTGCATTTTCCCCTAATTTTTAACATGTAGTTAAATACCGTAAGTGAATTGAGGTTGTTTTAAATCCACCAAAACCCAACTTTTATGTCTTCTAGGGACCTCCTAAAACCTAGAACAATAGTCTTTTACCTTATTACTTTAATTTCTCCTCAGTTTTCTTAGAATTTTAACAAATCATCAAGTTTCTTTCGAATTTCTACGTTCTCGAAATACACCGAAACCCAACTTTTTATTCTAGGGACCTCGTAATACAACCGGTAGTGAACTTTTAAGTCATATCATTAATTTTACCTCATTTTTCCTTGCATTTTCCCCTAATTTTTAACATGTAGTTAAATATCGTAAGTGAATTGAGGTTGTTTTAAATCCACCAAAACCCAACTTTTATGTCTTCTAGGGACCTCTTTAAACATACAAGATTTATCTTTTTCTTAAAGGCTTTAATTTCTCCTCATTTTGCTTAGAATTTTAACAAATCATCAAGTTTCTTTCCAGTTTAGACGTTCTCGAAATCCACCGAAACCCAACTTTTTCTTCTTCAAGGGACGTCCTAAGGCCAACGGGAGTGAACTTTTAGATCATATCATTAATTTATTTACCTCATTTTACTTTGCATTTTCCCCTAATTTTTAATAAGTAGTTAACGAACGTAAGTGAATTGAGGTTGTTTTAAATCAACCAAAACCCAACTTTTAAGTCTTTTAGGGACCTCCTAAAACCTACAAGAATAGTCTTTTACCTTATTACTTTAATTTCTCCTCAGTTTTCTTAGAAATTTAACAAATCATCAAGTTTCTTTCGAATTTCTACGTTCTCGAAATCCACCGAAACCCAACTTTTTATTCTTCTAGAGACCTCGTAATACCAACGGGTGTGAACTTTTAGGTCATATCATTAATTTTACCTCATTTTTCCTTGCATTTTCCCCTAACTTTTTACAAGTAGTTAAGGATCGTAAGTGAATTGAGGTTGTTTTAAACCCACCAATACCCAACTTTTAAGTCTTTTAGAGACCTCCTAAAACCTACAAGAATAGTCTTTTACCTTATTACTTTAATTTCTCCTCAGTTTTCTTAGAATTTTAACAAATCATCAAGTTTCTTTCGAATTTCTACGTTCTCGAAATCCACCGAAACCCGACTTTTTATTCTTCTAGGGACCTCGTAATACAACCGGGAGTGAACTTTTAGGTCATATCACTAATTTTACCGCATTTTACCTTGCATTTTCCCCTAATTTTTAACATGTAGTTAAATACCGTAAGTGAATTGAGGTTGTTTTAAATCCACCAAAACCCAACTTTTATGTCTTCTAGGGACCTCCTAAAACCTAGAACAATAGTCTTTTACCTTATTACTTTAATTTCTCCTCAGTTTTCTTAGAATTTTAACAAATCATCAAGTTTCTTTCGAATTTCTACGTTCTCGAAATCCACCGAAACCCAACTTTTTATTCTTCTAGGGACCTCGTAATACAACCGGGAGTGAACTTTTAGGTCATATCATTAATTTTACCTCATTTTTCCTTGCATTTTCCCCTAATTTTTAACATGTAGTTAAATATCGTAAGTCAATTGAGGTTGTTTTAAATCCACCAAAACCCAACTTTTATGTCTTCTAGGGACCTCTTTAAACATACAAGATTTATCTTTTTCTTAAAGGCTTTAATTTCTCCTCATTTTGCTTAGAATTTTAACAAATCATCAAGTTTCTTTCCAGGTTTGACGTTCCCGAAATCCACCGAAACCCAACTTTTTCTTCTTCAAGGGACGTCCTAAGGCCAACGGGAGTGAACTTTTAGATCATATTATTAATTTTACCTCATTTTTCTTTGCATTTTCTCCTAATTTTTAACAAGTAGTTAAGGATCGTAAGTGAATTGAGGTTGTTTTAAACCCACCAAAACCCAACATTTAAGTCTTTTAGAGACCTCCTAAAACCTACAAGAATACTCTTTTACCTTATTACTTTAATTTCTCCTCAGTTTTCTTAGAATTTTAACAAATCATCAAGTTTCTTTCGAATTTCTACGTTCTCGAAATCCACCGAAACCCGACTTTTTATTCTTCTAGGGACCTCGTAATACAACCGGGAGTGAACTTTTAGGTCATATCATTAATTTTACCTCATTTTACCTTGCATTTTCCCCTAATTTTTAACATGTAGTTAAATACCGTAAGTGAATTGAGGTTGTTTTAAATCCACCAAAACTCAACTTTTATGTCTTCTAGGGACCTCTTTAAACATACAAGAATTATCTTTTTCTTAAAGGCTTTAATTTCTCCTCATTTTGCTTAGAATTTTAACAAATCATCAAGTTTCTTTCCAGTTTTGACGTTCTCGAAATCCACCGAAACCCATTTTTTTCTTCTTCAAGGGACGTCCTAAGGCCAACGGGAGTGAACTTTTAGATCATATCATTAATTTATTTACCTCATTTTTCTTTGCATTTTCCCCTAATTTTTAACAAGTAGTTAACGAACGTAAGTGAATTGAGCTTGTTTTAAATCAACCAAAACCCAACTTTTAAGTCTTTTAGGGACCTCCTAAAACCAACAAGAATAGTCTTTTACCTTATTACTTTAATTTCTCCTCAGTTTTCTTAGAAATTTAACAAATCATCAAGTTTATTTCGAATTTCTACGTTCTCGAAATCCACCGAAACCCAACTTTTTATTCTTCTAGGGACCTCGTAATACTAACGGGCGTGAACTTTTAGGTCATATCATTAATTTTACCTCATTTTTCCTTGCATTTTCCCCTAACTTTTTACAAGTAGTTAAGGATCGTAAGTGAATTGAGGTTGTTTTAAATCCACCAAAACCCAACTTTTATGTCTTCTAGGGACCTCTTTAGACATACAAGATTTATCTTTTTCTTAAAGGCTTTAATTTCTCCTCATTTTGCTTAGAATTTTAACAAATCATCAAGTTTCTTTCCAGGTTTGACGTTCTCGAAATCCACCGAAACCCAACTTTTTCTTCTTCAAGGGACGTCCTAAGGCCAACGGGAGTGAACTTTTAGATCATATTATTAATTTTACCTCATTTTTCTTTGCATTTTCTCCTAATTTTTAACAAGTAGTTAAGGATCGTAAGTGAATTGAGGTTGTTTTAAACCCACCAAAACCCAACATTTAAGTCTTTTAGAGACCTCCTAAAACCTACAAGAATACTCTTTTACCTTATTACTTTAATTTCTCCTCAGTTTTTTTAGAATTTTAACAAATCATTAAGTTTCTTTCGAATTTCTACGTTTTCGAAATCCACCGAAACCCAACTTATTATTCTTCTAAGGACCTCGTAATACCAACGGGAGTGAACTTTTACGTCATATCATTAATTTTACCTCATTTTTCCTTGCATTTTCCCCTAATTTTTAACATGTAGTTAAATACCGTAAGTGAATTGAGGTTGTTTTAAATCCACAAAAACCCAACTTTTATGTCTTCTAGCGACCTCTTTAAACATACAAGAATTATCTTTTTCTTAAAGGCTTTAATTTCTCCTCATTTTGCTTAGAATTTTAACAAATCATCAAGTTTCTTTCCAGTTTAGACGTTCTCGAAATCCACCGAAACCCAACTTTTTCTTCTTCAAGGGACGTCCTAAGGCCAACGGGAGTGAACTTTTAGATCATATCATTAATTTATTTACCTCATTTTACTTTGCATTTTCCCCTAATTTTTAATAAGTAGTTAACGAACGTAAGTGAATTGAGGTTGTTTTAAATCAACCAAAACCCAACTTTTAAGTCTTTTAGGGACCTCCTAAAACCTACAAGAATAGTCTTTTACCTTATTACTTTAATTTCTCCTCAGTTTTCTTAGAAATTTAACAAATCATCAAGTTTCTTTCGAATTTCTACGTTCTCGAAATCCACCGAAACCCAACTTTTTATTCTTCTAGAGACCTCGTAATACCAACGGGCGTGAACTTTTAGGTCATATCATTAATTTTACCTCATTTTTCCTTGCATTTTCCCCTAACTTTTTACAAGTAGTTAAGGATCGTAAGTGAATTGAGGTTGTTTTAAACCCACCAATACCCAACTTTTAAGTCTTTTAGAGACCTCCTAAAACCTACAAGAATAGTCTTTTACCTTATTACTTTAATTTCTCCTCAGTTTTCTTAGAATTTTAACAAATCATCAAGTTTCTTTCGAATTTCTACGTTCTCGAAATCCACCGAAACCCAACTTTTTATTCTTCTAGGGACCTCGTAATACAACCGGGAGTGAACTTTTAGGTCATATCATTAATTTTACCTCATTTTTCCTTGCATTTTCCCCTAATTTTTAACATGTAGTTAAATATCGTAAGTGAATTGAGGGTGTTTTAAATCCACCAAAACCCAACTTTTATGTCTTCTAGGGACCTCTTTAAACATACAAGATTTATCTTTTTCTTAAAGGCTTTAATTTCTCCTCATTTTGCTTAGAATTTTAACAAATCATCAAGTTTCTTTCCAGGTTTGACGTTCTCGAAATCCACCGAAACCCAACTTTTTCTTCTTCAAGGGACGTCCTAAGGCCAACGGGAGTGAACTTTTAGATCATATTATTAATTTTACCTCATTTTTCTTTGCATTTTCTCCTAATTTTTAACAAGTAGTTAAGGATCGTAAGTGAATTGAGGTTGTTTTAAACCCACCAAAACCCAACATTTAAGTCTTTTAGAGACCTCCTAAAACCTACAAGAATACTCTTTTACCTTATTACTTTAATTTCTCCTCAGTTTTTTTAGAATTTTAACAAATCATTAAGTTTCTTTCGAATTTCTACGTTTTCGAAATCCACCGAAACCCAACTTATTATTCTTCTAAGGACCTCGTAATACCAACGGGAGTGAACTTTTACGTCATATCATTAATTTTACCTCATTTTTCCTTGCATTTTCCCCTAATTTTTAACATGTAGTTAAATACCGTAAGTGAATTGAGGTTGTTTTAAATCCACAAAAACCCAACTTTTATGTCTTCTAGCGACCTCTTTAAACATACAAGAATTATCTTTTTCTTAAAGGCTTTAATTTCTCCTCATTTTGCTTAGAATTTTAACAAATCATCAAGTTTCTTTCCAGTTTAGACGTTCTCGAAATCCACCGAAACCCAACTTTTTCTTCTTCAAGGGACGTCCTAAGGCCAACGGGAGTGAACTTTTAGATCATATCATTAATTTATTTACCTCATTTTACTTTGCATTTTCCCCTAATTTTTAATAAGTAGTTAACGAACGTAAGTGAATTGAGGTTGTTTTAAATCAACCAAAACCCAACTTTTAAGTCTTTTAGGGACCTCCTAAAACCTACAAGAATAGTCTTTTACCTTATTACTTTAATTTCTCCTCAGTTTTCTTAGAAATTTAACAAATCATCAAGTTTCTTTCGAATTTCTACGTTCTCGAAATCCACCGAAACCCAACTTTTTATTCTTCTAGAGACCTCGTAATACCAACGGGCGTGAACTTTTAGGTCATATCATTAATTTTACCTCATTTTTCCTTGCATTTTCCCCTAACTTTTTACAAGTAGTTAAGGATCGTAAGTGAATTGAGGTTGTTTTAAACCCACCAATACCCAACTTTTAAGTCTTTTAGAGACCTCCTAAAACCTACAAGAATAGTCTTTTACCTTATTACTTTAATTTCTCCTCAGTTTTCTTAGAATTTTAACAAATCATCAAGTTTCTTTCGAATTTCTACGTTCTCGAAATCCACCGAAACCCAACTTTTTATTCTTCTAGGGACCTCGTAATACAACCGGGAGTGAACTTTTAGGTCATATCATTAATTTTACCTCATTTTTCCTTGCATTTTCCCCTAATTTTTAACATGTAGTTAAATATCGTAAGTGAATTGAGGGTGTTTTAAATCCACCAAAACCCAACTTTTATGTCTTCTAGGGACCTCTTTAAACATACAAGATTTATCTTTTTCTTAAAGGCTTTAATTTCTCCTCATTTTGCTTAGAATTTTAACAAATCATCAAGTTTCTTTCCAGGTTTGACGTTCTCGAAATCCACCGAAACCCAACTTTTTCTTCTTCAAGGGACGTCCTAAGGCCAACGGGAGTGAACTTTTAGATCATATTATTAATTTTACCTCATTTTTCTTTGCATTTTCTCCTAATTTTTAACAAGTAGTTAAGGATCGTAAGTGAATTGAGGTTGTTTTAAACCCACCAAAACCCAACATTTAAGTCTTTTAGAGACCTCCTAAAACCTACATGAATACTCTTTTACCTTATTACCTTAATTTCTCCTCAGTTTTTTTAGAATTTTAACAAATCATCAAGTTTCTTTCGAATTTCTACGTTTTCGAAATCCACCGAAACCCAACTTATTATTCTTCTAAGGACCTCGTAATACCAACGGGAGTGAACTTTTACGTCATATCATTAATTTTACCTCATTTTTCCTTGCATTTTCCCCTAATTTTTAACATGTAGTTAAATACCGTAAGTGAATTGAGGTTGTTTTAAATCCACAAAAACCCAACTTTTATGTCTTCTAGCGACCTCTTTAAACATACAAGAATTATCTTTTTCTTAAAGGCTTTAATTTCTCCTCATTTTGCTTAGAATTTTAACAAATCATCAAGTTTCTTTCCAGTTTAGACGTTCTCGAAATCCACCGAAACCCAACTTTTTCTTCTTCAAGGGACGTCCTAAGGCCAACGGGAGTGAACTTTTAGATCATATCATTAATTTATTTACCTCATTTTACTTTGCATTTTCCCCTAATTTTTAACAAGTAGTTAACGAACGTAAGTGAATTGAGGTTGTTTTAAATCAACCAAAACCCAACTTTTAAGTCTTTTAGGGACCTCCTAAAACCTACAAGAATAGTCTTTTACCTTATTACTTTAATTTCTCCTCAGTTTTCTTAGAAATTTAACAAATCATCAAGTTTATTTCGAATTTCTACGTTCTCGAAATCCACCGAAACCCAACTTTTTATTCTTCTAGGGACCTCGTAATACTAACGGACGTGAACTTTTAGGTCATATAACTAATTTTACCTCATTTTTCCTTGCATTTTCCCCTAACTTTTTACAAGTAGTTAAGGATCGTAAGTGAATTGAGGTTGTTTTAAACCCACCAATACCCAACTTTTAAGTCTTTTAGAGACCTCCTAAAACCTTCAAGAATAGTCTTTAACTTATTACTTTAATTTCTCCTCAGTTTTCTTAGAATTTTAACAAATCATCAAGTTTCTTTCGAATTTCTACGTTCTCGAAATCCACCGAAACCCGACTTTTTATTCTTCTAGGGACCTCGTAATACAACCGGGAGTGAACTTTTAGGTCATATCATTAATTTTACCGCATTTTACCTTGCATTTTCCCCTAATTTTTAACATGTATTTAAATACCGTAAGTGAATTGAGGTTGTTTTAAATCCACCAAAACCCAACTTTTATGTCTTCTAGGGACCTCCTAAAACCTAGAACAATAGTCTTTTACCTTATTACTTTAATTTCTCCTCAGTTTTCTTAGAATTTTAACAAATCATCAAGTTTCTTTCGAATTTCTACGTTCTCGAAATCCACCGAAACCCAACTTATTATTCTTCTAAGGACCTCGTAATACCAACGGGAGTGAACTTTTACGTCATATCATTAATTTTACCTCATTTTTCCTTGCATTTTCCCCTAATTTTTAACATGTAGTTTAATACCGTAAGTGAATTGAGGTTGTTTTAAATCCACAAAAACCCAACTTTTATGTCTTCTAGCGACCTCTTTAAACATACAAGAATTATCTTTTTCTTAAAGGCTTTAATTTCTCCTCATTTTGCTTAGAATTTTAACAAATCATCAAGTTTCTTTCCAGTTTTGACGTTCTCGAAATCCACCGAAACCCATTTTTTTCTTCTTCAAGGGACGTCCTAAGGCCAACGGGAGTGAACTTTTAGATCATATCATTAATTTATTTACCTCATTTTTCTTTGCATTTTCCCCTAATTTTTAACAAGTAGTTAACGAACGTAAGTGAATTGAGCTTGTTTTAAATCAACCAAAACCCAACTTTTAAGTCTTTTAGGGACCTCCTAAAACCAACAAGAATAGTCTTTTACCTTATTACTTTAATTTCTCCTCAGTTTTCTTAGAAATTTAACAAATCATCAAGTTTATTTCGAATTTCTACGTTCTCGAAATCCACCGAAACCCAACTTTTTATTCTTCTAGGGACCTCGTAATACTAACGGGCGTGAACTTTTAGGTCATATCATTAATTTTACCTCATTTTTCCTTGCATTTTCCCCTAACTTTTTACAAGTAGTTAAGGATCGTAAGTGAATTGAGGTTGTTTTAAACCCACCAATACCCAACTTTTAAGTCTTTTAGAGACCTCCTAAAACCTACAAGAATAGTCTTTTACCTTATTACTTTAATTTCTCCTCAGTTTTCTTAGAATTTTAACAAATCATCAAGTTTCTTTCGAATTTCTACGTTCTCGAAATCCACCGAAACCCGACTTTTTATTCTTCTAGGGACCTCGTAATACAACCGGGAGTGAACTTTTAGGTCATATAATTAATTTTACCGCATTTTACCTTGCATTTTCCCCTAATTTTTAACATGTAGTTAAATACCGTAAGTGAATTGAGGTTGTTTTAAATCCACCAAAACCCAACTTTTATGTCTTCTAGGGACCTCCTAAAACCTAGAACAATAGTCTTTTACCTTAATACTTTAATTTCTCCTCAGTTTTCTTAGAATTTTAACAAATCATCAAGTTTCTTTCGAATTTCTACGTTCTCGAAATACACCGAAACCCAACTTTTTATTCTTCTAGGGACCTCGTAATACAACCGGGAGTGAACTTTTAGGTCATATCATTAATTTTACCTCATTTTTCCTTGCATTTTCCCCTAATTTTTAACATGTAGTTAAATATCGTAAGTGAATTGAGGTTGTTTTAAATCCACCAAAACCCAACTTTTATGTCTTCTAGGGACCTCTTTAAACATACAAGATTTATCTTTTTCTTAAAGGCTTTAATTTCTCCTCATTTTGCTTAGAATTTTAACAAATCATCAAGTTTCTTTCCAGGTTTGACGTTCTCGAAATCCACCGAAACCCAACTTTTTCTTCTTCAAGGGACGTCCTAAGGCCAACGGGAGTGAACTTTTAGATCATATTATTAATTTTACCTCATTTTTCTTTGCATTTTCTCCTAATTTTTAACAAGTAGTTAAGGATCGTAAGTGAATTGAGGTTGTTTTAAACCCACCAAAACCCAACATTTAAGTCTTTTAGAGACCTCCTAAAACCTACAAGAATACTCTTTTACCTTATTACTTTAATTTCTCCTCAGTTTTCTTAGAATTTTAACAAATCATCAAGTTTCTTTCGAATTTCTACGTTCACGAAATACACCGAAACCCAACTTTTTATTCTTCTAGGGACCTCGTAATACAACCGGGAGTGAACTTTTAGGTCATATCATTAATTTTACCTCATTTTTCCTTGCATTTTCCCCTAATTTTTAACATGTAGTTAAATATCGTAAGTGAATTGAGGTTGTTTTAAATCCACCAAAACCCAACTTTTATGTCTTCTAGGGACCTCTTTAAACATACAAGATTTATCTTTTTCTTAAAGGCTTTAATTTCTCCTCATTTTGCTTAGAATTTTAACAAATCATCAAGTTTCTTTCCAGGTTTGACGTTCTCGAAATCCACCGAAACCCAACTTTTTCTTCTTCAAGGGACGTCCTAAGGCCAACGGGAGTGAACTTTTAGATCATATTATTAATTTTACCTCATTTTTCTTTGCATTTTCTCCTAATTTTTAACAAGTAGTTAAGGATCGTAAGTGAATTGAGGTTGTTTTAAACCCACCAAAACCCAACATTTAAGTCTTTTAGAGACCTCCTAAAACCTACAAGAATACTCTTTTACCTTATTACTTTAATTTCTCCTCAGTTTTCTTAGAATTTTAACAAATCATCAAGTTTCTTTCGAATTTCTACGTTCTCGAAATCCACCGAAACCCAACTTATTATTCTTCTAAGGACCTCGTAATACCAACGGGAGTGAACTTTTACGTCATATCATTAATTTTACCTCATTTTTCCTTGCATTTTCCCCTAATTTTTAACATGTAGTTTAATACCGTAAGTGAATTGATGTTGTTTTAAATCCACAAAAACCCAACTTTTATGTCTTCTAGCGACCTCTTTAAACATACAAGAATTATCTTTTTCTTAAAGGCTTTAATTTCTCCTCATTTTGCTTAGAATTTTAACAAATCATCAAGTTTCTTTCCAGTTTAGACGTTCTCGAAATCCACCGAAACCCAACTTTTTCTTCTTCAAGGGACGTCCTAAGGCCAACGGGAGTGAACTTCTAGATCATATCATTAATTTATTTACCTCATTTTACTTTGCATTTTCCCCTAATTTTTAACAAGTAGTTAACGATCGTAAGTGAATTGAGGTTGTTTTAAATCAACCAAAACCCAACTTTTAAGTCTTTTAGGGACCTCCTAAAACCTACAAGAATAGTCTTTTACCTTATTACTTTAATTTCTCCTCAGTTTTCTTAGAAATTTAACAAATCATCAAGTTTATTTCGAATTTCTACGTTCTCGAAATCCACCGAAACCCAACTTTTTATTCTTCTAGGGACCTCGTAATACTAACGGACGTGAACTTTTAGGTCATATAATTAATTTTACCTCATTTTTCCTTGCATTTTCCCCTAACTTTTTACAAGTAGTTAAGGATCGTAAGTGAATTGAGGTTGTTTTAAACCCACCAATACCCAACTTTTAAGTCTTTTAGAGACCTCCTAAAACCTTCAAGAATAGTCTTTAACTTATTACTTTAATTTCTCCTCAGTTTTCTTAGAATTTTAACAAATCATCAAGTTTCTTTCGAATTTCTACGTTTTCGAAATCCACCGAAACCCGACTTTTTATTCTTCTAGGGACCTCGTAATACAACCGGGAGTGAACTTTTAGGTCATATCATTAATTTTACCGCATTTTACCTTGCATTTTCCCCTAATTTTTAACATGTATTTAAATACCGTAAGTGAATTGAGGTTGTTTTAAATCCACCAAAACCCAACTTTTATGTCTTCTAGGGACCTCCTAAAACCTAGAACAATAGTCTTTTACCTTATTAATTTAATTTCTCCTCAGTTTTCTTAGAATTTTAACAAATCATCAAGTTTCTTTCGAATTTCTACGTTCTCGAAATCCACCGAAACCCAACTTATTATTCTTCTAAGGACCTCGTAATACCAACGGGAGTGAACTTTTACGTCATATCATTAATTTTACCTCATTTTTCCTTGCATTTTCCCCTAATTTTTAACATGTAGTTTAATACCGTAAGTGAATTGAGGTTGTTTTAAATCCACAAAAACCCAACTTTTATGTCTTCTAGCGACCTCTTTAAACATACAAGAATTATCTTTTTCTTAAAGGCTTTAATTTCTCCTCATTTTGCTTAGAATTTTAACAAATCATCAAGTTTCTTTCCAGTTTAGACGTTCTCGAAATCCACCGAAACCCAACTTTTTCTTCTTCAAGGGACGTCCTAAGGCCAACGGGAGTGAACTTTTAGATCATATCATTAATTTATTTACCTCATTTTACTTTGCATTTTCCCCTAATTTTTAATAAGTAGTTAACGAACGTAAGTGAATTGAGGTTGTTTTAAATCAACCAAAACCCAACTTTTAAGTCTTTTAGGGACCTCCTAAAACCTACAAGAATAGTCTTTTACCTTATTACTTTAATTTCTCCTCAGTTTTCTTAGAAATTTAACAAATCATCAAGTTTCTTTCGAATTTCTACGTTCTCGAAATCCACCGAAACCCAACTTTTTATTCTTCTAGAGACCTCGTAATACCAACGGGCGTGAACTTTTAGGTCATATCATTAATTTTACCTCATTTTTCCTTGCATTTTCCCCTAACTTTTTACAAGTAGTTAAGGATCGTAAGTGAATTGAGGTTGTTTTAAACCCACCAATACCCAACTTTTAAGTCTTTTAGAGACCTCCTAAAACCTACAAGAATAGTCTTTTACCTTACTACTTTAATTTCTCCTCAGTTTTCTTAGAATTTTAACAAATCATCAAGTTTCTTTCGAATTTCTACGTTCTCGAAATCCACCGAAACCCGACTTTTTATTCTTCTAGGGACCTCGTAATACAACCGGGAGTGAACTTTTAGGTCATATAATTAATTTTACCGCATTTTACCTTGCATTTTCCCCTAATTTTTAACATGTAGTTAAATACCGTAAGTGAATTGAGGTTGTTTTAAATCCACCAAAACCCAACTTTTATGTCTTCTAGGGACCTCCTAAAACCTAGAACAATAGTCTTTTACCTTAATACTTTAATTTCTCCTCAGTTTTCTTAGAATTTTAACAAATCATCAAGTTTCTTTCGAATTTCTACGTTCTCGAAATACACCGAAACCCAACTTTTTATTCTTCTAGGGACCTCGTAATACAACCGGGAGTGAACTTTTAGGTCATATCATTAATTTTACCTCATTTTTCCTTGCATTTTCCCCTAATTTTTAACATGTAGTTAAATATCGTAAGTGAATTGAGGTTGTTTTAAATCCACCAAAACCCAACTTTTATGTCTTCTAGGGACCTCTTTAAACATACAAGATTTATCTTTTTCTTAAAGGCTTTAATTTCTCCTCATTTTGCTTAGAATTTTAACAAATCATCAAGTTTCTTTCCAGGTTTGACGTTCTCGAAATCCACCGAAACCCAACTTTTTCTTCTTCAAGGGACGTCCTAAGGCCAACGGGAGTGAACTTTTAGATCATATTATTAATTTTACCTCATTTTTCTTTGCATTTTCTCCTAATTTTTAACAAGTAGTTAAGGATCGTAAGTGAATTGAGGTTGTTTTAAACCCACCAAAACCCAACATTTAAGTCTTTTAGAGACCTCCTAAAACCTACAAGAATACTCTTTTACCTTATTACTTTAATTTCTCCTCAGTTTTCTTAGAATTTTAACAAATCATCAAGTTTCTTTCGAATTTCTACGTTCTCGAAATCCACCGAAACCCAACTTATTATTCTTCTAAGGACCTCGTAATACCAACGGGAGTGAACTTTTACGTCATATCATTAATTTTACCTCATTTTTCCTTGCATTTTCCCCTAATTTTTAACATGTAGTTTAATACCGTAAGTGAATTGATGTTGTTTTAAATCCACAAAAACCCAACTTTTATGTCTTCTAGCGACCTCTTTAAACATAAGAATTATCTTTTTCTTAAAGGCTTTAATTTCTCCTCATTTTGCTTAGAATTTTAACAAATCATCAAGTTTCTTTCCAGTTTAGACGTTCTCGAAATCCACCGAAACCCAACTTTTTCTTCTTCAAGGGACGTCCTAAGGCCAACGGGAGTGAACTTTTAGATCATATCATTAATTTATTTACCTCATTTTACTTTGCATTTTCCCCTAATTTTTAACAAGTAGTTAACGAACGTAAGTGAATTGAGGTTGTTTTAAATCAACCAAAACCCAACTTTTAAGTCTTTTAGGGACCTCCTAAAACCTACAAGAATAGTCTTTTACCTTATTACTTTAATTTCTCCTCAGTTTTCTTAGAAATTTAACAAATCATCAAGTTTATTTCGAATTTCTACGTTCTCGAAATCCACCGAAACCCAACTTTTTATTCTTCTAGGGACCTCGTAATACTAACGGACGTGAACTTTTAGGTCATATAACTAATTTTACCTCATTTTTCCTTGCATTTTCCCCTAACTTTTTACAAGTAGTTAAGGATCGTAAGTGAATTGAGGTTGTTTTAAACCCACCAATACCCAACTTTTAAGTCTTTTAGAGACCTCCTAAAACCTTCAAGAATAGTCTTTAACTTATTACTTTAATTTCTCCTCAGTTTTCTTAGAATTTTAACAAATCATCAAGTTTCTTTCGAATTTCTACGTTCTCGAAATCCACCGAAACCCGACTTTTTATTCTTCTAGGGACCTCGTAATACAACCGGGAGTGAACTTTTAGGTCATATCATTAATTTTACCGCATTTTACCTTGCATTTTCCCCTAATTTTTAACATGTATTTAAATACCGTAAGTGAATTGAGGTTGTTTTAAATCCACCAAAACCCAACTTTTATGTCTTCTAGGGACCTCCTAAAACCTAGAACAATAGTCTTTTACCTTATTACTTTAATTTCTCCTCAGTTTTCTTAGAATTTTAACAAATCATCAAGTTTCTTTCGAATTTCTACGTTCTCGAAATCCACCGAAACCCAACTTATTATTCTTCTAAGGACCTCGTAATACCAACGGGAGTGAACTTTTACGTCATATCATTAATTTTACCTCATTTTTCCTTGCATTTTCCCCTAATTTTTAACATGTAGTTTAATACCGTAAGTGAATTGAGGTTGTTTTAAATCCACAAAAACCCAACTTTTATGTCTTCTAGCGACCTCTTTAAACATACAAGAATTATCTTTTTCTTAAAGGCTTTAATTTCTCCTCATTTTGCTTAGAATTTTAACAAATCATCAAGTTTCTTTCCAGTTTTGACGTTCTCGAAATCCACCGAAACCCATTTTTTTCTTCTTCAAGGAACGTCCTAAGGCCAACGGGAGTGAACTTTTAGATCATATCATTAATTTATTTACCTCATTTTTCTTTGCATTTTCCCCTAATTTTTAACAAGTAGTTAACGAACGTAAGTGAATTGAGCTTGTTTTAAATCAACCAAAACCCAACTTTTAAGTCTTTTAGGGACCTCCTAAAACCAACAAGAATAGTCTTTTACCTTATTACTTTAATTTCTCCTCAGTTTTCTTAGAAATTTAACAAATCATCAAGTTTATTTCGAATTTCTACGTTCTCGAAATCCACCGAAACCCAACTTTTTATTCTTCTAGGGACCTCGTAATACTAACGGGCGTGAACTTTTAGGTCATATCATTAATTTTACCTCATTTTTCCTTGCATTTTCCCCTAACTTTTTACAAGTAGTTAAGGATCGTAAGTGAATTGAGGTTGTTTTAAACCCACCAATACCCAACTTTTAAGTCTTTTAGAGACCTCCTAAAACCTACAAGAATAGTCTTTTACCTTATTACTTTAATTTCTCCTCAGTTTTCTTAGAATTTTAACAAATCATCAAGTTTCTTTCGAATTTCTACGTTCTCGAAATCCACCGAAACCCGACTTTTTATTCTTCTAGGGACCTCGTAATACAACCGGGAGTGAACTTTTAGGTCATATAATTAATTTTACCGCATTTTACCTTGCATTTTCCCCTAATTTTTAACATGTAGTTAAATACCGTAAGTGAATTGAGGTTGTTTTAAATCCACCAAAACCCAACTTTTATGTCTTCTAGGGACCTCCTAAAACCTAGAACAATAGTCTTTTACCTTATTACTTTAATTTCTCCTCAGTTTTCTTAGAATTTTAACAAATCATCAAGTTTCTTTCGAATTTCTACGTTCTCGAAATACACCGAAACCCAACTTTTTATTCTTCTAGGGACCTCGTAATACAACCGGGAGTGAACTTTTAGGTCATATCATTAATTTTACCTCATTTTTCCTTGCATTTTCCCCTAATTTTTAACATGTAGTTAAATATCGTAAGTGAATTGAGGTTGTTTTAAATCCACCAAAACCCAACTTTTATGTCTTCTAGGGACCTCTTTAAACATACAAGATTTATCTTTTTCTTAAAGGCTTTAATTTCTCCTCATTTTGCTTAGAATTTTAACAAATCATCAAGTTTCTTTCCAGGTTTGACGTTCTCGAAATCCACCGAAACCCAACTTTTTCTTCTTCAAGGGACGTCCTAAGGCCAACGGGAGTGAACTTTTAGATCATATTATTAATTTTACCTCATTTTTCTTTGCATTTTCTCCTAATTTTTAACAAGTAGTTAAGGATCGTAAGTGAATTGAGGTTGTTTTAAACCCACCAAAACCCAACATTTAAGTCTTTTAGAGACCTCCTAAAACCTACAAGAATACTCTTTTACCTTATTACTTTAATTTCTCCTCAGTTTTCTTAGAATTTTAACAAATCATCAAGTTTCTTTCGAATTTCTACGTTCTCGAAATCCACCGAAACCCAACTTATTATTCTTCTAAGGACCTCGTAATACCAACGGGAGTGAACTTTTACGTCATATCATTAATTTTACCTCATTTTTCCTTGCATTTTCCCCTAATTTTTAACATGTAGTTTAATACCGTAAGTGAATTGATGTTGTTTTAAATCCACAAAAACCCAACTTTTATGTCTTCTAGCGACCTCTTTAAACATACAAGAATTATCTTTTTCTTAAAGGCTTTAATTTCTCCTCATTTTGCTTAGAATTTTAACAAATCATCAAGTTTCTTTCCAGTTTTGACGTTCTCGAAATCCACCGAAACCCCACTTTTTCTTCTTCAAGGGACGTCCTAAGGCCAACGGGAGTGAACTTTTAGATCATATCATTAATTTATTTACCTCATTTTTCTTTGCATTTTCCCCTAATTTTTAACAAGTAGTTAACGAACGTAAGTGAATTGAGCTTGTTTTAAATCAACCAAAACCCAACTTTTAAGTCTTTTAGGGACCTCCTAAAACCAACAAGAATAGTCTTTTACCTTATTACTTTAATTTCTCCTCAGTTTTCTTAGAAATTTAACAAATCATCAAGTTTATTTCGAATTTCTACGTTCTCGAAATCCACCGAAACCCAACTTTTTATTCTTCTAGGGACCTCGTAATACTAACGGGCGTGAACTTTTAGGTCATATCATTAATTTTACTGATAGGAGCATAAAATGCGACGTTCTTAATATGTTTTTACCCCCATTTATGCAATTCTTAACCCTTATTGTTGTAATATAGAGTCATTGAGTCGTGTTTGGAGTCTTTGGCAGAGTTGGTGTACAATTGAGCGTAAAATGTAGAAATTGTCTGAAAATGTGAAGAGTCCTTATTTGACTAGGAATCCTGTTTGGACTAGGAAACCTGTTTTGACTATGAAACTTGTCGGAATAGAAATCTTTATTGTTCGTTGTTTCTGAAACATGTGAGGAAAATTTAGAGTCCTATTTGGATTAGGAATCGTCCTGTTTAGGAAAGTCCTACTTGAACTATGACTGTTATTCTTCGACTTTCCTATTTTGATTTTCCTATTCTAGTAACTTTCTCAATCTAGTAAGTTCCTTGATTTGAATTGGAAACTTTCCTAATCTAATGATCTTATCTATTACATATATGTCTTGTTAAGACATCATTTGTCTAGATTAGGACAAGTTTAATACATGGATTAATTCTTTATTTCTTTTCTTTATTTTCAGATTTTATTTGAAGATAAAGGAGGGGATAAATTCTGATTATTCAAGGAATTTGTGAAGAGATAAGCAAAGGATTTTCGGCAAATTTTTGAAGAGAGAAGCAAGGACCGAATGTGGACTTTATTTCAAGCAAGGTTCAAGATGATATTGCTGATTTAATTCAAGAATAATTCAAGAGATAATTAGAAGATTATTCAGCAATATCTATAAGGATTTTCGGTAAATGCAATTGAGAGAAAGGGGGAAGTATTTTGCTGAATTAATTCAAGTGATAATATGAAGACTTATTCAGCCATTATCCTAGGAATTTCGGAAAAGAAGAAAAGAGAAAAGAAGGGATGCATGTGGACTGAATGGAGGCTTGGTTCAATAGCTTGTTGCTGAAAATAATAAGAGATAATTCAAGAGATATTGTTGCACATTTCCAGCTATTTTGACCAAAGAATTTCAGAAATTAAAGAGAAGGATGAGGGCTGCCGAAACCCTAGAGGAGGATGATTCACACGGCACAACCCTAGGGTTTTAACAAAACCCTAGGTTCCCTTGCTCTTCTATAAATACCTCCCCATATTTTCAGAAAAAAGAGATCTCCCTTTCCTCACTTTTACCTTGCCGAATCCCTGCCAAATTAATTCCACAAATTACATACCAAGGAGCAAAGCCGAATCCACCTTCCACCTCTCACAAAAATCCATCATCACCAATCCTTGCCGAATCTCTAACAAAGGTTGTAATATGGATTGTTTTATTTTGGTTTTTGTTACTTTGTATTTAAACATAACTTTGTCTATGAAGTATGTTTTGGTTTATGGATTTAATTTCGGTATTGATAATCATATATGGGATCTTTGGATCTTTGTTATAAATGTTTGGGATTTTTATATATGATTGCCGATTTATGCATGTGATATGATTAAATATGTTGTATGGGCAGTAGTTTTTAGCATGTTTTCTTGATTTTAATTAGGTTTATTTCCTTAATTCGTGTGGAACCGAAGGAGATATCTAGATGCATTCGATGGCCATGAGTGTTATCTAGGTGTTGAATTCATATGCCGATTTAATACATGTTGAATTACACGCATGTTGGATTTAATATGTATTAATCTAAGGGTAAGAGTAATTATGGAAATTTACATGTCGATGTGAGATGGGTGACGCCATACTTGCTAACATGTTCCAATTCGACATATTGTGCTTATGTACTAATTGTGTTTAATTTCTACGCATTGTGTTATTAAACTGATTAGTACCATGTTTAGGATTACACGCATGTTGGATTCTAAATACTTGTGATGTTTTGAATAATTAGAATAACCGCATTGGCTCTAATTAAATTGGAACTTAATTGATCTTGAATTCGATATTTGCTGCTCCTCCTATTGCTTGTTTTAATTTCATTGCATGTATAATGAGATTTGTGTCTTGTGATTGTGTGAAAGGTGATGATCAATTGTAGATAATAATTTAGGTTTTAGAATTTGTAAAAATTCAGTAGGTAATTAATCATAAAAATCGACAAACCCCCTTATGTGCAACACTTTGTGTGATTGAAAGCCCTTGATTTCCCCGGATAGAACGATCCCTACTTGTCCTAACTACAATTGACAAAAGAAGGGTATTATGTGTATGAGATTATTTTGCAGGTACAAATTGTGCTCGCATTTTGGTCGCATCATTTACCTCATTTTTCCTTGCATTTTCCCCTAACTTTTTACAAGTAGTTAAGGATCGTAAGTGAATTGAGGTTGTTTTAAACCCACCAATACCCAACTTTTAAGTCTTTTAGAGACCTCCTAAAACCTTCAAGAATAGTCTTTAACTTATTACTTTAATTTCTCCTCAGTTTTCTTAGAATTTTAACAAATCATCAAGTTTCTTTCGAATTTCTACGTTCTCGAAATCCACCGAAACCCGACTTTTTATTCTTCTAGGGACCTCGTAATACAACCGGGAGTGAACTTTTAGGTCATATCATTAATTTTACCGCATTTTACCTTGCATTTTCCCCTAATTTTTAACATGTATTTAAATACCGTAAGTGAATTGAGGTTGTTTTAAATCCACCAAAACCCAACTTTTATGTCTTCTAGGGACCTCCTAAAACCTAGAACAATAGTCTTTTACCTTATTACTTTAATTTCTCCTCAGTTTTCTTAGAATTTTAACAAATCATCAAGTTTCTTTCGAATTTCTACGTTCTCGAAATCCACCGAAACCCAACTTATTATTCTTCTAAGGACCTCGTAATACCAACGGGAGTGAACTTTTACGTCATATCATTAATTTTACCTCATTTTTCCTTGCATTTTCCCCTAATTTTTAACATGTAGTTTAATACCGTAAGTGAATTGAGGTTGTTTTAAATCCACAAAAACCCAACTTTTATGTCTTCTAGCGACCTCTTTAAACATACAAGAATTATCTTTTTCTTAAAGGCTTTAATTTCTCCTCATTTTGCTTAGAATTTTAACAAATCATCAAGTTTCTTTCCAGTTTTGACGTTCTCGAAATCCACCGAAACCCATTTTTTTCTTCTTCAAGGGACGTCCTAAGGCCAACGGGAGTGAACTTTTAGATCATATCATTAATTTATTTACCTCATTTTTCTTTGCATTTTCCCCTAATTTTTAACAAGTAGTTAACGAACGTAAGTGAATTGAGCTTGTTTTAAATCAACCAAAACCCAACTTTTAAGTCTTTTAGGGACCTCCTAAAACCAACAAGAATAGTCTTTTACCTTATTACTTTAATTTCTCCTCAGTTTTCTTAGAAATTTAACAAATCATCAAGTTTATTTCGAATTTCTACGTTCTCGAAATCCACCGAAACCCAACTTTTTATTCTTCTAGGGACCTCGTAATACTAACGGGCGTGAACTTTTAGGTCATATCATTAATTTTACCTCATTTTTCCTTGCATTTTCCCCTAACTTTTTACAAGTAGTTAAGGATCGTAAGTGAATTGAGGTTGTTTTAAACCCACCAATACCCAACTTTTAAGTCTTTTAGAGACCTCCTAAAACCTACAAGAATAGTCTTTTACCTTATTACTTTAATTTCTCCTCAGTTTTCTTAGAATTTTAACAAATCATCAAGTTTCTTTCGAATTTCTACGTTCTCGAAATCCACCGAAACCCGACTTTTTATTCTTCTAGGGACCTCGTAATACAACCGGGAGTGAACTTTTAGGTCATATAATTAATTTTACCGCATTTTACCTTGCATTTTCCCCTAATTTTTAACATGTAGTTAAATACCGTAAGTGAATTGAGGTTGTTTTAAATCCACCAAAACCCAACTTTTATGTCTTCTAGGGACCTCCTAAAACCTAGAACAATAGTCTTTTACCTTAATACTTTAATTTCTCCTCAGTTTTCTTAGAATTTTAACAAATCATCAAGTTTCTTTCGAATTTCTACGTTCTCGAAATACACCGAAACCCAACTTTTTATTCTTCTAGGGACCTCGTAATACAACCGGGAGTGAACTTTTAGGTCATATCATTAATTTTACCTCATTTTTCCTTGCATTTTCCCCTAATTTTTAACATGTAGTTAAATATCGTAAGTGAATTGAGGTTGTTTTAAATCCACCAAAACCCAACTTTTATGTCTTCTAGGGACCTCTTTAAACATACAAGATTTATCTTTTTCTTAAAGGCTTTAATTTCTCCTCATTTTGCTTAGAATTTTAACAAATCATCAAGTTTCTTTCCAGGTTTGACGTTCTCGAAATCCACCGAAACCCAACTTTTTCTTCTTCAAGGGACGTCCTAAGGCCAACGGGAGTGAACTTTTAGATCATATTATTAATTTTACCTCATTTTTCTTTGCATTTTCTCCTAATTTTTAACAAGTAGTTAAGGATCGTAAGTGAATTGAGGTTGTTTTAAACCCACCAAAACCCAACATTTAAGTCTTTTAGAGACCTCCTAAAACCTACAAGAATACTCTTTTACCTTATTACTTTAATTTCTCCTCAGTTTTCTTAGAATTTTAACAAATCATCAAGTTTCTTTCGAATTTCTACGTTCACGAAATACACCGAAACCCAACTTTTTATTCTTCTAGGGACCTCGTAATACAACCGGGAGTGAACTTTTAGGTCATATCATTAATTTTACCTCATTTTTCCTTGCATTTTCCCCTAATTTTTAACATGTAGTTAAATATCGTAAGTGAATTGAGGTTGTTTTAAATCCACCAAAACCCAACTTTTATGTCTTCTAGGGACCTCTTTAAACATACAAGATTTATCTTTTTCTTAAAGGCTTTAATTTCTCCTCATTTTGCTTAGAATTTTAACAAATCATCAAGTTTCTTTCCAGGTTTGACGTTCTCGAAATCCACCGAAACCCAACTTTTTCTTCTTCAAGGGACGTCCTAAGGCCAACGGGAGTGAACTTTTAGATCATATTATTAATTTTACCTCATTTTTCTTTGCATTTTCTCCTAATTTTTAACAAGTAGTTAAGGATCGTAAGTGAATTGAGGTTGTTTTAAACCCACCAAAACCCAACATTTAAGTCTTTTAGAGACCTCCTAAAACCTACAAGAATACTCTTTTACCTTATTACTTTAATTTCTCCTCAGTTTTCTTAGAATTTTAACAAATCATCAAGTTTCTTTCGAATTTCTACGTTCTCGAAATCCACCGAAACCCAACTTATTATTCTTCTAAGGACCTCGTAATACCAACGGGAGTGAACTTTTACGTCATATCATTAATTTTACCTCATTTTTCCTTGCATTTTCCCCTAATTTTTAACATGTAGTTTAATACCGTAAGTGAATTGATGTTGTTTTAAATCCACAAAAACCCAACTTTTATGTCTTCTAGCGACCTCTTTAAACATACAAGAATTATCTTTTTCTTAAAGGCTTTAATTTCTCCTCATTTTGCTTAGAATTTTAACAAATCATCAAGTTTCTTTCCAGTTTAGACGTTCTCGAAATCCACCGAAACCCAACTTTTTCTTCTTCAAGGGACGTCCTAAGGCCAACGGGAGTGAACTTCTAGATCATATCATTAATTTATTTACCTCATTTTACTTTGCATTTTCCCCTAATTTTTAACAAGTAGTTAACGATCGTAAGTGAATTGAGGTTGTTTTAAATCAACCAAAACCCAACTTTTAAGTCTTTTAGGGACCTCCTAAAACCTACAAGAATAGTCTTTTACCTTATTACTTTAATTTCTCCTCAGTTTTCTTAGAAATTTAACAAATCATCAAGTTTATTTCGAATTTCTACGTTCTCGAAATCCACCGAAACCCAACTTTTTATTCTTCTAGGGACCTCGTAATACTAACGGACGTGAACTTTTAGGTCATATAATTAATTTTACCTCATTTTTCCTTGCATTTTCCCCTAACTTTTTACAAGTAGTTAAGGATCGTAAGTGAATTGAGGTTGTTTTAAACCCACCAATACCCAACTTTTAAGTCTTTTAGAGACCTCCTAAAACCTTCAAGAATAGTCTTTAACTTATTACTTTAATTTCTCCTCAGTTTTCTTAGAATTTTAACAAATCATCAAGTTTCTTTCGAATTTCTACGTTTTCGAAATCCACCGAAACCCGACTTTTTATTCTTCTAGGGACCTCGTAATACAACCGGGAGTGAACTTTTAGGTCATATCATTAATTTTACCGCATTTTACCTTGCATTTTCCCCTAATTTTTAACATGTATTTAAATACCGTAAGTGAATTGAGGTTGTTTTAAATCCACCAAAACCCAACTTTTATGTCTTCTAGGGACCTCCTAAAACCTAGAACAATAGTCTTTTACCTTATTAATTTAATTTCTCCTCAGTTTTCTTAGAATTTTAACAAATCATCAAGTTTCTTTCGAATTTCTACGTTCTCGAAATCCACCGAAACCCAACTTATTATTCTTCTAAGGACCTCGTAATACCAACGGGAGTGAACTTTTACGTCATATCATTAATTTTACCTCATTTTTCCTTGCATTTTCCCCTAATTTTTAACATGTAGTTTAATACCGTAAGTGAATTGAGGTTGTTTTAAATCCACAAAAACCCAACTTTTATGTCTTCTAGCGACCTCTTTAAACATACAAGAATTATCTTTTTCTTAAAGGCTTTAATTTCTCCTCATTTTGCTTAGAATTTTAACAAATCATCAAGTTTCTTTCCAGTTTAGACGTTCTCGAAATCCACCGAAACCCAACTTTTTCTTCTTCAAGGGACGTCCTAAGGCCAACGGGAGTGAACTTTTAGATCATATCATTAATTTATTTACCTCATTTTACTTTGCATTTTCCCCTAATTTTTAATAAGTAGTTAACGAACGTAAGTGAATTGAGGTTGTTTTAAATCAACCAAAACCCAACTTTTAAGTCTTTTAGGGACCTCCTAAAACCTACAAGAATAGTCTTTTACCTTATTACTTTAATTTCTCCTCAGTTTTCTTAGAAATTTAACAAATCATCAAGTTTCTTTCGAATTTCTACGTTCTCGAAATCCACCGAAACCCAACTTTTTATTCTTCTAGAGACCTCGTAATACCAACGGGCGTGAACTTTTAGGTCATATCATTAATTTTACCTCATTTTTCCTTGCATTTTCCCCTAACTTTTTACAAGTAGTTAAGGATCGTAAGTGAATTGAGGTTGTTTTAAACCCACCAATACCCAACTTTTAAGTCTTTTAGAGACCTCCTAAAACCTACAAGAATAGTCTTTTACCTTACTACTTTAATTTCTCCTCAGTTTTCTTAGAATTTTAACAAATCATCAAGTTTCTTTCGAATTTCTACGTTCTCGAAATCCACCGAAACCCGACTTTTTATTCTTCTAGGGACCTCGTAATACAACCGGGAGTGAACTTTTAGGTCATATAATTAATTTTACCGCATTTTACCTTGCATTTTCCCCTAATTTTTAACATGTAGTTAAATACCGTAAGTGAATTGAGGTTGTTTTAAATCCACCAAAACCCAACTTTTATGTCTTCTAGGGACCTCCTAAAACCTAGAACAATAGTCTTTTACCTTAATACTTTAATTTCTCCTCAGTTTTCTTAGAATTTTAACAAATCATCAAGTTTCTTTCGAATTTCTACGTTCTCGAAATACACCGAAACCCAACTTTTTATTCTTCTAGGGACCTCGTAATACAACCGGGAGTGAACTTTTAGGTCATATCATTAATTTTACCTCATTTTTCCTTGCATTTTCCCCTAATTTTTAACATGTAGTTAAATATCGTAAGTGAATTGAGGTTGTTTTAAATCCACCAAAACCCAACTTTTATGTCTTCTAGGGACCTCTTTAAACATACAAGATTTATCTTTTTCTTAAAGGCTTTAATTTCTCCTCATTTTGCTTAGAATTTTAACAAATCATCAAGTTTCTTTCCAGGTTTGACGTTCTCGAAATCCACCGAAACCCAACTTTTTCTTCTTCAAGGGACGTCCTAAGGCCAACGGGAGTGAACTTTTAGATCATATTATTAATTTTACCTCATTTTTCTTTGCATTTTCTCCTAATTTTTAACAAGTAGTTAAGGATCGTAAGTGAATTGAGGTTGTTTTAAACCCACCAAAACCCAACATTTAAGTCTTTTAGAGACCTCCTAAAACCTACAAGAATACTCTTTTACCTTATTACTTTAATTTCTCCTCAGTTTTCTTAGAATTTTAACAAATCATCAAGTTTCTTTCGAATTTCTACGTTCTCGAAATCCACCGAAACCCAACTTATTATTCTTCTAAGGACCTCGTAATACCAACGGGAGTGAACTTTTACGTCATATCATTAATTTTACCTCATTTTTCCTTGCATTTTCCCCTAATTTTTAACATGTAGTTTAATACCGTAAGTGAATTGATGTTGTTTTAAATCCACAAAAACCCAACTTTTATGTCTTCTAGCGACCTCTTTAAACATAAGAATTATCTTTTTCTTAAAGGCTTTAATTTCTCCTCATTTTGCTTAGAATTTTAACAAATCATCAAGTTTCTTTCCAGTTTAGACGTTCTCGAAATCCACCGAAACCCAACTTTTTCTTCTTCAAGGGACGTCCTAAGGCCAACGGGAGTGAACTTTTAGATCATATCATTAATTTATTTACCTCATTTTACTTTGCATTTTCCCCTAATTTTTAACAAGTAGTTAACGAACGTAAGTGAATTGAGGTTGTTTTAAATCAACCAAAACCCAACTTTTAAGTCTTTTAGGGACCTCCTAAAACCTACAAGAATAGTCTTTTACCTTATTACTTTAATTTCTCCTCAGTTTTCTTAGAAATTTAACAAATCATCAAGTTTATTTCGAATTTCTACGTTCTCGAAATCCACCGAAACCCAACTTTTTATTCTTCTAGGGACCTCGTAATACTAACGGACGTGAACTTTTAGGTCATATAACTAATTTTACCTCATTTTTCCTTGCATTTTCCCCTAACTTTTTACAAGTAGTTAAGGATCGTAAGTGAATTGAGGTTGTTTTAAACCCACCAATACCCAACTTTTAAGTCTTTTAGAGACCTCCTAAAACCTTCAAGAATAGTCTTTAACTTATTACTTTAATTTCTCCTCAGTTTTCTTAGAATTTTAACAAATCATCAAGTTTCTTTCGAATTTCTACGTTCTCGAAATCCACCGAAACCCGACTTTTTATTCTTCTAGGGACCTCGTAATACAACCGGGAGTGAACTTTTAGGTCATATCATTAATTTTACCGCATTTTACCTTGCATTTTCCCCTAATTTTTAACATGTATTTAAATACCGTAAGTGAATTGAGGTTGTTTTAAATCCACCAAAACCCAACTTTTATGTCTTCTAGGGACCTCCTAAAACCTAGAACAATAGTCTTTTACCTTATTACTTTAATTTCTCCTCAGTTTTCTTAGAATTTTAACAAATCATCAAGTTTCTTTCGAATTTCTACGTTCTCGAAATCCACCGAAACCCAACTTATTATTCTTCTAAGGACCTCGTAATACCAACGGGAGTGAACTTTTACGTCATATCATTAATTTTACCTCATTTTTCCTTGCATTTTCCCCTAATTTTTAACATGTAGTTTAATACCGTAAGTGAATTGAGGTTGTTTTAAATCCACAAAAACCCAACTTTTATGTCTTCTAGCGACCTCTTTAAACATACAAGAATTATCTTTTTCTTAAAGGCTTTAATTTCTCCTCATTTTGCTTAGAATTTTAACAAATCATCAAGTTTCTTTCCAGTTTTGACGTTCTCGAAATCCACCGAAACCCATTTTTTTCTTCTTCAAGGAACGTCCTAAGGCCAACGGGAGTGAACTTTTAGATCATATCATTAATTTATTTACCTCATTTTTCTTTGCATTTTCCCCTAATTTTTAACAAGTAGTTAACGAACGTAAGTGAATTGAGCTTGTTTTAAATCAACCAAAACCCAACTTTTAAGTCTTTTAGGGACCTCCTAAAACCAACAAGAATAGTCTTTTACCTTATTACTTTAATTTCTCCTCAGTTTTCTTAGAAATTTAACAAATCATCAAGTTTATTTCGAATTTCTACGTTCTCGAAATCCACCGAAACCCAACTTTTTATTCTTCTAGGGACCTCGTAATACTAACGGGCGTGAACTTTTAGGTCATATCATTAATTTTACCTCATTTTTCCTTGCATTTTCCCCTAACTTTTTACAAGTAGTTAAGGATCGTAAGTGAATTGAGGTTGTTTTAAACCCACCAATACCCAACTTTTAAGTCTTTTAGAGACCTCCTAAAACCTACAAGAATAGTCTTTTACCTTATTACTTTAATTTCTCCTCAGTTTTCTTAGAATTTTAACAAATCATCAAGTTTCTTTCGAATTTCTACGTTCTCGAAATCCACCGAAACCCGACTTTTTATTCTTCTAGGGACCTCGTAATACAACCGGGAGTGAACTTTTAGGTCATATAATTAATTTTACCGCATTTTACCTTGCATTTTCCCCTAATTTTTAACATGTAGTTAAATACCGTAAGTGAATTGAGGTTGTTTTAAATCCACCAAAACCCAACTTTTATGTCTTCTAGGGACCTCCTAAAACCTAGAACAATAGTCTTTTACCTTATTACTTTAATTTCTCCTCAGTTTTCTTAGAATTTTAACAAATCATCAAGTTTCTTTCGAATTTCTACGTTCTCGAAATACACCGAAACCCAACTTTTTATTCTTCTAGGGACCTCGTAATACAACCGGGAGTGAACTTTTAGGTCATATCATTAATTTTACCTCATTTTTCCTTGCATTTTCCCCTAATTTTTAACATGTAGTTAAATATCGTAAGTGAATTGAGGTTGTTTTAAATCCACCAAAACCCAACTTTTATGTCTTCTAGGGACCTCTTTAAACATACAAGATTTATCTTTTTCTTAAAGGCTTTAATTTCTCCTCATTTTGCTTAGAATTTTAACAAATCATCAAGTTTCTTTCCAGGTTTGACGTTCTCGAAATCCACCGAAACCCAACTTTTTCTTCTTCAAGGGACGTCCTAAGGCCAACGGGAGTGAACTTTTAGATCATATTATTAATTTTACCTCATTTTTCTTTGCATTTTCTCCTAATTTTTAACAAGTAGTTAAGGATCGTAAGTGAATTGAGGTTGTTTTAAACCCACCAAAACCCAACATTTAAGTCTTTTAGAGACCTCCTAAAACCTACAAGAATACTCTTTTACCTTATTACTTTAATTTCTCCTCAGTTTTCTTAGAATTTTAACAAATCATCAAGTTTCTTTCGAATTTCTACGTTCTCGAAATCCACCGAAACCCAACTTATTATTCTTCTAAGGACCTCGTAATACCAACGGGAGTGAACTTTTACGTCATATCATTAATTTTACCTCATTTTTCCTTGCATTTTCCCCTAATTTTTAACATGTAGTTTAATACCGTAAGTGAATTGATGTTGTTTTAAATCCACAAAAACCCAACTTTTATGTCTTCTAGCGACCTCTTTAAACATACAAGAATTATCTTTTTCTTAAAGGCTTTAATTTCTCCTCATTTTGCTTAGAATTTTAACAAATCATCAAGTTTCTTTCCAGTTTTGACGTTCTCGAAATCCACCGAAACCCCACTTTTTCTTCTTCAAGGGACGTCCTAAGGCCAACGGGAGTGAACTTTTAGATCATATCATTAATTTATTTACCTCATTTTTCTTTGCATTTTCCCCTAATTTTTAACAAGTAGTTAACGAACGTAAGTGAATTGAGCTTGTTTTAAATCAACCAAAACCCAACTTTTAAGTCTTTTAGGGACCTCCTAAAACCAACAAGAATAGTCTTTTACCTTATTACTTTAATTTCTCCTCAGTTTTCTTAGAAATTTAACAAATCATCAAGTTTATTTCGAATTTCTACGTTCTCGAAATCCACCGAAACCCAACTTTTTATTCTTCTAGGGACCTCGTAATACTAACGGGCGTGAACTTTTAGGTCATATCATTAATTTTACTGATAGGAGCATAAAATGCGACGTTCTTAATATGTTTTTACCCCCATTTATGCAATTCTTAACCCTTATTGTTGTAATATAGAGTCATTGAGTCGTGTTTGGAGTCTTTGGCAGAGTTGGTGTACAATTGAGCGTAAAATGTAGAAATTGTCTGAAAATGTGAAGAGTCCTTATTTGACTAGGAATCCTGTTTGGACTAGGAAACCTGTTTTGACTATGAAACTTGTCGGAATAGAAATCTTTATTGTTCGTTGTTTCTGAAACATGTGAGGAAAATTTAGAGTCCTATTTGGATTAGGAATCGTCCTGTTTAGGAAAGTCCTACTTGAACTATGACTGTTATTCTTCGACTTTCCTATTTTGATTTTCCTATTCTAGTAACTTTCTCAATCTAGTAAGTTCCTTGATTTGAATTGGAAACTTTCCTAATCTAATGATCTTATCTATTACATATATGTCTTGTTAAGACATCATTTGTCTAGATTAGGACAAGTTTAATACATGGATTAATTCTTTATTTCTTTTCTTTATTTTCAGATTTTATTTGAAGATAAAGGAGGGGATAAATTCTGATTATTCAAGGAATTTGTGAAGAGATAAGCAAAGGATTTTCGGCAAATTTTTGAAGAGAGAAGCAAGGACCGAATGTGGACTTTATTTCAAGCAAGGTTCAAGATGATATTGCTGATTTAATTCAAGAATAATTCAAGAGATAATTAGAAGATTATTCAGCAATATCTATAAGGATTTTCGGTAAATGCAATTGAGAGAAAGGGGGAAGTATTTTGCTGAATTAATTCAAGTGATAATATGAAGACTTATTCAGCCATTATCCTAGGAATTTCGGAAAAGAAGAAAAGAGAAAAGAAGGGATGCATGTGGACTGAATGGAGGCTTGGTTCAATAGCTTGTTGCTGAAAATAATAAGAGATAATTCAAGAGATATTGTTGCACATTTCCAGCTATTTTGACCAAAGAATTTCAGAAATTAAAGAGAAGGATGAGGGCTGCCGAAACCCTAGAGGAGGATGATTCACACGGCACAACCCTAGGGTTTTAACAAAACCCTAGGTTCCCTTGCTCTTCTATAAATACCTCCCCATATTTTCAGAAAAAAGAGATCTCCCTTTCCTCACTTTTACCTTGCCGAATCCCTGCCAAATTAATTCCACAAATTACATACCAAGGAGCAAAGCCGAATCCACCTTCCACCTCTCACAAAAATCCATCATCACCAATCCTTGCCGAATCTCTAACAAAGGTTGTAATATGGATTGTTTTATTTTGGTTTTTGTTACTTTGTATTTAAACATAACTTTGTCTATGAAGTATGTTTTGGTTTATGGATTTAATTTCGGTATTGATAATCATATATGGGATCTTTGGATCTTTGTTATAAATGTTTGGGATTTTTATATATGATTGCCGATTTATGCATGTGATATGATTAAATATGTTGTATGGGCAGTAGTTTTTAGCATGTTTTCTTGATTTTAATTAGGTTTATTTCCTTAATTCGTGTGGAACCGAAGGAGATATCTAGATGCATTCGATGGCCATGAGTGTTATCTAGGTGTTGAATTCATATGCCGATTTAATACATGTTGAATTACACGCATGTTGGATTTAATATGTATTAATCTAAGGGTAAGAGTAATTATGGAAATTTACATGTCGATGTGAGATGGGTGACGCCATACTTGCTAACATGTTCCAATTCGACATATTGTGCTTATGTACTAATTGTGTTTAATTTCTACGCATTGTGTTATTAAACTGATTAGTACCATGTTTAGGATTACACGCATGTTGGATTCTAAATACTTGTGATGTTTTGAATAATTAGAATAACCGCATTGGCTCTAATTAAATTGGAACTTAATTGATCTTGAATTCGATATTTGCTGCTCCTCCTATTGCTTGTTTTAATTTCATTGCATGTATAATGAGATTTGTGTCTTGTGATTGTGTGAAAGGTGATGATCAATTGTAGATAATAATTTAGGTTTTAGAATTTGTAAAAATTCAGTAGGTAATTAATCATAAAAATCGACAAACCCCCTTATGTGCAACACTTTGTGTGATTGAAAGCCCTTGATTTCCCCGGATAGAACGATCCCTACTTGTCCTAACTACAATTGACAAAAGAAGGGTATTATGTGTATGAGATTATTTTGCAGGTACAAATTGTGCTCGCATTTTGGTCGCATCATTTACCTCATTTTTCCTTGCATTTTCCCCTAACTTTTTACAAGTAGTTAAGGATCGTAAGTGAATTGAGGTTGTTTTAAACCCACCAATACCCAACTTTTAAGTCTTTTAGAGACCTCCTAAAACCTACAAGAATAGTCTTTTACCTTATTACTTTAATTTCTCCTCAGTTTTCTTAGAATTTTAACAAATCATCAAGTTTATTTCGAATTTTTACGTTCTCGAAATCCACCGAAACCCAACTTTTTATTCTTCTAGGGACCCCGTAATACCAACGGGAGTGAACTTTTTGTTCATATCATTAATTGTACCTCATTTTTCCTTGCATTTTCCCCTAATTTTTAACATGTAGTTAAATACCGTAAGTGAATTGAGGTTGTTTTAAGGCCAACGGGAGTGAACTTTTAGATATTACTTTAATTTCTCCTCAGTTTTCTTAGAATTTTAACAAATCATCAAGTTTCTTTCGAATTTCTACGTTCTCGAAATCCACCGAAACCCAACTTTTTATTCTTCTAGGGACCCCGTAATACCAACGGGAGTGAACTTTTTGGTCATATCATTAATTTTATCTCATTTTTCCTTGCATTTTCCCCTAATTTTTAACATGTAGTTAAATATCGGAAGTGAATTGAGGTTGTTTTAAATCCACCAAAACCCAACTTTTACGTCTCCTAGGGACCTCTTTAAACATACAAGAATTATCTTTTTCTTAAAGGATTTAATTTCTCCTCATTTTGCTTAGAATTTTAACAAATAATTTAGTTTCTTTCGATTTTTGACGTTCTCGAAATCCACTGAAACCAACTTTTTATTCTTCTAGGGATGTCATAAGGCCAACGGGAGTGAACTTTTAGGTAATATCATTAATTGTACCTCATGTTTCTTTACATTTTCTCCTAATTTTTAACAAGTAGTTAACGATCGTAAGTGAATTGAGGTTGTTTTAA
The DNA here is from genome assembly GCA_963682095.1 of Potentilla sterilis. Classification (NCBI taxonomy): domain Eukaryota; kingdom Viridiplantae; phylum Streptophyta; class Magnoliopsida; order Rosales; family Rosaceae; genus Potentilla; species Potentilla sterilis. The sequence goes on along the minus strand of OY821763.1, from coordinate 24,226,909 downwards.
ATCAACCAAAACTCAACTTTTAAGTCTTTTAGGGACCTCCTAAAACCTACAAGAATAGTCTTTTATCTTAGTACTTTAATTTCTCCTCAGTTTTCTTAGAATTTTAACAAATCATCAAGTTTATTTCGAATTTCTACGTTCTCGAAATCCACCGAAACCCAACTTTTTATTCTTCTAGGGACCCCGTAATACCAACGGGAGTGAACTTTTTGGTCATATCATTAATTTTACCTCATTTTTCCTTGCATTTTCCCCTAACTTTTTACAAGTAGTTAAGGATCGTAAGTGAATTGAGGTTGTTTTAAACCCACCAATACCCAACTTTTAAGTCTTTTAGAGACCTCCTAAAACCTACAAGAATACTCTTTTACCTTATTACTTTAATTTCTCCTCAGTTTTCTTAAAATTTTAACAAATCATCAAGTTTATTTCGAATTTCTACGTTCTCGAAATCCACCGAAACCCAACTTTTTATTCTTCTAGGGACCCCGTAATACCAACGGGAGTGAACTTTTTGTTCATATCATTAATTGTACCTCATTTTTCCTTGCATTTTCCCCTAATTTTTAACATGTAGTTAAATACCGTAAGTGAATTGAGGTTGTTTTAAGGCCAACGGGAGTGAACTTTTAGATATTACTTTAATTTCTCCTCAGTTTTCTTAGAATTTTAACAAATCATCAAGTTTCTTACGAATTTCTACGTTCTCGAAATCCACCGAAACCCAACTTTTTATTCTTCTAGGGACCTCGTAATACAACCGGGAGTGAACTTTTAGGTCATATCATTAATTTTACCTCATTTTCCTTACATTATCCCCTAATTTTTAACATGTAGTTAAATATCGTAAGTGAATTGAGGTTGTTTTAAATCCACCAAAACCCAACTTTTATGTCTTCTAGGGACCTCTTTAAACATACAAGAATTATCTTTTTCTTAATGGCTTTAATTTCTCCTCATTTTGCTTTCGTTCTCGAAATCCACCGAAACCCAACTTTTTATTCTTCTAGGGACGTCCTAAGGCCAACGGGACTGAACATTTAGGTCATATCATTAGTTTTACCTCATTTTCTTTGCATTTTCTCCTAATTTTGAACTAGTGAAGGATCGTAAGTGAATTGTGGTTGTTTTAAATCCACCAAAACCAAACTTTTATGTCTTCTAGGGACCTCTTTAAACATACAAGAATGATCATTTTCTTAAACGCTTTAATTTCTCCTCATTTTGCTTAGAATTTTAACAAATCATCAAGTTTCTTTCGATTTTTGACGTTCTCAAAATCCACCGAAACCCAACTTTTTATTCTTCTAACGGGAGTGAACTTTTAGGTCATATCATTAATTTTACCACATTTTCTTTGCATTTTCTCCTAATTTTTAACAAGTAGTGAAGGATCGTAAGTGAATTGAGGTTGTTTCAAATCCACCAAAACCCAACTTTTATGTATTCTAGGGACCTCCTAAAACCTACAAGAATAATATTTTACCTTAGTACTCTAATTTCTCCTCATTTTTCTTAGAATTTTAACAAATCATCAAGTTTCTTTCGAATTTCTACGTTCTCGAAATCCACCGAAACCCAACTTTTTATTCTTCTAGGGACGTCCTAAGGCCAACGGGAGTGAACATTTAGGTCATATCATTAATTTTACCACATTTTATTTGCATTTTCCCTTAATTTTTAAGAAGTAGTGAAGGATCGTAAGTGAAATGAGGTTGTTTTAAATCCACCAAAACCCAACTTTTATGTATTCTAGGGACCTCCTAAAACCTACAAAAATAATCTTTTACCTCATTACTCTAATTTCTCCTCAATTTTCTTAGAATTTTAACAAATCATCAAGTTTTTTTCCGAATTTCTACGTTCTCGAAATCCACCGAAACCCAACTTTTTATTCTTCTAGGGACGTCCTAAGGCCAACGGGAGTGAACTTTTAGGTCATATCCTTAATTTTACCTCATTTTTCCTTACATTTTCCCCTAATTTTTAACATGTAGTTAAAGATCGTAAGTGAATTGAGGTGGTTTTAAATCCACGAAAACCCAACTTTTATGTCTTCTAGGGACCTCATTAAAGATACAAGAATTATATTTTTCTTAAAGGCTTTAATTTCTCCTCATTTTGCTTAGAATTTTAACAAATCATCAAGTTTCTTTCGATTTTTGACGTTCTCGAAACCCACCGAAACCCAACTTTTTATTCTTCTAAGGATGTCCTAAGGCCAACGGGAGTGAACATTAATTAGGTCATATCATTAATTTTACCACATTTTCTTTGCATTTTCTCCTAATTTTTAACAAGTAGTGAAGGATCGTAAGTGAATTGAGGTTGTTGCAAATCCACCAAAACCCAACTTTTATGTATTCTAGGGACCTCCTAAAACCTACAAGAATAATCTTTTACCTTATTACTGTAATTTCTCCTGAATTTTCTTAGAATTTTAACAAATCATCAAGTTTCTTTCGAATTTCTACGTTCTCGAAATCCACCAAAACCCAACTTTTTATTCTTCTAGGGACCTCGTAATACCAACGGGAGTGAACTTTTAGGTCATATCATTAATTTTACCTCATTTTTCCATGCATTTTCCCCTAATTTTTACCAAGTAATTAAGGATCGTAAGTGAATTGAGGTTGTTTTAAATCCACCAAAACCGAACGTTTATGTCTTCTAGAGACCTCCTAAAACCTACAAGAATAATCTTTTACCTTATTACTCTAATTTCTCCTCATTTTTCTTAGAATTTTAACAAATCATCAAGTTTCTTTAAAATTTCTACGTTCTCGAAATCCACCGATAACTGATAGGAGCATAAAATGCGACGTTCTTAATATGTTTTTACCCCCATTTATGCAATTCTTATCCCTTATTGTTGTAATATAGAGACATTGAGTCATGTTGGAGTCTTTGGCAAGAGTTGGTGTATAAATTGAGTTAAAATGCAGAAATGTCGATTTTTGAAGAGTTTTAGTTTGAGTAGGATTCCTTATTGTACTAGAAATCCTGTTTGGAGTAGGAAACCTGTTTTGACTAGGAAACTTGTCGGAATTGATTTCTTTATCTTTCGTCGTTTCTAATATTTGTGTGGATTCGGTTTGTGCTAGAAATGTTAAAAATGCATAATTATGGTGGAGTCCTTATTGAACTAGGATTCCTAATAAGAGTTTGATTGCAACTAGGATTCCTTTTTCAACTAGAACTCTAGTTGGAAAAGGAATCCTTACTAAAGTAGGAATCCCAGTTGGATAAGGATTCTACAAGTTTGAGTCCTAATTGAAGTCTATGAAAATAGGAGTTTTAGTCGGACAAGGAGTCTACAAATGCTCGACGTTTTTGTAAAGTCGAAAGAGTTTCATTGAAAATACAACTCCTTGTTGGACTGGGATTCCTTATCTAAACATGACTCTTACTCATGATAATTGTGCTACATATTTTTATCTTCTTCTTGATTTATTTCTTAATCTTATTTTCAGGAATTCATGAGAAGACAATTGAAGTGAAATGGAGGAATTATTTCGGCAATGAAAGATGCTTTGCCGTGAAGATCAAGAATTGGAATCCAATTTGGATTTGGAAACTTTCCTAATCTAATAATCTTATCAATTACATATATGTCTTTTTAAGACATCATTTGTCTAGATTAGGACAAGTTTAATGCATGGATTAATTCTGTATTTCTTTTCTTTATTTTCAGATTTTATTTGGAGATAAAGGAGGAGATAATATCTTGAGGGAATTATTGCCGATTTGCTATGGTAATTGGTGGAGTTATTTCGGAAAAAGGGAGAGTTTGTTGCCGTGTGCTTTCAAAGATGAAGAGATGGACTTGGAGTCCTCATAGCCGGCCAAGAGAAGAAATAAAAGGAGGATTTAATTCTATTTTCACATAGAATTTTCGGAAAATACATGAGAGAAAGGAGGAAGAACTTGAGAGGGATTCGTTATGGCCGGCAGCTATTTGGAGATAATGAAGGAATTCTTTTGCCGAATATGGACTACTTCTCAAGCATGATTCATTGTTAGTTGCTGAATTACTTGTTGATTAATTCAAGAGATAAATAGAAGACTTTTTCAGCAATTATCTATGGGATTTTCGGAAAAGAAGAAAAGAGAAAAGCAAGGGATGAATGTGGACTTGATGGAAGCTTGGTTCAATTACTTGTTGCTGAATTAAATTGATTAAATTCATGGGATATTGATTGCACAATTCAGCCTTTGACCAAGAGATATTTCGGCTGAATTGAAGTGAAGAGAAGACTTTGCCGAAACCAAAGTGAAGAGGGATTTCGGTTTCTTGAGAGGACTCCTTGCCGAACCCTAGCTTGCCTCCTCTCCTCTATAAATACCACAACTTAAATTCAGAAAATCATCTTCTCTTCCTCACTTAAACTTGCCGAAACTCTGCCGAATTCTCTCTAAAAATCCTCACCAAGAACATAGCCGAACCGTCTTCCACCACCTTTCATAAAATCACTCCAATCATCAACACCAATCCACTTGCCGAATTCTTCAACAAGGTTGTCACTTGGATTGTAATTTTCGATGGCTTTAGTTTCTTTGTATTTATACATTAATTTGTCTATGAATTATGTATGGATTCTTGGTTTGTATTTCGGTTTTGTTATTTATTCATGGGATTTCCGAATTCTTGGTATATTGTTTGGTTTTCTTGTGTTTAATTACTGAATTATGCTTGTGATTTAATTGAATATGGTATGATGGGCAGTAGGCTTTCGCATGTTCTCTTGATTTAATTAGGTTTATTTCCTTAATTCGTGTGCAACCGAAGGAGATGTCTAGATGCATTCGAAAGGCCATGAGTGTTGTCTAGATGTTGAATTCACTTGCCGATTTAATACATGTTGGATCATACGCGAAGTTGGTTTTAATGTCTATTTATCTAAGGGCTAGAGTAATTCTGGAAATTTACATGTCGATGTGGGATGAGTGACGCCATACCTGCTAACATGTTCCAATTCGACATATTGTGCTTATGTGCTATTTGTGTTTAATTTCTATGCGAAGTGTTGTTAAACCGATTAGTACCATGTTTAGGATTATACGCGAAGTTAATTCTAAATACTTGTGATGTTTTGAATAATTAGATATACCGCGAAGGCTCTAATTAAATTGGAACTTAGTTGATCTTGAATTCGATTTTTGCATGCTGCCTCTATTACTTGTTTTAATTTCGTTGCATGTGTAATGAGTTTTGTGTTTTGTGATTGTGTGGAAGATGTTGATCAATTGTATATAATAATTTAGGTTTTAATTTTTGTAAAAATCAGTAGGTAATTAGACATAAAAATCAACAAACCCCCTTATGTGCAACACTTTGTGTGATTGAAAGCCCTTGATTTCCCCGGATAGAACGATCCCTACTTGTCCTAACTACAATTGACAAAAGAAGGGTATTATGTGTATGAAGCTGTTTTGCAGGTACTTTGTGCTTGGATAATGTCTCCATCAATTTTTGGCGCTGTTGCCGGGGAAATTTAATCATTTTTGATTCATGAAGTGTTGTTTTGTAATTATGTATATTGCAGATTATTTAATTCTTCTATATTTTTTGGAATATGTATAATAGGATTTTTCGGACATGTAATAGTAAATAGGGATTTTCCGATTTTTGCTTTTGGTTTTTGGTTTTTGTTTTGATTAATTGCCGATTATGTGATGTATATTGTGAATGTTGTAACACTTAGATAAATTCTAGAAGTTGATAGTTTTTGTGTATGCTTTGAGTTTATTGTAGTTTCTAAAGTGTAACATGTAGGTGAAGCCTCTTTTGTTGATCATAACCAAAACCCTTCATACGAATGGTGCTTTGTTGGATCCGTTTTTATGTAGATTGGGAAACGCGGGATACTTCCCTCCCACGCATACAAGCGACATTTCGGCAATAGTATTACTTCTATGAGGTTGAGGGCGGTTTTAATCAACACTTGTAGACCGCTAGGACCCGAGTTTATTTTACAAAGTATAGGGCAAGTTATTTTTCATTGATTGGTTCGAGGTTTGTAAAACTGGTTCTCAAGACCCACAGACTGATGATCATTCTCTGTGAGTGAGTCGATAGGGGATTTGTCCTCCGTGGTTACCAACTTTGAGACCTGCCTGGTTCCTAAAGAGAGTTTACTCTCCGTGAATCTTAACGACACCGCCTTTGAAAAGTAAAATATGCTCGACCTTGGACTGTTTCAGCCCATTGCACTATTATCTCCTCTGCTCCACGTACCTCAAATTTTAAAGTTGTGTGAATAAAAGATAATAGAAAATTTAAGTTTCGGCATTTACATACTTACATAATTCGATGACCTTAAAAACCAAGCCATTGTTGATACATGTATATTTTGTGTGATATATTGTATAAATAGCTAAATTGTTAGGGAGTTTTGAAAGTCTATTTCTGTTGAGTTTGTTTTTGGTTTTGAGGGGAAGAGGAATAGGTAAGGTCACTAATGCTGATATTAGCCTTAACCCTTCATACTAGCGCTTGCGTTTTTATGAGGTTGAGGGCGGCTTTTATGCACTTTAGTGGTACTGACAACATAAGGTTCTCAACAGAGTAAGGGGCATTCATAGTTCGTTTGTTCTAATTTTGGTGTTGAGGTTTGTTTAACTAGATCTCAAGGCCCACAGACTGATGTTCATTCTCTGTGAGTGAGTCGATAGGGAGTTCGCTCTCCGTGGTGTCCAACAACGAGTCTTGCCTCACTCCATCATTAGAACTTTTGTTCTAGCCTTCTGAAACCACGGAATCTTGTGTCTAGTCGATAGACCTAGGCCGCACGTCCACCGAGCTTCAAAACCTTAAATGAGTTTGATATAAGTAAATTTTTAATCTCAAAAGAAAACATTTCTTGGTTTGAATTTTCAAGGTATATCGGAATAAGCATGATACTACCTTGGGCTGTATCAGTCCATTGCACTGTTATCTGATAGGAGCATAAAATGCGACGTTCTTAATATGTTTTTACCCCCATTTATGCAATTCTTAACCCTTATTGTTGTAATATAGAGTCATTGAGTCGTGTTTGGAGTCTTTGGCAGAGTTGGTGGACAAATTGAGCTTAAAATACAGAATTGTCGAATTTTGAAGAGTTTTAGTTTGAGTAGGAGTCCTTGTTGTACTAGGAATCCTGTTTGGATTAGGAAATGTCCTGTTTAGGAAAGTCCTACTTGAACTATAACTGTATATTTTGTGACTTTCCTATTTCGGTTTTCCTATTCTAGAAACTTTCTCGATCTAGTAAGTCCCTCGATTTGAATTGGAAACTTTCCTAATCTAATGATCTTATCTATTACATGTATGTCTTTTTAAGACAATATTTGTCTAGATTAGGACAAGTTTATTACATGAATTAATTCTCTATTTTCTGGTCTTTATTTTCAGATTTTATATGGAAATAATGAGGGGATGAAATCTGAAATTCATGAGGATTATTCAGCCGATTTGGAAGAGATTTTCAAGGGAAGAAAAACTGATTTTTACCATGGTAAATTCATGGGAAATTCGGCCAAAGCTATGGGAGAAAGAAGGAGGAGAAAATAAGGAAAGAAAGCCGAGTTAAGAAGGAGCTTTATTCAGAAATTAATCTTTATTCTTTGACTAATTCGGCAAACAAAATAAGGAAGGTCTTCTACGGCAAAAGAAGGAAGGGAATTCAAGGACGAATGTGGACTGATTTTCACCCATCATTCAAAGGAAAGTTGGCTGAATTATATCAAGAATAAATGGAAGAAATATGGCAAGATTATTCAGCATTCATTTAAGGATTATTTTCACAACAAATCAAGAAGAAAATCAAGGAATGTCGCACAAGAAAAAGGGGAAGGTATTGAATTCGGATTCAGCCACCTAGCTTTGCCGAACCCTAGCAGCCCTTACCTCTATAAATAGCATGCCATATTTTCAGAAAAATCATCTTCTCCTCCACACAAAAAGCTTACCAAGACTCTGCCGAATTGATTCCTTGAATTCTCACCAAGAACAAGGCCGAACCATACTCCACCACCTTTCATAAAATCATTCCAATCATCAACACCAATCCACTTGCCGAATTCTTCAACAAAGGTTGTCACGCGGATTGTAATTTCGATGGCTTTTGTTTCTTTGTATTTATACATTAATTTGTCTATGAATTATGTATGGATTCTTGGTACCGATTTTGGTTTTGTTATTTATTCATGGGATTTCCGAATTCTTGTTATATTGTTTGGTTTTCTTGTGTTTAATCACCGAATTATGCATGTGATTTAATTGAATATGGTATGATGGGCAGTAGGCTTTTGCATGTTTACTTGATTTAATTAGGTTTATTTCCTTAATTCGTGTGCAACCGAAGGAGATGTCTAGATGCATTCGAAAGGCCATGAGTGTTGTCTAGATGTTGAATTCACTTGCCGATTTAATACATGTTGGATCATACGCGAAGTTGGTTTTAATGTGTATTTATCTAAGGGCTAGAGTAATTCTGGAAATTTACATGTCGATGTGGGATGAGTGACGCCATACCTGCTAACATGTTCCAATTCGACTCATTGTGCTTATGTGTTTCTTAGTTTAATTTCTACGCGAAGTGTCTTTAAACTATTTAATACTATGTTTGGGATTATGCGCGAAGCTAGTCCTAAATAATTAAGGAGTTTTGCTAATTAGATATACCGCGAAGGCTCTAATTAAATTGGAACTTAATTGATCTTGAATTCGATATTTGCTTGCTGCCCCTATTACTTGTTTTAATTTCGTTGCATGTGTAATGAGTTTTGTGTTTTGTGATTGTGTGAAAGGTGATGATCAAATGTATATAATAATTTAGGTTCTATTTTCGTAATTTTCAGTAGATATTAGATACCATTTCCAATCCCCCCATATTATTATGTGATGCTTTATGAAATTAAATGCCCTTGATTTCCCCAGATAGAACGATCCCTACTTGTCAATACTACAATCGACACAAGAAGGGTATTATTGGTATGTGATTATTTTGCAGGTACAAATTGTGCACGCATTGCGATCCATCATTATCTCCTCTGCTCCACGTACTTTGAAAATTCGAACAAATCATTTAGCAATTTAACTAGGGATACATAAAACACATTCTTGATACTTCTTTTGTTTATACTTGTAAACTTGTGTGAAACATACTTGTGAATTTTTCGTGTGATACATATACATATTTGAATTTTCGTGTGATACATATACTTATACTTACTTAAATTTTTCGTTAATACATACTTATATTTGTATGATACACACTTTTACCCTAACACTAACACATATACTTCTTTCATTTATACTTGTGAAATTGTGTGAAATATACTTGTAATTTTTCGTGTGATATATTTTTATGTGATATACTTACTTTTTATTGTGTGAAATACTTATATTTACTTAAATTTTCGTTGATACTTACTTATATTTTTGTGTGATACTTTAACCCTAACATTAACTTATACATTCTAACTATACAATAAACGTTTGCTTTTTCTTTTTAAATTCATTGACCAAACACTTGATCTTTTAATAATTTCAGGTACATGAATCTTGGTTGGTCACAAGAAATTGAGGATAGATTGAAAAGAATTTGCAACCAAGAAGTATAGCAAGTTTTGCCGAGCACACCTTCACCAGAACATCAGTTTGTTTCTCCCACCTCATCACTTTTCAACAGAGATTTCGTTGCACCACCCTCACCATTTCCTTCAGAAGCTTCGTGTGAACTTAATCCTTTGTTTCAGAAAGAACCAGAGTTTGAACTACTTCAAAGTCACATACCGATTCAATATTTGAATTTTGATTTACCTGATCCTACATTTAAGATGACTTCATTGAGGGAAGAGAATGGGCAAGTCGATGCGCCACAAGGAGGAGTGGCAAGACCAAGCAATGTGACATATACTGCTGTTGCACCTGGCAAATCAGCAGAGTTTGAGTTGAAAGGTGGATTTATTCACCAATTGCCCAAGTTCCATGGATTAAGTGGAGAGGATCCTAATCGCCATATCCACAAGTTTGAATTTCGATGTGAGTCAATGTGCCCAACTGGGGCAGATTTACAGCATGTGAGGATGAAAGCATTTCCTTTCTCACATGAAGACAGGGCAGCCGAATGGTTCTATGCAATGCCACCAGGGAAGATGACATCTTGGAACACAATGGTGAAGGAATTTCTCACCAAATATTTTCCTTCATCAAGGGTGACACAAATCAGAAAGGAGATCACCTCAATTAGACAAGACCCAGACGAGAGCTTTGATGTGTACTATGATAGGTACAAATCTTTGGTGGCAACGTGTCCCAATCATGGGATACGTGAGGGTCTTTTGCTCCAATACTTTTATGAAGGGTTGCGCCCTATGGAGCGCAGATTTCTTGATTCAGCGGCTGGAGGATCTTTGATGGAAAAGAGCAAGGAGGAGGTTAAGAATCTGTTGGAGATGCACTTTACTAATCAACAACAGTTCGGGTCTACTTCCTCAAGGCGAGTGAATGAAGCTAGCAGTTTTGAAGAGTCCAATGCTATCAAGGAGCTTCGTGAAGACATGGGGAAAATCACTCAGATGATGACACAAATGATGAAGCCGAAACAAGCTCAAGTTTGTGGTGTTTGCCGAATGGAAGGGCATGTAACCGATTTATGTCCTCAACTTGGAATGGATGAGCATTTTGAGGAGGCTAATGCATTGGGATTTCCTCAACAACAAAGTGGGCAGCGGTTTGAGAATTTCAATCCAAGGTACAACGATCACCCTAATTTTCGTTGGGCCAACAACAACATTGTTCAGAACCCTCAACCGTTGGCGCCACCACAAGCAAACCAAGGAGGCATGTCGTATCAACCGAGAGCTCAAGGGCAATTCCAGGGATTTGCAAGACCTCAGCAACAATTCTACAACAACAATGCTCAAGCATCATCGAACCCTAAATATGATGCAATGCTGAAATCTTTAAATGATGCAACTCACACATTGTTGCAATCTACAACCTCAAACACTAAGGATATTTCTGAGCTGAAGAATCAGATGGGAAAGGTTGTGGATTTTATGGGGCAGATCCAAGAATAAGGGAGGTTACCTGGAGGAGTGATCCCTAACCCCAAGAATGAGCAAGCAAAGTCAATCACCACGAGGAGTGGTAAAGTCTTGGAAGGGCCGAATGTTGGGAGGACAATTGAGGACGTGGTGGAGTGTGATGATGATGAGGCCGAGCATAAGGGTGCATTCGGCAAAGGTGAGGCAACACACGGCAATAAGGCCGAGAAGAATAAACCGAGCAAGGATGAGCTCGATGTGATGAAGAAAAGGGACTTGGAGAAAGATCCCGCAACCTCAGAAGCACACAAGGTAAATAACTCAAACTCAAGTGGTTTAGTTAATACTAACCTATCTTCTTGTTTACCTTTTCCTTCTAGATTTGCTAAATCGAAGAAGGAGAAATCAGATGAGGAGGTACTTGATATTTTTAGACGTGTGGAGGTCAACATCCCCCTTTTGAAATGAATCAAGCAGATTCCAAAATATGCCAAGTTTTTGAAGGAGCTTTGCACAACAAGAAGGCATACAAGGGAGGAACATGTAGTGTAGATGAGTGAGACGGTTTCAGCCGTTCTCCAAAGGAAGCTTCCACCGAAAATGAAAGACCCAGGCAGCTTTACAGTGCCATGTAAAATTGGACAATCTTGCTTTGATAAAGTTTTGCTAGATTTAGGGGCTTCAATAAATGTTATGTCATATAATGTGTATAAGTCCTTAGGTCTAGGCGAGTTGAAACAGGACAATGTAATTATTCAACTCGCCAATATGTCTAATAAATATCCTGAGGGATATGTGGAAGATGTTCTTGTGCAGGTGAATAGTCTGATTTTTCCTGCAGACTTCTATGTGCTGCATATGGAAGAGTCACCCCTAAATTCCACTCAAATATTGTTGGGGCGACCATTCATGAGGACAGCAAGAACAAAGATTGATGTTGCTGAGGGGAATCTCACCATGGAGTACGATGGTGAAGTGATAAGCTTCAACGTTTTGGAAGCTATGAGGTATCCGGTTTCTGATTTAAAACCTTGCTATAATATTGATGTGGTTGATTCTATTGCACAGGTTTTGTCAGAAACTTTGGATCAATAGAAACTAGCTATTGAGCAAGGGGCCGGAATTGACGCATTAGGGGAGGAGATTTCGATGGAGGCACGGCAAGATCTTGATCCGTGCATAGCACAAGTGGTTGCCGAGCTAGAGGCAACACCCCACGTGAAGAGGTCATGTCAATTTTTGTCAATTTCCATTTCCACTAATAAAATTCTACCATCTGTGGAACAGGCCCCTATATTAGAACTGAAGGTGGTTCCCAACCATTTGAAGTATATATACTTGGGAGACGATGACACACTACCAGTTATTGTGTCATCACAGCTAAGTGAGCAGCAGGAAGCACGTTTGACTAGCATGCTGAAGAGAAACAAGACCGCCATTGGATGGACGTTGGCGGATATCAAGGGAATCAGCCCTACAACTTGTGTCCATAGGATCTTGCTTGAGGAAGGAGTCAAGCCTACTAGGGAGGGTCAGAGACGTTTACACCCCCCTATGATGAAGATTGTGAAGGCCGAGGTCATCAAATTGCTGGATTGTGGAGTAATTTATCCCATCTCAGATAGCCAGTGGATTGCACCTGTCCAAGTTGTACCTAAGAAGAGTGGAGTCACAGTTGTGAAGAATGACAAGGATGAGCTCGTTCCCCAACGATTAGTGACAGGTCATAGGATGTGCATCGACTACAGAAAGCTGAATGCTACAACTCGAAAGGATCACATGCCTTTGCCTTTCATGGACCAGATATTGGAGAGACTAGCTGGGCACGAATTCTATTGCTTCTTGGATGGGTACAGCGGTTACAATCAGATATGAATTCACCCAGATGATCAGGAAAAGACGACGTTCACATGTCCCTTTGGTACGTTTGCCTATCGACGCATGCCTTTTGGTTTATGCAACGCACTGATAGGAGCATAAAATGCGACGTTCTTAATATGTTTTACCCCCATTTATGCATTTCTTATCCCTTATTGTTGTAATATAGAGTCATTGAGTCATGTTGGAGTCGTTGGCAAGTGTTGGTGTATAAATTGAGCTAAAAATGCAGAAATGTCGAATTTTGAAGAGTTTTAGTTTGAGTAGGACTCCTTGTTGTACTAGGAATTCTGTTTGGACTAGGAAACCTGTTTTGACTAGGAAACTTGTCGAAATGGAATTTTCATTGTTTGTCGTTTCTAATACTTGTGTGGAGTCGGTTTGTGCTATGAAATGTTAAAAATTCATAATTATGGTGGAGTCCTTATTGAACTAGGATTCCTAATAAGAGTTTGATTGTAACTAGGACTCCTTTTTCAATTAGAACTCTAGTTGGAAAAGGAATCCTTACTATAGTTGGAATCCCAGTTGAATAAGGATTCTACGAGTTTGAGTCCTAATTGAAGTCTACGAATTGAAGAGTTTTAGTCGAACAAGGAGTCTACAAATGCTCGACGTTTTTGAAATGTCGAAAGAATTTCATTGAAAATACAACTCCTTATTGGACTTGATAGGAGCATAAAATGCGACGTTCTTAATATGTTTTTATCCCCATTTATGCATTTCTTATCCCTTATTGTTGTATTATAGAGTCATTGAGTCATGTTAGAGTCGTTGGCAAGTGTTGGTGAATAAATTGAGCTAAAATGCAGAAATGTCGATTTTTGAAGAGTTTTAGTTTGAGTAGGACTCCTTGTTGTACTAGGAATCCTGTTTGGATTAGGAAACCTGTTTTGACTAGGAAACTCGTCGGAATTGATTTCTTTATCTTTCGTCGTTTCTAATATTTGTGTGGAGTCGGTTTGTGCTATAAATTGTGAAAATGCATAATTATGGTGGAGTCCTTATTGAACTAGGATTCCTAATAAGAGTTTTAATGTGACTAGGACTCCTTTTTCAAGTAGAACTCTATTTGGAAAAGGAATCCTTACTAAAGTAGGAATCCCAGTTGAATATGGATTCTACGAGTTTGAGTACTAATTGAAGTCTACGAGTTGAAGAATCTTAGTCGAACAAGGAGTCTACAAATGCTCGACGTTTTTGAATCGTCGAAAGAATTTCATTGAAAATACAACTCCTTGTTGGACTAGGATTCCTTATATATCTAGGACTCTTACTCATGATAATTGTGCTACATATTTTTGTCTTCTTCTTGATTTATTTCATGATCGTATTTTCAGGAAATCATGAGAAGACAAAGGGAATTTTCGGCAAGAAATGAGATCCCTTGCCGTGTGGAATAAGAAATAGAAATCCAAATCGGATTTGGAAACTTTCCTAATCTAATAATCTTATCTATTACATATATGTCTTTTTAAGACATCATTTGTCTAGATTAGGACAAGTTTAATACATGAATTAATTGTGTGTTTCCTTTCTTTATTTTCAGATTTTATTTGGAGATAAAGAAGGAGATAATATCTTGATGGAGTCTTTGCCGAATTACCATGGTAAATGAGAAGTAATTTTCGGTAAACATGAAGATGTGTTGCCGTGAGTTTCAAGAAGGAAGAGATGGATTCAAAGACTTCAAGGCCGGCCAAGGAAGATTTAATTGAAGAATTAATTCTATTATCTTATAGAATTTCGGATTATAAGAAAAGAAAAGGAGGAGTCTTGGCGTGAAAGAAAAGAAGGATGAAACCAATTCGGTTTTGGTCTCCTTATGCCGTGCTTCAATTCAGAAATCCTAAAGGATTTAATTCCGATTTTGCTTGGTTTATATCTTGGATAATGCATGGATTAGAGATTAAAATGGAGGAAGACTTTCGGCAGAATTAAATGAGAGGAACACAAGGGACGAACTTGGACATAATCAAAGCATTTGCTTGATGCCGAATCAAAGAAAGATTAAGTAAAGAAAATACAAAGGGATATTCGGCTGAATTAAGAGATAAAATTCGGTGGAATTGCATGAAGACTTGAAGACTTGTTGCCGAATCCATCACCTTGAGGGTTTCGGTTTGCTTGTGCTTCACCCTTGCCGAACCCTAGCTTCCCCTTTGCCTCTATAAATACCACACTTGGTATTCAGAAAATCATCATCTCTCCCTCCACAAAAAGCTGCCGAACCTCTGCCCAAATTAATTCCCCAAATTTCATACCAAGGAGCAAAGCCGAATCCACCACCCTTCCATCATTCGATCACCATCTCACCAATCCTTGCCGAATCTTAACCAAGGTTGTAATATGGATTGTATTATTTTGGTTTTTGTTACTTTGTATTTAAACATAACTTTGTCTATGAAGTATGTTTTGGTTTTTGGTTTTAATTTCGGTATTGATCTTTGTTATAATTGTTTGGATATTTTATATGTGATTGCCGAATTATATATGTGATGTGATTAAATTTGTATTACGGGCAGTAGCTTTAGCATGTTTCTTGATTTTAATTAGGTTTATTTCTTTAATTCGTGTGGAACCGAAGGAGATGTCTAGATGCATTCGCAGGCCATGAGTGTTATCTAGATGTTGAATTCATATGCCGATTTAATAAATGTTGATTCACACGCGTTGTTGGTTTTAATATGTATTAATCTAAGGGTTAGAGTAATTATGGAAATTTACATGTCGATGTGAGATGGGTGACGCCATATTTGCTAACATGTTCCAATTCGACAATATGTGCTTATGTGCTTTTTGTGTTTAATTTACATGCGTTGTGTTATTAAACCGATTAGTACCATGTTTAGGATTGCGCGCGTTTCGGATTCTAAATACTTATGATGTCTTGAATAATTAGGATAAGCTGCGTTGGCCCTAATTAAATTGGAGTTTTAATTAATCTTGAAATCGTTTTATGCTTGCTGCCCCTATTACTTGTTTTAATTTTATTGCATGTGTAATCAGATTCGTGTTTGGTGATTGTGTGAAAGGTGATGATCAATTGTATATAATAGTTTAGGTTTTAGAATTTGTAAAAATTCAGTAGGTAATTAATTAAAAATTTCGACAACCCCCTTTTATGCAATACTTTGTGTGATTGAAAGCCCTTGATTTCCCCGGATAGAACGATCCCTACTTGTCAATACTACACTCGACAAAAGAAGGGTATTATTTGTATGTAGTTGTTTTGCAGGTATTTTGTGCTTGGATTACACCTACATCAGGACTAGGATTCCTTATCTATCTAGGACTCTTACTCATGACAATTGTGCTACATCTTTTTATCTTCTTTTTGATTTATTTCTTATTCTTATTTTTCAGGAATCAAAGAGAAGATTAATGGAAGAATTGGAGGGAATTTTCGGCAAGAAAAGAAATTCCTTGCCGTGAAAGAGAAGAGGAGGAAACCAATTCGGATTTGGTTTCTTTGTGCCGTACAAATACTTAGCAATTTTTATGGAATGAATTTCCGATTTTTGCTTTGTGTTTTTCTTGGATAATACATGGCTGAAGATAAAAGAAAAGAAGAAGAGATGGAATGGAGCTCTTGAAGGCCGGCCAAAGAGAAGAAAAAGAAGAGATATTCGGCTAGGAAAAGAAGAAAAGGGAATGCAAAGAATGTATGTGGACTGAATTGTGACTTTATGCAAGGATTCTTTGCCGAATTAAAAGAGAGTTAACTGAAGAAAAATCAAGAGATAATTCGGCAAAGAGAAGAGATAACAAGTGAATTTATTCAGCCATTATCTATGAATTTCGGAAAAGAAGAAAGGAGAAAAGCTTGGGATGAACTTGGACTTAATTGAAGCTTGATGCATTTACTTGGTGCCGAATCAAAGAAAATTACTTGAAGAAAATTGAAGATTTAATTCGGCAATTGCATGAAGAAAAGAAGACTTGGCCGAATCAAATAAAGAAAAAGATATTTCGGTTTCTTGAAGATGAAGTTTGCCAAAGCCAAAACCTAAATGGTTTCGGTTTTCTTGGTGTTTACTATTGCCGAACCCTAGCTTGCTCTCTCCTCTATAAATACCACACTTTGTATTCATAAAAATCATCTTCTCTTCCTCATAAAATCCTTGCCGAACCTCTGCCAAAATAAATTCAGAAATTCTTACCAAGAAGCTTTGCCGAATCCACCACCACCTTTCACAAAAATCTGATCATCACCAATCCTTGCCGAATCTTCATAAGGTTGTAACATGGATTGTACTTTATTGGCTTTTGATTCTTTGTATTTAAACATAATTTTGTCTATGAAATATGTTTTGGTTTCTGATTTTATTTTCGGTATTGATAATTATATATGGGATCTTCGGATCTTTGTTATAAATGTTTGGATATTTTGTATATGATTGCCGAATTATATATGTGGTTTAATTAAATTTGTATGATGGGCAGTAGCTTTAGCATGTTTTCTTGATTTAATTAGGTTTATTTCCATAATTCGTGTGCAACCGAAGGAGATGTCTAGATGCAATCGCAGGCCATGGTTGTTATCTAGATGTTGAATTCATATGCCGATTTAATACATGTTGGATCATACGCGTAGTTGATTTTAATATGTATTTATCTAAGGGCTAGAGTAATTCTGGAAATTTACATGTCGATGTGAGATGAGTGACGCCATACTTGCTAACATGTTCCAATTCGACATATTGTGCTTATGTGCTATTTGTGTTTAATTTCTACGCGTTGTGTTATTAAACCGATTAGTACCATGTTTAGGATTACACGCGTTGTGGATTCTAAATACTTGTGATGTCTTGAATAATTAGATAAACCGCGTTGGCTCTAATTAAATTGGAACTTAGTTGATCTTGAATTCGTTATATGCTTGCTGCCCCTATTACTTGTTTTAATTTTGTTGCATGTATAATGAGATTTGTGTTTGGTGATTGTGTAGAAGATGTTGATCAATTGTATATAATAATTTAGGTTTTAGAATTTGTAAAAATTCAGTAGGTAATTAGTAAAAAATTCGACAACCCCCTTTTTTGTGCAATACTTTATGTGATTAAATGCCCTTGATTTCCCCGGATAGAACGATCCCTACTTGTCCTAACTACAATCGATACAAGAAGGGTATTATGTGTATGTAGTTGTTTTGCAGGTATTTTGTGCTTGGATAACACCTCCATCAGTTTTTGGCGCCGTTGCCGGGGAAATTTAATGATTTTGATTCATAAAGTGTGTTTTGTAATTATGTATATTGCAGGTTATTTAATTTTGCTATAGTTTATGGATTATGTATAATAGGATTTTTCGGATATGTAATAGTAAATAGGGATTTTTTCCGATTTTTGTTTTTGTTTTTGGTTTTGGTTTTTGGTTTGATAAGTTACCGAATCATGTGATGTATGTATATTGTGGATGTTGTTACACTTAGATAATTTCTAGGAAGTTGATAGTTTTATGTATGCTTGTAGTTTATTGTAGTTTCTAAAGTGTAACATGTAGGTGAAGCCTCTTTTGTTGATCATAACCAAAACCCTTCATTTGAATGGTGCTTTGTTGGATCCGTTTTTATGTAGATTGGGAAACGCGGGATACTTCCCCCCCCCCACGCATACAAGCGATATTTCAGCAATAGTATTACTTCGATGAGGTTGAGGGCGGTTTTAATCAACACTTGTAGACCGCTAGGACCCGAGTTTATTTTACAAAGTATAGGGCAAGTTATTTTCATTGATGGGTTTGAGGTTTGTAAAACTGGTTTTCAAGGCCCACAGACTGATGTTCATTCTCTGTGAGTGAGTCGATTTTACCTTGTGTGTTTCTGAGGTAGCGGGATCTTTCTCCAAGTCCCTCTTCTTCATCACCTCGAGCTCAGCCTTGCTCGGTTTGTTCCTCTCGGCATCCTTGCCGTGTGCTACTTCACCTTTGCCGTGTATCACTTCATGATCGGCTTCATCACCGTCATCATGCTCTACACGTCCTCACATGTCTTCCCCATACTCGGCCCCTCCAATATTTTACCACTCCTTGTGGTGATTGACTTTGCTTGTTCATTCTTGGGGTTAGGGATCACTCCTCCAGGTAACCTCCCTTGCTCTTGGATCTGCCCCATAAAATCCACAACCTTCCCCATCTGATTCTTCAGCTCAGAAATATCCTTAGTGTTTGAGGTTGTAGATTGCAACAATGTGTGAGTTGCATCATTCAAAGACTTCAGCATTGCATCATAGTTAGGGTTCGATGATGCTTGAGCATTGTTGTTGTAGAATTGTTGCTGAGGTCTTGCAAATCCTTGAAATTGCCCTTGAGGTCTTGGTTGATACGCCATGCCTCCTTGATTTGCTTGTGGTGGCGCCAATGGTTGAGGGTTCTGAACATTGCTATTGTTGGCCCAACGAAAATTAGGGTGATCGTTGTACCTTGGATTGAAATTCGGGAAATTGGAACGTTGCTGCCCTTGAAAACCAACCGAATTGGCTTCCTCAAAACTATCACCTCCTCCCAATTGAGGACACACATCAGCCGTATGGCCCTCTATGCTACACACCCCACAAACTTGGGAATGCTTCTGCTTCATCATTTGGGACATCATCTGAGTTAGCTTCCCCATGTCTTCCCTAAGCTCCTTGACAGCATTGGACTCTTCAAAACCACTAGCTTCATTCACTCAACTGGAGGAAGTAGACCCAAACTGTTGCTGGTTAGTGAAATACATCTCCAACAAGTTCTTAACTTCCTCCTTGCTCTTTTCCATCAAAGATCCTCCAGCCGCTGAATCAAGAAATCT
Organism: Potentilla sterilis; assembly: GCA_963682095.1. Lineage (NCBI taxonomy): Eukaryota > Viridiplantae > Streptophyta > Magnoliopsida > Rosales > Rosaceae > Potentilla > Potentilla sterilis. The sequence goes on along the minus strand of OY821763.1, from coordinate 24,207,204 downwards.
ACGCTCCAAAGGACGCAACCCTTCATAAAAATACTGCAGCAAAAGACCCTCACGTATCCCATGATTAGGACACTTTGCCACCAAAGACTTGAACCTATCATAGTACACATCAAAGCTCTCGTCTGGCTCTTGTCTAATTGAGGTGATCTCCTTTCTGATTTGTGTCACCCTTGATGAAGGAAAGTATTTGGTGAGAAATTCCTTCACCATTGTATTCCAAGACGTCATTTTTCCTGGTGGAATAGCAAAGAACCACTCGGCTGCCCTATCTTCAAGTGAGAATGGAAAAGCTTTCATCCTCACAAGTTGCAAATCCGCCCCAGTTGGGCACATTAACTCACATCTGAACTCAAATTTCTGAACATGGCGATTCGGATCTTCTCCACTAAGTCCGAAGAACTTGGGCAATTGGTGGATAAATCCACCCTTCAACTCAAACTCTGCTGATTTGCCAGGTGCAACAGCAGGATATGTTACATTACTTGGTCTCACCACTCCTCCTTGTGGCGCATCTACTTGCCCATTCTCTTCTCTCAATGAAGTCATCTTGAATGTAGGATCAGGTAAATCAAAATTCAAGTACTGAATTGGTATGGGACTTTGAAGTAGCTCAGACTCTGGTTCTTCGTGAAACAATGGGTTAAGTTCACACGAAGCTTCTGAAGGAAATGGTGATGGTGGTGCAACAAAATTTCTGTCGAAAAGTGATGAGGTAGGAGAAACAAACTGATGCTCTGGTGAAGATGTGCTCGGCAAAACTTGCTCTTCTTCCTCTTGGTTGCAAATTCTTTTCAATCTATCTTCAATTTCTTGTGACCAACCAAGATTCATGTACCTGAGATTATTAAAAGATCAAGTATTTAATCAATGAATTTAAAAAGAGAAACAAACGTGTGTATTATATAGTTAGAATGTATAAGTTAGTGTTAGGGTAAAAATATCACACAAAAGTATGAGTATATATCAACGAAAATTGAAGTATAAGTATAAGTATTTCACACAATAAAAAGTAAGTATATTACACAAGAAAAATTACAAGTATATTTCACACAACTTCACAAGTATAAATGAAAGAAATATCAAGAAATATGTTACTGTTTGGGTTAAAGTATGTATCATACAAATATGAGTGAATATTAACGGAAAAATTCAAATAAAAATAAGAATATATATCACACGAAAATTCAAAAATGTATAAGTATCACACGAAAAATTACAAGTATATTTCACATAAGTTTACAAGTATGAATGAAGTATTAAGAATGTATTTTATGTATACCTAGTTAAATTGCTACATGATTTGTTCGAATTTTCAAAGTACGTGGAGCAGAGGAGATAATAGTGCAATGGGCTGAAACAGTCCAAGGTAGTATCATGCTTATTCCGATATACCTAAAAAATTCAAACCAAGAAATGTTTTCTTTTGAGGTTAAAAATTTACTTATATCAAACTCATTTAAGGTTTTGAAGCTCGGTGGACGTGCGGCCTAGGTCTATCGACTAGACACAAGATTCCGTGGTTTCAGAAAGCTAGAACGAAAGTACTAACAATGGAGTGAGGCAAGACTCGTTGTTGGACACCACGGAGAGCGAACTCCCTATCGACTCACTCACCGAGAATGATCATCAGTCTGTGGGCCTTGAGATCTAGTTAAACAAACCTCAACACCAAAATTAGAACAAACGAATTATGAATGCCCCTTACTCTGTTGTGAACCTTATGTTGTCAGTACCACTAAAGTGCATAAAAGCCGCCCTCAACCTCATAAAAACGCAAGCGCTAGTATGAAGGGTTAAGGCTAATATCAACATTAGTGACCTTACCTATTCCTCTTCCCCTCAAAATCAAAAACAAACTCAACATAAATAGACTTTTAAAACTCCCTAACAATTTAGCTAGTTATACAATATATCACGAAAATATACACATAATTTACATGTATCACACAATGGTTTGGTTCTTAAAAGTATTCGAATTATGTAAGTAAGGGAATGTCGAAACTTAGAGTTTTTAATTTCTTTTATTCACACAACTTTAAAATTTGAGGTACGTGGAGCAGAGGAGATAACAGTGCAATGGGCTGAAACAGTCCAAGGTAGTATCATGCTTATTCCGATATACCTCAAAAATTAAAGACGAATTTTATCTTTTGAAGAAAAATAGATTCACATATGATCAAGTTATTTTCTAGCGTCTAAAGTGAGGTGATGCTTCGCCACAAGCTGTTGTCTAGGTCGAGCATACTTTACTTTTCTAAGGCGGTGTCGTTAAGAATCACGGAGAGTAAACTCTCTTTAGGAACAAGGCAGGTCTCAAAGTTTTTAAACACGGAGGACAAGTCCCCTATCGACTCACTCACAGAGAATGAACATCAGTCTGTGGGTCTTGAGAGCCAGTTTTACAAACCTCGAACCAATCAATGAAAATAACTTGCCCTATACTTTGTAAAATAAACTCGGGTCCTAGCGGTCTACAAGTGTTGATTAAAACCGCCCTCAACCTCATAGAAGTAATGACTTTGCTGAAATGTCGCTTGTATGCGTGGGGGGGAAGTATCCCGCGTTTCCCAATCTACTTAAAAACGGATCCAACAAAGCACCATTCGTATGAAGGGTTTTGGTTACGATCAACAAAAGAGGCTTCACCTACATGTTACACTTTAGAAACTACAATAGACTCAAAGCATACACAAAAACTATCAACTTCCTAGAATTTATCTAAGTGTAACAACATCCACAATATACATCACATAATCGGCAATTTATCAAACCAAGAACCAAAAACCAAAAACAAAACAAAAATCGGAAAATTCCCTGTTTACTATTACATATCCGAAAAATCCTATTATACATATCTAAAAAACTATAGCAAAATTAAATAATCTGCAATATACATAATTACAAAACAACACTTTATGAATCAAAATCATTAAATTTCCCCGGCAACGGCGCCAAAAATTGATGGAGCTATAATCCAAGCACAAAGTACCTGCAAAACAACTTCATACACATAATACCCTTCTTGTGTCGATTGTAGTATTGCCAAGTAGGGATCGTTCTATCCGGAGAAATCAAGGGCATTTAATCACATAAAGTATTGCAAATAAGGGGGTGTATCGATTTTTATATCTAATTTACCTACTGATTTTTACAAATTTAAATCCTAAATTATTATATACAATTGATCAACATCTTCCACACAATCACAAGACACAAAACTCATTACATATGCAACGAAATTAAAACAAGTAATAGGGGCAGCAAGCTAAAATTGGATTCAAGATCAATTAAGTTCCAATTTAATTAGAGCCAATGCGGTATATCTAATTATTCAAAACATCACAAGTATTTAGGATCAACCATGCGTGTAATCCTAAACATGGTACTAATCGGTTTAATAACACAATGCGTAGAAATTAAACACAAATAGCACATAAGCACAATATGTCGAATTGGAACATGTTAGCAAGTATGGCGTCACTCATCTCACATCGACATGTAAATTTCCAGAATTACTCAAGCCCTTAGATAAATACATATCAAAACATAACATGCGTATGATCCAACATGTATTAAATCGGCAAGTGAATTCAATACCTAGATAACACTCATGGCCTTCGAATGCATCTAGATATCTCCTTCGGTTGCACACGAATTAAGGAAATAAACCTAATTAAATCAAGAAAACATGCAAAAGTCTACTGCCCATCATACATATTCAATTACATAGCATGCATAAATCGGTAATCAAACATGAAATAACCAAACAATTATAACAAAGATTCGGAAATCCCATGCATAATTAACAAAACCGAAAATAAAACCAAGAATCCAAACATATTTCATAGACAAAATAATGTTTAAATACAAAGAAATCAAAGCCATCAAAATATTACAATCCTAATGACAACCTTGTTGAAGAATTCGGCAAGAGGATTGGTGTTGATGATTGGAAAGATTTTGTGGAAAGGTGGTGGAGATGGTTCGGCCTTGTTCTTGGTAAGGATTTGTGGAGAGATTTTGGCAGAGTTTCGGTATGTTTTTGTGAGGAAGAGAAGATGATTTTCTGAATTTAAGATGTGGTATTTATAGAGAAGAGGAAGGACTAGGGTTCGGCAAGAGTCCAAGCACAAGAAATCCGAAAATCCCTTCATCAAGAAACCGAAATCCTTATGCAACTTGGTTTCGGCAAAGTCTTCAATTAATTCTTCCAAGTGTTGCCGAATTATCTCTTCTCTTTTCTTCAAATAAAACTCTTTAATTCGGCACCAAGTAAATGCACAAAGCTTCAATTATGTCCACATTCATTCTTTGTTGTTGCCGGCCTTGAAGACTCTCACAAGAATTTTTCCTTCTTTCTCTCAAGCTTTTCCGAAAATTCTATGTGAAATTAGAATTAAATCCTCCTTTATTCTCTTCTTTTGGCCGGCCATGAGGAGTCCAATTCCATCTCTTCTTGTTTTCTTTCTTCAAGCCGTGCATTATCCAAGAAAACACAAAGCAAAAATCGGAAATTAATTCCATAAAGATTGCTAAGTAGTTGTACGGCACCATGAATCCAATTCCGACTTGGCTTCTTTTTCTTCATCTTCACGGCAAAGAATCTTTATTGCCGAAAATTCCCTCCAATTCTTCCATTTATCTTCTCATGAATGTTGGTTGCATCACCTAACTAATATTATGTGCAAATTTGTGATGCTTCCTACTCCCAAGAATAGGAGGTCAAGTTTTAGTATAGGGGGAAAAAGTAAGAGTATCGTACCCAAGGGATTGAGTAACTCTACCCTAACTAGATTACCGCGAAATGAAACCTAGAAAACACATGCATCTACCTTTTTACAATTCACAACCTTAGCCCTTTGGAAGCTAAAGGTCATGGGGATGGTTTTAACAAGTGGTAGTGAATCGGCTTTGTTGATTTTAGATAAATTAAAGCTAACATAAACATAAAACAAACTAAACTAACAAGTGTTGAGACTAGATCAATGAGAGGAAAAGAGACTTATGCACAAATGTAACCCATAATTGATGTGAAAACATGGTTGACAAATATCCCCCTAGTGCTTTGGTTAAGCTACCAAGAAACTAACTAATCATGCAATTTAACAAAGTCTTTTGGAGCCAAGTTAAATCACACAACCTTAATCCCAATTATGTTACCTTATAACACAAGTGGGCTATGTACCACAAGCCTAACGCCCCCTTAGAGCAATTAAACTCACGGCACAAGCATTAAGTTCATAGTAAGAAATCCAAGCAACTTAATACTTCCCGTAAGAAATACTAAGCCACCACCTAAAGGCTACTCATGCTCACGGATTCAAGAAGTTGTCAATTTCATGTTCCGATTAATTACTTACCTAAACATGCTTTTTAGGTGACAAAGCTAGCTAACACATTTAGTAAGCATAAAGAGTAGGAACCCATAGATTCAAACATGCATCAATCATCAATATAAGGAAATTACATTGTTTGCTCATATCCACAACTCACACACATAGGCATATACATAAAAGCCTTACAAAAGTAATACATCAAGAAAGCAAGAGAAGGTGAGAAAGAACCACAATACCCATGAGCTTCCTAGATGTATACAAAGAGGGTGTGAAGCTTCAAAGTATAGTATTTTCGGTTTTCTCAAACCCAAAACACTATACAAATCCACATACACAAAGAAAAGATTAAGAACAAGGCTTCATGGATCTACCCACAAGTGTGATTGATCAAGGGGTGTAGAATCTTCGGTTTTGGTTATCAACCAAAGATGCTACACCCCTCTCTCTACACAAGGGCTAAACGATTCTAACTAAACAAACTAAGAGATGAAAAACTATGAAAAATGGAGAGGAAATGAGGGGAGAGAGAGCTTCCTTTCGTCCAAAATGGGAGAGGGGGTTATAAATAGGCCTAAAGTGGTGAATGGAGGGTGGAGATGCAAGAAAATGAAGGGCTAGATGTTATGGACAAAGATGTAAGCACAAATTGTGGATCTAGTCTTTATAAAATGACCAAAAACCTCAAAGATATTTTGGTGGAGAAGGAAAAGGAAAGGGCACTCTTGATATTTGGCCATAAGGACAAGGGGACAAGGTCAACATCAAAGGGACAAAGCCAAAGATGTCCCTTTCACTTGTCTTCTTCCCATTTGAATTTGAATCAACAACTCTTCTTCCCTCCAATGCTCCTTCACTTGAATATCAGCCATCACCATCTTCCGACCGCCGGAGTTTGACCGGAATTCTGCCCGTTGACCGGTCAAATTCGTCTTTTAGTGTATTTTCCGGTTTTGCTCCTTTGGCTTCGATTCTTCACCCGATTTCTTCAATATGTGCTAAATCCACCATTTTGTCTCTTTTCCGATCATTAGCTCATTTTCCTAGCATGAATAGGAAACGTTATAAGAAATAGATAAAACACAAAAGGATATAGCAAAAGAATAAGAATAAGGCAACAATTACTAGGTAAATATTGATCTAACAAACTACCTCACACTTAGACTTTGCTTGTCCTCAAGCAAAACATAAACTAAACAAGCACAAACAAACAAAAAGTTCACTTGCATCCTTGAGGCACTTCCCTTAGAGATTCATTACTTCATGGAATGACTTCAATTGAGCATGCTTAGAAACCAAATTTTCGAAATGCAAGGCTAATAAGTGGCTTTGGAAAGTCATGCTCAACAATGTGTATGCACATGCCATGTATGCACCTTAAAAAGATTCATATAGGATTAATGTGGACCACATTTGTCTAACCATCAAACTCACATGGATATCACTCATTATTTTCACTCAAGTGTTTAATGGCTAGTGTTTACACTCAAATGCAATTCAATTGACATGTTTTCCATAGGCTTGCTCTTCAATCTTTTATCCACATGATCATTGCACAAGTTCTCTTGAATCACAAGGTCTTTTATTAAGGTTGTAGCGGGGCATAAGGTGGTGGTTTTAAGAAATGAAGGGAAAGGAAATCACAAACTACAAGCCTCTTAGTAAGCAATTCTCTTGTTGACATCATATAAGACTCTTTTGCTCTAGGTACTTTATAACTCCCTCTTTTCTTTCCCACAAACCCATCTAAACTACTAAACTAAAAATATTTATTCTCCTCACTCTTTTTGTATTTTTCTCTTTTCTTTCTTTCATTTTTTTTTCTTTTTCTCTTTCCACTCACACAAATAACACTTTTTCTATTATTTTTTTTTCATTTTTTTTTTCTTTCCTTTGGTGACCCTAGTCCATATTAACTTTTGAATAAATCTTTTGATATTATGAACATGTTTCTAGGGTCACCCTTTTCTTTTCTTGGATACACAAAAAAATATTCTACCCACCTCACACTTATTATTTTGCTCCGCAAACCCATTTACAAGCACCAAACAAATAATATGACTCACATTGCTTACCACTTGGCTTAGAAAGGGTAGGGAAAAGTGTTTAGGCTTAAAAGGGTAGACATTTGTGGTGGTGAAGAAATGAAAAGGCTAACACATAATTACAAAGGCTCAAATTGGCTTACTAATGGATTTCATTATAAGGACAAAAGCTATTTGGCCATGGTGGATACTTAATGCCTTGGTCTTCCCCAATAACAACTCATGCTTTTGATATAAAGTCTCGAAAGATTTGAAGCAAGTTCTAGATTACATGCACAATGAATTGATCACACAATGAAAGAACTAGTGCAAGTGAAACTTTTATGCACTATAATAGGCCCAAAAGCTCACATTATTAGGCATAGATAGTTTCAACAAATTTAATCCTCATCTTTCCCACATGAATCCATCTAAAATGACATAGGCAATATGACTTTAATGCATGTGAGCACAAAACGCCAAATCCTCCTATTAATAAAGCATTGATCTTCAATCGCTAAACATAGTCAAAATAAATCTATCCAAATAGACATCATTTCGGTCGGGGGTTGTTTCCAATTAAGACCAAGCAAGCAACCACTTATACACTTATTTTTGCATTTTTTCAATTTTTTTTTTCAATTTTTATGATTTTTTTTTTTAAACTAACAAAAGAAAAAGGATAAGGAATGAAATGACTTAGCCTTACACCTCACACTTAAATCGCACATTGTCCTCAATGTGCAATGGACAATGGTGAAACAAATTTAAGGAATAAGAAACTATGCTTATTAACTACCGCATGCTAGCCAAAACAAACTAATTAACACATATGCCTAATAAACACCTCACACTTAAAACATCATATAGTCCTTAATGTCGTATGAAGCTATTAAGATCCTATCAATGTTTTGGGGAGCATGCATCGTTAAGGCTACAACTAGCATTCAAAACTACAAACTAACATAAGGCAAGAAAAAGAGAAGGTAGCCACCTCACACTTGAACTTTGGATAATCATTTCAATAAAAGCTAAATCTTTTGTGTATTATCCATTGATCAAGGGTGAAATGACTATCTAACACTCAATGCTACAAGTTTATTAAAATGAAAAACACAAACACAACTCTTCACAACTCTTTGACGACCATCCGTTTAGCTCCATAATGCATATTGTCGATGGTGATAACCTCACAAGGCCCCATTGGGCCTTGCCATCCATTAAACTCCATGCATATCGAACCAAACGCACCTCACACTTGGGCTTTTACCACACTCTCTTACCTTCGGCTCATGCTCCACAACTTTAAAGCTGATCTCCTTATTTCTTTCTTTTTGTTGGAGTCCGCCAAACCGGGTTTTAGTTTAAGGACATTAACAAGGTCCATAAAATTAGAAACCAATCAAAACTTGTAAATAGAGAAGCAAAGAGGATAAGGAGCTCCAAATTGGCGTAGTTCCAATTAATTTGCTAGCTTAACGCTCTTACTTTCGGTAACTCTTTTCGAATTATGACCAGGTAAGCGTATGTGCGGCTTTGGTAGAGCGAGGCTCACTTAGTACACGGCACAACACCCGGGATGAAATCCCTAGCCAACTTACCTAGACATCATAATCCTACCTAGTTGTGAAGAGAGATAAACTTACGTTACAATAGTCCAATCCAATTTACTTAGTAAAATGGAAGAGGCATTTGATCCTTGGGTGTTGTCTAACACTCAACTTTTCGGTAACTCCTCTTGAGTAAACTCAATCGGATGCGCCTAGTTGTGAAGAGTGAATAAACTCGACGGTACAAGGATAAAATCCCTAATCATTTTACTTTAGATTTTACAAGTTTCAATCAACCTCTAATTCAAAAGAAAAAAAAATAACTAAATAATTAATATACAAAGTATATACAAATTTTAACTAACTAAAAGGTGAAATTACACAAGTAGTAATTAAGTAGTAACATGGCAAGAACAATTTCCATTTCCAATTTGAACTTTCATTTATCTTTTTCTTACCAAAATTTACAAACTCACTTACCCAAAGTACTTGTAGAAATTTCAAAAATAAAACTACCATAACAAACTATCAAACAAAGAAATCCAAACAAAGAAAAAGAATAAATGGGTTCTCTAGTCCCACGGCAACCTAATAGGGATTGAGTTTTATCTCAATCCCCGGCAACGGCGCCAAAAACTTGTTGGTTGCATCACCTAACTAATATTATGTGCAAATTTGTGATGCTTCCTACTCCCAAGAATAGGAGGTCAAGTTTTAGTATAGGGGGAAAAAGTAAGAGTATCGTACCCAAGGGATTGAGTAACTCTACCCTAACTAGATTACCGCGAAATGAAACCTAGAAAACACATGCATCTACCTTTTTACAATTCACAACCTTAGCCCTTTGGAAGCTAAAGGTCATGGGGATGGTTTTAACAAGTGGTAGTGAATCGGCTTTGTTGATTTTAGATAAATTAAAGCTACATAAACATAAAACAAACTAAACTAACAAGTGTTGAGACTAGATCAATGAGAGGAAAAGAGACTTATGCACAAATGTAACCCATAATTGATGTGAAAACATGGTTGACAAATATCCCCCTAGTGCTTTGGTTAAGCTACCAAGAAACTAACTAATCATGCAATTTAACAAAGTCTTTTGGAGCCAAGTTAAATCACACAACCTTAATCCCAATTATGTTACCTTATAACACAAGTGGGCTATGTACCACAAGCCTAACGCCCCCTTAGAGCAATTAAACTCACGGCACAAGCATTAAGTTCATAGTAAGAAATCCAAGCAACTTAATACTTCCCGTAAGAAATACTAAGCCACCACCTAAAGGCTACTCATGCTCACGGATTCAAGAAGTTGTCAATTTCATGTTCCGATTAATTACTTACCTAAACATGCTTTTTAGGTGACAAAGCTAGCTAACACATTTAGTAAGCATAAAGAGTAGGAACCCATAGATTCAAACATGCATCAATCATCAATATAAGGAAATTACATTGTTTGCTCATATCCACAACTCACACACATAGGCATATACATAAAAGCCTTACAAAAGTAATACATCAAGAAAGCAAGAGAAGGTGAGAAAGAACCACAATACCCATGAGCTTCCTAGATGTATACAAAGAGGGTGTGAAGCTACAAAGTATAGTATTTTCGGTTTTCTCAAACCCAAAACACTATACAAATCCACATACACAAAGAAAAGATTAAGAACAAGGCTTCATGGATCTACCCACAAGTGTGATTGATCAAGGGGTGTAGAATCTTCGGTTTTGGTTATCAACCAAAGATGCTACACCCCTCTCTCTACACAAGGGCTAAACTATTCTAACTAAACAAACTAAGAGATGAAGAACTATGAAAAATGGAGAGGAAATGAGGGGAGAGAGAGCTTCCTTTCGTCCAAAATGGGAGAGGGGGTTATAAATAGGCCTAAAGTGGTGAATGGAGGGTGGAGATGCAAGAAAATGAAGGGCTAGATGTTATGGACAAAGATGTAAGCACAAATTGTGGATCTAGTCTTTATAAAATGACCAAAAACCTCAAAGATATTTTGGTGGAGAAGGAAAAGGAAAGGGCACTCTTGATATTTGGCCATAAGGACAAGGGGACAAGGTCAACATCAAAGGGACAAAGCCAAAGATGTCCCTTTCACTTGTCTTCTTCCCATTTGAATTTGAATCAACAACTCTTCTTCCCTCCAATGCTCCTTCACTTGAATATCAGCCATCACCATCTTCCGACCGCCGGAGTTTGACCGGAATTCTGCCCGTTGACCGGTCAAATTCGTCTTTTAGTGTATTTTCCGGTTTTGCTCCTTTGGCTTTGATTCTTCACCCGATTTCTTCAATATGTGCTAAATCCACCATTTTGTCTCTTTTCCGATCCTTAGCTCATTTTCCTAGCATGAATAGGAAACGTTATAAAAAATAGATAAAACACAAAAGGATATAGCAAAAGAATAAGAATAAGGCAACAATTACTAGGTAAATATTGACCTAACAATGAATTCCTGAAAAATAAGAATAAGAAATAAATCAAAAAGAAGATAAAAAGATGTAGCACAATTATCATGAGTAAGAGTCCTGAATAGATAAGGAATCCTAATCCAACAAGGAGTTGTATTTTCAATGAAATTCTTTCGACTTTTCATAAACGTCGAGCATTTGTAGACTTTTTGTTTGACTGAAATTCCTAGATTTGTAGACTTCAATTAGGACTCAAACTTGTAGAATCCTTATCCAACTGGGATTCCTACTTTAGTAAGGATTCTTTTTCCAACTAGAGTTCTAGTTGAAAAAGGAGTCCTAGTTACAATCAAACTCTTATTAGGAATCCTAGTTCAATAAGGACTCCACCATAATTATGCATTTTTAACATTTCAAGCACAAACCGATTCCACACAGTTATTAGAAACGACGCAAAATAAAGAACTCAATTCCGACAAGTTTCCTAGTCAAAACAGGTTTCCTAGTCCAAACAGGATTCCTAGTACAACAAGGAATCCTACTCAAACTAAAATTCTTCAAAATTCGACATTCCTGCATTTTTAGCTCAATTTATACACCAACACTTGCCAACGACTCCAACAAGACTTAATGACTCTATATTACAACAATAAGGGATAAGAATTGCATAAATGGGGGTAAAAACATATTAAGAACGTCGCATTTTATGCTCCTATCACAGACCTTCCCGACTCTATGACCCGGTGCGAGAAAGGGCCCATACGCTCATTAAACCGGGCGCCCTCCATCGGCCGCGCGGCTCTTCTCTCGTTGGCCTCCATTTGGGCCTTCAAGCCTGACACAGTGTCGGCTAACATCTGCAATGCCCGTGCAGTCAGGGTTCCGACTTCATCCACAGACGAAGTGCGGAGCTGGCGGGAGGTTGGCGCGCTCTTCGGCGGTCCATCGCCTCCCGGTGACCTTGCTCGCTCGGCATCATGGGGCCGGCCGTACGATGACTGCCCTGCGACGTACTGCTGAGGTTGGACTGTCGGGGGTGCCGCATGCGCCCTGTCCATAGCGTCGCTGCGCTGTTGTCCTCTCTCTAAGGCGGCTACCAGGGCAGCGTTCACTGATTCCATCTCTTCATACCGGGCGTTGGACTTGGCTCTGTCTCTGTCGCCCTCCTCTCTTAGACGATTGACCTCTGCGGCCATTGCCCGTATCTTTCCCGCCATACCGCTTTGGTCGGGGCTGTACGTAGCGTCCCGGTCGCTATCACAGAGCGGGCTCTCAGATCGGTCGCTCGGATCATCTGAGAATGTCAAGGAGAGGCCCCGGAGCACTGGACTGTCTTCATCCTCTGCCGGCCCATGCCCGCGCGGGCTGTCGTGTTGTCCCGGTCCCGGCATGCCGGACGGCCTACCACAGCTTCTCCCTTCCTGACCGTTGCCCTGGGCGCCCCGCGGCTCCCGCGTGACGTCCGGGGTGGAGGTGAGCGTTTGCACCAATGCAACACGCCCCTCCTCGGTGGTACCTCTCTCTTGCCTTGCTTCCGAACTCTCAGCCATGGATGATGCTTACACGGTTTCTTGTCCAAGTTTCCCACAGACGGCTCCAATTGTTTCTGCCTAAACCCGAGGGCCTGGTAGATACGGATGAATCCAACTTGATCTCCTGCAAAACTGCTCACTAAGGGGAATACCGGGCGGGCCGGCCTTCTCCTCTCCGATGCCTAAGTTAGTATAGTTGGAATATATATAACTTGAGCACGTATGTAAGCGGTGAGAGAGATAAGTTACCCCTTAATGAGGGTAGTTGGGGCCGTTATATAGGTGGCTGGGAGTGAGGGCTGGCCTCACCCTTCGATGTGGGACTGGTTCCCTTCAAAGGGCAGTTCTGGTGACCTCTTTGGCAGGCAGGCGCCCCAGGTCCCAGGGTCCCTGGCACCCGGATAGATTGCTGGACCCCTAGGCCGGGTGCTGGTGGTTCGGTCCTGGGTCTCGGGCCGAGCCCTGGTGCACTTGCTGCGGGTCTGTGGGCCTGGTGTAGCCCCTCTGCGGCTACTGTCAACATGTTTCTTGGTTTAATTTCTACACGAAGTGTCTTTAAACTGATTAGCACTATGTTTAGGGTTATGCACGAAGCTAATTCTAAATAATTGAGGAGTTTTGAATGATTAGATGAACCACGAAGGGCTCTGGTTATAATTGGAACTAAATTGCATGAAATCGGTGATAAATGTTTCTGTCATATTGTTGTTTCGTGATCGGTTTGTTATTTGACATATGAGTTTTGTGTGATGTGTTTTGTTTGAAAGATGTTGATCACATGTAAATATATAATTTAGGATTTGATTTCGTAAAAATCAGTAGAATATAGAATCAAATTTCAAACCCCCAATATGATTTTGTAATGCTTTATGTGATTGAACGCCCTTGATTTCCCCGGATTGAACGATCCATACTTGCTCTATACTAACGATGACACAAGAGAGTAATATTTGTATGAAGTTGTTTTGCAGGTACAATGTGCTTGAGTTTATTGTAGTTTTTAAAGTGTAATACGAATGATGCTTTGTTAGATCCGTTTTATGTAGACTGGGAAACGTGGGATACTTCCCCCCCATGCATACGAGCGATTTTCTAGCAGATTCATTATTTTTATGAGGTTGAGGGTGGCTTTGATCAACATTTATAGACCACTAGTGATTCGAGTTTGTTTTACAAAGTATGAGGCAAGTTATTTTCATTGATTGGTTCTCAGGTTTGTAAAACTCGTTCTCAAGGCCCACAGACTGATGTTCATTCTCGGTGAGTGAGTCGATAGGGAGTTCGCTCTCCGTGGTTACCAACAACGAGACCTACCTGGTTCTTAAAGAGAGTTCGCTCCCCATGAATCTTAACGACACCGCCTTAGAAAAGTGAAATACTCTCGAACTAGTCGATAGCTTGGGCCGAAGCATCACCTCACTTTAGACGCTAGAAAATAACTTGATATATGTGATCTATTTTCTTCAACCCAATTTGTCTTTAATTTTTGAGGTATTTCGGATTAAGCATGATACTATCTTGGACTGTTTCAGCCCATTGCACTGTTAACTCCTCTGCTCCACGTACCTCGAATTTTAAAGTTGTGTGAATAAAAGAAATTAAACTCTAGGTTCGGCAATCTCATATCACATATTCGATACTTTTGAAAGACTAGGACCGATTTGTTGTGTGATACTTGTGAATTGCTTGAAAGATTGAAAATTTCGTGTGATACTTATACAAATTTCGTAGGTTATACTATGCTAACATTACACGAATTCTAACCACACAAATTCTTTGTTTTTCTTTTTGATTTCGTTACCTGATCACTTGATCTTCACAAATTCCCAGGTACATAAATGTCCAGTTGGTCACGAGACATTAGAGGCCGTTTGTATCGAATTGGAGAGATATACGATCTAGAGTTGCCAGCAACCCTACATCAAGCACGTTCACCATCACCACCTGAGTTAGTTGTTGAATCACCACATACATCATTTGCCAACCCTAGTTCACCATTTCCGCCTACATCTTCTTGTGAATCTAATCCACTATTTCATGAGAGTTCCGAGCTTGAGTTTTTGACTGGTCCTATTGTTTTCGATCATTTCAACGTTGACTTACCTGATCCAACTTTCAAGATGACATTATTAAGAGAAGAGAATGGCCAAGTTGATGCGCCACAAGGAGGAGTGGCAAGACCAAGCAATGTTACGTATCCTGCCGTTGCAACTAGCAAGTCAGCAGAGTTTGAGTTGAAGTGTGGATTTATTCACCAATTGCCGAAGTTCTATGGACTCAGTGGAGAAGATCCAAATGGCCATATCCAGAAGTTTGAGTTCAGATGTGAAACCATGTGTCCGATGGGAGCGGATTTGCAACACGTGAGGATGAAAGCTTTTCCATTCTCACTTGAAGATAGGGCAGCCGAGTGGTTCTTTGCTATTCCGCCTGGCAAGATGACGTCTTGGGATACAATGGTGAAAGAATTTCTCACTAAATATTTTCCTTCATCAAGGGTGACACAAATTAGGAAGGAGATCACTTCAATCAGACAAGAACCGGATGAAGCTTTTGATGTGTACTATGATAGGTACAAGTCATTGGTGGCAACGTGTCGTAATCATGGGATACGTGAGGGACTTTTATGAGGGCTTGCGCCCTATGGAGCGTCGATTTCTTGATTCAGATGCTGGAGGATCATTAATGGAGAAGAGTAAAGAGGAGGTTAAGAACTTGTTGGAGATGCATTTTACTAACCAACAACAGTTCGGGTCTACTTCCTCTAAGGGTGTTAGTGAGGCTAGCGGATTTGAGGAGTCGAGTGCTATCAAGGAGGTTCGTGAAGACATGGGGAAGATCACTCAGATGGTGACGCAGATGATGAAGCCCAAGCTAGCTCAAGTTTGTGGTGTGTGTTGCATGGAGGGACATGCAACTGATTTGTGTCCTCAACTTGGAGCGGACGAGCACTTTGAGGAGGCCAATGCATTAGGCTTTCCTCAACAACAAGGAGGACAGCGGTTTGGGAATTTCAACCCAAAGTTCAACGATCACCCTAATTTTCGTTGGGCCAACAACAACAATGTTCAGAACCCCCAACCGTTGGCGCCACCACAAGCAAGCCAAGGAGGTATGGCGTATCAACCAAGACCTCAAGGGCAGTTTCAAGGATTTGCAAGACCTCAACAACTATTTTACAACAACGCTCAAGCATCATCGAATCCAAACTATGATGCTATGTTGAAATCTTTGAATGATGCAACTCATACTTTGTTGCAATCTACAACCACCAACACGAAGGATATTTCTGAGTTAAAGAATCAGATGGGAAAAGTTGTTGATTTTATGGGGCAGATCCAAGAGCAAGGGAGGCTACCTGGAGGAGTGATCCCTAACCCCAAGAATGAGCAAGCAAAGTCTATCACGACGAGAAGTGGTAAGGTCTTGGAGGGACCGACAGTGGGGAAGAAATCTGAAAACATGATTGTGAATGAAGAGGACGACGAGATGGAGGCTACTCACGGCAACCACAAGACTGCTCACGGCAACCACAAGGCTGCTCACGGCAGCAAAGTGAATACTCACGGCAAGGAGGCCGAAAAAGGTGAACCGAGCAAAGAGGAGCTCGATTTGATGAAGAACAGGGATTTGGAAAAAGATCCCGCTACCTTAGAAACACTTAAGGTAAATAATTCTAATTCAAGTGGTTTAGTTAATACTAACCAATCTTCGTGTTTTCCTTTTCCTTCTAGATTTGCTAAATCGAAGAAGGAGAAATCGGATGAGGAAGTACTCGATATTTTCAGACGTGTGGAGGTGAATATACCATTGCTTGAGTGCATCAAGCAAATTCCCAAGTATGCCAAATTTCTCAAAGAGCTTCGCACAACAAGCAGGCATACACGAGAGGTGCAAGTTGTAAAGATGAGTGCGACGGTTTCAGCCGTCATACAAAGAAAGCTTCCTCCCAAAATGAAAGATCCGGGCAGTTTTACAATTCCGTGTATAATTGGACAATGTTGTTTTTCTAATGTTTTGCTAGACTTAGGGGCGTCAATTAATGTGATGCCTTATAATGTTTATAAGTCTCTAGGTCTAGGAGAATTGAAGAGAGTCAATGTGATTATACAATTAGCTGACAGATCGAACAAGTATCCTGAGGGATATGTTGAGGATGTTGTTGGGCAGGTTAATAATCTTATATTTCCTGCAGATTTCTATGTGCTTCATATGGAAGATTCGCCCCACAATTCAACTCAATTACTTTTGGGGCGACCATTTATGAGAACCGCAAGAACAAAGATAGATGTTGCGGAAGGCAACCTCACCATGGAGTTTGATGGTGAAGTTATTAGCTTCAACGTGTTTGAAGCTATGAGGTATCCGGTTTCTGATTTAAAACCTTGCTATGCTATGATAGGAGCATAAAATGCGACGCTCTTAATATGTTTTTATCCCCATTTATGCATTTCTTATCCCTTATTGTTGTAATATAGAGTCATT
This sequence comes from Potentilla sterilis, assembly GCA_963682095.1. Taxonomy (NCBI): domain Eukaryota; kingdom Viridiplantae; phylum Streptophyta; class Magnoliopsida; order Rosales; family Rosaceae; genus Potentilla; species Potentilla sterilis. The sequence continues at coordinate 24,189,853 of OY821763.1, read as the reverse complement.
GGCAAGTGTTGGTGAATAAATTGAGCTAAAAATGCAGAAATGTCGATTTTTGAAGAGTTTTAGTTTAAGTAGGACTCCTTGTTGTACTAGGAATCCTGTTTGGACTAGGAAACCTGTTTTGACTAGGAAACTTGTCGGAATTGATTTCTTTATCTTTCGTCGTTTCTAATATTTGTGTGGATCAGTTTTGTGCTATAAATTGATAAAAATGTATAATTGTGGTGGAGTCCTTATTGAACTAGGATTCCTAATGAGAGTTTGATTGCAACTAGGACTCCTTTTTCAAGTAGAATTCAATTTGGAAAAGGAATCCTTACTAAAGTAGGAATCCCAGTTGGATAAGGATTCTACGAGTTTGAGTCCTAATTGAAGTCTACGAGTGAAGAGTTTTAGTCGAACAAGGAGTCTACAAACGCTCGACGTTTTTGAATCGTCGAAAGAATTTCATTGAAAATACAACTCCTTGTTGGACTAGGATTCCTTATCTACTTAGGACTCTTACTCATGATAATTGTGCTACATATTTTTGTCTTCTTCTTGATTTATTTCATGATCATATTTTCAGGAAATCATGAGAAGACAATGGAAGAATATTCGGCAAGAAAATGTTGATGCTTGGCGTGTGGAACAAGAATTAGAATCCAAAATGGATTTGGAAACTTTCCTAATCTCCTAACCTTACCTATTACATATATGTCTTTTTAAGACATCATTTGTCTAGATTAGGACAAGTTTAATACATGGATTAATTGTGTATTTCTTTTCTTTATTTTCAGATATTACTTGGAGATAAAGAAGGAGATATTATCTTTATCAAAGATAATTTTCGGCAAAGAAGGAGACTTGTTGCCGTGTGACTTCAAGGAGGATGAATCGGATTCAAATACTTCAAGGCCGGCCAAGAGGATGATTTAAAGAAGATTTAATTCTATTTTCTTATAGAATTTCGGAAGTGAAGAAAAGAAAAGAGGATTCTTTGCGTGAAGATAAAGAGGAAGAAGCCAACTTGGTTTTGGTTTCTTTTGTGCCGTGCATCCTATTCAGAAATATTATGGGAGATTAATTCCGATTTTCATTGGATTATTTCTTGGATAATGCATGGATTAGAGATTAAATGGAGGAGGACTTTCGGCAGAATTAAAAGAGAACAAGGCATGGAACGAACTTGGACTTGATCAAAGCTACATGCATTAGCTTGTTGCCGAATCAAAGAATTATTTGAAGAACAAAAGAAGAGATAATTCGGCAACACTTATTGAAGAAAAAGAAGACTTTTGTGCCGAATTACAAACCAAGATAGAATCGGTTTCTTGAAGATAAAGCTTTGCCGAACTCCATCACCTTGTGAGTTTCGGTTTTCTTGAGAGATCAAGATTGCCGAACCCTAGTCTCATCCTTCCTCTATATATAGCTCGGCATTGTGTTTAGAAAATCATCTCCCTTTCCTCACTTAAACCTTGCCGAATCCCTGCCATTTTATTTTCAGAAATTGTACCAAGAATTTCTTGCCGAATCCACCTCCCATCCTTCACAAAAAAATTCAACCTCCACCAATCCTTGCCGAATCTACATAAGGTTGTAACATGGATTGTATTTCATTGGCTTTTAATTCTTTGTATTTAAACATACTTTTGTCTATGAAATATGTTTTAATTCCTGAATTTATTTTTGGTATTGATAATCATATATGGGATCTTCGGATCTTTGTTATAAATGTTTGGGAATTTTGTATATGATTGCCGATTTATGCATGTGATGTGATTAAATATGTTTTATGGACAGCAAGCTTTAGCATGTTTCTTGATTTTAATTAGGTTTATTTCCTTAATTCGTGTGGAACCGAAGGAGATGTTTAGATGCACTCGAAATGCCATGAGTGTTATCTAGATGTTGAATTCATATTCCGATTTAATACATGTTGATTCACACGCGTTGTTGGTTTTGACATGTATTAATCTAAGGGTAAGAGTAATTATGGAAATTTACATGTCGATGTGAGATGGGTGACGCCATACTTGCTAACATGTTCCAATTCGACAATATGTGCTTATGTGCTATTTGTGTTTAATTTACATGCGTTGTGTTGTTAAACCGATTAGTACCATGTTTAGGATTGCGCGCGTTTCGGATTCTAAATACTTATGATGTCTTGATAATTAGGATATGCTGCGTTGGCCCTAATTAAATTGGAGCTTAATTAATCTTGAAATCGTTATATGTTTGCTGCCCCTATTACTTGTTTTAATTTTATTGCATGTGTAATGAGATTTGTGTTTGGTGATTGTGTGAAAGGTGATGATCAATTGTATATAGTAATTTAGGTTTTAAATTTCGTAAAAAATAGGTAAATAATAGATAAAAATTTCGAAAACCCCCTTTTATACAATGCTTTGTGTGATTGAAAGCCCTTGATTTCCCCGGATAGAACGATCCCTACTTGTCCTAACTACAATTGACAAAAGAAGGGTATTATTTGTATGAGATTGTTTTGCAGGTACAAATTGTGCACGCATGTGATCCCATCAGTTTTTGGCGCCGTTGCCGGGGAAATTATAATATTTTGATTCATAAAGTGTTGTTTGTAACTTTGTAGATTTGTAAATTATTTAATTTTTGCAATAGTTTTGGGATATGTATTAATAGGATTTTCGGAAGTGTAATAGTAAATAGGGTTTTCCTTTTCCGATTTTTATTTTTGTTTTTGGTTTTTGGTTTTTGTTCTTAATTGCCGATTTGTATGTTTTATTGTGATTGTTGTACATTTAGATAATTTCTAGGAAGATGGTAGTTTTTGTGTATGCTTGTAGTTTATTGTAGTTTCTAAAGTGTAACATGTAGGTGAAGCCTCTTTTGTTGATCATAACCAAAACCCTTCATACGAGTGATGCCATGTTAGGTATGTTTTTGTGTAGATTGGGAAACGGGCCCTGCAATGTTGGAATTAGTCCATTGTTGGCCCCCCACGTATAAAGACGCTAACTTGGTATTATTTTTATGAGGTTGAGGGCGGTTTTAATCAACACTTGTAGACCGCTAGGACCCGAGTTTATTTTACAAAGTATAGGGCAAGTTATTTTCATTGATTGGTGCGAGGTTTGTAAAACTGGTTCTCAAGACCCATAGACTGATGATCATTCTCGGTGAGTGAGTCGATAGGGGACTTGTCCTCCGTGGTTAAAAACTTTGAGACCTGCCTTGTTCCTAAAGAGAGTTTACTCTCCGTGAATCTTAACGACATCGCCTTAGAAAAGTAAAGTATGCTCGACCTAGACAACAGCTTGTGCCGAAGCATCACCTCACTTTAGACGCTAGAAAATAACTTGAGCATATGTGGAATCTATTTTTCTTCAAAAGATAAAATTCGTCTTTAATTTTTGAGGTATATCGGATCAAGCATGATACTACCAGGGGCTGCATCAGTCCATTGCACTGTTAACTCCTCTGCTCCACGTACCTCAAATTTTAAAGTTGTGTGAATAAAAGACACCTAGAAATCCTAAGTTTCGGCAATTATAATACTTACATAATCGATGTAATCTAAAAACCAAACCAACATAGATACTTGTACAAAATTTTCGTGTGCTTTGCATAACTAGTTTAAATTGTTAGGGAGTTTTAAAAGTCTATTTGTGTTGAGTTTATTTATGGTTTTGAGGGGAAGAGGAATAGGTAAGGTCACTAATGTTGATATTAGCCTTAACCCTTCATACTAGCGCTTGCGTTTTTATGAGGTTGAGGGCGGCTTTTATGCACTTTAGTGGTACTGACAACACAAGGTTCTCAACAGAGTAAGGGGCATTCATAGTTCGTTTGTTCTAATTTTGGTATTGAGGTTTGTTTAACTAAATCTCACGGCCCACAGACTGATGTTCATTCTCGGTGAGTGAGTCGATAGGGAGTTCGCTCTCCGTGGTGTCCAACAACGAGTCTTGCCTCACTCCATTATTAGTACTTTCGTTCTAGCCTTCTGAAACCACGAAATCTTGTGTCTAGTCGATAGACCTAGGCCGCACGTCCACCGAGCTTCAGAACCTTAAATGAGTTTGATATGAGTAAATTTTTAATCTCACAAGAAAATGTTTCTTGGTTTGAATTTTTCGAGGTATATCGGAATAAGCATGATACTACCGGGGGCTGTATCAGTCCATTGCACCGTTATCTCCTCTGCTCCACGTACTTTGAAAATTCAAACAAATCATATAGCAATTTAACTAGGGATACATAAAACACATTTTTCTTTTGTTTATACTTGTGAAATTGTGTGAGCCTTATTTGTAAATTTTCGTGTGATATACATCTTTGAAATATACTTGTAACTCTTTCGTGTAACATTACTTACAAATTTACGTTTGTCATTATACATATACACGTTGAACTTTTATGTGATATATTGCGAATTTTTCATACACTTATACATACTTTAAATTTCGTGTAACATTCTTACATTTTGTTACTTGAATTTACGTTAACATACTTGTGTAATATATTTACCCTAACACTAATTGTTACATGCTAACTATACACGTTTGTTTTTCTTTATAAATTCATTGATTAAACACCTCGAAATTTTAATAATTTCAGGTACATGAATCTTGGTTGGTCACAAGAAATTGAGGACAGATTGAAAAGAATTTGCAACCAAGAAGAGGAAGAGCCAGTTTTGCCGAGCACTTCTACACCAGAACATCAGTTTGTTTCTCCCACCTCATCACTTTTTGACCGAAATTTTGTTGCACCACCATCACCATTTCCATCAGAAGCTTCGTGTGAACTTAACCCTTTGTTTCACGAAGAACCAGAATTTGAGCTACTCCAAAGTCCCATACCAATTCAGTACTTGAACTTTGATTTACCTGATCCTACATTCAGAATGACTTCACTAAGAGAGGAGAACGGACAGGTAGATGCGCCACAAGGAGGAGTAGTAAGGCCAAGTAATGTAACATATCCTGCAGTTGCACCTGGCAAGTCAGGAGAATTTGAGCTGAAGGGTGGATTTATCCACCAATTGCCTAAGTTTTATGGACTCAGTGGAGAGGATCCCAACCGCCATATTCAGAAGTTCGAATTTAGATGCGAGTCAATGTGCCCAACTGGGGCAGATTTGCAACATGTGAGAATGAAGGCATTCCCTTTTTCACTTGTGGATAGGGCGCAAGAGTGGTTTTATGCTATACCACCTGGGAAGATGGTTTCTTGGACAACAATGGTGAGAGAATTTCTCACAAAATACTTTCCATCATCAAGGGTGACGCAGATCAGAAAGGAGATCACCTCGATCAGACAAGAGCCAAATGAGAGCTTTGATGTGTACTATGATAGGTACAAGGCTTTGGTGGCAACGTGTCCTAATCATGGGATACGTGAGGGTCTTCTATTACAATACTTTTATGAAGGGTTGCGTCCCTTGGAGAGAAGATTTCTAGATTCAGCAGCTGGTGGATCTTTAATGGAGAAAAGCAGAGAGGAGGTTAAGAATCTGTTGGAAATGCATTTCACCAATCAACAACAATTCGGGTCTACTTCCTCTAGGCGAGTCAGTGAGGCCAGCGGTTATGAGGAATCAAGTGTTGTCAAGGAACTCAAGGAAGATGTGGGGAAACTCACTCAGATGATGTCCCAGTTTATGAAGCAGAAACATGCCCAAGTCTGTGGGGTGTGTAGCATGGAGGGGCATTCGTCAGATGTGTGTCCACAAGTTGGTGGAGGTGATAATTTTGAGGAAGCCAATGCAATTGGTTTTCAGGGGCAGCAACGTTCCAACTTCCCCAACTTCAACCCCAGATTTAATGATCACCCAAATTTTAGGTGGGCCAACAACAACAATGTGCAGAACCCTACACCTATAGCGCCACCACAAGCTAATCAAGGAGGAATGGTGTTTCAACCAAGACCTCAAGGGCAATTCCAGGGATATGTAAGACCTCAGCAGCAGCAATTCTACAACAATGCTCAAGCATCATCAAACCCTAATTATGATGCAATGCTGAAATCTTTGAATGATGCAACTCACACATTGTTGCAATCCACTACTTCCAATACCAAGGACATTTCTGAGTTGAAGAATCAGATGGGGAAGGTTGTGGATTTCATGGGGCAAATCCAAGAACAAGGAAGATTACCTGGTGGGGTGATTAAAAACCCCAAGAATGAGCAAGCAAATGCAATTACCACAAGGAGTGGTAAAATCTTGGAGGGGCCGTCACTAAGGAAGGCTGATGACGTGATGATGGATTGTAATGAGGATGATGCCGTGTCCAACAAAGAGACACACGGCAATGATGATGCAATTGCCGATGGTGTTAGTGCCGAGCATGACAAGGTGACACACGGCAATGATGGTACTTTACACGGCAACAAGGCTGACAAGAATGGTGAACCGAGCAAAGCTGAGCTCGAGAAAATGAAGAATAGGGACATGGAAAAAGATCCCGCTACCTCAGAGACACACAAGGTGAATAATTCTGACTCAAGTGGTTTAGTTAATGCTAACCAATCTTCTTGTTTGCCTTTTCCTTCTAGGTTTGCCAAATCAAAGAAGGAGAAATCAGATGAGGAGGTACTTGATATATTCAGGCGTGTGGAGGTGAATATTCCCCTTTTGGAATGCATCAAGCAGATTCCAAAGTATGCCAAGTTCTTAAAAGAGCTATGCACAACAAGAAGGCATACAAGGGAGGAGCAGGTGGTGAAGATGAGTGAGACGGTCTCAGCCGTTCTCCAAAGAAAGCTCCCACCTAAAATGAAAGACCCTGGCAGCTTTTCTGTGCCATGTAAAATCGGACAACAATATTTTGATAAAGTTTTGCTAGACTTAGGGGCTTCGATTAATGTAATGCCTTATAATGTGTTTAAGTCCCTAGGGTTAGGCGAGTTGAAAAAGGACAATGTAATAATTCAACTCGCCGATAGGTCTAACAAATATCCTGAGGGATATGTTGAGGATGTTCTTGTGCAGGTAAATAATCTGATATTTCCTGCAGATTTCTATGTGCTTCAAATGGAAGAGTCGCCCCTAAATTCCACTCAACTTTTGTTGGGGCGACCATTTATGAGGATAGCAAGAACGAAAATTGATGTGGCTGAAGGCAACCTCACCATGGAGTTCGATGGTGAAGTGATTGGCTTCAATATCTTTGAGGCCATGAGGTATCCAATTTCTGATTTAAAACCTTACTATAATGTTGATGTAGTTGATTCTATTGCGCAGGTTTTATCAGAAACTTTGGATCAATAGCAACTAGCTATTGAGTAAGGGGCCGGAATTGACACAAATGGGGAAAGGATGACCAAGGAGGAACGGCTCAAGCTTGAGCCGAGCCTAATGCATATTGTTGCCGAGCTAGAGGCAGCATCCCACGTGAAAAAGCAATGTAAGTATATGTCAATTCCCATTTCCTCTAATAAAATTTTACCATCTGTGGAGCAGGCCCCTATTTTAGAACTCAAGTTGCTTCCGGATCATTTGAAGTATGTGTACTTGGGAGACGATGACACACTACCAGTTATTGTGTCATCACAGCTGAGTGAGCAGCAGGAAGCACGTTTGACTAGCATGCTGAAAAGGAACAGGACCGCCATTGGATGGACGTTGGCGGATATCAAGGGAATCAGCCCTACAACTTGTGTCCATAGGATCTTGCTTGAGGAAGGAGCCAAGCCTACTAGGGAGGGTCAGAGACGATTACACCCCCCCATGATGAAGATTGTGAAGGACGAGGTGATCAAATTGCTGGATTGTGGAGTCATTTACCCCATTTCAGATAGCCAGTGGATTGCACCTGTCCAGGTTGTACCCAAGAAGAGTGGAGTCACAGTTGTGAAGAACGACAAGGATGAACTCGTGCCCCAACGATTGGTGACAGGTCATAGGATGTGTATCGACTACAGGAAGTTGAATGCTACTACACGCAAAGATCACATGCCTTTGCCTTTCATGGACCAGATGTTGGAGAGACTAGCTGGGCACGAATTCTATTGCTTCTTGGATGGGTACAGCGGTTACAATCAGATATGCATTCACCCAGATGATCAGGAGAAGACGACGTTCACATGTCCCTTTGGTACGTTTGCCTATCGACGCATGCCTTTTGGTTTATGCAACGCACCAGGTACATTCCAACGTTGTATGTATTCCATTTTCAGCGATTATATTGAGAATATCATTGAAGTCTTTATGGATGATTTTAGTGTTTATGGAAAAGACTTTGATGCATGTTTAGAGAATTTGGAATTAATCCTGAAAAGATGTGTAGAGACTAACCTTGTACTTAATTGGGAAAAATGTCATTTCATGGTAAAACAAGGGATAGTTCTAGGACACATTATATCTGCAAAGGGTATTGAGGTAGATAGGGCCAAGATTGATATTATGCTTCACTTACCCTCCCCTACAACTGTAAGGGAGGTACGTTCGTTTCTTGGCCATGCAGGATTTTATAGGAGGTTCATCAAGAATTTTTCGTTGGTGGCCAAGCCTATTTGTGCTCTCTTGCAGAAGGATGTTCCATTCATATGGGACAAAGGGTGTGAAGATGCATTTTTGAGGTTGAAGGAATTGTTGACGTCAGCACCAATTATGGCGCCACCAGATTGGACATTACCATTTGAGATCATGTGTGATGCTTCAGACTATGCAGTTGGAGCAGTGCTTGGACAGAGAAAAGAGAAGAGGCCGATTGCTATATATTATGCCTCTAGAACTTTGAATGATGCTCAATTAAATTACTCTACAACTGAGAAAGAATTGTTGGCTGTAATTTTTGCTTTAGAAAAATTTCGTTCATATCTTTTGAATTCTAAAGTAACTGTTTATTCTGATCATGCAGCCTTAAGATATTTGATGAAGAAGAAGGACGCCAAGCCACGCTTGATTCGATGGATTCTCTTACTTCAAGAGTTTGACATCGAGATCAAGGACAAGAAAGGGAGCGAAAATGTTGTGGCGGATCACTTGAGCAGAATTGTGAGAGAAGAGGAAACGTTACCACTTCAGGAAACTTTCCCAGATGAGCAGCTTTTTCGAGTGGACACAAAAGAACCTTGGTATGCAGACATTGTCAATTATTTAGTTACTAAAACTTTTCCAAGTACATGTTTGCAGGCAGCCAAGACAAGGATAAAAAAGAATGCAAGGCACTACATATGGGATGATCCCTATCTATGGAGGACGTGTAGTGATCAAGTGATTAGACGTTGTGTGCCACAAGAGGAGCATAGGCCGATCCTAGCATTTTGCCACAATGAGGCGTGTGGAGGACATTTTGGAGCTAAGAGGACAGCGCTCAAGGTATTAGAAAGCGGTTTTTATTGGCCCACGATTTTCAAGGATGCATACACATTTTGTATGACATGTGATAGGTGCCAAAGGACAGGTAACATTGGTAAGAGAGACCAAATGCCCCTTACTTATATGATCTTTGTTGAAATATTTGATGTATGGGGTATAGATTTTATGGGACCTTTTCCTTCATCTAAGGGCTTTCTTTATATCTTGTTGGCTGTTGATTATGTGTCTAAATGGGTGGAGGCGAAAGCAACAAGGACTAATGATTCTAAAGTTGTTGCAGGTTTCTTGAGAACTAACATATTTTCCAGGTTTGGAGTACCTCGTGTGCTTATAAGCGATGGAGGTTCTCATTTCTGCAACAGAACAATAGAGGCTTTGCTCAGAAGATATGGAGTCACCCATAAGGTATCCACACCTTATCATCCTCAGACGAGCGGAATGGCGGAAGTGTCCAACAGAGAGATCAAGAGCATATTGGAGAAAACTGTGGGCCCATCAAGGAAAGACTGGAGCGACAGACTTGATGATGCACTTTGGGCTTACAGAACGGCATATAAGACACCCATTGGGATGTCTCCATTTCGGCTTACATATGGCAAGGCGTGCCATCTTCCAGTAGAGTTGGAGCACAAGGCATGGTGGGCGGTCAAGCAATTCAACATGGAGCTTGACAAGGCTGGACTTCACAGGAAATTACAGTTGAGCGAGCTTGAGGAAATCAGAAATGATGCATATGATGCTGCGTGGATTTACAAGGAGAAGACGAAATTGGTTCATGACAAGATGATAAGAGGCAAAAAGTTTCATATTGGTCAAAAAGTCTTGTTGTATCATTCTCGTCTTAGATTATTTCCTGGAAAATTGCGTTCTCGTTGGGCTGGTCCTTATATTGTTACTAATGTTTTCTCTCATGGTGCTATTGAAATTCAGAGTATTGAATCAGGAAAAGCGTTCAAGGTGAATGGTCATCGACTTAAGCCTTACTACGAACCTTTTGAGGAGCACACCATTGAGGAGATACAATTCAGAGACGCACCAAGATCCTGATGATATGGAGAAGAGTCTAGGCTGAGTAGACTATAAACATTAAGCGCTGCATGGGAGGCAACCCATTTCAACCAAAATTGTGAAGGAGCCGTCTATGAGAGTTTGAATTTCTAAACCCTAAACTCTTTTTGGTTGAATTGTATAAATGTGGGACTTGTGATTTATCATATGCTTAGAAATTACTACATAATATGTGTACATTGAGGACAATGTAATTTTCTAAGTGTGGGGTAGGGATACATGTTTCACATGTTTGTATTTGTTTTGAGTTTTTGTTTTGAGTCATAAAAGAAAAGAAAATAAAAAATCAGAAAATCAGAAAAATTAAAAAAATTTCGGTGCTTTTTGTCTTTATTTTCGTTGCTTTTTAATTTTGTTTTTGATTTTTGAGTCTTAGGTGCCCCTAAATAGTCTATGATGATTATATCTTTGAATGCATAGATGATGGTTTTGCATAATCTTTAAAATAATTGTGAGTTTCATGGACTTTGTGATTAGTATGAACATTTGAGACTTGGACTTAATTGTGTAATAAGCATGTATGTTTGTGTTGATTTTGTTCCATAATAACCTTTGTGAGCTTTGATGCCAAATACTTTCTTCTTGAGTGATAAAAATGGGCAGAATTTCTCAAAACTTCATTATTCTTTGATTATTCAATGACTATGTGCCATAGCTTTTAATGAACTCTAGAATGCTAGAACTCACTCTTGACAATTTTTGAGACTATTATTCATGAAATGCCTTGATTTTGAAAAGGATTGAAAAGATCATGTTAGGATTACCACCAATGCCAAACAAAGCTTATGCCTAATTTGTGCCCGTCGTGGGACTCCTTAGTTTTAACCCCCTTGAGCCAACATTGAGCCATTTATTTCATCACCTTGATACACTTTCCTTGAACTTAGAATAGTTTATCCTTACCATTGTTGTCAAGACTTGGTAAAATTTAATTGAAATTTGTGAATTGATGTGATGTTGAGAAGTAAGTGTGGGGTGATCTTGTCCAATTATTGAGAAAAGAAAATGTATTGCCGAACAAAATAAAAAGAAAGGAAAAATCGGATAGAAAAAGAAGAAAAAGAATTGATCCGAGAAAAAGAAAAATTAATTATTTCGGCAATGAAGAATGTTTTGGACGAAATTTTATGGTGAAATTGGAGTTTGTGTGATAATTGAAGGTCTATTGTTGTTATATTTGACCTTTGTCCATGATCACTATGTTATGGGGAAGAAAAGAATGAAGTTTGGGCCCAACATGATAAAATTTGGTCCTTTTGAAGTGAAGTCATAAGGAGGATTTAATTTTGCCAAGTCTTGGTGACGTTTAATCACCACATCCTAAATGTGAATGCCTTATGCCAATCCCCATTATCACCTTTATGTTGATCTTTTCATGATTCTTAAAATGGGTGAACTTTGATTTGTGGAGATTTTTGTCAAGAATTGAGCATATGGCTTTGGTTCATTTGTGCACATAGTTGTTATATGAAGTTTTTCCTGAAATATTAATTCTCAAAGTGCTTTTATTTGATGAAATATGCGAGCTATTTGTTGCCTTACAATCTGTTCTCTTGCATATACTTTGAGTGAATTGCCATATCATGAGTGAAAAGAAGAGAGTATGCCTAGTGAGGAGGATGAAATCAACATAACATATCATTGCTTGTGATTTTCGTTTCTTACTTGTTCATGCTATGATACATGTCTATGACGCTTGGGATTATTGTGCTTACATCGAATGCTTAACTTGAAAGCTATGTGTTTAAAGATCCTGAGACAATCATTTTAGGGGCTGTAGTGTTGAGTCTTTTTATTTGTTTTGCTAAGGGACTAGCAAAGGCTAAGTGTGGGGTAGTTGATAGGAGCATAAAATGTGACGTTCTTAATATGTTTTTATCCCCATTTATGCATTTCTTATCCCTTATTGTTGTAATATAGAGTCATTGAGTCATGTTAGAGTCATTGGCAAGTGTTGGTGAATAAATTGAGCTAAAAATGCAGAAATGTCGATTTTTGAAGAGTTTTAGTTTAAGTAGGACTCCTTGTTGTACTAGGAATCCTGTTTGGACTAGGAAACCTGTTTTGACTAGGAAACTTGTCGGAATTGATTTCTTTATCTTTCGTCGTTTCTAATATTTGTGTGGATCGGTTTTGTGCTATAAATTGATAAAAATGTATAATTGTGGTGGAGTCCTTATTGAACTAGGATTCCTAATGAGAGTTTGATTGCAACTAGGACTCCTTTTTCAAGTAGAATTCAATTTGGAAAAGGAATCCTTACTAAAGTAGGAATCCCAGTTGGATAAGGATTCTACGAGTTTGAGTCCTAATTGAAGTCTACGAGTGAAGAGTTTTAGTCGAACAAGGAGTCTACAAACGCTCGACGTTTTTGAATCGTCGAAAGAATTTCATTGAAAATACAACTCCTTGTTGGACTAGGATTCCTTATCTACTTAGGACTCTTACTCATGATAATTGTGCTACATATTTTTGTCTTCTTCTTGATTTATTTCATGATCATATTTTCAGGAAATCATGAGAAGACAATGGAAGAATATTCGGCAAGAAAATGTTGATGCTTGGCGTGTGGAACAAGAATTAGAATCCAAAATGGATTTGGAAACTTTCCTAATCTCCTAACCTTACCTATTACATATATGTCTTTTTAAGACATCATTTGTCTAGATTAGGACAAGTTTAATACATGGATTAATTGTGTATTTCTTTTCTTTATTTTCATATATTACTTGGAGATAAAGAAGGAGATATTATCTTTATCAAAGATAATTTTCGGCAAAGAAGGAGACTTGTTGCCGTGTGACTTCAAGGAGGATGAATCGGATTCAAATACTTCAAGGCCGGCCAAGAGGATGATTTAAAGAAGATTTAATTCTATTTTCTTATAGAATTTCGGAAGTGAAGAAAAGAAAAGAGGATTCTTTGCGTGAAGATAAAGAGGAAGAAACCAACTTGGTTTTGGTTTCTTTTGTGCCGTGCATCCTATTCAGAAATATTATGGGAGATTAATTCCGATTTTCATTGGATTATTTCTTGGATAATGCATGGATTAGAGATTAAATGGAGGAGGACTTTCGGCAGAATTAAAAGAGAACAAGGCATGGAACGAACTTGGACTTGATCAAAGCTACATGCATTAGCTTGTTGCCGAATCAAAGAATTATTTGAAGAACAAAAGAAGAGATAATTCGGCAACACTTATTGAAGAAAAAGAAGACTTTTCTGCCGAATTACAAACCAAGATAGAATCGGTTTCTTGAAGATAAAGCTTTGCCGAACTCCATCACCTTGTGAGTTTCGGTTTTCTTGAGAGATCAAGATTGCCGAACCCTAGTCTCATCCTTCCTCTATATATAGCTCGGCATTGTGTTTAGAAAATCATCTCCCTTTCCTCACTTAAACCTTGCCGAATCCCTGCCATTTTATTTTCAGAAATTGTACCAAGAATTTCTTGCCGAATCCACCTCCCATCCTTCACAAAAAAATTCAACCTCCACCAATCCTTGCCGAATCTACATAAGGTTGTAACATGGATTGTATTTCATTGGCTTTTAATTCTTTGTATTTAAACATACTTTTGTCTATGAAATATGTTTTAATTCCTGAATTTATTTTTGGTATTGATAATCATATATGGGATCTTCGGATCTTTGTTATAAATGTTTGGGAATTTTGTATATGATTGCCGATTTATGCATGTGATGTGATTAAATATGTTTTATGGACAGCAAGCTTTAGCATGTTTCTTGATTTTAATTAGGTTTATTTCCTTAATTCGTGTGGAACCGAAGGAGATGTTTAGATGCACTCGAAATGCCATGAGTGTTATCTAGATGTTGAATTCATATTCCGATTTAATACATGTTGATTCACACGCGTTGTTGGTTTTGACATGTATTAATCTAAGGGTAAGAGTAATTATGGAAATTTACATGTCGATGTGAGATGGGTGACGCCATACTTGCTAACATGTTCCAATTCGACAATATGTGCTTATGTGCTATTTGTGTTTAATTTACATGCGTTGTGTTGTTAAACCGATTAGTACCATGTTTAGGATTGCGCGCGTTTCGGATTCTAAATACTTATGATGTCTTGATAATTAGGATATGCTGCGTTGGCCCTAATTAAATTGGAGCTTAATTAATCTTGAAATCGTTATATGTTTGCTGCCCCTATTACTTGTTTTAATTTTATTGCATGTGTAATGAGATTTGTGTTTGGTGATTGTGTGAAAGGTGATGATCAATTGTATATAGTAATTTAGGTTTTAAATTTCGTAAAAAATAGGTAAATAATAGATAAAAATTTCGACAACCCCCTTTTATACAATGCTTTGTGTGATTGAAAGCCCTTGATTTCCCCGGATAGAACGATCCCTACTTGTCCTAACTACAATTGACAAAAGAAGGGTATTATTTGTATGAGATTGTTTTGCAGGTACAAATTGTGCACGCATGTGATCCCATCATGCTATTGATGTTGTTGATTCTTTTGCACAGGTTTTATCAGAAACTATGGATCAATAACAATTAGCTATTGAGATGGGGGCCGGAATTGACGAATCAAGCAAGGAGGAGGCGACGGATTTGAATGGGAAGTCTCGGCTTGAACTTGAGCCGAGCATCATTGCCGAGTTGGATGCAGTTCCTCGTCTAAGGTATGAACGTTTCACGTCAATTCCAATTACCACTAATAAATTATTACCATCTGTGGAGCAGGCCCCAAAATTAGAGCTTAAGGCTCTACCTGATAATCTGAAGTACGCATATCTTGGAGACGATGATACTTTACCAGTGATTGTGTCATCAAAGCTGTTGGTTGCATCACCTAACTAATATTATCTGCAAATTTGTGATGCTTCCTACTCCCAAGAATAGGAGGTCAAATTTTAGTATAGGGGGAAAAAGTAAGAGTATCGTACCCAAGGGATTGAGTAACTCTACCCTAACTAGATTACCACGAAATGAAACCTAGAAAACACATGCATCTACCTTTTTACAATTCACAACCTTAGCCCTTTGGAAGCTAAAGGTCATGGGGATGGTTTTAACAAGTGGTAGTGAATCGGCTTTGTTGATTTTAGATAAATTAAAGCTACATAAACATAAAACAAACTAAACTAACAAGTGTTGAGACTAGATCAATGAGAGGAAAAGAGACTTATGCACAAATGTAACCCGTAATTGATGTGAAAACATGGTTGACAAATATCCCCCTAGTGCTTTGGTTAAGCTACCAAGAAACTAACTAATCATGCAATTTAACAAAGTCTTTTGGAGCCAAGTTAAATCACACAACCTTAATCCCAATTATGTTACCTTAACACAAGTGGGCTATGTACCACAAGCCTAACGCCCCCTTAGAGCAATTAAACTCACGGCACAAGCATTAAGTTCATAGTAAGAAATCCAAGCAACTTAATACTTCCCGTAAGAAATACTAAGACACCACCTAAAGGCTACTCATGCTCACGGATTCAAGAAGTTGTCAATTTCATGTTCCGATTAATTACTTACCTAAACATGCTTTTTAGGTGACAAAGCTAGCTAACACATTTAGTAAGCATAAAGAGTAGGAACCCATAGATTCAAACATGCATCAATCATCAATATAAGGAAATTACATTGTTTGCTCATATCCACAACTCACACACATAGGCATATACATAAAAGCCTTACAAAAGTAATACATCAAGAAAGCAAGAGAAGGTGAGAAAGAACCACAATACCCATGAGCTTCCTAGATGTATACAAAGAGGGTGTGAAGCTACAAAGTATAGTATTTTCGGTTTTCTCAAACCCAAAACACTATACAAATCCACATACACAAAGAAAAGATTAAGAACAAGGCTTCATGGATCTACCCACAAGTGTGATTGATCAAGGGGTGTAGAATCTTCGGTTTTGGTTATCAACCAAAGATGCTACACCCCTCTCTCTACACAAGGGCTAAACTATTCTAACTAAACAAACTAAGAGATGAAGAACTATGAAAAATGGAGAGGAAATGAGGGGAGAGAGAGCTTCTTTTCCAAAATGGGAGAGGGGGTTATAAATAGGCCTAAAGTGGTGAATGGAGGGTGGAGATGCAAGAAAATGAAGGGCTAGATGTTATGGACAAAGATGTAAGCACAAATTGTGGATCTAGTCTTTATAAAATGACCAAAAACCTCAAAGATATTTTGGTGGAGAAGGAAAAGGAAAGGGCACTCTTGATATTTGGCCATAAGGACAAGGGGACAAGGTCAACATCAAAGGGACAAAGCCAAAGATGTCCCTTTCACTTGTCTTCTTCCCATTTGAATTTGAATCAACAACTCTTCTTCCCTCCAATGCTCCTTCACTTGAATATCAGCCATCACCATCTTCCGACCGCCGGAGTTTGACCGGAATTCTGCCCGTTGACCGGTCAAATTCGTCTTTTAGTGTATTTTCCGGTTTTGCTCCTTTGGCTTCGATTCTTCACCCGATTTCTTCAATATGTGCTAAATCCACCATTTTGTCTCTTTTCCGATCCTTAGCTCATTTTCCTAGCATGAATAGGAAACGTTATAAGAAATAGATAAAACACAAAAGGATATAGCAAAAGAATAAGAATAAGGCAACAATTACTAGGTAAATATTGACCTAACAAAAGCTGAGCGAGCAGCAAGAAAAGAGATTGATCGACGTGCTTAAGAGAAACAAAACCGCCATTGGTTGGACATTGGCGGATATCAAGGGAATAAGCCCTACAACTTGTGTTCATAGGATCTTGTTGGAGAAAGATGCCAAACCGACAAGAGAAGGCCAAAGACGACTTCACCCACCAATGATGAAGATTGTGAAGGACGAGGTGATCAAATTGTTAGATTGTGGCGTCATATATCCTATCTCGGATAGCCAATGGTTTTCACCTGTTCAAGTTGTACCCAAGAAGAGTGGAGTTACTGTGGTAAAGAATGAGAAGAATGAGCTCGTGCCTCAGAGATTGGTCACAGGTCATAGGATGTGTATTGACTACAGAAAGTTGAATGCAACTACAAGAAAAGATCACATGCCTTTGTCTTTCATGGATCAAATGCTTGAGAGATTAGCTGGTCACGAGTTCTATTGCTTTTTATATGGGTATAGCGGGTACAATCAGATTTGTATTCATCCGGATGACCAAGAAAAGACAACGTTCACATGTCCCTTTGGTACGTTTGCCTATCGACGTATGCCTTTTGGTTTATGCAACGCACCAGGTACGTTCCAACGTTGTATGTACTCTATTTTCTCTGATTATATCGAAAATATCATTGAAGTCTTTGTGGATGATTTTAGCATATATGGAAAAGACTTTGATGCATGTTTAGAAAATTTAGAGTTAATCTTGGTGAGATGTGTTGAAACTAACTTTGTTTTAAATTGGGAAAAATGCCATTTTATGGTTAATCAAGGTATAGTTTTAGGACATATAATTTCTGCAAAAGGAATAGAGGTTGATAAAGTTAAGATTGATATTATGATTCACTTACGCTCCCCCACAACTGTGAGGGAGGTACGTTCGTTTCTTGGCCATGCCAGATTTTATCGACGGTTTATCAAGGATTTTTCCTTGGTAGCAAAACCCTTGTGTTCTCTTTTGCAGAAAGATGTTCCGTTCGTGTGGAGTGAAGAGTGTGAAGCAGCTTTTGGCAGGTTGAAGACTCTATTGACGTCGGCCCCTCTAATGGTACCACCAGATTGGAGTCTTCCATTTGAGCTAATGTGTGATGCATCAAACTATGCCGTTGGAGCAGTTGTTGGTCAACGAAAAGACAAGAGGCCGAATGCAATTTACTATGCCTCTATGATGGGATCACATGCGTGCACAATTTGTACCTGCAAAATAATCTCATACACATAATACCCTTCTTGTGTCGATTGTAGTATTGACAAGTAGGGATCGTTCTATCCGGGGAAATCAAGGGCTTTTAATCACATAAAGTATTGCAAATAAAGGGGGTGTCGATTTTTATAACTAATTACCTACTGAATTTTTACAAATTCTAAAACCTAAATTATTATATACAATTGATCATCACCTTTCACACAATCACCAAACACAAATCTCATTATACATGCAATAAAATTAAAACAAGTAATAGGGCAGCAGCAAATATCGAATTCAAGATCAATTAAGTTCCAATTTAATTAGAGCCAATGCGGTTATTCTAATTATTCAAAACATCACAAGTATTTAGAATCCAACATGCGTGTAATTTTAAACATGGTACTAGTCAGTTTAATAACACAATGCGTAGAAATTAAACACAATTAGTACATAAGCACAATATGTCGAATTGGAACATGTTAGCAAGTATGGCGTCACCCATCTCACATCGACATGTAAATTTCCATAATTACTCTTACCCTTAGATTAATACATATTAAATCCAACATGCGTGTAATTCAACATGTATTAAATCGGAATATGAATTTAATACCTAGATAACACTCATGGCCATCGAATGCATCTAGATATCTCCTTCGGTTCCACACGAATTAAGGAAATAAACCTAATTAAAATCAAGAACACATTCAAAACCTACTGCCCATACAACATATTTAATCATATCACATGCATAAATCGGCAATCATATATAAAAATCCCAAACATTTATAACAAAGATCCAAAGATCCCATATATGATTATCAATACCGAAATTAAATCCAAAAACCAAAACATACTTCATAGACAAAGTTATGTTTAAATACAAAGTAACAAAAACCAAAATAAAACAATCCATATTACAACCTTTGTTAGAGATTCGGCAAGGATTGGTGATGATGGATTTTTGTGAGAGATGGAAGGTGGATTCGGCTTTGCTCCTTGGTATGTAATTTCTGAAAATAATTTGGCAGGGATTCGGCAAGGTAAAAGTGAGGAAAGGGAGATCCTTTTTTCTGAAAATATGGGGAGGTATTTATAGAAGAGCAAGGGAACCTAGGGTTTTGTTAAAACCCTAGGGTTGTGCCGTGTGAATCATCCTCCTCTAGGGTTTCGGCAGCCCTCATCCTTCTCTTTAATTTCTGAAATTCTTTGGTCAAAATAGCTGGAAATGTGCAACAATATCTCTTGAATTATCTCTTATTATTTTCAGCAACAAGCTATTGAACCAAGCCTCCATTCAGTCCACATGCATCCCTTCTTTTCTCTTTTCTTCTTTTCCGAAATTCCTAGGATAATGGCTGAATAAGTCTTCATATTATCACTTGAATTATCCTTGAATTAATTCAGCAAAATACTTCCCCCTTTCTCTCAATTGCATTTACCGAAAATCCTTAAAGATATTGCTGAATAATCTTCTAATTATCTCTTGAATTATTCTTGAATTAAATCAGCAATATCATCTTGAACCTTGCTTGAAATAAAGTCCACATTCGGTCCTTGCTTCTCTCTTCATAAATTTGCCGAAAATCCTTTGCTTATCTCTTCAAAAATTCCTTGAATAATCAGAATTTATCCCCTCCTTTATCTTCAAATAAAATCTGAAAATAAAGAAAAGAAATAAAGAATTAATCCATGTATTAAACTTGTCCTAATCTAGACAAATGATGTCTTAACAAGACATATATGTAATAGATAAGATCATTAGATTAGGAAAGTTTCCAATTCAAATCAAGGAACTTACTAGATTGAGAAAGTTACTAGAATAGGAAAATCAAAATAGGAAAGTCGAAGAATAACAGTCATAGTTCAAGTAGGACTTTCCTAAACAGGACGATTCCTAATCCAAATAGGACTCTAAATTTTCCTCACATGTTTCAGAAACGACGAACAATAAAGATTTCTATTCCGACAAGTTTCATAGTCAAAACAGGTTTCCTAGTCCAAACAGGATTCCTAGTCAAATAAGGACTCTTCACATTTTCCGACAATTTCTACATTTTACGCTCAATTGTACACCAACTCTGCCAAAGACTCCAAACACGACTCAATGACTCTATATTACAACAATAAGGGTTAAGAATTGCATAAATGGGGGTAAAAACATATTAAGAACGTCGCATTTTATGCTCCTATCACTCTAGGACCTTGAATGATGCTCAATTGAATTATTCAACCACAGAAAAAGAACTATTGCCTGTTATTTTTGCTTTAGAAAAATTTCGTGCATATCTATTGAATTCTAAAGTGATTGTTTATTCTGATCATGCAGCCCTTAGGTATTTGATGAAAAAGAAAGACGTCAAGCCACGTTTGATTCGATGGATTCTCTTACTCCAAGAGTTTGACATCGAAATTAAGGACAAGAAGGGAAGCGAAAACGTTGTAGCGGATCATTTGAGCGGAATTGTGCAAGAGGAAGAGACGTTGCCTTTGCAAGAATCTTTTCCGGATGAATAACTTTTTTGTTTGGAGACACACGCACCTTGGTATGCTGATATTGTGAATTATTTGGTTACTAAGACTTTTCCTAGTAATATTTCGCAGGATACCAAGATACGGATCAAAAAGATATCAAGGCACTACATTTGTGATGATCCATATCTATGGAAGCATTGTAGTGATCAAATCATTCGACGTTGTGTCCCACAAGATGAGCATAGGCCGATCCTTGCTCTTTGTCATTCGGAGGCGTGTGGAGGCCATTTTGGGCCTAGGCGAACTGCCCTTAAGGTATTGGATTGTGGATTCTTTTGGCCCACACTTTTCAAAGATGCTTATACATTTTGTATGGCATGTGATAGATGCCAAAGAACAGGTAACATCGGATCTAAAGATCAAATGCCTCTGTCCCCCATAATTGTTGTTGAAATATTTGATATTTGGGGTATTGATTTTATAGGACCTTTTCCATCATCCAAAGGCTTTCTTTATATCTTATTGGCAGTTGATTATGTTTCTAAGTGGGTGGAGGCAAAAGCCACAAGGACTAATGATTCTAAAGTTGTTGCAGGATTTTTGAGAACTAACATATTTTCTAGGTTTGAGTACCACGTGTGCTTATAAGCGATGGAGGTTCTCACTTTTGCAACAGAACTATAGAGGCTTTGCTCAGGAATATGGAGTCACTCACAAGGTGTCAACGCCATATCACCCTCAGACAAGTGGAATGGCTGAGGTATCGAATAGGGAGATCAAGCGGATATTGGAGAAAACTGTTGGTACAACAAGGAAGGATTGGAGCGATAGACTTGAGGATGCTTTGTGGGCGTATAGGACTGCCTACAAGACGCCTATAGGGATGTCTCCCTTTAGGCTTATCTACGGCAAAGCATGCCATCTCCCGATGGAATTGGAACACAAGGCATGGTGAGCGGTAACAGAATTTAACATGAATATTGATGATGCAGGTATTCACCGAAAATTGCAGATTGGAGAGCTTGAAGAAATCAGGAATGATGCATTTGATGCGTCTTGGATTTACAAGGAGAAGACGAGGATATACCACGACAAGAAGCTAAGAAGAAAGACGTTTATAATTGGCCAAAAAGTTTTGTTATATCATTCTCGTCTTAGATTATTTCTTGGAAAATTAAGGTCACGTTGGGTTGGCCCTTATATTGTTACTAACGTGTTTGCTCATGGTGCTATAGAAATCAAAAGCGAAGTTTCAGGTAAAATTTTTAAGGTGAATGGTCATCGACTTAAGCCTTATTATGAGCCTTTTGAAGAGCAACTTGAGGAAATTGACGTTGAGGATCCACCAAGATCGGCATGAACATGGAGAAGAGTCCAGGCTAATGGACTATAAACTACTAAGCGCTGCATGGGAGGCAACCCATTTCAACCAAAAGTGTGAAGGAGCCATCAACGAGAGTTTGAATTTTCAAAATCCCTAAACTCTTTTTGGTTGAATTTTATAAATGTGAAACTTGTTGAATTATCATATGCTTAGAAATTACAACATAATTTCTGATTTACATTGAGGACAATGTAATTTTCTAAGTGTGGGGTAGGGATATATGTTTCACATGTTTGAGTCTTTTATCTGTTGAGTCATAAAAGAAAAAGAAAATACAAAATCGGAAAAAATCAGAAAAATTTAAAAAAAATTCGTTTGTTTTGTTTTGTTTGAGTCATAGGTGCCCCTAATAAGTCTATGATGATTATATCTTTGAATGTATAGATGATGGTTTTGCATGATTAGAAGATTAAATTGTGAGTTTCATAGATAATATGATTAGTATGAATATGTGAAATTTTGATTGATATATGAGAAGCATGCTTGTCTGAGTTGATTTTATTCTATAACATCCTATGTGAGCTTTAGAGCCTATATGCTTTCTTCATGAGTTATTAAAATTGGGCAGAAATTTTTCAAATTTCATTATTCTTTGCATAATCAATGACTATGTGCTATAGCTTTTTGATGGACTTTAGAATGCTAGAACTTGCTCTTGTTGAATTTTGAGACTATTATTCATGACTATGCCATGATTTTGAATATGATTGAAAAGATCTTGCTAGGATTACCACCAAAGCCAAATAAAGCATGTGCCTGATTTGTGCCCGTCGTGGGACTCCTTAGTTTTAACCCCATTGAGCCTATATTTAGTCATTTTCTTTCATCACCATGAAACACATTTCTTGAACTCAAAATAGTTTAACCCTTTCCCTTGTTATCAAGACTTGGTAAAGCTGAATTTTATTGTGGAATTGCACTTTGGGGTGATGATGTGAAGCAAGTGTGGGGTGAGCCAATCCAGAAATTATAAAAAGAAATATATGTGTTGCCAAAAGAAAATACAAAGAAAAGAAATCGGACAGAAAAAGAAAATAAAATTTCGATCCGAAACAAAGAATAAAAGATTTCGGCAAACAAAAGAAAAGAAAAGTTTGGATTGAGTTCTTGTTGTGAAATTGGAGATTGTTTGATAATTGAAGGTCTATTATTGATATACTTGACCTTTGTCCTTGTTCACAATGTTTTGGGGAAGAAAAGAATAAAGTTTGGGTCCAACATGATGAAATTTGGCCCTTTAATTGGAGTCATAAGTAGTTTTGAGGTTTGCTAAGTCTTGGTGACATTTTATCACCACTATTCTAAATTCGAATTCCTTATGCCTAACCTCATTATCACCTCTATGATCTTTTCATGATTCTTAAGATTGGTAAACTTTGAATGTGCAGATTTTCTCAAGAGTAAGCATATGGTTTTCGTCCATTTGTGCACATAATTGTTACATGAGATTTTCCAGAAAATACTATTCAGAAAGTGCTTTTATTTGATGAAATATGCAAGCTATTTGTTGCCTTACAATTTGTTCTCTTGCATATACCTTGAGTGAATATTGCCATAATCATGTGTGAAAAGAAGAGAGTATGCCTAGTGAGGAGGATTGGATCAACTTAACATGTTTACATGTTTATTTTTCTCACTTCTGACTTATTCATATCATGATTACTATCTATGACGCTTGGAATTTTTGTGCTTACATTAGAATGCTTAACTTGAAAGTTATGTGTTTTAAAGATCCTGAGACAATCATTTAGGGGCAGTAATAGTTTTAGTAGAGTCTTTTATTTTGTTTTGCTAAGGGACTAGCAAAAGCTAAGTGTGGGGTAGTTGATAGGAGCATAAAATGCGACGTTCTTAATATGTTTTTACCCCCATTCATCCAATGCTTAACCCTTATTGTTGTAAGATAGAGTCATGTAATTGAGTCTTGAGTTTTGGTTGAGTTTAATGTGAGAATGTGCTTAAATAGAAGAGTTTGGACAGAAATTATCAAAAGCCTATTCAAAAAGTCTCTGAGATGTTTTATGGAATCTGTAAAACATAAACTTTGCTTTTGATAGATTTTTCTTCTCTCATATGCAGTTGACAAATAAAGGATTGAGCATGACAAGATTCATTGAAATCGGAGCAAAATAAGATGCAAAGAATCACAAGTTCAAATCGGATGCAAATCCATAAACTTCAGCAGATTTCAGTGCACATCACTTAAATTCCCGAATTTATTCCTGCCGATTGACAAGGAATTTGAAGGCGAAATTTATATGGACGAAAGCTATGTGTGTCTAGTCTCATATGCAACTAGAATCGCAGAAAAATCTTTCTTGAGCAAAAAGTTATGCCATTTTGAATGCACGGTGGTCAATACTGCCGAGAAAGAAAACCTTCTGTCCGATTTTTGAGTTTTTGGTTTTTCTTCACAAAGTCCGTGTCCAAGACTATATTTGAGGAGCTACTGTACATAATAATGCATTAAGAAGTCATCCTAGCAAAGGCCAAGTCGAAGAACAGAGGAAAAAAAGTTCTCCCAAGTCAATTAGGAGAAGAATGGAATCGGCTAAAGAAGGTTTGTGCTTTCCCGGTCTATCTAGGGAAGTTTTCGGCTGCCTCTTGGATATTTTGTTCAACAAAGATTGAGTCCAGTCCGTCAACAAGGCCATGATGCATTGATCCAAGGAGAAATCGGCAAAATTAATGAAGAAAAGAAAGAAGAAAACCTAAACCGAGTTCTACTTGGATTTGGCTTACGAATGTGGACTGAATTCCATTCTTTGTGCAAGATAATTGGCTGAATTAATTCATGAAAAACCTAAGAATATATTGTTCAATTATTCAGCCATTATCTTGATGATTTTCGGCAGAAAATAGAGGAAGCAAAATCGCAACAAATCCTGATTAAATTCGGCAGAATTCCTGTGCACGTCATCCAACTTCCACGGACTCTCCTGGACAGCTCACTTTGAACTAGTGAGTTTAGATGGATGGAAAGCTACGGGAGTCTAGTTTCCAAACCAATTGAAATCACCTCAATAGCTATTTTCTAGAGAGAGATATTCTATTTTTGTCACACAAAGGTCATTCTGCCGAAAATAGTTCAACTCGGATTTGAAGACTAAAAGCTGCCAAACCTCTTCCTCCTTTGTTCTCCTATATATGCAGCTCTCTTTTGTTCCAAAAAATCATCTCTTCTCTCTCACTTTTCAAAGCCGAAATTATGTCCATTTAGCACCACAAATCCAAAGAAAATTCAAGCCGATTCCATAGTTCATCACCACTTCCTATCGCAAGTTTCATCTCCACCGAATCTCTCTTTGCCGATTCCTCTACAAGGTTTCTTTTAAAGTGTGATTCACTCATCTCTCAGGGCTTGTAATTTTCTGTATAATTACTTAACTTTGTCTATGAAGTTTGTAAGGATTTGTGGTTTGTTATTTGGTTTTATTAATTTTACATTGGATTTCCGAAATTCTGTTATGTGTTTTGGTTTTCTTTTTGTTTAATTGATAAACATGTATGTCACGAATTGATTGTATGGCAATAGGACAGTTTAATTCTTAGTTTTTAACCCCATTGAGCCTATATTCAGCCATTTTCTTTCATCACCTTGAAACACATTCCTTGAACTTAGAATAGTTTAATTCTTTTCCTTGTTATCAAGACTTGGTAAAGCTAAATTTTATTGGGATTTGTGAAATGAAGTGATGTTGTGAAACAGTGTTCTAAAAATCACCGCCTAGGACCGACTAGTCGGCGATTAGTCGCTAGTCGGTACCTTACCGCCGCGATTTTAGGGAAATCAGTGCTCCTAGTCGGTCAGGAAAAAATCAGCCGACTAGTCGGTCCTAGGCGGCGACTAGTCAGTCCTAGGCGGTTCGGGCAAAAAAAAAAAACTTAATATAAAAACGCAGATGAGCTGGATTAGGTCGCAGTAAGCCGTACTTTCTCAAATCTCCCAACCTCTCTCTCATCTCGGCTCCAACTCTCTCTACTATGGCACAAGGTTGGATTGTTGATGGTGGTGATGATGATGTTGTCTCGGATCTTACTAGTGAAATGGTTGAAGAGGGAATGGGAGTGGATAGTGGCTTAGAGCCTAGGAGAAGTATTAGAATTCAAGAAGTTAGAGAACTTGAGGAGGATTTTGTATCCGATGATGAAGAGGAAGAAGATGAGATAGACTTTGAGTTTGAGTCCGATACAGAAGGGGTACTAGAGGGATATGGAGAAGAAGAACTTGAGGCATAGCCGCATAAGATCAAATTTGAAATTGTAATGGTTATTTTGAGTTTGTTCACTACTCTTAGACATTATTATCTCATTGTTGTTGAACATTGTAATGGTTATTTTGAGTATTTTGATTATTTTTAGTCATAATATTGAGTTTTAGAATTGTTTTATTTTAATTTAATTCTTATAAAAATAAAAATAAATATAAAAATCAAAAACCGACTAGTCACCGACTAGTTACCCGACTAGTCGGCTAGTCCCTAGTCACCGGTCTTCCGCCCGACTAGCGACTAGCGACTAGCGACTTTTAGAACCTTGTTGTGAAGTAAGTGTGGGGTAAAACTTGTCCAATTGCATGAAAAGAGATATGTTGCCGAAATTAAAAGAAAAAGAAGAAAATTCGGACAGAAAAAAAGAAAAAAAATTGAGCCGAAATAAAATGAAAAACAAAGAATAGTTTCGGCAATAAAAAGAAAAGAGGAAAATTGGATGAGTTCTAGTTGAGAATATGGAGTTTGTGTAATAATTGAAGGTTTATTATTGTTATATCCGACCTTTGTCCTTGTTCACTTTGTTTTGGGGAAGAAAAAATGAAGTTTGGGTCCAACATGATGAAATTTGGCCCTCGAAGTGTAGTCATAAGGTGTCTTGAGCTTTGCTAAGTCTTGGTGACATTTCATCACCATTATCCTAAAATCGAATTCCTTATGCCCAACCCCATTATCTCCTTTATTTTGATCTTTTCATGATTCTTAAGATTGGTAAACTTTGATTGTGGAGATTTTCTCAAGAGTAAGCATATGGTTTTGGTCCATTCGTGCACATAATTGTTACATGAGATTTTCCAGGAAATACTATTCACAAAGTGATGAAATATGCAAGCTATTTGTTGCCTTACAATCTGTTCTCTTGCATATACTTTGAGTGAATTGCCATATCATGAGTGAAAAGAAGAGAGTATGCCTAGTGAGGAGGATTAAATCAACTTAACATGTCATTGCTTGTGATTTTCGTTTCTTACTTGTTCATGCTTTGATACATGTTTCATGACGCTCGGGATTTATGTGCGTACATTCGAATGCTTAACTTGAAAACTATGTGTTTAAAAGATCCTGAGACAATCATTTAGGGGCAGTAGTGTTGAGTCTTTTTGTTTTGTTTTGCTAAGGGACTAGCAAAAGCTAAGTGTGGGGTAGTTGATAGGAGCATAAAATACGACGTTCTTAATATGTTTTTAGTTTTTACCCTCATTTATGCAATTCTTAACCCTTATTGTTGTAATATAGTCATTGAGTCGTGTTTGGAATCTTTGGCAGAGTTGGTGTACAAATTGAGCGTAAAATGCAGAAATTGTCGGAAAATGTGAAGAGTTCTAGTTTGAGTAGGAATCCTTGTTTGACTAGGAAACCTGTTTGGACTAGGAAACCTGTTTTGACTAGGAAACTTGTCGTAATAGAAATCTTTATTGTTCGTCGTTTCTGAAACATGTGAGGAAAATTTGGAATCCTGTTTGGATTAGGAAATGTCCTGTTTAGGAAAGTCCTACTTGTACTATGACTGTATATTCCGTGACTTTCCTATTTCGATTTTCCTATTCTAGTAACTTTCTCGATCTAGTGAGTTCCTTGTTTTGAATTGGAAACTTTCCTAATCTAATGATCTTATCTATTACACATATGTCTTTTTAAGACAATATTTGTCTAGATTAGGACAAGTTTACTACATGAATTAATTCTCTATTTCTTTTCTTTATTTTCAGATTTTATGTGGTGATAAAGGAGGAAATAATCTTATTATTCAAGGGAATTTTTGCCGATTTACCAAGGAGAATTTCAAGGGGAAAGAACTGATTTTTACCAATGGTAAATGGAGTGTAATTCGGCAAAGAATGAAGGGAGCAAACCCTAGCTTGTTGCCGTGAGAGAGAAAAGAGGAAGAGATTGTGTAGGTTTCTTCAAGGCCGGCCAAGCAAAGTGGAAGAGATGAGGAGCAAGCAAATTCGGCAAAGCAAGGAGAATTTCAAGGGAGAAAATCAAGGCTGAACAAAGACTGAATGTGGACCAATTCATGTCTAGGTTCATTGATAATTGCTGAATTAATTCAAGATTAAATCAAAGGATATTGTGAAGATTTATTCAGCCATTATCCTAGGATTTTCGGAAAAGAAGAAAAGAGAAAAGCAAGGGCTGCATGTGGACTGAATTCTTGCTTGGTTCAATAACTTGTTGCTGAATTTAATTAAGAGAAAATTCAAGAGATATTGTTGTACATTTTCAGCCTTTGACCAAGTGATATTCAGCAAAACAAATTGGAGAGAATGAAGGAGTGCCGAGCAAAGGAGGAGTCTAGGACGGCAACAAGAAGAGAGTTTACATCAAACCCTAATGCAGCCCTTGTCTTTATAAATACCACTCCATTAATTCTGAAAAATCATCTTCTCTTCCTCACTTTAAACTGCCAAACCTCTGCCGAAATTCCACCACAAAATCCCCACAAAGAACTAAGCCAATTCCATCTCCACCACTCTTCCAAAAACTCAGTCCGTCCATCACCACTAATCCTCTTTGCCGAATCTCTTTTCAAGGTTTCTCAAAGTGTGATTTTATCTTTTCTTATGGCTTTTATTCTTTTGTATCAATACAATATTTTGTCTATGAAATTTGTATGGATTCGTGGTTGTAATTTCGGTTTTATGAATTATTCTTTGGATTTCCGGATTTCTGTTATGTGATTTGGTTTTCTCTTGGATTAATTTATAATCTATATATGTGATAACTTGAATTTGGGTTTTAAGGGCAGTAGGTATTTGCATGAATTTTTGGTTAAGTTTTGTTTATTTTCTGAATTCATATGCATATAAATTGATGCATGAGGGCAGCTTTGATCATGGTTGTACCTTGTGTATTGGTTTCACTTGCCGAATACAATATGAGGTGGATTATAAACATAAAGTTGATTTACCTTGTATTGGTTCTAAGGGCTAAAGTAATTCTGAAAATATACATGTCGATGTGAGATGAGGTGACGCCATACTTGCTAACATGTCTCCAATTCGACTTAGCGTATGTGCTTTTTGTGTTTAATTTCTACGCGAAGTGTCTTTAAACCGATTAGTACAATGTTTAGGATTATACGCGAAGTTAATTCTAAATACTTGTGAAGTTTTGAATGATTAGATGAACCGCGAAGGCTCTAATTAAATTGGAACTAAATAGGATCTAAAATTCAGTTTGAACTTGCTGCCCCTATTTTTTTATTTTATTTTGTTACATGTTTAAAGAGTTTTGTGTTATGTGCTCTTTGTGGAAGATGTTGATCAATTGTATATATTAATTTAGTTTTTATTTTCTTTATTTACGTAAAAAAATCAGTAGGTTATTTAGTTAAACACTCCAAACCCCCCTTTAATCTGCAATATTTTATGTGATTGAAAGCCCTTAATTTCTCCGGATAGAACGATCCCTACTTGTCCTAACTACAATTGACACAAGAAGGGTATTATGTGTATGAAGTTGTTTTGCAGGTACTTTGTGCTTGGATTATAGCTTGTTGGTTGCATCACCTAACTAATATTATGTGCAAATTTGTGATGCTTCCTACTCCCAAGAATAGGAGGTCAAGTTTTAGTATAAGGGGAATAAGTAAGAGTATCGTACCCAAGGGATTGGGGGAAACTCTATCCTAACTAGATTACCGAAAAATAAAACCTAGAAAACACATGCAATCTACTTTTTACAACTCACAACTTTAGCCCTTTGGAAGCTAAGGTAATGATGATGGTATTAACAAGAGGTGGAGAATCGGCTTGATTGATTTGAGATTTAAAATAAAGTCTTACGTAAAAGTAATCTATGATAATTAAATTGTAGTGACTAAATTAACAAGAAGAGTAGAGACTTAGGCATCACACCTACCCTAACTCATGCACAAATGTAATTTAAAAGTTGATGTGAAACATGCTTGACAAACATCCCCCTAGTGCTTTGGTGAAGCTACCAAGAAACTAACTAACCATGCAATTTAACAAAGTCTTTTGGAGCCAAGTTAAATCACACAACCTTAATCCCAATTATATTACCTTATAATACAAGTGGGCTATGTACCACAAGCCTAACGCCCCCTTAGAGCAATTAGACTCAAGGCACAAGCATTAAGACCAAAGTAAGAAATTCAAGCAACTTAGTACTTCCCTTAGAAATACTAAGCCACCACCTAAAGGCTACTCATGCTCATGGATTCAAGAAGTTGTCAAATTCAAGTTTCCAATTCATTAGTTATCTAAACATGTTTCCTAGGTGACAAAGCTAGTTAACACATTTAGTAAGCATAAAGTGTAGAAGCCATAGATTCAAACATGCATCAACATCAAACTTAAAGGAAAATTACATTGTTTGCACAAGTTTGGCTAGGGGCAGCCCTAGCCTCAAATCCAACTACTCACTACTCATTACATACAACAAAGCCATGAACTTGAAATACATCAAAGTAAAAAGAGAAGAAGAGCAAGAAAGAGGGAGATTACCAAGGGTTTGGTACCAAGATACCAAACCTTACCAAGATGTAAGACAAGAGAGTGCTTCTATGTATGGTACTAATGGGTCCTAACAAAGAAAGAACTCCATCACCACCATACACAATCCACACAATCTAATATGAATAAAGAACAAGGCTTGAGGATGAATAAGAGTGAGAGAAGAAAGAAAAGGGTAAGAAAATGCTTCCAAGAATGGTATTAATGGGATCTAAGATGGGAAGAACACCATTAACACCATGCTAATCCACAAAATCTTGAAGAAACAAGTATGTAGTATAAAATATGAGTAGAGGATGAAGAGATATGAAGTGGGTGTGGTTTTGGTGAAACCCCCAAGCTATCACAACTCTTTCTTACACCAAAACTAAAACTACAAGCTTGCAAAATGGAGAGAGGAATAGTCAATTCGTCCAAAATGAGAGAGGGAGGTATAAATAGGCCTAAATTGATGAATGAAGGGTGGAGATGCAAGGAAATGAAGGGCTAGATGTGGTGGACAAAGAGGGAAGCACAAATTGTGGATCTGGTCTTTATTAAATGACCAAAAACCTCAAAGATATTTTGGTGGAGAAGGAAAAGGTAAGGGCACTCTTGATATTTGGCCATAAGGACAAGGGGACAAGGTCAACATCAAAGGGACAAAGCCAAAGATGTCCCTTTCACTTGTCTTCTTCTCATTTGAATTTGAATTAGCAAGTCTTCTTCCCTCCAATGCTCTTTCATTTGTTGAATATCAGCCATCACCATATTCCGGCCGCCGGAGTTTGACCGGAGTTCTGCCCGTTGACCGGTCAAATTCGTCTTTTAGTGAAATTTCCGGTTTTGCTCCTTTGACTTCAATTCTTCACCCAGTTTCTTCAATATGTGCTAGATCCACCTTTTTGACTTGTTTCCCATCCGTAGCTCTATTTCCTAGCATGAATTGGAAACGTAATAAGAAATAGATAAAATACGAAAAGATACAGCAAAAGAATAAGAATAAGACAACAATTATTAGGTAATTATTGACCTAACAAACTACCTCACACTTAATCTTTGCTTGTCCTCAAGCAAAACACAAATCTAACTAACAACAAGTAAAACTTAAAGGCTCGCTTGCAACCTTGCGGAGTTTAACCATTTTCCCTCAGAGAACCATGACTAGTGGATCAACTTCAATTAAGCAAGTTTAGAAACCAAATTTTCAAAATGCAAAGCTAATAGGTGGTGTTGGAGAGTCCTGCTCAACAATGTATATACATATGCCATGTATGCACCTTAAAAGAATTCATATAGGATTAACATGAACCACTTTTGTCTAACCATCAAACTCGCATGGATATCACTCATTATTTTCACTCAAGTGTCTAATGGCTAGTGTTTACACTCATGCAATTCAATTGACATGTTTTCCATAGGCTTGCTCTTCAATCTTTTCTCCACATGATCATTGCACAAGTTCTCTTGGATCACAAGGTCTTTTATTAAGGTTATAACGGGGCTGAAGGCGGGGGTTTAAGAAATGAAGGGAAAGGAAATCACAAATTCTAAGCCTCCTAGTAAGTAATTCTCTGGTTGACATCCTATAAGACTCTTTTGCTATAGGTGCTTTATAATTCTCTATTTTCTTTTCCACAAACCCATCTAGACTACTAAACAAAAAAAATATTTATTCTCCTCACTCTTTTTGTATTTTTTTTCTCTTTTTTTTTTTCAGATAACACTTTTTTTTTTCTTTTCTTTTCTTTTCTTTTCTTGGCCACACACAAAAATATTTTACCCACCTCAAACTTATTCTTTTACTCCGTAAAACCATTTACAAGCACCAAACTAATAATAGGACTCACATTGCTTACCACTTGGCTTAGAAAGGGTAGGAAAAAGTGTTTAGGCATAAAAGGGTGGACATTTGTGGTGGTGAAGAAATGAAAAGGCTAACACATAATTATAAAGGCTCAAATTAGCTTACTAATGGATTTCATTATAAGGACAAAAGCTATTTGGCCATGGTGGATCCCTAATGCCTTGGTCTTCCCCAATAACAACTCATGTTTTTGATATAAAGTCTTGAAAGATTTGAAGCAAGTTCTAGATTACATGCACAATGAATTGATCACACAATGAAAGAACTAGTGCAAGTGAAACTTGTATGCACTATAATAGGTCCAAAAGCTCACATAATTAGGCATAGAAAGTTTCAACAAATTTAAACCACATCTTTCCCACATGAATCCATCTAAAATGACATAGGCAATATGACATTAATGCATGTGAGCCCAAAACGCCAAATCCTCCTATTAACAAAGCATTGATTTTCAATCACTAAACAAGTTTAAAATCAATCAATCCAATTAGACATAAGTCCGGTTTCATCATCGGGGGTTGTTTCAATTTTAGGGACCAAGCAAGCAAACCACTAACAAATTAATTTTTTTTTTTCTAATTTTTTTCAATTTTTTAAATATTTTTTTTTTTTAACTAACAAAAGAAGAAAAAAAAAATAATAATAATAAAGAAAAGGGTAAGGAATGAAATTACTTAGCCTTACACCTCACACTTGAATCACACATTGTCCGCAATGTGCAATGAACAATAGTAATGCAAATTAAAGGCTTATTAACTACCACATGCTAGCCACACACACTAAATTAACACAATTACCTAACATGCACCTCACACTTAAAACATCATATAGTCCCTAATGTGATATGAAGCTATTAAGATCCTATCAATGTTTTGTAGAGCATGCATCATAAGGTAACAACTAGCCTTCAAAACAACTAACACAAGGCAAGAGAGAGAAGGTAGGCACCTCACCCTTGAACATTGGATAATCATTTCAATAAAAGCTAATCCTTTTGTGTTTTATCCATTGATCAAGGGGGAAAATGACTACCAAACTCTCAACGCCATAACACAAACAAAATAAAAATACCATGCTAGGAAAAATATAATAAGAGTTAGAGAATAGAAAGCGCAAACTCTTTGAAGATCCCCAATTAGCTCAGTTGGGCCTTGCCATCCCTTTGCTCCATGAATGTAGACCCAAATAGGCCTTCCCTCTTTATTCCTCCGAAACTCTCAAATCCTCTTCCTTATTTTCTTCATTTGGAGTCCGCCAAGACGGGTTCAAGTTTAAGGACATTAACAAGGTCCATAATGCTCCCTCAAATGGGTGGGGGGTCCTCAAAGTACTTCACCTCATAAGCCTCTTTTGGTGCACCTTCTATGTAGGGTTTTACTCGGTGGCCATTCACCTTAAAGGTTCCCGCAAATTCTTCAATGTGACCGCACCATGAGTAAACACTTCGACAAGCTCAAAAGGCCCAATCCACCTTGATCTTAATTTTCCGGGAAACCACTTTAATTTTGAATTGAAGAGTAGCACAAGCTTCCCAACCTCCAAGTGCCTTGTCTTGATTCTTTGGTCATGGAATGCCTTTGTTTTTTCCTTGTAAATCTTTGCATTCTCGTAAGCATCCATCCGAAGCTCCTCTAGTTCACACAGCTCTAACTTCCGCTTTTCACCACACTTTGTCATGTCAAAATTAAGGGTCTTCATTGCCCAATAGGCCTTGTGCTCCAACTCAACCGGCAAGTGGCAAGCCTTACCATAAACAAGGCGGTAGGGGGACATTCCAATAGGTGTCTTGAATGCGGTTCGGTACGCCCATAAAGCATCATCAAGCTTTATTGCCCAATCTTTCCTAGTTGTGGACACCACTTTTTCAAGGATGCTTTTTATCTCCCGGTTGGATATCTCAACTTGGCCGCTTGTTTGGGGATGGTATGGTGTGGACACTTTGTGGTTAACCCCATATTTCTTCAATAAGGCCGCAAATGGTTTGTTGACAAAGTGCGAGCCGCCATCACTAATAATGCTCCTTGGGGTGCCAAACCTTGTGAAAATGTTTTCTTTAAGAAACTTGAGCACTACTTTATGGTCATTAGTCTTGGTGGCAACGGCCTCGACCCACTTACTTACATAATCAACTCCCACAAGAATGTAGAGATAGCCATATGAACTTGGGAAAGGTCCCATGAAGTCGATGCCCCATACGTCAAATATCTCCACTTCAAGCATATAGTTCAAAGGCATTTGATCTCTTGAGGAAATGTTGCCGACCCTTTGGCAACGGTCACAAGAACTCACATAGGAATGGGCATCTTTAAACAATGAAGGCCACCAAAACCCACAATTAAGCACTTTTTGGGCTGTCCTTTTTCCTCCATGGTGACCGCCACATGCTTGATCATGGCAAAAAGATAAGACACTTTGCACCTCTTCCTCCGGAATGCACCTCCTCACCAATTGATCTTTGCATTGCTTGAATAAGTAAGGATCCTCCCAAAAGTAGTGTCTTGCCTCCTTTATGAGCCTCCTCCTTGCATGGAAGTCAAAGGTCTTTGGAACACATTTTCCCCCACTTGCCAATAAGTTAACCAAATGTGCAAACCAAGGTAGCTTCTTCTCAACCATAGAGAATAACCGCTCATCCGGGAATGAATCATGCAAGGGCACCCCATTATCATCACCTTGATGCGTAAGCCGAGAAAGATGATCCGCTACCAAGTTAATCTTACCGGGCTTGTCCACGATTTCAATATCAAACTCTTGAAGGAGTAAGATCCACCTCAAAAGTCTTGGCTTGGCATCACTCTTAGATAGCAAATACTTGAGTGCGGAATGATCCGTGTGGACGATGACTTTAGACCCCAAGAGATAGCTTCGAAACTTTTCTAAGGCAAAGACCACCGCCAACAACTCTTTCTCGGTGGTAGTATAGTTCACTTGGGCATCATTCATGGTCTTGCTTGCATAATATATAGCATGCAAGAGTTTCTCCTTGCGTTGTCCCAACACGGCTCCCAGGGCATAGTCACTTGCATCACACATAATTTCAAATGGGAGGGTCCAATCCGGTGAGCAAATAATAGGAGCATTGGTAAGTAGCTCCTTTATCCTCTCAAATGCCTTCAAGCATGCTTCATCAAATACAAATGGAGTTTCCTTGGCTAATAAATCACAAAGGGCCTTTGTCTCCTTGGAGAAATCTTTCATGAACCTTCGATAAAAGCCGGCATGCCCAAGAAAGCTTCTTACATCTTTCACATTTTTCGGGGGAGGTAATTTCTCAATGACTTCCACCTTGGCTTTGTCTACTTCAATACCCTTGGATGAGATCTTATGGCCAAGAACAATCCCTTCTTCCACCATGAGGTGACATTTCTCCCAATTTAGCACTAAGCTAGTCTCTTCACACCTCTTAAGAACACGGGAGAGACGATCAAGACATTCTTCAAATGAATTCCCATAGACGGAAAAGTCATCCATGAAAACTTCTACAAACTCAAGCAATTCGGCAAGGATGGCAATTACACACCGTTGGAAGGTGGCGGGTGCATTACACAATCCGAAAGGCATTCTCCGGTAAGCAAATGTTCCAAATGGACATGTGAATGTGGTCTTTTCTTGATCTTCGGGGGCAATAGGAACTTGATTATATCCGCTATAGCCATCAAGGAAACAATAGAATGCATGCCCCGCAAGTCTTTCCAACATTTGGTCGATGAACGGGAGTGGGAAGTGGTCCTTTCTTGTGGCGGCATTCAACTTGCGATAATCCACGCAAACCCTCCAAGTGTTTGCAACTCTTTGTGGAACCATCTCTCCTTTCTCATTTTTCACCACCGTTATTCCTCCTTTCTTAGGCACCACTTGTATCGGGGAGACCCATTTAGAATCGGAGATAGAATAGATAATATCATTATCAAGGAGCTTAATGATCTCATTCTTCACTACCTCAAGCATGTTGGGATTCACTCTTCTTTGAGCTTCCCTTCTTGGTTGTGCTTCATCCTCCATGTAAATATGATGCATGCAAAGAGTGGGACTCAACCCCTTGATGTCACTAATCTTCCATCCAAAAGCACCCTTATGCCTCCGAAGAACATCAAGAAGTAATGACTCTTGCTCTTGCGACAAACTCGAAGAGATAATGAGAGGTTTAGTATGAGCATCATCAATGTAAACATACTTCAAATTTGAGGGAAGAGGCTTCAATTCAATTGGAGTTGAACTCAAAACCGGGGTAGGATTGATGGAGAGATAGTTGCTAGTAGCACGCACCCCACTATCTTCATGCCTTGTATAATAACCATCGTCTTCAGTCGATATAGGCATATCAAAATAAGACTCAAGGTGCTCAACGGCTTTCGATGTGCCCTCTTCACAAAAATCCATCCCAAAGTGTGCTATGGCCGATTCTAAGGCATCATTTGATGAAGTCTCATGAAAAGTGTGCTCCACTAAGTCATCGATCTTATCCTCCACTTCAATAGAATAGACTTTTTGCAATCTCATAGGCTTCTTCAATTCATCAAAGATCTTGAATCCAATAGTAGTGTCATACACCGTCATGGTAAGTAAGCCCAATTTGACATCAATCTTTGTCCCCGCCGTGGCCTAAATTGATGAATGAAGGGTGGAGATGCAAGGAAATGAAGGGCTAGATGTGGTGGACAAAGAGGGAAGCACAAATTGTGGATCTAGTCTTTATTAAATGACCAAAAACCTCAAAGATATTTTGGTGGAGAAGGAAAAGGTAAGGGCACTCTTGATATTTGGCCAGAAGGACAAGGGGACAAGGTCAACATCAAAGGGACAAAGCCAAAGATGTCCCTTTCACTTGTCTTCTTCTCATTTGAATTTGAATTAACAAGTCTTCTTCCCTCCAATGCTCTTTCATTTGTTGAATATCAGCCATCACCATATTCCGGCCGCCGGAGTTTGACCGGAGTTCTGCCCGTTGACCGGTCAAATTCGTCTTTTAGTGAAATTTCCGGTTTTGCTCCTTTGACTTCAATTCTTCACCCGGTTTCTTCAATATGTGCTAGATCCACCTTTTTGACTTGTTTCCCATCCGTAGCTCTATTTCCTAGCATGAATCGGAAACGTAATAAGAAATAGATAAAATACGAAAAGATACAGCAAAAGAATAAGAATAAGACAACAATTATTAGGTAATTATTGACCTAACATAGCTCCATCAATTTTTGGCGCCGTTGCCGGGGAAATTTAATTATTTTGATTCATGAAGTGTTGCTTTGTAACTTTGTAAATTTCAGATTGTTTAATTTTTCCTTATTTTTGGGATATGTATAATAGGATTTTCGGATGTGTATTGGTAAGTAGGATTTTTGGTTTTGGTTTTTGGTTTGTTGAGTTGCCAATTATGTGATGAAAAAATATGTGTGAATGTTTGTAACACTTAGATAATTTCTAGGAAGTTGATAGGTTTATGTATGCTTGAGTTTATTGTAGTTTCTAAAGTGTAACATGTAGGGAGAAGCCGCTTTTGTTGGTCATAGGCTTAACCCTTCATACGAACGATGCTTGATGGGATCACATGCGTGCACAATTTGTACCTGCAAAACAATCTCATACTAATAATACCCTTCTTTTGTCAATTGTAGTTAGGACAAGTAGGGATCGTTCTATCCGGGGAAATCAAGGGTTTTCAATCACACAAAGCATTGTATAAAAGGGGTTGTCGAAATTTTTATCTATTATTTACTGATTTTTACGAAATTTAAAACCTAAACTATTATATACAATTGATCATCACCTTTCACACAATCACCAAACACAAATCTCATTACACATGCAATAAAATTAAAACAAGTAATAGGGGCAGCAAACATATAACGATTTCAAGATTAATTAAGCTCCAATTTAATTAGGGCCAACGCAGCATATCCTAATTATCAAGACATCATAAGTATTTAGAATCCGAAACGCGCGCAATCCTAAACATGGTACTAATCGGTTTAACAACACAACGCATGTAAATTAAACACAAATAGCACATAAGCACATATTGTCGAATTGGAACATGTTAGCAAGTATGGCGTCACCCGTCTCACATCGACATGTAAATTTCCATAATTACTCTTACCCTTAGATTAATACATGTCAAAACCAACAACGCGTGTGAATCAACATGTATTAGATCGGAATATGAATTCAACATCTAGATAACACTCATGGCCTTTCGAGTGCATCTAAACATCTCCTTCGGTTCCCCACGAATTAAGGAAATAAACCTAATTAAAATCAAGAAACATGCTAAAGCTACTGCCCATAATACAAATTTAATCACATCACATATATAATTCGGCAATCACATATAAAATATCCAAACAATTATAACAAAGATCCGAAGATCCCATATATGATTATCAATACCGAAATTAAAACCAAAAACCAAAACATACTTCATAGACAAAGTTATGTTTAAATACAAAGTAACAAAAACCAAAATAAAACAATCCATATTACAACCTTGGTTAAGATTCGGCAAGGATTGATGAGATGGTGATCGAATTGATGTGAGGAATGGTGGATTCGGCTTTGCTCTTTGTATAAAATTTCTGAAAATAATTTGGCAGGGATTCGGCAAGGATTTTGTGGAGGGAGAGATGATGATTTTCTGAATACAATGTGTGGTATTTATAGAGAGAAGGGGGAGCTAGGGTTCGGCAATCTTGATCACCAAGAAAACCGAAACTCACAAGGTGATGGAGTTCGGCAAGCATTATCTTCATGAAACCGAAATCACCTTTTCTTCTTTTGATTCGGCCAATTCTTCTTTTCCATGCAATTTCCACCGAATTATCTCTTCAATCTTCTCTTTAATTCGGCAACAAGTATTGTACAAGGCTTCAATTAAGTCCAAGTTCATCCCAAGCTTTTCTCTTTTAATTCTGCCGAAAATCCCATGGATAATTGCTGAATAAATCTTCTATTTATCTCTTGAATTAATCACCAAGTAATTCAGAAATTAACCATGAATCATGCTTGAAATATTGTCCACATTCGACCAAAGAATTCTTCATTAATTCCAAGTTGTTGCCGGCCTTGAAGTGTCCCACAAAAAGTCCTCCTCCTTTCTCTCAAGTTAAATCCGA
Organism: Potentilla sterilis; assembly: GCA_963682095.1. Classification (NCBI taxonomy): domain Eukaryota; kingdom Viridiplantae; phylum Streptophyta; class Magnoliopsida; order Rosales; family Rosaceae; genus Potentilla; species Potentilla sterilis. The sequence continues at coordinate 24,150,094 of OY821763.1, read as the reverse complement.
ATTATCCTTGTAAAAGCAAATAAATTCTTCCTTTTATCTCTCATTTTGGCCGGCAATAAAGAGTCCAAGAACAACACTTCTTCTTTTCTTTCTTTGAACCGTGTATCATCCAAGAAAAACACATGGAAAATCGGAAATTAATTCCAAGATTCCGATTTTATGTTGCACGGCACAAAGGGAAATCCAAATCCAATTTGACTTCTTATTTCTTTATTCACACGGCAAGAACTCCTTCCTTGCCGAAATAATTCCAAGATTCTCCCAATTATCTTCTCTTTAATTCCTGAAAAATAAGAATAAGAAATAAATTAAAAAGAAGATAAAAAGATGTAGCATAATTGTTATGAGTAAGAGTCCTAGATAGATAAGGAATCCTAGTTCAACAAGGAGTTGAATTTTCAATGAAATTCTTTCGACGATTCAAAAACGTCGAGCATTTGTAGACTCCTTGTTCGACTAAGATTCTTCAACTCGTAGACTTCAATTAGGACTCAAACTCGTAGAATCCTTATTCAACTGGGATTCCTACTTTAGTAAGGATTCCTTTTCCAAATAGAGTTCTACTTGAAAAAGGAGTCCTAGTCACAATCAAACTCTTATTAGGAATCCTAGTTCAATAAGGACTCCACCATAATTATGCATTTTTAACATTTATAGCACAAAACGACTCCACACAAATATTAGAAACGACGAAAGATAAAGAAATCAATTCCGACAAGTTTCCTAGTCAAAACAGGTTTCCTAGTCCAAACAGGATTCCTAGTACAACAAGGAGTCCTACTCAAACTAAAACTCTTCAAAATTCGACATTTCTGCATTTTTAGCTCAATTTACTCACCAACACTTGCTAATGACTCTAACATGACTCAATGACTCTATATTACAACAATAAGGGATAAGAAATGCATAAATGGGGGTAAAACATATTAAGAACGTCGCATTTTATGCTCCTATCAACTACCCCACACTTAGCCTTTGCTAGTCCCTTAGCAAAACAAATAAAAAGACTCAACACTACAGCCCCTAAAATGATTGTCTCAGGATCTTTAAACACATAGCTTTCAAGTTAAGCATTCAATGTAAGCACAATAATCCCAAGCGTCATAGACATGTATCATAGCATGAACAAGTAAGAAACGAAAATCACAAGCAATGACATGTTATGTTGATTTCATCCTCCTCTTTCACTCATGATATGGCAATTCACTCAAAGTATATGCAAGAGAATAGATTGAGAGTTACAAAGAGTAACTTGCATATTTCATCAAATAAAAGCACTTTGTGAATTAATCTTTCAGGAAAAACTTCATATAACAACTATGTACACAAATGAACCACAGCCATATGCTCAATTCTTGACAAAAATCTCCACAAATCAAAGTTCACCTATTTTAAGAATCATGAAAAGATCAACATAATGGTGATAATGGGGATTGGCATAAGGCATTCTCATTTAGGAAGTGGTGATTAAACGTCACCAAGACTTGGCAAAATTAAATCCTCCTTATGACTTCACTTCAAAAGGACCAAATTTTATCATGTTGGGCCCAAACTTCATTCTTTTCTTTCCCATAACATAGTGATCATGGACAAAGGTCAAATATAAAACAAATAGACCTTCAATTATCACACAAACTCCAAGTTCACCATAAAATTTCGTCCAAAACATTCTTCATTGCCGAAATAATTAATTTTTCTTTTTCTCGGATCAATTCTTTTTCTTCTTTTTCTATCCGATTTTTCCTTTCTTTTTATTTTGTTCGGCAATACATTTTCTTTTCTCAATAATTGGACAAGATCACCCCACACTTATTTCTCAACATCACATCAATTCACACATTCCATTAAATTTTACCAAGTCTTGACAACAATGGTTAGGATAAACTATTCTAAGCTCAAGGAAAGTGTATCATAGTGATGAAATAAATGGTTCAATGTTGGCTCAAGGGGGTTAAAACTAAGGAGTCCCACGACGGGCACAAATTAGGCATAAGCTTTGTTTGGCATTGGTGGTAGTCCTAACATGATCTTTTCAATCCTTTTCAAAATCAAGGCATTTCATGAATAATAGTCTCAAAAATTGTCAAGAGCGAGTTCTAGCATTCTAGAGTTCATTAAAAGCTATGGCACATAGTCATTGAATAATCAAAGAATGATGAAGTTTTGAAAAATTCTGCCCATTTTTTATCACTCAAAAAGAAAGTATATGGCATCAAAGCTCACAAAGGTTATTATGGAACAAAATCAACACAAACATACATGCTTATTACAATTAAGTCCAAGTCTCAAATGTTCATACTAATCACAAAGTCCATGAAACTCACAATTATTTTCAAGATTATGCAAAACCATCATCTATGTATTAAAGATATAATCATCATAGACTATTTAGGGGCACCTAAGACTCAAAAATCAAAAACAAAATTAAAAAGCAACGAAAATAAAGACAAAAAGCACCGAATTTTTTTTTAATTTTTCTGATTTTCTGATTTTTTATTTTCTTTTCTTTTTATGACTCAAAACGAAGACTCAAAACAAATACAAACATGTGAAACATGTATCTCTACCCCACACTTAGAAAATTACATTGTCCTCAATGTACACATATTATGTAGTAATTTCTAAGCATTTGATAAATCACAAGTCCCACATTTATACAATTCAACCAAAAAGAATTTAGGGTTTAGAAATTCAAACTCTCGTAGACGGCTCCTTCACACTTTTGGTTGAAATGGGTTGCCTCCCATGCAGCGCTTAATGTTTATAGTCTACTCAGCCTAGACTCTTCTCCATATCAGCAGGATCTTGGTGCGTCTCTGAATTGTATCTCCTCAATGGTGTGCTCCTCAAAAGGTTCGTAGTAAGGTTTAAGTCGATGACCATTCACCTTGAACGCTTTTCCTGATTCAATACTCTGAATTTCAATAGCACCATGAGAGAAAACATTAGTAACAATATAAGGACCAGCCCAACGAGAACGCAATTTTCCAGGAAATAATCTAAGACGAGAATGATATAACAAGACTTTTTGGCCAATATGAAACTTTTTGCCTCTTATCATCTTGTCATGAACCAATTTCGTCTTCTCCTTGTAAATCCATGCAGCATCATATGCATCATTTCTGATTTCCTCAAGCTCGCTCAACTGTAATTTCCTGTGAAGTCCAGCCTTGTCAAGATCCATGTTGAATTGCTTGACCGCCCACCACGCTCTATGCTCCAACTCTACTGGAAGATGGCACGCCTTTCCATATGTAAGCCGAAATGGAGACATCCCAATGGGTGTCTTGTATGCTGTTCTGTAAGCCCAAAGTGCATCATCAAGTCTGTCGCTCCAGTCTTTCCTTGATGGGCCCACAGTTTTCTCCAATATGCTCTTGATCTCTCTGTTGGACACTTCTGCCATTCCGCTCGTCTGAGGATGATAAGGTGTGGATACCTTATGGGTGACTCCATATCTTCTGAGCAAAACCTCTATTGTTCTGTTGCAGAAATGAGAACCTCCATCGCTTATAAGCACACGAGGTACTCCAAACCTGGAAAATATGTTAGTTCTCAAGAAACCTGCAACAACTTTAGAATCATTAGTCCTTGTGGCTTTCGCCTCCACCCATTTAGACACATAATCAACAGCCAACAAGATATAAAGAAAGCCCTTAGATGAAGGAAAAGGTCCCATAAAATCTATACCCCATACATCAAATATTTCTACAAAAATCATATAAGTAAGGGGCATTTGGTCTCTCTTACCAATGTTACCTGTCCTTTGGCACCTATCACATGTCATACAAAATGTGTATGCATCCTTGAAAATCGTGGGCCAATAAAAACCGCTTTCTAATACCTTGAGGGCTGTCCTCTTAGCTCCAAAGTGTCCTCCACACGCCTCATTGTGGCAAAATGCTAGGATCGGCCTATGCTCCTCTTGTGGCACACAACGTCTAATAACTTGATCACTACACGTCCTCCGTAGATAGGGATCGTCCCAAATGTAGTGTCTTGCATTCTTTTTGATCCTTGTCTTGGCTGCCTGCAAACATGTACTTGGAAAAGTTTTAGTAACTAAATAATTGACAATGTCTGCATACCAAGGTTCTTTTGTGTCCACTCGAAAAAGCTGCTCATCTGGGAAAGTTTCCTGAAGTGGTAACATTTCCTCTTCTCTCACAATTCTGCTCAAGTGATCCGCCACAACATTCTCGCTCCCCTTCTTGTCCTTGATCTCGATGTCAAACTCTTGAAGTAAGAGAATCCATCGAATCAAACGTGGCTTGGCGTCCTTCTTCTTCATCAAATATCTTAAGGCTGCATGATCAGAATAAACAGTTACTTTAGAATTCAAAAGATATGAACGAAATTTTTCTAAAGCAAATATAACAGCCAACAATTCTTTTTCAGTTGTAGAGTAATTTAATTGAGCATCATTCAAAGTTCTAGAGGCATAATATATAGCAATCGGCCTCTTCTTTTTTCTCTGTCCAAGTACTGCTCCAACTGCATAGTCTGAAGCATCACACATGATCTCAAATGGCAATGTCCAATCTGGTGGCGCCATAATTGGTGCTGACGTCAACAATTCCTTCAACTTCACAAATGCATCTTCACACCCTTTGTCCCATATGAATGGAACATCCTTCTGCAAGAGAGCACAAATAGGTTTGGCCACCAACGAAAAATCCTTGATGAACCTCCTGTAAAAACCTGCATGGCCAAGAAACGAACGTACCTCCCTTACAGTTGTAGGGGAGGGTAAGTGAAGCATAATATCAATCTTGGCCCTATCTACCTCAATACCCTTTGAAGAAATAATGTGTCCTAGAACTATCCCTTGTTTTACCATAAAATGACATTTTTCCCAATTAAGCACAAGGTTAGTTTCTACACATCTCTTCAGGATTAATTCTAAATTCTCTAAGCATGCATCAAAGTCTTTTCCATAAACACTAAAATCATCCATAAAGACTTCAATGATATTTTCAATATAATCACTAAAAATGGAATACATACAACGTTGAAATGTACCTGGTGCGTTGCATAAACCAAAAGGCATGCGTCGATAGGCAAACGTACCAAAGGGACATGTGAACGTTGTCTTCTCCTGATCATCTGGGTGAATGCATATCTGATTGTAACCGCTGTATCCATCCAAGAAGCAATAGAATTCGTGCCCAGCTAATCTCTCCAACATCTGGTCCATGAAAGGCAAAGGCATGTGATCTTTGCGTGTAGTAGCATTCAACTTCCTGTAGTCGATACACATCCTATGACCTGTCACCAATCGTTGGGGCACGAGTTCATCCTTGTCGTTCTTCACAACTGTGACTCCACTCTTCTTAGGTACAACTTGGACAGGTGCAATCCACTGGCTATCTGAAATGGGGTAAATGACTCCACAATCCAGCAATTTAATCACCTCGTCCTTCACAATCTTCATCATGGGGGGGTGTAATCGTCTCTGACCCTCCCTAGTAGGCTTGGCTCCTTCCTCAAGCAAGATCCTATGGACACAAGTTGTAGGGCTGATTCCCTTGATATCCGCCAACGTCCATCCAATGGCGGTTTTGTTCCTCTTCAGCATGCTAGTCAAACGTGCTTCCTGCTGCTCACTCAACTGTGATGACACAATAACTGGTAGTGTGTCATCGTCTCCCAAGTACACATACTTCAAATGATCCGGAAGCAACTTGAGTTCTAAAATAGGGGCCTGTTCCACAGATGGTAAAATTTTATTAGTGGAAATGGGAATTGACATATACTTACATTGCTTTTTCACGTGGGATGCGGCCTCTAGCTCGGCAACAATATGCATTAGGCTCGGCTCAAGCTTGAGCCGTTCCTCCTTGGTCAATCTCTCCCCATTTGTGTCAATTCCGGCCCCTAGCTCAATAGCTAGTTGCTATTGATCCAAAGTTTCTGATAAAACCTGCGCAATAGAATCAACTACATCAACATTATAGCAAGGTTTTAAATCAGAAATTGGATACCTCATGGCCTCAAAGATATTGAAGCCAATCACTTCACCATCGAACTCCATGGTGAGATTGCCTTCAGCCACATCTATCTTCGTTCTTGCTGTCCTCATGAATGGTCGCCCCAACAAAAGTTGAGTGGAATTAAGGGGCGACTCTTCCATCTGAAGCACATAGAAATCTGCAGGAAATATCAGATTATTTACCTGCACAAGAACATCCTCAACATATCCCTCAGGATATTTGTTAGACCTATCGGCGAGTTGAATTATTACATTGTCCTTTTTCAACTCGCCTAAACCTAGGGACTTAAACACATTATAAGGCATTACATTAATCGAAGCCCCTAAGTCTAGCAAAACTTTATCAAAATATTGTTGTCCAATTTTACATGGCACAGAAAAGCTGCCAGGGTCTTTCATTTTAGGTGGGAGCTTTCTTTGGAGAACGGCTGAGACCGTCTCACTCATCTTCACCACCTGCTCCTCCCTTGTATGCCTTCTTGTTGTGCATAGCTCCTTTAAGAACTTGGCATACTTTGGAATCTGCTTGATGCATTCCAAAAGGGGAATATTCACCTCCACACGCCTGAATATATCAAGTACCTCCTCATCTGATTTCTCCTTCTTTGATTTGGCAAACCTAGAAGGAAAAGGCAAACAAGAAGATTGGTTAGCATTAACTAAACCACTTGAGTCAGAATTATTCACCTTGTGTGTCTCTGAGGTAGCGGGATCTTTTTCCATGTCCCTATTCTTCATTTTCTCGAGCTCAGCCTTGCTCGGTTTCTTTCCTTTGTCCTCATTGCCGTGTGCCTCCTCATCATTGCTGTGCATCATCCTATCATTGCCGAGTGTCTCCATCTCTTGCTCGGCATCGACATGCACTAGCACGTCACCCTTGTCATTACACTCCTCCATAATCAAGTCCTCATCATTCTTGAGTGTCGGCCCCTTCAAAACTTTACCACTCCTTGTGGTAATTGCATTTGCTTGCTCATTCTTGGGGTTTTTAATCACCCCACCAGGTAATCTTCCTTGTTCTTGGATTTGCCCCATAAAATCCACAACCTTCCCCATCTGATTCTTCAACTCAGAAATGTCCTTGGTGTTCGAGGTTGTAGATTGCAACAATGTATGAGTTGCATCATTCAAAGACTTAAGCATGGCGTCATAGTTGGGATTTGACGATGCTTGTGCATTGTTGTAGAATTGTTGCTGCTGAGGTCTTGCATATCCCTGGAATTGCCCTTGAGGTCTTGGTTGAAACACCATTCCTCCTTGGTTAGCTTGTGGTGGCGCCATAGGTGTAGGGTTCTGCACATTGTTGTTGTTGGCCCACCTAAAATTTGGGTGATCATTAAATCTGGGGTTGAAGTTGGGGAAGTTGGAACGTTGCTGCCCCTGAAAACCAACCGCATTGGCTTCCTCAAAATTATCTCCTCCACCAACTTGTGGACACACATCTGATGAATGCCCCTCCATGCTACATACCCCACAGACTTGGGCATGTTTCTGCTTCATAAACTGAGACATCATCTGAGTGAGTTTCCCCACATCTTCCTTAAGCTCCTTGACAACACTTGATTCCTCATAACCGCTGGCCTCACTGACTCGCCTAGAGGAAGTAGACCCGAATTGTTGTTGATTGGTGAAATGCATCTCCAACAGATTCTTAACCTCCTCTCTACTTTTCTCCATTAAAGATCCACCAGCTGCTGAATCTAGAAATCTTCTCTCCAAGGGACGCAACCCTTCATAAAAGTACTGCAATAGAAGACCCTCTCGTTGTACCTATCATAGTACACATCAAAGCTCTCATCTGGCTCTTGTCTGATCGAGGTGATCTCCTTCCTTATCTGCGTCACCCTTGATGATGGAAAGTATTTTGTAAGAAATTCCCTCACCATTGAAGTCCAAGAAACCATCTTCCCTGGTGGTATAGCATAAAACCACTCTTGCGCCCTATCCTCCAGTGAAAAAGGAAATGCCTTCATTCTCACATGTTGTAAATCTGCCCCAGTTGGGCACATTGACTCGCATCTAAATTCGAACTTCTGAATATGGCGGTTGGGATCCTCTCCACTGAGTCCATAAAACTTAGGCAACTGGTGGATAAATCCACCCTTCAGCTCAAATTCTCCTGATTTGCCAGGTGCAACTGCAGGATATGTTACATTACTTGGCCTTACTACTCCTCCTTGTGGCGCATCTACCTGACCATTCTCCTCTCTTAGTGAAGTCATTCTGAATGTAGGATCAGGTAAATCAAAGTTCAAGTACTGAATTGGTATGGGACTTTGGAGTAGCTCGAATTCTGGCTCTTCGTGAAACAAAGGGTTTAGTTCACACGAAGCTTCTGATGGAAATGGTGATGGTGGTGCAACAAAATTTCGGTCAAAAAGTGATGAAGTTGGAGAGACAAACTGATGTTCTGGTGTAGAGGTGCTCGGCAAAACTGGCTCTTCCTCTTCTTGGTTGCAAATTCTTTTCAATCTGTCCTCAATTTCTTGTGACCAACCAAGATTCATGTACCTGAAATTATTAAAATTTCAAGGTGTTTAACAAATGAATTAAAAAGAATAACAAACGTGTATAGTTAGTATGTAACAATTAGTGTAAGGGTAAGAATATTATACAAGTATATAAACTAACGAAAATTCAAGTATAATGTTACACGAAATTTAAAGTATGTATAAGTGTATGAAAAATTCACAATATATCACATAAAAGTTCAACGTGTATATGTATAATGACAAACGTAAATTTGTAAGTAATGTTACACAAAAGAGTTACAAGTATATTTCAAAGATGTATATCACACGAAAATTTACAAATAAGGCTCACACAATTTCACAAGTATAAACAAAAAAAAAATGTGTTTTATGTATCCCTAGTTAAATTGCTATATGATTTGTTTGAATTTTTAAAGTACGTGGACCAGAGGAGTTAACGGTGCAATGGACTGATACAGCCCCCGGTAGTATCATGCTTGATCCGATATACTTCGAAAATTTAAACCAAGAAATGTTTTCTTTTGAGATTAAAAATTTACTTATGTCAAACTCATTTAAGATTCTGAAGCTCGGTGGACGTGCGGCCTAGGTCTATCGACTAGACACAAGATTCCGTGGTTTCAGAAGGCTAGAACGAAAGTACTAATAATAGAGTGAGGCAAGACTCGTTGTTGGACACCACGGAGAACGAACTCCCTATCGACTCACTCACCGAGAATGAACATCAGTCTGTGGGCCTTGAGATCTAGTTAAACAAACCTCAATACCAAAATTAGAACAAACGAACTATGAATGCCCCTTACTCTGTTGAGAACCTTGTGTTGTCAGTACCACTAAAGTGCATAAAAGCCGCCCTCAACCTCATAAAAACGCAAGCGCAAGTATGAAGGGTTAAGGCTAATATCAGCATTAGTGACCTTACCTATTCCTCTTCCCCTCAAAACCATAAACAAACTTAACACAAATAGACTTTTAAAACTCCCTAACAATTTAAACTAGTTATACACATCACACGAAAATTTTGTACAAGTATCTATGTTGGTTTGGTTTTTAGATTACATCGATTATGTATGTATTACAATTGCCGAAACTTAGGATTTCTAGGTGTCTTTTATTCACACAACTTTAAAATTCGAGGTACGTGGAGCAGAGGAGTTAACGGTGCAATGGACTGATACAGCCCCCGGTAGTATCATGCTTGATCCGATATACCTCAAAAATTAAAGACGAATTTTATCTTTTGAAGAAAAATAGATTCCACATATGCTCAAGTTATTTTCTAGCGTCTAAAGTGAGGTGATGCTTCGGCACAAGCTGTTGTCTAGGTCGAGCATACTTTAATTTTCTAAGGCGGTGTCGTTAAGAATCACGGAGAGTAAACTCTCTTTAGGAACAAGGCAGGTCTCAAAGTTTTTAACCACGGAGGACAAGTCCCCTATCGACTCACTCACCGAGAATGATCATCAGTCTATGGGTCTTGAGAACCAGTTTTACAAACCTCGAACCAATCAATGAAAAATAACTTGCCCTATACTTTGTAAAATAAACTCGGGTCCTAGCGGTCTACAAGTGTTGATTAAAACCGCCCTCAACCTCATAAAAATAATACCAAATTAGCGTCTTTATGCGTGGGGGGCCAACGATGGACTAATTCCAACATTGCAGGGCCCGTTTCCCAATCTACACAAAAACATACCTAACATGGCATCACTCGTATGAAGGGTTTTGGTTATGATCAACAAAAGAGGCTTCACCTACATGTTACACTTTAGAAACTACAATAAACTACAAGCATACATAAAAACTATCAACTTCCTAGAAATTATCTAAGTATACAATAATCACAATAAAACATACAAATCGGCAATTAAGAGCAAAAACCAAAAACAAAAATAAAAATCGGAAAAGGAAAACCCTATTTACTATTACACTTCCGAAAATCCTATTAATACATATCCCAAAACTATTGCAAAAATTAAATAATTTTCAAATATACAAAGTTACAAACAACACTTTATGAATCAAAATATTATAATTTCCCCGGCAACGGCGCCAAAAACTGATAGGATCACATGCGTGCACAATTTGTATCTGCAAAACAATCTCATACCAATAATACCCTTCTTTTGTCAATTGTAGTTAGGACAAGTAGGGATCGTTCTATCCGGGGAAATCAAGGGTTTTCAATCACACAAAGCATTGTATAAAAGGGGGTTGTCGAAATTTTTATCTATTATTTACTGATTTTTACGAAATTTAAAACCTAAACTATTATATACAATTGATCATCACCTTTCACACAATCACCAAACACAAATCTCATTACACATGCAATAAAATTAAAACAAGTAATAGGGGCAGCAAACATATAACGATTTCAAGATTAATTAAGCTCCAATTTAATTAGGGCCAACGCAGCATATCCTAATTATCAAGACATCATAAGTATTTAGAATCCGAAACGCGCGCAATCCTAAACATGGTACTAATCGGTTTAACAACACAACGCATGTAAATTAAACACAAATAGCACATAAGCACATATTGTCGAATTGGAACATGTTAGCAAGTATGGCGTCACCCGTCTCACATCGACATGTAAATTTCCATAATTACTCTTACCCTTAGATTAATACATGTCAAAACCAACAACGCGTGTGAATCAACATGTATTAGATCGGAATATGAATTCAACATCTAGATAACACTCATGGCCTTTCGAGTGCATCTAAACATCTCCTTCGGTTCCCCACGAATTAAGGAAATAAACCTAATTAAAATCAAGAAACATGCTAAAGCTACTGCCCATAATACAAATTTAATCACATCACATATATAATTCGGCAATCACATATAAAATATCCAAACAATTATAACAAAGATCCGAAGATCCCATATATGATTATCAATACCGAAATTAAAACCAAAAACCAAAACATACTTCATAGACAAAGTTATGTTTAAATACAAAGTAACAAAAACCAAAATAAAACAATCCATATTACAACCTTGGTTAAGATTCGGCAAGGATTGATGAGATGGTGATCGAATTGATGTGAGGAATGGTGGATTCGGCTTTGCTCTTTGTATAAAATTTCTGAAAATAATTTGGCAGGGATTCGGCAAGGATTTTGTGGAGGGAGAGATGATGATTTTCTGAATACAATGTGTGGTATTTATAGAGAGAAGGGGGAGCTAGGGTTCGGCAATCTTGATCACCAAGAAAACCGAAACTCACAAGGTGATGGAGTTCGGCAAGCATTATCTTCATGAAACCGAAATCACCTTTTCTTCTTTTGATTCGGCCAATTCTTCTTTTCCATGCAATTTCCACCGAATTATCTCTTCAATCTTCTCTTTAATTCGGCAACAAGTATTGTACAAGGCTTCAATTAAGTCCAAGTTCATCCCAAGCTTTTCTCTTTTAATTCTGCCGAAAATCCCATGGATAATTGCTGAATAAATCTTCTATTTATCTCTTGAATTAATCACCAAGTAATTCAGAAATTAACCATGAATCATGCTTGAAATATTGTCCACATTCGACCAAAGAATTCTTCATTAATTCCAAGTTGTTGCCGGCCTTGAAGTGTCCCACAAAAAGTCCTCCTCCTTTCTCTCAAGTTAAATCCGAATTATCCTTGTAAAAGCAAATAAATTCTTCCTTTTATCTCTCATTTTGGCCGGCAATAAAGAGTCCAAGAACAACACTTCTTCTTTTCTTTCTTTGAACCGTGTATCATCCAAGAAAAACACAAGGAAAATCGGAAATTAATTCCAAGATTCCGATTTTATGTTGCACGGCACAAAGGGAAATCCAAATCCAATTTGACTTCTTATTTCTTTATTCACACGGCAAGAACTCCTTCCTTGCCGAAATAATTCCAAGATTCTCCCAATTATCTTCTCTTTAATTCCTGAAAAATAAGAATAAGAAATAAATTAAAAAGAAGATAAAAAGATGTAGCATAATTGTTATGAGTAAGAGTCCTAGATAGATAAGGAATCCTAGTTCAACAAGGAGTTGAATTTTCAATGAAATTCTTTCGACGATTCAAAAACGTCGAGCATTTGTAGACTCCTTGTTCGACTAAGATTCTTCAACTCGTAGACTTCAATTAGGACTCAAACTCGTAGAATCCTTATTCAACTGGGATTCCTACTTTAGTAAGGATTCCTTTTCCAAATAGAGTTCTACTTGAAAAAGGAGTCCTAGTCACAATCAAACTCTTATTAGGAATCCTAGTTCAATAAGGACTCCACCATAATTATGCATTTTTAACATTTATAGCACAAAACGACTCCACACAAATATTAGAAACGACGAAAGATAAAGAAATCAATTCCGACAAGTTTCCTAGTCAAAACAGGTTTCCTAGTCCAAACAGGATTCCTAGTACAACAAGGAGTCCTACTCAAACTAAAACTCTTCAAAATTCGACATTTCTGCATTTTTAGCTCAATTTACTCACCAACACTTGCTAATGACTCTAACATGACTCAATGACTCTATATTACAACAATAAGGGATAAGAAATGCATAAATGGGGGTAAAACATATTAGGAACGTCGCATTTTATGCTCCTATCAATGCTTTTTAGCAGATCCCTTTTTATGAGGTTGAGGGCGGCTTTGATCAACACTTGTAGACTGCTAGGGATCCGAGTTTGTTTTACAAAGTATGGGGCAAGTTATTTTCATTGATATGGTGTCCAACAACGAGACCTACCTGGTTCCTGTAGGGAGTTCGCTCTCCGTGAATCTTAACGACACCGCCTTTGAAAAGTAAAATCCGCTCGACCTAGACAATAGCTTGGGCCGAAGCATCACCTCACTTTAGACGCTAGAAAATAACTTGACATTCGTTTCTTCAGTAACTATGCGTCCTAGGCGCCGAACACGTGACGAAAACTCCCCGGAAGGCGGGGTGAGTAGTACAATTGGAGGTCTAACTGGTACTTTAGAGCGACTTTTGAGTCGAATGGCAGAGTTAGTACCGGCCCCTGATGACCGTCAGGTTACTAGAAAAAGGCTGTTAAGGAAGCCGGAGCAATTGAATTTAAAGGTGGTAAGGAAGCATTAGATGCTCATAATTGGATATCACGGATGGAGAGAGCATTCAATGATACAAGGGTTCCAGAGGACCAAAAAGTGAGTTTGGCAGTGACCTTTTTGGATGAGGCTGCTTATCATTGGTGGCAGGATGTTATACATCAGTATGGAGAGGTTGGAGATATGACTTGGGAGCAGTTCAAGGCCCACTTCAATGCTCGGTATTTTACACCAGCCCACCTTAACAAGTTACATTGGGATTTTCTGAAATTGAGGAAAGGGAACGAAGAAAGTGTTTTAGAGTTTGAGCAGCGGTTTACTCCATGGCCTACCATGTACCACATCTGGTCCCTAATGAATTGAGCAAGATTGAGATGTTTGCTCAAGGACTTGGTGAACCCTTTTTGGATAAGATGACAGGTGTCTTGTACACTACCTTTGGTGATGCAGTTGGTGACGCAATTGCAATTAAGAATCGCTTGGCATCAGGTTCTCGACCTCGGGAGTATGGTGGTCCTAGCCAAGGTCCCTCCAAAAGAGCAGCTTCTTCCTCAGGTTCTGGATCATCAGTTAGTAGCAGTCGTGGTAGCAGTGTTGGTTGTGGTGCTAACTTCAGAGCTAGATGGAGAGACCATTTTAGGGGTATCTCAAGAGGCCCATTTGGTAGACGTCGGTCTGATTCGTTTAGGAGTACTGGGAGCACTCAGAGTGGACAGTCAAGTAGCCGACCCTTTCAGTATGGACGAAGCCAATCACAGCCATGGGTATGCTTTCAGTGTGGTCAGCCAGGTCATTTCAAGAGGGATTGTCCTTATCCGGCTGGGGGTGCTACGTCTGCAGTTGATCAGTCATCAGCTGGTACTTCTAGTAGCGGTGTTCGCCCAAATGCTCCAGCCAGAGGCAGAGGTCGTCCCACTACCCATGCAAGACTTCATGCCATGACCCAATAGGAGGGTCGTGCATCACCTGACGTAGTTATTGGTACGTTGTTTATTTTTGGTCAACCAGCTTTTACTTTATTTGATCTCGGAGCGACGCATTCTTTTATATCTAGTAGATTTGCACTTTATGCCAATGTACCATCATCGCCTCTTCCAGGCAAATGGTACGTATCAGTACCTCCGGGTGGTATGTTTAAGATTAAGTGGGTTTTCAAGGATTGTGATGTTTTAGTAGGGGGTTATAACTTGGCGGCGGATTTAATTCCGTTGGAATTGGTAGACTTTGATGTGATTTTGGGAATGGATTTCTTGGAAACTCATTATGCTTTGGTGAATTGTTTCCACAAAACTGTAGTAGTTCACAGTCCAGAACTTCCTGAGATTAATTTTCAAGGTGAACGAAATACTCTTCCATCTTGTTTAATCTCAGCAGAGAGAGCTGGGAAATTATTGAGTAAGGGTTGCCAAGCATTTTTAGCTCATGTTGTAGATTCCAGTGTGGGAATTCCAGAAATTGAGAACATTACAGTGGTGAATGAGTTTCCAGATGTTTTTCCTGATGAATTACCGGGTCTACCTCCCGTTCGAGAGGTTGATTTCGCTATTGACCTACTTCCCGGTATAGCACCTATTTTTCAAGCACCCTATAGGATGGCCCCAGCTGAATTGAAAGAATTAAAAACTCAGTTGTAAGAGTAGGTGGATAAAGGATTTATTCGGCCTAGTGTGTCTCCATGGGGCGCTCCAGTGCTGTTTGTTAAGAAGAAGGATGGTACGTTGAGGCTCTGTATTGACTATAGGAAGCTAAATCAAGTAACTGTGAAGAACAAATATCATTTACCTCGCATTGACGATTTGTTTGATCAACTACGAGGTGCCTCAGTCTTTTCTAAAATTGACTTGAGGTCAGGATATCATCAGTTACGTATTAGGGAGCCTGATATAATTAAGACTGCTTTCCGATCACGATATGGTCATTATGAGTTCCTGGTAATGCTTTTTGGATTGACTAATGCACCCGCAGCTTTTATGGATCTTATGAATAGGGTGTTTCGTCCATATCTTGACCGTTTCGTGATTGTGTTTATTGATGATATTTTGGTATACTCTAAAAATATGAAGTTACATGCTAGGCATTTGCGGTATGTCCTTCAGACCTTGAGGAATAATCAGCTGTATGCCAAATTTAGTAAGTGTGAATTTTGGCTTAGTAGCGTGGGGTTCTTAGGCCATGTTATTTCAGCTGAAGGAGTTAGTGTGGATCCTCAAAAGGTAGAGGCTATAACTCAATGGAGTAGACCTACCAATGTAACAGAAATTCGTAGTTTCGTGGGCCTGGCAGGCTATTATCGACGTTTTGTGCAGGACTTCTCGAGAATTGCAGCTCCTCTCACAAGGTTAACCAGAAAGGGAGTTAAATTTGAGTGGTCAGATAAATGTGAGCAGAGTTTCCAAGAACTCAAGATCCGGTTAACTAGTGCCCCGGTTTTGACCTTACCAAATGATAGTGGGGAGTATGTGATTTTCAGTGATGCTTCCAAACAAGGTTTGGGTTGTGTGTTAATGCAAAATGGTAAAGTAATTTCTTATGCTTCTAGACAACTAAAATCACATGAGTTGAATTACCCCACCCATGATTTGGAGCTGGCAGCTGTAATTCTAGCACTTAAGCTGTGGAGGCATTATCTGTACGGAGCCAAATGTCAAATTTTTACTGACTATAAGAGCTTGCAGTATGCGTTTACTCAAAAAGAGTTAAACTTGAGACAACGGAGGTGGATGGAGTTGATTAAAGATTATGATTGCACTATAGAATATCATCCAGGAAAGGCTAATGTGGTAGCAGATGCACTTAGTCGGAAACCCTCCACTAGTTTATCACATTTACGGGTAGTTCAAGTTCCACTCCTTTGTGAGTTGCGAGCTACAGGAGTTGAATTATCCACGGATGAGGTAAGTGTTTTGGTAGCCAGCTTCCATGTGAGACCAATCCTAATAAATAAAGTGCGAGAAGCGCAGTTTGAGGACCCATCCTTAGAGCCAATAAGAGTTAAAGCTCTGAGTGGCTCATCTGAAAGTTTTTCCAGTAAAAGTGATGGGACATTATTGTTTAAGAACAGGCTTATTGTTCCAAGTGATCAGATACTTAAACAAGAGATTCTGGAAGAAGCCCATAGCTCTGCTTATGCCATGCATCCTGGTAGTACAAAGATGTATCGAACTTTGAGAGAATTCTATTGGTGGCCAAATATGAAAAGGGAGATCACGGCCTTTGTGAATAGATGTTTGAGTTGTCAACAGGTCAAAGCTGAGAAGCAGAGACCCGCAGGTTTACAACAACCTTTGCAGATACCTGTTTGAAAGTGGGATCATATCACCATGGATTTTGTTTATGCTTGTTGACAGTAGCCACAGAGGGGCTACAGTAGGCCCACAGACCCGCAGCTAGTGTACCAGGGGCCGGCCCGAGGCCCGGGACCGGATCACCAGCACCCGGCCTCGGGGTCCAGCAGTCTATCCTGCTACCAGGGGCCCGGGGACCGAGGGCGCCTGCCTGCCAATGAGGTCACCAAAGCTGCCCTTTGGTATGCAAACAGAAGGAAACCAGTCCCACATCGAAGAGTAAGGCCAGACCTCACTCCTGGGCACCTATATAAGGGCCTCAACTACCCTCATTAATAGGTAACTGATCCTTCCTACCGCTTATATACGTGCTTAAGTTATATCTATTCCAACTATACTAATTTAGGCATCTGAGAGGAGAAGACCGGCCCGCCCGGTATTCCCCTTAGTAAGCAGGTTTGCAGGAGATCATACGAAGATTCATCTGTCTCTACCAGGCCCCAGGGTTTGTGCAGAAACTATTGGCGCCGTCTGTGGGAATCTTTGGACAAGAAACCACGTAAGCACTATCAATGGCAGAGAATTCGGAAGCAAGACAGGAAGGGAATACCGTCGAGGAGCAGCGTGTTGCACCAGTGCAAACGCTTGTCTCCACCCCGGTCGTTATGCGGGAGCAGTGCGGCGACCAGGGCGAAGAGGAAGGCGGGAGCTGTGGGAGGCCGACCGGCACGCCGGGGCCACACCACGACAGCTCGCGCGGGAAAGGCCCGGTGGAGGACGACAGGCTAGTGCACTGGGGCTTTCTCTGACGTTCTCGGATGATCCGAGTGACCGAGAGGAGAGCCCGCACTGTAACAGCGACCGGGATACCACATACAGCCCCGACCAGAGCAGTATGGCGGGGGAGATACGGGCGATGGCAGCAGAGGTCAGTCGCCTGCATGAGGAGGGCGACCGGGATAGAGCCAAGTCCAACGCCCGATATGAAGAAATGGAGGCGGTGAACGCTACCCTGGTAGCCGCCCTGGAGAGAGGATAACAGCGCAACGACACTATGGTCAGGGCACATGCACCCCCGCCGGTTCGATCTCAGCAGTTTGAAGCGGGGCAGTCATCGGGCGGTAGGCCCAGCGATCCCGGGCGAACAGATTCACCGGCCGGCACGGCCCCGCCAAAGAGCACACCGACGCCTCGCCAGCCCCACACTTCGTTCGAGGATGAAGCCGTGACTCCGACTGCACGGGCATTGCAGATGCTCGCCGACACTGTGTCGGATTTGAAGGCCCAAATGGAGGCCAACGAGAGAAGAGCGGCACGGCCGATGGAAGGCGCACGGTTCAACGAGCGCATGGGCCCTTTCTCGCACCGGGTTATGGAGTCGGGGAGGTCTGGTAACCAGAAGTCCCTCAAGCTCACCTACTCGGGGTCCGGCTGCCCGTACCAGCACTTGGATAGTTTCTGGTCCCAGACGTGCGCCAAGGGCTACTCCGATGCAGTATGCTGCAATATTTTCCAGGAAACTCTGTCTGGAGAGGCGCTCAGCTGGTTCTATGAGCTTCCGGCAAATTCAATCGAGGCCTTCGAACAGTTGGCCGACCAGTTTGTAGGCCGCTTCATCCTCCGGGTGGAGGGAGCCCGGACATCGACCATCCTTTTTAACTACATGCAAGTGCCCGGGGAGGAATTGAGGACTTTCGTCAACCGTTGGCAGACGGCGACGGCCGGGGTTCGGAACCTTGACAAAGGTATCGCCGAGATGGCGTTCAAGCAAGGGCTCCGGCCGGGAAAATTTTCCTACGCCGTACGGGTGGAACTCCCGCAAGGGTATGACGAGTTAATGGCAATGGCCATCCGGCACGCCCAAGCAGATCACGAGACGTACGGGCATCACCTGCTGAAGAGGAAGCGGGACGAGCAGCAGGAAGACCACCCCCGGGAGGAGCACCCCCCGCCCAGCCAAAAAGACAAGCCAAGCCAGCGGACCGAGAACCGAGCCGCCCGACCGAGCCGACCCAGCAGAAATTGGGGGCAACGGCAGCAAAGGCCCTATCATGATAAACCCCAGGGCGAGCATAAGCCGGCGCAGTTCCGGGAAGAACGCCCCCTGGCAATCATGCCAGCACAACCGGCCGGTCAAGAGGTCTTCACCGCTCTCACCTTTTCATACGAGGACATTTTGCTCGAGAACGGGAGCATCATTCCCCCACCGCCCAGGAGAAAGTACCCGAAGGGGAAGCTTACCACGGCGCATACGGGCAAGTACTGCTCCTATCATGATGAGGCTACTCATCGAACGAGCCAGTGCTGTGCTCTCAAGACAGCGGTGGAGGGTTTGATTAGTAACGGCCAGCTCCAACGATATATAAGGGAAAGGAGAGCAGATCACAACCGGGAGCAAGACCGGGGCTGGTAGACTCGCCAAGCCTCCAAGCGGTTAGTTTGGCATATCACCGGTTCAACCGCTGTAACATCACAAGACATATATGCAAACTACTTTCAAGAAAAATTCCACCGGTTCCACCAATTCAAGTATATTCATAGTCAAGGGATAATACAAGCAGAAGCCGTACCGGCAAGTTTACAAAAAAGAGCAAGGGCAAAATCCTAAGGAGCTACGCCTCCCCCCTCAGCGGGCAATCCGCCAGCCTCTCCGGATGAAGCAGCCGCGCCTTCAGCAATCTGGGGTCCACCCTTCCCTTCCGGTTGCTCCTCCGCCGACTGCTCATGGATATCCGACTGCTCATGGATATCCTCATCAGCGGCCTTCGGCATCCGGGAAGTGTCCAGCCACCCCTTCTCCGCCCATTCCGTGTACGCATCCGAGATGCCCGATTCCCTGGCCTTCTCCAGGAACTGAAGGAACTGATCGCTCTCATGGTATTTGAGAACAACCCGCTCGTAGAGTTCCGGGTCCTCTTCCCCGGCTGCAGCGGCAGAGGCGGCGCGCACAGCAGCAGCTCCCACCTGGAGCTCGTCCACCTTGGCCTCCAGTTCGGCCCTCTCCTCCTCAGCCAGCTCCTTCTCCTTCTTCAGGCTCCGGACCTGCTCCTCCAGCTTGGCCACCTGCTTCTTGGCCCGCTCCTCCAATCTGGCCTTCTCCCGCTCCAGCCGGGACTTCTCTGCTTCCAACCGCTCTCGGGCTTCTGTCAGCTTGGCCACCTGCCTCTTCAGCTCCTCGCTCGGATCCGGCTGGTACAGATTGTACAGCAACTGCATAGCAACAGAGAGCCAATTAAGCAGGCAACAAGGGAAATAAGTTACGAGCGGTGCAATGGCACCAGACAATTCTTACCTGCAGGACCGACTCCTTGAACTTTTGGCGCTTCCCGCCAGCCAAGGCTCCGGTGACCCCAGGTCTGTCCAGACCAAGGCCGGCCAAGTCTGCCGCCAGCTGCCGGACGAGTGCACTCTCCGGGCTTCCCCGCTGTGCCTCCGCACGCACCGGGCTACTCTGCAGGGCAGCGGCAGCCTTTTCCCCAGCGGAACTCGGTGCACCGCTGGTTACCTTGAGCCGTTTGGGCAGATTCTCACCGGACGACCTGCCGGTCAGTGTCACCAGCGTGGAGGGAGGAACGTCCATGACCCTCCGCCTCTTCTCACCCTGGCCGTCCGGCGAAGAAGATTCTGCGCCTAATCGGGTGACCCGGGTGACGAGCGGGACTGACCCCGGCCGGTGCGGAATCCGGTTCACTCCACCGGGAATCTTTAGTGGCCCCCCGGTAGTCTTGCCCTTGCCGGGTCCCGCCTTGGGCGCAGCATGATGGCTCTTCGCGCGCCTCAGGAGGTAGGCGTCGTCCTCAACATCCATGGCCCTCGGTTCGGGATGAATCGTAAGCCGACCGGATTCCTCGTCCACCGAGGTCCGCGAAACGGCCTCGCCTTTCTCCTTCAGCCTCGCGAGAAGGTCTTCACCGTCCATGGATAGGGTGGTGTCGGGTTTGATGACCGCCCGGGAAGATGCACCTGCAGGACGAGCAAAGGTTAGTATTTAAAAGTTAGCAAAAGTGTCACCGCTAGGACTTGCTACGCACCGGGATCTCGCCCGAGACAGCAATACTCCAACACTTCCCGCCGGATGAAGTTGTAAGAGCTCCGTTCGAGATCGTCCCAACATCCGAGTATGGTCGTGATCCTCTCCTGCTCCAACTCGGATAGCTCGAACGATTGATCCCCAGGGGGCTGGAAGGCACCAGGAACCCAGTACATCTTCCTCCTCTTCTGCCACTTCCCACCCGCCATCACCACCTTCTTCCTCCAGCTGTTATCCACCCAAGAAGGCACATTGGTGATGATAGGTTGAAAGCACCGGGCGCTGAAGGACAGACAACCCCGGGACCCTCGCTTCTTCGAGTATGATAACCTGTACAGTGCCCGAAATTCGTTTACCGTTGGCATACTCATCCCGGACAACTCGTACAGGCAGCTGAGGCTCAGCAGTCGCCTCCACTAGAGCCCTGGAAGCTGCGCGGGAGACACTTGCAGTGCACTGAGAATGTACTGCACGAAGTCTGGCAGCGGGAGCTAAAACCCGTGGCGAAACTGGTCTAGATGCACGGCAACCCAACCTGCCTCCGGGTTACAGGCTGACTCTCCGGGATTTAGTGGCCGTAGCGCCACCTCATCCGGGATACTCCACGTCTCCCGGAATGCAGCAATCTCTTCGGGGTTCATGCTACCCTCCGGCTCATCGCACACCACGGCACATTTCCCTCTCCCGATGGTGTAGCTCACGGGCGGAGCACCAGCAAGGTGCACCCCGTGCGGTATTTCCTAAGATCCTGAGGACCCGGAAGACGAAGCCCCGCTCTGGGAGCGGTCAGCGGCTTCAGACTCCGGGGATTCCGAACCGAGCCAGTCCTCCAGTCTCTCCTCATCGTCCGCGACGGGACGCCTGACGGCCGATTCGGAAGCCCCATCAGAACTTGCAGAAGACATTTTTAACCTAAGGGGAAGAAAAACAAAACCCTAGCGCTGGTCAGCAACAGGCTAGAACAGCGCCCTCTGCGGCCCCTCCCCAAGTTTACCGCAGACGCTCCGCTTAAACCAACTCAGTCGGCGACAGAGATCCCCTCCCCCCGCCGCAAAAACACCGAAAAGGAAAACAAGAACAACACCAGGCAAAGAAAGCAAGAACTTACCGATTAGTATGCTCAACCGAGGAAAGTCTGCCCTGCGAAAGCAGCGAGCAATGGTAGAAAAAGAGTAAAAGAGCACTTGAGGCAACGGATGTCGCGGGGCACCTCCACAGAGATTTCGCCGGATTTCTCTCTTTCTCTTAGTCTCTCTGAGCAAGGAGCAAAACAGAACTCAAGAAGGCAGAGGAGGCCTTTTTATAGAGAGGTCCGGTGCCCTAGGCACTTCTAATCCCCCCAAAACACGCAATAAGAGCAACTCAAACGCCCGCGAATCGAGACCCTCCATCTCAGACCGCTCCCTACCAGCACGTGTCGCAGCATTAGTAAACTTCCCACGCCATCATAACTGATGGGACTGATGGACTTTCTCCTTAAATGCATGTCAGCCACTTGTCCCGCCTACTGGCTATAGGTAAGGGAGTTAGGAGCGGGAACCGAGGCGTCAGCCCTGATAGGAGCATAAAATGCGACGTTCTTAATATGTTTTTATCCCCATTTATGCATTTCTTATCCCTTATTGTTGTAATATAGAGTCATTGAGTCATGTTAGAGTCATTGGCAAGTGTTGGTGAATAAATTGAGCTAAAAATGCAGAAATGTCGATTTTTGAAGAGTTTTAGTTTGAGTAGGACTCCTTGTTGTACTAGGAATCCTGTTTGGACTAGGAAACCTGTTTTGACTAGGAAACTTGTCGGAATTGATTTCTTTATCTTTCGTCGTTTCTAATATTTGTGTGGATCGGTTTTGTGCTATAAATTGATAAAAATGTATAATTGTGGTGGAGTCCTTATTGAACTAGGATTCCTAATGAGAGTTTGATTGCAACTAGGACTCCTTTTTCAAGTAGAATTCTATTTGGAAAAGGAATCCTTACTAAAGTAGGAATCCCAGTTGGATAAGGATTCTACGAGTTTGAGTCCTAATTGAAGTCTACGAGTGAAGAGTTTTAGTCGAACAAGGAGTCTACAAACGCTCGACGTTTTTGAATCGTCGAAAGAATTTCATTGAAAATACAACTCCTTGTTGGACTAGGATTCCTTATCTACTTAGGACTCTTACTCATGATAATTGTGCTACATATTTTTGTCTTCTTCTTGATTTATTTCATGATCATATTTTCAGGAAATCATGAGAAGACAATGGAAGAATATTCGGCAAGAAAATGTTGATGCTTGGCGTGTGGAACAAGAATTAGAATCCAAAATGGATTTGGAAACTTTCCTAATCTCCTAACCTTACCTATTACATATATGTCTTTTTAAGACATCATTTGTCTAGATTAGGACAAGTTTAATACATGGATTAATTGTGTATTTCTTTTCTTTATTTTCAGATATTACTTGGAGATAAAGAAGGAGATATTATCTTTATCAAAGATAATTTTCGGCAAAGAAGGAGACTTGTTGCCGTGTGACTTCAAGGAGGATGAATCTGATTCAAATACTTCAAGGCCGGCCAAGAGGATGATTTAAAGAAGATTTAATTCTATTTTCTTATAGAATTTCGGAAGTGAAGAAAAGAAAAGAGGATTCTTTGCGTGAAGATAAAGAGGAAGAAACCAACTTGGTTTTGGTTTCTTTTGTGCCGTGCATCCTATTCAGAAATATTATGGGAGATTAATTCCGATTTTCATTGGATTATTTCTTGGATAATGCATGGATTAGAGATTAAATGGAGGAGGACTTTCGGCAGAATTAAAAGAGAACAAGGCATGGAACGAACTTGGACTTGATCAAAGCTACATGCATTAGCTTGTTGCCGAATCAAAGAATTATTTGAAGAACAAAAGAAGAGATAATTCGGCAACACTTATTGAAGAAAAAGAAGACTTTTCTGCCGAATTACAAACCAAGATAGAATCGGTTTCTTGAAGATAAAGCTTTGCCGAACTCCATCACCTTGTGAGTTTCGGTTTTCTTGAGAGATCAAGATTGCCGAACCCTAGTCTCATCCTTCCTCTATATATAGCTCGGCATTGTCTTTAGAAAATCATCTCCCTTTCCTCACTTAAACCTTGCCGAATCCCTGCCATTTTATTTTCAGAAATTGTACCAAGAATTTCTTGCCGAATCCACCTCCCATCCTTCACAAAAAAATTCAACCTCCACCAATCCTTGCCGAATCTACATAAGGTTGTAACATGGATTGTATTTCATTGGCTTTTAATTCTTTGTATTTAAACATACTTTTGTCTATGAAATATGTTTTAATTCCTGAATTTATTTTTGGTATTGATAATCATATATGGGATCTTCGGATCTTTGTTATAAATGTTTGGGAATTTTGTATATGATTGCCGATTTATGCATGTGATGTGATTAAATATGTTTTATGGACAGCAAGCTTTAGCATGTTTCTTGATTTTAATTAGGTGTATTTCCTTAATTCGTGTGGAACCGAAGGAGATGTTTAGATGCACTCGAAAGGCCATGAGTGTTATCTAGATGTTGAATTCATATTCCGATTTAATACATGTTGATTCACACGCGTTGTTGGTTTTGACATGTATTAATCTAAGGGTAAGAGTAATTATGGAAATTTACATGTCGATGTGAGATGGGTGACGCCATACTTGCTAACATGTTCCAATTCGACAATATGTGCTTATGTGCTATTTGTGTTTAATTTACATGCGTTGTGTTGTTAAACCGATTAGTACCATGTTTAGGATTGCGCGCGTTTCGGATTCTAAATACTTATGATGTCTTGATAATTAGGATATGCTGCGTTGGCCCTAATTAAATTGGAGCTTAATTAATCTTGAAATCGTTATATGTTTGCTGCCCCTATTACTTGTTTTAATTTTATTGCATGTGTAATGAGATTTGTGTTTGGTGATTGTGTGAAAGGTGATGATCAATTGTATATAGTAATTTAGGTTTTAAATTTCGTAAAAAATAGGTAAATAATAGATAAAAATTTCGACAACCCCCTTTTATACAATGCTTTGTGTGATTGAAAGCCCTTGATTTCCCCGGATAGAACGATCCCTACTTGTCCTAACTACAATTGACAAAAGAAGGGTATTATTTGTATGAGATTGTTTTGCAGGTACAAATTGTGCACGCATGTGATCCCATCAAGCCCCCCCCCCCCCCCCCCCCCCCAACTTCCCCAGGCTCCACGGCTGCATGGCATCTTCACTACAAGTCACCGGTTATGATCTTTCAACCGGCTCGAGAGCATTGTTCCGGGTATGAGCCATCCATCCGGTACCATGGCAGTTCACGGTTAGGTATCATTCAACCGGCTGCATGGCATCTTCACTGCAAGTCACCGGTCATCTTCACTGCAAGTCACCGGTTATGATCTTTTCAACCGGCTCGAAGACCTCTCACCGGTTATGATCTTTCAACCGGCTCGAGAGCATTGTTCCGGGTATGAGCCATCCATCCGGTACCATGGCAGTTCACGGTTAGGTATCATTCAACTGGTTGCATGGCATCTTCACTGCAAGTCACCGGTTATGATCTTTTCAACCGGCTTGAAGACCTCTCACCGGTTATGATCTTTCAACTGGCTCGAGAGCATTGTTCTGGGTATGAGCCATCCATCCGGTATCATGGCAGTTCACGGTTAGGTATCATTCAAACCGGCTGCATGGCATCTCACCGGTTAGGTAACATTCAACCGACTCGAGACCATCTCACCGGTTATGATCATCCAACCGGCTCGAGAGCATTTTTCCGGGTACGAGATCCACCCGGCCCCATGGCATCTCACTGGGGGACTCGTCTCGATATGGCAGAACGCCCGGTCGAGATCCACCCGGCTCCATGGCATGACCCCGGTTATGAGAACATTCGACCGGCATGGGCTTTATACACCCGGGTGAGTTTACATCTAACACATGTACTCTTGTCCAGCAGGATAAAAACCTTGCATTACACTGAACTGCGATCAATGTGGGGCTCCACGGCGAGACTTGTCACCTCAACGCCACCCCATTACCTTAACGCTTATTCCAACACAAGCTGAGAAGAACTAGCAAGTGTTGACCGGTGCCTCAGCAGACCGCAACACCGGGACCACCTCCCCGCAGCCTAGCAATATGGACTCGTCTCGATATGGCAGAACGCCCGGACGAGGTCTAGTGCACAAGTTCACTTGGGGGACTCGTCTCGATATGGCAGAACGCCCGGTCGAGGTCCCATACTCTCCGACTCGTCTCGATATGGCAGAACGCCCGGTCGAGGTCTAGTGCACAAGTTCACTTGGGGGACTCGTCTCGATATGGCAGAACGCCTGGTCATTGCATGGCGGATTTTAACGCCCCATTATCATTCCATGCACACATCTATTGCATGGCGGATTTCAACGCCCCATAATCGTTCCATGCACACATCTATTGCATGGCGGATTTCAACGCCCCACTATCATCTCATGCACTCTCCGGGTTTCACCCCGCTCCATGCTCATAACACTACAACACTTGAGCACAGTACTACTTATATTGCAAACATACTCATAAACTGTTGCACATCATCGGTAACAGGTACTCACCCCGGTCACGCCCAATCTTCAACGCGGACTTGGGGGACTGGGCACCGTTGGGTTGGTAACCCTGCGGGTTTGCGGGACAAGGGCAAGACAGTTTAAGTCCCCATTCAAGATTGCACTTGACCGGGAACTTGGGGGACTTGTTGACAGTAGCCACAGAGGGGCTACAGCAGGCCCACAGACCCGCAGCTAGTGTACCAGGGGCCGGCCCGAGGCGCGGGACCAGATCACCAGCACCCGGCCTCGGGGTCGAGCAGTCTATTCTGCTACCAGGGGCCCGGGGACCGGGGGCGCCTGCCTGCCAAAGAGGTCACCAAAGCTGCCCTTTGGTATGCAAACAGAAGGAAACCAGTCCCACATCGAAGAGTAAGGCCAGACCTCACTCCTAGGCACCTATATAAGGGCCTCAACTACTCTCATTAATAGGTAACTGATCCTTCCTACCGCTTATATACGTGCTTAAGTTATATCTATTCCAACTATACTAACTTAGGCATCGGAGAGGAGAAGACCGCCCCCCCATCCCCCCCCCCCCCCCCCCCCCCCCCCGGTATTCCCCTTAGTAAGCAGGTTTGCAGGAGATCATACGAAGATTCATCTGTCTCTACCAGGCCCCAGGGTTTGTGCAGAAACAATGGTCTACCTCGTACCCAAAGTGGGCATGATGGTATTTGGGTGGTTGTAGATCGGTTGACTAAGTCAGCCCATTTTCTTCCAGTTCAGAAAACTTTCAAGTTGGAGAAATTGGCCGAATTGTACGTGAACGAGATAGTGAGACTCCATGGTGTACCTGAATCCATTATATCCGATCGGGAACCTCGTTTTGTTTCTAGATTCTGGAAAGAGTTGCAGTCTGCTTTGGGAACCCGATTGCATTTTAGTACTGCCTTTCATCCTCAAACTGATGGTCAATCAGAGAGGACCATCCAGACCTTAGAAGATATGTTGAGGTCTTGTGTAATGCAGTTTAGAGGTAATTGGGATGAGAAACTAGCCTTGATAGAGTTTGCTTATAATAACAGTTACCATTCTAGTATTGATATGGCACCATTTGAATCCCTGTATGGAAAGCAGTGCCGCACACCTCTTTGCTGGAATGAAGTGGGGGAGAAAGAACTTGCTGCTCCAGATATCATCCACACCACAAATGAGAATGTCAAAGTTATTAGAGATAAGCTCAAAACTGCCCAAAGCAGACAGAAAAGTTATGCTGATAACCGCCGAAGAGATCTTGAGTTTCAAGTGGGTGATTGGGTATTTTTAAAGTTATCCCCTTGGAAAGGTGTGGTTCGCTTTGGAAAGCGTGGCAAGCTCAGTCCAAGGTATATTGGCCCATATGAGATTACGGAGCGTATTGGCCCAGTTGTTTATTGGTTAGAGTTATCTCCTGAATTATCTAAGATACATGATGTCTTTCATGTCTCTATGCTTCGTAAATATATTGCCGATCTGTCGCATATCTTGGAAGAGCAGCCTATTAGTTTAAAGAAAGATTTGACTTATGAAAAACAACCGGTTAAAATTCTAGATCGAAAAGAGGAAGAGGTTAGGAACAAAACCATACCACTAGTGAAAGTTCTTTGGAGGAGTCATGACATAGAAGAAGCTACATGGGAACTGGAGGAACAAATGAGACATCAATACTCCTATCTCTTCTTTTGACAGGTACATAAATTTCGGGGTCGAAATTTTATAAGGAGGGGAGAATTGATACGCCCCGAACCGTGTTTAACTTCTCAGTAATTTTATTTTTATTTTTACGTTCCCGGGAGTTGTTTTACAGTTACGAAATTCCTAAAAGTTGACTTTTTATAATTTGAGTCTATCGAGAATTTTCTTGCTACGTTGGGATAGCACACGTTAAAACGAATTCGTGGACACGTAGCACACTAAATTCGGAGTTCGGATGAAAAATTTACGATGTAAAAACCGTAACTTTCCAAATTTGGTCGAGTATAAATAGTCGGAAAAGGAATTTCCGAAAACGGGAAAATTTTTCTTTTCTCTCCTTTTTCTTTTCTTTCTTTCTTTTCACTCTTTTCTTCCTCTCTTCCTCTTGACGCCCGACCCACCGACATCACCACCGCCTCCACGCATCTTCGCCGTCCGGTGACTTTTGGGGAGGAGACCCATCGCATCGGGCTCGTCTCTTCTCCTCTACCTCTCTATACCAGCCGTAGCACGCGTCGCGACCCGAGAAGAGCGCTGCGTGCTACTGAAGTTCGGTCTTGGACCGATCAGAACGCCTCAATCCGGCCTCGAGCTGGTTCGATCCTTACCTTTTCTTGAAGCCTGAGAGACGTGTGTCAAACCCTCTAAGGGATTGAACCCAATTTGGAAAAGGTAAGGAGAAATTCGAATTGGAATTTTTAGGGTTTTGGGGTTTTCGGATTTGGGTGATTTTGATGTTGAAATTTGTGTAATTGAAGGTTGGAATTAGGTCTAGGATGTTGTTTGGAGCCGAATTTGTGAAATTTGTTGTTCGAATTGGTGGAAATTGATGAATTTCAGTTTGGGGATTTTTGGGCCGCCGTGTCAGCCGCCGTTCTTGGCGGCTGCATGGGTTTCGTGCGGCCGAGGCGTTGGGAGTGACCTTCTGAGGTTATGACGGTGGTGTTAGACGAAATGGGGGTGAATTTGGCCCTGTGGCGGAGCTGCTGCTGCAGCGGCGGCAGCGCTGTTGCTGTGGCGGTGGCGGAGGGTAAATTGGTAAACCTGAAAGGTAAAAAGGTTAAATGGTAAATGGTAATTAGTAAATGGTAACTCAGTAAATAGTAAATGGTAAAAGTAAGAGTGTAACAGTAAAAAGGTAAATTATAAATTCGAAAGTTACTGTCCTGGTTATGAGTTACTGTTTAACTAAATTACTTACTATTTAACTCACGTTAAATGAAGAATAATTACGAGTAAATGGGCATTACGACGATATGATCAGTATGTGATTAAACAGTCGTAAACTGGTTTAAGCGGACGCGTAAAGTTTAACCGAAAGTTTTGTACGAGTGAGGCCCTGTAAATTAAGTTTTTATAATTCGATTTCCGAGTTCGGAATATTTTAAATATATATTTTTTTACAGATTGAGAGGAGACTCGACGTGAGGAGAGCTCGGATCAGCGACAGACCTAATCGTACAGTGAGTGGACTTTTGTTTTAAATTGATGCATACTTAAATCTTTTATTATCGTTGGGATTTATATATTCATGAGTTTATTTTGAAAGTGATATAGATTATCGAAGGTGGATAACCTATTTTAATTGCTGATTTCTTTTTTTTCGAATTTGAATTGATTTATTTATTAAGTCAATTAATTTGACATTATAAAAATCTATATGTATATGGATATTTAGCTGGGAATGAGATTTCCGATGAATATATGATTTCACTTGATTTTGAATATCATGACATGTGTGACATGTTGATTTCATTTATTTTCTACGAGGCTATGATTATGTTTAAGTAAATTTATAAGCCTCCAAAGTCCGGTCGGGGACCGTACTGATTTATGATTTATTAGGGGAATTGTATTTTGATTTTGTTTTCGGATTTTCACCATACCAGGGTCCAGATATGTATATTAATGCTAGCTAGCTTAGTCACCTGAGCCCACGCAAGGTGACGACTTGACCACATAGGTCAGATTCACGCTCGGTGGTCGACGTGTACAGGTTTAGCGTTGGACGCTATAGAAAGTCTTAGAGACTGACCCTTAGCCTCGGAGGCTCAGTATAATATGGTGGTTGACATTCCCCTATATTTTATGTGATTTCTTTAAACAGCCAATGTGATTGGCTCACTGATATATATGTTTCTTAACCAGCGGGGCTGTGGTTTTTATATTATCGATATATGATATAAATTGTTTTCGTTGAAGCATGCATCATGGTTTTTATTCATGAAAATAAGGAAAGTAATATATAGTTATATTCATTGATTTTTGTCCACTCACGCTAATGTTTTAAATTACTTTCCCTGAGCTCTTTGTTTTAATTTCCCAGTTTGCAGAGTCGTTCGGTACTAGAAGGACGCAAAACATATAGTTCCTCTTCCGCTGTCAGAAATCGTAGGTTACTTGATTAACCTACTTGTAGTATATTTCTTTTGTATAGTCGCTCTGATACGTTTACGAGTTGTAGTAAAATAAAGTTTGTTTACTTATGCGTTATGACCCAAATATGGTAATCGTGTGTTGCTATAAATTTTAATGTTTATTACAGAAGTTGAATTTCTTATTCTTATGTTGGGAGTTGTTGTGATTTGGAGAGCAGATGGCTCCAGGCGTTGAGGTTGGAAATTGCTTTAGAAGTGTTTTTGTTTGTTACAGGTTTTAGGGTTGTCCATTTTAAGATTTGCTTTACCGATTTATCGATAGAGTTAGTCTTGAAGTTGTCCCCGCATGATCTTATCCGGATTTCATGGGTGAAATATGGTTCGGGTCCTGTCAGTTTAGTATCAGAGCATTAGGTCCTTTCTTTGAGTCATGCTACCTTTTATATTTGATGACACTAGTATCATTGAGTTGTGATTCGACCGCGGCGGACCATACACTCTTTGTTATTAGGCGTGGTGAGAGTCGAAACTCACACTAATTTAAAACCTTGCAAAATGTCATCGTTAGTATGGATAAATAGGGTTTGATCAATCCGGGGAACTTGAAGGGTAATCGAGAATTAAAGTGTTAACAGAAACATAACAATGGGGGATTCGGAATTGGGATTAAATACTTACTGAAAATAAAAATCTAAATTATATATATACAAGTGATCAACAATTCCACACAAAGCATAGCACAAAGAACCTCAAAATCATGCATGACACGAACCAAAGAACAAATAGGCAGCAAGCATACAATCGGCAATTCCTATGATTTAACTTAATTCCAATTTTAATTAGAGCCCTCAGCGGTCCATCTAATCGTTAAGACTTCACAAGTATTTAGAGTTAACTCAGCGTATCACCCTAAACATAATACTAATCGGTTTAAAGACACTCAGCGTAGAAATTAAACACGAAGAACATATAAGCACAAAAGCCAAATTGGAAACACATAAACAAGCAAGTCGTCACACATCTTGTTTAAACATGCAAATTTTCAGAATTATGGTAACCCTCTTAAGTGACTTAGACACAACAACTCAGCGTATGATGCAATCTAAATTACTTTGGCAAGTGAAATCGAGACTCTTGGAACTGCCATGACAAGGGCAGCCCGCACGTACACGATTTTTATGCATAGAATTCATGAAAATTAATCAAGCAAATCATAGAAACAAACACAAATATGCTACTGCCCCATTCAAAGAATTCGGATATCATACATGAAATTGTTTATACAAACATCACATAACTTCAATAGAAACCGAAATTATAACATTCATACAAAACCAAAATTAAACCAAGTATTATTACAACAAAGATTGTAACAAGGTAGAAAATAATACAAGCCATAGGGATGAATCACAACTTTAAAAACCTTGGAAGATTCGGCAAGATGTGGTGGTGTGCACGGATGAAGGTAGGTTAGGGTTCTTGCGATTTTGTGGTGGGAGAATGAATGTGTTTCGGCTTGATGATTTTCTTCCTTCACTTGAGAGAACTTTGGCAGAACTTTGGCTAGTATTTTCGTGCAGAATGTGATCCCCTTGAAGAGAGGCAGCCGGCCTCAATATATAGGGAGCAAAGGAAAACCCTAGCCATTAAGGAATGGTGCAAAACCGGCAAGAAGAAGGAGTTCTTTCCTTTTCTCGTTTTGACTGATTTCTTTTCCTTTTTGCACAAAGGTTTCTTACCTATTTGATGTAAGAATAATGTCCCTTTCCTTGTAAGATTCAGCAATTAAGCCTTCCCTTTTGTAACTAGGACAAACCGGCCAAACCTTCCTTCTTCTTTTCTTCTTTTCTGAAATCGGCAGACTGACCTTTAGGCAATGATTCTAGCATAACTTTTTACTCAGGAAATATTTTGATGCGATTCCAAATCCTGTAGAAACTAGACTCAAAGGCCTTTTTCTGTATAAAAGGGTTTCCCCAAATTCATTGTGGTTCGTCCGGCAGAAATTCCGGAAGTTGACAGATAGAAATCTGCCCGATTTTGATCAGGGTTCTTTATGTTTCTTCACTTCTCTCCTGTTTCTTCAAGGCTTGCATCCGAGCTTTCCTTGCCTCTTTAGGTCTTCTTTTCCTCTTGCTTAAAGGTTTCAATTGTGGAAATATTTTCTGAAAATTCAAGAAAATAAATATGGTAAGTTTCGGCAAGAGTAATTTTCCCTATTCAAAATAGGTTTCCTTCTTCAATCCGATTTCCTAATTCATTTTAGTTTCCTAGACAAGCTAGGTTTCCTAATCAAATGAAGTTTCCTAATTTCCATCATCATCGTTTTTAGAAACGACAAAGCATTTTTACTTTCCTGGTTCAATTAGGATTCCTAGTTTGACTAGGAATTGCCGAAACTTTTCTAATTCAATATCATTGAGCACAATTTCATATTATTTCTGCCAAAGACTCAAGACTCACTCTAATGACTCGATCTTACACAAATAAGGGTTTAGCAAAGCATAAATAGAGGTAAAAACATATTAAGAACGTCGCATAAAATTCTCCTATCAAGGCGTACGTTAAATATATAAGTTAGCTATTCTGGTGTGCTTATGTACACTATTTTGAAATTTGTTCGTTCCTAGGCGCTGAACACGTGACGAAAACTCCCCGGAAGGCGGGGAGAGTAGTACAATTGGAGGTCTAACTGGTACTTTAGAGCGACTTTTGAGTCGAATGGCAGAGTTAGTACCGGCCCCTGTTGACCGTCAGGTTACTAGAAGAAAGGCTGTTAAGGAAGCCGGAGCAATTGAATTTAAAGGTGGTAAGGAAGCATTAGATGCTCATAATTGGATATCACTGATGGAGAGAGCATTCAATGATACAAGGGTTCCAGAGGACCAAAAAGTGAGTTTGACAGTGACCTTTTTGGATGAGGCTGCTTATCATTGGTGGCAGGGTGTTATACACCAGTATGGAGAGGTTGGAGATATGACTTGGGAACAGTTCAAGACCCACTTCAATGCTCGGTATTTTACACCAGCCCACCTTAACAAGTTACATTGGGATTTTCTGAAATTGAGGAAAGGGAACGAAGAAAGTGTTTTAGAGTTTGAGCAGCGGTTTACTACCATGGCCTACCATTTACCACATCTGGTCCCTAATGAATTGAGCAAGATTGAGATGTTTGCTCAAGGACTTGGTGAACCCTTTTTGGATAAGATGACAGGTGTCTTGTACTAGTTTGGTGATGCAGTTGGTGCCGCAATTGCAATTGAGAATCGCTTGGCATCAGGTTCTCGACCTCGGGAGTATGGTGGTCCTAGCCAAGGTCCCTCCAAAAGAGCAGCTTCTTCCTCAGGTTCTGGATCATCAGTTAGTAGCAGTCGTGGTAGCAGTGTTGATTGTGGTGCTAACTTCAGAGCTAGATGGAGAGACCATTTTAGGGGTATCTCAAGAGGCCCATTTGGTAGACGTCGGTCTGATTCGTTTAGGAGTACTGGAAGCACTCAGAGTGGACAGCCAAGTAGCCGACCCTTTCAGTATGGACAAAGCCAATCACAGCTATGGGTATGCTTTCAGTGTGGTCAGCCAGGTCATTTCAAGAGGGATTGCCCTTATCCGGCTGGGGGTGCTACGTCTGCAGTTGATCAGTCATCAGCTGGTACTTCTAGTAGCGGTGTTCGCCCAAATGCTCCAGGCAGAGGCAGAGGTCGTCCCACTACCCATGCAAGACTTCATGCCATGACACAACAGGAGGGTCGTGCATCACCTGAAATAGTTATTGGTACGTTGTTTATTTTTGGTCAACCAGCTTTTACTTTATTTGATCCCGGAGCGACGCATTCTTTTATATCTAGTATGTTGACAGTAGCCGCAGAGGGGCTACAGCAGGCCCACAGACCCGCAGCAAGTGCACCAGGGCCCGGCCCAAGGCCCGGGACCGGATAACCAACACCCGGCCTCGGGACCCAGCACTCTATCCTGCCACCAAGGACCCTGGGACCGGGGGCGCCTGCCTGCCAAAGAGGGCACCAGAATGTACAAATAGAAGGGAACCAGTCCCACATCGAAGGGTGAGGCCAGCCCTCACCCCCAACCACCTATATAAGGGCCCCAACTACCCTCATTAATAGGTAACTTATCTCTCTCACCGCTTACATACGTGCTCAAGTTATATATACTCCAACTATACTAACTTAGGCATCGGAGAGGAGATGGTCGGCCCGCCCGGTATTCCCCTTAGTGAGCAGGTTTGCAAGAGATCAAGTTGGATTCATCTGTATCTACCAGGCCCCCGGGTTTAGGCAGAAACAATTGGCGCCGTCTGTGAGAACCTTGAACAAAAAGCCGTGTGAGCAACACCGTTGGAAGAGAATTCTGAAATGAGTCAAGAGAGAGGTACCATCGAGGAGGGACGTGTTGCATTAGTGCAAACACTCACCTCCACCCCGGCCGTCACGCGGGAGCCGCGCGGCGACCGGGGCAACGGTCAGGAAGGAGGGAGCTGTGAGGGACCGTCCGGCATGTCGGGGCCCCACCACGACAGCTCACGCGGGAAAGACCTGGCAGGGGATGAAGACAGTCCAGAACACCAGGGCTTCTCCTTGACGTTCTCAGATGATCCGATCGATCGATCTGAGAGCCCGGACCGGGACCCTACGTACAGCCCCGGCCATAGCAGTATGGCGGGAGAGATACGGGCAATGGCCGCAGAGGTCAATCGTCTAAGAGAGGAGAGCGACAGGGACAGAGCTAAGTCCAACGCCCGGTACGAAGAGATGGAAGCGGTGAATGCTGCCCTAGTAGCCGCCCTGGAGAGGGGACAGCAGCGTAGTGACGCCATGGCCGAGGCGCAGGCGGCACTCCCACCGGTCCAACCTCAGCAGTCCGAGGCAGGGCAATCTTCGGGCGCAGGCCCGCCGAAGAACACGCCAACCTCCCGCCAGCTCCGCGCTTCGTCTGTGGATGAAGTTGAGACTCCGACCGCACGGGCGCTGCAGATATTAGCCAACACCGTGTCAGACTTAAAGGCCCAAATGGAGGCCAACGAGAGAAGAGCCGCGCGGCCGATGGAGGGCGCCCGGTTTAATGAGCGCATGGGCCCTTTCTCGCACCGGGTCATAGAGTCGGGGAGATCTGGCAACCAGAAGTCCCTCAAACTCACCTATTCAGGGTCCGGTTGCCCGTATCAGCACCTGGACAGTTTCCGGTCCCAAACCTGCGCCAAGGGCTACTCCGATGTAGTCTACTGCCACATCTTCCAGGAGACTTTGTCTGTAGAAGCGCTCAGCTGGTTCTACGAGCTTCCAGCGAACTCGATCGAGGCGTTCGAGCAGTTAGCCGACCGGTTCGTAGGCCGCTTCATTCTCTGAGTCGAGGGAGCCCGGACGTCGACCATCCTCTTCAACTGCATACAAGCCCCCGGAGAGGAGCTGAGAACCTTTGTCAACCGCTGGCAGACGGCTACGGCCGGGGTTCGGAACCTGGACAAAGGCATCGCCGAGATGGCGTTTAAGCAGGGGCTCCGAGCGGGTAAGTTTTCCTACGCCGTCCCGGTAGAGCTCCCGCAGGGGTATGACGAGTTGATGGCTCTGGCCATCCGGCATGCTCAGGCCGATCATGAGACCTATGGGCACCACCTACTGAAGAGGAAGCGGGATGAGCAGCAGGAAGACCATCCCCGGGAAGAGAACCCTCCGCCCAGCCAGGAGGCCAAGCCCAGTCAGCGGACCGAGAACCGCACCGCTCGACCCAGCCGGAACGCCAACAACAGAAACTGGCCACAGCGGCAGCAGAGGCCCTATTCTGATAAACCCCAGGGCGAGCACAAGCCGGCGCCGTACCGCCAAGAGCGCCCCCTGGCAATCATTCCAGCACCACCGGCCGGTCAAGAAGTCTTCACCGCTCTCACCACTTCCTACGAGGATATTTTACTTGAGAACGGGAGCGTCATTCCCCCACCGCCCAAGAGAAAGTACCCGAAGGGGAAACTTACAACGGCACAGACGGGCAAGTACTGCTCTTATCATGATGAGGCTACTCATCGAACAAATCAGTGCTGCGCTCTCAAGACAGCGGTGCAGGGTTTGATCGATAACGGCCAGCTCTAGCGGTACGTAGGGGAAAAAAGAACAGACCCCGACCGGGAACGTGACCAGGCCTGGTAAACCCGCTAACTCCAAGCGGTTAGTTTGACATGTCTCCGGTTAAACAGTTGTAAAAACAAATATATGCAAACTACTTTTGAGAAAATTCTACTGGCCCCGCAAGTTCAAGTATATTCATAATCAAGCAAGTATACGAGCAGTAACCGTTTCAGAGAGTTTACAAGAAAAAAAGAGAGCAAAATCCTAAGGGGCCGCGTCTCCACCCTCAGCGGGAAATTCGCTAGCCTCTCCTGCGACAGCCTCGTTGTCGACCTCTGCTTCAACTCTGACTCCGAGAGACTTGGTACCGTTGGTAAAAGAACCCAAGTCCGAGCGAACCCCTTCTTCCGGCTGCCCCTCTACCGGCTGCTGATGGATGACCGACTGCTCATGAGCGTCTCCTTCAGCAGCAGCATCCGGCATCAGGGAAGTGTCCAGCCACCCCTTAGCCGCCCATTCCGTGTACGCATCCGAGATGCCCTCTTCCCTGGCCCTCTCCAGGAAATCCAGGAACTGGTCGCTCTCTTGGTATTAGAGAGCGAACCGTTCATATTGCTCCGGGTCATCTTCCCCGGCAGCAGTGGCGGCAGCGGTGGCTCCCATCTAGAGCTCATCTACCCTGGCCTCCAGCTCGGCCCTCTCAGCCTCGGCCCGCTCCTTCTCCTTCTCCAGGCTCCGGTTCTGCTCCTCCAGCTTCTTGGCCCTCTCCTCCAGTCTGGCCTTCTCCCTGTCCGAGCGGGACTTTTCCACCTCCAGGCGCTTCCGGGCTTCCGATAAAGCAGTTATCTGTCTCTTCAGCTCCGGCAGTTCCGCGCTCGAGTCCGATTGGTACAGACTGTACAGCAACTGCACAACAACAAAGGCAGTTAGTCAAGCAGCAAAAGAAAACAAGCTACAAGCAGTGTAGTGGTACCATGCAGTACTTACCCGAAGGACGGATTCCTTGCATTTTGGCCGGTTCCCACCCGCTAGAACACCGGCGATCCCGGGTTTGTCCAGACCAAAGCTGGCCAGGTCCGCTGCCACCTGCCGGATGAATGCGGTGTCCGGGCTTCCCCTCGGTGCCTCCGCAGGCGCAGGGCTACTCTGCCGGGCAGCGGCAGCCTTCTCCCCAGCAGAGTTGGATTGTCCACCGCTGGTTACCCTGACCCGTTTGGCTAGGTTCTCCCGGGACGACCCACCGGTGACTGTTACCAGCACGGAGGAAGGAATGTCCGGGCCCCTCCGCTTCACTCCCCGGCCTTCAGGAGAAGAAGAACGTACGCCTACATGGCTGACCCGGGTCACGAGCGGCACAGTTACCGGGCGGTTGGGGATCCTGTTCACTCCACCGGGAATCCTCACTGGCCCCCCGGTAGTCTTGCCCTTTCCGGGCACCGCCGAAGGCGCAGTAGCATGGGTCTTCACCCGCCTCAGGAGGTAGGCGGAGTCATCAACATCCATGGCCCTCGGTTCCGAATGAGTCGTCAGCCGGCCAGACCCCTCGTCCACCGAGGTCCGTGCGACGGTCGCGCCTTTCTCCTTCAGCTTGTTAGGGAGGTCTTCCCCGTCCATAGAAAGAGTGGTTTTGGGCTTGATGACCGCCCGGGTAGACGCACCTGCAGAACAAGCAAACAGTTAGAATTTCAGTAGAACCAGCACAAGTACCACCGCTAGGGCTTGCTACGCACCGGGATCCCGCCCGAGACAACAGTATTCCAGCACTTCTCGCCGGATGAAATTGTAAGAACTTCGTTCCAGACTGTCCCAGCATCCGAGTACGGTCGAGATCCTCTCCTGCTCCAGCTGGGATAGCTCGAACGACTGGTCGCCAATGGGTTGGAAGGCGCCAGGAACCCGGTACATCCTCCTTCTCACCTGCCACCTCCCGCCCACCATCACCACCTTCTTTCTCCTGCTATTGTCTACCCATGAAGGCATGGTGGTGATGATCGGTTGATTGTTCCGGGCATTGAAGGACAGGCAACCCCGGGACCCCTTCTTCCTCGAGTAGGACAACCTATACAAGGCCCGGAATTCGTTTACCGTTGGCATACTCAATCCGGACAGCTCATATAGGCACCCGAGGCCCAGTAACCGCCTCCATTGGAGCCCAGGAAGCTGCGCGGGCGACACTTGCAGCACACTCAGCATATACTGCACGAAATCTGGCAGCGGGAGCGAGAACCCGTGCCGGAACTGATCCTGATGCACGGCAACCCAACCTTCATCCGGGTTGCAGGCTGATTCTCCAGGATTCAGTGGTCGCAGCAAAACCTCATCCAGGATACTCCACGTTTCCCGAAATGCCGCAATCTCTCCAGGGGTCATGCTACCCTCCGGTTCATCACACACCACGACGTCTTTTCCTCTGCCAATGGTGTAGCTCACGGCCGGAGCACCCGCAAGGCGCACCCCGTGCGGTATTTCAGTCTCCGAGGATTCAGCCCCGGAAGACGAGGACAAAGACGGAGACGAAGCCCTACTCCCGGAGCAGTCAGCGACTTCGGTCTCCGGGGATTCCGAACCGAGCCAGTCCTCCAGCCTCTCCGCATCATCCACGAGGGGACCCCTGGCAGCCGATTCGGAAGCCCGGTCAGAACTTGAAGAAGACATCTTAACCTAGGGGAAGAAAACAAAACCCTAGCGCTCATCAGCAACAGGCTACAACAGCGCCTTCTACGGCCTCTCCCCAAGTTTGCCGCAGAGCAGTTCAGTCAGCAACAGAGATCCCTCCCCCCCCCCCCCCCCCCACCGCAAAACAACAAAACCAAAACAAGAACAACACCGGGGCAAAGAAATCAACAAACTTACCGATTAATATGCTCAACCGAGGACAGTCCGCCCTGCGAAAGCAACGAGCAATGGTAGGAAGAGAGTAGGGAGCGCTCGAGAAAACGGATCTCGTGGGGCAAAGGGCTCGGAGTTTTCGCCGGATTTCTCTCTTTTTCTTAGTTTCTCCAAAGCAAGAGGCAACAGCAGAAAGAAGAGCAGAAGAGGCCTTTTTATAGAAGGGACCGGTGCCCTAGGCAATTGAAATCCCTCCAAAAACAAGTAATCAGAGCAACTCAAACGCCTGCGAATCCAGGCCCTTCATCTCAAGACCGCCCCCTACTGGCACGTGTCCCAGAATTGGTAAACTGCCCATGCCATCATAACTGACGGGACTGATGGACTTCCTCCTTAAATGCATGTCAGCCACTTGTCCCACACGCTGGCGACAGGAAGGTAGGAGCGGGCACCGAGGCGTCAGGCCTCCCACACTTCCCCAGGCTCCACGGTTGCACGCCATCGTCATTACAGGTCAACCGGTTCCAACCGCTTCGAGAGCATCTATCCGGGTATGAGCCATCCGCCTAGCACCATGGCAGTTCGCGGTTATGATCTTTCAACCGGCTGCATGGCTTCTTCGCTGTATATCTCGAAGACCTCTCACCGGTGGTGATCATCCAACCGCTTCGAGAGCATCTATCCGGGTATGAGCCATCCGCCCGGCACCATGGCAGTTCGCGGTTATGATCTTTCAACCGGCTGCATGGCTTCTTCGCTGTATATCTCGAAGACCTCTCACCGGTGGTGATCATCCAACCGCTTCGAGAGCATCTATCCGGGTACGAGCAATATGGACTCGTCTCGATATGGCAGGACGCCCGGTCGAGTCCCGCCCGGCACCATGGCAGTTCACAGTTAGGTATCATTCAGCCGGCTGCATGGCTTCTTCTCTGTATATCTCGAAGACCTCTCACCGGTGGTGATCATCCAACCGCTTCGAGAGCATCTATCCGGGTATGAGCCATCCGCCCGGCACCATGGCAGTTCGCGGTTATGATCTTTCAACCGGCTGTATGGCTTCTTCACTGTATATCTCGAAGACCTCTCACCGGTGGTGATCATCCAACCGTTTCGAGAGCATCTATCCTGGTACGAGCAATATGGACTCGTCTCGATATGGCAGGACGCCCGGTCGAGTCCCGCCCGGCACCATGGCAGTTTACGGTTAGGTATCATTCAGCCGGCTGCATGGCTTCTTCGCTGTATATCTCGAAGACCTCTCACCGGTGGTGATCATCCAACCGCTTCGAGAGCATCTATCAGGGTATGAGCAATATGGACTCGTCTCGATATGGCAGGACGCCCGGTCGAGTCCCGCCCGGCTTCATAACAGTTCACGGTTAGGTATCATTCAACCGATTGCATGGCATTTCACTGGGGGCCTCGTCTCGATATGGCAGAACGCCCGGTCGAGGTCCACCCAGCTACATCTCACTTGGGGGACTCGTCTCGATATGGCAGAACGCCCGGTCGAGATCCGCCCACCGGTTACGACGCATCCAACCGGCTCGAGAGCATATTCCGGGAACAGGATCCACCCGGCCCCATGGCTTGACTCGTCTCGATATGGCAGGACGCCCGGTCGAGTCCCGCCCGGCACCATGGCTTGACCCTGGTCATGAGAACATTCGACCGGCATGGGCTTTATACACCCGGGTGAGTTTACATCTAACCCATGTACGCTTGTCCAGCAGGATAAAAACCCTGCATCGCACCAGCTGCGGCAAACGGGGGCTGCACGGTGAGCCTTGTCACCTCAACGTCACCCCCCCCCCCCTACCTCAACGCTTATTCAACACAAGCTGAGAAGAACTAGCAAGTGTTCACCGGTGCTTTAAACAGCCCGCAACACCGGGGTAATCTCCCCGCATCCTAGCAATATGGGACTCGTCTCGATATGGCAGAACGCCCGGTCGAGGTCCCATACTCCTGGACTCGTCTCGATATGGCAGAACGCCCGGTCGAGGTCCTTTACTCCACCTCGTCTCGATATGGCAGAACGCCCGGTCGAGGTCCAGTACTTAAGTTCACCTGGGACTCGTCTCGATATGGCGGAACGCCCGGTCGAGGTCCCATGAACTCTATTCCGTTCCGATTTGGCAGATCGCCAGGTTGTGGCCCAGTGCGCTCCGCTTCTTACCGATAGGGCAGAGCGCCCGGTCGGAATCCCATGCACAAATCTCTTGCATGGCGGATTTCAACGCCCCATTATCATTCCATGCACACGTCTATTGCATGGCATCATGGCATCATCTCATACACTCTCCGGGTTCCACCCCACTCCATGCTCATAGCACCACAACACTTGAGCACAGTACTACTTATATTACAAACGTTCTTATAAACTGTTACTTACCATCGGTAACAGGTACTCACCTCGGTCACGCCCAATCTTCAACGCGGACTTGGGGGACTGGGCACCGTTAGGTTGGTAACCCTGCGGGTCTGCGGGACAAGAGCAAGACAGATTTAAGTCCCCATTCAAGATTGCACTTGACCGGGAACTTGGGGGACTTGTTGACAGTAGCCGCAAAGGGGCTACAGCAGGCCCACAGACCCGCAGCAAGTGCACCAGGGCCCGGCCCAAGGCCCGGGACCGGATCACCAACACCCGGCCTCGAGGCCCAGCACTCTATCCTGCCACCAGGGACCCTGGGACTGGGGGCGCCTGCCTGCTAAAGAGGGCACCAGAATGTACAAACAGAAGGGAACCAGTCCCACATCGAAGGGTGAGGCCAGCCCTCACCCCCAACCACCTATATAAGGGCCCCAACTACCCTCATTAATAGGTAACTTATCTCTCTCACCGCTTACATACGTGCTCAAGTTATATATACTCCAACTATACTAACTTAGGCATCGGAGAGGAGAAGGCCGGCCCGCCCGGTATTCCCCTTAGTGAGCAGGTTTGCAAGAGATCAAGTTGGATTCATCTGTATCTACCAGGCCCCCGGGTTTAGGCAGAAACATAGTAGATTTGCACTTTATGCCAATGTACCATCATCGCCTCTTCCAGGCAAATGGTACGTATCAGTACCTCCGGGTGGTATGTTTAAAATTAAGTGGGTTTTCAAGGATTGTGATGTTTTAGTAGGGGGTTATAACTTGGCGGCGGATTTAATTCCGTTGGAATTGGTAGACTTTGATGTGATTTTGGGAATGGATTTCTTGGAAACTCATTATGCTTTGGTGAATTGTTTCCACAAAACTGTAGTAGTTCACAGTCCAGAACTTCCTGAGATTAATTTTCAAGGTGAACGAAATACTCTTCCATCTTGTTTAATCTCAGCAGTGAGAGCTGGGAAATTATTGAGTAAGGGTTGCCAGGCATTTGTAGCTCATGTTGTAGATTCCAGTGTGGGAATTCCAGAAATTGAGAACATCACAGTGGTGATTGAGTTTCCAGATGTTTTTCCTGATGAATTACCGGGTTTACCTCCCGTTCGAGAGGTTGATTTCGCTATTGACCTACTTCCCGGTATAGCACTGATAGGAGCATAAAATGCGACGTTCTTAATATGTTTTTACCCCCATTTATGCAATTCTTATCCCTTATTGTTGTAATATAGAGTCATTGAGTCATGTTGGAGTCTTTGGCAAGAGTTGGTGTATAAATTGAGCTAAAATGCAGAAATGTCGAATTTTGAAGAGTTTTAGTTTGAGTAGGAGTCCTTGTTGTACTAGGAATCTTGTTTGGACTAGGAAACTTGTTTTGACTAGGAAACTTGTCGGAATGGAATTCTTCATTGTTTGTCGTTTCTAAATCATGTGTGGATTCGGTTTGTGCTAGAAATGTTAAAAATGCATAATTCTGGTGGAGTCCTTATTGGACTAGGATTCCTAATAAGAGTTTGATTGCAACTAGGATTCCTTTTTCAACTAGAACTCTATTTGGAAAAGGAATCCTTACTAAAGTAGGAATCCAGTTGGATAAGGATTCTACAAGTTTGAGTCCTAATTGAAGTCTATGAAAATAGGAGTTTTAGTCGGACAAGGAGTCTGCAAATGCTCAACGTTTTTGAAAAGTCGAAAGAGTTTCATTGAAAATACAACTCCTTGTTGGACTTGGATTCCTTATCTAAACAAGACTCTCACTCATGGTAATTGTGCTACATATTTTTATCTTCTTCTTGATTTATTTCTTAATCTTATTTTCAGGAATTCATGAGAAGATAATTGGAAGAATTTGTGGAGATATTTCGGCAATGAAAGATGCTTTGCCGTGAAGATCAAGAATAGGAATCCAATTTGGATTTGGAAACTTTCCTAATCTAATAATCTTATCTATTACATATATGTCTTTTTAAGACATCATTTGTCTAGATTAGGACAAGTTTAATGCATGGATTAATTCTGTATTTCTTTTCTTTATTTTCAGATTTTATTTGAAGATAAAGAAGGAGATAATATCTTGTTACTTGAGGGAATTTCTGCCGAATTACTATGGTAATTGAAGAAGTAATTTTCGGCAAAGGAGAGGATTGTGCCGTGAGCTTTCAAAGAAGAAGAGATGGACTTGGAGTCCTCATGGCCGGCCAAAGAGAAGAATTAAAGGAGGAATTAATCTATTTTTACATGGATTTTCGGCAAATGTAAGAGAGAAACAAGGATGAGTTATTGCCGAATGTGGACATTATTTCAGCCAAGATTCATTGATAATTGCTGGATTATTTGTTGATTAAATCAAGAGATAATTAGAAGACTTTTTCAGCCATTATCTTTGGATTTTCGGAAAAGAAGAAAAGAGAAAGGCAAGGGATGAATGTGGACTTAATGGAAGCTTGGTTCAATTACTTGTTGCTGAATTAAGTTGATTAAATTCATGGGATATTGTTGCACAATTCAGCCTTTGACCAAGAGATATTTCGGCTGAATTGAAGAGAAAAGAAGAAGTTGCCGAACTCTAGAGAATGAAGTCTTGGACGGCAACAACCTTAGGGTTTTGCCGAAACCCTAGTGCTCCCCCTCTCCTCTATAAATACCACAACTTAAATTCAGAAAAGCATCTTCTCTTCCTCACAAAAAGCTTACCAAAACTCTGCCGAATTTCCACCTTGAATTCTCACCAAGAACATAGCCGAACCATCTCCACCACCTTTCATAAAAATCATTCCAATCATCAACACCAATCCACTTGCCGAATTCTTCAACAAAGGTTGTCACTTGGATTGTAATTTTCGATGGCTTTAGTTTCTTTGTATTTATATATTAATTTGTCTATGAATTATGTATGGATTCTTGGTTCCGA
Source organism: Potentilla sterilis (assembly GCA_963682095.1). Taxonomy (NCBI): domain Eukaryota; kingdom Viridiplantae; phylum Streptophyta; class Magnoliopsida; order Rosales; family Rosaceae; genus Potentilla; species Potentilla sterilis. The sequence continues at coordinate 24,105,397 of OY821763.1, read as the reverse complement.
TTTTGGTTTTGTTATTTATTCATGGGATTTCCGAATTCTTGTTATATTGTTTGGTTTTCTTGTGTTTAATTACCGAATTATGCTTGTGATTTAATTGAATATGGTATGATGGGCAGTAGGCTTTTGCATGTTTTCTTGATTTAATTAGGTTTATTTCCTTAATTCGTGTGCAACCGAAGGAGGTGTCTAGATGCATTCGAAAGGCCATGAGTGTTGTCTAGATGTTGAATTCACTTGCCGATTTAATACATGTTGGATCATACGCGAAGTTGGTTTTAATGTGTATTTATCTAAGGGCTAGAGTAATTCTGGAAATTTACATGTCGATGTGGGATGAGTGACGCCATACCTGCTAACATGTTCCAATTCGACATATTGTGCTTATGTGCTATTTGTGTTTAATTTCTACGCGAAGTGTTGTTAAACCGATTAGTACCATGTTTAGGATTATACGTGAAGTTAATTATAAATACTTGTGATGTTTTGAATAATTAGATATACCGCGAAGGCTCTAATTAAATTGGAACTTAGTTGATCTTGAATTCGATTTTAGCTTGCTGCCCCTATTGCTTGTTTTAATTTCGTTGCATGTGTAATGAGTTTTGTGTTTTGTGATTGTGTGAAAGGTGATGATCAATTGTAAATAATAATTTAGGATTTAAATTTAGTAAAAATCAGTAGGTAAATTAGTTATAAAAATCGACAACCCCCTTATGTGCAACACTTTGTGTGATTGAAAGCCCTTGATTTCCCCGGATAGAACGATCCCTACTTGTCCTAACTACAATTGACAAAAGAAGGGTATTATGTGTATGAAGTTGTTTTGCAGGTACTTTGTGCTTGGATTATAGCTCCATCAATCTTCTCTTCCTCACAAAAAGCTTACCAAAACTCTGCCGAATTGCTTCCTTGAATTCTCACCAAGAACATAGCCGAACCATCTCCACCGCCTTTCATAAAAATCATTCCAATCATCAACACCAATCCACTTGCCGAATTCTTCAACAAAGGTTGTCACTTGGATTGTAATTTTCGATGGCTTTAGTTTCTTTGTATTTATACATTAATTTGTCTATGAATTATGTATGGATTCTTGGTTCCGATTTTGGTTTTGTTATTTATTCATGGGATTTCCGAATTCTTGTTATATTGTTTGGTTTACTTGTGTTTAATTACCGAATTATGCTTGTGATTTAATTGAATATGGTATGATGGGCAGTAGGCTATTTTTCAAGCACCCTATAGGATGGCCCCAGCTGAATTGAAAGAATTAAAAACTCAGTTGTAAGAGTAGGTGGATAAAGGATTTATTCAGCCTAGTGTGTCTCCATGGGGCGCTCCAGTGCTGTTTGTTAAGAAGAAGGATGGTACGTTGAGGCTCTGTATTGACTATAGGAAGCTAAATCAAGTAACTGTGAAGAACAAATATCATTTACCTCGCATTGACGATTTGTTTGATCAACTACGAGGTGCCTCAGTCTTTTCTAAAATTGACTTGAGGTCAGGATATCATCAGTTACGTATTAGGGAGCCTGATATAATTAAGACTGCTTTCCGATCACGATATGGTCATTATGAGTTCCTGGTAATGCTTTTTGGATTGACTAATGCACCCGCAGCTTTTATGGATCTTATGAATAGGGTGTTTCGTCCATATCTTGACCGTTTCGTGATTGTGTTTATTGATGATATTTTGGTATACTCTAAAAATATGAAGTTACATGCTAGGCATTTGCGGTATGTCCTTCAGACCTTGAGGAATAATCAGCTGTACGCCAAATTTAGTAAGTGTGAATTTTGGCTTAGTAGCGTGGGGTTCTTAGGCCATGTTATTTCAGCTGAAGGAGTTAGTGTGGATCCTCAAAAGGTAGAGGCTATAACTCAATGGAGTAGACCTACCAATGTAACAGAAATTCGTAGTTTCGTGGGCCTGGCAGGCTATTATCGACGTTTTGTGCAGGACTTCTCGAGAATTGCAGCTCCTCTCACAAGGTTAACCAGAAAGGGAGTTAAATTTGAGTGGTCAGATAAATGTGAGCAGAGTTTCCAAAGAACTCAAGATCCGGTTAACTAGTGCCCCGGTTTTGACCTTACCAAATGTTGGTTGCATCACCTAACTAATATTATGTGCAAATTTGTGATGCTTCCTACTCCCAAGAATAGGAGGTCAAGTTTTAGTATAAGGGGAATAAGTAAGAGTATCGTACCCAAGGGATTGGGGGAAACTCTATCCTAACTAGATTACCGAAAAATAAAACCTAGAAAACACATGCAATCTACTTTTTACAACTCACAACTTTAGCCCTTTGGAAGCTAAGGTAATGATGATGGTATTAACAAGAGGTGGAGAATCGGCTTGATTGATTTGAGATTTAAAATAAAGTCTTACGTAAAAGTAATCTAAGATAATTAAATTGTAGAGACTAAATTAACAAGAAGAGTAGAGACTTAGGCATCACACCTACCCTAACTCATGCACAAATGTAATTTAAAAGTTGATGTGAAACATGCTTGACAAACATCCCCCTAGTGCTTTGGTGAAGCTACCAAGAAACTAACTAATCATGCAATTTAACAAAGTCTTTTGGAGCCAAGTTAAATCACACAACCTTAATCCCAATTATATTACCTTATAATACAAGTGGGCTATGTACCACAAGCCTAACGCCCCCTTAGAGCAATTAGACTCAAGGCACAAGCATTAAGACCAAAGTAAGAAATTCAAGCAACTTAGTACTTCCCTTAGAAATACTAAGCCACCACCTAAAGGCTACTCATGCTCATGGATTCAAGAAGTTGTCAAATTCAAGTTTCCAATTCATTAGTTATCTAAACATGTTTCCTAGGTGACAAAGCTAGTTAACACATTTAGTAAGCATAAAGTGTAGAAGCCATAGATTCAAACATGCATCAACATCAAACTTAAAGGAAAATTACATTGTTTGCACAAGTTTGGCTAGGGGCAGCCCTAGCCTCAAATCCAACTACTCACTACTCATTACATACAACAAAGCCATGAACTTGAAATACATCAAAGTAAAAAGAGAAGAAGAGCAAGAAAGAGGGAGATTACCAAGGGTTTGGTACCAAGATACCAAACCTTACCAAGATGTAAGACAAGAGAGTGCCTCTATGTATGGTACTAATGGGTCCTAACAAAGAAAGAACTCCATCACCACCATACACAATCCACACAATCTAATATGAATAAAGAACAAGGCTTGAGGATGAATAAGAGTGAGAGAAGAAAGAAAAGGGTAAGAAAATGCTTCCAAGAATGGTATTAATGGGATCTAAGATGGGAAGAACACCATTAACACCATGCTAATCCACAAAATCTTGAAGAAACAAGTATGTAGTATAAAATATGAGTAGAGGATGAAGAGAAATGAAGTGGGTGTGGTTTTGGTGAAACCCCCAAGCTATCACAACTCTTTCTTACACCAAAACTAAAACTACAAGCTTGCAAAATGGAGAGAGGAATAGTCAATTCGTCCAAAATGAGAGAGGGAGGTATAAATAGGCCTAAATTGATGAATGAAGGGTGGAGATGCAAGGAAATGAAGGGCTAGATGTGGTGGACAAAGAGGGAAGCACAAATTGTGGATCTAGTCTTTATTAAATGACCAAAAACCTCAAAGATATTTTGGTGGAGAAGGAAAAGGTAAGGGCACTCTTGATATTTGGCCATAAGGACAAGGGGACAAGGTCAACATCAAAGGGACAAAGCCAAAGATGTCCCTTTCACTTGTCTTCTTCTCATTTGAATTTGAATTAGCAAGTCTTCTTCCCTCCAATGCTCTTTCATTTGTTGAATATCAGCCATCACCATATTCCGGCCGCCGGAGTTTGACCGGAGTTCTGCCCGTTGACCGGTCAAATTCGTCTTTTGTGAAATTTCCGGTTTTGCTCCTTTGACTTCAATTCTTCACCCGGTTTCTTCAATATGTGCTAGATCCACCTTTTTGACTTGTTTCCCATCCGTAGCTCTATTTCCTAGCATGAATCGGAAACGTAATAAGAAATAGATAAAATACGAAAAGATACAGCAAAAGAATAAGAATAAGACAACAATTATTAGGTAATTATTGACCTAACACCAAATGATAGTGGGGAGTATGTGATTTTCAGTGATGCTTCCAAACAAGGTTTGGGTGATGGAGGTGTTATCCAAGCACAAAATACCTGCAAAACAACTACATACACATAATACCATTCTTGTGTCGAGTGTAGTATTGACAAGTAGGGATCGTTCTATCCGGGGAAATCAAGGGCTTTCAATCACACAAAGTATTGCATAAAAGGGGGTTACGATTTTAATCTAAAAACCTACTGAATTTTTACGAATTTTATTACTTCCTAAGCTATTATTTACATGTGATCAACATCTTCCACACAATCACCAAACACAAATCTCATTATACATGCAACAAAATTAAAACAAGTAATAGGGGCAGCAGCAAATATTGAATTCAAGATCAATTAAGTTCCAATTTAATTAGAGCCAATGCTGTTATTCTAATTATTCAAAACATCACAAGTATCTAGAATCCAACATGCGTGTAATCCTAAACATGGTACTAGTCGGTTTAATAACACAATGCGTAGAAATTAAACACAAATAGCACATAAGCACAATATGTCGAATTGGAACATGTTAGCAAGTATGGCGTCACTCATCTCACATCGACATGTAAATTTCCAAAATTACTCTAGCCCTTAGATAAATACATATCAAAACATAACATGCGTATGATCCAACATATATTAAATCGGCATATGAATTCAACACCTAGATAACAACTGATGGGACCAAAATGCGTGCACAATTTGTACCTGCAAAATGATCGCATACCAATAATACCCTTCTTGTGTCGATTGTAGTTAGGACAAGTAGGGATCGTTCTATCCGGGGAAATCAAGGGCATTTAATTTCATAAAGCATCACATAATAATATGGGGGGATTGGAAATGGTATCTAATATCTACTGAAAATTACGAAAATAAAACCTAAATTACTATATACATTTGATCATCACCTTTCACACAATCACAAAACACAAAACTCATTACACATGCAACGAAATTAAAACAAGTAATAGGGGCAGCAAGCAAATATCAAATTCAAGATCAACTAAGTTCCAATTTAATTAGAGCCAATGCGGTATATCTAATTATTCAAAACATCACAAGTATTTAGAATCCAACATGCGTGTAATCCTAAACATGGTACTAATCGGTTTAACAACACTTCGCGTAGAAATTAAACACAAATAGCACATAAGCACAATATGTCGAATTGGAACATGTTAGCAGGTATGGCGTCACTCATCCCACATCGACATGTAAATTTCCATAATTACTCTAACCCTTAGATAAATACATATTAAATCCAACATGCGTGTAATTCAACATGTATTAAATCGGCATATGAATTCAACATCTAGATAACACTCATGGCCTGCGAATGCATCAAGACATCTCCTTCGGTTCCACACGAATTAAGGAAATAAACCTAATTAAATCAAGAAAATATGCTAAAGCTTGCTGTCCAACATACCATATTCAATTAAATCACATGCATAATTCGGAATTTAAACCCAAGATAACCAAATAATATAACAAGAATTCGGAAATCCCATGAATAAATTACAAAACCAAAATCGGTACCAAGAATCCATATATAATTCATAGACAAATTAATGTATAAATACAAAGAAACTAAAGCCATTGAAAATTACAATCCAAATGACAACCTTTGTTGAAGAATTCGGCAAGAGGATTGGTGTTGATGATTGGAATGATTTTATGGAAGGTGGTGGAGATGGTTTGGCTATGTTCTTGGTGAAAATTCAAGGAAGCAATTCGGTAGAGTTTTGGTAAGCTTTTTGTGAGGAAGAGAAGATGATTTTCTGAAATTATGCCGAGCCATTTATAGGAGAAGCATGAGGGAGAGTTCGGCAAGTTTTGATGGCTGAATCCGAATTCAATTCCTTCCCCTTTTTCTTGTGCGACATTCCTTGATTTTCTTCTTGATTTGTTGCCAAAATAATCCTTAAATAAATGCTGAATAATCTTGCAATATTTCTTCCATTTATTCTTAAAATAATTCAGCCAACTTTCCTTTGAATGATGGGTGAAAATCAGTCCACATTCGTCCTTGAATTCCCTTCCTTCTTTTGCCATAGAAGACCTCCCTTATTTTGTTTGCCGAATTAGTCAAAGAATAAAGATTAATTTCTGAATAAAGCTCCTTCTTAACTCGGCTTCCTTTCCTTATTTTCTCCTCCTTCTTCTCATCTTTCTCTTTCAATTCAGCTGCACATTTTTCTCTTTCAATTTCATTTATTTCCTTCCTTGTTGGGTTCGGCAGCCTATTTAATCCTTGCTTTCCTTATGTATGCACACGTCAAGCACACGCCTAGCACATGCCTAGCACATGCCTAAGCATGCCTTGCACATGCTAGGATTATTTCTGAAAATAAGAAAGAAAAGAATATTAGTTTTGACAAAAATAAAATACATTTATCAATCCTAATCCAAAAAGGATTCCTACTTCAATTATGACTTTTGCCGAAACTTCACATTTTCTTCATTTTAAGCACATTTTCACAAATTCACTACCAAAAACTCAAGACTCGATCTAATGACTTAATTCTACAACAATAAGGTTAAACATTGCATAAATGGGGGTAAAAACATATTAAGAACGTCGCATTTTATGCTCTTATCAACAACCATGGCCTACGATTGCATCTAGACATCTCCTTCGGTTGCACACGAATTATGGAAATAGACCTAATTAAATCAAGAACACATTCAAAACCTACTGCCCATACAACATATTTAATCATATCACATGCATAAATCGGCAATTATATACAAAAATCCCAAACATTTATAACAAAGATCCAAAGATCTCATATATAATTATCAATACCAAAAATAAATCCAGAAATTAAAACATATTTCATAGACAAAAGTATGTTTAAATACAAAGAATTAAAAACCAATAAAGTACAATCCATGTTACAACCTTATGAAGATTCGGCAAGGATTGGTGGAGGTTGGAATTATGTGAAAGGATGAAGGTGGAATCGGCAAGAACTCTTGGTACAATTTCTGAAAATAAATGGGCAGGGATTCGGCAAGGTTTTTGAGGGGAAGAGAAGATGCTTTTTATGAATACAAAGTGTTGTATTTATAGGGAAGAGGCAAGCTAGGGTTCGGCAAGTGTGAAGCACAAGGAAAACCAAATCCAAGTTGGATATGGTTTCGGCAAGGGTAATATTCTTCCACCCGATTTCTTCTTTTCTTTTTTTTTTTCTTTAATTCGGCCAAGACTTCCTCTCCATGCATATTGCTGCCGAAAATCTCTTCCAAAATCTTCAATTTAATCCTCAAATAATTCGGCAATAAGCAATGAATCAAGCTTCAATGAGGACAACATGCATTCCAAGCTTTTCTCCTTTCTTCTTTTCCAAAATTCACATGATAATAGCTGAATAAATGCCTTGTTATCCTCATCTTTGCCGAAATATATCATGACTTTTCTTCAATTAATCCTTCTTTAAATCGGCAAATAGTTCTTGAATGTTGTTACAAGGAAACCAAAACCAATTTGGTTTCCTCCTTCTTTCTTTCTCCTACAGGCATGAATATTGTTTCTTCCGAAAATTCACCCAATAATCCTCCATTAATCTTCTCTTTAATTCCTGAAAAATAAGAATAAGAATTATATTAAAAAGAAGATAAAAAGATGTAGCATAATTATCATGAGTAAGAGTCCTAGATAGATAAGGAATCCTAGTCCAACAAGGAGTTGTATTCTCAATGAAATTCTTTCGACATTACAAAAACGTCGAGCGTTTGTAGACTCCTTGTTCGACTAAGACTCTTCAATTCGTAGACTTCAATTAAGACTCAAACTCGTAGAATCCTTATTCAACTGGGATTCCTACTTTGGTAAGGATTCCTTTTCCAAATAGAGTTCTACTTGAAAAAGGAGTCCTAGTCACATTAAAACTCTTATTAGGAATCCTAGTTCAATAAGGACTCCACCATAATTATGCATTTTCACAATTTATAGCACAAACCGATTCCACACAAATATTAGAAACGACGAAAGATAAAGAAATCAATTCCGACAAGTTTCCTAGTCAAAACAGGTTTCCTAGTCCAAACAGGATTCCTAGTACAACAAGGAGTCCTACTCAAACTAAAACTCTTCACAAATCGACATTTCTGCATTTTTAGCTCAATTTATTCACCAACACTTGCCAACGACTCCAACATGACTCAATGACTCTATATTACAACAATAAGGGATAAGAAATGCATAAATGGGGGGTAAAACATATTAAGAACGTCGCATTCTATGCTCCTATCATTGGGTTGTGTGTTAATGCAAAATGGTAAAGTAATTTCTTATGCTTCTAGACAACTAAAATCACATGAGTTGAATTACCCCACCCATGATTTGGAGCTGGCAGCTGTATACTTAAGCTGTGGAGGCATTATCTGTACGGAGCCAAATGTCAAATTTTTACTGACCATAAGAGCTTGCAGTATGTGTTTACTCAAAAAGAGTTAAACTTGAGACAACGGAGGTGGATGGAGTTGATTAAAGATTATGATTGCACTATAGAATATCATCCAGGAAAGGCTAATGTGGTAGCAGATGCACTTAGTCGGAAACCCTCCACTAGTTTATCACATTTACGGGTAGTTCAAGTTCCACTCCTTTGTGAGTTGCGAGCTACAGGAGTTCAATTATCCACAGATGAGGTAGGTGCTTTGGTAGCCAGCTTCCATGTGAGACCAATCCTAATAGATAAAGTGCGAGAAGCGCAGTTTGAGGACCCATCCTTAGAGCCAATAAGAGTTAAAGTTCTGAGTGGCTCATCTGAAAGTTTTTCCAGTAAAAGTGATGGGACATTATTGTTTAAGAACAAGCTTATTGTTCCAAGTGATCAGATACTTAAACAAGAGATTCTGGAAGAAGCCCATAGCTCTGCTTATGCCATGCATCCTAGTAGTACAAAGATGTATCGAACTTTGAGAGAATTCTATTGGTGGCCAAATATGAAAAGGGAGATCACGACCTTTGTGAATAGATGTTTGAGTTGTCAACAGGTGAAAGCTGAGAGGCAGAGACCCGCAGGTTTACAACAACCTTTGCAGATACCTGTATGAAAGTGGGATCATATCACCATGGATTTTATTTATGGTCTACCTCGTACCCAAAGTGGGCATGATGGTATTTGGGTGGTTGTAGATCGGTTGACTAAGTCAGCCCATTTTCTTCCAGTTCAGAAAACTTTCAAGTTGGAGAAATTGGCCGAATTGTACATGAACGAGATAGTGAGACTCCATGGTGTACCTGAATCCATTATATCCGATCGGGAACCTCGTTTTGTTTCTAGTTTCTGGAAAGAGTTGCAGTCTGCTTTGGGAACCCGATTGCATTTTAGTACTGCCTTTCATCCTCAAACTGATGGTCAATCAGAGAGGACCATCCAGACCTTAGAAGATATGTTGAGGTCTTGTGTAATGCAGTTTAGAGGTAATTGGAATGAGAAACTAGCCTTGATAGAGTTTGCTTATAATAACAGTTACCATTCCAGTATTGATATGGCACCATTTGAATCCCTGTATGGAAAGCAGTGCTGCACACCTCTTTGCTGGAATGAAGTGGGGAGAAAGAACTTGCTGCTCCAAATATCATCCACACCACAAATGAGAATGTCAAAGTTATTAGAGATAAGCTCAAAACTGCCCAAAGCAGACAGAAAAGTTATGCTGATAACCGCCGAAGAGATCTTGAGTTTCAAGTGGGTGATTGGGTATTTTTAAAGTTATCCCCTTGGAAAGGTGTGGTTCGCTTTGGAAAGCGTGGCAAGCTCAGTCCAAGGTATATTGGCCCATATGAGATTACGGAGCGTATTGGCCCAGTTGCTTATCGGTTAGAGTTATCTCCTGAATTATCTAAGATACATGATGTATTTCATGTCTCCATGCTTCGTTAATATATTGCCGATCCGTCGCATATCTTGGAAGAGCAGCCTATTAGTTTAAAGAAAGATTTGACTTATGAAGAACAACCGGTTAAAATTCTAGATCGAAAAGAGCAAGAGCTTAGGAACAAAACCATACCACTTGTGAAAGTGCTTTGGAGGAGTCGTGACATAGAAGAAGCTACATGGGAACTGGAGGAACAAATGAGACATCAATACTCCTATCTCTTCTTTTGACAGGTACATAAATTTCGGGGTCGAAATTTTATAAGGAGGGGAGAATTGATACGCCCCGAACCGTGTTTAACTTCTCAGTAATTTTATTTTTGTTTTTACGTTCCCGGGAGTTGTTTTACAGTTACGAAATTCCTAAAAGTTGACTTTTTATAATTTGAGTCTATCGAGAATTTTCTTGCTACGTTGGGATAACACACGTTAAAACGAATTCGTGGACACGTAGCACACTAAATTCGGAGTTCGGATGAAAAAGTTACGATGTAAAAACCGTAACTTTCCAAATTTGGTCGAGTATAAATAGTCGGAAAAGGAATTTCCGAAAACGGGAAAATTTTTCTTTTCTCTCCTTTTTCTTTTCTTTCTTTCTTTTCTCTCTTTTCTTCCTCTCTTCCTCCCGACGCACGACCCACCGACATCACCACCGCCTCCACGCATCTTCGCCGTCCGGTGACTTTTGGGGAGGAGACTGATCGCATCGGGCTCGTCTCTTCCTCGTGACCTCTCTATACTAGCCGTAGCACGCGTCGCGACCCGAGGAGAGCGCTGCACGCTACTGAAGTTCGGTCTTGGACCGATCAGAACGCCTCAATCCGGCCTCGAGCTGGTGCGATCATTACCTTTTCTTGAAGCCTGAGAGACGTGTGTCAAACCCTCCAAGGGATTGAACCCAATTTGGAACAGGTAAGGAGAAATTCGAATTGGAATTTCTAGGGTTTTGGGGTTTTCGGATTTGGGTGATTTTGATGTTGGAATTTGTGTTATTGAAGGTTGGAATTAGGTCTAGGATGTTGTTTGGAGCCGAATTTGTGAAAATTGTTGTTCGAATTGGTGGAAATTGATGAATTTCAGTTTGGGGATTTTTGGGCCGCCGTTCTTGGCGGCTGCATAGGTTTCGTGTGGCCGAGGCGTTGGGAATGACCTTCTGAGGTTATGACGGTGGTGTTAGACGAAATGGGGGTGAATTTGGCCCTGTGGCGGAGCTGCTGCTGCAGCGGCGGCGGCGCTGTTGCTGTTGCGGCGGCGGAGGTTAAAATGGTAAACCTGAAAGGTAAAAAGGTTAAATGGTAAATGGTAATTAGTAAATGGTAACTCAGTAAATAGTAAATGGTAAAAGTAAGACAGTAACAGTAAAAAGGTAAATTATAAATTCGAAAGTTACTGTCTTGGTTATGAGTTACTGTTTAACTAAATTACTTACTATTTAACTCACGTTAAATGAAGAATAATTACGAGTAAATGGGCATTACGACGATATGATCAGTAAGTGATTAAACAGTCGTAAACTGGTTTAAGCGGGCGCGTAAAGTTTAACCGAAAGTTTTGTACGAGTGAGGCCCTGTAAATTAAGTTTTTATAATTCGATTTCCGAGTTCGGAGTATTTTAAATATATATTTTTTTACAGATCGAGAGGAGACTCGACGTGAGGAGAGCTCGGATCAGCGACAGACCTAATCGTACAGTGAGTGGACTTTTGTTTTAAATTGATGCATGCATAAATCTTTTATTATCGTTGGGATTTATATATTCATGGGTTTATTTTGAAAGTGAAATAGATTATCGAAGGTGGATAAGCTATTTTAATTGCTGATTTATTTATTTTTTTTCGAATTTGAATTGATTTATTTATTAACTCAATTAATTTGACATTATAAAAATCTATATGTATATGGATATTTAGCTGGGAATGAGATTTCCGATGAATATATGATTTCACTTGATTTTGAATATCATGACATGTGTGACATGTTGATTTCATTTATTTTCCACGAGGCTATGATTATGTTTAAGTAAATTTATAAGCCTCCAAAGTGCGGTCGGGGACCGTACTGATTTATGATTTATTAGGGGAATTGTACTTTGATTTTGTTTTCGGATTTTCACCATACCAGGGTCCAGATATGTATATTGATGCTAGCTAGCTTAGTCACCTGAGCCCACCCGAGGTGACGACTTGACCACATATGTCAGATTCACACTCGGTGGTCGACGTGTACAGGTTTAGCGTCGGATGCTATAGAAAGTCTTAGAGACTGACTCTTAGCCTTGGAGGCTCAGTATAATATGGTGGTTGACATTCCCCTATATGCCAATGGGATTGGCTCACTGATATATATGTTTCTTAACCAGCGGGGCTGAGGTTTTTATATTATCGATATATGATATAAATTGTTTTCGTTGAAGCATGCATCATGGTTTTTATTCATGAAAATAAGGAAAGTAATATATAGTTATATTCATTGATTTTTGTCCACTCACGCTAATGTTTTAAATTACTTTCCCTGGGCTCTTTGTTTTAAATTGCCCAGTTTGCAGAGTCGTTCGGTACTAGAAGGACGCTAAACATATAGTTCCTCTTCCGTTGTCAGAAATCGTAGGTTACTTGATTAACCTACTTGTAGTAAATTTCTTTTGTATAGTCGCTCTGATACTTTTGCGAGTTGTAGTAAAATAAAGTTTGTTTACTTATGGGTTATGACCCAAATATGGTAATCATATGTTGCTATAAATTTTAATGTTTATTATAGAAGTTGAATTTCTTATTCTTATGTTGGGAGTTGTTGTGATTTGGGGAGCATATGGCTCCAGGCGTTGAGGTTGGAAATTGCTTTAGAAGTGTTTTTGTTCATTACAGGTTTTAGGGTTGTCCATTTTAAGATTTGCTTTACCGATTTATCGATAGAGTTAGTCTTGAAGTGGTCCCCGCAGGACCTTATCCGGATTTCAGGGTGTAATCTGGTTCGGGTCCTGTCACTTGCTCCATATGGACTCGTCTCGATATGGCAGGACGCCCGGTGGACACGAAATTGGGTTATTTTTAACTAAAACACTTGAGTAAAAATTGTTTACCTTTGGTGCCTCTTTATTGGAGGTGGCCGGATCTTTCTCAAGGTCTCTTTTCTTCATTAATTCGAGATCCTCTTTGCTTGCCTCACCATGCTCGGCATCATTATTGCCGTATGTATCATCATCGGCTTCATCATTACTCACGGCCTCACTCTTCTTCTTCGGCACTCTTGGTGCCGGTCCTTCAAGAACTCTACCACTCCTTGTGGTAATTGCTTGTACTTGCTCCTTTCTAGGATTCTTGACAACATTCGAGGGCAGCTTCCCTTGCTCATTGAATTGCCCCATGAAGTCCACAACTTGCCACATTTGATTCTTGAGCTCAATTATATCCTTGGCATTGGTTTGTTGTCCCACCAACAAAGCTTGTGTGGAAGCGTTCAATTGACTTTGCCCTATAGCTAGAGACTTCAGAGTCTTATTAAAATTAGGTGTAGTAGGCACACCTTGATTATGGGAAACGAATGGAGCTTGTGGCCTTTAATAAGGTACGGCTGCCCTAGGTTGAAAATGTGCATTCGGTTGAACATTGGGCTTCAGCACGTTATCATTGTTGGACCACCTGAAGTTGGGGTGATCACACCATCTTGGATTGAAGTTATTTTGGTAACCTCCTCCTCCTTGGTATCCCAAAGCGTTCACCTCCTCCAAGCTCTCACTTCCCATTTGAGGGCATTGATCCGTAGGGTGTCCTTCGACACATACCCCACACACTTGAGCTCTTTGGGACTTCAGAAGTTGTGTCATCATGTTTGCAAGCTTATCAACCTTCTCTTCCAATGCCGGATTAGCTCTAGGCTCGTTCACTTGCTTGGAACGTACTTGTGGTTGCATTTGTTGGTTCTTCAAGGCTCTAGTCTCTAACAAGGCCGTGACATCCACATTCCCCTTCTCAAGGAACGATCCTCCTGCTGCTGAATCAAGGAATTCTTTATCATAGTCACGCATTCCTTCATAAAAGTATTGAAGGAGAAGGCCCTCACGAATACCATGAGCTGGACAAGAGGCAATGAGACTCTTGAACCGATCATAATAGTCATCTAACGGCTCGTCTTGAGCTTGCTTGATCCCAGTAATCTGACTCTTCAGCTGAGTCACGCTTGATGCTGGAAACTACTTAAGAAGAAACTCATGTACCATGGTGTTCTAATTGATAATCTTCCCACTAGGCACGGCAAACAACCGCTTTCTCACCTTAACATCAAGTGAAAATGGAAAGGCTCTCATCTTCACAAGTTGTATATCAGCTCCTTTGGGGCACATGGATTCACAAGTGAATTGAAATTGTTGTAGGTGAGAATTCAGATCCTCACCCGCAAGTCCATAGAATTTCGGCAACTCACTCATGAATCCACCACGAAGCTCAAAATCTTCGGATTTACCAGTTGCTACGGCTGGATAAGTGATGTAAGAGAGCACCATGTCGTTCCCAGCTACATGTCCGTTCTGCTCTCTGATCGATGCCGTTCTTGGTGGTGGAGGATTTGGTAAGTCGAATTGCAAGTAACCTTGTGGAAATGGACTTGCTAGCAATTCAAACTCTGGTTCGTCAAACAAGCCTTGATCAAGCTCAGTATCTTCCTCTTGAAACTCATGAAAGGTTGAAGATGATGGTGAGAAGCGTGATGATCCTTGCTTCGAGTGGTGGACTAGGAAAATCAACGTCAAGATCTTCCTCAATGTGAGAATTGGTGATTTCGACGTTAAGATCCTCTTCTTCAATGATTCTTTGAAACTCTCCTTTGATTCGCTTGGTCCAAATTTTATGACTGGACATTCATTGATCTGAGAATTTTCAAAGATTTCAAGGAATTAGAAAACAAAAACACGAAACAAAATTTCAAAGTATAATTAGATTGTATAAGTATGAGTTAGTAATATTGTATTGTATCTTTCTTTGTATAAATCACGAAACTTCAATATTTTTACAAGTATCAAACTTAACGAATTGTATAAGTATAAGTCAAAAAAATTCACAAGTATATAACACACGAAATTTACAAGTATAACAAAGGAAATCGGTCCACAATTCTCAATATTTCCGAAAATATTTAAGCACATCAAATATGTTGAACTTCTTAGAGTCTAATTTCTTTTATTCACACAACTTTAAAATTCAAGGTACATGGAGCAGAGGAGATAACGGTGCAATGGGCTGAAACAACCCAAGGTAGTATCATGCTTTCATCTGATATACCTTAAAAGTTAAAACTTTCAATGTTTTAATTTCAGCCTCAAGATTCACTTTTGCTGAATTTATTCTAAGTTTCAAAGCTCGGTGGACATGCGGCCTAGGTGTTATCGTCTAGACACATAGTTGTTCCGTGGTTTCAGAAGGCTAGAATGAAAGTTCTAAGATGGAGCAAGGCAAGACTCGTTGTTGGTTACCACGGAGAGTAAACTTCCTATCGACTCCCTCACTGAGAAGGAACGTCAGTCTGTGGGCCTTGAGATCTAGTTAAACAAACCTTGACATCCATAATAAAAACAAACGAACTAATAGGCGAACCTTTATGCCCCTTACTTAGTTTAGAACAACCTCGTGTTGACATTACCACAAGTGTTAATAAAAGCCGCCCTCAACCTCATGAAACCTCAAGAGATAACATGAAGGGTTAAGGCTATTATTCACAAAAGTGACCTTACCTATTCCTCTTCCCCTTGAAACTCAAAACAAATCAAACAAAAATAAATCTCTAAACTTCTTAGCAATTTTAACTAAGTGTTACAAACATATATCACATGGTAAAACATATAATTCGGCAACAATAGAAAATCACAAACGAAAATCCTAATTACTATTACAATTCCGGAACTTTAAAAGAAAATTATACACATCCGAAATTTACAAATAAACATTGTTACAAAGTAACACTTCATGAAATTAAACAATTTTGATTTCCCCGGCAACGCCGCCAAAAAATGATGGAATTATTTCCAAGCACATTTGTATTTGCAAAACAACTTCATACATATATTACCCTTCTTGTGTCGATTGTAGTATTGACAAGTAGGGATCGTTCTATCCAGGGAAATTAAGGGCATTTAATCACATAAAGTATCACATATTCATATGGGGGGTTTGGATATTTGTATCTAACAACTACTTAAAATTACGAAAAATAAAACCTAAATTATTATTTACACATGATCATCTTATCCACATAAACACGTAACACGAAATCACTTACACATGTATTAATCAAAATTAAAGACTTACGGCAGCAAGTATCTTTCTCATAGCACTTAAACAAATTCAATTCCAATTATACTTAGAGCCCTCAGCGGTTCATCTAATCGTTAAGACTTCTTAATTATTTAGAATTAACTCAGCATATAACCCTAAACATAGTGTTAATCAGTTTAAAGACACTCAGCGTAGAAATTAAATATGAAGAACACATAAGCACATTAAGCCGAATTAGAGACATGCAACAAGTATGGCGTCACCTCACCTTGCTTTAACATGTTAGTTTTCATGGTTATAACAGCCCTAATTAATCAACCTAAATCACAACAACTCAGCGTATGATGCAATCCAAATTAAATTAGTGGATAAAATCGGCACCTAAGGAACCGCCACAAAGTCAGCCCTTAAGTACACGATTTGTGATGCTCGAACTCATAAAAATTAATCAAATAATATCAAGAACACATGCGAAACCTACTGCCCTTAATCAATAAATTACAATATCAACACACATAAGTTAGTACGAAATCATATAGAAACCCTGATTAGATTTCGGAATTTACATAGAAACCCTGAATGAAAATTCGGAAGTAATACATAAACCATGATTAAAATTCGGAAATCCATAATCAAACTTACAAACCGAAAGTTATAATCCATAAATCCATACAACATCAAATCATAATATATACAGAAAATATATGAAGCCACGAGTTACACGAATCACACTTTAGAAGAACCTTGAAGATGCTTCGATGATGAAGAGGTTGCGGTTTGGAAAGGTAGTGGTGGTTCGGCAACAATAATTTATGTATAGGATTTGTGGAGGCACTTTAGTAGAGTTTCGGCCAAGTATTGTTGAGAGAAGAGATGATTTCTATTGAGGCAGCTGTACCCTTTGTATAGAGGAACCAAGGGAACTAGGGTTTCGGCTCAAGGATACTAGGGTTCGGCACCAAGAGATGTTGCTAATAGGAGCATAAAATGCGACGTTCTTAATATGTTTCTATCCCCATTTATGCATTTCTTATCCCTTATTGTTGTAATATAGAGTCATTGAGTCATGTTAGAGTCGTTGGCAAGTGTTGGTGAATAAATTGAGCTAAAAATGCAGAAATGACGAATTTTGAAGAGTTTTAGTTTAAGTAGGACTCCTTATTGAACTAGGAATCCTGTTTGGACTAGGAAACCTGTTTTGACTAGGAAACTTGTCGAAATGGAATTTTCATCATTTGTCGTTTCTAATACTTGTGTGGTTGCGGTTTGTGCTATAAATTGTGAAAATGCATAATTATGGTGGAGTCCTTATTGAACTAGGATTCCTAATAAGAGTTTGATTGCAACTAGGACTCCTTTTTCAAGTAGAATTCTATTTGGAAAAGGAATCCTTACTAAAGTAGGAATCCCAGTTGGATAAGGATTCTATGAGTTTGAGTCCTAATTGAATTCTACGAATCTAGGAATTTTAGTTGAACAAGGAGTCTACAAATGCTCGACGTTTCTGAATTGTCGAAAGAATTTCATTGAAAATACAACTCCTTGTTGGACTAGGATTCCTTATCTATCTAGGACTCTTACTCATGATAATTGTGCTACATATTTTTGTCTTCTTCTTGATTTATTTCATGATCATATTTTCACGAAATCATGAGAAGACAAATGGGATTAATTCGGCAAGAAATTGAAGATGCATTGCGTGAAGATCAAGAAATAGAAATCCAATTTGGATTTGGAAACTTTCCTATTCTAATAATCTTATCTATTACATATATGTCTTTTTAAGACATCATTTGTCTAGATTAGGACAAGTTTAATGCATGAATTAATTGTGTATTTCTTTTCTTTATTTTCAGATTTACTTGGAGATAAAGAAGGAGATAATTCTTGAGGGAATTTCTGCCGAATTACCATGGTAAAAAGGAGAAGTAATTTTCGGCAAAATGGGATGTGTTGCCGTGAGCTTCAAGAAGGAAAAGATGGATAAGGACTCTTCAAGGCCGGCAAAGAGATGGATTAAATCAAGAATAAATTCTATTATCTTATAGAATTTCGGAAATATAATGGAAAAGAAGATTACTTGCCGTGCAAAAGAAAAGAAGAAGAGAGGGACTTGGAGACTTCATGGCCGGCCAAGATAAGAGATAAATGGTGGAATTAATATCTTTTTACATGGGAAAATCGGAAATTGCATGAGAGAAAAGAGGAAGACTTCTTGTGGGAATCTTCAAGGCCGGCAATACAAGAATGAATGTGGACTCATTGTGAGTTTTGTGCAACAACTTAATGCCGAATTAAAAGAGTCATGCTAGAAGGAATTAGAAGATTTATTTCGGAATCATGCTACACTTATCCAAGATTATATTCGGCAGCAACAAGAGAAGAAAAAGATAATGCTTGCCGAATTCCATCACCTTAAGGGTTTCGGTTTTCTTGGTCACCAAGCTTTGCCGAACCCTAGCTCCTCCTTCTCTCTATAAATACCACACATTGTATTCAGAAAATGATCATCTCTCCCTCCACAAAAAGCGGCCGAATCCCTGCCAAATTATTTCCAGAAATTCCACCAAGAACCAAGGCCGAATCCACCACCATATTCTACCAACAATCCGATCATCATTCACCAATCCTTGCCGAATCTTAACCAAGGTTGTAACATGGATTGTATTATTTTGGATTTTGTTTCTTTGTATTTAAACATAACTTTGTCTATGAAGTATGTTTTGGTTTTTGGTTTTAATTTCGGTATTGATAATCATATATGGGATCTTCGGATCTTTGTTATAATTGTTTGGATATTTTGTATGTGATTGCCGAATTATGCATGTGTTTAATTGAACAGCAAGCTTTAGCATGTTTTCTTGATTTTAATTAGGTTTATTTCCTTAATTCATGTGGAACCGAAGGAGATGTCTAGATGCATTCGCAGGCCATGAGTGTTATCTAGATGTTGAATTCATATGCCGATTTAATACATGTTGATTCACACGCGTTGTTGGTTTTAATATGTATTAATCTAAGGGTTAGAGTAATTATGGAAATTTACATGTCGATGTGAGATGAGTGACGCCATACTTGCTAACATGTTTCAATTCGACAATATGTGCTTATGTGCTTTTTGTGTTTAATTTACATGCGTTGTGTTATTAAACCGATTAGTACCATGTTTAGGATTGCGCGCGTTTCGGATTCTAAATACTTGTGATGTCTTGAATAATTAGGATAAGCTGCGTTGGCCCTAATTAAATTGGAGCTTAATTAATCTTGAAATCGTTTTATGCTTGCTGCCCTATTACTTGTTTTAATTTTATTGCATGTGTAATGAGATTCGTGTTTGGTGATTGTGTGAAAGGTGATGATCAATTGTATATAGTAATCTAGGATTTAATTTTCGTAAACTAGTAGGTAAATAATAATTAAAAATTTCGACACCCCCTTTAATACAATGCTTTGTGTGATTGAAAGCCCTTGATTTCCCCGGATAGAACGATCCCTACTAGCATTCTAGAGTTCATTAAAATCTATGGCACATAATCATGAATATTCAAAGAATGATGAAGTTTAGAATGAATTTTTGTCATTTATCATATTGATCGCACAAGAAGAGAGTATTTGGCACGAAAGCTCACATAGGGTATTATGGAAACAATTTAACTCAAACATGCATGCTTTATTGTATGTCAATCATAATCTCACATGTTCATACCAATCACAATATCCATGAAACTCACAATTAATTTTTATGATTATGCAGAACAATTATCTATGCATTCAAAGATATAATCATCATCGACTCATTTAGGGGCATTTAAGACTCAATCTTAACTAAAACAAACGAAAATTTTTAAATTTTTCTGTATTTTTCTTTTTCTGACTTGAAACAAACTAAAGTAAATAAAAACAAAACATGGAAACATGTATCACTACCCCACACTTAGAAAATTACATTGTCCTCAATGTATATCAAAATAATGTTGTAATTTCTAGGCACATGATAATTCTCATATCTCCATTTATACAATTCAACCAAAAAGAGTTAAGGGATTTAGAAAATGCAAACTCTCGTAGACGGCTCCTTCACAATTTCGGTTGAAATGGGTTGCCTCCCATGCAACGCTTAATTGTTTATAGTTCTTTAGCCTAGACTCTTTCCATGCATACTAGGATCTTGGTGCGTCCTCTAATGATGTTTCCTCAATGGTGTGCTCCTCAAAAGGCTCGTAATAAGGTTTGAGTCGATGCCCATTTACCTTAAATGCTTTACCTGTTTCAATATTTTCAATTTCAATTGCACCATGAACAAACACATTAGTAACAATATAAGGACCAACCCAACGTGATCGCAATTTTCCAGGAAATAACTTAAGACGAGAATGAAATAATAAGACTTTTTGACCAATTTGGAACAATTTTGTTCTCAATTGCTTATCATGGTACACTCTCGTCTTTTCCTTGTAAATCCAAGCGGCATCATATGCATCATTCCTTATTTCCTCAAGCTCGCTCAATTGCAATTTCCTGTGTAGACCTGCCTCGTCTAAATTCATGTTGAACTCTTTTACCGCCCACCACGCCTTGTGCTCTAGTTCGACCGGGAGATGGCATGCTTTGCCATATGTGAGCCTAAAGGGAGACATCCCTATAGGCGTCTTGTAGGCTGTCCTATATGCCCACAAAGCATCATCAAGTTTGTCGCTCCAATCTTTTCTTGTTGAGCCAACAATTTTCTCCAAAATTTTCTTAATCTCCCGATTCGAAACTTCTGCCATTCCAATTGTCTGAGGATGATATGGGGTGGAAACCTTGTGGGTTACTCCATATTTCTTGAGTAACGCCTCTAGTCCTGTTCCAAAAGTGAGAACCTCCATCGCTTATAAGCACACGTGGTACTCCAAACTTGGAAAATATGTTAGTTCTCAAGAATTCTGCAACAACTTTAGAATCATTAGTCCTTGTGGCTTTTGCCTCCACCCACTTTGAAACGTAATCAACAGCCAATAAGATATAAAGATGATAGGAGCACAATGTGCGTCGTTCTTAATATGTTTTTACCCCCATTTATCCAATGCTTAACCCTTATTTTTGTAAGATAGTGAATTCCGGATTTTCGTTATCCAATGCTTAACGAAAATCCTGAATTCCGGAATTTCTGTGGGACACATCGCTTGGAACCAGAGAACGAGCTATACGCCGTTGGAAAGCTCTACGAGTCTAGTTTCTCTGGGACTTGGAATGGCAGCAAAATCTTTCCTGAGCAAAACGTTATGCCAGTTTGAATGCACGAAGGTCAAGTCTGCCGAAAGAAGAAAACCTAAACCGAGTTCTACATGGATTTGGCTTACGAATGTGGACTGAATTCCATCCTTTTTGCAAGATTTTTGGCTGAATTAATTCATGGAAAACCTAAAGAGATATTGCTCAATTATTCAGCCATTATCTTGGGAATTTTCGGCAGAAAATAGAGGAAGAAAATCGCAACAAATCCTGATCAAATTCGGCAGAATTCCTGTGCACGTCATCCAACTTCCACGGACTCTCCCAGACAGCTCACAATGAATCCGAATTCGAGCCTTATATGGATAGAAAGCTACGGGAGTCTAGTTTCCAACCCAACTGGAATCACCTCAATATCTATTTTCTAGATAAAGATATTCCATAATCTTCACTCGAAGGTCAAATCTGCCAGCAGGATAAGTTTGAGAAAAACTAGGTTTTGTAAACCCTATCTGCCTCCCTTGCCTCTATAAATACCACAATATAATTTCAGAATAATTATCTTCTCTTCCCCTCAAAATCCTTGCCGAACCTCTGCCCAAATACCTCCAAGAATTCCTACCAAGAATCAAGGCCGAACCACCCATCACCCTTCCACAAATTCCATCCAATCATCACACCAATCCTTTGCCGAACTCTTGATCAAGGTTGTAATTTGGATTGTAATTTCATGGCTCTTGTTTCTTTGTATTTAAACATTATTTTGTCTATGAAATATGTTTGGATTGTTGGTTTTATTTTCGGTATTATTGATTATGCATGGGATTTCCGAATCTTTGTACTAAATGATTGGTTATTTTGTGTTTGATTACCGAATTATGCATGCTATGTGATTGAATATGTATGATGGGCAGTAGGATTTTATTTATTTTCTTGATTTAATTAGGTTTATTTCCTTAATTCGTGTGCAACTGAAGGAGATATCTAGATGCATTCGAAAGGCCATGAGTGTTATCTAGGTATTAAATTCATATGCCGATTTAATATATGTTGATTCATACGCATGTTATGTTTTGATATGTATTAATCTAAGGGCTCGAGTAATTATGGAAATTTACATGTCGATGTGGGATGAGTGACGCCATACCTGCTAACATGTTCCAATTCGACATATTGTGCTTATGTGCTATTTGTGTTTAATTTCTACACGAAGTGTTCTTAAACCGATTAGTACCATGTTTAGGATTATACGCGAAGTTAATTCTTATTACTTGTGATGTTTTGAATAATTAGATGTTCCGCGAAGGCTCTAATTAAATTGGAACTTAGTTGATCTTGAAACCGATTTTAGCTTGCTGCCCTATTACTTGTTTTAATTTTGTTGCATGTATAATGAGACTTGTGTCTTGTGATTGTGTGAAAGGTGATGATCAATTGTAGATAATAATTTAGGTTTTAGAATTTTGTAAAAATCAGTAGGTAATTAATTATAAAAATCGACAACACCCCCTTAAAGTACAACATTTTGTGTGATTAAATGCCCTTGATTTCCCCGGATAGAACGATCCCTACTTGTCAATACTACAATCGACACAAGAAGGGTATTATGTGTATGTAGTTGTTTTGCAGGTATTTGTGCTTGGATAACATCTCCATCAAAAGAAAGCCTTTGGATGAGGGAAAAGGTCCCATAAAATCAATACCCCAAACATCAAATATTTCATCAATAATTATTGGGTTTAGTGACATTTGATCTTTTGGACCGATATTACCTATTCTTTGGCACCTATCACATGTCTTACAAAATATGTAAGCATCCTTGAAAATCGTGAGCCAATAAAATCAGCTATCCAATAGTTTAAGGGCTGTCCTTCGTGGACCAAAATGTCCTCCACACGCCTCCTTGTGACAAAAAGTTAGGATCGGCCTATGCTCTTCTTGTGGGACACAACGTCGAATGATATGATCACTACAATGCTTCCATAGATATGGATTATCCCATATGTAGTGTCGAGCTATCTTTTTGATCCTTACCTTGGCTGCATGCAAAAATGTACTAGGAAAAGTCTTAGTAACTAAATAATTTACAATATCAGCATACCAAGGTTCATGTGTCTCAATACGAAAGAGCTGCTCATCTGGGAAGGTCTCTCTCAATGGGAGCGTGTCCTCCTCTTGCACAATTCTACTCAAGTGATCTACCACAACGTTTTCACTTCCCTTTTTGTCCTTGATTTCAATGTCAAACTCTTGTAATAAGAGGATCTATCGAATCAAGCGTGGTTTGGCATCTTTCTTCTTCATCAAGTACCTAAGAGCTGCATGATCTGAATAAACTGTCACTTTAGAATTCAAAAGATAAGATCGAAATTTTTCTAAAGCAAATATGACAGCCAAAAGCTCTTTTTCTGTGGTGGAATAATTCATTTGAGCATCATTCAACGTTCTAGAGGCATAGTATATTGCATTCGGCCTCTTCTCATTTCTTTGTCCAAGAACAGCTCCAACGGCATAGTCTGATGCGTCGCACATAAGCTCAAATGACAAGTCTCAATTTGGTGGCGCCATGATAGGTGCCGAAATTAGCAATTCTTTAAGCTTGCCGAATGCTTCTTCACATTCCTTGCTCCACACGAATGGTACGTCTTCCTGCAAAAGAGGACACAATGGTTTTGCCACCAAAGAAAAGTCTTTGATGAACCTTCTATAGAAACCTGCATGGCCAAGAAAAGAACGAACCTCCCTCACAGTTTTGGGGGAGGGTAAATGTTGCATAACATCAATCTTGGCCTTATCAACCTCTATTCCCTTAGCAGATATTATATGTCCCAAAACTATCCCTTGATTAACCATAAAATGACATTTTTCCCAATTCAAAACAAGGTTAGTTTCTACACATCTCTCCAAGATTAATTCCAAATTTTCTAAACATACATCAAAGTCTTGTCCATAAACAGAAAAATCATCCATAAAGACTTCAATGATATTTTCAATATAATCTGAGAAAATGGAATACATACAACGTTGAAATGTACCTGGTGCGTTGCATAAACCAAAAGGCATGCGTCGATAGGCAAACGTACCAAAGGGGCATGTAAACGTTGTCTTCTCTTGGTCATCCGGGTGAATGCAAATCTGATTGTACCCGCTATAGCCGTCCAAGAAACAATAGTACTCGTGTCCAGCTAATCATTCTAACATCTGGTCCATGAAGGGCAAAGGCATGTGATCCTTGCGTGTAATTCAACTTTCTGTAATCGATGCACATCCTATGACCTGTCACCAATCGTTGTGGCACGAGTTCATCCTTGTCATTCGTCACAACTGTGACTCCACTCTTCTTGGGTACAACTTGAACGGATGAGATCTGTTGGCTATCCGAGATCGGATAAATCACGCCACAATCTAGCAATTTGATTACCTCGTCCTTGACAATCTTCATCATTGGAGGATGCAATCGTCTCTGCCCCTCCCTTGTAGGCTTGGCTCCTTCTTCGAGCAAGATCCTATGCACGCATGTAGTAGGGCTTATACCCTTGATATCTGCCAAAGTCCATCCAATGACGGTCTTATTCCTCTTAAGCACATCAGTCAATTGGGTTTCTTGCTGCTCATTCAGCTTTGATGACACAATAACTGGTAGAGTGTCATCATTTCCCAAGTACACACATTTCAGATGATCAGGTAGAGCCTTAAGCTCTAATATTGGGGAATGTTCCACAAATGATAGAATTTTGTTAGTGGAAATGGGAATTGACATGAATTTGTTCTACCTGAAATGGGGTGTTGCATCTAATTCGGCAACAACTTGTGCAATGCATGGTTCAAGTTTAAGCCGTGCTTCCATTGAAGTTCGTTCCCCTTGTGTGTCAATTTCTGCCCCTTGCTCAATAGCTAGTTGCTATTGATCCAATGTTTCTGATAAAACATGTGCAAGAGAATCTACAATATCAATAGCATTGCATGGTTTTGAATCAGACATTGGATACCTCATTGCTTTAAACACATTGAAGCTTATTACTTCACCATCAAACTCCATGGTGAGATTTCCCTCAGCAACGTCTATCTTAGTTCTTGTTGTTCTCATAAATGGTCGCCCCAACAATAGTTGAGTAGAATTAAGGGGCGACTCCTCCATATGTAGCACATAGAAATCTGTAGGAAATTTCAGATTATTTACCTGTACATGAACATCCTCAACATATCACTCAGGATATTTGTTAGACCTATCCGCAAGTTGGATAATCACATTGTCTTTTTTCAAAGGTCCTAGACCTAAGGACTCATACACATTGTAGGGTATCACATTAATTGAAGCCCCTAAATCTAGCATTACATTCGCAAAGTGTGATTGCCCAATAATACATGGAACGGTGAAACTGCCTGGGTCTTTCATCTTTGGAGGGAGCTTGCGTTGGATAATAGCTGAAACTGTCTCGCTCATCTTAACAACTTGCTCCTCTCGAGTATGCCTCCTTGTTGTACATAGTTCTTTTAAGAACTTGGCATACTTCGGTATCTGCCTGATGCATTCTAGTAAGGGTATGTTCACCTCCACCTTGCGAAAGATGTCAAGCACTTTCTCATCTGATTTGTTCTTTTTGGACTTATTGAACCTTGAGGGAAAAGGTAAACATGAAGATGGGTTAGTTTTAACAAACCACTTAGATTAGAATCGTTTACTTTTGGCACTTCCTTGTTGGAAGTTGCTGGATCTTTTTCTAGATCCCTCTTCCTCATTATTTCGAGATCTACCTTGCTCGTATCACATTCGGCCTTGTCATTGCCGTTTGCGTCTATGGTGTCCACGTCTTCATCATGTTCAATAATCACGGCATCACCCTTCTTCTTTTGTGTTTTAGGGATTGGTCCCTCCAACACTCTACCACTCCTTGTGATTACTGCTTGAGCTTGCTCCTTCTTAGGGTTCTTTATAACATTAGAAGGCAGCCTCCCTTGTTCATTGAATTGGCCCATAAAGTCAACAACTTGCCCCATCTGATTCTTTAACTCAGTTATGTCTTTGGCATTGGTTTGTTGTCCTACCAACGAAGCTTGTGTAGATGCATTTAACTGGCTTTGCCCCATTGCTAGAGACTTCATTATCTCATCAAAGTTAGGTGTGTTAGGAACACCTTGATTGTGTGCAATGAATGGGGGGGGGGGGGGGGGGGGGGGCTTTGGTATGGTGCGGCTGCCCTTTGTTGAAATGGCACGCCACTTTGTTGAACATTTGGTGGCACATTAGGCTTGAGCACATTATCATTCTTGCTCCATCTGAAGTTAGGATGATCACGATACCTTGGGTTGAAATTCTGAAATCCTCCTCCTTGGTATCCCAAAGCATTGACCTCCTCTATGCTTTCTCCTCCCATTTGAGGGCATTGATATGTCGGATGTCCCTCAGCACATACCCCACATACTTGAGAAACTTGCCCACGTTGAGATTTCATCATTTGTGCGATCATGTTGGCAAACTTGTCAACCTTTTCTTCTAGAGCCGGATTGGTCCTTGTCTCATGCACTTGCTTGGTTCGGACTTGAGGCCCGAATTGTTGGTTCTTCAATGCACGTGTCTCCAAGAGTGTAGTGGCTTCCTCATTGGTCTTCTCCAAAAACGAGCCTCCAGCAGCTGAATCAAGAAACTCTTTGTCCAAATAACGCATCCCCTCATAAAAGTATTGTAAAAGGAGACCTCGGCGAATGCCATGAGCTGGACAAGATGCCACCAACGTTTTGAAACGCTCATAGTACTCATAAAATGGCTCACCATGTGCTTGCTTGATTCCAGTTATCTGACTCCTCAACTGAGTCACTCTAGATGCTGGAAAATATTTGAGAAGGAACTCGTTCACCATAATGTTCCATGAAACAATTCGTCCGGAAGGTATAGTGAACAACCATATCCTTGCTTTGTCCTCTAGTGAAAATGGAAAGGCTCTCATCTTCACATGTTGAATGTCAGCTCCTCTAGGACACATGGTTTCACAAGTAAACTGGAATTGTTGTAGATGTGAGTTCGGCTCCTCTCCTGAAAGACCATGGAATTTCGGCAATTGATGCAAAAATCCACTCTTTAACTCAAAATCATCCGACTTGCCAGTTGCAACTGTCGGATAGGTGATGTTGGAAGGCGCCATGCCTTCATCCGTGACGTGTCCATTCTGCTCTCTGATCGAACCCATTTGTTGTGGTGGATCAGGTAAGTCGAAATTCAAATGTGTAGGGAATGGACTTGTAAGTAGCTCAAACTCCGGATCTTCGTGGAACAAAGGATTAAGTTCACACGAGACGTTTGATGGAAGTGGTGATGATGGAGATGCTATGTCACGTTCAAAAAGTGATGATGTGGGGGAGACGAATTGGTGTTCAAACAATGGTGTACTCGATGATGCTTGCTCAGTTCTATCTTCACAAATTCTGTTTAAACGATCCTCAATTTCTTGTGACCAACCTGGAATGATTGACATTCATGTACCAGAGAATTTGTGAAGACCAAGTTATTAATAACTAAAAACTAAAATGAAAAGCAAGTAAAAGTTTGTATAAGTATAGTTAGAGTTAGGGGTTAGTAATATGAGTTAATGATATGAAAACAATAACGAATTTTTACAAAGTAAAAGCTTAAGAACGAATTATTGAAGAATAACAAAGTGTAAGTATTAAAAAAAAATAAAAAAAATCAAACAAGTGTAAAAGTATATAACAAAGTATCACAAAATTTACATGTATCAAACAATCATTCGGTTTAACAAATAATAAAGAGTTCGTAATTATGTTTCACGATTTTGCCGAAAATGGCACAATAAACAAACATGTCGATCCCTTAGTGTCTAATTGCTTTTATTCACAACTTTAAAATTCGAGGTACGTGGAGCAGAGGAGATAACAATGCAATGGGCTGAAACAGTCCAAGGTAGTATTATGCTTTTATCCGATATATCTCAAAGATTAAAGGTAACATTTTAAGTCAAGCTTTAAGACGTACTCATGCTCAATCTACTTTAGTTTTCGAAGCTCGGCGGTCGTGTGGCCTAGGTGCTATCGTCTAGACACAAAATTCCGTGGTTTCAGAGGGCTAGAACGAAAATTTTACTATGAAGCAAGGTAAGACTCGTTGTTGGTTACCACGGAGAGCGAACTCCCTATCGCCCCCTTCACTGAGAAGAGATAGCTGTCTATGGGCCTTGAGCTCTAGTTAAACAAACCTTGACAACATAATAGAAACAAACGAACTAATAGGTGAACCTTTTTGCCCCTTACTCAGTTTGAAATATTGTGTTGACAGTACCACTATTGTCTAATAAAAGCCGCCCTCAACCTCATAAAAATGGATTTGCCAAACCATCGCTCGTATGAGTTGGGAGGGCACTACCCTGTTTCCCGGTTATTAATAAAAGCGGATTTGCTAAG
The DNA here is from genome assembly GCA_963682095.1 of Potentilla sterilis. Classification (NCBI taxonomy): domain Eukaryota; kingdom Viridiplantae; phylum Streptophyta; class Magnoliopsida; order Rosales; family Rosaceae; genus Potentilla; species Potentilla sterilis. The sequence continues at coordinate 24,076,485 of OY821763.1, read as the reverse complement.
GCATCATTCGTATGAAGGGTTAAGGCTATAAATTGACAATAGCGACCTTACCTATTCCTTCTTCCCCTCGAAAACCAAAGTACATAAAACACAAATAAACATTTATACTTCCAGCAATTTAACTAAGTGTCACAAACATATATCACATGATAATCATATAAATTTCGGCAATAATGAAAAACCAAAAACGAAAACCTACTTAAATTATTACAATTCCGAAAACTTATTATACAAAACCTGAAACTATAAATTTTAAGCAATCTGAAATTTAAACAAATATACATATGTTTTGGTACAAAGTAATACTTCATTAAATTAAACAATTTTAATTTTCCCGGCAACAGCGCCAAAAATTAATGCGACCATAATACGAGCACAATTTGTACCTGCAAAATTTCATACATATATATTACCCTTCTTGTGTCGAGTGTAGTATTGACAAGTAGGGATCGTTCTATGCGGGGAAATCAAGGGCATTTAATCTCATGAAGTATTACACAATCAAATTGGGGTTTTAATTTGGATTCTATATGCTACTGAAAATTACGAAAATAATATAAATAAAAACCTAAACTATTATTTACACATGATCATCATCTTTCACACAATACAAATTACACAAAACTCACAATCAATTTACCAATTTCGTACAACGTAATATTATAACAGAAAGACAAGTATTCAAGATCAGTTTAAGTTCCAATTTAATTAGAGCCTTCGCGGTTTATCTAATTAGCAAAACTCCTTAATTATTTAGAACTAGCTTCGCGCATAATTCTAAACATAGTGCTAAATAGTTTAAAAACACTTCGCGTAAAAATTAAACCAAGAAACACATAAACACAATGAGTTGAGTTGGAAACATATTAGCAAGTATGGCGTCACCTCATCTCACATCGATATGCAAATTTTCAGAATTACTCTAGCCCAAAGAACTAACACAAGATGAATCAACTTCGCGCATAATTCATCTTATGTTATATTCGGCAAGTGAAACCAATACACAAGGTTCAGCCATGATCAAGGCTGAACTCATACATCAATTTATATGCATATGAATTCAGAAAATAAACCGAAACAAAACCAAGAACACATGCGATTTCAATTACAATATAAACCCTGAATAAAATTGTTAAACATCAAGATCATCATTCGAAAATTAGACAATCAAACAAATTAATCCGAAAATCCAAAACTGAATTAATGAAACCAAATAAGCATCCACAAATATATACAATCTTCATAAACAAAGTATTGTAATTACAAAGAAAACATAAAGCCATGGGAAAAGAGTGAATCACACTTTGATAAATCCTTAAGGAAGCTTCGGCAAAGATGAATTCGGTGATGATGATGGTGTTGAGATTTAGGTGTGGTGGTGATGATGGATTCGGCTTGAAGTATTCTTTGGTATTGTGGTGTTTATTTCGGCAGAGCTTTGGCTTTGTGAAAGTGAAAGACAAGATGATTTTACAAGAACAATGCCGAACTATATATAGGAGAGAGGAGGGTGCTAGGGTTTTATCTCTTAAAAATTCGGCAAAGGGAGCATTAGGGTTTCATCTCTTAAAAATTCGGCAAAGGGAGCATTAGGGTTTCGGCAACAAGAGTTGTTGCCGAATTCTTCTTCTTGTGTCTTGCTTTGCAAAACTCTTCTTTTCCTTTTATTGTTGCCGAAAATCCCTTGATATTTACTGAAAAATTCTTCCTTTTCTTCTTGATTAATTCGGCATAAAACCTAAATAAACTTGCATGGAATCAAGTCTAGATTCATTTAGGTTTTCTTTTTTTAAGTTCGGAAACAAGCTTTCCTTCTTTGATCCGAATTCTTCTTCTCATGTAATCTGAATTCTTCTTCTCCTCTTTGTATAATTCGGAATTAATTTTTTTTCTTACTTGCCGAATTCTGATAAGTCGCCTAAGCGAGCATCAAGCAATAATAACCCTACAATCGTTAGTAGTATAGACATAAGTAGGGATCGTTCTAAGCCGGGGATTAAGGGTACATGAAACATGAGATTGTTAGACAAAAACACATATATACATATGTACATCAAAACGTCACATTGGGGGAAGAATTGGTTCGGCAGCCATAGGGCTGCCCTAAAGTCCTAGGCACGAAAATAAAATAAAGAAAATTAAACTCTAACCTACTATGTACAAGTTTGGTTGACATTCTTCCACAAAGCACTAGCACGAAAAGAATCAAAACACATAACAAACAAGCAAATAAGACTCACGGCAAGGCATTAAAGTGTTCTAGACTCAATTTAACTCCAACCCAATTAGCTCCTAAACGGTATTACTAATCGATTAAGACTCCTCATGTATTTTAAGTGACTAAACGCCTAACCTTCAAATTATACTAGTCATCTTTGAATATTATAAACGACGTAAACAAACATGACAAGTAATTAAGCACAAAGTCTTTTTTATTAGTTGGAAACAAGTTAATTAAGTAAGGCGTCACTCTTCTTATTAACAAGCATGTTCTTTAAATTACTCTAACCCTTGTGAAAACAACACAAATAAAATAACTCGTTGGTTACTTAATCTATATTATTTTCGGCTAATGAGATAAATAATCTACGCAATGCATTTACATAGGCTACCAATCTTTAAGCACACGAATTCAAAGAACAAGTCAAGAAAATCCTAAAATGGAATTAACACATGTTTGTCGATTATCCTACTTAATAATTCATTACATATTTTCCTTACTCTTTAACATGCAATCCGTATTCTTACATCCAAACACCAATTAAAGATAAAGAAAACGAATTGAACATACAAATCATAAAACCAAACTTCAATCCAAACAATACATAGACATAGAGTTTGAAACCAAGAATTCATGCTAACTTCATAGACAAAGTTTAACATAACTCACTACCAGATCGGACAGAATAGCCGACGAAAAAAATTTCGTCTACTATGCCAAATTTTCGTCGGCTATTCCTTCTACCGACGAAACTTTCGTCGGCTATAATTCATCGGTAAAAGGGCGTCGGTAAAACGAATGGTCGACGAAAATAACGAAATCGTCGGATATTTTCTAGTATGGCCGATGATATCACCGACGAAAATTCATTTTGTCGACCAAACCTGGGCAAAATATCCGACGAAATTCGTCGGATATTTTCGAGTATGGCCGACGATTTCGTAAACTATAGCCGACGAATTTCGTCGGCTATTTGTTCTGAAATATAGCCGACGATTTCATCTATTTCGTCGGTTATTTCGTTAGAATATATTAATATTTTAATAGGCATTAATTAGTTGTAACCGACGAAATAATGTCATTTTCGTCGGCTATAACAGTTATAGCCGACGAAATTTGGTAAAAATCATCGGCTATAGCACTTATAGCCGACGAAATAATGCCAATATCATCGGCTATTCTTACATTTTGGGGAAAAAAAATTAAATTAATTTCTAAATTACCATTCCAAGCAACCTGCAATTCACAATGACAATCCATGCATTTACACCAACAAGAAACACGTCTAAATGACTTATTATTTAATTTGTTCCAATATACATAAAATATAACCCTAATCATCACCTAAAGCACTAAAGTCCACCACATAATCCCCAGCATCCTGCTGTCCATCATGCTCGTCATCCTGCTGAATGAACTCGGGAGGTTGAGGCATTGGAGGTTCATCTAACGGTTTAAACGGGGGCGGGGGTTCAAGGCCTTGTTGTTGTGCCGCGAACATAGTATACCACCAGTTTTGTTGGCCGGCGTAGTTGTGTCGCCGAATTCTCTCGCATTCAGCATGCCAACTGGACATTTCAAATGATACTGCTGTGTTCTGCGTTGTTGCTCCTGTGATCTCTGGAACTCGGCCGCCAATCTTGTATTTTCTTCTGCCAATCTCTGCATTTCCCCCCTCATCTGTTGGCTGTCCCTGCCTCCCTTCTTTTGAGCTCCCTTAGTGGTCTTCAGGACCCCTATTCCGGAACATCCCAAACCCCGGCAGTAGTAGTCTTTTGACCGTTGTGGGAAGACTGCGTCGAATATCCGCGCTGCAGTTTGACATTCAATCGGTCGACCTGGCTCAGGGCTTCTTCCAGATCTGCCTCTGAAATGTTCGGTTGTGTCTCCCGAACTACTTCCGGCAACACTTCTTCTTCGGCCCGGTTCACCCTCTCCTAATTGAACGGGAAAAAAAAAATAATTAATATTCTAACAAATATATAATTAAGTAAAATTAATAATTAAAATTTTAAAATCGTAACCAACGACTTACAAGCTGTTTTGTCGCTTGTGGATAAGTCTTCTTGAACGTCTCTACGTACGGGTTGCTATCAGGATGATCTCTAAGCGCCTCCTCCTAATATTGTGAAAATGGCCTAGAACCACCATGATGGGGGGTTGTGTTACGGTGGCGGTTCGCAGAGTTTATCTGAGACCGTTCCTTCAAATAAATAATAAAATATTAGAAAAATGCATAAAAAAATATTAGTGTAATAATTATAAAATAATTAAATTAATAATTAAAATATTAACAAAATAAACATTTATAGTTAAGTTTAGTATTTACCTGCATAAGTGGGTTGTTGAAGTCTACTGTCTTCAACCAACGCCACTCGTACTCCCTGAACATAAACTCTCTTGGAGTACCCATACGACCACGGTTGTCGTATTCGGTAAAGTGGGTACGGAGCTCGTTCTTCCACTCTTTGAACCTACGGAAAAAACAAAAGTGCATTAGAAATATTATTAATATCATAAAATATTTCAAATTATAAGATGAGGAATTCCCAACGTACCTCGGGTTCTGCATCGCGTACGCCCAAACCTGCTTGTGTTCGGCAATCTCGAAGTATGCCTGAAAGATAATATTTTATTAGTTTTAAAATTATAACAATACCGAAAATTATTAAATATTACGATAAAGAAATTAAGTTTTTTAAATTACTCACCGACACTGCATTGTTGACCTCCCTCTTGATCTCTTCCGGCACATCAGCCCACCGTGTCCACAACATAGTGACTCTATCCCTATTTAGAATTTAGTGCCCCCACGCAACCCGCGTAATCGCGGCGTTTTTTCCCCTGAACCTCCTGATTAGGGGTGTTTCTGCCTAATAGATACAGATGAATCCAACTTGATCTCCTGCAATCCTGCTCACTAAGGGGAATACCGGGCGGGCCGGTCTTCTCCTCTCCGATGCCTAAGTTAGTATAGTTGGAATATATATAACCAAGGCACGTATGTAAGCGGGGAGAGAGATAAGTTACCTATTAAAGAGGGTAGTTGGGGCCCTTATATAGGTGGTTGGGGTTGAGGGCTGGCCTTACCCTTCGATGTGGGACTAGTTCCCTTATGTTTGTACCTTCTGGTGCCCTCTTTGGCAGGCAGGCGCCCCCGGCCCCAGGGTCCCAGGTGGCAGGATAGAGTGCTGGACCCCGAGGCCGGGTGCTGGTGAGCCGGTCCCGGGCCTTGGGCCGGGCCCTGGCGCACTTGCTGCGGGTCTGTGGGCCTGCTGTAGCCTCTCTGCGGCTACTGTCAACAAGTCCCCCAAGTTCCCGGTCAAGTGCAATCTTGAATGGGGACTTAATTCTGTCTTGCTCTTGTCCCGCAGACCCGCAGGGTTACTAACCTATCGGTGCCCAGTCCCCCGAGTCCGCGTTAAAGATTGGGCGTGACCGAGGTGAGTACCTGTTACCGATGGGAAGTAATAGTTTATAAGTACGTTTGTAATATAAGTAGTACTGTGGTGCTATGAGCATGGAGTGGGGTGGAACCCGGAGAGTGTATGAGATGATGCCATGATGCCATGCAATAGATGTGTGCATGGAATGATAATGGGGCGTTGAAATCCGCCATGCAAGAGATGTGCATGGAACTCCGGCGGGGCACTCTGCCCTATCGGTACGAAGCGGAGCTTCACTGGGTCACAACCGGGCGATCTGCCAAATCGAAACGGAGTGGAGTTCACTGAGCCTCTACCGGGCGATCTGCCAAAGCGGAACGGAGCGGAGTTCATGGGACCTCGACCGGGCGTTCTGCCATATCGAGACGAGTCCCAGGTGAACTAAAGTACTGGACCTCGACCGGGCGTTCTGCCATATCGAGACGAGTCCAGGAGAATGGGACCTCGACCGGGCGTTCTGCCATATCGAGACGAGTCCATACTGCTCGTACCCGGATAGATGCTCTCGAAGCGGTTGGATGATCACAGCCGGTGAGAGGTCTTCGAGATATACAACGAAGAAGCCATGCAGCCGGTTGAATGATCATAACCGTAAACTGCCATGGTGCAGGGTGGACCTCGACCAGGCGTCCTACCATATCGGGACGAGTCCATACTGCTCGTACCCGGATAGATGCTCTCGAAGCGGTTGGATGATCACAGCCGGTGAGAGGTCTTCAAGCCGGTTGAGAAATCATGACCGGTTGACCTGCAGCAAAGATGGCGTGCAATCGTGGAACCTGGGGAAGTGTGGGAGGGCCTGACTCCTCGGTTCCCACTCCTACCTTCCTGTCGCCAGCGTGTGGGACAAGTGGCTGACATACATTTAAGGAGGAAGTCCATCAGTCCCGTCAGTTATGATGGCGTGGGCAGTTTACCAATGCTGGGACACGTGCCAGCAGGGGGCGGTCTTGAGATGAAGGGCCTGGATTTGTAGGTGTTTGAGTTGCTTTGATTACTTGTTTTTGGAGGGATTTGTAGGTGTTTTCTCGAACGCTCCCTACTTTCCTCCTACCATTGCTCGCTGCTTTCGCAGGGCGGACTGTCCTCGGTTGAGCATATTAATCGGTAAGTTTGTTGATTTCTTTGCCCCGGTGTTGTTCTTGTTTTGGGTTTGTTGTTTTGCGGCGGGGGGGGGGGGGGGGGAGGGATCTCTGTCGCTGACTGAACTGCTCTGCGGCAAACTTGGGGAGAGGCCGTAGAAGGCGCTGTTGTAGCCTGTTGCTGACGAGCGCTAGGGTTTTTTTTTTCTTCCCCTAGGTTAAGATGTCTTCTTCAAGTTTTGACCGGGCTTCCGAATCGGCTGCCAGCGGTCCCATCGTGGATGATGCGGAGAGGCTGGAGGACTGGCTCGGTTCGGAATCCCCGGAGACCGAAGTTGCTGACTGCTCCGGGAGCAGGGCTTCGTCTCCGTCTTTGTCTTCGTCTTCCGGGGCTGAATCCTCGGAGACTGAAATACCGCACGGGGTGCGCCTTGCGGGTGCTCCGGTCGTGATCTACACCATTGGCAGAGGGAAGGATGCTGTGCTGTGTGATGAACCGGAGGGTAGCATGACCCCTGGAGAGATTGCAGCGTTCCGGGAAACGTGGGGTATCCCTGATGAGGTTCTGCTGCGGCCCTTGAATCCTGGAGAGTTAGCCTGCAACCCGGAGGCAGGTTGGGTTGCCGTGCATCAGGACCAGTTCCGGCATGGACTCTCGCTCCCGCTGCCAAATTTCGTGCAGTACATGCTCAGTGCGCTGCAAGTGTCGCCCGCGCAGCTTCCTGGGCTCCAGTGGAGGTGACTACTGAGCCTCGGCTGCCTGTACGAGTTTTCCGGGATGAATATACCAACGGTAAACGAGTTCCGGTCCTTGTATAGGCTGTCGTACTCAAGGAAGCAAGGGTCTCGGGGTTGCCTGTCCTTCAACGCCCGGAAACATCCACCGATCATCACCAATATGCCTACATGGGTAGACAACAGTTGGAGGAAGAAGGTAGTGATGGTGGGCGGGAGGTGGCAGGCGAGGAGTAAAATGTACCGGGTTCCTGGCGCCTTTTAACCCATTGGCGACCAGTCGTTCGAGCTATCCGACCTGGAGCATGAGAGGATCTCGACCATACTCGGATGTTGGGACGATCTGGAATGGAGTTCTTTCAACTTTATCCGGCGAGAAGTGCTGGAGTACTGCCAACTCGGGCGGGGTCCCGGTGCGTAGGAAGCCCTTTAGCGGTGATACTTTGTGCTAGTTCTGGCAAAATGCTAACTGTTCGCTTTCCTTGCAGGTGCATCTTCCCGGGCGGTCATCAAGCCCGAAACCACTCTCTCAATGGACGGGGAAGACCTCCTTAACAAGCTGAAGGAGAAAGGCAAGACCGTCTCGCGGACGTCGGTGGACGAGGAGTCCGGCCGGCTCACGACTCATCCGGAGCCTACATCCTGAAGCGGGTGAAGACCCATCATGCCGCGCCCCTGACGATGCCTGGAAAGGGCAAGACTACAGGGGGGCCAGTGAGGATTCCCGGTGGTGTGAACAGGATCCCTAATCGACCGGTGTCAGTGTCGCACGTGGCTCGTGTCGCCCGGGTAAGCGCACGATCTTCTTCTCCAGAAGGCCGAGGAGAGAAACGGAAAGGCGGGGACATTCCCTCCTCCGCGCTGGTGACGCTTACTGGCGGGTCGTCACGGGAGAACCTGGCCAAACAGTTCAGGGTAACCAGCGGCGCGCAAACTAGCCCCGCTGCCCGGCAGAGTGGTCCCGCGCCTGCGGAGGCACCAAGGGGAAGCCCGGACAGTGCACTCGTCCGGCAAGTGGCGGCGGACTTGGCCGGCCTTGGTCTGGACAGACCCGGGGTTGCTGGAGCCCTGACGGGCGGGAATCATCCAAAATGCAAGGAATCCGTCCTTCGGGTAAGTACTGCATGGTACCACTACACTGCTTGTAGCTTGTTTTCTTTTGCTGCCTGACTAACTGCCTTTGCTGTTGTGCAGTTGTTGTACAGTTTGTTCCAACCGGACGCGAGCAAGGAACTGTCGGAGCTGAAGAGACAGATAGCTGCTCTATCGGAGGCCCGACAGCGCCTGGAGGTGGAGAAGTCCCGCTCGGATCGGGAGAAGGCCAGATCGGAGGAGAGGGCCAAGAAGCTGGAGGAGCAGAACCGGAGCCTGGAGAAGGAGAGGGCCGAACTGGAAGCCAAGGTGGACGAGCTCCAAGTGGGAGCTGCCGCTCTGCGCGCCGCCACTGCCGCTGCGACCGTGGAAGAGGACCCGGAACTCTATGAGCGGGTTGTTCTCAAATACCGCAAGAGCGATCAGTTCCTGGAGTTTCTGGTGAAGGCCAGGGAAGAGGGCATCTCGGATGCGTACACGGAATGGTCGGGGAAGGGATGGTTAGACACTTCCCTGATGCCGATTGCTGCTGAAGGAGATATCCATGAGCAGTCGGACATCCATCAGGAGGCGGTGGAGGGGCAGCCGGAAGAAGCGATTCGCTCGGACATGGATTCTTTTACCAACGGTGCCGAGTCTCCCTGAGCCAGAGTCAACACCGGAACTGAGGTCAACGACGAGGGTACCGCAGGAGAGGTTGGCGGATTGCCTGTCGAGGGCGGAGTCGTGACTTCTTAGGATTTTCCTTGCTCTTCTCCTTGTAATCTTTCCGGAACGGTTACTGCTTGTATACTTGCATGATTATGAATATACTTGAACTGGCGGAGCCGGTGAAATTTTCTCAAAAGTAGTTTGCATATATCTGTTTTTACAACGGTTGAACCGGAGACATGTCAAACTAACCGCTCGGAGTTAGCGGGTTTACCAGGCCTGGTCACGTTCCCGGTCGGGGTCCGTTCTTCTTTCCCCTATGTACCGCTGGAGCTGGCCGTTATCGATCAAACCCTGCACCGCTGTCTTGAGAGCGCAGCACTGATTTGTTCGGTGAGTAACCTCATCATGATAAGAGCAGTACTTGCCCGTCTGTGTCGTTGTAAGTTTCCCCTTCGGGTACTTTCTCTTGGGCGGTGGGGGAATGACGCTCCCGTTCTCAAGTAAAATATCCTCGTAGGAAGTGGTGAGAGCGGTGAAGACTTCTTGACCGGCCGGTGGTGCTGGCATGATTGCCAGGGGCCACTCTTGGCGGTACGGCGCCGGCTTGTGCTCGTTCTGGGGTTTATCAGAATAGGGCCTCTGCTGCCGCTGTGGCCAGTTTCTGTTGTTGGCGTTCCGGCTGGGTCGAGCGGTGCGGTTCTCGGCCCGCTGACTGGGCTTGGCTTCCTGGCTGGGCGGAGGGTTCTCTTCCCGGAGATGGTCTTCCTGCTGCTCATCCCGCTTCCTCTTCAGTAGGTGGTGCCCATAGGTTTCATGATCGGCCTGAGCATGTCGGATGGCCATAGCCATCAACTCGTCATACCCCTGCGGGAGTTCTACCCGGACGGCGTAGGAAAACTTGCCCGCTCGGAGCCCCTGTTTAAACGCCATCTCGGCGATGCCTTTGTCTAGGTTTCGAACCCCGGCCGTAGCCGTCAGCCAGCGGTTGACAAAGGTTCTCAGCTCCTCTCCGGGGGCTTGTATGCAGTTGAAGAGGATGGTCAACGTCCGGGCTCCCTCAACTCAGAGAATGAAGCGGCCTACGAACCGGTCGGCTAACTGCTCGAACGCCTCGATCGAGTTCGCTGGAAGCTCGTAGAACCAGCTGAGCGCTTCTCCAAACAAAGTCTCCTGGAAGATGTTGCAGCAGACTGCATCGGAGTAGCCCTTGGCTCAGGTCTGGGATCGGAAACTGTCCAGGTGCTGATACGGGCAACCGGACCCTGAATAGGTGAGTTTGATGGACTTCTGGTTGCCAGATCTCCCAAACTCTATGACCCGGTGCGAGAAAGGGCCCATACGCTCATTAAACCGGGCGCCCTCCATCGGCCGCGCGGCTCTTCTCTCGTTGGCCTCCATTTGGGCCTTTAAGTCTGACACGGTGTTGGCTAACATCTGCAGCGCCCGTGCGGTCGGAGTCTCAACTTCATCCACAGACGAAGCGCGGAGCTGGCGGGAGGTTGGCGTGCTCTTCGGCGGGCCTGCGCCTTCGGGCGACTTTTCTCGCACGGGATCACCGGGCCGACCGCCCGAAGACTGCCCTGCCTCGGTGTGTTGGGGTTGGACCGGTAGGAGTACTGCCTGTGCCTCGGCCATGGCGTCACTACGCTGCCGTCCCCTCTCCAGGGCGGCTACTAGGGCAGCATTCACCGCTTCCATCTCTTCGTACCGGGCGTTGGACTTAGCTCTGTCCCTAACGCTCTCCTCTCTTAGACGATTGACCTCCGCGGCCATTGCCCGTACCTCTCCCGCCATACTGCTATGGCCGGGGCTGTACGTAGGGTCCCGGTCCGGGCTCTCAGATCGATCGCTCGGATCATCTGAGAACGTCAAGGAGAAGCCCCGGTGTTCTGGACTATCTTCATCCTCTGCCGGGCCTTTCCCGCGCGAGCTGTCGTGGTGGGGATCCGGCATGCCGGATGGTCCCCCACAGCTCCCTCCTTCCTGACCGTTGCCCCGGTCGCCGCGCGGCTCCCGCGTGACGGCTGGGGTGGAGGTGAGCGTCTGCACTTGATAGGAGCATAAAATACGACGTTCTTAATGTGTTTTTACCCTCATTTACGCTTTGCTTAGCTCTTATTATTGTAGAATTGAGTAATTAGATCGAGTCTTGAGTCTTTGGTAGAGAATTTGCGAAAATGTGCTTAAAAGGAGGAAAAAGTGAAATTTCGGCAAGTCCTTAGTAAAGTAGGAATCCTTGTTGGAGTTTGATTGTTAAATATGTTTTATTTATGCCGAAACTAATATTCTTGTTCTCTTATTATCAGATTTAATCATAACATGTGCAAGACATGTGCTCGGCATGCATAAGGAAAGCAAGGATTAAATAGGCTGACGAACCCAACAAGGAAGGAAATAAATGAAATTGAAAGAGAAAAATGTGCAGCTGAATTGAAAGAGAAAGAGGAGAAGAAGGAGGAGAAAATAAGGAAAGAAAGCCGAGTTAAGAAGGAGCTTTATTCAGAAATTAATCTTTATTCTTTGACTAATTCGGCAAACAAAATAAGGGAGGTCTTCTACGGCAAAAGAAGGAAGGGAATTCAAGGACGTATGTGGACTGATTTTCACCCATCATTCAAAGGAAAGTTGGCTGAATTATATCAAGAATAAATGGAAGAAATATTGCAAGATTATTCAGCATTTATTTAAGGATTATTTTGGCAACAAATCAAGAAGAAAATCAAGGATTGTCGAACAAGAAAAGGGGGAGGAATTGAATTCGGATTGAAGCACCTAGGGTTGCCGAACTCTCCCTCATGCTTCTCCTATATATAGTTCGGCACTTGCTCAAAGAAAAGGATCTCTTCTCTCTCACTTTTCACTAGCCGAAATTCTGTCCATTTAGCACTATAAATCCAAAGAAAATTCAAGCCGATTCCACCATTCATCACCACCACCGATTACAAGACATCATCCCACCGAATCTTCCTTTGTTGAATCTTCTTCAAGGTTTCTTTTAAAGTGTGATTCACTCATCTCTCATGGCTTGTAATTTTCTGTATAATTACTTAACTTTGTCTATGAAGTTTGTAAGGATTTGTGGTTTGTTATTTGGTTTTATTAATTTTACATTGGATTTCCGAAATTCTGTTATGTGTTTTGGTTTTCTTTTTGTTTAATTGATGAACATGTATATGACAAATTGATTGTATGGTAATAGGGCAGTAACTTTGTTGCATGTTTTGATGATTTTATTTGGTTTATTTTCTGAATTCGTATGCACAACAAGTTTTAGGGTTAAGTGAAGCTTTAGCTAGGCTGATATTGGGTTTAATTCTTTATGTTACCGAACCACAAATATGAGGTAAGTTATACACGAAGTTGATTTATCTTGTATTGGTTCTAAGGAATAGAGTAATTCAGAAAATATGCATGTTGAAGCAAGGTGAGGTGACGCCATACTTGTTGCATGTTTCCAATTCGACTCATTGTGCTTATGTGTTTCTTGGTTTAATTTCTACATGAAGTGTCTTTAAATTGATTAGCACTATGTTTAGGGTTATGCACGAAGCTAATTCTAAATAATTGAGGAGTTTTGAATGATTAGATGAACCACGAAGGGCTCTAGTTATAATTGGAACTAAATTGCATGAAATCGGATTCAATAAAGTTGCTGCCGTATTGTTGTTTGATCAATTTGTTGTATGTCATGTGAGTTTTTGTGTGATGTGTATTGTGTGAAAGAGGTTGATCATATGTATATATTAATTTAGGCTTTATTTTCGTAATTTTCAGTAGATATTAGATACAATTTCCAACTCCCCCATATTTATTTATATGTGATACTTTATGAAATTAAATGCCCTTGATTTCCCCGGATAGAACGATCCCTACTTGTCAATACTACACTCGACACAAGAAGGGTATTATTGGTATGCGATTATTTTGCAGGTACAAATTGTGCACGCAGTGTGGTCGCATCAGCACAAAATACCTGCAAAACAACTACATACAAATAATACCCTTCTTGTGTCGATTGTAGTATTGACAAGTAGGGATCGTTCTATCCGGGGAAATCAAGGGCTTTCAATTACATAAAGTATTGCATAAAAAGGGGGTAACGATTTTTTTTACTAATTACCTACTGAATTTTTACAAAAATTAAAACCTACATTATTATTTACATTTGATCAACATCTTCCACACAATCACCAAACACAAATCTCATTATACATGCAACAAAATTAAAACAAGTAATAGGAGCAGCAGCAAATATCGGATTCAAGATCAACTAAGTTCCAATTTAATTAGAGCCAACGCGGTTATTCTAATTTTTCAAGACATCACAAGTATTTAGAATCCACAACGCGTGTAATCCTAAACATGGTACTAATCGGTTTAATAACACAACGCGTAGAAATTAAACACAAATAGCACATAAGCACAATATGTCGAATTAGAAACATGTTAGCAGGTATGGCGTCACTATCCCACATCGACATGTAAATTTCCATAATTACTCTAGCCCTTAGATTAATACATATTAAAATCCACAACGCGTGAGATCCAACATATATTAAATCGGCATATGAATTCAACATCTAGATAACAACCATGGCCTACGATTGCATCTAGACATCTCCTTCGGTTGCACACGAATTATGAAAATAAACCTAATTAAATCAAGAATACATGCTAAAGCTACTACCCATAATACAAATTTAATCACATCGCATATAAAATTCGGCAATCATATACAAAATTCCCAAACATTTATAACAAAGATCCGAAGATCCCATATATAATTATCAATACCGAAAATAAATCCAAAAACCAAAACATATTTCCTAGACAAAAGTATGTTTAAATACAAAGAATCAAAAGCCAATAAAGTACAATCCATGTTACAACCTTATGAAGATTCGGCAAGGATTGGTGGAGGTTGGATTTTTGTGAAAGATGGAAGGTGGATTCGGCAAAGCTTCTTGGTGGAATTTCTGAATTTATTTGGGCAGAGGTTCGGCAAGGATTTTGAGGGGAAGAGAAGATGATTATTCTGAAATTATATTGTGGTATTTATAGAGGCATGGGAGGCAGCTAGGGTTTACAAAACCTAGTTTTTCTCAAACTTATCCTGCTGGCAGATTTGACCTTTGAGTGAAGATTATGGAATATCTTTCTCTAGAAAATAGATATTGACGTGATTCCAGTTGGGTTGGAAACTAGACTCCCGTAGCTTTCTATCCATATAAGGCTCGAATTCTGATTCATTGTGAGCTGTCCGGGAGAGTCCGTGGAAGTTGGATGACGTGCACAGGAATTCTGCCGAATTTGATCAGGATTTGTTGCGATTTTCTTCCTCTATTTTCTGCCGAAAATTCCCAAGATAATGGCTGAATAATTGAGCAATATCTCTTTAGGTTTTCCATGAATTAATTCAGCCAAAAATCTTGCACAAAGGATGGAATTCAGTCCACATTCGTAAGCCAAATCCATGTAAAACTCGGTTTAGGTTTTCTTCTTTCGGCAGACTTGACCTTCGTGCATTCAAACCGGCATAACTTTTTTCTCAGGAAAGATTTTGCTGCGATTCCAAGTCCCAGAGAAACTAGACTCGTAGATCTTTCCAACGGCGTATGGCACGTTCTCTGGTTCCAAGCGATGTGTCCCACAGAAATTCCGGAAGTCAGGACACAGTCCCAGGAAAATCCTGGTAGTCCCTGGATTGGTTTGCTCAAACTGCCAAGTTGCAGCCTTCATTTGGGTGACTTTCCGAACTCCGATTGATCTGAAATTTTGACACAATACACTTTAGCTTGCCAATTATATGCATACCAAATTTCATCAAATTTGGAAAAGGATAGATCAGTTTAGTACAGGCCTCAATATCACGAAAACAACATATTTTGCACTTTTTGCTAAGGTTTCTTTACTTAGTCATTTTTCTGACAATTAAGCACATTTTCTCCAAAACTCTACCAAAGGGACACTAAACTAAAATATGACTCTATCTTACAAAAATAAGGGTTAAGCATTGGATAAATGGGGGTAAAAACATATTAAGAACGACGCACATTGTGCTCCTATCACTTTGTTGCATGATTTGAGGATTTTATTTGGTTTATTTTCTGAATTCGTATGCACAACAAGTTTTAGGGTTAAGTGAAGCTTTAGCTAGGCTGATCTTGGGTTTAATTCTTTATGTTACCGAACCACAAATATGAGGTAAGTTATACACGAAGTTGATTTATCTTGTATTGGTTCTAAGGGATAGAGTAATTCAGAAAATATGCATGTTGAAGCAAGGTGAGGTGACGCCATACTTGTTGCATGTTTCCAATTCGACTCATTGTGCTTATGTGTTTCTTGGTTTAATTTCTACACGAAGTGTCTTTAAACTGATTAGCACTATGTTTAGGGTTATGCACGAAGCTAATTCTAAATAATTGAGGAGTTTTGAATGATTAGATGAACCACGGAGGGCTCTAGTTATAATTGGAACTAAATTGCATGAAATCGGATTCAATAAAGTTGCTGCCGTATTGTTGTTTGATCAATTTGTTGTATGTCATGTGAGTTTTTGTGTGATGTGTATTGTGTGAAAGAGGTTGATCATATGTATATATTAATTTAGGCTTTATTTTCGTAATTTTCAGTAGATATTAGATACAATTTCCAACTCCCCCATATTTATTTATATGTGATGCTTTATGAAATTAAATGCCCTTGATTTCCCCGGATAGAACGATCCCTACTTGTCAATACTACACTCGACACAAGAAGGGTATTATTGGTATGCGATTATTTTGCAGGTACAAATTGTGCACGCATTGTGGTCGCATCAATTTTTGGCGCCGTTGCCGGGGACAAATTTTTGGTGCCGTTGCCGGGGAAATTAAAATTATTTAATTTCATGATGTGTTACTTTGTATCATTGTATAAATTGTGATGTGCATAATTGTTTATAGTTTCTGTTTTGTATAAGTTTTAGGTTTCGGTATGTAATAGCTTAATTAGGTTTCGGTTTTTGTTTATAATTGCGGCCGAATGTATGATATAATATGTGATTTATGTGTGTAACGTTTAGATAAATTGCTAGGAAGTTAAAGATTTATTTATGTTTAGTTTATTGTAGGTTCTAAAGTGAACGGAATAGGTGAAGTCCCTTTTGTTAATATCAGCTATAACCCTCCATTTGTACCTTGTTAAGGTCACTTGGGGTTGAGGGCGGTTTTTATTAACA
The DNA here is from genome assembly GCA_963682095.1 of Potentilla sterilis. NCBI lineage: Eukaryota > Viridiplantae > Streptophyta > Magnoliopsida > Rosales > Rosaceae > Potentilla > Potentilla sterilis. Next base: position 24,060,033 of record OY821763.1, on the reverse strand, counting down.
CTTGGAGAACTGTCTAACACATGGTTATTCTTAACTGAGTAAGGGGCATAAAGGTTCGCCTATTTTTTTCGTTTGTCTTTAATTTGGTTTCAAGGTTTGTTTAACTAGATCTCAAGGCCCACAGACTGACGTTCCTTCTCGGTGAGGGAGTCGATAGGGAGTTCGCTCTCCGTGGTTACCAACAACGAGTCTTGCCTTGATCCATCTTAGAAACTTTCGTTCTAGCCTTCTGAAAACACGGAATAGTCATGTCTAGACGACAATACTTGGGCCGCACGTCCACCTTGCTTTAGAACTTAGAAAATAACTTTGCATAAATAGATTTATATAGCTTCACAAATGAAAGATGTCTTTAAATTTTAAGGTATATCGGATAAAAGCATGATACTACCTTGGGCTGCTTCAGCCCATTGCACTGTTATCTCCTCTGCTCCACGTACCTTGAATTTTAAAAGTGTTGTGAATAAAAACAATTAGACTCTAAGAGTTCGACATATTTGATGTGTTATAATTTTCGGATACTTTGTGAAACATGAACCGAATTCTTGTGTAAATAACATGTAAATTTTCGTGAAACATTGTGTAAATTTCGTGTGAAAATTTTGTGTGATATACTTAAAATAATTTTGTGTTAACCTATACATATTACTTCTAACTTATTTCTAACCTATACTCTAACTTATTCTAACTCATTCTTTCTAACCTATACATGTTGATTCTCAAGATTCTTGTAGAGTTTAATTGTTCGTTGCAGATCATAAGGAAGAGGTGAAGAATTACATTGTAAACAGTTGATTGGAACTCTCAATAAGTTGGGAAGGACGACAAGTGTTGCAAGAAACGAGTTCCACCACTCTAGACTTGTGTTCATGATTTGCAATTAAATTCTACTAATTAATTGTTGTATATTTGTACACTAACTTTTACTGACTTTTGCTAATTTGCTAACTCTATACTAACTCATTCTTTGAATTCTACAGAAGATCTTATAGCTGAAGGAACTCAGTTTATCAAGGACCTTGTGTCCTAAAATGTGCCTGTTGGGTTCCCACTTCTACTCTCACTATTGTTCTCTCTGATGACGCTATGCGGATTAAGAGTGAAGTGGCCGGCAACAAGTTTAGATGGAAATCGATTAAAGCCTTATATGAGCAATCTGAGGAGCGACTTTTGGTGGATGTACACCTCCAAGAGGCGCTAGTTACGAGTGAACATGAGAAGAGTCTAGGCTAAAGGACTATAAACAACTAAGCGCTGCATGGGAGGCAACCCATTTCAACCAAAATTGTGAAGGAGCCATCTACGAGAGTTTGCATTTTCTTATCCCTAAACTCTTTTTGGTTGAACTGTATAAATGGAAATATGAGAATTATCATGTGCTTAGAAATTACAATATTATTTTGATTTACATTGAGGACAATGTAATTTTCTAAGTGTGGGGTAGTGATACATGTTTCCATGTGTTTTGTTATGTTTTGTTTTATCATTTCGAGTCAGAAATAACAGAAAATTCGTACCATATAAAAAAAAAAAAAAAAAAACAAATTCGTGTGTTTTTGTTATAATTGAGTCTTAAGTGCCCCTAAATGAGTCAATGATGATTATATCTTTGAATGCATAGATGATTGTTTTGCATAATCATAAAAATTAATTGTGAGTTTCATGGATATTGTGATTGGTATGAACATGTGAGATTATGATTGACATACAATAAGCATGCATGTTTGAGTTAATTTGTTTCCATAATATCCTATGTGAGCTTTCGTGCCAAATACTTTCTTCTTGTGCGATAAATATGACAAGTGGCAGAAATTATCTAAACTTCATCATTCTTTGATTATTCAATGATTATGTGCCATAGATTTTAATGAACTCTAGAATGCTAGAACTCACTCTTGTTGATTTTTGAGACTATTATTCATGAAATCCCTTGATTTCGAATATGATTGAGATGATCTTGTTAGGATTACCACTAAAGCCAAATAAAGCATGTGCCTAATTTGTGCCCGTCGTGGGACTCCTTAGTTTTAACCCCTTTGAGCCGAAATTCAGCCATTTTATTTCATCACCATGAAACACATTCCTTGCGCTTAGAATAGTTTTTTCCTAACCCTTGTTATCAAGACTTGGTAAAGCTTAATTTTATTGTGGAATTGTGATTTGGAGTGATGATTTGAAGCAAGTGTGGGGTGAACCTATCCAAAAGCATGAAAGAAATATGATTGCCGAAAAAAAAAAAAAAAAAAAATTCGGCAACAAAACAAAAAGAAAAGCTTTGGATTGAGTTCTTGTTGTGAATTTGGAGTTTGTTTGAAAATTGAAGGTCTATCATTGTATACATGACCTTTGTTCGATTTCACTATGTTTGGGAAGAAAATAATGAAGAATGGGCCCAACAAGTTGAAACTTGGCCCTTGGAGTGAAGTCATAAGAAGTATTGAGTTTTGCTAAGTCTTGGTGACATTTTATCACCATTATCCTAAATACGAATACCTTATGCCGAACCCCATATTTTTCCCTTCTAAAGATCTCTCATGATTCTTAAAATAGGTGAACTTTGTATGTGGAGATTATCTCAAGAGTTGAGCTTATGGTTTTGGTTCATTTGTGCACATAGTTATTATATGAAGTTTATCTTGATAATACTATTCACAAAGTGCCTTTATTTGATGACATATGCAAGTTACTCTTTGTAATTCTCAATCTATTTTCTTGCATATACCTTGAGTGAATAATGCAATTTCATGAGTGAAAAGAAGAGAGTATGCCTAGTGAGGAGGATTGGATTAACTTGACATGTTTACATGCTTATTTTCTCACTTCTCACTTATTCATGCCATGAAAAATGTCTATGACGCTTGAGATTAGTGCGCTTAAATTTGGATGCTTAACTTGAAAGCTATGTGTTTAAAAGATCTTGAGACAATTATTTAGGGGCAGCAGCAGTTTTAGTAGAGTTTTTTTTATTTAGTTTTGCAAAGGGACTAGCAAAAGCTAAGTGTGGGGTAGTTGATAGGAGCATAAAATACGACGTTCTTAATGTGTTTTTACCCTCATTTACGCTTTGCTTAGCTCTTATTATTGTAGAATTGAGTAATTAGATCGAGTCTTGAGTCTTTGGTAGAGAATTTGCGAAAATGTGCTTAAAAGGAGGAAAAAGTGAAATTTCGGCAAGTCCTTAGTAAAGTAGGAATCCTTGTTGGAGTATGATTGTTAAATATGTTTTATTTATGCCGAAACTAATATTCTTGTTCTCTTATTATCAGATTTAATCATAACATGTGCAAGACATGTGCTCGGCGTGGCATGCATAAGGAAAGCAAGGATTAAATAGGCTGACGAACCCAACAAGGAAGGAAATAAATGAAATTGAAAGAGAAAAATGTGCAGCTGAATTGAAAGAGAAAGAGGAGAAGAAGGAGGAGAAAATAAGGAAAGAAAGCCGAGTTAAGAAGGAGCTTTATTCAGAAATTAATCTTTATTCTTTGACTAATTCGGCAAACAAAATAAGGGAGGTCTTCTACGGCAAAAGAAGGAAGGGAATTCAAGGACGTATGTGGACTGATTTTCACCCATCATTCAAAGGAAAGTTGGCTGAATTATATCAAGAATAAATGGAAGAAATATTGCAAGATTATTCAGCATTTATTTAAGGATTATTTTGGCAACAAATCAAGAAGAAAATCAAGGATTGTCGAACAAGAAAAGGGGGAGGAATTGAATTCGGATTGAAGCACCTAGGGTTGCCGAACTCTCCCTCATGCTTCTCCTATATATAGTTCGGCACTTGCTCAAAGAAAAGGATCTCTTCTCTCTCACTTTTCACTAGCCGAAATTCTGTCCATTTAGCACTATAAATCCAAAGAAAATTCAAGCCGATTCCACCATTCATCACCACCACCGATTACAAGACATCATCCCACCGAATCTTCCTTTGTTGAATCTTCTTCAAGGTTTCTTTTAAAGTGTGATTCACTCATCTCTCATGGCTTGTAATTTTCTGTATAATTACTTAACTTTGTCTATGAAGTTTGTAAGGATTTGTGGTTTGTTATTTGGTTTTATTAATTTTACATTGGATTTCCGAAATTCTGTTATGTGTTTTGGTTTTCTTTTTGTTTAATTGATGAACATGTATATGACAAATTGATTGTATGGTAATAGGGCAGTAACTTTGTTGCATGTTTTGATGATTTTATTTGGTTTATTTTCTGAATTCGTATGCACAACAAGTTTTAGGGTTAAGTGAAGCTTTAGCTAGGCTGATATTGGGTTTAATTCTTTATGTTACCGAACCACAAATATGAGGTAAGTTATACACGAAGTTGATTTATCTTGTATTGGTTCTAAGGAATAGAGTAATTCAGAAAATATGCATGTTGAAGCAAGGTGAGGTGACGCCATACTTGTTGCATGTTTCCAATTCGACTCATTGTGCTTATGTGTTTCTTGGTTTAATTTCTACATGAAGTGTCTTTAAATTGATTAGCACTATGTTTAGGGTTATGCACGAAGCTAATTCTAAATAATTGAGGAGTTTTGAATGATTAGATGAACCACGAAGGGCTCTAGTTATAATTGGAACTAAATTGCATGAAATCGGATTCAATAAAGTTGCTGCCGTATTGTTGTTTGATCAATTTGTTGTATGTCATGTGAGTTTTTGTGTGATGTGTATTGTGTGAAAGAGGTTGATCATATGTATATATTAATTTAGGCTTTATTTTCGTAATTTTCAGTAGATATTAGATACAATTTCCAACTCCCCCATATTTATTTATATGTGATACTTTATGAAATTAAATGCCCTTGATTTCCCAGGATAGAACGATCCCTACTTGTCAATACTACACTCGACACAAGAAGGGTATTATTGGTATGCGATTATTTTGCAGGTACAAATTGTGCACGCAGTGTGGTCGCATCAGCACTAATGCAACACGTCCCTCCTCGGCGGTACCTTTCTCTTGACTCATTTCCGAATTATCTTCCAACGGTGTTGCTCACACGACTTTTCGTTCAAGCTTCCCACAGACGGCGCCAATTGTTTCTGCCTAAACCCGGGGGCCTGGTAGATACAGATGAATCCAACTTGATCTCCTGCAATCCTGCTCACTAAGGGGAATACCGGGCGGGCCGGTCTTCTCCTCTCCGATGCCTAAGTTAGTATAGTTGGAATATATATAACCAAGGCACGTATGTAAGCGGGGAGAGAGATAAGTTACCTATTAAAGAGGGTAGTTGGGGCCCTTATATAGGTGGTTGGGGTTGAGGGCTGGCCTTACCCTTCGATGTGGGACTGGTTCCCTTTTGTTTGTACCTTCTGGTGCCCTCTTTGGCAGGCAGGCGCCCCCGGCCCCAGGGTCCCAGGTGGCAGGATAGAGTGCTGGACCCCGAGGCCGGGTGCTGGTGAGCCGGTCCCGGGCCTTGGGCTGGGCCCTGGCGCACTTGCTGCGGGTCTGTGGGCCTGCTGTAGCCTCTCTGCGGCTACTGTCAACAAGGGGGTTCGTTGATCTGGATCCTCCCCCTGCTCTCAACAGTTCTCCTGTGCGTATCAAAACATATGACACCTCTCGTATTCCTGCTTGAACTGCTAGCGGCTGTCCCTATCACATAAACGACGATTGGTTAATAAAATTAAATATTAGTACGTTAATTTTAATAAAACATTTAATTAATAAAATCAAATGTTACCTGATCTCGATCACCCGTCTGTCGACTCTCTTTTCTCCTCGCCAAAATCAGGAGCTCAGGTCTCTCAAATGGCTCATGATGGTATGCCTCTGCAACACTCACGTACTGAGGCATATCAGGCCATATGGGCACACCACGCTCGTCTACCTCGGGTATCGCAGGAATGTTGTACGGGAGGTAGAGTTGATTTGGGAGAGTAGGCCCCTCAGTCGAGTCAGCAGCAGACGGCGCCGGACTCGTCATCGGCTCCCGATGAACCTCAGGCATACGGATCTGATGAACGTCTGGAGCTATCTCGTCCTCAAATAGCTGCCTACTCGACCTCGGAGGATCTGGCCGGAGAGGGGGACGTGAACTGCTCGACGGCCGCCCCGCCGATAAAAGGGTCTGGTGCCGAGAACTCACACTCCTCTGCGGCTGGGATGAATCCATCCTCTGAGGCTGGCTGGTGGTCCTCTCAGGCTGGCTAAGGGTCCTCTCGGAGTCTCCGGAACCGGCAGAACTTCCAAAACCCCTAGATCTAGAAGAACGACGGCCTCCGAATAACTATCTGAATGCATCGGCCATCTGGAGCTTGAGGCATTAATACATTAATTAATATTAAATTATATTACATTAAATAACAAATTCTAATTAATATAATAACCAATAATACTAACATATTTTAAAACATACTAACAAATTAATATTTAAATTTTAACTAATTTTAAATAATACTAACCATTAACATAAATATAACCATTTATATACAAATATAACTATATTTCATCATTAACATATATATACATACAAATAACCATTTATATATTAACATAAATATAACCATTTATATAATTAGGCTACCAATTTATATATATAATTAATTTAACAATTTATATATAACAATTAAAATATACATTAACATATAACCAATATTAACAAATATATAACAATTTATATAATTAATCTACAAATTTATATATATAATTAATCTAACAATTTATACAAATAACCAATATATATAACAATTTAACACACACTTGAATCTAAAAGTTTAGAAAATCTATTCCAACCGTCAGATATCACCGTTAAGATTAAATACATGTATGGAAAAAAATCCAACTTCAGCTGACAACGTTAAAGGCTCGATCGGAACGGTCAACCAGGTGAGTCAAACCTCTAAACGCTTAGTGCTGGGATCACATGCGTGCACAATTTGTACCTGCAAAACAATCTCATACAAATAATACCCTTCTTTTGTCAATTGTAGTTAGGACAAGTAGGGATCGTTCTATCCGGGGAAATCAAGGGCTTTCAATCACACAAAGCATTGTATAAAAGGGGGTTGTCGAAATTTTTATCTATTATTTACCTATTTTTTACGAAATTTAAAACCTAAATTACTATATACAATTGATCATCACCTTTCACACAATCACCAAACACAAATCTCATTACACATGCAATAAAATTAAAACAAGTAATAGGGGCAGCAAACATATAACGATTTCAAGATTAATTAAGCTCCAATTTAATTAGGGCCAACGCAGCATATCCTAATTATCAAGACATCATAAGTATTTAGAATCCGAAACGCGCGCAATCCTAAACATGGTACTAATCGGTTTAACAACACAACGCATGTAAATTAAACACAAATAGCACATAAGCACATATTGTCAAATTGGAACATGTTAGCAAGTATGGCGTCACCCATCTCACATCGACATGTAAATTTCCATAATTACTCTTACCCTTAGATTAATACATGTCAAAACCAACAACGCGTGTGAATCAACATGTATTAAATCGGAATATGAATTCAACATCTAGATAACACTCATGGCCTTTCGAGTGCATCTAAACATCTCCTTCGGTTCCACACGAATTAAGGAAATAAACCTAATTAAAATCAAGAAACATGCTAAAGCTTGCTGTCCATAAAACATATTTAATCACATCACATGCATAAATCGGCAATCATATACAAAATTCCCAAACATTTATAACAAAGATCCGAAGATCCCATATATGATTATCAATACCAAAAATAAATTCAGGAATTAAAACATATTTCATAGACAAAAGTATGTTTAAATACAAAGAATTAAAAGCCAATGAAATACAATCCATGTTACAACCTTATGTAGATTCGGCAAGGATTGGTGGAGGTTGAATTTTTTGTGAAGGATGGGAGGTGGATTCGGCAAGAAATTCTTGGTACAATTTCTGAAAATAAAATGGCAGGGATTCGGCAAGGTTTAAGTGAGGAAAGGGAGATGATTTTCTAAACACAATGCCGAGCTATATATAGAGGAAGGATGAGACTAGGGTTCGGCAATCTTGATCTCTCAAGAAAACCGAAACTCACAAGGTGATGGAGTTCGGCAAAGCTTTATCTTCAAGAAACCGATTCTATCTTGGTTTGTAATTCGGCACAAAAGTCTTCTTTTTCTTCAATAAGTGTTGCCGAATTATCTCTTCTTTTGTTCTTCAAATAATTCTTTGATTCGGCAACAAGCTAATGCATGTAGCTTTGATCAAGTCCAAGTTCGTTCCATGCCTTGTTCTCTTTTAATTCTGCCGAAAGTCCTCCTCCATTTAATCTCTAATCCATGCATTATCCAAGAAATAATCCAATGAAAATTGGAATTAATCTCCCATAATATTTCTGAATAGGATGCACGGCACAAAAGAAACCAAAACCAAGTTGGTTTCTTCCTCTTTATCTTCACGCAAAGAATCCTCTTTTCTTTTCTTCACTTCCGAAATTCTATAAGAAAATAGAATTAAATCTTCTTTAAATCATCCTCTTGGCCGGCCTTGAAGTATTTGAATCCGATTCATCCTCCTTGAAGTCACACGGCAACAAGTCTCCTTCTTTGCCGAAAATTATCTTTGATAAAGATAATATCTCCTTCTTTATCTCCAAGTAATATCTGAAAATAAAGAAAAGAAATACACAATTAATCCATGTATTAAACTTGTCCTAATCTAGACAAATGATGTCTTAAAAAGACATATATGTAATAGGTAAGGTTAGGAGATTAGGAAAGTTTCCAAATCCATTTTGGATTCTAATTCTTGTTCCACACGCCAAGCATCAACATTTTCTTGCCGAATATTCTTCCATTGTCTTCTCATGAGTTCCTGAAAATATGATCATGAAATAAATCAAGAAGAAGACAAAAATATGTAGCACAATTATCATGAGTAAGAGTCCTAAGTAGATAAGGAATCCTAGTCCAACAAGGAGTTGTATTTTCAATGAAATTCTTTCGACGATTCAAAAACGTCGAGCGTTTGTAGACTCCTTGTTCGACTAAAACTCTTCACTCGTAGACTTCAATTAGGACTCAAACTCGTAGAATCCTTATCCAACTGGGATTCCTACTTTAGTAAGGATTCCTTTTCCAAATTGAATTCTACTTGAAAAAGGAGTCCTAGTTGCAATCAAACTCTCATTAGGAATCCTAGTTCAATAAGGACTCCACCACAATTATACATTTTTATCAATTTATAGCACAAAACCGATCCACACAAATATTAGAAACGACGAAAGATAAAGAAATCAATTCCGACAAGTTTCCTAGTCAAAACAGGTTTCCTAGTCCAAACAGGATTCCTAGTACAACAAGGAGTCCTACTTAAACTAAAACTCTTCAAAAATCGACATTTCTGCATTTTTAGCTCAATTTATTCACCAACACTTGCCAATGACTCTAACATGACTCAATGACTCTATATTACAACAATAAGGGATAAGAAATGCATAAATGGGGATAAAAACATATTAAGAACGTCGCATTTTATGCTCCTATCAACTACCCCACACTTAGCCTTTGCTAGTCCCTTAGCAAAACAAATAAAATGACTCAACACTACAGCCCCTAAAATGATTGTCTCAGGATCTTTAAACACATAGCTTTCAAGTTAAGCATTCGATGTAAGCACAATAATCCCAAGCGTCATAGACATGTATCATAGCATGAACAAGTAAGAAACGAAAATCACAAGCAATGATATGTTATGTTGATTTCATCCTCCTCACTAGGCATACTCTCTTCTTTTCACTCATGATATGGCAATTCACTCAAAGTATATGCAAGAGAACAGATTGTAAGGCAACAAATAGCTCGCATATTTCATCAAATAAAAGCACTTTGTGAATTAATATTTCAGGAAAAACTTCATATAACAACTATGTGCACAAATGAACCAAAGCCATATGCTCAATTCTTGACAAAAATCTCCACAAATCAAAGTTCACCCATTTTAAGAATCATGAAAAGATCAACATAAAGGTGATAATGGGGATTGGCATAAGGCATTCACATTTAGGATGTGGTGATTAAACGTCACCAAGACTTGGCAAAATTAAATCCTCCTTATGACTTCACTTCAAAAGGACCAAATTTTATCATGTTGGGCCCAAACTTCATTCTTTTCTTCCCCATAACATAGTGATCATGGACAAAGGTCAAATATAACAACAATAGACCTTCAATTATCACACAAACTCCAATTTCACCATAAAATTTCGTCCAAAACATTCTTCATTGCCGAAATAATTAATTTTTCTTTTTCTCGGATCAATTCTTTTTCTTCTTTTTCTATCCGATTTTTCCTTTCTTTTTATTTTGTTCGGCAATACATTTTCTTTTCTCAATAATTGGACAAGATCACCCCACACTTACTTCTCAACATCACATCAATTCACAAATTTCAATTAAATTTTACCAAGTCTTGACAACAATGGTAAGGATAAACTATTCTAAGTTCAAGGAAAGTGTATCAAGGTGATGAAATAAATGGCTCAATGTTGGCTCAAGGGGGTTAAAACTAAGGAGTCCCACGACGGGCACAAATTAGGCATAAGCTTTGTTTGGCATTGGTGGTAATCCTAACATGATCTTTTCAATCCTTTTCAAAATCAAGGCATTTCATGAATAATAGTCTCAAAAATTGTCAAGAGTGAGTTCTAGCATTCTAGAGTTCATTAAAAGCTATGGCACATAGTCATTGAATAATCAAAGAATAATGAAGTTTTGAGAAATTCTGCCCATTTTTATCACTCAAGAAGAAAGTATTTGGCATCAAAGCTCACAAAGGTTATTATGGAACAAAATCAACACAAACATACATGCTTATTACACAATTAAGTCCAAGTCTCAAATGTTCATACTAATCACAAAGTCCATGAAACTCACAATTATTTTAAAGATTATGCAAAACCATCATCTATGCATTCAAAGATATAATCATCATAGACTATTTAGGGGCACCTAAGACTCAAAAATCAAAAACAAAATTAAAAAGCAACGAAAATAAAGACAAAAAGCACCGAAATTTTTTTAATTTTTCTGATTTTCTGATTTTTTATTTTCTTTTCTTTTATGACTCAAAACAAAAACTCAAAACAAATACAAACATGTGAAACATGTATCCCTACCCCACACTTAGAAAATTACATTGTCCTCAATGTACACATATTATGTAGTAATTTCTAAGCATATGATAAATCACAAGTCCCACATTTATACAATTCAACCAAAAAGAGTTTAGGGTTTAGAAATTCAAACTCTCATAGACGGCTCCTTCACAATTTTGGTTGAAATGGGTTGCCTCCCATGCAGCGCTTAATGTTTATAGTCTACTCAGCCTAGACTCTTCTCCATATCATCAGGATCTTGGTGCGTCTCTGAATTGTATCTCCTCAATGGTGTGCTCCTCAAAAGGTTCGTAGTAAGGCTTAAGTCGATGACCATTCACCTTGAACGCTTTTCCTGATTCAATACTCTGAATTTCAATAGCACCATGAGAGAAAACATTAGTAACAATATAAGGACCAGCCCAACGAGAACGCAATTTTCCAGGAAATAATCTAAGACGAGAATGATACAACAAGACTTTTTGACCAATATGAAACTTTTTGCCTCTTATCATCTTGTCATGAACCAATTTCGTCTTCTCCTTGTAAATCCACGCAGCATCATATGCATCATTTCTGATTTCCTCAAGCTCGCTCAACTGTAATTTCCTGTGAAGTCCAGCCTTGTCAAGCTCCATGTTGAATTGCTTGACCGCCCACCATGCCTTGTGCTCCAACTCTACTGGAAGATGGCACGCCTTGCCATATGTAAGCCGAAATGGAGACATCCCAATGGGTGTCTTATATGCCGTTCTGTAAGCCCAAAGTGCATCATCAAGTCTGTCGCTCCAGTCTTTCCTTGATGGGCCCACAGTTTTCTCCAATATGCTCTTGATCTCTCTGTTGGACACTTCCGCCATTCCGCTCGTCTGAGGATGATAAGGTGTGGATACCTTATGGGTGACTCCATATCTTCTGAGCAAAGCCTCTATTGTTCTGTTGCAGAAATGAGAACCTCCATCGCTTATAAGCACACGAGGTACTCCAAACCTGGAAAATATGTTAGTTCTCAAGAAACCTGCAACAACTTTAGAATCATTAGTCCTTGTGGCTTTCGCCTCCACCCATTTAGACACATAATCAACAGCCAACAAGATATAAAGAAAGCCCTTAGATGAAGGAAAAGGTCCCATAAAATCTATACCCCATACATCAAATATTTCAACAAAGATCATATAAGTAAGGGGCATTTGGTCTCTCTTACCAATGTTACCTGTCCTTTGGCACCTATCACATGTCATACAAAATGTGTATGCATCCTTGAAAATCGTGGGCCAATAAAAACCGCTTTCTAATACCTTGAGCGCTGTCCTCTTAGCTCCAAAATGTCCTCCACACGCCTCATTGTGGCAAAATGCTAGGATCGGCCTATGCTCCTCTTGTGGCACACAACGTCTAATCACTTGATCACTACACGTCCTCCATAGATAGGGATCATCCCATATGTAGTGCCTTGCATTCTTTTTGATCCTTGTCTTGGCTGCCTGCAAACATGTACTTGGAAAAGTTTTAGTAACTAAATAATTGACAATGTCTGCATACCAAGGTTCTTTTGTGTCCACTCGAAAAAGCTGCTCATCTGGGAAAGTTTCCTGAAGTGGTAACGTTTCCTCTTCTCTCACAATTCTGCTCAAGTGATCCGCCACAACATTTTCGCTCCCTTTCTTGTCCTTGATCTCGATGTCAAACTCTTGAAGTAAGAGAATCCATCGAATCAAGCGTGGCTTGGCGTCCTTCTTCTTCATCAAATATCTTAAGGCTGCATGATCAGAATAAACAGTTACTTTAGAATTCAAAAGATATGAACGAAATTTTTCTAAAGCAAAAATTACAGCCAACAATTCTTTCTCAGTTGTAGAGTAATTTAATTGAGCATCATTCAAAGTTCTAGAGGCATAATATATAGCAATCGGCCTCTTCTCTTTTCTCTGTCCAAGCACTGCTCTAACTGCATAGTCTGAAGCATCACACATGATCTCAAATGGTAATGTCCAATCTGGTGGCGCCGTAATTGGTGCTGACGTCAACAATTCCTTCAACCTCAAAAATGCATCTTCACACCCTTTGTCCCATATGAAAGGAACATCCTTCTGCAAGAGAGCACAAATAGGCTTGGCCACCAACGAAAAATTCTTGATGAACCTCCTATAAAATCCTGCATGGCCAAGAAACGAACGTACCTCCCTTACAGTTGTAGGGGAGGGTAAGTGAAGCATAATATCAATCTTGGCCCTATCTACCTCAATACCCTTTGCAGATATAATGTGTCCTAGAACTATCCCTTGTTTTACCATGAAATGACATTTTTCCCAATTAAGTACAAGGTTAGTCTCTACACATCTTTTCAGGATTAATTCCAAATTCTCTAAACATGCATCAAAGTCTTTTCCATAAACACTAAAATCATCCATAAAGACTTCAATGATATTCTCAATATAATCGCTGAAAATGGAATACATACAACGTTGGAATGTACCTGGTGCGTTGCATAAACCAAAAGGCATGCGTCGATAGGCAAACGTACCAAAGGGACATGTGAACGTCGTCTTCTCCTGATCATCTGGGTGAATGCATATCTGATTGTAACCGCTGTACCCATCCAAGAAGCAATAGAATTCGTGCCCAGCTAGTCTCTCCAACATCTGGTCCATGAAAGGCAAAGGCATGTGATCTTTGCGTGTAGTAGCATTCAACTTCTTGTAGTCGATACACATCCTATGACCTGTCACCAATCGTTGGGGCACGAGTTCATCCTTGTCGTTCTTCACAACTGGGACTCCACTCTTCTTGGGTACAACCTGGACAGGTGCAATCCACTGGCTATCTGAAATGGGGTAAATGACTCCACAATCCAGCAATTTGATCACCTCGTCCTTCACAATCTTCATCATGGGGGGGTGTAATCGTCTCTGACCCTCCCTAGTAGGCTTGGCTCCTTCCTCAAGCAAGATCCTATGGACACAAGTTGTAGGGCTGATTCCCTTGATATCCGCCAACGTCCATCCAATGGCGGTCCTGTTCCTTTTCAGCATGCTAGTCAAACGTGCTTCCTGCTGCTCACTCAGCTGTGATGACACAATAACTGGTAGTGTGTCATCGTCTCCCAAGTACACATACTTCAAATGATCCGGAAGCAACTTGAGTTCTAAAATAGGGGCTTGCTCCACAGATGGTAAAATTTTATTAGTGGAAATGGGAATTGACATATACTTACATTGCTTTTTCACGTGGGATGCTGCCTCTAGCTCGGCAACAATATGCATTAGGCTCGGCTCAAGCTTGAGCCGTTCCTCCTTGGTCATCCTTTCCCCATTTGTGTCAATTCCGGCCCCTTGCTCAATAGCTAGTTGCTATTGATCCAAAGTTTCTGATAAAACCTGCGCAATAGAATCAACTACATCAACATTATAGCAAGGTTTTAAATCAGAAATTGGATACCTCATGGCCTCAAAGATATTGAAGCCAATCACTTCACCATCGAACTCCATGGTGAGGTTGCCTTCAGCCACATCAATTTTCGTTCTTGCTGTCCTCATAAATGGTCGCCCCAACAAAAGTTGAGTGGAATTTAGGGGCGACTCTTCCATTTGAAGCACATAGAAATCTGCAGGAAATATCAGATTATTTACCTGCACAAGAACATCCTCAACATATCCCTCAGGATATTTGTTAGACCTATCGGTGAGTTGAATTATTACATTGTCCTTTTTCAACTCGCCTAACCCTAGGGACTTAAACACATTATAAGGCATTACATTAATCGAAGCCCCTAAGTCTAGCAAAACTTTATCAAAATATTGTTGTCCGATTTTACATGGCACAGAAAAGCTGCCAGGGTCTTTCATTTTAGGTGGGAGCTTTCTTTGGAGAACGGCTGAGACCGTCTCACTCATCTTCACCACCTGCTCCTCCCTTGTATGCCTTCTTGTTGTGCATAGCTCTTTTAAGAACTTGGCATACTTTGGAATCTGCTTGATGCATTCCAAAAGGGGAATATTCACCTCCACACGCCTGAATATATCAAGTACCTCCTCATCTGATTTCTCCTTCTTTGATTTGGCAAACCTAGAAGGAAAAGGCAAACAAGAAGATTGGTTAGCATTAACTAAACCACTTGAGTCAGAATTATTCACCTTGTGTGTCTCTGAGGTAGCGGGATCTTTTTCCATGTCCCTATTCTTCATTTTCTCGAGCTCAGCTTTGCTCGGTTCACCATTCTTGTCAGCCTTGTTGCCGTGTAAAGTACCATCATTGCCGTGTGTCACCTTGTCATGCTCGGCAATTGCATCATCATTGCCGTGTGTCTCTTTGTTGGACACGGCATCATCCTCATTACAATCCATCATCACGTCATCAGCCTTCCTTAGTGACGGCCCCTCCAAGATTTTACCACTCCTTGTGGTAATTGCATTTGCTTGCTCATTCTTGGGGTTTTTAATCACCCCACCAGGTAATCTTCCTTGTTCTTGGATTTGCCCCATGAAATCCACAACCTTCCCCATCTGATTCTTCAACTCAGAAATGTCCTTGGTATTGGAAGTAGTGGATTGCAACAATGTGTGAGTTGCATCATTCAAAGATTTCAGCATTGCATCATAATTAGGGTTTGATGATGCTTGAGCATTGTTGTAGAATTGCTGCTGCTGAGGTCTTACATATCCCTGGAATTGCCCTTGAGGTCTTGGTTGAAACACCATTCCTCCTTGATTAGCTTGTGGTGGCGCTATAGGTGTAGGGTTCTGCACATTGTTGTTGTTGGCCCACCTAAAATTTGGGTGATCATTAAATCTGGGGTTGAAGTTGGGGAAGTTGGAACGTTGCTGCCCCTGAAAACCAATTGCATTGGCTTCCTCAAAATTATCACCTCCACCAACTTGTGGACACACATCTGACGAATGCCCCTCCATGCTACACACCCCACAGACTTGGGCATGTTTCTGCTTCATAAACTGGGACATCATCTGAGTGAGTTTCCCCACATCTTCCTTGAGTTCCTTGACAACACTTGATTCCTCATAACCGCTGGCCTCACTGACTCGCCTAGAGGAAGTAGACCCGAATTGTTGTTGATTGGTGAAATGCATTTCCAACAGATTCTTAACCTCCTCTCTGCTTTTCTCCATTAAAGATCCACCAGCTGCTGAATCTAGAAATCTTCTCTCCAAGGGACGCAACCCTTCATAAAAGTATTGTAGTAGAAGACCCTCACGTATCCCATGATTAGGACACGTTGCCACCAAAGCCTTGTACCTATCATAGTACACATCAAAGCTCTCATCTGGCTCTTGTCTGATCGAGGTGATCTCCTTTCTGATCTGCGTCACCCTTGATGATGGAAAGTATTTTGTGAGAAATTCTCTCACCATTGTTGTCCAAGAAACCATCTTCCCAGGTGGTATAGCATAAAACCACTCTTGCGCCCTATCCTCAAGTGAAAAAGGGAATGCCTTCATTCTCACATGTTGCAAATCTGCCCCAGTTGGGCACATTGACTCGCATCTAAATTCGAACTTCTGAATATGGCGGTTGGGATCCTCTCCACTGAGTCCATAAAACTTAGGCAATTGGTGGATAAATCCACCCTTCAGCTCAAATTCTCCTGACTTGCCAGGTGCAACTGCAGGATATGTTACATTACTTGGCCTTACTACTCCTCCTTGTGGCGCATCTACCTGTCCGTTCTCCTCTCTTAGTGAAGTCATTCTGAATGTAGGATCAGGTAAATCAAAGTTCAAGTACTGAATTGGTATGGGACTTTGGAGTAGCTCAAATTCTGGTTCTTCGTGAAACAAAGGGTTAAGTTCACACGAAGCTTCTGATGGAAATGGTGATGGTGGTGCAACAAAATTTCGGTCAAAAAGTGATGAGGTGGGAGAAACAAACTGATGTTCTGGTGTAGAAGTGCTCGGCAAAACTGGCTCTTCCTCTTCTTGGTTGCAAATTCTTTTCAATCTGTCCTCAATTTCTTGTGACCAACCAAGATTCATGTACCTGAAATTATTAAAATTTCGAGGTGTTTAATCAATGAATTTATAAAGAAAAACAAACGTGTATAGTTAGCATGTAACAATTAGTGTTAGGGTAAATATATTACACAAGTATGTTAACGTAAATTCAAGTAACAAAATGTAAGAATGTTACACGAAATTTAAAGTATGTATAAGTGTATGAAAAATTCGCAATATATCACATAAAAGTTCAACGTGTATATGTATAATGACAAACGTAAATTTGTAAGTAATGTTACACGAAAGAGTTACAAGTATATTTCAAAGGTGTATATCACACGAAAATTTACAAATAAGGCTCACACAATTTCACAAGTATAAACAAAAGAAAAATGTGTTTTATGTATCCCTAGTTAAATTGCTATATGATTTGTTTGAATTTTCAAAGTACGTGGAGCAGAGGAGATAACGGTGCAATGGACTGATACAGCCCCCGGTAGTATCATGCTTATTCCGATATACCTCGAAAAATTCAAACCAAGAAACATTTTCTTGTGAGATTAAAAATTTACTCATATCAAACTCATTTAAGGTTCTGAAGCTCGGTGGACGTGCGGCCTAGGTCTATCGACTAGACACAAGATTCCGTGGTTTCAGAAGGCTAGAACGAAAGTACTAATAATGGAGTGAGGCAAGACTCGTTGTTGGACACCACGGAGAGCGAACTCCCTATCGACTCACTCACCGAGAATGAACATCAGTCTGTGGGCCTTGAGATCTAGTTAAACAAACCTCAATACCAAAATTAGAACAAACGAACTATGAATGCCCCTTACTCTGTTGAGAACCTTGTGTTGTCAGTACCACTAAAGTGCATAAAAGCCGCCCTCAACCTCATAAAAACGCAAGCGCTAGTATGAAGGGTTAAGGCTAATATCAACATTAGTGACCTTACCTATTCCTCTTCCCCTCAAAACCATAAATAAACTCAACACAAATAGAGTTTTAAAACTCCCTAACAATTTAAACTAGTTATGCACATCACACGAAAATTTTTGTACAAGTATCTATGTTGGTTCGGTTTTTAGATTATATCGATTATGTAAGTATTATAATTGCCGAAACTTAGGATTTCTAGGTGTCTTTTATTCACACAACTTTAAAATTCGAGGTACGTGGAGCAGAGGAGTTAACAGTGCAATGGACTGATGCAGCCCCTGGTAGTATCATGCTTGATCCGATATACCTCAAAAATTAAAGACGAATTTTATCTTTTGAAGAAAAATAGATTCCACATATGCTCAAGTTATTTTCTAGCGTCTAAAGTGAGGTGATGCTTCGGCACAAGCGGTTGTCTAGGTCGAGCATACTTTACTTTTCTAAGGCGGTGTCGTTAAGAATCACGGAGAGTAAACTCTCTTTAGGAACAAGGCAGGTCTCAAAGTTTTTAACCACGGAGGACAAGTCCCCTATCGACTCACTCACCGAGAATGATCATCAGTCTATGGGTCTTGAGAACCAGTTTTACAAACCTCGCACCAATCAATGAAAATAACTTGCCCTATACTTTGTAAAATAAACTCGGGTCCTAGCGGTCTACAAGTGTTGATTAAAACCGCCCTCAACCTCATAAAAATAATACCAAGTTAGCGTCTTTATGCGTGGGGGGCCAACGATGGACTAATTCCAACATTGTAGGGCCCGTTTCCCAATCTACACAAAAACATACCTAACATGGCATCACTCGTATGAAGGGTTTTGGTTATGATCAACAAAAGAGGCTTCACCTACATGTTACACTTTAGAAACTACAATAAACTACAAGCATACACAAAATCTACCATCTTCCTAGAAATTATCTAAGTGTACAACAATCACAATAAAACATACAAATCGGCAATTAAGAACAAAAACCAAAAACCAAAAATAAAAAATCGGAAATGGAAAACCCTATTTACTATTACACTTCCGAAAATCCTATTAATACATATCCCAAAACTATTGCAAAAATTAAATAATTTACAAATATACAAAGTTACAAACAACACTTTATGAATCAAAATATTATAATTTCCCCGGCAACGGCGCCAAAAACTGATGGGATCACATGCGTGCACAATTTGTACCTGCAAAACAATCTCATACAAATAATACCCTTCTTTTGTTAATTGTAGTTAGGACAAGTAGGGATCGTTCTATCCGGGGAAATCAAGGGCTTTCAATCACACAAAGCATTGTATAAAAGGGGGTTGTCGAAATTTTTATCTATTATTTACCTATTTTTTTTACGAAATTTAAAACCTAAATTACTATATACAATTGATCATCACCTTTCACACAATCACCAAACACAAATCTCATTATACATGCAATAAAATTAAAACAAGTAATAGGGGCAGCAAACATATAACGATTTCAAGATTAATTAAGCTCCAATTTAATTAGGGTCAACGCAGCATATCCTAATTATCAAGACATCATAAGTATTTAGAATCCGAAACGCGCGCAATCCTAAACATGGTACTAATCGGTTTAACAACACAACGCATGTAAATTAAACACAAATAGCACATAAGCACATATTGTCGAATTGGAACATGTTAGCAAGTATGGCGTCACCCATCTCACATCGACATGTAAATTTCCATAATTACTCTTACCCTTAGATTAATACATGTCAAAACCAACAACGCGTGTGAATCAACATGTATTAGATCGGAATATGAATTCAACATCTAGATAACACTCATGGCCTTTCGAGTGCATCTAAACATCTCCTTCGGTTCCCCACGAATTAAGGAAATAAACCTAATTAAAATCAAGAAACATGCTAAAGCTACTGCCCATAATACAAATTTAATCACATCACATATATAATTCGGCAATCACATATAAAATATCCAAACAATTATAACAAAGATCCGAAGATCCCATATATGATTATCAATACCGAAATTAAAACCAAAAACCAAAACATACTTCATAGACAAAGTTATGTTTAAATACAAAGTAACAAAAACCAAAATAATACAATCCATATTACAACCTTGGTTAAGATTCGGCAAGGATTGGTGAGATGGTGATCGAATGATGGAAAGGTGGTGGATTCGGCTTTGCTCCTTGGTATGAAATTTGAGGGAATAATTGGGCAGAGATTCGGCAAGGATTGGTGAGATGGTGATCGAATGATGGAAAGGTGGTGGATTCGGCTTTGCTCCTTGGTATGAAATTTGAGGGAATAATTGGGCAGAGATTCGGCAAGGTTTAAGTGAGGAAAGGGAGATGATTTTCTAAACACAATGCCGAGCTATATATAGAGGAAGGATGAGACTAGGGTTCGGCAATCTTGATCTCCAAGAAAACCGATTCTATCTTGGTTTGTAATTCGGCACAAAAGTCTTCTTTTTCTTCAATAAGTGTTGCCGAATTATCTCTTCTTTTGTTCTTCAAATAATTCTTTGATTCGGCAACAAGCTAATGCATGTAGCTTTGATCAAGTCCAAGTTCGTTCCATGCCTTGTTCTCTTTTAATTCTGCCGAAAGTCCTCCTCCATTTAATCTCTAATCCATGCATTATCCAAGAAATAATCCAATGAAAATCGGAATTAATCTCCCATAATATTTCTGAATAGGATGCACGGCACAAAAGAAACCAAAACCAAGTTGGTTTCTTCCTCTTTATCTTCACGCAAAGAATCCTCTTTTCTTTTCTTCACTTCCGAAATTCTATAAGAAAATAGAATTAAATCTTCTTTAAATCATCCTCTTGGCCGGCCTTGAAGTATTTGAATCCGATTCATCCTCCTTGAAGTCACACGGCAACAAGTCTCCTTCTTTGCCGAAAATTATCTTTGATAAAGATAATATCTCCTTCTTTATCTCCAAGTAATATCTGAAAATAAAGAAAAGAAATACACAATTAATCCATGTATTAAACTTGTCCTAATCTAGACAAATGATGTCTTAAAAAGACATATATGTAATAGGTAAGGTTAGGAGATTAGGAAAGTTTCCAAATCCATTTTGGATTCTAATTCTTGTTCCACACGCCAAGCATCAACATTTTCTTGCCGAATATTCTTCCATTGTCTTCTCATGATTTCCTGAAAATATGATCATGAAATAAATCAAGAAGAAGACAAAAATATGTAGCACAATTATCATGAGTAAGAGTCCTAAGTAGATAAGGAATCCTAGTCCAACAAGGAGTTGTATTTTCAATGAAATTCTTTCGACGATTCAAAAACGTCGAGCGTTTGTAGACTCCTTGTTCGACTAAAACTCTTCACTCGTAGACTTCAATTAGGACTCAAACTCGTAGAATCCTTATCCAACTGGGATTCCTACTTTAGTAAGGATTCCTTTTCCAAATAGAATTCTACTTGAAAAAGGAGTCCTAGTTGCAATCAAACTCTCATTAGGAATCCTAGTTCAATAAGGACTCCACCACAATTATACATTTTTATCAATTTATAGCACAAAACCGATCCACACAAATATTAGAAACGACGAAAGATAAAGAAATCAATTCCGACAAGTTTCCTAGTCAAAACAGGTTTCCTAGTACAACAAGGAGTCCTACTTAAACTAAAACTCTTCAAAAATCGACATTTCTGCATTTTTAGCTCAATTTATTCACCAACACTTGCCAATGACTCTAACATGACTCAATGACTCTATATTACAACAATAAGGGATAAGAAATGCATAAATGGGGATAAAAACATATTAAGAACGTCGCATTTTATGCTCCTATCACTTAGAAATGGTAATTGGACTGTCTATATGACGTTTTTGGGCCTGATCGTCAACAGATAATAGTTTCAAATCAATGAGACGCAACTAATCATATAAAAATTTTACAAAATTGATTTAACGAACGTCAGGCTACCCATAGGAAAACGAAAGTAAAAAACAGTTAGCCGCAACATTCGGCACACAGATTTTATTAGAATCTTGTCATTTTTCAACCGTAGATGTATTTCATTAGTTCGGTCATATCTTATTTCACAACATTTTTGCATTTGAAGAGTCTACGTATAGTAACTATTTGAAACTATACATTCACTTAAACACTTGGTAAACAAGTTAAGGAACATTAGTGCATATGTTCTGATTTTGAAACTAAAAGTTTAGAAAATCTATTCCAACCGTCAGATATCACCGTTAAGATTAAATACATGTATGGAAAAAAATCCAACTTCAGCTGACAACGTTAAAGGCTCGATCGGAACGGTCAACCGGGTGAGTCAAACCTCTAAACGCTTAGAAATGTTAATTGGACTGTCTAAATGACGTTTTTTGGCCTGACCTTCAACAGATAATAGTTTCAAATCGATGAGATGCAACTAATCGTATAAAAATTTTCCGCATCTTTCGACACTCAGATTTTATCGAGATCTTGTCATTTTTCAACCGTAGATGTATTTCATTATTTCGGTCATATCTTATTCCACAACATTTTTGCATTTGAAGGATGAAGCAATGGTTTATCGTTAGTGATAGAAAATAGAATATGGTCATTTTTTTAAATCATAGCCGACGAGAGACTCTTACTCGTCGGCTATTCTTTTGTCGCTTTATGTCTAAAATAAAATATGTATTTTTCAATATAGTTATAGCCGACGAAATAATGAATTTTTCGTCGGCTATTATGAGTATAGTCGACGAAATAACAAATTTTCGTCGGCTATTATATGAAAAAAAAAACAGTTGGCATGGAAGTTCAAGCAAAGTTCAGTTGGCAGTTATCTGCACCGAAAACAGTACTCTGTCTCGAAGGACTGGAAACCCTCTGACTGAAATGAAAAAATGGATGAGTTGGTCGAGACGATAGACTTGAATGAACGTCTCAACGCAAAAATTAACCGCAACATTCGGTACACAGATTTTATCGGAATCTTGTCATTTTTCAACCCTTGAATGTATTTTATTATTTTGGTCATATCTTATTTCACAACATTTTTGCATTTGAAGGATGCAGCAATGGTTTATCGTTAGTGATAGAAAATGGAATATGGTCATTTTTTGTTTTTTTTTTTAAAATCATAGCCGACGAGAGACTCGTACTCGTCGGCTATTCTTTTGTCGTTTTCTGTCTAAAATAAAATATGTATTTTTCAATATAGTTATAGCTGATGAAATAATGAATTTTTCGTCGGCTATTATGATTATAGCCGACGAAATAACAAATTTTCGTCAGCTATTATATGAAAAATGTAAAAAAAAACCATTAGGTTTGCACCTCTCGTATTCCTATTTCCTGTTCATATATAACCAAAATTGAACATCAAGAAAACAGAAACCCAGCAGTCAACATATTTCAAATTTTTTTACGGGGTTTGGAACCCAGCCTAGCTGGGAGGCTCATCCCCACGCCCGTTCATTAGAAATTAGTGGATTACAAATGAAATGATTACATCATCTAAATTACTTAATCCGTCGGATTGTAATCGGAATCATCGGATGAGTCTTCTTCGGTTTCTGAATTGCTCGATAGGGGTAATCTATGTCTTTCCTCACCACTAGAGTCCTCGTTAGTTTCTTCATTTGGATCAATATCAACAAGCAGTGGCTCTTCACGTCGAATTCGCACCGGCGTGTCTAGGCGAATAAAAGAGGAGTCAGGAATACCGTTTGAGTTGGGCTCTTGATACGCGGTGCCACCTTCCTTGTTCTCTTCAGCCACTCCAAGTGTAGACGCTCGGTAAATGTTGCGATGGTGGATAGTGTTGACTACTTTCCACGGGTCACCCTTGGCGAGATCATCAAGATAAAACACTTGTTTCACCCATGTGGCTAAAACGAACGGGTCATCCTCATACCATGATGTACTAGTGTTCACAGAAGTTATGCCGTATTGATCGGTTTTCATGCTCTGCGGCCGTGTGTGAAACCATCTACACTTGAAAAGGTGCACTTTCATGCCTTCCCCATAATGCAGTTCCACAACTGAATGGAGAACACCGTAATAGTCAACTCCATCATCCCCACCATGTGCCATAACCCCTGAATTTTGTGTTTTCAGTCTGACGTCTCTCTCTTCATATCGAAATAACACACCATTCACCTTGCACGTCGCATAAACTTTTGAATAGACCGGCTTCATCGCTAGAAGTCTGAGTTCGTGCGACCAATTTGAGTGATTATCATTTTTAATAAGGTCCATCTGCAACCATCAGAATCAACTATAAATATGAATAATTATACACAATAATATATGAATACGTATAGAATAAGGTTAAAGTTACGTACCCAGCGGCCGAAATACTCTGTGAATGTCCGGTTGTGGTAATTGATGGAGCTATAATCCAAGCACAAAGTACCTGCAAAACAACTTCATACACATAATACCCTTCTTTTGTCAATTGTAGTTAGGACAAGTAGGGATCGTTCTATCCGGGGAAATCAAGGGCTTTCAATCACACAAAGTGTTGCACATAAAGGGGTTTGTCGAATTTTAATCTAATTACCTATTGATTTTTACAAATTTAAATCCTAAATTATTATTTACAAATGATCATCACCTTTCACACAATCACAAAACACAAAACTCATTACACATGCAACGAAATTAAAACAAGTAATAGGGGCAGCAAGCAAATATCGAATTCAAGATCAACTAAGTTCCAATTTAATTAGAGCCTTCGCGGTATATCTAATTATTCAAAACATCACAAGTATTTAGAATTAACTTCGCGTATAATCCTAAACATGGTACTAATCGGTTTAACAACACTTCGCGTAGAAATTAAACACAAATAGCACATAAGCACAATATGTCGAATTGGAACATGTTAGCAGGTATGGCGTCACTCATCCCACATCGACATGTAAATTTCCAGAATTACTCTAGCCCTTAGATAAATACACATTAAAACCAACTTCGCGTATGATCCAACATGTATTAAATCGGCAAGTGAATTCAACATCTAGACAACACTCATGGCCTTTCGAATGCATCTAGACATCTCCTTCGGTTGCACACGAATTAAGGAAATAAACCTAATTAAATCAAGAAAACATGCAAAAGCCTACTGCCCATCATACCATATTCAATTAAATCACAAGCATAATTCGGTAATTAAACACAAGAAAACCAAACAATATAACAAGAATTCGGAAATCCCATGAGTAATTAACAAAACCAAAATCGGAACCAAGAATCCATACATAATTCATAGACAAATTAATGTATAAATACAAAGAAACAAAAGCCATTGAAATTACAATCCAAGTGACAACCTTGTTGAAGAATTCGGCAAGTGGATTGGTGTTGATGATTGGAATGATTTTATGAAAGGTGGTGGAAGATGGTTCGGCTATGCTTCTTGGTGAGAATTCAAGGAAGCAATTCGGCAGAGTTTTGGTAAGCTTTTTGTGAGGAAGAGAAGAAGATCTTCTGAATTTAAGTTGTGGTATTTATAGAGGAGAGGAGGCAAGCTAGGGTTCGGCAAGAGTATTCTCCAAGAAAACCGAAATCCCTCCTCCACTTGGTTTCGGTAAAGTCTTTTTTTTTCTTCATGCAATTGCCGCCGAAGTATCCCTTGAACAAAAGCTGAATTGTTGCAACAAAATCTCTTTAATTTTCTCTTTTAATTCGGCAACAAGTAATTGCACAAGGCTTCAATTCTGTCCACAATCATTCCTTGCTTTACTCTTTTCTTCTTTTCCGAAAATCCAAAGATAATTGCTGAATAAGTCTTCAAATTATCTCTTGAATTAATCAACAAATAATTCAGCAATTATCAATGAATCTTGCTTGAGATGTTGTCCACATTCGGAAAAAGAATTCTTCATTATCTCCAAATAGTTGCCGGCCTTGAAGACTCCTCTACAAGTTCTTCCTCTTTTCTCTCATGCAATTGCCGAAAATCTATGTAAAAATAGATTAAATTCCTCCTTTAATTCTTCTCTTTGGCCGGCCATGAGGGCTCCAAGTCCATCTCTTATTCTTTGAAAGCTCACGGCACAATCCTCTCCTTTGTCGAAAATTACTTCTTGAGTAAAAGATATTATCTACTCCTTTATCTCCAAATAAAATCTGAAAATAAAGAAAAGAAATAAAGAATTATTCCATGCATTAAACTTGTCCTAATCTAGACAAATGATGTCTTAAAAAGACATATATGTAATAGATAAGATTATTAGATTAGGAAAGTTTCCAAATCCAAATTGGATTCCTATTCTTGATTTTCACGGCAAAGCATCTTCATTGCCGAAATATCTCCTCAATTCTCCATTTATCTTCTCATGAATTCCTGAAAATAAGATTAAGAAATAAATCAAAAAGAAGATAAAAATATGTAGCACAATTATCATGAGTAAGAGTCCTAAGTAGATAAGGAATCCTAGTCCAACAAGGAGTTGTATTTTCAATGAAACTCTTTCGACTTTTCAAAAACGTCAAGCATTTGTAGACTCCTTGTCCGACTAAAACTCATATTTTCATAAACTTCAATTAGGACTCAAACTTGTAGAATCCTTATCCAACTGGGATTCCTACTTTAGTAAGGATTCCTTTTCCAACTAGAGTTCTAGTTGAAAAAGGAGTCCTAGTTGCAATCAAACTCTTATTATGAATCCTAGTTCAATAAGGACTCTACCATAATTATGCATTTTTAACATTTCTAGCACAAACCGAATCCACACAAGATTTAGAACCGACAAACAATGAAGAATTCCATTCCGACAAGTTTCCTAGTCAAAACAGGTTTCCTAGTCCAAACAGGATTCCTAGTACAATAAGGACTCCTACTCAAACTAAAACTCTTCAAAATTCGACAATTCTGCATTTTAGTTCAATTTATACACCAACTCTTGCCAAAGACTCCAACACGACTCAATGACTCTATATTACAACAATAAGGGATAAGAAATGCATAAATGGGGGTAAAAACATATTAAGAACGTCGCATTTTATGCTCCTATCAGTAATCGAGATCACCTCCTACTTGTTCACAGTTTAGATGCATGTTCTTCCAAAACTGAACTTCTAAACAGTTAATTAGTACCCACCAATGTGCAATGGCTACCACATAATCTTTCAACTTGTTGGAAACTGGCATTTTTCCACCGAGTACAACATCGTCGGAGATGGCTCTCGGGCCGGCACAGACGGGGTCGCCGGCCACCGGGGAGCAAAGCCCAGTGGCCGGATACGGCGTCGCCGCCTCGCCGGTGGCCGGAAACGCCGCATCCGCACCGTACGGACGTCCGCACCTGAAAAAAACTTTATATATATATATACCATTAACAACCATTATTTAAGTTACACTATATATCAACCATTATTTAAGTTAATTACACTATCAACAACCATTAATTAACATATATATATATATATATATAATTAAACTCCACACACACATGCACACACACACACACACATATATATATATATATATATATATATATATATATATATATACGGAGCTTTTCAAATACGGACGTCCGTATTTTAAAGTTCCGTGAGGATTTTCACTTTTTGCTCCACTTCCCGATCGAATTTCATCAAACTTCCTTCTAGACTTATCTAGATCATGTTGTGTAGATCATCACTGCAAAATTTCAGCCAATTTGGTGATTGTTAAGGCCTTCAAACTTCAGTTTTTCTGTTATATATCAAAACCGGGCAGATTTCAGACCGTCCGGTTTGTTTTTTGATTTTGAGGGTCTTAACGATCACCAAATTGGCTGAAAATTTGCAGAGATGATCTACACAACATGATCTAGATAAGTCTAGAAGGAAGTTTGATGAAATTCGATCGGGAAATGGTAGAAAAATGGAAATCCGTACGGAACTTAAAATACGGACGTTCGTATTTGAAAAGCTCCGTGTATATATATATATATATATATATATATATATATATATATATATATATATATATATATATTAACACTAATTAAAATAACATCAAATTAAAACACATAATTAAACTCTAACTTAAAATCAACTCAACTACAACTCAAAATCAACATATATACATACATTCTAACACTAAAACAACAACAAAACAAAAAATTACTTACTAACTCAAAATCACTAAAACTCAAAATCAACATATATACACATATACGTACCTATATATAGCTCCACAATGTAAGAGAGGACGGATTTCAACAATACCCACAGATTTTTCACTCTTTCTCCCGTTTTTTTCGTTTTATTTTTTTAAATGAGTAGCTGCTGTCTAGATCTGAAAATATATAGACTTATAGCCGACTAAAATGTCAATTTCGTCGGCCAAAATTTCAAAAGTTTTCGTCGGCTAATGTTTCAGAGAAAGGCCGACGAAAATCTAAAATCGTCGACTGAAATATGAATATAGCCGACGAATTTTGTTTATACCAACGAAAAAACAGTATCGTCGGCTATGGTTAAACTATGGCCGACGATTTTGTTTTTCCACCGACGAAAAATAAAATCGTCGGCTATTCTATAGAATTACCGACGAAAATTTTTAGTCGTCGGCCGTTTTTTTTTATTTCGTCGGGAAAAACCTTTTTTTCTGGTAATGACTACATAAAAATTACAAAACCGAAAGAGGGGAGTGGATCACACTTTTATAGACACCTTGATGACTTCGACTCGTGTGGATCTGGCGGATGGTGGATGAGATGGCTGCTCGGCAATGGTGTGTGTCGGCAGGAATTTTAGGGTGAGATGGTGGTGATTTTCGGCTAGGGTTTTATGTAGGACTCTTGGGGAAATTTCAGTAGAGCTTTTGCTACATTTTTGCTTTGGAATGTGACCCGTTTTTCTGTGTAAAAGTTGGCTATATATAGAGGAACAATGCTAGGGTTGCCGGCCTCAACAAGGAAAGGAGAATTCCTTTTCCTAGTTGGCTTATGTTTCCTTGTTGAATAATTATTGCATTCTTGGACTTCTTTTTCTGAATTTTCTTCATAGCATGGGCTTCATATCTTCATGAACTTCAAATGTGGACTTGACAACTCTATTTGGTGAACTTGGTCCATGGAAAAATACCAAAAACCCGCCAAGAACACAACCGGCATCAAGCTGCTTGCCGATCGGCAAGCAATCCTAGCTCGGCTAGGAAATCTTCTTTTCTTCATGTTTTCCTCCGTTGCCTTGGCTCAATGTCTTCCTCTATCCTTAAATAAGCTTGGACAATCTTCAAGTATGCAATGGTGCGCCAAAATGTCCATCGAAAACAGAAACAAAGGAAAAGAGGCAGAAACATGGTGGAATCGGCTGGAATGACCTTGCTCCGGTAAATCTGGCATAACTCCCTCCTCGGAGCTTCGATTGATACGATTCTAAATCTCAGAGAAATTAGACACATAGCGCTTCCTCCATATAAAAGGACTTGATCAAATTCCTTGTGAAACGTCGGGAATGAATTTTTGAATTTGGGACACAGTCCCAGAAAAAATCCTGGAACTGCTGATTTGCAGCCATCTTTTGGTTGACTTCACGAACTCTGATTGATCTGTATTTTTGAAACAAAACCCTTTAGTAAGCCAATAATATGCATACCAAATTTCATTAAATTTGGAAAAGGATAGGTCACAATTCCACTCATCTCAGAATCACGAAAAAGACACATTTTGCACTATTTTCCAGAATTCTTATACTTAGTCATTTTTCGGATTCTAAAGCACATATTTTCAAAACTATACCAAAATGACACTAAACTAAATTATGACTCTATCTTAGACAAATAAGGGTTAAACAAAGCATAAATGAGGGCAAATACATGTTAATAT
The DNA here is from genome assembly GCA_963682095.1 of Potentilla sterilis. Classification (NCBI taxonomy): domain Eukaryota; kingdom Viridiplantae; phylum Streptophyta; class Magnoliopsida; order Rosales; family Rosaceae; genus Potentilla; species Potentilla sterilis. The sequence goes on along the minus strand of OY821763.1, from coordinate 24,030,246 downwards.
CGTCGCACATTGTGCTCCTATCAACTACCCCACACTCATCCTTTACTAGTCCCTTAGCAAACTTAAATTAAACTAGACTCTAAACAAACTATTGCCCCTAACAATTTGTCTCAGGCTCGTATGTACACATAGCTTTCAAGTTAATGCATGAGAATGCTAAGCACGAAAATTTCAAGTTTCATGAACATGTAACATCAATAAGAACATGTAAGAGCAAAAAGTAAGCATGTACACATGTAAAACTAATTCAATCCTCCTCACAAGGCATACTCTCTTCTTTTCTCTCGAAACATGGTATTCACTCAACAATATATGCAAGAGAAAGATAATGAATTACGAAGAGTAACTTGCATATGTCAAAGAAACAAAAGCACTTTGTGAATTTTTATTGAAAAACCTCATATAACAACTATGTGTACCAATGAACTAAAACCATATGCTTACTCTTGAGATAATCTCCACAAATCAATTTTAACCATCTTCAGAATCATGAAAAGATCAATGAAAAGGGATGTAATGGGGCTTGGCTAAAAGGTATTCGAAATTTATGGGATAAGGAGGCTCAAAACGTCACTAAGGCCTTTAGCAAAGCTCAATTCTCCTTATGTCTTCTCACCAAGGGTCGAATTTCTTCTTGTTGGACTCATACTTCATTCTTTTCTTCCCCAAAATATAGTGAATAAGAACAAATGTCAAAATATAACAATGTTAGACCTTCAAATAAATACAAAACTCCCGATTCACAACCCTTTCCAAGACTAGATTTAGCAATTTTATCAAAACAAGCCGTGCCTACACTTTATTTATTTTATTTTTTTCTTTTATCTCGGACTTGAGTTTTCATTTTCTTCTTTTTCTGTCCGAATTCAATTTTTCTGTTTTTCTTTTGCTAGGCACGGCACATACAATTTTTCATACAATTTTCAGCTAAGTCTAACCCACACTTGTTCTTCTTCATCACTTCACACGAAAACTCCTTCGAAAATCAAGCTTTGCCAAAACTTTGATCAAGGGTAAAGGCATCACTATACTAAGCTCATGGAAAGTGTTTAAGGGTGATGAAAGAAAAGGCTAATCATAGGCTCAAAGGGGTTTACTAAGGTGTCCCACGACGGGCACAAATAGGGCACATGTTTTATTTGGCAATGGTGGTAAACCTAAAAGATCTTTTCAATCACTTTCGAAATCAAGGTATTTCATGATAAAAACGTTTTGAAAATCAACAAGAGTAAGTTCTAGCATTCTAGAGTTCATTAAAAAGCTATGGCACATAATCGTTGAATATGCAAAGAATAATGAGGTTCATATAATATCATGCTCGAAATTTCCAATTTTTATCACTCATGAAGAAAGCAATTTGGCTCTAAAGCTCACATAGGTTATTATGGAAACAAACTAGCTAAAACATGCATGCTTCGTTAATCAACAAGTCCTACATGCTCCTACCAATGCACATAATCCATGAAACTCACAATTTTAATTGTATGCACAACCATCATCTATGTATGCAAAGAGGAGAAAAACATCATTGACACATTAGGGGCCTCCTAAGACTCGAAACAAACAATTAAACACTATTTTTGTGGAACAATTTTCTGAATTTTCTATTTTTGTATACTAAGCACACGAAAACATAAACGGAATACGTTATCCCACCCCACACTTAGAAAATTACATTGTCCTCAATGTAAGCACAATATTTATATCAACGAATTTCCTAAGCATGCAATCGACTAACATATACCAACATATCATCACAAGTCAAAGAAAAAGAGAAGGGTTAGGAAATTTCAAACTCTCGGTGATGGCTCCTTCGTTTTTCAATGGTCGAATTGGGTTGCCTCCCAAGTAGCGCTTTAATTTTATAGTCCGTACCTTGGACTGTTCACCGTGTGTTTTGTGTGTTTGTTTATCCATTGCTGATGCTCGGTAGCTTATGGGCAGCAGCCCCTCTCGTCAGTAACGTTCTCGGCAGGCAGGTTTCTCTCGGCCTAATAATGCAAGCATAAACTCTTTGATGAGCAAAATACCAAATGGAATGAAAATTTTATGCTGCTGGCTATTCGTGCATATGTGACACGTTTCTTAACTCCAAGCGGTTTGAGAGATATGCTCCTGCAAAGTTAGATAAAAAGCTGGAAACAAACTGTAAGTCAGGAAGGACCTTTACTTTTTATCGCCCAAATTTGAGTATGTTCCAGTGACTGAATGCAAAACTGCTCTAAATCAAAGTTGTAGCAGACACATAGAGCTTTCCAGAGATGTAAAGTTTGCCTCAATCCGATCAACAGAAGTACTCTTTGTTTTGCCTTTTATCGGACCTATCTGCACAGCTTCCTGCTTTGCTGGATTGACCTTGCTGTATTCAAACTAAAGCTGGGAACAACACATTACTCCGAATCCACTTCTGTAAAATCCTAAAGAAATTAGATTCATAGAAATTTCTTTTCATATATCACATGCCTTCCCAGGTTTTGTAAGCTAAAAACGGCAGCCATCCAAAATAGAAGAACTGCACTGCTGGAACTCTGTTTGGGGTACAGTTTGGTGTTTCCTTCACTTTTTCTCTCCAATTTGACCATGTTCCAAGGATTCTTCTTGAGTTGGTTCGCCTTCAATGGTGTGTCTTCCTTGACCGGCCGGACCAAGGCTTACACGAAATTGATAACACAAGGCACTGAAACTGCTTCGCCTTCAATGGTGTGTCCTCCGTAACTTGGGTGCAGCAGTCTTTGGCAGGGGCAGGGGAGTGCCTTGGAGCGTAGGCAGCGTGCATGCATCTTGGCAGGGAATGCAAGTTGAAATGTATCGGCGGCAACTTTGCTTGGCAGTAGGGTTGCAAGTTCTTCAGGAGCAGGCTGCACGGCTGCATCCGCAACTTTGTTGTCATGGCGCGCATGCTGCGCATGTGTCTCGTTGCTCTCGGCAGCAGTATTGACAGCATGCAGGGGCACCAGCAAGATAGCAGCATATCGGCAGCATGCAGGACAAGCTGCAGCAGGGCAGCAGGCAGGAGCAGGGGCAGCAGCAGCGTGCAGCGTGCAGAGGCAGCAGCATAGGCAGGCTGCAGCAGGAGCAGCAGCATCGAAGGCTGTAGCAGGGCAGCAGCATTGCAGCGTATTAGATGGCGTATCCGTATCCGTATCTGATTTGGTCAACAGTAGCACAGGCGTATCGACATGCGTATCGGATACGACTACTTGATTGGATACGTATCAGAATTCGTCTTGGATACGGAAGGATACGGACACGTCGATACGTCGGCAGGACTGGGCTTCTGGGCAGCGTGCGTGAGGGTTGGCTGCAGCTTGCTCGTCAGGATATTTGACAGCGTGAGGCTGCAACTTGGCTATGGCATGAGCAGGGGCAATGTGCTTGGCAGGATGGTTTAGGTGAGTGCTGGCCTCGGCATGTAGGGTTGGCTGCAGGACAGAGGCAGGGGCAGCAGTCCTGGTAGCTCGGCAGAAGCTTTGGCAGATGGAATGCTTCCTCTTAAGGCTCGAATTTAGGTGTGTTCCACTATCCTAATGCAAACGTGTTATAAATCAATGTTGTAGTGGACACACAGAGATTTCCAACGGTATAAAATTTGCCCAAATCGGACCAGCAGAGGTACTCTTAGTTTGGCCTTTTTTCGGACCGATTGATCTGCCCAGTTTTCTGTTCCGCCAGATTGACCTTGCTTCACTAAAATTGAAACTGGGAACGGCTCGGGACTCCAAATCCACTTCTGAAAAATCCTACTGAAAGTAGACTCAGAGATCTTTCCAACGGCGTATGGCTCACTTTCCCAGGTTTTGTGAGCTGCAAACAGCAGCAATCCAAAGTCGACGGACTGCACTGCCCGAATTCTGCTTGGGCAGACCTTCCTTATTTCCTGCACTTTTCTTTTTAATCTGGTCTGCACACACACAAAACACAAAAAATCAAATAAAAAAAAACAAACTAAAATTCAAGAATATAAAATTTCATACAAGCTACGATTTCAACAAATTTTTCAAGGTTAGAAGAAAAAAATACAAGAGTTAGAACGTCATGTTAGAGAGTTAGGATATATAAGTATACGTTAAAGTTTGAGTCACAGATTGTTAACAAACTTTACATCACAAATATTAACACACTTTAACATTCTCATAAAATAAGATTTTATAATCCCCGGCAACGGCGCCAAAAATTGATGAGTCGCCTAAGCGAGCATCAAGCAATAATAACCCTACAATCGTTAGTAGTATAGACATAAGTAGGGATCGTTCTAAGCCGGGGATTAAGGGTACCTGAAACATGAGATTGTTAGACAAAAACACATATATACATATGTACATCAAAACGTCACATTGGGGGAACAATTGGTTCGGCAGCCATAGGGCTGCCCTAAAGTCCTAGGCACGAAAAATAAAATGCAGAAAATTAAACTCTAAACTACTATGTACAAGTTTGGTCGACATTCTTCCACAAAGCACTAGCACGAAAACAATCAAAACACATAACAAACAAGCAAATAAGACTCACGGCAAGGCATTAAAGTGTTCTAGACTCAACTTAACTCCAACCCACTTAGCTCCTAAACGGTATTACTAATCGATTAAGACTCCTCATGTATTTTAAGTGACTAAACGCCTAACCTTAAAATTATACTAGTCATCTTTGAATATTCTAAACGACGTAAACAAACATGACAAGTAATTAAGCACAAAGTCTTTTTTATTAGTTGGAAACAAGTTAATTAAGTAAGGCGTCACTCTTCTTATTAACAAGCATGTTCTTTAAATTACTCTAACCCTTGTGAAAACAACACAAATAAAATAACTCGTTGGTTACTTAATCTATATTATTTTCGGCTAATGAGATAAATAATCTACGCAATGCATTTACATAGGCTACCAATCTTTAAGCACACGAATTCAAAGAACAAGTCAAGAAAATCCTAAAATGGAATTAACACATGTTTGCCGATTATCCTACTTAATAATTCATTACATATTTTCCTTACTCTTTAACATGCAATCCGTATTCTTACATCCAAACACCAATTAAAGATAAAGAAAACGAATTGAACATACAAATCATAAAACCAAACTTAAATCCAAACAATACATAGACATAGAGTTTGAAACCAAGAATTCATGCTAACTTCATAGACAAAGTTTAACATAACTACATAAAAATTACAAAACCGAAAGAGGGGAATGGATCACACTTTTATAGACACCTTGATGACTTCGACTCGTGTGGATCCGGCGGATGGTGGAGGAGATGGCTGCTCGGCAATGGTGTGTGTCGGCAGGAATTTTAGGGTGAGATGGTGGTGATTTTCGGCTAGGGTTTTATGTAGGACTCTTGGGGAAATTTCAGTAGAGCTTTTGCTACATTTTTGCTTTGGAATGTGACCCATTTTTTGTGTAAAAGTTGGCTATATATAGAGGAACAATGCTAGGGTTGCCGGCCTCAACAAGGAAAGGAGAATTCCTTTTCCTAGTTGGCTTATGTTTCCTTGTTGAATAATTATTGCATTCTTGGACTTCTTTTTCTGAATTTTTCTTCATAGCATGGGCTTCATATTGATAGGACCATAAAATACGACGTTCTTAATATGTTTTTACCTTCATTTATGCAATTCTTAACCCTTATTGTTGTAATATAGTCATTGAGTCGTGTTTAGAGTCTTTGGCAGAATTGGTGTACAAATTTAGTGTAAAATGCAGAAATTGTCGGAAAATGTGAAGAGTTCTAGTTTAAGTAGGAGTCCTTGTTTGACTAGGAAACCTGGTTGGACTAGGAAACCTGTCGGAATAGAAATCTTTATTGTTCGTCGTTTCTGAAACATGTGAGAAAAATTTGGAATCCTTTTTGGATTAGGAAATGTCCTATTTAGGAAAGTCCTACTTGAACTATGACTGTATATTCTGTGACTTTCTTATTTCGATTTTCCTATTCTAGTAACTTTCTCGATCTAGTAAGTTGCTTGATTTGAATTGTAAATTTTCCTAATCTAAGGATCTTATCTATTACACATATGTCTTTTTAAGACAATATTTGTCTAGATTAGGACAAGTTTATTGCATGAATTAATTCTCTATTTCTTTCCTTTATTTTCAGATTTTATGTGGAGATAAAGGAGGAGATAATGCAACCGATTTTTGAAGAGAGTTTCATGGAGATGGTTCAACTGATTTTATTGAAGATTAATAAAGGAAAATCATGGAGATAATGAAGGGATAATTCGGCAATTGATTGATGAAGAATTCCACATGTGTTGCCGTTTGTTTCAAAGAAGAGATAACAAAGGGATTTTCAGCAAATGCAAAGAGAGAAACAAGGGAGAGAAAGGAGGAAGGAGTTGGGACGAATGTGGACCAATTCATGCCTAGGTTCAAGGGTATTTTGCTGATTTAATTCAAGATTAATTCAAGAGATAATTAGAAGAATTTTTCAGCAATATCTTTGGAATTTTCGGCAACAATATGGAGAGAAAAGAAGGGATGAATGTAGACTTAATGTGAAGCTTGGTTCAATAACTTGTTGCTGAAAATAATGAGAGAAAATTCAAGAGATATTGAAGCAAGTATTCAGCCTTTGACCAAAGAGATAATTCAGCAACAATTTTGAAGGAGTGAAAGACTTTGCCGTGAGCTTTCAAAGAGAGAGAATTCGGTTTCATTTGAAACTCTAAGGCACCTTGCATTGCCGAACCCTAGCAGCCCCTCTCCTCTATAAATACCACTCCATTAATTCAGAAAAATCATCTTCTCTTCCTCACTTTAAACTGCCAAATCTCTGCCGAAATTCCACCAGAAAATCCCTCAAAGACTTAAGCCAATTCCATCTCCACCACTCTTCCAAAATATCATTCCATTCACCATCACCAATCCTCTTGCCGAATTCTCCAACAAGGTTCTCAAGTGTGATTTATTTTTCGTATGGCTTTTGTTTCTTTGTGCAAGTACAATATTTTGTCTATGAAATTTGTATGGATTTATGGTTGTAATTTTGGTTTTATGAATTATTCTTTGGATTTCCGAATTTCTGTTATGTAATTTGGTTTTCTTTTGGTTTAATTTACGAACTATGTATGTAATAAATTGAATTTATGTTTTATGGGCAGTAGGTTTTTGCATGTGTTTTTGATTTAATTTGGTTTATTTTCTGAATTTGTATGCATAAAAATCAGTTGCATGAGGATAGCCTTGATCATGGTTATTCCTTGTGTGTTGGTTTCACATGCCGATTTAATACAAGTTGAATCATACGCGAAGTTGGTTTTAATTTGTATTTATCTAAAGGCTAGAATAATTCTGAAAATTTACATGTCGATGTGAGATGAGTGACGACATACTTGCTAACATGTTTCCAATTCGACATATTGTGCTTATGTGCTATTTGTGTTTAATTTCTACGTGAAGTGTTTTTAAACCAATTAGTACCATGTTTAGGATTACACGCGAAGTTAATTCTAAATACTTGTGATGTTTTGAATGATTAGATAAACCGCGAAGGCTCTAATTAAATTGGAACTAAAAAGAATCTTGAATCCGATTTTTAACTTGCTGCCCCTATGACTTTATTTAATTTTGTTACATGTATAGAGAGTTATGTGTTATGTGCTCTTCGTGGAAGATGTTGATCAATTGTATATATTAATTTAGAATTTAAATTTAGTAAAAATCAGTAGGTTATTTAGATAAAAATATCAAACCCCCCTTCTATTTGCAATACTTTGTGTGATTGAAAGCCCTGGATTTCCCCGGATAGAAGGATCCCTACTTGTCCTAACTACAATTGACACAAATAGGGTATTATGTGTATGAAGTTGTTTTGCAGGTACAAATGTGCTTGAGAATAAGCTCCATCACATATCTTCATGGACTTCAAATGTGGACTTGACAACTCTATTTGGTGAACTTGGTCCATGGAAAAATACCAAAAACCCGCCAAGAACACAACCGGCATCAAGCTGCTTGCCGATCGGCAAGCAATCCTAGCTCGGCTAGGAAATCTTCTTTTCTTCATGTTTTCCTCCGTTGCCTTGGCTCAATGTCTTTCTCTATCCTTAAATAAGCTTGGACAATCTTCAAGTATGCAATGGTGCGCCAAAATGTCCATCGAAAACAGAAACAAAGGAAAAGAGGCAGAAACTTGGTGGAATCGGCTGGAATGACCTTGCTCCGGTAAATCTGGCATAACTCCCTCCTCGGAGCTCGATTGATACGATTCTAAATCTCAGAGAAATTAGACACGTAGTGCTTCCTCCATATAAAAGGGCTTGATCAAATTCCTTGTGAAACGTCGGGGAATGAATTTTTGAATTTGGGACACAGTCCCAGGAAAAATCCTGGAAGTCTCTGGATTGGTTTGCTCGAACTGCTGATTTGCAGCCATCTTTTGGTTGACTTCCCGAACTCTGATTGATCTGTATTTTTGAAAAAAAAACCCTTTAGTAAGCCAATAATATGCATACCAAATTTCATTAAATTTGGAAAAGGATAGGTCACAATTCCACTCATCTCAGAATCACGAAAAAGACACATTTTGCACTATTTTCCAGAATTCTTATACTTAGTCATTTTTCGGATTCTAAAGCACATATTTTCAAAACTATACCAAACCGACACTAAACTAAATTATGACTCTATCTTAGACAAATAAGGGTTGAACAAAGCATAAATGAGGGCAAATACATATTAATGTCGTCGCACATTGTGCTCCTATCAAATTCTTCTCTTGCATTACATGTGCCCAGCATGCATTCCTTCTTTCTTGATCGACAAGCTTCATTGGCATGTGCTCGGCATGCTCTTCATTTAATCCAATTTCTCTTCTTTTAATTCCCTGAAAATAATTAAGAAAATAAATATATGTTAGGGAAATAATATTATGTATGCCGAATTTGATTAGAGTAAGAGTTTGTTTCCATTTAAGTTTCCTGGTTCAACAAGGAGTCCTACTTTCATTGAAACTCTTAAAACCTTCGACGTTTTCAGAAACGTCGAGACATTGTAGACTCCTAAACCGATTAAGACTCTTATTTGCATAAGGAGTCCTACTTTGTATCAAACTCTTAACTTAAGAATCCTAGTTCAAATCAAACTCTTCACAAATTCAGCGTTTTTAGACGTTTTAGCTCATTTCACAAACCGACTCTACCAAAGACTCTGACTCGATTAAACGACTCTATAAAACAATAATAAGGGATAAACAATTACATAAATGGGGGTAAAACACTTTAAGAACGTCGCATATTATGCTCCTATCATTATATCCTTGGCATTGGTTTGTTGTCCTACCAACAAAGCTTGTGTAGAGGCATTCAATTGGCTTTGCCCCATTGCTAGAGACTTCAGTATCTCATCAAAGTTAGGTGTATTAGGAACACCTTGATTGTGTGGAACGAATGGGGGCCTTTGGTATGGTACAACTGCCCTTTGTTGAAATGGCACACCACTTTGTTGAGCATTTGATGACACATTAGGCTTGAGCACATTATCATTGTTGCTCCATCTGAAGTTAGGATAATCACGATACCTTGGGTTTAAATTCTGAAATCCTCCTCCTTGTATCCCAAAGCATTGACCTCCTCTATGCTTTCTCCTCCCATTTGAGGGCATTGATCTGTCGGATGTCCTTCAGCACACACCCCACACACTTGAGCAACTTGCCCACGTTGAGACTTCATCATTTGTGTCATCATGTTTGCAAGCTTGTCAATCTTTTCTTCTAAAGCCGGATTGGCCTTGTCTTATGCACTTGCTTAGTTCGGAATTGAGGCCCGAATTGTTGGTTCTTCAATGCACGTGTCTCCAAACGTGTGGTGGCTTCCTCGTTAGTCTTCTCCAAAAACGAACCTCCAGCAGCTGAATCAAGAAACTCTTTGTCCAAATCACGCATCCCCTCATAAAAGTATTGCAAAAGGAGACCTTGGCGAATGCCATGTGCTGGACAAGATGATACCAACGTCTTAAAATGCTCATAGTACTCATAGAATGGCTCATCATGTGCTTGCTTGATTCCAGTTATCTGACTCCTCAGCTGAGTCACCCTTGATGCTGGAAAATATTTTAAAAGGAACTCGTTGACCATAGTGTTCCATGAAACAATTCTTCCGGATGGTATAGTGAACAACCATATCCTTGCCTTGTCCTCTATTGAAAATGGAAAGGCTCTCATCTTCACATGTTAAATATCAGCTCCTCTAGGACACATGGTCTCACAAGTAAATTGGAATTGTTGTAGATGTGAGTTCGGCTCCTCTCTTGAAAGACCATGGAATTTCGGCAATTGATGCAAAAATCAACTCTTTAGCTCGAAATCATCCCACTTGCCAGTTGCAACTGTCGGATAAGTGATATTGGAAGGTGCCATGCCTTCACCCGTGACGTGTCCATTCTGCTCTCTGATCGAACCCATTTGTTGTGGTGGATCAGGTAAGTCGAAATTCAAATGTGTAGGGAATGGACTTGTAAGTAGCTCAAACTCCGGATCTTCGTGGAACAAAGGATTGAGTTCACACGAGACGTTGGATGAAAATGGTGATGATGAAAATGGTGCGATGTCACGTTCAAAAAGTGACGATGTGGGGGAGACGAATTGGTGCTCAAACAATGGTGTGCTCGGTGATTGTTAGGTCAATATTTACCTAGTAATTGTTGCCTTATTCTTATTCTTTTGCTATATCCTTTTGTGTTTTATCTATTTCTTATAACGTTTCCTATTCATGCTAGGAAAATGAGCTAAGGATCGGAAAAGAGACAAAATGGTGGATTTAGCACATATTGAAGAAATCGGGTGAAGAATCGAAGCCAAAGGAGCAAAACCGGAAAATACACTAAAAGACGAATTTGACCGGTCAACGGGCAGAATTCCGGTCAAACTCCGGCGGTCGGAAGATGGTGATGGCTGATATTCAAGTGAAGGAGCATTGGAGGGAAGAAGAGTTGTTGATTCAAATTCAAATGGGAAGAAGACAAGTGAAAGGGACATCTTTGGCTTTGTCCCTTTGATGTTGACCTTGTCCCCTTGTCCTTATGGCCAAATATCAAGAGTGCCCTTTCCTTTTCCTTCTCCACCAAAATATCTTTGAGGTTTTTGGTCATTTTATAAAGACTAGATCCACAATTTGTGCTTACATCTTTGTCCATAACATCTAGCCCTTCATTTTCTTGCATCTCCACCCTCCATTCACCACTTTAGGCCTATTTATAACCCCCTCTCCCATTTTGGACAAAAAAAGAAGCTCTCTCTCCCCTCATTTCCTCTCCATTTTTCATAGTTCTTCATCTCTTAGTTTGTTTAGTTAGAATAGTTTAGCCCTTGTGTAGAGAGAGGGGTGTAGCATCTTTGGTTGATAACCAAAACCGAAGATTCTACACCCCTTGATCAATAACACTTGTGGGTAGATCCATGAAGCCTTGTTCTTAATCTTTTCTTTGTGTATGTGGATTTGTATAGTGTTTTGGGTTTGAGAAAACCGAAAATACTATACTTTGAAGCTTCACACCCTCTTTGTATACATCTAGGAAGCTCATGGGTATTGTGGTTCTTTCTCACCTTCTCTTGCTTTCTTGATGTATTACTTTTGTAAGGCTTTTATGTATATGCCTATGTGTGTGAGTTGTGGATATGAGCAAACAATGTAATTTCCTTATATTGATGATTGATGCATGTTTGAATCTATGGGTTCCTACTCTTTATGCTTACTAAATGTGTTAGCTAGCTTTGTCACCTAAAAAGCATGTTTAGGTAAGTAATTAATCGGAACATGAAATTGACAACTTCTTGAATCCGTGAGCATGAGTAGCCTTTAGGTGGTGGCTTAGTATTTCTTACGGGAAGTATTAAGTTGCTTGGATTTCTTACTATGAACTTAATGCTTGTGCCGTGAGTTTAATTGCTCTAAGGGGGCGTTAGGCTTGTGGTACATAGCCCACTTGTGTTATAAGGTAACATAATTGGGATTAAGGTTGTGTGATTTAACTTGGCTCCAAAAGACTTTGTTAAATTGCATGATTAGTTAGTTTCTTGGTAGCTTAACCAAAGCACTAGGGGGATATTTGTCAACCATGTTTTCACATCAATTATGGGTTACATTTGTGCATAAGTCTCTTTTCCTCTCATTGATCTAGTCTCAACACTTGTTAGTTTAGTTTGTTTTATGTTTATGTTAGCTTTAATTTATCTAAAATCAACAAAGCCGATTCACTACCACTTGTTAAAACCATCCCCATGACCTTTAGCTTCCAAAGGGCTAAGGTTGTGAATTGTAAAAAGGTAGATGCATGTGTTTTCTAGGTTTCATTTCGCGGTAATCTAGTTAGGGTAGAGTTACTCAATCCCTTGGGTACGATACTCTTACTTTTTCTCCCTATACTAAAACTTGACCTCCTATTCTTGGGAGTAGGAAGCATCACAACTTTGCACATAATATTAGTTAGGTGATGCAACCAACAGTGATGCTTGCTCAGTTCTATCTCCACAAATTCTGTTTAAGCGATCCTCAATTTCTTGTGACCAACCTGGAATGATGGACATTCATGTACCTGAGAATTTGTGAAGATCAAGTTGTTAATAACTAAAAACTAAAACGAAAAGCAAGTAAAAGTTAGAATTAGGGGTTAGTAATATGAGTTAATGATATCAAAACAAATAAGTAATGAAATTTTAACAATTACAAAGTATAAGTGTAAACAAGTAGAAACGAGTATGTGTATAGGTAACACAAAATTTACAAGTATCATCAAGTATTCGGATAATAAGGAATTCGAACTCAATTTTTCAATAATACGGAAAGTATATTCAACATGTCGAACTCTTAGTGTCTAATTGCTTTTATTCAAAACTTTAAAATTCGAGGTACGTGGAGCAGAGGAGATAACAATGCAATGGGCTGAAACAGTCCAAGTTAATATCATGCTTTTATCCCATATACCTCAAAAATTAAAGGTAACATTTTAGTTCAAGCTTTAAGACATACTCATACTCAATCTACTTTAGGTTTCGAAGCTCGGCGGTCGTGCGGCCTAGGTGCTATCGTCTAGACACAAAATTCCATGGTCTCAGAAAGGTAGAACGAAAGTTCTATCATGGAGCAAGGCAAGACTCGTTGTTGGTTACCACGGAGAGCGAACTAAAAGAGATAGCTGTCTATGGCCCTTGAGATCTAGTTAAACAAACCTTGACATCCATAATAAAGACAAACAAACTAATACGCAAACCTTTTTGCCCCTTACTCAGTTTGGAATATTATGTTGACAGTACCATTATTGTCTAATAAAAGCCGCTCTCAACCTCATAAAAATGGATTTGCCGAGTCGTCGCTTCTCGCCAGTATCGGCAGTGATGCAGGCGCTCGGCAGCTTCTCGCCAGTTGCTGCGCAGATGTGCAGCAGGATCGTTGATGGGACCAAATTACGAGCACAATTTGTACCTGCAAAATAATCTCATACATATATTACCCTTCTTGTGTCGAATGTGGTATTGACAAGTAGGGATCGTTCTATCCGGGGAAATCAAGGGCATTTAATTCTCACAAAGCATTACATAATCATATCGGGGGTTGAGATTTGTATCTAATCAACTACTAAATGTAACGAAAATAAACTTAAAACTATTATTTACATATGATCATCTTCTCCACAAGAACACATAACACGAAATCACTTTACACATGCAATAATCAAAATAAAAGATTCAAGGCAGCAATATTTCACATAGCACTTAGACAAATTTAATTCCAATTCTAATTAGAGCCCTCAGCGGTTCATCTAATTGTTAAGACTTCTTAATTATTTAGAATTAACTAAGCATATAATCCTAAACATAGTGCTAATCAGTTTACAAAGACTCAGCGTCGAAGGTAAACACGAAGAACACATAAGCACAATAAGCCGAATTAGAGACATGCAACAAGTATGGCGTCACCTCACCTTGCTTTAACATGTAAATTTTCATGGTTATAATCGCCCTAATAAACAATCTAAATCACAGCAACTCAGCGTATGAAGCAATCTAAATTATTTTGGTAGATAAAATCGGTACCTAAGGAGAAGCCACAAAGTCAGCCCTTAAGCACACGATTTGTGATGCACGAACTCATGAAAATTAATCAAATAACATCAAGAACATACATGAAATCCTACTGCCCTAAACCAATTAAATACGAAATCACATACATAAAGTAATTCGAAACTCATACACAAACCCTGAATGGATTTTTGGAAATAATACATAAACCATGAATAACTTTCGGAAATCCATAATAAAACATACAAACCGAAAATTGTAATCCAACAAATCATTCATCATTAAATCGCAATTCATACAGAAAATTAAAGAGCCAAGAGTTTAGTCGAATTACACTTTAGAAGAACCTTGAAGAACTTCGGCAAAGGATGAACTCGACTATGGAAGATGGTGCGAATTGTGTAGGTGCAGATGTGATAGGAGCATAATATGCGACGTTCTTAAAGTGTTTTACCCCCATTTATGTAATTGTTTAACCCTTATTATTGTTTTATAGAGTCGTTTAATCGAGTCAGAGTCTTTGGTAGAGTCGGTTTGTGAAATGAGCTAACACGTCTAAAAACGCTGAATTTGTGAAGAGTTTGATTTGAACTAGGATTCATAAGTTAAGAACTACAAAGTAGGACTCCTTATGCAAATAAGAGTCTTAATCGGTTTAGGAGTCTACAATGTCTCGACGTTTCTGAAAACGTCGAAGGTTTTAAGAGTTTCAATGAAAGTAGGACTCCTTGTTGAACAAGGAAACCTAAATGGAATCGAACTCTTATTCTAATCAAATTCGGCATAAGTAATATTATTTTCCTAACATATATTTATTTTCTTAATTATTTTCAGAGAATTAAAAAAAGAGAAATTGGATTAAATGAACAGCATGCCGAGCACATGCCCATGAAGCTTGTCGATCAAGAAAGAAGGAATGCATGTCGTGCACATGCAATGCCAGAGAAGAATTCGGCAAGTAAGAAAAAGAATTAACTCTGAATTATACAAAGAGGAGAAGAAGAATTCAGATTACAAGAAGAATTCGGATCAAAGAAGGAAACCTTGTTTCCGAAATTAAAAGAAGAAAACCTAAATGAATCTAGACTTGATTCCATGCAAGTTAATTTAGGTTTTATGCCGAATTAATCAAGAAGAAAAGGAAGAATTTTTCAGTAAATATCAAGGGATTTTCGGCAACAATAAAAGGGAAAAGAAGAGTCTTGCAAAGCAAGACACAAGAAGAAGAATTCGGCAACAACTCTTGTTGCCGAAACTCTAATGCTCCCTTTGCCGAATTTTAAGAGATAAAACCCTAGCACCCTCCTCTCTCCTATATATAGTTCGGCATTGTTCTTGAAAAATGATCTTGTCTTTCACTTTCACAAAGCCAAAGCTCTGCCGAATTACCACCACAATACCAAAGAAGATTAAGCCGAATCCTTCCATCACCACAACCATAAAATCGCACCACACCTTCATCCGAATCCATCTTTGCTGAAGCTTCCTTGAAGACTTATCAAAGTGTGATTCACTCTTTTCTCATGGCTTTATGTTTTCTTTGTAATTACAATACTTTGTCTCTGAAGATTGTATGTATTTGTGGATGTTTATTTGGTTTCATTAATTCAGTTTTGGATATTCGGATTAATTTATTTGATTGTCTAGTTTTCGAATGATGATCTTGATGTTTAACAATTTTATTCAGGGTTTATATTGTAATTGAAATCGCATGTGTTCTTGGTTTTGTTTCGGTTTATTTTCTGAATTCATATGCATATAAATTGATGCATGAGTTCAGCCTTGATCATGGCTGAACCTTGTGTATTGGTTTCACTTGCCGAATATAACATAAGATGAATTATGCGCGAAGTTGATTCATCTTGTGTTAGTTCTTTGGGCTAGAGTAATTCTGAAAATTTACATATCGATGTGAGATGAGGTGACGCCATACTTGCTAATATGTTTCCAATTCAACTCATTGTGTTTATGTGTTTCTTGGTTTAATTTCTACGCGACGTGTTTTTAAACTATTTAGCACTATGTTTAGAATTATGCGCGAAGCTAGTTCTAAATAATTAAGGAGTTTTGCTAATTAGATGAACCGCGAAGGCTCTAATTAAATTGGAACTGAAACTGATCTTGAATACTTGTCTTTTTGTTATAATATTACATTGTACGAAATTGGTAAATTGATTGTGAATTTTGTGTTTAGTGATACGTGTGAAAGATGATGATCATATGTATAAATTTAATTTTGTTTTATTTTTCGTAAAATTCAGTAGGTTTTTAGATATAAATCCAAACCCCCCCATATTGATATTTGATGCTTTATGTGAATTAAATGCCCTTGATTTCCCCGGATAGAACGATCCCTACTTGTCAATACTACACTCGACACAAGAAGAGTAATATATATATATGAGATTATTTTGCAGGTATAAATTGTGCACGTAATTTGATCGCATCAGATACCTCATTGCTTCAAATATATTAAAGCTAATCACTTCACCATCAAACTCCATGGTGAGATTACCCTCAGCAACGTCTATCTTTGTTCTTGCTGTTCTCATAAATGGTCGCCCTAACAATAATTGAGTGGAGTTTAGGGGCGACTCCTCCATGTGTAGCACATAAAAATCTGCAGGAAATATCAGATTATTCACCTGCACAAGAACATCCTCCACATATCCCTCAGGATATTTGTTAGACCTGTCAGCTAACTGAATAATCACATTGTCTTTTTTCAAAGGACCTAGACCTAGGGACCTATACACATTGTAGGGCATCACATTAATTGATGCCCCTAAGTCTAACATTACATTTGAAAAACGTGATTGTCCTATTACACATGGTACTGTGAAGCTGCCTGAGTCCTTCATCTTTAGGGGTAGCTTCTTTTGTATGACAGCTGAAACTATCTCACTCATTTTTACCACTTGCTCCTCCCTTGTATGTCTCCTTGTGGTGCACAACTCCTTCAAAAATTTGGCATACTTGGGTATTTGTTTGATGCACTCCAACAAGGATATGTTGACCTCCACCTTTCTAAAGATCTCCAACACCTCCTTATCTGATTTGTCCTTTTTGGACTTTGCAAACCTAGAGGGAAAAGGTAAACACGAAGATTGGTTAGTTTTAACTAAACCATTAGAGTTAGGGTCATTTACCTTTGGTGCCTCCTTCATGGAGGTAGATGGATCCTTCTCAAGGTCTCTTTTCCTCATCACTTCAAGCTCTTCCTTTGTCACACCTTGCTCGGCCTCAATTTTGCCGTGTGTCCCATCTTTTCCCATGTCTCCACCATCATCACATACGGCCTCACCCTTCTTCTTTGGGACTTTGGGTGCTGGTCCCTCTAGGATTCTCCCACTCCTTGTGGTTATTGCTTGTGCTTGCTTCTTCCTTGGGTTCTTTATCACATTTGAGGGTAGCTTCCCTTGTTCATTAAACTGCCCCATAAAGTCCACCACTTGGCCCATTTGATTCTTGAGCTCGGCAACATCTTTATTAGTTGTTTGTTGTCCAGCAAGCAATGCTTGAGTAGCACTTGAAAGAGATTGGATGATAGCATCATAGTTGGGATTGCTTATCATAGTTGGGATTACTTGGTGCCGCTTGAGCTTGGAGGGGCTGCATGGGCTGATTCGGCACAAAGGGGCCTTGTGGCCTTTGGAAGGGTACGGCTGCCCTTGGTTGGAATGGAGCACTTGGTAGCACATTGGGCTTGAGCACGTTATCATTGTTGTTCCATCTGAAGTTGGGGTGATCGCGATACCTTGGGTTGAAATTCTGAAATCCTCCTCCTTGATATCCCAAAGCATTGACCTCCTCCATGTTTTCACCTCCTCTCTGAGGGCATTGATCTGTAGGGTGACCGTCGGCACACACCCCACATACTTGAGCATGTTGATACTTCATAAGCTGAGCCATTATGTTGGAGAGCTTGTCAACCTTCTCTTCTAGTGCCGGATTTGATCTTATCTCAAGCACTTGCTTGGTTCGGGTTTGAGACTCGAATTGTTGGTTCTTCAAGGCACGTGTCTCCAAAAGTGTGGTGGCTTCCTCATTGGTTTTCTCCAAAAACGAACCCCCAGCAGCTGAATCAAGAAACTCTATGTCCAAATCATGCATCCCCTCATAAAAGTATTGCAAAAGGAGACCTTGGCGAATGCCAAGAGCTGGACAAGATGACACAAACGTTTTGAAACGCTCATTGTACTCATAAAATGGCTCATCATGTACTTGCTTGATTCCAGTTATCTGACTCCCCAACTAAGTCACTCTAGATGCTGTAAAATACTTGAGAAGGAACTCGTTTACCATAGTATTCCACAAATCAATTCAACCCGATGGAATGGTGAACAACCATATCCTTGTCTTGTCCTCTAGTGAAAATGGAAATGCTCTCATCTTCACATGTTGAATATCAGCTCCTCTAGGACTCATCTTCACATGTGGAAATGCTCTCACAAGTAAATTGGAATTGTTATAGATGTGAGTTTGGCTCTTCTCCTGAAAGACCATGGAATTTCGGCAATTGATGCAAAAATCCACTTTTCAGCTCAAAATCATCCGACTTGCCAGTTGCAACTGTCGGATAGGTGATGTTTGATAGTGCCATGCCTTCACCCGTGACATGTCCATTCTGCTCTCTGATCGAACCCATTTGTTGTGGTGGATCAGGTAAGTCGAAATTCAGATATGTAGGGAATGGACTTGTAAGCAGCTCAAACTCCAGATCTTCGTGGAACAAAGGGTTAAGTTCACACGAAACGTTGGTTGGAAATGGTGACAGTGGACCTACAACGTCACGTTCAAAAAGTGATGAAGTGGGGAACACGAATTGATGCTCAAACAATGGTGTGCTCGGTGATGCTTGCTCAGTTGTATCTCCATAAATTCTATTTAAGCGATCCTCAATTTCTTGTGACCAACCTGGAATGATGGACATTCATGTACCTGAGAATTTGTGAAAATCAGTTGTTAATAACTAAAACGAAAAGTAAGTAAAAGCTTGTATAAAAATAGTTAGAGTTAGGGTTTAGTAATATGAGTTAGTGATATCAAAACAAATAAGTAACGAAACTTTACATTAACAACGTATAAGAGTAAACGAGTATATACGAGTATATAATAAACAAAGTATAGGTATCACAAAATTTACAAGTATCATCAAGTATTCGGATAATAAGGAATTCGAACTCAATTTTTGCAATAATTCCGAAAGTATATTTAACATGTCGAACTCTTAGTGTCTAATTGCTTTTATTCAAAACTTTAAAATTCGAGGTACGTGGAGCAGAGGAGATAACAGTGCAATGGGCTGAAACAGTCCAAGGTAGTATCATGTTTTTGTTCGATATACCTCAAAGATTAAAGGTAACATTTTAGTTCAACTTTTAAGACATACTCATATTAAATCTACTTTAGGTTTCGAACCTCGGTGGTCGTGCAACCTAGGTGCTATCGTCTAGACACAAAATTCCGTGGTTTCAGAAGGCTAGAACGAAAGTTCTATCATGGAGCAAGGCAAGACTCGTTGTTGGTTACCACGGAGAGCGAACTCCCTATCGCCCCCTTCACAGAGAAGAGATAGCTGTCTATAGCCTTTGAGATCTAGTTAAACAAACCTTGACATCCATAATAAAGACAAACGAACTAATAGGCGAACCTTTTTGCCCCTTACTCAGTTTGGAATATTGTGTTGACATTACCACTATTGTCTAATAAAAGCCGCCCACAACCTCATAAAAATAGATTTTCCGTCGTCGCTCGTATGCGTGGGAGGGACGTATCCCACGTTTCCCAGTCTACATAAAAGGCGGATCTGCCATGGCATCATTCGTATGAAGAGTTAAGGCTATAAATTGACAATAGCGACCTTACCTATTCCTTCTTCCCCTCGAAAACCAAAGTAAATAGAACATAAATAAACCTTTAAACTTCTAGCAATTTTTAACTAAGTGTAACAAACATATATCACATGATAGATCAAATAAATTTCGGCAATAATGAAAAACCATAAACGAAAACCTAAATAAATTATTACAATTCCGAAAAACTTATTATACAAAACCAAAAACTAAAAATTAAACAATCTGAAATATAAACAAATAAACAATTGTTACAAAGTAACACTTCATGAAATTAAACAATTTTAATTTCCCCGGCACCGGCGCCAAAAATTGATGCGACCAAATTACGAGCACAATTTCTACCTGCAAAATAATCTCATACACATATTACCCTTCTTGTGTCGAGTGTAGTATTGACAAGTAGGGATCGTTCTATTCGGGGAAATCAAGGGCATTTAATTCACACAAAGCATTACATAATCATATGGGGGGGGGGGGGGGGGGGATTGAGATTTGTATCTAATCAACTACTAAATGTAACGAAAATAAACCTAAAACTATTATTTATGCATTTCTTATCCCTTATTGTTGTATTATAGAGTCATTGAGTCATGTTAGAGTCGTTGGCAAGTGTTGGTGAATAAACTGAGCTAAAAATGCAGAAATGTCGATTTTTGAAGAGTTTTAGTTTGAATAGGACTCCTTGTTGTACTAGGAATCCTGTTTGGACTAGGAAACCTGTTTTGACTAGGAAACTTGTCGAAATGGAATTTTCAGTATTTGTCGTTTCTAATAATCATGGTGGATCGGTTTGTGCTATAAAATGTTAAAATGCATAATTATGGTGGAGTCCTTATTGAACTAGGATTCCTAATAAGAGTTTGATTTGACAAGGACTCCTTTTTCAAGTAGAACTCTATTTGGAAATGGAATCCTTACTAAAGTAGGAATCCCAGTTGGATAAGGATTCTACAAGTGAAGAGTTTTAGTCGAACAAGGAGTCTACAAATGCTCGACGTTTTTGAAAAGTCGAAAGAATTTCATTGAAAATACAACTCCTTGTTGGACTAGGATTCCTTATCTATCTAGGACTCTTACTCATGATGATCGTGCTACATATTTTTGTCTTCTCTTTGATTTATTTCATGATCATATTTTCAGGAAATCATGAGAAGACAAGGAGAGAATTTTCGGCAAAGAGGAGGAGTCTTGGCGTAAAAGAAAAGAAAGAACAAACCAAATCGGTTTTGGTTTCCCCTTGTGCCGTACAACATATAATTGGATTCTTAAGGGATTAATTCCGATTTTCCTTGGTGTTTTCTTTGGATAATACACGGCATGAAGGAAGCAAAGAAGAATTGTTGGTTTGTGACTCTTGAAGGCCGGCCAAGATAAGAAATAAAAGGAGGAGATAATCTATTTTTGCATGATAAAATCGGAATTTGCATGAGAGAAAAGAGGAGGACTTCTTGTGGGAATCTTCAAGGCCGGCAATGCAAGGAATGGATGTAGACATAATCAAAGCTTGATGCATTACTTGTTGCCGAATTAAAAGAAGATTAAATGAAGAAAATACAAGTGATATTCGGCTGATTAAAGATTGCATGGACAAGAAGACTTATTGCCGAATTAAAGAAAAAGAAAAGAATTTCGGTGGATTAATTTTACCTTTGCCGAAATCCAATCCAAGTTGGTTTTGGTTTTCCTTGTGCTTCACACTTTGCCGAAACCCTAGCTCCTCCTATCCTCTATATATACCACACTTTGGTATTCAGAAAATCATCTCCCTTTCCTCACTTTTACCTTGCCGAATCCCTGCCAAATTAATTCCACAAATTACATACCAAGGAGCAAAGCCGAATCCACCTTCCATCTCTCACAAAAATCCATCATCACCAATCCTTGCCGAATCTCTAACAAAGGTTGTAATATGGATTGTTTTATTTTGGTTTTTGTTACTTTGTATTTAAACATAACTTTGTCTATGAAGTATGTTTTGGTTTATGGATTTAATTTCGGTATTGATAATCATATATGGGATCTTTGGATCTTTGTTATAAATGTTTGGGATTTTTATATATGATTGCCGATTTATGCATGTGATATGATTAAATATGTTGTATGGGCAGTAGTTTTTAGCATGTTTTCTTGATTTTAATTAGGTTTATTTCCTTAATTCGTGTGGAACCGAAGGAGATGTCTAGATGCATTCGATGGCCATGAGTGTTATCTAGGTGTTGAATTCATATTCCGATTTAATACATGTTGAATTACACGCATGTTGGATTTAATATGTATTAATCTAAGGGTAAGAGTAATTATGGAAATTTACATGTCGATGTGAGATGGGTGACGCCATACTTGCTAACATGTTCCAATTCGACATATTGTGCTTATGTACTAATTGTGTTTAATTTCTACGCATTGTGTTATTAAACTGATTAGTACCATGTTTAGGATTACACGCATGTTGGATTCTAAATACTTGTGATGTTTTGAATAATTAGAATAACCGCATTGGCTCTAATTAAATTGGAACTTAATTGATCTTGAATTCGATATTTGCTGCTGCCCTATTACTTGTTTTAATTGTATTGCATGTATAATGTGATTTGTGTTTGGTGATTGTGTGAAAGGTGATGATCAATTGTATATAATAGCTTAGGTTTTGTAAAAATCGTAAAAATTCAGTAGGTTATTAGATAAAAATCGTAACCCCCTTTAATACAATACTTTGTGTGATTAAAAGCCCTTGATTTCCCCGGATAGAACGATCCCTACTTGTCAATACTACACTCGACAAAAGAAGGGTATTATTTGTATGAGATTGTTTTGCAGGTACAAATTGTGCACGCATGTGATCCCATCAGTTTTTGGCGCCGTTGCCGGGGAGATTATAAATTTTTGATTCATAAAGTGTTGTTTGTAACTTTGTATATTTGTAAATTATTTAATTTTTGCAATAGTTTTGGGATATGTATTAATAGGATTTTCGGAAGTGTAATAGTAAATAGGGTTAATTTTCCGATTTTTGTTTTTATTTTTGGTTTTTGGTTTTTGTTGATCTTAATTGCCGATTTTTGTGTGATATTATTGTGATGTTGATACACCTAGATAATTTCTAGGAAGTTAATAGTTTTTGTGTATGCTTGTAGTTTATTGTAGTTTCTAAAGTGTAACATGTAGGTGAAGCCTCTTTTGTTGATCATAACCAAAACCCTTCATACGAGTGATGCCATGTTAGGTATGTTTTTGTGTAGATTGGGAAACGGGCCCTGCAATGTTGGAATTAGTCCATCGTTGGCCCCCCACGCATAAAGACGCTAACTTGGTATTATTTTTATGAGGTTGAGGGCGGTTTTAATCAACACTTGAGACCGCTAGGGATCCGAGTTTATTTTACTAAGTATAGGGCAAGTTATTTTCATTGAATGGTTCGAGGTTTGTAAAACTGGTTTTCAAGACCCACAGACTGATGTTCATTCTCTGTGAGTGAGTCGATAGGGGACTTGTCCTCCGTGGTTAAAAACTTTGAGACCTGCCTTGTTCCTAAAGAGAGTTACTCTCCGTGAATTTTAACGACATCGCCTTAGAAAAGTAAAATACGTTCGACCTAGACGACAGCTTGTGCCGAAGCATCACCTCACTTTAGACGCTAGAAAATAACTTAAGCATATGTGGAATCTATTTTTCTTCAAAAAGGTAAAATTCGTCTTTAATTTTTGAGGTATATCGGAATAAGCATGATACTACCTTGGACTGTTTCAGCCCATTGCACTGTTATCTCCTCTGCTCCACGTACCTCAAATTTTAAAGTTGTGTGAATAAAAGACACCTAGAAATCCTAAGTTCGGCAATCATAATACTTACATAATCGATGTAATCTAAAAACCAAACCAACATAGATACTTGTACAAAAATTTTCGTGTGATGTGCATAACTAGTTTAAATTGTTAGGGAGTTTTGAAGGTCTATTTGTGTTAAGTTTGTTTATGGTTTTGAGGGGAAGAGGAATAGGTAAGGTCACTAATGTTGCTTTTAGCCTTAACCCTTCATACTAGCGCTTGCTTTTTTATGAGGTTGAGGGCGGCTTTTATGCACTTTAGTGGAACTGACAACATAAGGTTCTCAACTGAGTAAGGGGCAATCATATTTCGTTTGTTCTAATTTTGGTATTGAGGTTTGTTTAACTAGATCTCAAGGCCCACAGACTGATGTTCATTCCCTGTGAGTGAGTCGATTGGGAGTTCGCTCTCCGTGGTAACCAACAACGAGTCTTGCCTCACTCCATTATTAGTACTTTCGTTCTAGCCTTCTGAAACCACGGAATCTTGTGTCTAGTCGATAGACCTAGGCCGCACGTCCACCGAGCTTCAGAATCTTAAATGAGTTTGATATGAGTAAATTTTTAATCTCAAAAGAAAATGTTTCTTGGTTTGAATTTTTGAGGTATATCGGATCAAGCATGATACTACCGGGGGCTGTATCAGTCCATTGCACCGTTATCTCCTCTGCTCCACGTACTTTGAAAATTCAAACGAATCATATAGCAATTTAACTAGGGATACATAAAACACATTTTTCTGTTATACTTGTGAAATTGTGTGAGCCTTATTTGTAAATTTTCGTGTGATATACATCTTTGTAATATACTTGTAACTTTTTCATGTAACATATACTTGCAAATTTTCGTTTGTCATTATACATTTACACGTTGAACTTTTATGTAATATACTTTAAATTTTTCTTACACTTATACATACTTGAAATTTCGTGTAACATTTTTACATATTTATAGTTGAATTTTTGTTGATATTTATACTTGTGTGATATATTTACCCTAACACTAATTGTTACATACTAACTATACACGTTTGTTTTCTTTATAAATTCATTTGTTAAACACCTCGAAATTTAAATAATTTCAGGTACATGAATCTTGGTTGGTCACAAGAGATTGAGGATAGATTGAAAAGAATTTGCAACCAAGAAGAAGAAGAGCCAGTTTTGCCGAGCACTTCTACACCAGAACATCAGTTTGTTTCTCCCACCTCATCACTTTTTGACCGAAATTTTGTTGCACCACCATCACCATTTCCATCAGAAGCTTCGTGCAAACTAAACCCCTTGTTTCACGAAGAACCAGAATTTGAGCTACTCCATAGTCCAATACCAATTCAGTACTTGAACTTTGATTTACCTGATCCTACATTCAGAATGACTTCACTAAGAGAGGAGAATGGTCAGGTAGATGCGCCACAAGGAGGAGTAGTGAGACCAAGCAATGTAACATATCCTGCAGTTGCACCTGGCAAGTCAGGAGAATTTGAGTTGAAGGGTGGATTTATCCACCAATTGCCTAAGTTTTATGGACTCAGTGGAGAGGATCCTAACCGCCACATTCAGAAGTTCGAATTCAGATGTGAGTCAATGTGCCCAACTGGGGCAGACTTACAACATGTGAGAATGAAGGCGTTTCCTTTTTCACTGGAGGATAGAGCGCAGGAGTGGTTTTATGCTATACCACCTGGGAAGATGGTTTCTTGGACTACAATGGTGAGGGAATTTCTCACCAAGTATTTTCCTTCATCAAGGGTGACGCAGATCAGGAAGGAGATCACTTCAATCAGACAAGAGCCAGATGAGAGCTTTGATGTGTACTATGACAGGTACAAGGCTTTGGTGGCAACGTGTCCTAATCATGGGATACGTGAGGGTCTTCTTCTACAATACTTTTATGAAGGGTTGCGTCCCTTGGAGCGGAGATTTCTAGATTCAGCAGCTGGTGGATCTTTAATGGAGAAAAGCAGAGAGGAAGTTAAGAATCTGTTGGAGATGCATTTCACCAATCAACAACAATTCGGGTCTACTTCCTCTAGGCGAGTCAGTGAGGCCAGCGGTTATGAGGAATCAAGTGTTGTCAAGGAGCTTAAGGAAGATGTGGGGAAACTCACTCAAATGATGTCTCAGTTTATGAAGCAAAAACATGCCCAAGTCTGTGGGGTGTGTAGCATGGAGGGACATTCGGCAGATGTGTGTCCACAAGTTGGTGGAGGTGATAATTTTGAGGAAGCCAATTCAGTTGGTTTCCAAGGGCAACAACGTTCCACTTTCCAGAACTTCAACCCCAGATTTAATGATCACCCTAATTTTAGGTGGGCTAACAACAACAATGTGCAGAACCCTACACATGTGGCGCCACCACAAGCAAACCAAGGAGGAATGGTGTTTCAACCAAGACCTCAAGGGCAATTTCAGGGATTTGCAAGACCCCAGCAGCAACAATTCTACAATAATAATGCACAAGCATCGTCAAATCCCAACTATGACGCCATGCTTAAGTCTTTGAACGATGCAACTCATACATTGTTGCAATCTACAACCTCGAACACCAAGGACATTTCTGAGTTGAAGAATCAGATGGGGAAGGTTGTGGATTTCATGGGGCAAATCCAAGAACAAGGAAGATTACCTGGTGGGGTGATTAAGAACCCCAAAAATGAGCAAGCTAATGCAATTACCACAAGGAGTGGTAAAATCTTGGAGGGGCCATCGGTTAAGAATAATGAGGACGTGATTATGGAGGAGTGTAATGACAAGGGTGACGTGCTAGTGCATGTTGATGCCGGCAATGAGGAGGAGGCACACGGCAATGAGGACAAGAGAGGTGAACCGAGCAAAGCTGAGCTCGAGAAAATGAAGAATAGGGACATGGAAAAAGATCCCGCTACCTCAGAGACACTTAAGGTAAAATCTGACTCAAGTGGTTTAATTACTAACCAATCTTCGAGTTTGCCTTTTCCTTCTAGGTTTGCAAAATCAAAGAAGGAGAAATCAGATGAGGAGGTACTTGATATATTCAGGCGTGTGGAGGTGAATATTCCCCTTTTGGAATGCATCAAGCAGATTCCAAAGTATGCCAAGTTCTTAAAGGAGCTGTGCACAACAAGGAGGCATACAAGGGAGGAGCAGGTGGTGAAGATGAGTGAGACGGTCTCAGCCGTTCTCCAAAGAAAGCTTCCACCTAAAATGAAAGACCCTGGCAGCTTTTCTGTGCCATGTAAAATCGGACAACAAAATTTTGATAAAGTTTTGCTAGACTTAGGGGCTTCGATTAATGTAATGTCTTATAATGTTGATGGAATCACATGCGTGCACAAATTGTACCTGCAAAACAATCTCATACAAATAATACCCTTCTTTTGTCGAGTGTAGTATTGACAAGTAGGGATCGTTCTATCCGGGGAAATCAAGGGCTTTTAATCACATAAAGTATTGCAAATAAAGGGGGTGTCGATTTTTATCTAATAACCTACTGAATTTTTACGATTTTTACAAAACCTAAGCTATTATATACAATTGATCATCACCTTTCACACAATCACCAAACATAAATCACATTATACATGCAATAAAATTAAAACAAGTAATAGGGCAGCAGCAAATATCAAATTCAAGATCAATTAAGTTCCAATTTAATTAGAGCCAATGCGGTTATTCTAATTATTCAAAACATCACAAGTATTTAGAATCCAACATGCGTGTAATCCTAAACATGGTACTAATCAGTTTAATAACACAATGCGTAGAAATTAAACACAATTAGCACATAAGCACAATATGTCGAATTGGAACATGTTAGCAAGTATGGCGTCACCCATCTCACATCGACATGTAAATTTCCATAATTACTCTTACCCTTAGATTAATACATGTCAAATCCAACATGCGTGTAATTCAACATGTATTAAATCGGCATATGAATTTAATACCTAGATAACACTCATGGCCATCGAATGCATCTAGATATCTCCTTCGGTTCCACACGAATTAAGGAAATAAACCTAATTAAAATCAAGAACACATTCAAAACCTACTGCCCATACAACATATTTAATCATATCACATGCATAAATCGGCAATCATATATAAAAATCCCAAACATTTATAACAAAGATCCAAAGATCCCATATATGATTATGAATACCGAAATTAAATCCATAAACCAAAACATTCTTCATAGACAAAGTTATGTTTAAATATAAAGTAACAAAAACCAAAATAATACAATCCATGATTACAACCTTATGAAGATTTCGGCAAGGATTGGTGATGGTGGATTTTTGTGAGAGATGGAAGGTGGATTCGGCTTTGCTCCTTGGTATATAATTTGTGGAAATAATTTGGCAGGGATTCGGCAAGGTAAAAGTGAGGAAAAAGGGAGATGATTTTCTGAATACCAAAGTGTGGTATATATAGAGGATAGGAGGAGCTAGGGTTCGGCAACTTGGTCTCCAAGAAAACCAAAACCATTTAGGTTTTGGTTTCGGCAAACATTATCTTCTTGAAACCGAAATTGTCTTCTCTTCTTTTAATTCGACTAAGTCTTCTTTTCCATGCAATCTTTAATCAGCCGAATATCACTTGTATTTTCTTCATTTAATCTTCTTTATTTCGGCATCAAGCAAAGGCATAAGGCTTTGATCATGTCCAAGTTCATCCCAAGCTTTTCTCTTTTAATTCTGCCGAAATTCCCATGGATAATTGCTGAATAAATCTTCTTTTTATCTCTTGAATTAATCATCAAGTAATTCAGAAATTAACCATGAATCATGCTTGAAATATTGTCCACATTCGGCCAAAGAATTCCTCATTAATCCTAAGTTGTTGCCGGCCTTGAAGATTCCCACAAGAAGTCTTCCTCTTTTCTCTCATGCAATTTCCGATTTTCCCATGTAAAAAGATATTAATTCCACCATTTATCTCTTATCTTGGCCGGCCATGAAGTCTCCAAGTCCTTCTCTTCCTCCTTTTCTTTTGCACGGCAAGTCTTTCTTCTTTTCCATTTTACTTCCGAAATTCTATAGAATAATAGAATTAAATCTTCATTTAATCCATCTCTTTGCCGGCCTTGAAGAGTTCTCATCCATCTCTTCCTTCTTGAAGTTCACGGCAACACATCCTATTTTGCCGAAAATTACTTCTCCTTTTTACCATGGTAATTCGGCAAAGACTCCATCAAGAAATATTTCCTCCTTTATCTCCAAGTAAATCTGAAAATAAAGAAAAGAAATACACAATTAATTCATGCATTAAACTTGTCCTAATCTAGACAAATGATGTCTTAAAAAGACATAAATGTAATAGGTAAGGTTAGGAGATTAGGAAAGTTTCCAAATCCAAATTGGATTTCTATTTCTTGATCTACACGGCATGGCATCTTCATATTCCACCGAAAATTCTTCCATTGTCTTCTCATGATTTCCTGAAAATATGATTATGAAATAAATCAAGAAGAAGACAAAAATGTGTAGCACAATTATCATGAGTAAGAGTCCTAGATAGATAAGGAATCCTAGTCCAACAAGGAGTTGTATTTTCAATGAAATTCTTTCGACGATTCAAAAACGTCGAGCGTTTGTAGACTCCTTGTTCGACTAAAATTCTTCACTCGTAGACTTCAATTGGTACTCAAACTCGTAGAATCCTTGTTCAACTGGGATTCCTACTTTAGTAAGGATTCCTTTTCCAAATAGAGTTCTACTTGAAAAAGGAGTCCTAGTCACATTAAAACTCTTATTAGGAATCCTAGTTCAATAAGGACTCCACCATAATTATGCAATTTATCATTTTATAGCACAAACCACATCCACACAAATATTAGAAACGACGAAAGATAAAGAAATCAATTCCGACAAGTTTTCTAGTCAAAACAGGTTTCCTAGTCCAAACAGGATTCCTAGTACCACAAGGAGTCCTACTCAAACTAAAACTCTTCAAAAATCGACATTTCTGCATTTTTAGCTCAGTTTATTCACCAACACTTGCCAACGACTCTAACATGACTCAATGACTCTATAATACAACAATAAGGGATAAGAAATGCATAAATGGGGATAAAAACATATTAAGAACGTCGCATTTTATGCTCCTATCAACTACCCCACACTTAGCCTTTGCTAGTCCCTTAGCAAAACAAATAAAAAGACTCACACTACAGCCCCTAAAATGATTGTCTCAGGATCTTTAAACACATAGCTTTCAAGTTAAGCATTCGATGTAAGCACAATAATCCCAAGCGTCATAGACATGTATCATGGCATGAATAAGTAAGAAATGATAATCACAAGCAATAACATGTTATGTTGATTTCATCCTCCTCACTAGGCATACTCTCTTCTTTTCACTTATGATATGGCAATTCACTCATAGTATATGCAAGAGAATAGATTAAGAGTTACAAAGAGTAACTTGCATATTTCATCAATTAAAAGCACTTTGTGAATTAATATTTCAGGAAAAACTTCATATAACAACTATGTGCACAAATGAACCAAAGCCATATGCTCATTCTTGACAAAAATCTCCACTTAATCAAAGTTTACCTATTTTAAGAATCATGAAAAGATCAACAAAATGGTGATAATGGGGATTGGCATAAGGCATTCGCATTTAGGAAGTGGTGATAGAATGTCACCAAGACTTGGCAAAATTCAATCCTCCTTATGACTTCTCTTCAAAAGGACCAAGTTTCAACTTGTTGGACCCAAACTTCATTCTTTTCTTCCCCACAAAATAGTGATCAAGGACAAAGGTCAAATATAACAACAATAGACCTTCAATTATCACACAAACTCCAATTTCACAATCACAACTTCGTCCAAATATTTTTTTTTTTTTTTTATTGCCGAATTAATTTAATTTTTTTTTTTCTCGGATCAATTATTTTTCTTCTTTTTCTATCCGATTTTTCTCTTTTTCTCTTCTTTTATTCGGCAACACCTTTTCTTTTCTTAATAATTGGACAAGATCACCCCACACTTATTTCACAACATCACTTCAATTTACAAATTCCATTAAACTTTACCAAGTCTTGACAACAATGGCAAGGATAAAATATTCTAAGCTCAAGGAAAGTGTATCAAGGTGATGAAATAAATGGCTCAATGTCGGCTCAAAGGGGTTAATACTAAGGAGTCCCACGACGGGCACAAATTAGGCATAAGCTTTGTTTGGCATTGGTGGTAATCCTAACATGATCTTTTCAATCCTTTTCAAAATCAAGGCATTTCATGAATAATAGTCTCAAAAATTGTCAAAAGTGAGTTCTAGCATTCTAGAGTTCATTAAAATCTATGGCACATAGTCATTGAATGTTCAAAGAATGATGAAGTTTTGAAAAAATCTGCCCATTTTTATCACTCAAGAAGGAAAGTATATGGCATCAAAGCTCACAAAGGTTATTATGGAACAAAATCAACACAACAAACATGCTTCTCACACAATTAAGTTCAAGTCTCAAATGTTCATACCAATCACAAAGTCCATGAAACTCACAATTAATTCTTATGATTATGCAAAACCATCATCTATGTATTAAAGATATAATCATCATCGACTATTTAGGGGCACCTAAGACTCAATAATTAAAAACAAAATTAAAAAGCAACGAAAATAGCACCGAAATTTTTTAAATTTTTCTGATTTTCTGATTTTTTTTTTATTTTCTTTTCTTTTTATGACTCAAAACAAATACAAACATGTGAAACATGTATCCCTACCCCACACTTAGAAAATTACATTGTCCTCAATGTACACATATCATGTAGTAATTTCTAAGCATATGATAAATCACAAGTCCCACATTTATACAATTCAACCAAAAAGAGTTTAGGGTTTAGAAATTCAAACTCTCGTAGACGGCTCCTTCACACTTTTGGTTGAAATGGGTTGCCTCCCATGCAGCGCTTAATTGTTTATAGTCCTTTAGCCTAGACTCTTCTCCATATCATCAGGATCTTGGTGCGTCTCTGAATTGTGTCTCCTCAATGGTGTGCTCCTCAAAAGGTTCGTAGTAAGGCTTAAGTCGATGACCATTCACCTTGAACGCTTTTCCTGATTCCGTACTTTGAATTTCTATAGCACCATGAGAAAACACATTAGTAACAATATATGGTCCTACCCAACGAGAACGCAATTTGCCAGGAAATAATTTAAGACGAGAATGAAATAACAAGACTTTCTGGCCAATATGAAACGTTTTGCCTCTTATCATCTTGTCATGATACAATTTCGTCTTCTCTTTGTAAATCCATGCAGCATCATATGCTTCATTTCTGATTTCCTCAAGTTCACTCAGCTGCAATTTCCTGTGAAGTCCAGCCTTGTCAAGCTCCATGTTGAATTGCTTGACCGCCCACCATGCTCTATGCTCCAACTCTACTGGAAGATGGCACGCCTTGCCAAATGTAAGCCGAAATGGAGACATCCCAATGGGTGTCTTGTATGCCGTTCTGTAAGCCCAAAGTGCATCATCAAGTCTGTCACTCCAATCTTTCCTTGATGGGCCCACAGTTTTCTCCAATATGCTCTTGATCTCTCTGTTGGACACTTCCGCCATTCCGCTAGTCTGAGGATGATAAGGTGTGGATACCTTATGGGTAACTCCATATCGTCTGAGCAAAGCCTCTATTGTTCTGTTGCAGAAATGAGAACCTCCATCGCTTATAAGCACACGAGGTACTCCAAACCTGGAAAATATGTTAGTTCTCAAGAAACCTGCAACAACTTTAGAATCATTAGTCCTTGTGGCTTTCGCCTCCACCCATTTTGACACATAATCAACTGCCAACAAGATATAAAGAAAGCCCTTAGATGAAGGAAAAGGTCCCATAAAATCTATACCCCATACATCAAAAATTTCAACAAATATTATAGGATTTAGGGGCATTTGGTCTCTCTTACCAATGTTACCTGTCCTTTGGCACCTATCACATGTCATACAAAATGTGTATGCATCTTTGAAAATTGTTGGCCAATAAAACCCGCTTTCTAATACCTTGAGCGCTGTCCTCTTAGCTCCAAAGTGTCCTCCACATGCCTCATTGTGGCAAAATGCAAGGATCGGCCTATGCTCTTCTTGTGGCACACAACGTCTAATCACTTGATCATTACAAGTCCTCCACAAATATGGGTCGTCCCATATGTAGTGCCTTGCATTCTTTTTAATCCTTGTCTTGGCTGCCTGCAAACATGTGCTTGGAAAAGTTTTAGTAACTAAATAATTGACAATGTCTGCATACCAAGGTTCTTTTGTGTCCACTCGAAAAAGCTGCTCATCTGGGAAAGTTTCCTGAAGTGGCAACGTTTCCTCCTCTCTCACAATTCTGCTCAAGTGATCCGCCACAACATTTTCGCTCCCCTTCTTGTCCTTGATTTCGATGTCAAACTCTTGGAGTAAGAGAATCCATCGAATCAAGCGTGGCTTAGCATCCTTCTTCTTCATCAAATATCTTAAGGCTGCATGATCAGAGTACACAATCACTTTAGAATTCAATAGATATGAACGAAATTTTTCTAAAGCAAATATAACAGCCAACAGTTCTTTTTCAGTTGTAGAGTAATTTAATTGAGCATCATTCAAAGTTCTAGAGGCATAATATATAGCAATTGGCCTCTTTTCTTTTCTCTGTCCAAGCACTGCTCCAACTGCATAGTCTGAAGCATCACACATGATCTCAAATGGTAGTGTCCAATCTGGTGGCGCCATGATTGGTGCTGATGTCAACAATTTCTTCAACATGACAAATGCATCTTCACACCCTTTGTCCCATATGAATGGAACCTCCTTCTGCAAAAGGGCACAAATAGGCTTGGCCACCAACGAAAAATCCTTGATGAACCTCCTATAAAATCCTGCATGGCCAAGAAACGAACGTACCTCCCTTACAGTTGTAGGGGAGGGTAAGTGAAGCATAATATCAATCTTGGCCCTATCTACCTCAATACCCTTTGCAGATATAATGTGTCCTAGAACTATCCCTTGTGTTACCATAAAATGACACTTTTCCCAATTAAGTACAAGGTTAGTCTCTACACATCTCATCAGAATTAATTCCAAATTCTCTAAGCATGCATCAAAGTCTTTTCCATAAACGCTAAAATCATCCATAAAGACTTCAATGATATTCTCAATATAATCACTAAAAATGGAATACATACAACGTTGGAATGTACCTGGTGCGTTGCATAAACCAAAAGGCATGCGTCGATAGGCAAACGTACCAAAGGGACATGTGAACGTTGTCTTTTCCTGATCATCTGGGTGAATGCATATCTGATTGTAACCGCTGTACCCATCCAAGAAGCAATAGAATTCGTGTCCAGCTAATCTCTCCAACATCTGGTCCATGAAAGGCAAAGGCATGTGATCCTTGCGTGTAGTAGCATTCAACTTTCTGTAGTCGATACACATCCTATGACCTGTCACCAACCGTTGGGGCACGAGTTCATCCTTGTCATTCTTCACAACTGTGACTCCACTCTTCTTAGGTACAACTTGGACAGGTGCAATCCACTGGCTATCTGAGATGGGATAAATGACTCCACAATCCAGCAATTTGATCACTTCGTCCTTCACAATCTTCATCATTGGAGGGTGCAATCGTCTCTGACCCTCCCTAGTAGGCTTGGCTCCTTCTTCAAGCAAGATCCTATGGACACAAGTTGTAGGGCTGATTCCCTTGATATCCGCCAACGTCCATCCAATGGCGGTTTTGTTCCTCTTCAACATGCTAGTCAAACGTGCTTCCTGCTGCTCACTCAGCTGTGATGACACAATAACTGGTAGTGTGTCATCGTCTCCCAAGTACACATACTTCAAATGATCCGGAAGCACCTTGAGTTCTAAAATAGGAGCCTGTTCCACAGATGGTAGAATTTTATTAGTGGAAATGGGAATTGACATATACTTACATGACTTTTTTATGTGGGGTGTTGCCTCTAGCTCGGCAACAATGCTCATTATGCTCGGCTCAAGTTTGAGCCGTTCCTCCTTGGTAATTCTCTCCCCATTTGTGTCAATTCCGGCCCCTTGCTCAATAGCTAGTTGCTATTGATCCAAAGTTTCTGACAAAACCTGCGCAATAGAATCAACTACATCAACATTATAGCAAGGTTTTAAATCAGAAATTGGATACCTCATGGCCTCAAAGATGTTGAAGCCAATCACTTCACCATCGAACTCCATGGTGAGATTGCCTTCAGCCACATCAATTTTCGTTCTTGCTGTCCTCATAAATGGTCGCCCCAACAATAGTTGAGTGGAATTAATGGGCGACTCCTCCATTTGAAGCACATAAAAATCTGCAGGAAATATCAGATTATTTACCTGCACAAGAACATCCTCAACATATCCCTCAGGATATTTGTTAGACCTATCGGCGAGTTGAATGATTACATTGTCCTTTTTCAACTCGCCTAAACCTAGGGACTTATACACATTATAAGACATTACATTAATTGAAGCCCCTAAGTCTAGCAAAACTTTATCAAAATTTTGTTGTCCGATTTTACATGGCACAGAAAAGCTGCCAGGGTCTTTCATTTTAGGTGGAAGCTTTCTTTGGAGAACGGCTGAGACCGTCTCACTCATCTTCACCACCTGCTCCTCCCTTGTATGCCTCCTTGTTGTGCACAGCTCCTTTAAGAACTTGGCATACTTTGGAATCTGCTTGATGCATTCCAAAAGGGGAATATTCACCTCCACACGCCTGAATACATCAAGTACCTCCTCATCTGATTTCTCCTTCTTTGATTTTGCAAACCTAGAAGGAAAAGGCAAACTCGAAGATTGGTTAGCATTAACTAATCCACTTGAGTCAGATTTTACCTTAAGTGTCTCTGAGGTAGCGGAATCTTTCTCCAAGTCCCTATTCTTCATTTTCTCAAGCTCAGCCTTGCTTGGTTTGCTCCTCTCGGCCTCATTGCCATTTGAATCATCATCATTGCCGTGCACCTCATTATTGCCGAGTGTCTCCCTCTCTTGCTCGGCATCAACATGCTCTAGCACGTCATCACCATCATCATGATGATCTACAAACACGTCCTCAACCTCCTTGAGTGCCGGCCCCTTCAAAACTTTACCACTCCTTGTGGTAATTGCATTAGCTTGCTCATTTTTGGGGTTCTTTATTACTCCTCCAGGTAATCTTCCTTGCTCCTGAATCTGCCCCATGAAATCCACAACCTTCCCCATCTGATTCTTCAACTCAGAAATGTCCTTGGTGTTCGAGGTTGTAGATTGCAACAATGTATGAGTTGCATCGTTCAAAGACTTAAGCATGGCGTCATAGTTGGGATTTGACGATGCTTGTGCATTATTGTTGTAGAATTGTTGCTGCTGGGGTTTTACATATCCCTGAAATTGCCCTTGAGGTCTTGGTTGAAACACCATTCCTCCTTGATTAGCTTGTGGTGGCGCCACATGTGTAGGATTCTGCACATTGTTGTTGTTAGCCCACCTAAAATTAGGGTGATCATTAAATCTGGGGTTGAAGTTCTGAAAAGTGGGACGTTGCTGCCCTTGAAAACCAATTGCATTGGCTTCCTCAAAATTATCTCCTCCACCAACTTGTGGACACACATCTGATGAATGCCCCTCCATGCTACACACCCCACAGACTTGGGCATGTTTTTGCTTCATAAACTGAGACATCATCTGAGTGAGTTTCCCCACATCTTCCTTAAGCTCCTTGACAACACTTGATTCCTCATAACCGCTGGCCTCACTGACTCGCCTAGAGGAAGTAGACCCGAATTGTTGTTGATTAGTGAAATGCATCTCCAACAGATTCTTAACTTCCTCTCTACTTTTCTCCATTAAAGATCCACCAGCTGCTGAATCTAAGAATCTCCTCTCCAAGGGACGCAACCCTTCATAAAAGTATTGTAGAAGAAGACCCTCACGTATCCCATGATTAGGACACGTTGCCACCAAAGCCTTGTACCTGTCATAGTACACATCGAAGCTCTCATCTGGCTCTTGTCTGATTGAGGTGATCTCCTTTCTGATCTGTGTCACCCTTGATGATGGAAAATATTTTGTGAGAAATTCTCTCACCATTGTTGTCCAAGAAATCATCTTCCCAGGTGGTATAGCATAAAACCACTCTTGCGCCCTATCCTCAAGTGAAAAAGGAAACGCCTTCATTCTCACATGTTGTAAGTCTGCCCCAGTTGGGCACATTGACTCACATCTAAATTCGAACTTCTGAATATGGCGGTTGGGATCCTCTCCACTGAGTCCATAAAACTTAGGCAATTGGTGGATAAATCCACCCTTCAACTCAAATTCTCCTGACTTGCCAGGTGCAACTGCAGGATATGTTACATTACTTGGTCTTACTACTCCTCCTTGTGGCGCATCTACCTGACCATTCTCCTCTCTCAATGAAGTCATTCTGAATGTAGGATCAGGTAAATCAAAGTTCAAATACTGAATTGGTATGGGACTTTGGAGTAGCTCGAATTCTGGTTCTTCGTGAAACAAGGGGTTTAGTTCACACGAAGCTTCTGATGGAAATGGTGATGGTGGTGCAACAAAATTTCGGTCAAAAAGTGATGAGGTGAGAGAAACAAACTGATGTTCTGGTGTAGAAGTGCTCGGCAAAACTGGCTCTTCTTCTTCTTGGTTGCAAATTCTTTTCAATCTGTCCTCAATCTCTTGTGACCAACCAAGATTCATGTACCTGAAATTATTTAAATTTCGAGGTGTTTAACAAATGAATTTATAAAGAAAACAAACGTGTATAGTTAGTATGTAACAAATATTGTTAAGGTAAAAATATTATACAAGTATAAGTATCAACGAAAATTCAACTATAAATATGTAAAAATGTTACACGAAATTTCAAGTATGCATAAGTGTAAGAAAAATTCAAAGTATATTACATAAAAGTTCAACGTGTATATGTATAATGACCAACGAAAATTTGCAAGTATATGTTACATGAAAAAGTTACAAGTATATTACAAAGATGTATATCACACGAAAATTTACAAATAAGGCTCATACAATTTCACAAATATAACAGAAAAATGTGTTTTATGTATCCCTAGTTAAATTGCTATATGATTTGTTCGAATTTTCAAAGTACGTGGAGCAGAGGAGATAACGGTGCAATGGACTGATACAGCCCCCGGTAGTATCATGCTTGATCCGATATACCTCAAAAATTCAAACCAAGAAACATTTTCTTGTGAGATTAAAAATTTACTTATGTCAAACTCATTTAAGATTCTGAAGCTCGGTGGACGTGCGGCCTAGGTCTATCGACTAGACACAAGGTTCCGTGGTTTCAGAAGGCTAGAACGAAAGTACTAATAATGGAGTGAGGCAAGACTCGTTGTTGGTTACCACGGAGAGCGAACTCCCAATCGACTCACTCACAGAGAATGAACATCAGTCTGTGGGCCTTGAGATCTAGTTAAACAAACCTCAATACCAAAATTAGAACAAACGAACTATGATTGCCCCTTACTCAGTTGAGAACCTTATGTTGTCAGTTCCACTAAAGTGCATAAAAGCCGCCCTCAACCTCATAAAAACGCAAGCGCTAGTATGAAGGGTTAAGGCTAAAAGCAACATTAGTGACCTTACCTATTCCTCTTCCCCTCAAAATTATAAACAAACTTAACACAAATAGACCTTCAAAACTCCCTAACAATTTAAACTAGTTATGCATATCACACGAAAATTTTTTTTTTTTTTTTTTTTTTTTTTTTTTTTGTACAAGTATCTATGTTGGTTTGGTTTTTAAATTACATCGATTATGTAAGTATTATGATTGCCGAAACTTAGGATTTCTAGGTATCTTTTATTCACACAACTTTAAAATTCGAGGTACGTGGAGCAGAGGAGATAACAGTGCAATGGGCTGAAACAGTCCAAGGTAGTATCATGCTTATTCCGATATACCTCAAAAATTAAAGACGAATTTTACCTCATTGAAGAAAAATAGATTCCACATATGCTCAAGTTATTTTCTAGCGTCTAAAGTGAGGTGATGCTTCGGCACAAGCTGTCGTCTAGGTCGAACGTATTTTACTTTTCTAAGGCGATGTCGTTAAGATTCACGGAGAGTAAACTCTCTTTAGGAACAAGGCAGGTCTCAAAGTTTTTAACCACGGAGGACAAGTCCCCTATCGACTCACTCACAGAGAATGAACGTCAGTCTATGGGTCTTGAGAACCAGTTTTACAAACCTCGCACCATTCAATGAAAATAACTTGCCCTATACTTGGTAAAATAAACTCGGATCCCTAGCGGTCTCAAGTGTTGATTAAAACCGCCCTCAACCTCATAAAAATAATACCAAGTTAGCGTCTTTATGCGTGGGGGGCCAACGATGGACTAATTCCAACATTGCAGGGCCCGTTTCCCAATCTACACAAAAACATACCTAACATGGCATCACTCGTATGAAGGGTTATGGTTATGATCAACAAAAGAGGC
The DNA here is from genome assembly GCA_963682095.1 of Potentilla sterilis. Classification (NCBI taxonomy): domain Eukaryota; kingdom Viridiplantae; phylum Streptophyta; class Magnoliopsida; order Rosales; family Rosaceae; genus Potentilla; species Potentilla sterilis. Next base: position 23,991,102 of record OY821763.1, on the reverse strand, counting down.
TTCACCTACATGTTACACTTTAGAAACTACAATAAACTACAAGCATACACAAAAACTATCAACTTCCTAGAAATCATCTAGGTGTATCAACATCATAATAAAAACACACAAAAATCGGCAATTAAGAGCAAAAACCAAAAACCAAAAATAAAAACAAAAATAAAAATCGGAAAATTAACCTATTTACTATTACATTTCCAAAAATCCTATTAATACAATTCCCAAAACTATTGCAGAAATTAAATAATTTACAATTATACAAAGTTACAAACAACACTTTATGAATCAAAATTTATAATTTCCCCGGCAACGGCGCCAAAAACTGATGGATCCCCGGCAACGGCGCCAAAAACTGATGGAGGTGTTATCCAAGCATAAAATACCTGCAAAACAACTTCATACACATAATACCCTTCTTGTGTCGAGTGTAGTATTGACAAGTAGGGATCGTTCTATCCGGGGAAATCAAGGGCTTTCAATCACACAAAGTATTGCACAAAAAGGGGGTATCGATTTTTATGTATAATTATCTACTGAATTTTTACTAAATTTATAAATCCTAAATTATATATTTACATGTGATCAACATCTTCCACACAATTACCAAACACAAATCTCATTATACATGCAATAAAATTAAAACAAGTAATAGGGGCAGCAGCAAATAACGAATTCAAAATCAACTAAGCTCCAATTTAATTAGAGCCAATGCGGTTATTCTAATTATTCAAAACATCACAAGTATTTAGAATCCAACATGCGTGTAATCCTAAACATGGTACTAATCAGTTTAATAACACAATGCGTAGAAATTAAACACAATTAGCACATAAGCACAATATGTCGAATTGGAACATGTTAGCAAGTATGGCGTCACCCATCTCACATCGACATGTAAATTTCCATAATTACTCTTACCCTTAGATTAATACATGTCAAATCCAACATGCGTGTAATTCAACATGTATTAAATCGGCATATGAATTTAATACCTAGATAACACTCATGGCCATCGAATGCATCTAGATATCTCCTTCGGTTCCACACGAATTAAGGAAATAAACCTAATTAAAATCAAGAACACATTCAAAACCTACTGCCCATACAACATATTTAATCATATCACATGCATAAATCGGCAATCATATATAAAAATCCCAAACATTTATAACAAAGATCCAAAGATCCCATATATGATTATGAATACCGAAATTAAATCCATAAACCAAAACATTCTTCATAGACAAAGTTATGTTTAAATATAAAGTAACAAAAACCAAAATAATACAATCCATGATTACAACCTTATGAAGATTTCGGCAAGGATTGGTGATGGTGGATTTTTGTGAGAGATGGAAGGTGGATTCGGCTTTGCTCCTTGGTATATAATTTGTGGAAATAATTTGGCAGGGATTCGGCAAGGTAAAAGTGAGGAAAAAGGGAGATGATTTTCTGAATACCAAAGTGTGGTATATATAGAGGATAGGAGGAGCTAGGGTTCGGCAACTTGGTCTCCAAGAAAACCAAAACCATTTAGGTTTTGGTTTCGGCAAACATTATCTTCTTGAAACCGAAATTGTCTTCTCTTCTTTTAATTCGACTAAGTCTTCTTTTCCATGCAATCTTTAATCAGCCGAATATCACTTGTATTTTCTTCATTTAATCTTCTTTATTTCGGCATCAAGCAAAGGCATAAGGCTTTGATCATGTCCAAGTTCATCCCAAGCTTTTCTCTTTTAATTCTGCCGAAATTCCCATGGATAATTGCTGAATAAATCTTCTTTTTATCTCTTGAATTAATCATCAAGTAATTCAGAAATTAACCATGAATCATGCTTGAAATATTGTCCACATTCGGCCAAAGAATTCCTCATTAATCCTAAGTTGTTGCCGGCCTTGAAGATTCCCACAAGAAGTCTTCCTCTTTTCTCTCATGCAATTTCCGATTTTCCCATGTAAAAAGATATTAATTCCACCATTTATCTCTTATCTTGGCCGGCCATGAAGTCTCCAAGTCCTTCTCTTCCTCCTTTTCTTTTGCACGGCAAGTCTTTCTTCTTTTCCATTTTACTTCCGAAATTCTATAGAATAATAGAATTAAATCTTCATTTAATCCATCTCTTTGCCGGCCTTGAAGAGTTCTCATCCATCTCTTCCTTCTTGAAGTTCACGGCAACACATCCTATTTTGCCGAAAATTACTTCTCCTTTTTACCATGGTAATTCGGCAAAGACTCCATCAAGAAATATTTCCTCCTTTATCTCCAAGTAAATCTGAAAATAAAGAAAAGAAATACACAATTAATTCATGCATTAAACTTGTCCTAATCTAGACAAATGATGTCTTAAAAAGACATAAATGTAATAGGTAAGGTTAGGAGATTAGGAAAGTTTCCAAATCCAAATTGGATTTCTATTTCTTGATCTACACGGCATGGCATCTTCATATTCCACCGAAAATTCTTCCATTGTCTTCTCATGATTTCCTGAAAATATGATTATGAAATAAATCAAGAAGAAGACAAAAATGTGTAGCACAATTATCATGAGTAAGAGTCCTAGATAGATAAGGAATCCTAGTCCAACAAGGAGTTGTATTTTCAATGAAATTCTTTCGACGATTCAAAAACGTCGAGCGTTTGTAGACTCCTTGTTCGACTAAAATTCTTCACTCGTAGACTTCAATTGGTACTCAAACTCGTAGAATCCTTGTTCAACTGGGATTCCTACTTTAGTAAGGATTCCTTTTCCAAATAGAGTTCTACTTGAAAAAGGAGTCCTAGTCACATTAAAACTCTTATTAGGAATCCTAGTTCAATAAGGACTCCACCATAATTATGCAATTTATCATTTTATAGCACAAACCACATCCACACAAATATTAGAAACGACGAAAGATAAAGAAATCAATTCCGACAAGTTTTCTAGTCAAAACAGGTTTCCTAGTCCAAACAGGATTCCTAGTACCACAAGGAGTCCTACTCAAACTAAAACTCTTCAAAAATCGACATTTCTGCATTTTTAGCTCAGTTTATTCACCAACACTTGCCAACGACTCTAACATGACTCAATGACTCTATAATACAACAATAAGGGATAAGAAATGCATAAATGGGGATAAAAACATATTAAGAACGTCGCATTTTATGCTCCTATCAAATGTGTATAAGTCCCTAGGTTTAGGCGAGTTGAAAAAGGACAATGTGATCATTCAACTCGCCGATAGGTCTAACAAATATCCTGAGGGATATGTTGAGGATGTTCTTGTGCAGGTGAATAATCTGATATTTCCTGCAGATTTCTATGTGCTTCAAATGGAGGAGTCGCCCATTAATTCCACTCAACTATTGTTGGGGCGACCATTTATGAGGACAGCAAGAACGAAAATTGATGTGGCTGAAGGCAACCTCACCATGGAGTTCGATGGTGAAGTGATTGGCTTCAACATCTTTGAGGCCATGAGGTATCCAATTTCTGATTTAAAACCTTGCTATAATGTTGACGTAGTTGATTCTATTGCGCAGGTTTTATCAGAAACTTTGGATCAATAGCAACTAGCTATTGAGCAAGGGGCCGGAATTGACACAAATGGGGAGAGATTGACTAAGGAGGAACGGCTCAAACTTGAGCCGAGCCTAATGCATATTGTTGCCGAGCTAGAGGCAGCATCCCATGTGAAAAAGCAATGTAAGTATATGTCAATTCCCATTTCCACTAATAAAATTCTACCATCTGTGGAACAGGCCCCTATTTTAGAACTCAAGGTGCTTCCAGATCATTTGAAGTATGTATACTTGGGAGACGATGACACACTACCAGTTATTGTGTCATCACAGCTGAGTGAGCAGCAGGAAGCACGCTTGACTAGCATGTTGAAAAGGAACAAAACCGCCATTGGATGGACGTTGGCGGATATCAAGGGAATCAGCCCTACAACTTGTGTCCATAGGATCTTACTTGAAGAAGGAGCCAAGCCTACTAGGGAGGGTCAGAGACGATTGCACCCTCCAATGATGAAGATTGTGAAGGACGAGGTAATCAAATTGCTGGATTGTGGAGTCATTTATCCCATCTCAGATAGCCAGTGGATTGCACCTGTCCAAGTTGTACCTAAGAAGAGTGGAGTCACGGTTGTGAAGAATGACAAGGATGAACTCGTGCCCCAACGATTGGTGACAGGTCATAGGATGTGTATCGAATACAGAAAGTTGAATGCTACTACACGCAAGGATCACATGCCTTTGCCTTTCATGGACCAGATGTTGGAGAGATTAGCTGGACACGAATTCTATTGCTTCTTAGATGGGTACAGCGGTTACAATCAGATATGCATTCACCCGGATGATCAGGAGAAGACAACGTTCACATGTCCCTTTGGTACGTTTGCCTATCGACGCATGCCATTTGGTTTATGCAACGCACCAGGTACATTTCAACGTTGTATGTATTCCATTTTTAGTGATTATATTGAGAATATCATTGAAGTCTTTATGGATAATTTTAGCGTTTATGGAAAAGACTTTGATGTATGCTTAGAGAATTTGGAATTAATCCTGATGAGATGTGTAGAAACTAACCTTGTACTTAATTGGGAAAAATGTCATTTTATGGTAACACAAGGGATAGTTCTAGGACATATTATATCTGCAAAGGGTATTGAGGTAGATAGGGCCAAGATTGATATTATGCTTCACTTACCCTCCCCTACAACTGTAAGGGAGGTACGTTCGTTTCTTGGCCATGCAGGATTTTACAGGAGGTTCATCAAGGATTTTTCGTTGGTAGCCAAGCCTATTTGTGCCCTTTTGCAGAAGGAGGTTCCATTCATATGGGACAAAGGGTGTGAAGATGCATTTGTCATGTTGAAGAAATTGTTGACATCAGCACCAATTATGGCGCCACCAGACTGGTGCCTACCATTTGAGATCATGTGTGATGCTTCAGACTATGCAGTTGGAGCGGCGCTTGGACAGAGAAAAGAGAAGAAGCCAAATGCCATATATTATGCTTCGCGCACACTTAATGATGCTCAATTAAATTACTCTACAACTGAGAAAGAACTGTTGGCTGTTATATTTGCCTTAGAAAAATTTCGTTCATATCTATTGAATTCTAAAGTGATTGTGTATTCTGATCATGCAGCCTTAAGATATTTGATGAAGAAGAAAGATGCTAAGCCACGCTTGATTCGATGGATTCTCTTACTCCAAGAGTTTGACATCGAAATCAAGGACAAGAAGGGGAGCGAAAATGTTGTGGCGGATCACTTGAGCAGGATTGTGAGAGAAGAGGAAACGTTACCACTTCAGGAAACTTTCCCAGATGAGCAGCTTTTTCGAGTGGACACAAAAGAACCTTGGTATGCAGATATTGTCAATTATTTAGTTACTAAAACTTTTCCAAGTACATGTTTGCAGGCAGCCAAGACAAGGATTAAAAAGAATGCAAGGCACTACATATGGGACGACCCATATTTGTGGAGGACTTGTAATGATCAAGTGATTAGACGTTGTGTGCCACAAGAGGAGCATAGGCCGATCCTTGCATTTTGCCACAATGAGGCATGTGGAGGACACTTTGGAGCTAAGAGGACAGCGCTCAAGGTATTAGAAAGCGGGTTTTATTGGCCAACAATTTTCAAGGATGCATACACTTTTTGTATGACATGTGATACGTGCCAAAGGACAGGTAACATAGGTAAGAGAGACCAAATGCCCCTAAATCCTATAATATTTGTTGAAATTTTTGATGTTTGGGGTATAGATTTTATGGGACCTTTTCCTTCATCTAAGGGCTTTCTTTATATCTTGTTGGCTGTTGATTATGTGTCTAAATGGGTGGAGGCGAAAGCCACAAGGACTAATGATTCTAAAGTTGTTGCAGGTTTCTTGAGAACTAACATATTTTCCAGGTTTGGAGTACCTCGTGTTCTTATAAGCGATGGAGGTTCTCATTTCTGCAACAGAACAATAGAGGCTTTGCTCAGAAGATATGGAGTCACCCATAAGGTATCCACACCTTATCATCCTCAGACTAGCGGAATGGCGGAAGTGTCCAACAGAGAAATCAAAAGCATATTGGAGAAAACTGTGGGCCCATCAAGGAAAGATTGGAGTGATAGACTTGATGATGCACTTTGGGCTTACAGAACGGCATATAAGACACCCATTGGGATGTCTCCATTTCGGCTTACATATGGCAAGGCGTGCCATCTTCCAGTAGAGTTGGAGCACAAGGCATGGTGGGCGGTCAAGCAATTCAACATGGAGCTTGACAAGGCTGGACTTCACAGGAAATTGCAGCTGAGTGAACTTGAGGAAATCAGAAATGAAGCATATGATGCTGCATGGATTTACAAAGAGAAGACGAAATTGTATCATGACAAGATGATAAGAGGCAAAACGTTTCATATTGGCCAGAAAGTCTTGTTATTTCATTCTCGTCTTAAATTATTTCCTGGCAAATTGCGTTCTCGTTGGGTAGGCCCATATATTGTTACTAATGTGTTTTCTCATGGTGCTATAGAAATTCAAAGTACGGAATCAGGAAAAGCGTTCAAGGTGAATGGTCATCGACTTAAGCCTTACTACGAACCTTTTGAGGAGCACACCGTTGAGGAGATACAATTCAGAGACGCACCAAGATCCTGATGATATGAAGAAGAGTCTAGGCTGAGTAGACTATAAACATTAAGCGCTGCATGGGAGGCAACCCATTTCAACCAAAAGTGTGAAGGAGCCGTCTACGAGAGTTTGAATTTTCTAAATCCATAAACTCTTTTTGGTTGAATTGTATAAATGTGGGACTTGTGAATTATCAAATGCTTAGAAATTACTACATAATATGTGTACATTGAGGACAATGTAATTTTCTAAGTGTGGGGTAGGGATACATGTTTCACATGTTTGTATTTGTTTTGAGTCATAAAAAGAAAAGAAAATAAAAAAATCGGAAAAATCAGAAAAATTTTAAAAAAATTTCGTTGCTTTTTAATTTTGTGTTTTAATTTTTGAGTCTTAAGTGCCCCTAAATAGTCTATGATGATTATATCTTTAATACATAGATGATGGTTTCGTATAATCTTGAAAATAATTGTGAGTTTCATGGACTTTGTGATTGGTATGAACATTTGAGACTTGGACTTATTTGTGTAAGAAGCATGTTTGTTGTGTTGATTTTGTTCCATAATAACCTTTGTGAGCTTTGATTGCCATATACTTTCCTTCTTGAGTGATAAAAATGGGCAGAATTTTTCAAAACTTCATCATTCTTTGAATATTCAATGACTATGTGCCATAGCTTTTAATGAACTCTAGAATGCTAGAACTTGCTCTTGACAATTTTTGAGACTATTATTCATGAAATGCCTTGATTTTGAAAAGGATTGAAAAGATCATGTTAGGATTACCACCAATGCCAAACAAAGCTTATGCCTAATTTGTGCCCGTCGTGGGACTCCTTAGTTTTAACCCCCTTGAGCCAACATTGAGCCATTTATTTCATCACCTTGATACACTTTCCTTGATCTTAGAATAGTTTATCCTTACCATTGTTGTCAAGACTTGGTAAAATTTAATGGAATTTGTGAATTGATGTGATGATGAGAAGTAAGTGTGGGGTGATCTTGTCCAATTGTTGAGAAAAGAAAAGGTGTTGCCGAATAAAAGAAGAAAGAAAAGAAAAATCGGATAGAAAAAGAAAGAAAAATAAGAGATCCGAAATAAAAAGAAAAGGATTCGGCAATGGAAAATTTTGGATGAATTTTATGGTGAATTTGGAGTTTGTGTGATAATTGAAGGTCTATTGTTGTTATACTTGACCTTTGTTCGTTTTCACTTTATTATGGGGAAGAAAAGAATGAATTTTGGGCCCAACATGATAAAATTTGGCCCTTTTGAAGAGAAGTCATAAGGAGGATTGAATTTTGCCAAGTCTTGGTGACGTTTAATCACCACTTCCTAAATAAGAATGCCTTATGCCAATCCCCATTATCACCATTATGTTGATCTTTTCATGATTCTTAAAATGGGTGAACTTTGATTTGTGGAAATTTTTGTCAAGAATGAGCATATGGCTTTGGTTCATTTGTGCACATAGTTGTTATATGAAGTTTTTCCTGAAATATTAATTCACAAAGTGCTTTTAATTGATGAAATATGCAAGTTACTCTTTGTAACTCTTAATCTATTCGCTTGCATATACTATGAGTGAATTGCCATATCATGAGTGAAAAGAAGAGAGTATGCCTAGTGAGGAGGATGAAATCAACATAACATGTCATTGCTTGTGATTTTCGCTTCTTACTTGTTCATGCTATGATACATGTCTATGACGCTTGGGATTTTTATGCTTACATTGAATGCTTAAACTTGAAAGCTATGTGTTTAAAGATCCTGAGACAATCATTTTAGGGGCTGTAGTGTGAGTCTTTTTATTTGTTTTGCTAAGGGACTAGCAAAGGCTAAGTGTGGGGTAGTTGATAGGAGCATAAAATGCGACGTTCTTAATATGTTTTTACCCCCATTTATGCATTTCTTATCCCTTATTGTTGTATTATAGAGTCATTGAGTCATGTTAGAGTCGTTGGCAAGTGTTGGTGAATAAACTGAGCTAAAAATGCAGAAATGTCGATTTTTGAAGAGTTTTAGTTTGAATAGGACTCCTTGTTGTACTAGGAATCCTGTTTGGACTAGGAAACCTGTTTTGACTAGGAAACTTGTCGAAATGGAATTTTCAGTATTTGTCGTTTCTAATAATCATGGTGGATCGGTTTGTGCTATAAAATGTTAAAATGCATAATTATGGTGGAGTCCTTATTGAACTAGGATTCCTAATAAGAGTTTGATTTGACAAGGACTCCTTTTTCAAGTAGAACTCTATTTGGAAATGGAATCCTTACTAAAGTAGGAATCCCAGTTGGATAAGGATTCTACAAGTGAAGAGTTTTAGTCGAACAAGGAGTCTACAAATGCTCGACGTTTTTGAAAAGTCGAAAGAATTTCATTGAAAATACAACTCCTTGTTGGACTAGGATTCCTTATCTATCTAGGACTCTTACTCATGATGATCGTGCTACATATTTTTGTCTTCTCTTTGATTTATTTCATGATCATATTTTCAGGAAATCATGAGAAGACAAGGAGAGAATTTTCGGCAAAGAGGAGGAGTCTTGGCGTAAAAGAAAAGAAAGAACAAACCAAATCGGTTTTGGTTTCCCCTTGTGCCGTACAACATATAATTGGATTCTTAAGGGATTAATTCCGATTTTCCTTGGTGTTTTCTTTGGATAATACACGGCATGAAGGAAGCAAAGAAGAATTGTTGGTTTGTGACTCTTGAAGGCCGGCCAAGATAAGAAATAAAAGGAGGAGATAATCTATTTTTGCATGATAAAATCGGAATTTGCATGAGAGAAAAGAGGAGGACTTCTTGTGGGAATCTTCAAGGTCGGCAATGCAAGGAATGGATGTAGACATAATCAAAGCTTGATGCATTACTTGTTGCCGAATTAAAAGAAGATTAAATGAAGAAAATACAAGTGATATTCGGCTGATTAAAGATTGCATGGACAAGAAGACTTATTGCCGAATTAAAGAAAAAGAAAAGAATTTCGGTGGATTAATTTTACCTTTGCCGAAATCCAATCCAAGTTGGTTTTGGTTTTCCTTGTGCTTCACACTTTGCCGAAACCCTAGCTCCTCTTATCCTCTATATATACCACACTTTGGTATTCAGAAAATCATCTCCCTTTCCTCACTTTTACCTTGCCGAATCCCTGCCAAATTAATTCCACAAATTACATACCAAGGAGCAAAGCCGAATCCACCTTCCATCTCTCACAAAAATCCATCATCACCAATCCTTGCCGAATCTCTAACAAAGGTTGTAATATGGATTGTTTTATTTTGGTTTTTGTTACTTTGTATTTAAACATAACTTTGTCTATGAAGTATGTTTTGGTTTATGGATTTAATTTCGGTATTGATAATCATATATGGGATCTTTGGATCTTTGTTATAAATGTTTGGGATTTTTATATATGATTGCCGATTTATGCATGTGATATGATTAAATATGTTGTATGGGCAGTAGTTTTTAGCATGTTTTCTTGATTTTAATTAGGTTTATTTCCTTAATTCGTGTGGAACCGAAGGAGATGTCTAGATGCATTCGATGGCCATGAGTGTTATCTAGGTGTTGAATTCATATTCCGATTTAATACATGTTGAATTACACGCATGTTGGATTTAATATGTATTAATCTAAGGGTAAGAGTAATTATGGAAATTTACATGTCGATGTGAGATGGGTGACGCCATACTTGCTAACATGTTCCAATTCGACATATTGTGCTTATGTACTAATTGTGTTTAATTTCTACGCATTGTGTTATTAAACTGATTAGTACCATGTTTAGGATTACACGCATGTTGGATTCTAAATACTTGTGATGTTTTGAATAATTAGAATAACCGCATTGGCTCTAATTAAATTGGAACTTAATTGATCTTGAATTCGATATTTGCTGCTGCCCTATTACTTGTTTTAATTGTATTGCATGTATAATGTGATTTGTGTTTGGTGATTGTGTGAAAGGTGATGATCAATTGTATATAATAGCTTAGGTTTTGTAAAAATCGTAAAAATTCAGTAGGTTATTAGATAAAAATCGTAACCCCCTTTAATACAATACTTTGTGTGATTAAAAGCCCTTGATTTCCCCGGATAGAACGATCCCTACTTGTCAATACTACACTCGACAAAAGAAGGGTATTATTTGTATGAGATTGTTTTGCAGGTACAAATTGTGCACGCATGTGATCCCATCATACCCTTCTTGTGTCGAGTGTAGTATTGACAAGTAGGGATCGTTCTATTCGGGGAAATCAAGGGCATTTAATTCACACAAAGCATTACATAATCATATGGGGGGGGGGGGGGGGGGGGGGGATTGAGATTTGTATCTAATCAACTACTAAATGTAACGAAAATAAACCTAAAACTATTATTTACATATGATCATCTTCTCCACAAGAACACATAACACGAAATCACTTTACACATGCATTAATTGAAATAAAATATTCAAGGCAGCAATATTTCACATAGCACTTAGACAAATTTAATTCCAATTCTAATTAGAGCCCTCAGCGGTTCATCTAATCGTTAAGACTTCTTAATTATTTAGAATTAAGTCAGCGTATAATCCTAAACATAGTGCTACTCAGTTTACAAACACTCAGCGTCGAAGGTAAACACGAAGAACACATAAGCACAATAAGCCGAATCAGAGACATGCAACAAGTATGGCGTCACCTCACCTTGCTTTAACATGTAAATTTTCATGGTTATAACCGCCCTAATAAACAATCTAAATCACAGCAACTTAGCGTATAAAGCAATCTAAATTATTTTGGTAGATAAAATCGGCACCTAAGGAGAAGCCACAAAGTCAGCCCTTAAGCACACGATTTGTGATGCACGAACTCATGAAAATTAATCAAATAACATCAAAATAATATGCAAAACCTACTGCCCTTTACCAACTATTTACGAAAACAACATGTAAAAATACATACAATATATCATAGGAACCCTGAATCAAATTCGGCAACCACATATATGAACCCGTAATAAAATTCGGAAATCCTTAATAAAGTATACAAACCAAAAGTTATAATCCAACAAATCATACAACATGATATTGTAATTCATACAGAAAATTAAAGAAGCCATGAGTTAGACGAATCACACTTTAGAAGAACCTTGAAGATGCTGCGGCAAATGATGAATTCGAAGATGAAGAGTTGCGATTTGGAAAGGTGGTGGTGGTTCGGCTTGATAAATTTCTGTATTGGATTTATGGTTACACTTTGGTAGAGTTTCAGCTAGAATTTTGTGAGAGAAAGAGATCCTTTCTTTAGAGCAGCCGTACCCTTTTAATAGGAGAGAGGAAGAGCTAGGGTTTTATCTCTTAACTTTCGGCAACTAGGGTTTCGGCAATAAGAGTTGTTGCCGAACTCTTCTTCTTTGTTTTCTTGCTTGGCAAGTCTTTTCTTTAAGCTTCCTTTGATGCCGAAATCTTCTTGAATATTACTGAAAATTTCGCTCCTTCCTTCTTTCTTTAATTCGGCACAAAACCTAAATGTATGTGCATGGAATCAAATCTAGATTCATTTAGGTTTTCTTCTTTTAATTTCGGAAACAAGATTTCCTTCTTTGATCCGAATTCTTCTTCTCATGTAATCCGAATTCTTCTTCTCCTATTCATGTGCACGACATGCTTTCCTTGTTTAAATCCAAATTCCTTTAGGGGATGGGAACTCCGAAGTTAAGCTTACTGAGCTCAAAGCAACCCCTGGATGGGTGACCTACTGGAAAATTGCCCGTGAGCCTCCAGAAATAAATCCGTGCGGGCCGGTGGGCTCAAAGCGGACAATATCCTTAGTATATGGGCTGGGCTGTTATAAATGAAGAGGAGAAGAAGAATTCGGATTACATGAGAAGAAGAATTTGGATCAAAGAAGGAAATCTTGTTTCTGAAATTAAAAGCAGAAAATCTAAATGAATCTAGACTTGATTCCATGCACATTCATTTAGGTTTTATGCCGAATTAAAGAAAGAAGGAAGGAGCTTGAAGATGCTGCGGCAAGGGATGATTCGATGATGAAGAGGTTGCGGTTAGGAAAGGTAGTGGTGGTTCGGCAACAATAATTTATGTATAGGATTTGTGGAGGCACTTTGGTAGAGTTTCGGCCAAGTATTTTTGAGAGAAGAGATGATTTCTATTGAGGCAGCTGTACACTTTATATAGAGGAACCAAGGGAACTAGGGTTTCGGCTCAAGGATACTAGGGTTCGGCACCAAGAGATGTTGTCGAACGCTTCTTTCTTTTCTTGCAAGGTAAGACTTCTTTTCCTCTTCAATTTGCTACCTGAAATTCTTTTAGACAATTGCCGAATTAATCTTTAAGGAAATTTCTTCCCTTAATTCTTGATTTAATTTTGCAAAAGCTAACTTGAATGTAGCACAATATTCTGTCCACATTCGACATTGGTTCTCTCATGGAATTCGGTATTGATCTTCTTTCCTTGTCGTGCACTTCTCTTCTCTTGCATGTGCTCGGCATGCTTCCTGCTTCTCCTAGTTGCATTGCAACTTCTTTTCTCCTTGATATTTCGGCAAAAAGACTTCTTTTCCATTCCGATTTCTTCCTTTATTATTCAGCCGAAATTTTTCAATTTATTTATGAAAATAGATAAGAGAAATATATATATCAAGAAGACAAGAATATAATGTACATAAATTTATTAGAGTTAGAATCCTGATTCCATTCAGATTTCCTGGTTCAACAAGGAGTTCTACTTTCATTGAAACTCTTAAAACCTTCGACGTTTTGAGAAATGATAGGAGCATAATATGCGACGTTCTTAAAGTGTTTTACCCTCATTTATGCAATTGTTTATCCCTTATTATTGTTTTATAGAGTTGTTTAGTGGAGTCGGTGATAGGAGCATTTTATGCGACGTTCTTAGTACATTTTTACCCCCATTTATGTAATGCTTAACCCTTATTGTTGTATTATAGAGTCGTTTAGTCGAGTCTGGAGTCTTTGGTAGAGTCGGTTTGTTAAATGAGCTACAACGTCTAAAAACGCTGAATTTGTGAAGAGTTTGAGTTGAACTAGGATTATTAAGTCAAGAGTTTGATTCAAAGTAGGACTCCTTATGCAAATAAGATTCTTAATCAGTTTAGGAGTCTACAATGTCTCGACGTTTCTGAAAACGTCGAAAGTTCTAAGAGTTTCAATCAAAGTAGAACTCCTTGTTGAACTAGGAAATCCTGACTGAATCAGGAATCATATTCTTATAATTCTCCAACATTTTTATCTTGTCTTTGTAATATTTCTTGTCTCTTATTTTCAGGAATTAAATGAGAAAAATTCGTTGGAAAAAATAGGAGAGAAATCGGGCAGAAATTATTACTTATTGCCGAATGCAAGAGAAGAGTTGCAATGCAACTAGGACAAGAAGAGAGGCTGAATTAAATCAAGGATAAATGGAAGAGATATTGCAAGGAAATTCAGTAATTATCCAAAGGAAATTCAGCAACAAATTCAAGAGAAAAGGAAGAGATAATTCAGAAAAAAGAAGAAGAAAAATCGGAAGAAACCCTGATTAAATTCGGTAGAATTCCTGTGCACGTCATCCAACTTCCACAGACTCTCCAAGGCAGCTCACTTTGAACCAGATGGCGTGCCATATATGGATGGAAAGCGAAGTTTCCAAATCAGTTGGAATCATCTCAATAGCTATTTTCTAGAGAGAGATATTCCATAATCTTTACATGAAGGTCAAATCTGCCAGCAGGATACGTTTGAGAAAAACTAGGTTTTGTAAACCCTAGTTGCTGCCGAATCCTTTTACCTTTGCCTATATACAAAGAACGGTTTTGACACATAAAAACCATCTCTTCCTCTCACAAAATACTACCCGAAACTCTATCAAAATGTACACACAAATCCTATACAGAAATTTGTTGTAGCCGAACCATATTCACCTACACAATTCGCACCATCTTCCATAGTCGAGTTCATCCTTTGCCGAAGTTCTTCAAGGTTCTTCTAAAGTGTGATTTGACTAAACTCTTGGCTCTTTAATTTTCTGTATGAATTGCGATTTAATAATGAATGATTTGTTGGATTACAATTTTCGGTTTTTATGTTTTATTATGGATTTCCGAAAGTTATTCATGGTTTATGTATTATTTCCGAAAAATCCATTCAGGGTTTGTGTATGAGTTTCGAATTACTTTATGTATGTGATTTCGTATTTAATTGGTTTAGGGCAGTAGGATTTCATGTATGTTCTTGATGTTATTTGATTAATTTTCATGAGTTCGTGCATCACAAATCGTGTGCTTAAGGGTTGACTTTGTGGCTTCTCCTTGGGTACCGATTTTATCTACCAAAATAATTTGGATTGCTTCATACGCTTAGTTGCTGTGATTTAGATTGTTTATTAGGGCGGTTATAACCATGAAAATTTACATGTTAAAGCAAGGTGAGGTGACACCATACTTGTTGCATGTCTCTGATTCGGCTTATTGTGCTTATGTGTTCTTCGTGTTTACCTTCGACGCTGAGTGTTTGTAAACTGATTAGCATTATGTTTAGGATTATACGCTGAGTTAATTCTAAATAATTAAGAAGTTTTAACGATTAGATGAACCGCTGAGGGCTTTAATTAGAATTGGAATTAAATTTGTCTAAGTGCTATGTGAAATATTGTTGCCTTGAATCTTTTATTTCGATTAATGCATGTGTAAAATGATTTTGTGTTATGTGTTCTTGTGGAGAAGATGATCATATGTAAATAATAGTTTTAGGTTTATTTTCGGTACATTTAGTAGTTGATTAGATACAAATCTCAACCCCCCATATGATTATGTAATGCATTGTGTGAATTAAATGCCCTTGATTTCTCCGGATAGAACGATCCCTACTTGTCAATACTACACTCGACACAAGAAGGGTAATATATGTATGAGATTATTTTGCAGGTACAAATTGTGCTCGTAATTTGGTCCCATCAATTTTTGGCGCCGTTGTCGGGGAAATTAAAATTGTTTAATTTCATGAAGTGTTACTTTGTAACAATTGTTTATTTGTTTATATTTCAGATTGTTTAATTTTTAGTTTTTGGTTTTGTATAATAATTTTTTCGGAATTGTAATAATTTATTTAGGTTTTCGTTTATGGTTTTTCATTATTGCCGAAATTTATTTGATCTATCATGTGATATATGTTTGTTACACTTAGTTAAAAATTGCTAGAAGTTTAAAGGTTTATTTATGTTCTATTTAGTTTGGTTTTCGAGGGGAAGAAGGAATAGGTAAGGTCGCTATTGTCAATTTATAGCCTTAACTCTTCATACGAATGATGCCATGGCAGACCCGTCTTTTATATAGACTGGGAAAAAGGGCCTTTCTCAATGATGAAATTGGTCCATTGTTGGCCCCCCACGCATACGAGCGACGACTTGGCAAATCCATTTTTATGAGATTGAGGGTGGCTTTTATTAGACAATAGTGGTACTGTCACCACAATATTCCAAACTGAGTAAGGGGCAAAAAGGTTCGCCTATTAGTTCGTTTGTCTTTATTATGAATGTCGAAGTTTGTTTAACTAGATCTCAAGGGCCATAGACAGCTATCTCTTCTCTGTGAAGGGGGCGATAGGGAGTTCGCTCTCCGTGGTAACCAACAACGAGTCTTGCCTTGCTCCATGATAGAACTTTCGTTCTAGCCTTCTGAAACCACGGAACTTTGTGTCTAGACGATAGCACTTAGGTCGCACGTCCACCGAGCTTCGAAACCTAAAGTAGATTGAGCATGAGTACGTCTTAAAACTTGAATTAAAACGTTACCTTTAATCTTTGAGGTATATCGGATAAAAACATGATACTACCTTGGACTGTTTCAGCCCATTGTACTGTTATCTCCTCTGCTCCACGTACCTCGAATTTTAAAGTTGTGAATAAAAGCAATTTGACACTAAGAATTCGACATGTTTGATGTGCTTTGATATTTTCGGAAATTTTGTAAAGTTTAGCTCGAATCCTTTGTTATTTGTTAAACCGAATTCTTATTTGATACTTGTAAATTTTGTGATACTAATACTTTGATTGTGATATACACTCCTTTACTCTTATACTTGTTCGAAACTTATACTCTAAATTTAAATTTTCGTTAGTTATATCACTAACACATATTACTAACTCATACTTACTTACTCTAAATCTAACTTTCTAAGTTTTATACTTTTCTTGTATGTATGTCTCCTGTAACATGTTGTAACTACCCTCAATTTTCGTTGAGCCTTTGTCTTTGTTTATCTAACATACTTGTAGAGTTTGATTGTCAGTTGCAGATTATAAGGAAGAGGTGAAGAATTACATTGTTAACAATTGATTGGAACTCTCAATAAGTTGGGAAGGACGACTTGTGTTACAAGAAGAGACTCCATACTCTAAACTTGTGTTCATGATTTTGTAATTAAATTCTACTTATTAAATTGTTAAATATTGGTAAACTAACTTTTACTAACTTTTGCTAATTTGCTAACTCTATACTAACTCATTCTTTGAATTCTACAGAAGATCTTATAGCTGAAGGAACTCAGTTTATCAAGGACCTTGTGTCCTCAAATGTGCCTGTTGGGTTCCCACTTCTACTCTCACTATCGTTCTCTCTGATGACGCTATGCGGATTAAGAATGAAGTGACCGGCAACAAGTTTAGATGGAAATTGATTAAAGCCTCATATGAGCAATTGGATGAGCGACTTTTGGTGGATGTACACCTCCAAGAGGCGCCAATTACGAGCGAATGAATAGAGAAGAGCCTAGGTTAAAGGACTATAAACAATTAAGCGCTGCATGGGAGGCAACCCATTTCAACTGAAATTGTGAAGGAGCCATCAACGAGAGTTTGCATTTTCTAATCCCTAAACTCTTTTTGGTTGAATTGTATAAATGGAGATATGTGATTTATCATATGCTTAGAAATTACAACATTATTTTGATCTCCATTGAGGACAATGTAATTTTCTAAGTGTGGGGTAGTGATACATGTTTCCATGTTTTTTGTTTCAATTATTTTTGTTTGTTTCGAGTCACAAAAAGAGAAATACAGAAAAAATAAAAAATTTCTTAGATGCCCCTAAAGAGTCGATGATGATTATATCTTTAAATGCATAGATGATTGTTTTGCATAATCATAAGAATTAATTGTGAGTTTCATGGATATTGTGATTGGTATGAACAAGTGAGATTATGATTGACATGCAATAAAGTGTGCATGTTTGAGTTAAATTGTTTCCATAATATCCTATGTGAGCTTTTGTGCCAAATACTTTCTTCTTGTGCGTTATTGATAATATAAATGGCAGAAATTTATCTAAACTTCATCATTCTTTGATTATTCAATGATTATGTGCCATAGCTTTTAATGAACTCTAGAATGCTAGAACTTGCTCTTGATGATTTTTGAGACTATTATTCATGACTATGCCTTGATTTTGAAAGTGATTGAGAAGATCTTACTAGGATTACCACCAAATCCAAATAAAACATGTGCCTAATTTGTGCCCGTCGTGGGACTCCTTAGTTTTAACCCTTTTGATCTTATATGGAGCCTTTCTTTCATTACCTTATACACATTCCATTTTCTTAGAATAGCTATATCTTTACCTTTGTTCTCAAGACTTGGTAAAACTTGATTTTGTTGCGGATATGTGATTTGGAGTAATGTTATGAAACAAGTGTGGGGTGAACTTAGCAATGATGATGAAAAATTGATTAATGCCGTGCCTAAAGAAAAGAAAAATAATTCGAAGAAAACAAAAAAAAATATGATAAGTCCGAAATAAAACAAAAGAGGAAGGCACGGTTACAAGTTGATAATTGCTAAGTCATTGTGAAATTGGAGCATGGTTGTAATTTGAAGGTCTTGCATTGATATATTTGACCTTTGTTCGATTTCACTATTTTTGGAGAAGAAAAGAATGAAGAATGGGGCCAACAAGTTGAAACTTGGCCCTTGGAGTGAAGTCATAAGGAGTATTGAGGTTTGCTAAGTCTTGGTGACATTTTATCACCACGATTCTAAATGAGAATACCTTATGCCGAGCCCCATATTATTCTCTTTAAAGATCTTTCTCATGATTCTTAAAATAGGTGAACTTTGTATGTGGAGATTATCTCAAGAGTCGAGCTTATGGTTTTGGTTCATTTGTGCACATAGTTGTTATATGAAGTTTATCTTGATAATACTATTCACAAAGTGCTTTTTATTTGATGAAATATGCAAGCTATTTGTTGCCTTACAATCTATTCTCTTGCATATACTTTGAGTGAATATTGCCATATCATGAGTGAAAAGAAGAGAGTATGCCTAGTGAGGAGGATTGAATTAACTTGACATGTTTACATGCTTATTTTCTCACTTCTTACTTATTCATGCCATAAAACATGTCTATGACGCTTGGGATTATTGCGCTTACACTTGAATGCTTAAAACTTGAAAACTATGTGTTTAAAAGATCCTGAGACAATCATTTAGGGGCAGCAGTTTTTGTAGAGTCTTTTATTTTGTTTTGTGATGCGACCGAAATGCGTGCACAATTTGTACCTGCAAAACAATCTCATACAAATAATACCCTTCTTTTGTCGAGTGTAGTATTGACAAGTAGGGATCGTTCTATCCGGGGAAATCAAGGGCTTTTAATCACATAAAGTATTGCAAATAAAGGGGGTGTTGTCGAAATTTTAATTATTATTTACCTATTATTTTACGAAATTTAAATCCTAGATTACTATATACAATTGATCATCACCTTTCACACAATCACCAAACACAAATCACACTATACATGCAATAAAATTAAAACAAGTAATAGGGGCAGCAAGCATATAACGAATTCAAGATCAATTAAGTTCCAATTTAATTAGAGCCAATGCGGTATATCTAATTATTCAAAACATCATAAGTATTTAGAATCCAACATGCGTGTAATCCTAAACATGGTACTAATCAGTTTAATAACACAATGCGTAGAAATTAAACACAATTAGCACATAAGCACAATATGTCGAATTGGAACATGTTAGCAAGTATGGCGTCACTCATCTCACATCGACATGTAAATTTCCATAATTACTCTTACCCTTAGATTAATACATGTCAAATCCAACATGCGTGTAATTCAACATGTATTAGATCGGAATATGAATTCAACATCTAGATAACACTCATGGCCTTTCGAGTGCATCTAGACATCTCCTTCGGTTCCCCACGAATTAAGGAAATAAACCTAATTAAAATCAAGAAAATATGCTAAAGCTTGCTGTCCATAAAACATATTTAATCACATCACATATATAATTCGGCAATCATATACAAAATTCCCAAACATTTATAACAAAGATCCGAAGATCCCACATATAATTATCAATACCAAAAATAAATCCAGAAACCAAAACATACTTCATAGACAAAGTTATGTTTAAATACAAAGTAACAAAAACCAAAATAATACAATCCATGATTACAACCTTATGAAGATTTCGGCAAGGATTGGTGATGGTGGATTTTTGTGAGAGATGGAAGGTGGATTCGGCTTTGCTCCTTGGTATATAATTTGTGGAAATAAAATGGCAGGGATTCGGCAAGGTTAAAGTGAGGAAAGGGAGATCCTTTTTTCTGAAAATATGGGGAGGTATTTATAGAAGAGCAAGGGAACCTAGGGTTTTGTTAAAACCCTAGGGTTGTGCCGTGTGAATCATCCTCCTCTAGGGTTTCGGCAGCCCTCATCCTTCTCTTTAATTTCTGAAATTCTTTGGTCAAAATAGCTGGAAATGTGCAACAATATCTCTTGAATTATCTCTTATTATTTTCAGCAACAAGCTATTGAACCAAGCCTCCATTCAGTCCACATGCATCCCTTCTTTTCTCTTTTCTTCTTTTCCGAAATTCCTAGGATAATGGCTGAATAAGTCTTCATATTATCACTTGAATTATCCTTGAATTAATTCAGCAAAATACTTCCCCCTTTCTCTCAATTGCATTTACCGAAAATCCTTATAGATATTGCTGAATAATCTTCTAATTATCTCTTGAATTATTCTTGAATTAAATCAGCAATATCATCTTGAACCTTGCTTGAAATAAAGTCCACATTCGGTCCTTGCTTCTCTCTTCATAAATTTGCCGAAAATCCTTTGCTTATCTCTTCACAAATTCCTTGAATAATCAGAATTTATCCCCTCCTTTATCTTCAAATAAAATCTGAAAATAAAGAAAAGAAATAAAGAATTAATCCATGTATTAAACTTGTCCTAATCTAGACAAATGATGTCTTAACAAGACATATATGTAATAGATAAGATCATTAGATTAGGAAAGTTTCCAATTCAAATCAAGGAACTTACTAGATTGAGAAAGTTACTAGAATAGGAAAATCAAAATAGGAAAGTCGAAGAATAACAGTCATAGTTCAAGTAGGACTTTCCTAAACAGGACGATTCCTAATCCAAATAGGACTCTAAATTTTCCTCACATGTTTCAGAAACGACGAACAATAAAGATTTCTATTCCGACAAGTTTCATAGTCAAAACAGGTTTCCTAGTCCAAACAGGATTCCTAGTCAAATAAGGACTCCTACTCAAACTAGAACTCTTCACATTTTCCGACAATTTCTACATTTTACGCTCAATTGTACACCAACTCTGCCAAAGACTCCAAACACGACTCAATGACTCTATATTACAACAATAAGGGTTAAGAATTGCATAAATGGGGGTAAAAACATATTAAGAACGTCGCATTTTATGCTCCTATCAACTACCCCACACTTAGCTTTTGCTAGTCCCTTAGCAAAACAAATAAAAAGACTCAACACTACTGCCCCTAAAATGATTGTCTCAGGATCTTTAAACACATAGCTTTCAAGTTAAGCATTCAATGTAAGCACAATAATCCCAAGCGTCATAGACATGTATCATAGCATGAACAAGTGAGAAGTGAGAAAATAAGCATGTAAACATGTCAAGTTAATCCAATCCTCCTCACTAGGCATACTCTCTTCTTTTCACTCATGAATTGGCATTATTCACTCAAAGTATATGCAAGAGAATAGATTAAGAATTACAAAGAGTAACTTGCATATGTCATCAAATAAAGGCACTTTGTGAATAGTATTATCAAGATAAACTTCATTTAACAATTATGTGCACAAATGAACCAAAACCATAAGCTCAACTCTTGAGATAATCTCCACATACAAAGTTCACCTATTTTAAGAATCATGAGAGATCTTTACAAGGGGATATAATAGGGCTTGGCATAAGGTATTCGTATTTAGGATAATGGTGATAAAATGTCACCAAGACTTAGTAAAACTCAATACTCCTTATGACTTCACACCAAAGGGCCAAATTTTATCATGTTGGGCCCAAACTTCATTCTTTTCTTCCCCATAAAATAGTGAAAATGAACAAAGGTCAAGTATAACAATGTTAGACATTCAAATAATCATACAACTCCAAATTCACAACAAGAACTCAATCCAAAGCATTTTTATTCTTCTTTTTGTTGCCGAATTTCTTTTCTTTCTTTTTTTTTTTTTTTTTTTTTTTTTTTTTTTTTTCGGCAGTCCTATTTCTTTCATGCTTTTGGATTGGTTCACCCCACACTTGCTTCAAATCATCACTCCAAATCACAATTCCACAATAAAATTAAGCTTTACCAAGTCTTGATAACAAGGGTTAGGAAAAAAACTATTCTAAGCATAAGGAATGTGTTTCATGGTGATGAAATAAAATGGCTGAATTTCGGCTCAAAGGGGTTAAAACTAAGGAGTCCCACGACGGGCACAAATTAGGCATAAGCTTTATTTGGCTTTAGTGGTAATCCTAACAAGATCTTCTCAATCACTTTCGAAATCAAGGTATTTCATGAATAATAGTCTCAAAAATCAACAAGAGTGAGTTCTAGCATTCTAGAGTTCATTAAAATCTATGGCACATAGTCATTGAATAATCAAAGAATGATGAAGTTTAGACAAGTTTCTGCCATGTATTATATTTATCGCACAAGAAGAAAGTATTTGGCACGAAAGCTCACATAGGATATTATGGAAACAAATTAACTCAAACATGCATGCTTTATTGTATGTCAACCATAATCTCACATGTTCATACCAATCACAATATCCATGAAACTCACAATTAATTTTTATGATTATGCAAAACAATCATCTATGTATTAAAAGATATAATCATCATCGACTCTTTAGGGGCAACCTAAGACTCAAACAAAATAAAAATCAAATAAAAGCAACAAAAGACTCAAAACAAAAACAAACATGTGAAACATGTACCACTACCCCACACTTAGAAAATTACATTGTCCTCAATGTAAACCAGAAATAATGTTGTAATTTCTAAGCATATGATAATTCAACAAGTTTCACATTTATACAATTCAACCAAAAAGAGTTTAGGGATTTAGAAAATTCAAACTCTCGTAGACGGCTCCTTCACAATTTTGGTTGAAATGGGTTGCCTCCCATGCAGCGCTTAATGTTTATAGTCCTTTAGCCTAGACTCTTCACTTCTTTATCAAGTTGTGGATGACGCCTTTTGGAGTGCGCACTCCAAATTCGTGCCTCCTTACAATGGTTATCATAACTCGATGCATGATTACTCCACTCTTCAACTGCATCACATCAAGATAAAGAAATTTAGAAGAGTGGAGATGAGAATTCAAAGAATAAGTTAGTAGTGAATTAGTGACTTAGCTGAAGTTAGAAGTTAGTGTATAAATATACAATAATTAGCTAAGTAGAATTTAATTGCAAATCATGAACAAAAGTTTAGAGAATGGAGTCTCATTTCTTTCAACACTTGTCGTCCTTCCCAAGTCAATGAGAGCTTCAATCAACTGTTTACAACATAATTCTTCATCTCTTCTTTATGATCTGTAATGAACAATTAAATTCTACAAGAATCTTCAGAATCAACATGTATAGGTTAGAAAGAATGAGTTAGAATAAGTTAGAGTATAGGTTAGAAATAAGTTAGAAGTAATATGTATAGGTTAACACAAAATTATTTCAAGTATATCACACAAAATTTTCACACGAAATTTACACAATGTTTCACGAAAATTTACATGTTATTTACACAAGAATTCGGTTCATTATTCACAAAGTATCCGAAAATTATAACACATCAAATATGTCGAACTCTTAGAGTCTAATTGCTTTTGTTCGCAACACTTTTAAAATTCAAGGTACGTGGAGCAGAGGAGATAACAGTGCAATGGGCTGAAGCAGCCCAAGGTAGTATCATGCTTTAATCCGATATACCTTAAAATTTAAAGACATCTTTCATTTGTGAAGCTATATAAATCTATTTATGTAAAGTTATTTTCTAAGTTCTAAAGCAAGGTGGACGTGCGGCCCAAGTATTGTCGTCTAGACATGACTATTCCGTGTTTTCAGAAGGCTAGAACGAAAGTTTCTAAGATGGATCAAGGCAAGACTCGTTGTTGGTAACCACGGAGAGCGAACTCCCTATCGACTCCCTCACCGAGAAGGAACGTCAGTCTGTGGCCCTTGAGATCTAGTTAAACAAACCTTGAAACCAAATTAAAGACAAACGAAAAAAATAGGCGAACCTTTATGCCCCTTACTCAGTTAAGAATAACCATGTGTTAGACAGTTCTCCAAGTGTTAATAAAAACCGCCCTCAACCCCAAATGACCTTAACAAGGTACAAATGGAGGGTTAAAGCTAATATTAACAAAAGGGACTTCACCTATTCCGTTCACTTTAGAACCTACAATAAACTAAACATAAATAAATCTTTAACTTCTTAGCAATTTATCTAAATGTTACACACATAAATCACATATTATATCATACATTCGGCCACAATTATAAACAAAAACCGAAACCTAATACTTATACAAAACAGAAACTATAAACAATTATGCACATCACAATTTATACAATGATACAAAGTAACACATCATGAAATTAAATAATTTTAATTTCCCCGGCAACGGCGCCAAAAATTGATGGGACCACAATGCGTGCACAATTTGTACCTGCAAAATGATCGCATACCAATAATACCCTTCTTGTGTCGATTGTAGTTAGGACAAGTAGGGATCGTTCTATCCGGGGAAATCAAGGGCATTTAATTTCATAAAGCATCACATAATAATATGGGGGGATTGGAAATGGTATCTAATATCTACTGAAAATTACGAAAATAAAACCTAAATTACTATATACATTTGATCATCACCTTTCACACAATCACCAAACACAAATCACACTATACATGCAATAAAATTAAAACAAGTAATAGGGGCAGCAAGCATATAACGAATTCAAGATCAATTAAGTTCCAATTTAATTAGAGCCAATGCGGTATATCTAATTATTCAAAACATCATAAGTATTTAGAATCCAACATGCGTGTAATCCTAAACATGGTACTAATCAGTTTAATAACACAATGCGTAGAAATTAAACACAATTAGCACATAAGCACAATATGTCGAATTGGAACATGTTAGCAAGTATGGCGTCACTCATCTCACATCGACATGTAAATTTCCATAATTACTCTTACCCTTAGATTAATACATGTCAAATCCAACATGCGTGTAATTCAACATGTATTAGATCGGAATATGAATTCAACATCTAGATAACACTCATGGCCTTTCGAGTGCATCTAGACATCTCCTTCGGTTCCCCACGAATTAAGGAAATAAACCTAATTAAAATCAAGAAAATATGCTAAAGCTTGCTGTCCATAAAACATATTTAATCACATCACATATATAATTCGGCAATCATATACAAAATTCCCAAACATTTATAACAAAGATCCGAAGATCCCACATATAATTATCAATACCAAAAATAAATCCAGAAACCAAAACATACTTCATAGACAAAGTTATGTTTAAATACAAAGTAACAAAAACCAAAATAATACAATCCATGATTACAACCTTATGAAGATTTCGGCAAGGATTGGTGATGGTGGATTTTTGTGAGAGATGGAAGGTGGATTCGGCTTTGCTCCTTGGTATATAATTTGTGGAAATAAAATGGCAGGGATTCGGCAAGGTTAAAGTGAGGAAAGGGAGATCCTTTTTTCTGAAAATATGGGGAGGTATTTATAGAAGAGCAAGGGAACCTAGGGTTTTGTTAAAACCCTAGGGTTGTGCCGTGTGAATCATCCTCCTCTAGGGTTTCGGCAGCCCTCATCCTTCTCTTTAATTTCTGAAATTCTTTGGTCAAAATAGCTGGAAATGTGCAACAATATCTCTTGAATTATCTCTTATTATTTTCAGCAACAAGCTATTGAACCAAGCCTCCATTCAGTCCACATGCATCCCTTCTTTTCTCTTTTCTTCTTTTCCGAAATTCCTAGGATAATGGCTGAATAAGTCTTCATATTATCACTTGAATTATCCTTGAATTAATTCAGCAAAATACTTCCCCCTTTCTCTCAATTGCATTTACCGAAAATCCTTATAGATATTGCTGAATAATCTTCTAATTATCTCTTGAATTATTCTTGAATTAAATCAGCAATATCATCTTGAACCTTGCTTGAAATAAAGTCCACATTCGGTCCTTGCTTCTCTCTTCATAAATTTGCCGAAAATCCTTTGCTTATCTCTTCACAAATTCCTTGAATAATCAGAATTTATCCCCTCCTTTATCTTCAAATAAAATCTGAAAATAAAGAAAAGAAATAAAGAATTAATCCATGTATTAAACTTGTCCTAATCTAGACAAATGATGTCTTAACAAGACATATATGTAATAGATAAGATCATTAGATTAGGAAAGTTTCCAATTCAAATCAAGGAACTTACTAGATTGAGAAAGTTACTAGAATAGGAAAATCAAAATAGGAAAGTCGAAGAATAACAGTCATAGTTCAAGTAGGACTTTCCTAAACAGGACGATTCCTAATCCAAATAGGACTCTAAATTTTCCTCACATGTTTCAGAAACGACGAACAATAAAGATTTCTATTCCGACAAGTTTCATAGTCAAAACAGGTTTCCTAGTCCAAACAGGATTCCTAGTCAAATAAGGACTCCTACTCAAACTAGAACTCTTCACATTTTCCGACAATTTCTACATTTTACGCTCAATTGTACACCAACTCTGCCAAAGACTCCAAACACGACTCAATGACTCTATATTACAACAATAAGGGTTAAGAATTGCATAAATGGGGGTAAAAACATATTAAGAACGTCGCATTTTATGCTCCTATCATTTTGCTAAGGGACTAGCTAGCAAAAGCTATGTGTGGGGTAGTTGATAGGAGCATTTTATGCGACGTTCTTAGTACGTTTTTACCCTCATTTATGTAATGCTGAACCCTTATTGTTGTATTATAGAGTCGTTTAGTCGAGTCTGGAGTCTTTGGCAGAGTCGGTTTGTGAAATGAGCTAAAACGTCTAAAAACGCTGAATTTGTGAAGTGTTTGAGTTGAACTAGGATTCTTAAGTCAAGAGTTTGATTCAAAGTAGGACTCCTTATGCAAATAAGAGTCTTAATCGGTTTAGGAGTTTACAATGTCTCGACATTTCTGAAATCGTGTGCTTAAAATAATAATTGAAACAAACAATTAAATGTTAAGTGAAACAAACAAAAATAATTGAAACAAAAAACATGGAAACATGTATCAGAGCCTCATAAGTGTTACATTTCAGTTTTGAAATTTAAATGAGTAGCCCATTATGTGAAATGAAGGCCATAAGTGACACCATTATGGGAAAATTAAAAGCCATGCAATCTCATCCGTCCAAATGGTTAAGGGCATGATCGACAAAAGGCAACATTTGTTCCACTATAAATAGGAAATGTCCACAACAGAAGTTGACATCACTTCCCGAGCAAAACCCATTCCAAAACTCTGCCCAATTCATTCCTCAAATCTCCATCACCTACAAGACTGCAACAACCATCCATCCACCAATCTTCAAGGTTCTTAGGCGCTAAGTGATGAGAGCATAAAATGCGACGTTCTTAATATGTTTTACCCCCCATTTATGCATTTCTTATCCCTTATTGTTGTAATATAGAGTCATTGAGTCATGTTGGAGTCGTTGGCAAGTGTTGGTGAATAAATTGAGCTAAAAATGCAGAAATGTCGATTTGTGAAGAGTTTTAGTTTGAGTAGGACTCCTTGTTGTACTAGGAATCCTGTTTGGACTAGGAAACCTGTTTTGACTAGGAAACTTGTCGGAATTGATTTCTTTATCTTTCGTCGTTTCTAATATTTGTGTGGAATCGGTTTGTGCTAGAAATGTTAAAAATGCATAATTATGGTGGAGTCCTTATTGAACTAGGATTCCTAATAAGAGTTTGATTGTGACTAGGACTCCTTTTTCAAGTAGAACTCTATTTGGAAAAGGAATCCTTACTAAAGTAGGAATCCCAGTTGAATAAGGATTCTACGAGTTTGAGTTCTAATTGAAGTCTACGAATTGAAGAGTCTTAGTCGAACAAGGAGTCTACAAACGCTCGACGTTTTTGAATTGTCGAAAGAATTTCATTGAAAATACAACTCCTTGTTGGACTAGGATTCCTTATCTATCTAGGACTCTTACTCATGATAATTATGCTACATCTTTTTATCTTCTTTTTAATATAATTCTTATTCTTATTTTTCAGGAATTAAAGAGAAGATTAATGGAGGATTATCAAGAGAATTTTCGGCAAGAAGATGTTCCTTGCCGTGGAAGAGAAAGAAGAGGAATCCAAATTGGATTTGGTTTCTTTGTGCCATACAAATACCTAGCAATTAATTTCCGATTTTTGCCTAGAGTTTGTCTTGGATAATACACGGCTAAAGAAAAGAAAAAGAGATAGATTTGGACTCTTGAAGGCCGGCCAAGATAAGAGACAAGAAGGAGAGGATTTAATTCTATTTCTACATAGAATTTTCGGAAAAGAAGAAAGGAGAAAATCTTGGGATGAATGTGGACCTCATTGAAGACATGTGCATTTACTTGGTGCCAAAATAAAGAGGATTTAATTGAAGATAATTGAAGGGGATTTTCGGCAGCAACTAAAGAAAAGAAAAGAAGATTTTCGGGTGGAAAAATAAAACCCTTGCCGAAACCATATCCAACTTGGTTTCGGTTTGCTTGTGCTCTACTCTTGCCGAACCCTAGCATTGCCTCTCCCCTATAAATACAACACTTTGTATTCATAAAAATCATCTTCTCTTCCCCTCAAAAACCTTGCCGAATCCCTGCCCATTTATTTTCAGAAATTGTACCAAGAGTTCTTGCCGATTCCACCTTCATCCTTTCACATAATTCCAACCTCCACCAATCCTTGCCGAATCTTCATAAGGTTGTAACATGGATTGTACTTTATTGGTTTTTAATTCTTTGTATTTAAACATACTTTTGTCTATGAAATATGTTTTAATTTCTGGATTTATTTTTGGTATTGATAATTATATATGGGATCTTTGGATCTTTGTTATAAATGTTTGGGATTTTTGTATATAATTGCCGATTTATGCATGTGATATGATTAAATATGTTGTATGGGCAGTAGGTTTTGAATGTGTTCTTGATTTAATTAGGTTTATTTCCATAATTCGTGTGCAACCGAAGGAGATGTCTAGATGCAATCGTAGGCCATGGTTGTTATCTAGGTGTTGAATTCATATGCCGATTTAATATATGTTGGATCATACGCATGTTATGTTTTGATATGTATTTATCTAAGGGCTAGAGTAATTTTGGAAATTTACATGTCGATGTGAGATGAGTGACGCCATACTTGCTAACATGTTCCAATTCGACATATTGTGCTTATGTGCTATTTGTGTTTAATTTCTACGCATTGTGTTATTAAACCGACTAGTACCATGTTTAGGATTACACGCATGTTGGATTCTAAATACTTGTGATGTTTTGAATAATTAGAATAACCGCATTGGCTCTAATTAAATTGGAACTTAATTGATCTTGAATTCGATATTTGCTGCTGCCCCTGTTACTTGTTTTAATTTTGTTGCATGTATAATGAGATTTGTGTTTGGTGATTGTGTGGAAGATGTTGATCACATGTAAATAATAGCTTAGGAAGTAATAAAATTCGTAAAAATTCAGTAGGTTTTTAGATTAAAATCGTAACCCCCTTTTATGCAATACTTTGTGTGATTGAAAGCCCTTGATTTCCCCGGATAGAACGATCCCTACTTGTCAATACTACACTCGACACAAGAAGGGTATTATGTGTATGTAGTTGTTTTGCAGGTATTTTGTGCTTGGATAGCACCTCCATCACTAAGTCAAGGACGCTCCACCACCATCGTAGAGACGAGTTCACACCTTGTGTCGATACGCTACGGAAGACGCATCAAAGTGTAACCATGACTCTACTTTTGATTTATGTTTCAGCCTTGTGTGGAAAAACATGTAAATTATTTTGTGATTTACTTGTTTGGATTTGCGAGTTCTGTAATTGGAGACATGAAATGTTGAGAATATTTTTATTAATGTTTATGATATTTTCAGTTTGTTATTAAGTTTAAATTTTGAGAATTCTTGGATGACGCATTGATGGGATCACATGCGTGCACAATTTGTACCTGCAAAACAATCTCATACAAATAATACCCTTCTTTTGTCGAGTGTAGTATTGACAAGTAGGGATCGTTCTATCCGGGGAAATCAAGGGCTTTTAATCACATAAAGTATTGCAAATAAAGGGGGTGTCGATTTTTATAACTAATTACCTACTGAATTTTTACAAATTCTAAAACCTAAATTATTATATACAATTGATCATCACCTTTCACACAATCACCAAACACAAATCACATTACACATGCAATATAATTAAAACAAGTAATAGGGCAGCAGCAAATATCGAATTCAAGATCAATTAAGTTCCAATTTAATTAGAGCCAATGCGGTTATTCTAATTATTCAAAACATCACAAGTATTTAGAATCCAACATGCGTGTAATCCTAAACATGGTACTAATCAGTTTAATAACACAATGCGTAGAAATTAAACACAATTAGCACATAAGCACAATATGTCGAATTGGAACATGTTAGCAAGTATGGCGTCACCCATCTCACATCGACATGTAAATTTCCATAATTACTCTTACCCTTAGATTAATACATGTCAAATCCAACATGCGTGTAATTCAACATGTATTAAATCGGCATATGAATTTAATACCTAGATAACACTCATGGCCATCGAATGCATCTAGATATCTCCTTCGGTTCCACACGAATTAAGGAAATAAACCTAATTAAAATCAAGAACACATTCAAACCCTACTGCCCATACAACATATTTAATCATATCACATGCATAAATCGGCAATCATATATAAAAATCCCAAACATTTATAACAAAGATCCAAAGATCCCATATATGATTATCAATACCAAAATAAAATTCAGAAACCAAAACATACTTCATAGACAAAGTTATGTTTAAATACAAAGAAACAAAAACCAATAAAATACAATCCATGATTACAACCTTATGAAGATTTCGGCAAGGATTGGTGATGGTGGAATTTCGTGAGAGATGATGAGTGGATTCGGCAAGGTTTCTTGGTAAAATTTCTGGAATTAATTTGGCAGGGATTCGGCAAGGTAAAAGTGAGGAAAGGGAGATCATTTTTATGAATACAAAGTGTGTATATATAGAGGATAGGAGGAGCTAGGGTTTCGGCAAAGTGTGAAGCACAAGCAAACCGAAACCCTTAAGGTTTTGTATTTCGGCAAGCATTATCCTCTAGCAACCGAAACTATCTTCTCTTTTGTTCTTCAAATAATTCTTTGATTCGGCAACAAGCTAATGCATGTAGCTTTTATCAAGTCCAAGTTCATTCCATGCCTTGTTCTCTTTTAATCTTGCCGAAAGTCCTCCTCCATTTAATCTCTAATTCATGCATTATCCAAGATATAATCCAAGGAAAATCGGAATTAAATCCTCTAGGATTTCTGAATTGAAGCACGGCATAAGGAGACCAAAACCGAATTGGTTTCATCCTTCTTTTCTTTCACGCCAAGACTCCTCCTTTCTTTTCTTCTTTTCCGAAATTCTATCAAAAATAATAGAATTAATTCTTCAATTAAATCTTCATCTTGGCCGGCCATGTGGTCTTCTAATCCAATTCTTCATCCTTGAAAGTGCACGGCACAAGTCTTCTCTCCTTGCCGAAAATTATCTTTAATATAAAGATAATAACTCCTCCTTTATCTCCAAGTAATATCTGAAAATAAAGAAAAGAAATACAAAATTAAACCATGCATTAAACTTGTCCTAATCTAGACAAATAATGTCTTAAAAAGACATAGATGTAATAGATAAGATTATTAGATTAGGGAAGTTTCCAAATCCATTTTGGATTTCTTTTTCTTGATCTACACGGCATGGCATCTTCATATTCCACCGAAAATTCTTCCATTTGCCTTCTCATGATTTCCTGAAAATATCATTATGAAATAAATCAAGAAGAAGACAAAATATGTAGCACAATTATCATGAGTAAGAGTCCTAGATAGATAAGGAATCCTAGTCCAACAAGGAGTTGTATTTTCAATGAAATTCTTTCGACGATTCAAAAACGTCGAGCGTTTGTAGACTCCTTGTTCGACTAAAATTCTTCACTCGTAGACTTCAATTGGTACTCAAACTCGTAGAATCCTTGTTCAACTGGAATTCCTACTTTGGTAAGGATTCCTTTTCCAAATAGAGTTCTACTTGAAAAAGGAGTCCTAGTCATATTAAAACTCTTATTAGGAATCCTAGTTCAATAAGGACTCCACCATAATTATGCACTTTTAACATTTATAGCACAAAACCGATCCACACAAATATTAGAAACGACGAAAGATAAAGAAATCAATTCCGACAAGTTTCCTAGTCAAAACAGGTTTCCTAGTCCAAACAGGATTCCTAGTACAACAAGGAGTCCTACTTAAACTAAAACTCTTCAAAAATCGACATTTCTGCATTTTTAGCTCAATTTATTCACCAACACTTGCCAACGACTCTAACACGACTCAATGACTCTATATTACAACAATAAGGGATAAGAAATGCATAAATGGGGATAAAAACATATTAAGAACGTCGCATTTTATGCTCCTATCAACTACCCCACACTTAGCCTTTGCTAGTCCCTTAGCAAAACAAACAAAAAGACTCAACACTACAGCCCCTAAAATGATTGTCTCAGGATCTTTAAACACATAGCTTTCAAGTTAAGCATTCAATGTAAGCACAATAATCCCAAGCGTCATAGACATGTATCATAGCATGAATAAGTAAGAAACGATAATCACAAGCAATAACATGTTATGTTGATTCCATCCTCCTCACTAGGCATACTCTCTTCTTTTCACTCATGATATGGCAATTCACTCATAGTATATGCAAGCGAATAGATTAAGAGTTACAAAGAGTAACTTGCATATTTCACCAATTAAAAGCACTTTGTGAATTAATATTTCAGGAAAAACTTCATATAACAACTATGTGCACAAATGAACCAAAGCCATATGCTCATTCTTGACAAAAATCTCCACAAATCAAAATTTACCTATTTTAAGAATCATGAAAAGATCAACATAATGGTGATAATGGGGATTGGCATAAGGCATTCTCATTTAGGAAGTGGTGATAGAATGTCACCAAGACTTGGCAAAATTCAATCCTCCTTATGACTTCTCTTCAAAAGGGCCAAATTTGATCATGTTGGGCCCAAAATTCATTCTTTTCTTCCCCATAATAAAGTGAAAACGAACAAAGGTCAAGTATAACAACAATAGACCTTCAATTATCACACAAACTCCAAATTCACCATAAAATTCATCCAAAATTTTCCATTACCGAATCATTTTCTTTTTATTTCGGATCTCTTATTTTTTTCTTTCTTTTTCTATCCGATTTTTCTTTTCTTTCTTCTTTTATTCGGCAACACCTTTTCTTTTCTCAACAATTGGACAAGATCACCCCACACTTACTTCTCATCATCACATCAATTCACAAATTCCATTAAATTTTACCAAGTCTTGACAACAATGGCAGGGATAAACTATTCTCAGATCAAGGAAAGTGTATTAAGGTGATGAAATAAATGGCTCAATGTTGGCTCAAGGGGGTTAAAACTAAGGAGTCCCACGACGGGCACAAATTAGGCATAAGCTTTGTTTGGCATTGGTGGTAATCCTAACATGATCTTTTCAATCCTTTTCAAAATCAAGGCATTTCATGAATAATAGTCTCAAAAATTGTCAAGAGCGAGTTCTAGCATTCTAGAGTTCATTAAAATCTATGGCACATAGTCATTGAATGTTCAAAGAATGATGAAGTTTTGAAAAATTCTGCCCATTTTTATCACTCAAGAAGAAAGTATATGGCATTCAAAGCTCTCAAAGGTTATTATGGAACAAAATCAACACAACATACATGCTTCTTACACAATTAAGTTCAAGTCTCAAATGTTCATACCAATCACAAAGTCCATGAAACTCACAATTAATTCTTATGATTATGCAAAACCATCATCTATGTATTCAAGATATAATCATCATAGACTATTTAGGGGCATCCTAAGACTCAATAATTAAAAACAAAATTAAAAAGCAACGAAAATAAAGACAAAAAGCACCGAAATTTTTAAAATTTTTTCTGATTTTCTGATTTTTTTATTTTCTTTTTATGACTCAAAACAAAAACTCAAAACAAATACAAACATGTGAAACATGTATCCCTACCCCACACTTAGAAAATTACATTGTCCTCAATGTACACATATCATGTAGTAATTTCTAAGCATATGATAAATCACAAGTCCCACATTTATACAATTCAACCAAAAAGAGTTTAGGGATTTAGAAAATTCAAACTCTCGTAGACGGCTCCTTCACAATTTTGGTTGAAATGGGTTGCCTCCCATGCAGCGCTTAATGTTTATAGTCTACTCAGCCTAGACTCTTCTCCATATCATCAGGATCTTGGTGCGTCTCTGAATTGTGTCTCCTCAATGGTGTGCTCCTCAAAAGGTTCGTAGTAAGGCTTAAGTCGATGACCATTCACCTTGAATGCTTTTCCTGATTCCGTACTTTGAATTTCTATAGCACCATGAGAAAACACATTAGTAACAATATATGGTCCTACCCAACGAGAACGCAATTTGCCAGGAAATAATTTAAGACGAGAATGAAATAACAAGACTTTCTGGCCAATATGAAACGTTTTGCCTCTTATCATCTTGTCATGATACAATTTCGTCTTCTCTTTGTAAATCCATGCAGCATCATATGCTTCATTTCTGATTTCCTCAAGCTCGCTCAGCTGCAATTTCCTGTGAAGTCCAGCCTTGTCAAGTTCCATGTTGAATTGCTTGACCGCCCACCATGCTCTATGCTCCAACTCTACTGGAAGATGGCACGCCTTGCCATATGTAAGCCGAAATGGAGACATCCCAATGGGTGTCTTGTATGCCGTTCTGTAAGCCCAAAGTGCATCATCAAGTCTGTCACTCCAATCTTTCCTTGATGGGCCCACAGTTTTCTCCAATATGCTCTTGATCTCTCTGTTGGACACTTCCGCCATTCCGCTAGTCTGAGGATGATAAGGTGTGGAAACCTTATGGGTGACTCCATATCTTCTGAGCAAAGCCTCTATTGTTCTGTTGCAGAAATGAGAACCTCCATCGCTTATAAGCACACG
Organism: Potentilla sterilis; assembly: GCA_963682095.1. NCBI lineage: Eukaryota > Viridiplantae > Streptophyta > Magnoliopsida > Rosales > Rosaceae > Potentilla > Potentilla sterilis. The sequence goes on along the minus strand of OY821763.1, from coordinate 23,955,756 downwards.
AGGTACTCCAAACCTGGAAAATATGTTAGTTCTCAAGAAACCTGCAACAACTTTAGAATCATTAGTCCTTGTGGCTTTCGCCTCCACCCATTTTGACACATAATCAACAGCCAACAAGATATAAAGAAAGCCCTTAGATGAAGGAAAAGGTCCCATAAAATCTATACCCCAAACATCAAAAATTTCAACAAATATTATAGGATTTAGGGGCATTTGGTCTCTCTTACCAATGTTACCTGTCCTTTGGCACCTATCACATGTCATACAAAAAGTGTATGCATCCTTGAAAATTGTTGGCCAATAAAACCCGCTTTCTAATACCTTGAGCGCTGTCCTCTTAGCTCCAAAGTGTCCTCCACATGCCTCATTGTGGCAAAATGCAAGGATCGGCCTATGCTCCTCTTGTGGCACACAACGTCTAATCACTTGATCATTACAAGTCCTCCACAAATATGGGTCGTCCCATATATAGTGTCTTGCATTCTTTTTAATCCTTGTCTTGGCTGCCTGCAAACATGTACTTGGAAAAGTTTTAGTAACTAAATAATTGACAATATCTGCATACCAAGGTTCTTTTGTGTCCACTCGAAAAAGCTGCTCATCTGGGAAAGTTTCCTGAAGTGGTAACGTTTCCTCTTCTCTCACAATCCTGCTCAAGTGATCCGCCACAACATTCTCGCTCCCCTTCTTGTCTTTGATCTCGATGTCAAACTCTTGGAGTAAGAGAATCCATCGAATCAAACGTGGCTTGGCGTCCTTCTTCTTCATCAAATATCTTAAGGCTGCATGATCAGAATACACAATCACTTTAGAATTCAATAGATATGAACGAAACTTTTCTAAAGCAAATATAACAGCCAACAGTTCTTTCTCAGTTGTAGAGTAATTTAATTGAGCATCATTCAAAGTTCTAGAGGCATAATATATAGCAATCGGCCTCTTCTCTTTTCTCTGTCCAAGCACTGCTCCAACTGCATAGTCTGAAGCATCACACATGATCTCAAATGGTAGGCTCCAGTCAGGTGGCGCCATTATTGGTGCTGATGTCAACAATTCCTTCAACTTGACAAATGCATCTTCACACCCTTTATCCCATATGAATGGAACCTCCTTCTGCAAAAGGGCACAAATAGGCTTGGCCACCAACGAAAAATCCTTGATGAACCTCCTATAAAAACCTGCATGGCCAAGAAACGAACGTACCTCCCTTACAGTTGTAGGGGAGGGTAAGTGAAGCATAATATCAATCTTGGCCCTATCTACCTCAATACCCTTTGCAGATATAATGTGTCCTAAAACTATCCCTTGTTTTACCATGAAATGACATTTTTCCCAATTAAGTACAAGGTTAGTCTCTACACATCTTTTCAGGATTAATTCCAAATTCTCTAAGCATACATCAAAGTCTTTTCCATAAACACTAAAATCATCCATAAAGACTTCAATGATATTTTCAATATAATCACTAAAAATGGAATACATACAACGTTGAAATGTACCTGGTGCGTTGCATAAACCAAAAGGCATGCGTCGATAGGCAAACGTACCAAAGGGACATGTGAACGTTGTCTTTTCCTGATCATCTGGGTGAATGCATATCTGATTGTAACCGCTGTACCCATCCAAGAAGCAATAGAATTCGTGACCAGCTAATCTCTCCAACATCTGGTCCATGAAAGGCAAAGGCATGTGATCCTTGCGTGTAGTAGCATTCAACTTTCTGTAGTCGATACACATCCTATGACCTGTCACCAATCGTTGGGGCACGAGTTCATCCTTGTCATTCTTCACAACCGTGACTCCACTCTTCTTAGGTACAACTTGGACAGGTGCAATCCACTGGCTATCTGAGATTGGATAAATGACTCCACAATCCAGCAATTTGATCACCTCGTCCTTCACAATCTTCATCATAGGGGGGTGTAATCGTCTCTGACCCTCCCTAGTAGGCTTGGCTCCTTCTTCAAGCAAGATCCTATGGACACAAGTTGTAGGGCTGATTCCCTTGATATCCGCCAACGTCCATCCAATGGCGGTTTTGTTCCTCTTCAACATGCTAGTCAAACGTGCTTCCTGCTGCTCACTCAGCTGTGATGACACAATAACTGGTAGTGTGTCATCGTCTCCCAAGTATACATACTTCAAATGATCCGGAAGCACCTTGAGTTCTAAAATAGGAGCCTGTTCCACAGATGGTAAAATTTTATTAGTGGAAATGGGAATTGACATATACTTACATTGCTTTTTCACGTGGGATGCTGCCTCTAGCTCGGCAACAATATGCATTAGGCTCGGCTCAAGTTTGAGCCGTTCCTCCTTGGTAATTCTCTCCCCATTTGTGTCAATTCCGGCCCCTTGCTCAATAGCTAGTTGCTATTGATCCAAAGTTTCTGACAAAACCTGCGCAATAGAATCAACTACATCAACATTATAGCAAGGTTTTAAATCAGAAATTGGATACCTCATGGCCTCAAAGATGTTGAAGCCAATCACTTCACCATCGAACTCCATGGTGAGGTTGCCTTCAGCTACATCAATTTTCGTTCTTGCTGTCCTCATAAATGGTCGCCCCAACAATAGTTGAGTGGAATTAATGGGCGACTCCTCCATTTGAAGCACATAGAAATCTGCAGGAAATATCAGATTATTTACCTGCACAAGAACATCCTCAACATATCCCTCAGGATATTTGTTAGACCTATCAGCGAGTTGAATGATTACATCGTCCTTTTTCAACTCGCCCAAACCTAGGGACTTATACACATTATAAGACATTACATTAATTGAAGCCCCTAAGTCTAGCAAAACTTTATCAAAATTAAATTGTCCAATTTTACATGGCACAGAAAAGCTGCCAGGGTCTTTCATTTTAGGTGGGAGCGTTCTTTGGAGAACGGCTGAGACCGTCTCACTCATCTTCACCACCTGTTCCTCCCTTGTATGCCTCCTTGTTGTGCACAGCTCCTTTAAAAATTTGGCATACTTGGGAATTTGCTTGATACACTCAAGCAATGGTATGTTCACCTCCACACGTCTGAAAATGTCAAGTACCTCCTCATCTGCTTTCTCCTTCTTCGATTTTGCAAACCTGGAAGGAAAAGGCAAACAAGAAGATTGGTTAGCATTAACTAATCCACTTGAATTAGAATTATTCACCTTATGTGTCTCTGAGGTAGCGGGATCTTTCTCCAAGTCCCTTTTCTTCATAGTCTCGAGCTCAGCCTTGCTCGGTTTGCTCCTCTCGGCCTCATTGCCGTTTGAATCATCATCATCGCCATGCACCTCATTATTGCCGAGTGTCTCCCTCTCTTGCTCGGCATCAACATGCTCTAGCACGTCATCACCATCATCATGATGATCCACAAACACGTCCTCAACCTCCTTGAGTGCCGGCCCCTTCAAAACTTTACCACTCCTTGTGGTAATTGCATTAGCTTGCTCATTTTTGGGGTTCTTTATTACTCCTCCAGGTAATCTTCCTTGCTCCTGAATCTGCCCCATGAAATCTACAACCTTCCCCATCTGATTCTTCAACTCAGAAATGTCCTTGGTGTTCGAGGTTGTAGATTGCAACAATGTATGAGTTGCATCGTTCAAAGACTTAAGCATGGCGTCATAGTTGGGATTTGACGATGCTTGTGCATTATTGTTGTAGAATTGTTGCTGCTGGGGTCTTGCAAACCCTTGGTATTGCCCTTGAGGTCTTGGTTGAAACACCATTCCTCCTTGATTAGCTTGTGGTGGCGCCACTTGTGTAGGGTTCTGCACATTGCTATTGTTGGCCCAACGAAAATTAGGGTGATCGTTGTACCTTGGATTGAAATTCTGAAAAGTTGAACGTGGCTGCCCTTGGAAACCAACTGCATTGGCTTCCTCAAAATTATCTCCTCCACCAACTTGTGGACACACATCTGATGAATGCCCCTCCATGCTACACACCCCACAGACTTGGGCATGTTTCTGCTTCATAAACTGAGACATCATTTGAGTGAGTTTCCCCACATCTTCCTTAAGCTCCTTGACAACACTTGATTCCTCATAACCGCTGGCCTCATTGACTCGCCTAGAGGAAGTAGACCCGAATTGTTGTTGATTGGTGAAATGCATCTCCAACAAATTCTTAACCTCCTCTCTACTTTTCTCCATTAAAGATCCACCAGCTGCTGAATCTAAGAATCTCCTCTCTAAGGGACGCAACCCTTCATAAAAGTATTGTAGAAGAAGACCCTCACGTATCCCATGATTAGGACACGTTGCCACCAAAGCCTTGTACCTGTCATAGTACACATCGAAGCTCTCATCTGGCTCTTGTCTGATTGAGGTGATCTCCTTTCTAATCTGTGTCACCCTTGATGATGGAAAGTATTTTGTGAGAAATTCTCTCACCATTGTTGTCCAAGAAACCATCTTCCCAGGTGGTATAGCATAAAACCACTCTTGTGCCCTATCCTCCAATGAAAAAGGAAACGCCTTCATCCTCACATGTTGTAAGTCTGCCCCAGTTGGGCACATTGACTCACATCTGAATTCAAACTTCTGAATATGGCGGTTGGGATCCTCTCCACTGAGTCCATAAAACTTAGGCAATTGGTGGATAAATCCACCTTTCAGCTCAAATTCTCCTGACTTGCCAGGTGCAACTGCAGGATATGTTACATTACTTGGTCTTACTACTCCTCCTTGTGGCGCATCTACCTGACCATTCTCCTCTCTCAATGAAGTCATTCTGAATGTAGGATCAGGTAAATCAAAATTCAAATACTGAATTGGTATGGGACTTTGGAGTAGCTCGAATTCTGGTTCTTCGTGAAACAAAGGGTTTAGTTCACACGAAGCTTCTGATGGAAATGGTGATGGTGGTGCAACAAAATTTCGGTTGAAAAGTGATGAGGTGGGAGAAACAAACTGATGTTCTGGTGTAGAAGTGCTCGGCAATACTGGCTCTTCTTCTTCTTGGTTGCAAATTCTTTTCAATCTATCCTCAATCTCTTGTGACCAACCAAGATTCATGTACCTGAAATTATTTAAATTTCGAGGTGTTTAATAAATGAATTTATAAAGAAAACAATCGTGTATAGTTAGTATGTAACAATTAGTGTTAGGGTAAATATATCACACAAGTATAAGTATCAACGAAAATTTAACTATAAAAATGTAAAAATGTTACACGAAATTTCAAGTATGTATAAGTGTAAGAAAAATTTAAAGTATGTTACATAAAAGTTCAACGTGTAAATGTATAATGACAAACGAAAATTTGCAAGTATATGTTACATGAAAAAGTTACAAGTATATTACAAAGATGTATATCACACGAAATTCACAAATAAGACTCACACAATTTCACAAGTATAACAGAAAAATGTGTTTTATGTATCTCTAGTTAAATTGCTATATGATTTGTTCGAATTTTCAAAGTACGTGGAGCAGAGGAGATAACGGTGCAATGGACTGATACAGCCCCCGGTAGTATCATGCTTGATCCGATATACCTCAAAAATTCAAACCAAGAAACATTTTCTTGTGAGATTAAAAATTTACTTATGTCAAACTCATTTAAGATTCTGAAGCTCGGTGGACGTGCGGCCTAGGTCTATCGACTAGACACAAGGTTCCGTGGTTTCAGAAGGCTAGAACGAAGGTACTAATAATGGAGTGAGGCAAGACTCGTTGTTGGTTACCACGGAGAGCGAACTCCCAATCGACTCACTCACAGGGAATGAACATCAGTCTGTGGGCCTTGAGATCTAGTTAAACAAACCTCAATACCAAAATTAGAACAAACGAAATATGATTGCCCCTTACTCAGTTGAGAACCTTATGTTGTCAGTTCCACTAAAGTGCATAAAAGCCGCCCTCAACCTCATAAAAACGCAAGCGCTAGTATGAAGGGTTAAGGCTAAAAGCAACATTAGTGACCTTACCTATTCCTCTTCCCCTCAAAATCATAAACAAACTTAACACAAATAGACTTTCAAAACTCCCTAACAATTTAAACTAGTTATGCACATCACACGAAAATTTTTGTACAAGTATCTATGTTGGTTTGGTTTTTAGATTACATCGATTATGTAAGTATTATGATTGCCGAACTTAAGATTTCTAGGTGTCTTTTATTCACACAACTTTAAAATTCGAGGTACGTGGAGCAGAGGAGATAACAGTGCAATGGGCTGAAACAGTCCAAGGTAGTATCATGCTTATTCCGATATACCTCAAAAATTAAAGACAAATTTTACCTTTTTGAAGAAAAATAGATTCCACATATGCTTAAGTTATTTTCTAGCGTCTAAAGTGAGGTGATGCTTCGGCACAAGCTGTCGTCTAGGTCGAACGTATTTTACTTTTCTAAGGCGATGTCGTTAAGATTCACGGAGAGTAAACTCTCTTTAGGAACAAGGCAGGTCTCAAAGTTTTTTAACCACGGAGGACAAGTCCCCTATCGACTCACTCACAGAGAATGAACATCAGTCTATGGGTCTTGAGAACCAGTTTTACGAACCTCGCACCATTCAATGAAAATAACTTGCCCTATACTTGGTAAAATAAACTCGGATCCCTAGCGGTCTCAAGTGTTGATTAAAACCGCCCTCAACCTCATAAAAATAATACCAAGTTAGCGTTTTTATGCGTGGGGGGCCAACGATGGACTAATTCCAACATTGCAGGGCCCGTTTCCCAATCTACACAAAAACATACCTAACATGGCATCACTCGTATGAAGGGTTATGGTTATGATCAACAAAAGAGGCTTCACCTACATGTTACACTTTAGAAACTACAATAAACTACAAGCATACACAAAAACTATCAACTTCCTAGAAATTATCTAGGTGTATCAACATCATAATAATATCACACAAAAATCGGCAATTAAGAGCAAAAACCAAAAACCAAAAATAAAAACAAAAATAAAAATCGGAAAATTAACCTATTTACTATTACATTTCCAAAAATCCTATTAATACAATTCCCAAAACTATTGCAGAAATTAAATAATTTACAATTATACAAAGTTACAAACAACACTTTATGAATCAAAAATTTATAATTTCCCCGGCAACGGCGCCAAAAACTGATGGGATCACATGCGTGCACAATTTGTACCTGCAAAACAATCTCATACAAATAATACCCTTCTTTTGTCGAGTGTAGTATTGACAAGTAGGGATCGTTCTATCCGGGGAAATCAAGGGCTTTTAATCACATAAAGTATTGCAAATAAAGGGGGTGTCGATTTTTATAACTAATTACCTACTGAATTTTTACAAATTCTAAAACCTAAATTATTATATACAATTGATCATCACCTTTCACACAATCACCAAACACAAATCACATTACACATGCAATATAATTAAAACAAGTAATAGGGCAGCAGCAAATATCGAATTCAAGATCAATTAAGTTCCAATTTAATTAGAGCCAATGCGGTTATTCTAATTATTCAAAACATCACAAGTATTTAGAATCCAACATGCGTGTAATCCTAAACATGGTACTAATCAGTTTAATAACACAATGCGTAGAAATTAAACACAATTAGCACATAAGCACAATATGTCGAATTGGAACATGTTAGCAAGTATGGCGTCACCCATCTCACATCGACATGTAAATTTCCATAATTACTCTTACCCTTAGATTAATACATGTCAAATCCAACATGCGTGTAATTCAACATGTATTAAATCGGCATATGAATTTAATACCTAGATAACACTCATGGCCATCGAATGCATCTAGATATCTCCTTCGGTTCCACACGAATTAAGGAAATAAACCTAATTAAAATCAAGAACACATTCAAAACCTACTGCCCATACAACATATTTAATCATATCACATGCATAAATCGGCAATCATATATAAAAATCCCAAACATTTATAACAAAGATCCAAAGATCCCATATATGATTATCAATACCAAAATAAAATTCAGAAACCAAAACATACTTCATAGACAAAGTTATGTTTAAATACAAAGAAACAAAAACCAATAAAATACAATCCATGATTACAACCTTATGAAGATTTCGGCAAGGATTGGTGATGGTGGAATTTCGTGAGAGATGATGAGTGGATTCGGCAAGGTTTCTTGGTAAAATTTCTGGAATTAATTTGGCAGGGATTCGGCAAGGTAAAAGTGAGGAAAGGGAGATCATTTTTATGAATACAAAGTGTGTATATATAGAGGATAGGAGGAGCTAGGGTTTCGGCAAAGTGTGAAGCACAAGCAAACCGAAACCCTTAAGGTTTTGTATTTCGGCAAGCATTATCCTCTAGCAACCGAAACTATCTTCTCTTTTGTTCTTCAAATAATTCTTTGATTCGGCAACAAGCTAATGCATGTAGCTTTTATCAAGTCCAAGTTCATTCCATGCCTTGTTCTCTTTTAATCTTGCCGAAAGTCCTCCTCCATTTAATCTCTAATTCATGCATTATCCAAGATATAATCCAAGGAAAATCGGAATTAAATCCTCTAGGATTTCTGAATTGAAGCACGGCATAAGGAGACCAAAACCGAATTGGTTTCATCCTTCTTTTCTTTCACGCCAAGACTCCTCCTTTCTTTTCTTCTTTTCCGAAATTCTATCAAAAATAATAGAATTAATTCTTCAATTAAATCTTCATCTTGGCCGGCCATGTGGTCTTCTAATCCAATTCTTCATCCTTGAAAGTGCACGGCACAAGTCTTCTCTCCTTGCCGAAAATTATCTTTAATATAAAGATAATAACTCCTCCTTTATCTCCAAGTAATATCTGAAAATAAAGAAAAGAAATACAAAATTAAACCATGCATTAAACTTGTCCTAATCTAGACAAATAATGTCTTAAAAAGACATAGATGTAATAGATAAGATTATTAGATTAGGGAAGTTTCCAAATCCATTTTGGATTTCTTTTTCTTGATCTACACGGCATGGCATCTTCATATTCCACCGAAAATTCTTCCATTTGCCTTCTCATGATTTCCTGAAAATATCATTATGAAATAAATCAAGAAGAAGACAAAATATGTAGCACAATTATCATGAGTAAGAGTCCTAGATAGATAAGGAATCCTAGTCCAACAAGGAGTTGTATTTTCAATGAAATTCTTTCGACGATTCAAAAACGTCGAGCGTTTGTAGACTCCTTGTTCGACTAAAATTCTTCACTCGTAGACTTCAATTGGTACTCAAACTCGTAGAATCCTTGTTCAACTGGAATTCCTACTTTGGTAAGGATTCCTTTTCCAAATAGAGTTCTACTTGAAAAAGGAGTCCTAGTCATATTAAAACTCTTATTAGGAATCCTAGTTCAATAAGGACTCCACCATAATTATGCACTTTTAACATTTATAGCACAAAACCGATCCACACAAATATTAGAAACGACGAAAGATAAAGAAATCAATTCCGACAAGTTTCCTAGTCAAAACAGGTTTCCTAGTACAACAAGGAGTCCTACTTAAACTAAAACTCTTCAAAAATCGACATTTCTGCATTTTTAGCTCAATTTATTCACCAACACTTGCCAACGACTCTAACACGACTCAATGACTCTATATTACAACAATAAGGGATAAGAAATGCATAAATGGGGATAAAAACATATTAAGAACGTCGCATTTTATGCTCCTATCACGCATGTTACAATCTTGTGCCCTTTTATGTGTTTAGGTAATTTACAGAATTAGGTTAATAAGTTTGCATGCTAGAATTACGCTAAGTATTCCTGTGTGTTTGCTTAATTTACCAAGAATAATTGTTACTTGTTAGACGCTAAGTAAACAAGTAATAGTTAGTTCTAAGAGGTAAAAATCATGCTTCAATGATTGAATGGTTCTGGAGATTATGTGTCAATTTCTATGTTTAATGGTAAATTGCACGTGTGAGTTTTATTCCATAATGGAACAATACTATTGAAGTAGAAAAACTACGGTAAGTGTTTTATGAAATTAGTAGTATTGGGCTTGGTAAGGACTTTTCCGATCCAAGTCAAATGGAGTCAACCGCTAAGGCTTTCCATTATCTTTGCATTTATTATGGGCACGTTTTTGTAGCATGTTGAAATGAATTTTCTGTTTTATACTTTGTAATTTTCGAGTGGTATTGGTATTGGTTAAGAAAGTCGATCATTGTAGATATTTTTCTTTGTTTTGTTTTTATTTTTAATAGATTAGGAACCAAATTTCAAAACCCCCCATTTTATTACCTTAATAGTTTAGGGTACCCTACAATCCCCGGATTGAACGATCCTTGCTTGCCTATACTAACAATGACTTTTTTGCAGGGTTAATTGTGAGCCTAATTTCAGCCGTATCAGGTACAATGTGCGTGTATAATAATTCCATCAATTTTAGGAATTATTGTTATATTGTGAACCGAATTCCTTGGGTATCAGGTACAATGTGCGTGTGTAATAATTTCATCAAGGTATATCGAATGAAAGCATGATACTACCTTGGGTTGTTTCAACCCTTTACACCGTTATCTCCTCTGCTCCACGTACCTTGAATTTTAAACTTGTGTGAATAAAAGCAATTAGACTCTAAGAGTTCAACATATTTGATGTGCTTTAAAATTTTCGGAAATATTGTTAAATTGTGAACCGAATTCCTTGTAATACTTATAAATTTCGTGTGCTATATACTTGTAAATTTTCTTACTTATACTTATACAAATTGTTTGTTTTACTTGTAAAAATGTTGAAGTTTCATGATGTATACAAAGAAAGTTACAATACAATACTACTAACTTACACTTATACAATCTAACTATATTTTGAAATTTTGTTTCGTGTTTTTGTTTTCTAATTCCTTTCAATCTTTGAAATTCTCAGATCAATGAATGTCCAGTCTTAAATTGTGGACCAAGCGTATAAAAGGAGATTTTCAAAGAATCATTGAAGAAGGGGATCTTAACGTCGAAATCACCAATTCTCACATTGAGGAAGATCTTGACGTTGATTTCCCTAGTCCATCATTGGAAGCACGGATCATCACACCTACATCGTCACGCTTCTCACCATCATCATCAACCGTTCACGAGCAAGAAATGACAAATTCTGAGCTTAATCCATTGTTACTTGACGAGCCAGAATTTGAGTTACTAGCAAGCCCATTTCCTCAAGGTTATTTGAACTTCAACTTACCTGATCCTACACCACCAAGAATGGTATCAATCAGATAACAGAATGGACATGTAGCTGGGGACGACATGGTGCCTTCTAACATCACTTATCCAGCCGTAGCAGCTGGTAAATCCGAAGATTTCGAGCTTAGTGGTGGATTCATGAGCGAGCTACCTAAGTTTTATGGACTTGCGGGTGAGGATCCCAACTCTCACTTGCAACAATTTCAGTTCACGTGCGAGTCCATGTTGACGAGTCACCGAAGCAAGCATCAAGCAATAATAACCCTACAATCGTTAGTAGTATAGAATAAGTAGGGATCGTTCTAGCCGGGGATTAAGGGTACCTGAAACATGAGATTGTTAACACAAAATATTCACAAACACATATGCACACAATTGTCACACTTATATACATATATACATATTCACACGAAATTATGGGGGCTAAAAGGCTTGGCCGCAAAGCTGCCTCTAAATTCCTAGACATGAATTTAAGACATGAAATTAAATCCTAAGTTACTATATACAAGGTTGGTCGACATATTTCACACAAAGCACTCCACACTCAACTCTTTAACAAATAAGATTCGCACACAAGAAAGTAAGGAACAAGTATTTAGCATGCATTGAACTTAAACAAGTTTCGACCTACAACTAGAACGTTTCCGATTTTTACCTAGTTGAGAGACTTTCTAATGTTTTAAGATCGAGCTTTCACGAGGTGATCCTAAAAGTTATGCTACCGTTATACAACTCGTAACATTGAAGCACAAAAGTCTATAGTCGAAGACAAGCAAACAAGTAAGGTCGTCAATCTTCTTATTTAACATGCAAGTCCTAAGGTTAACCACTCTAGGTGAGCACAACAAATCAAAGTGATCATACGTCTACTTAGTTCATTATAACTCAAGAAAATTAAACCTAATACCTAGATCATGTTCAAAGACAACACTAAGTATCGATTATAAGCCCTCACCTTAGTTCTAACCGGTTTAAATTCTCAACATGCATCAATACCACTGTCCTAATTATCTAAGTGTATTCATCTTACAAGTTTTATAGTACAAATTAATATGCAAATTCATTGTTGCCGAAACTTAAACCTAAATCTAAGCATCGAATTCAACAAATCATTAACATAAAAATTATAAAACCAATCTCCAATTCGGTTCATACATAGACATATAATCCAAAACCAAAAATACATGCAAGTTTCATAGACAAAACTAAACATAACTACATAAACTTTACTAAACCGAGAGAAGGGAGTGGATCACACTTTTGTAGACACCTTGATGACTTCGACTCGTGTGGATCCGGCGGAAGATGGATGATGTATGGAGGCTGCTCGGCAAAGGGCTGTGTCGGCAGACAAAGGTTCCAAGTTTCGGCAGAAACTTGGGTGAAGGAGGGGGGTGATTTTCGGCTAGGTTTTATGTAGGATCTTTGGGGAGAATTTGGTAGAGCTTTGGCTTTGTGTTTTAGCAAAAGATGTGACACTTTTCTTCATGGTGCCGGCCTCTATATATAGGAGAAAGGCTGTGAAGTTTGGGACTTTTCCTTGTTCAAAACGGGATAGAAATCTTCAATAAATAAGGTTTCCAAATCCAAGTTGGAATAGGCTTTTCTCTCCTTATTGAACAAAGAAACTCTTGCTTGGCCGGCTTATGATTTCTTCTTGGTCGTTGCAAAGCTCTTTGGAATGATTTGGCACGCTTGCAGCCGCTTGAAGACATTACCGGAAATTCCTATTGCCCCTAACAATTTGTCTCAGGCTCGTATGTACACATAGCTTTCAAGTTAATGCATGAGAATGCTAGGCACGAAAATTCCGAGCTTCATGAACATGTAACATCAATAAAAACATATACGAGCAAAAGTAAGCATGTAGACATGTAAAGCTAATTCACTCCACCTCACTAGGCATACTCTCTTCTTTTCTCTCGAAGCATGGTTATTCACACAAAAGTATATGCAAGTGAAAGATAATGTATTACGAAGAGTAACTTGCATATGTCAAAGAAACAAAAGCACTTTGTGAAATTTTTATGGAAAAACCTCATATGATAACTATATGCACCAATGAACAAAAACCATATGCTTACTCTTGAGATAATCTCCACAAATCAAATTTAACCATTTTAAGAATCATGAAAAGATCAATAAAAGGGTTGTAATGGGGCTAGGCTAAGAGGTATTCGATATTTGGATAAGGAGGCTCAAAACATCACCGTGGCCTTTGGTAAAGCTCAAATCTCCTCATGTCTTCTCATCAATGGTCGGATTGCTTCTTGTTGGACCCATACTTCATTCTTTTCCTCCCAAAAATATTACAACAAAATTCAAGACTCAAGCCATGCACAATTTTCTTTTTCTTGCCTATGCTGTGCCCTACTTTCTTTTCTTGCTCTCGGCATTGTTCTTTTATTTTGGTCCGAGCAATACTTTTCTTTCTCTTTTCTTTTCTAAGGCATGGTACAAACATATATTTTCATACATATTGATGGCTAAGTCTACCCCACACTTGTTCTTCTTCATCACGTCACGCTAAAACGCCTTCAAAAATCAAGCTTTACCAAATCATTGATCAAGGATAAAGATATCACTTATACTAAGCTCATGGAAAGTGTTTAAGGGTGATTTAAGAAAAGGCTAATCGTAGGCTCAAAGGGGTTTACTAAGGTATCCCACAATGGGCACAAATAGGCACATACTTTATTTGGCAATGGTGGTAAACCTAAGAGATCTTTTCAATCACTTTCAAAATCAAGGTATTTTATGACTAAGAACGTTTTGAAAATCAACAAGAGTAAGTTCTAGTAATACTCGAGTCCATGAAAAACTATTGCATATAGTCATCGAATAATCAAAGAATTATGAGGTTTCATGCTTCTTACGAATCTATCGAATTTTATCTTTTATCACTCAAGAAGAAAGCAAATTGGCTCTAAAGCTCACATAGGTTATTATGGAAACAAACTAGCTAAAACATGCATGCTTCGTTAATCAACAAGTCCTACATGCTCCTACCAATGCACATAATCCATGAAACTCACAATTTTAATTGTATGCATAACCATCATCTATGTATGCAAAGAGGAGAAAAACATCATTGACACATTAGGGGCATCCTAAGACTCAAAACAAACAATTTAAACACTCTATTTTTGTGGAACAATTTTCTGAATTTTTCTACTTTATACTAAGCATACGAAAACATAAACGGAATACATTATCCCACCCCACACTTAGAAAATTACATTGTCCTCAATGTGAGCACAAGTTTATATCAACGAATTTCCTAAGCATGCAATTGTCTAACACATTCCAACATATCATCACAAACCAAAGAAAGAGACAAGGGTTAAGAAATTTCAAACTCTCGGTGATGGCTCCTTCGTTTTTCTTTGATCGAATTGGGTTGCCTCCCAAGTAGCGCTTTGTATTTATAGTCCATTGCTTAGACTTTTCACCATGGTATCTTGCATGTGTTCATTGCGAGCTAAAATAGCTCAAATCGGCACGAAGTAGCTCAATGAGATGCTCGTTGCACCATGTGCTTGTCTCGGCGTCAAAGTGGGGAGTGCCGGCATGAGTTTGTGGAGAGGGCTGCGTATCGGTAGCAAGTTGCTGCTCGGCAGCAGGAGATGTATCCAGGTGCTGCTGCGTATTCGACGTCGTATCTGTGATGGTGGCTGCAGCATTGGTAGTCTGCCTCTCGGCAGTGGCAAGTGTGGCCTGTACTACTTGTGGTGCGTTATCCAATGGTAGGGAGGCTATGGTGTGTTCTTGGAATGAATCATAGTAAAGCTTTAAGCGATGGCCATTGACCTTGAACACTTTGTTGGTGCTTGGATTGAGAATTTCGATGGTGCCATGAGAAAATACTTTAGTGACTATGAAAGGTCCAACCCATCTTGAACGAAGCTTACCCGGAAAGAGTCGAAGTCGAGTGTTGAATAAGAGAACTTTTTGACCAACCCGAATTTCTTTCCTCGTATCAACTTGTCATGGTAAGCTTGAGTCTTCTCCTTATAAATCTGTGCGGCATCATAGGCTTCATTGCGTATTTCTTCAAGTTCGTTGAGTTGAAGCTTCCTATGAAGGCCGGCGTTGTCAATGTCCATGTTGAAAGCCTTGATTTCCCACCATGCTTTGTGCTCTAGCTCAACCGGTAAGTGACATGCTTTGCCATAAATTAACCGAAAAGGTGACATACCTATCGGTGTCTTGTATGCAGTCCTATATGCCCACAAAGCATCATCGAGACGATCACTCCAATCCTTCCTTGAAGGTCCAACAATTTTCTCAAGTATTTGCTTGATCTCTCGATTACTTACCTCGGCCTTGCCACTTGTTTGAGGATGATAAGACGTAGATACCTTGTGTGTGACCCCATATTTCTTCAATAAGGCCTCAATGGTGCGGTTGCAAAAATGGGATGGATGGAGCTACTATCCAAGCACATTGTACCTGCAAAACAACTTCATACAAATATTACCCTCTTGTGTCATCGTTAGTATAGGACAAGTAGGGATCGTTCAGTCCGGGGAAATCAAGGGCGTTCAATCACTTAAAGCATTACAAAATCATATTGGGGGTTTGAAATTTGATTCTAAAACCTACTGAAAATTACGAAAATAAAACCTAAATTATATATTTACATGTGATCAACATCTTTCAAGCAAAACACATCACACAAAAACTCACATGCACATAACAAACTGATCAAAGACAATAATACGGCAGCAACTTTATTGAATCCGATTTCATGCAATTTAGTTCCAATTATAACTAGAGCCCTTCGTGGTTCATCTAATCATTCAAAGCTTCTTAATTATTCAGAATTAGCTTCGTGCATAACCCTAAACATAGTGCTAATCAGTTTAAGACACTTCGTGTAGAAATTAAACCAAGAAACACATAAGCACAATGAGTTGAATTGGAAACATGCAACAAGTATGGCGTCACCTCACCTTGCTTCAACATGCATATTTTCTGAATTACTCTACCCTTAATATCAATATAAAATAACTTAACTTCGTGTATAAATTATTTCATAAATTGATTCGGCAACATAAAGAATTAAAGCCAAGATCAGCCTAGCTAAAGCTTTTCTTAACCCTAAAACTTGTTGTGCATACGAATTCAGAAAATAAACCAAACAAAATCATCAAATCATGCAACAAAGTTACTGCCCTATTACCATACAATCAATTCGTCATATACATGTTCATCAATTAAACAAAAAGAAAACCAAAACACATAACATAATTTTGGAAATCCAATGTAAAATTAATAAAACCAAATAACAAACCACAAATCCTTACAAACTTCATAGACAAAGTTAAGTAATTATACAGAAAATTACAAGCCATGAGAGATGAGTGAATCACACTTTAAAAGAAACCTTGTAGAGGAATCGACAAAGGAAGATTCGGTGGGATGATGTCTTGTGATCGGTGGTGGTGATGAACTATGGAATCGGCTTGAATTTTCTATGGGATTTGTGGTGCTAATTGGACAGAGTTTTGGGTACTGAAAAGTGAGAGAGAAGAGATCCCCCTTTCTGAAATTTCGTTGGCCTTTTATATAGGAAAAACCCCAGGGTTGCCGGTAGCAATAAGGAATGAGAATTCCTTTCCTAGTTGGCTTATGTTTCCTTGCCGGCCAAGCTTTGCATTCTTGGACATTAATTCTGATCTTGGACTTCAATCAGCCTCATTTGAATAGCATGGACATGTCCGATAAGTCTTTAGGTCCATAATATCCAATCCATCCTTCCAAAAATCCAATGGAGAGTTATCCTGATGCAACCGGGAAAGTTGTTGTTTTCCCGGTAGAATGACCTTACTCCAGTAAATCTGGCATAACTTCCTCCTCAGAGCTCCGATTGATGCAATTCCAAGTCCCAGAGAAACTAGACTCGTAGAGCTTTCCAACGGCGTATGGCATGTTCTCTGGTTCCAAGCGATGTGTCCCACAGAAATTCCGGAAGTCAGGACACAGTCCTAGGAAAATCCTGGTAGTCCCTGGTGATCTTTGCTCAAACTGCCAAGTTTCAGCCATCGTTTGGGTGACTTCCCAAACTCCGATTGATCTGAAATTTTGATACAATACACTTTAGCTTGCCAACTATATGCATACCAAATTTCATCAAATGTGGAAAAAGATAGTTCAGTCAAACACAGGCCTCAAAATCACGAAAACAACATATTTTTCACTTTTTCCTCAGATTTCTATACTTCGTCGTTTTTCTGACAATTAAGCACACTTTCTCCAAAACTCTACCAAATTGACACTAAACTAAATTATGACTCTATCTTAGGTAAATAAGGGTTAAACGAAGCATAAATGAGGGCACAAGCATATTAATATCGTCGCACATTGTGCTCCTATCAATCCGCCATCACTAATCAAGACTCTTGGAACTCCAAAACGTGAAAAGATGTTGGTCTTGAGAAATATGGCAACTACTTTCGCATCATTGGTGCGTGTAGCCTTTGCCTCAATCCACTTTGACACATAATCAACCGCAAGAAAAATGTAGAGAAAGCCCTTACTTGATGGAAACGGCCCCATGAAATCAATTCCCCATAAGTCGAAAATTTCTACCTCAATGATTGGTTGTAGAGGCATTTGATCTCGGCCTCCTATGTTGCCGGTTCTTTGGCACCGGTCACATGTCACACACGCCATATATGAATCTTTAAACAAAGTTGGCCAAAAGAACCCACACTCGAGTACCTTCAATGCCGCCTCTTTGGCCCGAAGTGACCACCACACGCCTCGGAGTGACAAAAAGAAAGAATGGATTGATGCTATTCTTTCAGAACACATCTTCTTACCACTTGATTGCTACATTGCTTCCACAAATATGGCTCATCCCAAAAGAAGTGCCGAGCTTGCTTCTTGATCCTGTTCTTCATGTGGCTCGGCATATCCCTTGGAAATTGGTGCGTTGCAAGATAATTGGCAAGATCGGCGTACCAAGGTTCACTTGTTGCATCGATCCAAAATAGTTGCTCATCCGGGAAATTCTCCACTAAGGGCAGCCGATCCGCCTCCTTGAGAATCCTACTCAAGTGGTCGGCAACAACATTATCACTTCCCTTCTTGTCTTTTATTTCAATGTCGAACTCTTATAGCAAAAGAATCCAACGTATGAGCCTCGGCTTTGCATCCTTCTTCGTCATAAGATATCTCAAGGCGGCATGATCACTATAAACAATTACTTTGGAATTCAAAAGATATGATCGAAACTTTTCCAAAGCAAAAATTACCGCCAAGAGTTCTTTCTCCGTTGTGGTGTAGTTGAGTTGAGCATCATTTAGAGTTCGCGAAGCATAATAGATGGCGTGTGGCTTCTTCTCCACACGTTGGCCGAGCACAGCTCCCATGGCGTAATCACTTGCATCACACATAAACTCAAACGGAAGCTCCCAATTCGGTGATACTAGTATTGGAGCCAAGCACAACCTCTCCTTGAGCCGGATGAAGGCTTGCTCGTGTTAGATCAATATTTACCTAGTAATTGTTGCCTTATTCTTATTCTTTTGCTATATCCTTTTGTGTTTTATCTATTTCTTATAACGTTTCCTATTCATGCTAGGAAAATGAGCTAATGATCGGAAAAGAGACAAAATGGTGGATTTAGCACATATTGAAGAAATCGGGTGAAGAATCGAAGCCAAAGGAGCAAAACCGGAAAATACACTAAAAGACGAATTTGACCGGTCAACGGGCAGAATTCCGGTCAAACTCCGGCGGTCGGAAGATGGTGATGGCTGATATTCAAGTGAAGGAGCATTGGAGGGAAGAAGAGTTGTTGATTCAAATGGGAAGAAGACAAGTGAAAGGGACATCTTTGGCTTTGTCCCTTTGATGTTGACCTTGTCCCCTTGTCCTTATGGCCAAATATCAAGAGTGTCCTTTCCTTTTCCTTCTCCACCAAAATATCTTTGAGGTTTTTGGTCATTTTATAAAGACTAGATCCACAATTTGTGCTTACATCTTTGTCCATAACATCTAGCCCTTCATTTTCTTGCATCTCCACCCTCCATTCACCACTTTAGGCCTATTTATAACCCCCTCTCCCATTTTGGAAGAAAAGAAGCTCTCTCTCCCCTCATTTCCTCTCCATTTTTCATAGTTCTTCATCTCTTAGTTTGTTTAGTTAAAATAGTTTAGCCCTTGTGTAGAGAGAGGGGTGTAGCATCTTTGGTTGATAACCAAAACCGAAGATTCTACACCCCTTGATCAATCACACTTGTGGGTAGATTCATGAAGCCTTGTTCTTAATCTTTTCTTTGTGTATGTGGATTTGTATAGTGTTTTGGGTTTGAGAAAACCGAAAATACTATACTTTGAAGCTTCACACCCTCTTTGTATACATCTAGGAAGCTCATGGGTATTGTGGTTCTTTCTCACCTTCTCTTGCTTTCTTGATGTATTACTTTTGTAAGGCTTTTATGTATATGCCTATGTGTGTGAGTTGTGGATATGAGCAAACAATGTAATTTCCTTATATTGATGATTGATGCATGTTTGAATCTATGGGTTCCTACTCTTTATGCTTACTAAATGTGTTAGCTAGCTTTGTCACCTAAAAAGCATGTTTAGGTAAGTAATTAATCGGAACATGAAATTGACAACTTCTTGAATCCGTGAGCATGAGTAGCCTTTAGGTGGTGGCTTAGTATTTCTTACGGGAAGTATTAAGTTGCTTGGATTTCTTACTATGAACTTAATGCTTGTGCCGTGAGTTTAATTGCTCTAAGGGGGCGTTAGGCTTGTGGTACATAGCCCACTTGTGTTATAAGGTAACATAATTGGGATTAAGGTTGTGTGATTTAACTTGGCTCCAAAAGACTTTGTTAAATTGCATGATTAGTTAGTTTCTTGGTAGCTTAACCAAAGCACTAGGGGGATATTTGTCAACCATGTTTTCACATCAATTATGGGTTACATTTGTGCATAAGTCTCTTTTCCTCTCATTGATCTAGTCTCAACACTTGTTAGTTTAGTTTGTTTTATGTTTATGTTAGCTTTAATTTATCTAAAATCAACAAAGCCGATTCACCACCACTTGTTAAAACCATCCCCATGACCTTTTGCTTCCAAAGGGCTAAGGTTGTGAATTGTAAAAAAGTAGATGCATGTGTTTTCTAGGTTTCATTTCGCGGTAATCTAGTTAGGGTAGAGTTACTCAATCCCTTGGGTACGATACTCTTACTTTTCCCCCCTATACTAAAACTTGACCTCCTATTCTTGGGAGTAGGAAGCATCACAAATTTGCACATAATATTAGTTAGGTGATGCAACCAACAGCTCGCATGCATCACTCCACACAAACGTCACCTCTCCGCAGCAGCTTTCTTCTCGGCAGCAGTCCCTTGTATCTCCGGTGTTTCCACCGGCAGTAGCAGTGGCTCGGCTGCAACTTCTACATGTTGCTCGGCAGCAAGGCTGCCGGTTGTGGTTCCAAATGGCTGCTCAGCATCAATGTTACTGCCGGCAGCTTTTCCTCCTCTATTCTTGGCTTGTGGCTCGGCTAAGGTCTTACCACTTCGAGTAACGATGGCTTGAGCTTGCTCATTCCTCAGATTCTTTACTACTCCTCCTGGTAACTTCCCTTGCTCAGTAAACTTCCCCATAAAGTCCACGACTTGCCCCATTTGGGTTTTAAGTTCCCCAATATCCTTCGAGTGAGTTTGTTGTCCCGCGAGTAATACTTGAGTAGCACTCGGAAGAGATTGAATCAATGTCTCGTAGTTGGGGTTACTTGTTGCTCCTTGAGATTGGTTTGGCAAAGGTTGGAAGGTGGCATGGCTTGGCTGCCCTTGGTGTGGTTGGTAGGGCTGCTGTGGCACAAATGGTGCCCTAGGTTGAAAGGGTGCGGCAGCCCCTTGGTTTGGCTGCACTGGTGCTCTAAATACGTTGTCATTGTTCGCCCACCGAAAGTTCGGATGATCATTGAACCTCGGATTAAAGTTCCCGTATCTTTGGCCTCCTTGGAAACCAATAGCATTGCACTCCTCTACTCCCTCACTTGATCCAAATTGAGGGCATTGTTCGGTCTCATGGCCCTCAGTGCAAATGCCGCACACAATGGTACGTTTTCCCTTCATCATGCTACTTACCAAGTCGGCAAGCTTATCAACCTTCTCCTCTAACTTCGAACTGGAGGACGTCTTGATAAGAGCACAATGTGCGACGATATTAATGTGTTTACGCCCTCATTTATGCTTTGTTTAACCCTTATTTATCTAAGATAGAGTCATAATATAGTTTAGTGTCATTTTGGTAGAGTTTTGATAAAATATGCTTTAGAATCCGAAAAATGACTAAGTTTATAGAATTCTGGAAAATAGTGCAAAATGTGTCTTTTTCGTGATTCTGAGATGAATAGATTTGTGACTTATCCTTTTCCAAATTTGCTGAAATTTGGTATGCATGTCATTGGCTTGCTAATGGGTCTTGTGTAAAAAAATTCAGATCAATCGGAGTACTAAGCAAAAAGTTCTGCTCGACTGAAGACGCAAAGGTCAGATCTGCTGAGAAGAAGGAAGAAAATCAGCTTCGCCTATACTCACCAGAGCTCGCTCGCCAAGTCCTTGTTCGGCCGCCAACAACCTTGCTCGCCAGAAGATCAGCCGCCAGAGCCCCGTTAGCCAACATCTTCGCTCGCCAGCTTGCACATATCCGCTCGCCAATCATCCATGCATGCCAGCATGCATGTTCACGCTACCCGCCAGAAGCCTATGCTCACCAGCACCAGACTCGCCACCAAGAAGCCTCGCCAGTACCCGATACTAGCAAAGTCTGTACTCACGAGCAGAGAGGAATTTCCGGTAATGTCTTCAAGCAGCTGCAAGCGTGCCAAATCATTCCAAAGAGCTTTGCAACGTCCAAAAAGAAATCATAAGCCGGCCAAGCAAGATTTTTTTTGTTCAATAAGGAGAGAAAAGCCTATTCCAACTCGGATTGGGAAATCTTATTTATTGATGATTTCTATCCCGTTTTGAGCAAGGAAAACTCTCCCAAATCAGCTTTTCCCTTCTCCGGCACCATGAAGAAAAGTGTCACATTCCAAAGCAAAAATCTAGCCAAAGCTCTACCGAAATTCCCCAAGAATCCTACAAAGAAAACCCTAGCCGAAAACCTACCTCCATCACCATAAAATCCTATCGAACCACCTTCATATTCACCTTCCAGAAAATTGCTGCCGTGCCTCCGTCTATCATCCATCGAGATCCACACGACTTGAAGCTCCAAAGGTGTTCTAAAAGTGTGATCTACTCCCCACTCTCGGTTTTGTAATTCTTTCTTTGTAGTTATGTTAAACTTTGTCTACGAAGTTAGCATGAATTCTTGGTTTCAAATATTATGTCTACGTATTGTTTGGATTGAAGTTTGGTTTTATAATTCACCTGATCAATTTATTTTCTTTAACTTTAATTGGTTTTTGGATGTAAGAATTTGGATTGCATGTTAAAATTGTAAGGAAAATATTTAATAAAATAGTAATTAGGCAGTCGGCAAATACATGTTAATTTGGGTTTAAAATTGTACTTGGTTAGTTCTTTAAATTCGTGTGCCTTAAAGGTTGGTGTTTCATGCAATAGCTATGTGTGGGGCATTGATCTCATTTAGCCGAAAGTTAATATGAATTTAGTAGAAGCTGCGTTGCTTTATTCGTATTGTTTTCACAAGGGGTGGAGTAATTTAAATGAACTTGCAATTGCTTCTTTAATATGAAGAGTGACGCCTTGCATGTTAAACTTGTTTCCAATTAAAAAGACTTTGTGCGTATTTGCTAGCTAGTTCATGTGTCGACGCTGCGTGTCATGTAAACCAGTTAGTAATCAGATTATGATTAGACGCTGAGTTAATTCTAAGTACATGAGAAGTCTAGTACGAGTAGATGGCCGCTGCGGTTCTAATTGGGAATTGGAACTAGGTCGAGTTTAGATCATCTTGTCATTGTTTGCCGTCAGTCTTGTCTACTATTTTGTTATGTGTTTTGATTGCTTTCGTGCTAGAGATTTGTGGAAGAATGTCGACCAAACTTGTAAATATTAGACTTAGGATTTATTTTCAGCAATTTAATTTCGTACCCAAGTTTTAGAGGACAGCAAAGCTGCCGATCCCATATCATTCCCCATTGTGACGATTTTGTGTGATATTTTTGTATATAATTTTCTAACAATCTCATATTTCAGGTACCCTTAATCCCCGGCTTAGAACGATCCCTACTTATGTCTATACTACTAACAATTGTAAGGTTATTATTGCTTGATGCTCGCTTAGGCGACACTCGTCAATTTTTGGCGCCGTTGCCGGGGATTACAAAAGTTTGATTTATGTGATTGTTGTGTACATAATATTACTGGAAATTTTTGTTGTAAAGTTGTAAAATTTGTAATTTTTTGTTTTATTTGGGATTTGTAAGTAAAAATATGCTTCGGCATGTAGAGTTTAAAATTCGGAAGTTGCATGATGTATAAAGAATGTATGTTTGTAATAACTTAGTTTAATTTCTAGGAAGTTGATAGTGTTATGTATGTTTGAGTTTATTGTAGTTTCTAAAGTGTAACATGTAGGGAGAAGCCGCTTTTGTTGGTCTTAGCCTTAACCCTTCATACGAATGATGCCATGTTAGATCTATCTTTTATGTAGACTGGGAAACGTGGGATACGTCCCCCCCCCCCCCCCCCCCCCCCCCCCCCCACGCATATGAGCGATAACTTGGCAGACCCATTTTTATGAGGTTGAGGGCGGCTTTGATCAATACTTGTAGACCGCTAGTGACCCGAGTTTGTCTTACAAAGTATGGGGCAAGTTAGTTTCATTGATATGGTTCTCAGGTTTGTTTAACTGTATCTCAAGGCCCACAGACTGATGTTCATTCTCGGTGAGTGAGTCGATAGGGAGTTCGCTCCCCGTGGTGACCAACAACGAGTCCTGCCTGGTTCCTGTAGGGGGTTCGCCCTCCGTGAATCTTAACAACACCGCCTTTGAAAAGTAAAACACGCTCGAACTAGTCGATAGCTTGGGCCGAAGCATCACCTCACTTTAGACGCTAGAAGATAACTTGACATATGTGATCTATTTTCTTCAAAAGATAAAACATATTTGTGTGGTTCGAACTCTTGAGGTATATCGGGTAAAGCATGATACTACCGGGGGCTGTATCTGTCCATTGCACCGTTATCTCCTCTGCTCCACGTACTTCGAGAGTTAGAACAAATTTTTAAAAGAAATTAGACTTAGAGATTACATGATCATGGACATTTTTATTCTCTACCATTGCCGATTGTATAGTTCTTGTTGCCGATCTTGTTTGTGTACCATTGTTTGAAATATGTTTTGTAATTGCCAAAGCCGTGGCTTGTAATGATGTATATTCTTGCATTCTATTTCTTTACGAAGTTCTAACTTGTTTAAACGTTGCAAATTTCAGAAAAGTGCATGTCTGAAGCTAATATTTGGACACGAAATCATCAAGGCCGTTTACAACGTTTGAATTAAGAGCTCGCCATTGCTTTGTTTGTGCCGTTACCACCATCTGAGCCGTTCGAACCATCTTCACCACCGAGCACACCAACGCCGTCGTCCACACCACCTAGCTCAGCCACATCTTTACCGAGCTCTCCATCAGTAGAAGAGGAAGAGATTATGACTTCCATAAGAGCACAGAATGGTCATGTCGCAGGAGGAGGGGTAGCTCCTTCGAATATCACTTACCCTCCTTTGGAGGCGGACAAGACCGGAGAAATTGAATTGAGGAGTGGATTCCTCCACAAGTTGAAGTCTTTTTATAGAATGCCAAGTGAGGATCCCAACGCTTATCTACAATGGTTTAATTTCACCATGGAGTCTATGTGTCCGAGAGGAACCGATTTGCAACACTTCAAGATGAAGGCTTTTCCGTTCTCATTGGAAGATCAAGCGAAGGAGTGGTTGTTTGAGGTGCCTAGTGGTCGCATTGTTTCATGGAATTCAATGATGGATGAGTTTTTGCTCAAGTATTTTCCCGCTTCACGTATAACGGATCTAAGGAAACAAATAACAAGTGTGAAGCAAGCCGGAGATGAGACTTTCTTTGATTATTACAAGAGGTTCAAGTCCCTAGTTTCTTTGTGTCCTCGACCATGGCATTAGCGATGGACTCTTGTTGCAATATTTCTATGAGGGATTGCGTGTTATGGAGAGAGAGTTTCTTGATACAGCCGCAGGAGGAAGTTTCTTGGAATTGAATGCCGGAGCGGCAAGAAGTTTGTTGGAAGTTCGTGCATTGAACAACCAACAATTTGGTATGGGACGAAGTAATGTGCCGAGGAATGAAAAAGTGCATGAGACGTCCTCAAGTTCGAAGTTAGAGGAGAAGGTTGATAAGCTTGCCGACTTGGTGAGTAGCAT
Organism: Potentilla sterilis; assembly: GCA_963682095.1. NCBI lineage: Eukaryota > Viridiplantae > Streptophyta > Magnoliopsida > Rosales > Rosaceae > Potentilla > Potentilla sterilis. Next base: position 23,930,212 of record OY821763.1, on the reverse strand, counting down.
GATGAAGGAAAAACGTGCCATTGTGTGCGGCATTTGCACCGAGGGCCATGAGACCGAACAATGCCCTCAATTTGGATCAAGTGAGGGAGTAGAGGAGTGCAATGCTATTGGTTTCCAAGGAGGCCAAAGGTACGGGAACTTTAATCCGAGGTTCAATGATCATCCGAACTTTCGGTGGGCGAACAATGACAACATACTTAGAGCATCAATGCAGCCAAACCAAGGGGCTGCCGCACCCTATCAACCAAGAGCACCATTCGTGCCACGGCAGCCCTACCAACCACACCAAGGGCAGCCGAGCCATGCCACCTTCCAACCTTTGCCAAACCAATCTCAAGGAGCAACAAGTAACCCCAACTACGAGGCATTGATTCAATCTCTTTCGAGTGCTACTCAAGCATTACTTGCGGGACAACAAACTCACTCGAAGGATATTGGGGAACTTAAAACCCAAATGGGGCAAGTCGTGGACTTTATGGGGAAGTTTACCGAGCAAGGAAAGTTACCGGGAGGAGTAGTTAAGAATCCGAGGAATGAGCAAGCTCAAGCCATCGTTACTCGAAGTGGTAAGACCTTAGCTGAGCCACAAGCCGAGAACAGAGAAGGAAAAATTGCCGGCAATAGTAAAGCTGCCGAGCAGCCACTTGGAACCGTTGCCGGTGGCAGCCTTGCTGCCAAGCAGCATGAGGAAGATGCAGCCGAGAGGATGCTGCAGCCGGCGATGCAGTCGGAGCCACAAGGGACAGCTGCCGAGGGGGCTGCAACCGAGAAGAGGGCAGAGAAACCGAGCCAAGTGTGGAGCAAGAATGACATGGAGCGAGATCCCGCGACATCAAAGAAAGAGAGTGTGCCGAGCAATCCAACGAAGGGAGTTGTGCCTAACTCATTCATGCCCTTCCCTTCACGTTTTGCAAAATCCAAGAAGGAGAAATCCGACGAAGAAGTGTTGGAGGTATTTCGAAAGGTTGAAGTGAACATTCCTTTGTTGGAGTGCATTAGACAAGTGCCACGATATGCAAAATTCCTCAAGGAGCTATGCACTACACGAAGACATACAAGGGAGACACAAGTGGTAAGAATGAGTGAGACGATGTCGGCCATTATACAAAGAAAACTACCACCAAAGATGAAGGATCCCGGAAGCTTCAATGTTCCATGTATGATCGGCAACACTAAGTTTGAGGATGTTATGTTGGATTTGGGAGCGTCGATTAATGTGATGCCACTCAATGTTTATGAAATGTTGAACCTTGGACCTCTCAAGAAGGATAATGTCATCATACAACTAGCGGATCGTTCTAACAAGTATCCGGAAGGCTATGTGGAGGATGTGCTTGTGCAAGTTAATGAATTAATCTTTCCAGCCGATTTCTATATTATTGAGATGGAGGATTCGCCGGAGCAATGCACACAACTATTGCTTGTCCGGCCATTCATGAGGACGGCGAGGACAAAGATTGATGTTGCCGCGGGCAATTTAACGATGGAATTTGATGGCGAAGTGATCAAGTTTAATGTTTTTAAAGCCATGAAGTTCCCTATTGATGCGACCAAAATGCGTGCACAATTTGTACCTGCAAAATGATCGCATACCAATAATACCCTTCTTGTGTCGATTGTAGTTAGGACAAGTAGGGATCGTTCTATCCGGGGAAATCAAGGGCATTTAATTTCATAAAGCATCACATAATAATATGGGGGGATTGGAAATGGTATCTAATATCTACTGAAAATTACGAAAATAAAACCTAAATTACTATATACATTTGATCATCACCTTTCACACAATCACAAAACACAAAACTCATTACACATGCAACGAAATTAAAACAAGTAATAGGGGCAGCAAGCAAATATCGAATTCAAGATCAACTAAGTTCCAATTTAATTAGAGCCAATGCGGTATATCTAATTATTCAAAACATCACAAGTATTTAGAATCCAACATGCGTGTAATCCTAAACATGGTACTAATCGGTTTAACAACACTTCGCGTAGAAATTAAACACAAATAGCACATAAGCACAATATGTCGAATTGGAACATGTTAGCAGGTATGGCGTCACTCATCCCACATCGACATGTAAATTTCCAGAATTACTCTAACCCTTAGATAAATACATATTAAATCCAACATGCGTGTAATTCAACATGTATTAAATCGGCATATGAATTCAACATCTAGATAACACTCATGGCCTGCGAATGCATCTAGACATCTCCTTCGGTTCCACACGAATTAAGGAAATAAACCTAATTAAATCAAGAAAATATGCTAAAGCTTGCTGTCCAACATACCATATTCAATTAAATCACATGCATAATTCGGAATTTAAACCCAAGATAACCAAATAATATAACAAGAATTCGGAAATCCCATGAATAAATTACAAAACCAAAATCGGTACCAAGAATCCATACATAATTCATAGACAAATTAATGTATAAATACAAAGAAACTAAAGCCATTGAAAATTACAATCCAAATGACAACCTTTGTTGAAGAATTCGGCAAGAGGATTGGTGTTGATGATTGGAATGATTTTATGGAAGGTGGTGGAGATGGTTTGGCTATGTTCTTGGTGAAAATTCAAGGAAGCAATTCGGTAGAGTTTTGGTAAGCTTTTTGTGAGGAAGAGAAGATCTCTCTTCTGAATACCAAGTGTGGTATTTATAGAGGAGCATGGAAACCTAGGGTTCAGCCAAAACCCTAGGGTTGTTGTGATGCCGTCCAAGACTTTTTCCTTCACAAGATTCGGCATTCCTCTATCTTCTCTTTATTTGCTGAAATTCTTGGTCAACAAGGCTGAAAATGTGCAACAATAACTCCTCTTTATTGTTGCCGAAAATCAAAGTGATAATGGCTGAACAATTCTTCAAATTATCTCTTGATTTAATCTTGAATTAATTCAGCAATTATCAATGAACCTAGGCATGAATTGGTCCACATTCGGTCAAGCACTTCCCTTGATTCTCTCCCTCTTTTCTCTCCTTGCTTTGCCGAATTAAATCCTTCTTTATCTCTTCTATGATCATTAACTTAATTCAGCAAAATATCTTCTTCAATTCCTTTCCATTGCCGTGAGTTTCTTCCCTTGTAGCTTTAGGACTCCTTGAATTCCTCCTTGCAAATTTCGGCAATTACCTTATCCATGTACCTTCCTTTTATTTTTGGCATTGAAGTCTCCTAATTCCCTTGTTTTTCTCATTCAGCCGAATTAACCATGAATTTACCATGGTAAAAATCAATTTTTCTTCCCTTGAAATCTCCTCCAAATCGGCTGAATAATCCTCATTAATTTCAGATTTCATCCCCTCATTATTTCCATATAAAATCTGAAAATAAAGACAAGAAAATAGAGAATTAATTCATGTAATAAACTTGTCCTAATCTAGTCAAATATTGTCTTAAAAAGACATACATGTAATAGATAAGATCATTAGATTAGGAAAGTTTCCAATTCAAATCGAGGGACTTACTAGATCGAGAAAGTTTCTAGAATAGGAAAACCGAAATAGGAAAGTCACAAAATATACAGTTATAGTTCAAGTAGGACTTTCCTAAACAGGACATTTCCTAATCCAAACAGGATTCCAAATTTTCCACACATGTTTCAGAAACGACGAACAAAAAAGAATTCTATTCCGACAAGTTTCCTAGTCAAAACAGGTTTCCTAGTCCAAACAGGACTCCTACTCAAACTAAAACTCTTCAAAATTCGACAATTCTGTATTTTAAGCTCAATTTGTCCACCAACTCTGCCAAAGACTCCAAACACGACACAATGACTCTATATTACAACAATAAGGGTTAAGAATTGCATAAATGGGGGTAAAAACATATTAAGAACGTCGCATTTGATGCTCCTATCAACTACCCCACACTTAGCTTTTGCTAGTCCCTTAGCAAAACAAATAAAAAGACTCAACACTACTGCCCCTAAAATGATTGTCTCAGGATCTTTAAACACATAGCTTTCAAGTTAAGCATTCAATGTAAGCACAATAATCCCAAGCGTCATAAACATGTATCATAGCATGAACAAGTGAGAAGTGAGAAAATAAGCATGTAAACATGTCAAGTTAATCCAATCCTCCTCACTAGGCATACTCTCTTCTTTTCACTCATGAATTGGCATTATTCACTCAAAGTATATGCAAGAGAATAGATTAAGAATTACAAAGAGTAACTTGCATATGTCATCAAATAAAGGCACTTTGTGAATAGTATTATCAAGATAAACTTCATTTAACAATTATGTGCACAAATGAACCAAAACCATAAGCTCAACTCTTGAGATAATCTCCACATACAAAGTTCACCTATTTTAAGAATCATGAGAGATCTTTACAAGGGGATATAATAGGGCTTGGCATAAGGTATTCGTATTTAGGATAATGGTGATAAAATGTCACAAAGACTTAGTAAAACTCAATACTCCTTATGACTTCACTCCAAAGGGCCAAATTTTATCATGTTGGGCCCAAACTTCATTCTTTTCTTCCCCATAAAATAGTGAAAATGAACAAAGGTCAAGTATAACAATGTTAGACATTCAAATAATCATACAACTCCAAATTCACAACAAGAACTCAATCCAAAGCATTTTTATTCTTCTTTTTGTTGCCGAATTTCTTTTTTTTTTTTTTTTTTTTTTTCCGGCAATCCTATTTCTTTCATGCTTTTGGATTGGTTCACCCCACACTTGCTTCAAATCATCACTCCAAATCACAATTCCACAATAAAATTAAGCTTTACCAAGTCTTGATAACAAGGGTTAGGAAAAAACTATTCTAAGCACAAGGAATGTGTTTCATGGTGATGAAATAAAATGGCTGAATTTCGGCTCAAAGGGGTTAAAACTAAGGAGTCCCACGACGGGCACAAATTAGGCATAAGCTTTATTTGGCTTTAGTGGTAATCCTAACAAGATCTTCTCAATCATATTCGAAATCAAGGCATTTCATGAATAATAGTCTCAAAAATCAACAAGAGTGAGTTCTAGCATTCTAGAGTTCATTAAAATCTATGGCACATAGTCATTGAATAATCAAAGAATGATGAAGTTTAGACAAGTTTCTGCCATGTATTATATTTATCGCACAAGAAGAAAGTATTTGGCACGAAAGCTCACATAGGATATTATGGAAACAAATTAACTCAAACATGCATGCTTTATTGTATGTCAACCATAATCTCACATGTTCATACCAATCACAATATCCATGAAACTCACAATTAATTTTTATGATTATGCAAAACAATCATCTATGTATTCAAAGATATAATCATCATCGACTCTTTAGGGGCAACCTAAGACTCAAACAAAATAAAAATCAAATAAAAGCAACAAAAGACTCAAAACAAAAACAAACATGTGAAACATGTACCACTACCCCACACTTAGAAAATTACATTGTCCTCAATGTAAACCAGAAATAATGTTGTAATTTCTAAGCATATGATAATTCAACAAGTTTCACATTTATACAATTCAACCAAAAAGAGTTTAGGGATTTAGAAAATTCAAACTCTCGTAGACGGCTCCTTCACAATTTTGGTTGAAATGGGTTGCCTCCCATGCAGCGCTTAATGTTTATAGTCCTTTAGCCTAGACTCTTCACTTCTTTATCAAGTTGTGGATGACGCCTTTTGGAGTGCGCACTCCAAATTCGTGCCTCCTTACAATGGTTATCATAACTCGATGCATGATTACTCCACTCTTCAACTGCATCACATCAAGATAAAGAAATTTAGAAGAGTGGAGATGAGAATTCAAAGAATAAGTTAGTAGTGAATTAGTGAATTAGCTGAAGTTAGAAGTTAGTGTATAAATATACAATAATTAGCTAAGTAGAATTTAATTGCAAATCATGAACAAAAGTTTAGAGAATGGAGTCTCATTTCTTTCAACACTTGTCGTCCTTCCCAAGTCAATGAGAGCTTCAATCAACTGTTTACAACATAATTCTTCATCTCTTCTTTATGATCTGTAATGAACAATTAAATTCTACAAGAATCTTCAGAATCAACATGTATAGGTTAGAAAGAATGAGTTAGAATAAGTTAGAGTATAGGTTAGAAATAAGTTAGAAGTAATATGTATAGGTTAACACAAAATTATTTCAAGTATATCACACAAAATTTTCACACGAAATTTACACAATGTTTCACGAAAATTTACATGTTATTTAAACAAGAATTCGGTTCATTATTCACAAAGTATCCGAAAATTATAACACATCAAATATGTCGAACTCTTAGAGTCTAATTGCTTTTGTTCGCAACACTTTTAAAATTCAAGGTACGTGGAGCAGAGGAGATAACAGTGCAATGGGCTGAAGCAGCCCAAGGTAGTATCATGCTTTAATCCGATATACCTTAAAATTTAAAGACATCTTTCATTTGTGAAGCTATATAAATCTATTTATGTAAAGTTATTTTCTAAGTTCTAAAGCAAGGTGGACGTGCGGCCCAAGTATTGTCGTCTAGACATGACTATTCCGTGTTTTCAGAAGGCTAGAACGAAAGTTTCTAAGATGGATCAAGGCAAGACTCGTTGTTGGTAACCACGGAGAGCGAACTCCCTATCGACTCCCTCACCGAGAAGGAACGTCAGTCTGTGGCCCTTGAGATCTAGTTAAACAAACCTTGAAACCAAATTAAAGACAAACGAAAAAAATAGGCGAACCTTTATGCCCCTTACTCAGTTAAGAATAACCATGTGTTAGACAGTTCTCCAAGTGTTAATAAAAACCGCCCTCAACCCCAAATGACCTTAACAAGGTACAAATGGAGGGTTAAAGCTAATATTAACAAAAGGGACTTCACCTATTCCGTTCACTTTAGAACCTACAATAAACTAAACATAAATAAATCTTTAACTTCTTAGCAATTTATCTAAATGTTACACACATAAATCACATATTATATCATACATTCGGCCACAATTATAAACAAAAACCGAAACCTAATACTTATACAAAACAGAAACTATAAACAATTATGCACATCACAATTTATACAATGATACAAAGTAACACATCATGAAATTAAATAATTTTAATTTCCCCGGCAACGGCGCCAAAAATTGATGGGATCGCAATGCGTGCACAATTTGTACCTGCAAAATGATCGCATACCAATAATACCCTTCTTGTGTCGATTGTAGTTAGGACAAGTAGGGATCGTTCTATCCGGGGAAATCAAGGGCATTTAATTTCATAAAGCATCACATAATAATATGGGGGGATTGGAAATGGTATCTAATATCTACTGAAAATTACGAAAATAAAACCTAAATTACTATATACATTTGATCATCACCTTTCACACAATCACAAAACACAAAACTCATTACACATGCAACGAAATTAAAACAAGTAATAGGGGCAGCAAGCAAATATCGAATTCAAGATCAACTAAGTTCCAATTTAATTAGAGCCAATGCGGTATATCTAATTATTCAAAACATCACAAGTATTTAGAATCCAACATGCGTGTAATCCTAAACATGGTACTAATCGGTTTAACAACACTTCGCGTAGAAATTAAACACAAATAGCACATAAGCACAATATGTCGAATTGGAACATGTTAGCAGGTATGGCGTCACTCATCCCACATCGACATGTAAATTTCCAGAATTACTCTAACCCTTAGATAAATACATATTAAATCCAACATGCGTGTAATTCAACATGTATTAAATCGGCATATGAATTCAACATCTAGATAACACTCATGGCCTGCGAATGCATCTAGACATCTCCTTCGGTTCCACACGAATTAAGGAAATAAACCTAATTAAATCAAGAAAATATGCTAAAGCTTGCTGTCCAACATACCATATTCAATTAAATCACATGCATAATTCGGAATTTAAACCCAAGATAACCAAATAATATAACAAGAATTCGGAAATCCCATGAATAAATTACAAAACCAAAATCGGTACCAAGAATCCATACATAATTCATAGACAAATTAATGTATAAATACAAAGAAACTAAAGCCATTGAAAATTACAATCCAAATGACAACCTTTGTTGAAGAATTCGGCAAGAGGATTGGTGTTGATGATTGGAATGATTTTATGGAAGGTGGTGGAGATGGTTTGGCTATGTTCTTGGTGAAAATTCAAGGAAGCAATTCGGTAGAGTTTTGGTAAGCTTTTTGTGAGGAAGAGAAGATCTCTCTTCTGAATACCAAGTGTGGTATTTATAGAGGAGCATGGAAACCTAGGGTTCAGCCAAAACCCTAGGGTTGTTGTGATGCCGTCCAAGACTTTTTCCTTCACAAGATTCGGCATTCCTCTATCTTCTCTTTATTTGCTGAAATTCTTGGTCAACAAGGCTGAAAATGTGCAACAATAACTCCTCTTTATTGTTGCCGAAAATCAAAGTGATAATGGCTGAACAATTCTTCAAATTATCTCTTGATTTAATCTTGAATTAATTCAGCAATTATCAATGAACCTAGGCATGAATTGGTCCACATTCGGTCAAGCACTTCCCTTGATTCTCTCCCTCTTTTCTCTCCTTGCTTTGCCGAATTAAATCCTTCTTTATCTCTTCTATGATCATTAACTTAATTCAGCAAAATATCTTCTTCAATTCCTTTCCATTGCCGTGAGTTTCTTCCCTTGTAGCTTTAGGACTCCTTGAATTCCTCCTTGCAAATTTCGGCAATTACCTTATCCATGTACCTTCCTTTTATTTTTGGCATTGAAGTCTCCTAATTCCCTTGTTTTTCTCATTCAGCCGAATTAACCATGAATTTACCATGGTAAAAATCAATTTTTCTTCCCTTGAAAATCTCCTCCAAATCGGCTGAATAATCCTCATTAATTTCAGATTTCATCCCCTCATTATTTCCATATAAAATCTGAAAATAAAGACAAGAAAATAGAGAATTAATTCATGTAATAAACTTGTCCTAATCTAGTCAAATATTGTCTTAAAAAGACATACATGTAATAGATAAGATCATTAGATTAGGAAAGTTTCCAATTCAAATCGAGGGACTTACTAGATCGAGAAAGTTTCTAGAATAGGAAAACCGAAATAGGAAAGTCACAAAATATACAGTTATAGTTCAAGTAGGACTTTCCTAAACAGGACATTTCCTAATCCAAACAGGATTCCAAATTTTCCACACATGTTTCAGAAACGACGAACAAAAAAGAATTCTATTCCGACAAGTTTCCTAGTCAAAACAGGTTTCCTAGTCTAAACAGGACTCCTACTCAAACTAAAACTCTTCAAAATTCGACAATTCTGTATTTTAAGCTCAATTTGTCCACCAACTCTGCCAAAGACTCCAAACACGACACAATGACTCTATATTACAACAATAAGGGTTAAGAATTGCATAAATGGGGGTAAAAACATATTAAGAACGTCGCATTTTATGCTCCTATCACCTATTGCTAAGGAGGAGGAGTGCCAATGTATAGAAGTTGTTAGGGAGGCCGAGCAAGTCATGTCGGCCACCCTTGATGCATAGCAATTAGGAATTGAGGAAGGGGCGAGATTTGACAAGAAGGGAGCACGAGTTGAGATCAAAGAAGATGTTGCCAAGCCACAATTGAGGATGGTTGCCGAGCCATGTTTGGGAGAAGTTGTCGCCGAGTTTGAGTCTCGGCCCTATGCCAAGCAATTCAACTAATTTTTGTCTATCCCTAGTACCACAAACAAGTTTCGTCCAAGTGTGGAAGAAGCCCCGAAGTTAGAACTCAACGAGCTCCCTAGTACTTTGAAGTATGTTTATCTTAGAAAGGAAGATACCTTACCGGTTATTGTGTCTTCAATGCTTAATGAGAAGTAAGAATGTGATTTGATAGGTGTGCTTAAGAAGTACAAATCCGCTATAGGTTGGACCTTAGCGGATATCAAGGGAATAAGCGCTACAACATGTGTTCATCGGATATTACTTGAAGAAGGAGCGAAGCCTACAAGAGAAGGCCAACGTCGACTACATCCCCCAATGATGAAGGTGGTAAAAGATGAGATTATTAAGCTACTTGATTGTGGAGTTATTTACCCTATCTCGGATAGTAACTGGGTTTCACCAGTACAAGTAGTTCCCAAGAAGAGTGGTGTAACAGTTATAAAGAATGAAATGAATGAGCTTGTGTCACAAAGGCTATTGACCGGTCATCGCATGTGTATCGACTATAGGAAGCTCAACGCAATAACGAGGAAGGATCACATGCCTTTGCCATTCATGGATCAAATGTTAGAGAGGCTAGCCGGCCACAAGTTTTATTGCTTCCTTGATGGTTATAGTGGATACAACCAAATTGCCATACACCCGGATGATCAAGAGAAGACTACTTTCACATGTCCATTTGGCACTTTTGCATATAGGAGGATGCCATTTGGCCTATGCAACGCACCCGGTATGTTTCAACGATGTATGTGCAACATCTTCTCCGACTTTATTGAGAATAAGATCGAAGTATTCATGGATGACTTTAGCGTATATGGAAGCAACTTCGACACATGTTTGGAAAATTTGGAGGAGATACTTAAGAGGTGTGTAGAGACCAACCTTGTGCTAAATTGGGAGAAGTGTCACTTTATGGTGAACCAAGGCATTGTACTAGGCCATATTATATCCGAGAAGGGGATTGAAGTCGACAAAGCCAAAGTTAGGTGTAGTAGGGACACCTTGATTTTGTGGAACGAATGAGGCTTGTGGCCTTTGATAAGGTACGGCTGCCCTTAGTTGAAATGGCATGGCATTCGGTGCATTGGGCTTGAGTACGTTATCATTGTTGGACCACCTGAAGTTGGGGTGATCACGCCATCTTGGATTGAAGTTATTTTGGTAACCTCCTCCTCCATAGTAGCCCAAGGCGTTCACCTCCTCAAAGTTCTCACTTCCCATTTGTGGGCATTGATCCGTAGGGTGTCCTTCGGCACATACCCCACATACTTGAGCTCTTTGAGACTTCATAAGTTGTGCCATCATGTTGGCAAGTTTGTCAACCTTTTCTTCTAGAGCCGGATTGGTCATTGTCTCATGCACTTGCTTTGGGCGAGTTTGAGGTTGAGATTGTTGGTTCTTCAAGGCTCGAGTCTCCAACAATGCCGTGGCTTCCACATTGCCCTTCTCTAAGAACGATCCTCCTACTGCTGAATCAAGAAAATCCTTGTCATAGTCACGCATTCCTTCATAAAAGTATTGAAGGAGAAGACCCTCATGAATTCCATGACCTGGACAAGAGGCAACGAGACTCTTGAACCGATCATAGTAATCGTAAAATGGCTTGTCTTGAGCTTGCTTGATTGCTGTTATCTGACTCCTCAGCTGAGTCACTCTTGAAACTGGAAAGTACTTGAGAAGAAACTCATGTACCATTGTGTTCCAATTGATAATCTTCCCACTAAGCACGGCAAACAGCAACTTCCTCACCTTGACATTAAGTGAAAATGGAAAGGGTCTCATCTTCACAAGTAGTATATCAGCTCCTTTGGGGCACATGTGATAGGAGCACGAGGCAATGTGCAAAGGAATGAGAAGGTGCATGAGACGTCTTCAAGCTCAAAATTAGAGGAGAAAGTTGATAAGCTTACCGACTTGGTGAGTAATTTGATGAAGAAGCGTGCTAGTGTTTGTGGAATTTGCACCGAGGGCCATGAAACCGAACAATGCCCTCAATTTGGATCGAATGAGGGAGTAGAGGAGTGCAATGCAATTGGCTTTCAAGGAGGCCAACGTTTTGGAAATTTCAATCCGAGGTTCAATGATCATCCTAACTTTCGATGGGCGAATAATTATAATGTGCTTAGGGCATCTATGCAACCGAGAGAGGGAGGAGCACCGTTTGTACCGAGAGCACCCTTTGTGCCTGGGCAGCAATTTCAGCCGAACCAGGGACATTTTGCAGCACTGCCGAACCAAACTCAAGGAGGGCCGAGCCAAGGCCAAGCCGCACCGAGCAATCCCAACTATGATGCTTTGCTTCAATCATTGTCAAGTGCTACTCAAGCATTACTCGCGGGGCAATGTTAGGTCAATATTTACCTAGTAATTGTTGCCTTATTCTTATTCTTTTGCTATATCCTTTTGTGTTTTATCTATTTCTTATAACGTTTCCTATTCATGCTAGGAAAATGAGCTAAGGATCGGAAAAGAGACAAAATGGTGGATTTAGCACATATTGAAGAAATCGGGTGAAGAATCGAAGCCAAAGGAGCAAAATCGGAAAATACACTAAAAGACGAATTTGACCGGTCAACGGGCAGAATTCCGGTCAAACTCCGGCGGTCGGAAGATGGTGATGGCTGATATTCAAGTGAAGGAGCATTGGAGGGAAGAAGAGTTGTTGATTCAAATTCAAATGGGAAGAAGACAAGTGAAAGGGACATCTTTGGCTTTGTCCCTTTGATGCTGACCTTGTCCCCTTGTCCTTATGGCCAAATATCAAGAGTGCCCTTTCCTTTTCCTTCTCCACCAAAATATCTTTGAGGTTTTTGGTCATTTTATAAAGACTAGATCCACAATTTGTGCTTACATCTTTGTCCATAACATCTAGCCCTTCATTTTCTTGCATCTCCACCCTCCATTCACCACTTTAGGCCTATTTATAACCCCCTCTCCCATTTTGGACAAAAGAAGCTCTCTCTCCCCTCATTTCCTCTCCATTTTTCATAGTTCTTCATCTCTTAGTTTGTTTAGTTAGAATAGTTTAGCCCTTGTGTAGAGAGAGGGGTGTAGCATCTTTGGTTGATAACCAAAACCGAAGATTCTACACCCCTTGATCAATCACACTTGTGGGTAGATCCATGAAGCCTTGTTCTTAATCTTTTCTTTGTGTATGTGGATTTGTATAGTGTTTTGGGTTTGAGAAAACCGAAAATACTATACTTTGAAGCTTCACACCCTCTTTGTATACATCTAGGAAGCTCATGGGTATTGTGGTTCTTTCTCACCTTCTCTTGCTTTCTTGATGTATTACTTTTGTAAAGCTTTTATGTATATGCCTATGTGTGTGAGTTGTGGATATGAGCAAACAATGTAATTTCCTTATATTGATGATTGATGCATGTTTGAATCTATGGGTTCCTACTCTTTATGCTTACTAAATGTGTTAGCTAGCTTTGTCACCTAAAAAGCATGTTTAGGTAAGTAATTAATCGGAACATGAAATTGACAACTTCTTGAATCCGTGAGCATGAGTAGCCTTTAGGTGGTGGCTTAGTATTTCTTACGGGAAGTATTAAGTTGCTTGGATTTCTTACTATGAACTTAATGCTTGTGCCGTGAGTTTAATTGCTCTAAGGGGGCGTTAGGCTTGTGGTACATAGCCCACTTGTGTTATAAGGTAACATAATTGGGATTAAGGTTGTGTGATTTAACTTGGCTCCAAAAGACTTTGTTAAATTACATGATTAGTTAGTTTCTTGGAAGCTTAACCAAAGCATTAGGGGGATATTTGTCAACCATGTTTTCACATCAATTATGGGTTACATTTGTGCATAAGTCTCTTTTCCTCTCATTGATCTAGTCTCAACACTTGTTAGTTTAGTTTGTTTTATGTTTATGTTAGCTTTAATTTATCTAAAATCAACAAAGCCGATTCACTACCACTTGTTAAAACCATCCCCATGACCTTTAGCTTCCAAATGGCTAAGGTTGTGAATTGTAAAAAGGTAGATGCATGTGTTTTCTAGGTTTCATTTCGCGGTAATCTAGTTAGGGTAGAGTTACTCAATCCCTTGGGTACGATACTCTTACTTTTCCCCCCTATACTAAAACTTGACCTCCTATTCTTGGGAGTAGGAAGCATCACAAATTTGCACATAATATTAGTTAGGTGATGCAACCAACAGGCAACAAAATCATCAAAAGGACATTGGTGAGCTCAAGACTCAAATGGGCCAAGTTGTAGATTTCATGGGAAAATTTAATGAGCAAGGGAAGTTGCCAAGCAATACGATTCCCAATCCGAGGAACGAGCAAGCCAAAGTGATTCAAACTCGTAGTGGAAGGGAGTTGTTTCCTCCGACAAGTCCAAAGAAGAAGCGAGTAACTTTCAATGTTATTGAGGATGAAGAGATGGCTGCCGGACCTGCCATTGCCGGCAGCCATGTTGAGGAGACGGAAGGGGCTGCAGCCGGCAACCATGCTGCAGCGGGAACCATGCTGCAGCCGAGAGTGAGCATAATGCTGCCGGCAGAGCTGCTGCCGAGAAGGGCATGAATGCCGAGAAGGGCAGAGACGCCGGAAACCATGTGACAGACAAGGGGCTGCGCAACGAACTTGAGTATGATCCCGCAACGTCAAAGAATGAGCTAGTGCCGGACCAAGCAAGCAAGGGAGGGGTGCCGACATCAAGCATTCCTTTCCCTTCTCGCTTTGCTAAATCAAAGAAGGATAAGTCCGATGAGGAGGTGTTGGAGATTTTCCGGAAAGTGCAAGTCAACATTCCTTTGTTGGAGTGCATTAAGCAAGTACCGAAGTATGCTAAGTTTTTGAAGGAGCTTTGCACGGCAAGAAGGCATACTAGAGAGACTCGTGTGGTAACTATGAGCGAGACGGTGTCGGCCGTTATTCAAAGGAAGTTGCCACCAAAGATGAAGGATCCGGGAAGCTTCAATGTGCCTTGTGTGATAGGCAACACTCGTTTTGAGGATGTGATGTTGGATTTGGGAGCATCGATCAATGTCATGCCACTCAATGTGTATCAAACGTTGAGCATAGGGCCTCTCAAGAAGGACAATGTCATCATTCAACTTGCGGATCGCTCAAGTAAGTATCAAGAGGGTTATGTGGAGGATGTGTTGGTGCAAGTAAACCAATTGATATTCCCTGCCGATTTCTATGTGGTTGAGATGGAGGATTCGCCGGTCAATAACACTCAATTGCTACTAGGGCGACCATTTATGAGGACCGCGCGTACAAAGATAGATGTGGCCGAGGGCAACCTAACTATGGAGTTTGATGGTGAGATGATCAAGTTCAATGTGTTTGATGCCATGAAGTTCCCTAATGTTGATTTGAAGGAGGGTTGTGCCATTGATGTTTTGGAGGAGGTCGAGCAAGTTATGTCGACCTCGCTCGACGCATAGCAATTAGCGATTGAGCAAGGGGTCGGATTTGACAAGAGGGGAGAACGGATCATGCATAAGAATGAGGAAGAGGTGCCGGCCGAGCCAAGCATTGCCGAGCAAGGCATCATTGCCGAGCCTTTCATGATGAAGCCGAGCCTAATGAAGATTTGTGCCGAGCTAGAGGCTCGGCCCTATGCCAAGGCTTATGATTCGTTCTTGTCAATTCCAAGTGCCACAATCAAATTTCGACCAAGTGTGGAAGAGGCCCCAAAGTTAGAACTAAAAGAACTCCCTAGTCACTTAAAGTATGTTTATCTTAGAGAAGAAGATACACTACCGGTTATTGTGTCTTCAATGCTTAGTGATAAGCAAGAGGTTGATTTGACACGTGTGCTTAAGAAGTATAAGACCGCTATAGGTTGGACCTTAGCGGACATCAAGGGAATAAGCCCTACTACTTGTGTTCATCGCATCTTGTTAGAAGAAGGAGCTAAGCCGACAAAGGAAGCTCAACGTCGACTTCACCCTCCCATGATGAAAGTTGTGAAGGAAGAAATCATCAAGTTGCTTGATTGTGGGGTGATTTACCCAATTTCGGATAGTAAGTGGATATCTCCCGTGCAAGTAGTGCCGAAGAAGAGTGGTGTAACGGTTGTCAAGAATGAGAAGAATGAGCTTGTGCCACAAAGACTTGTAACCGGTCATCGGATGTGCATCGACTATAGGAAGCTCAACGCTACAACGAGGAAGGATCATGATAGGAGCATAAAATGCGACGTTCTTAATATGTTTTTATCCCCATTTATGCATTTCTTATCCCTTATTGTTGTAATATAGAGTCATTGAGTCATGTTAGAGTCGTTGGCAAGTGTTGGTGAATAAATTGAGCTAAAAATGCAGAAATGTCGATTTTTGAAGAGTTTTAGTTTGAGTAGGACTCCTTGTTGTACTAGGAATCCTGTTTGGACTAGGAAACCTGTTTTGACTAGGAAACTTGTCGGAATTGATTTCTTTATCTTTCGTCGGTTCTAATATTTGTGTGGATCGGTTTTGTGCTATAAATTGATAAAAATGTATAATTGTGGTGGAGTCCTTATTGAACTAGGATTCCTAATGAGAGTTTGATTGCAACTAGGACTCCTTTTTCAAGTAGAATTCTATTTGGAAAAGGAATCCTTACTAAAGTAGGAATCCCAGTTGGATAAGGATTCTACGAGTTTGAGTCCTAATTGAAGTCTACGAGTGAAGAGTTTTAGTCGAACAAGGAGTCTACAAACGCTCGACGTTTTTGAATCGTCGAAAGAATTTCATTGAAAATACAACTCCTTGTTGGACTAGGATTCCTTATCTACTTAGGACTCTTACTCATGATAATTGTGCTACATATTTTTGTCTTCTTCTTGATTTATTTCATGATCATATTTTCAGGAAATCATGAGAAGACAATGGAAGAATATTCGGCAAGAAAATGTTGATGCTTGGCGTGTGGAACAAGAATTAGAATCCAAAATGGATTTGGAAACTTTCCTAATCTCCTAACCTTACCTATTACATATATGTCTTTTTAAGACATCATTTGTCTAGATTAGGACAAGTTTAATACATGGATTAATTGTGTATTTCTTTTCTTTATTTTCAGATATTACTTGGAGATAAAGAAGGAGATATTATCTTTATCAAAGATAATTTTCGGCAAAGAAGGAGACTTGTTGCCGTGTGACTTCAAGGAGGATGAATCGGATTCAAATACTTCAAGGCCGGCCAAGAGGATGATTTAAAGAAGATTTAATTCTATTTTCTTATAGAATTTCGGAAGTGAAGAAAAGAAAAGAGGATTCTTTGCGTGAAGATAAAGAGGAAGAAACCAACTTGGTTTTGGTTTCTTTTGTGCCGTGCATCCTATTCAGAAATATTATGGGAGATTAATTCCGATTTTCATTGGATTATTTCTTGGATAATGCATGGATTAGAGATTAAATGGAGGAGGACTTTCGGCAGAATTAAAAGAGAACAAGGCATGGAACGAACTTGGACTTGATCAAAGCTACATGCATTAGCTTGTTGCCGAATCAAAGAATTATTTGAAGAACAAAAGAAGAGATAATTCGGCAACACTTATTGAAGAAAAAGAAGACTTTTGTGCCGAATTACAAACCAAGATAGAATCGGTTTTCTTGGAGATCAAGATTGCCGAACCCTAGTCTCATCCTTCCTCTATATATAGCTCGGCATTGTGTTTAGAAAATCATCTCCCTTTCCTCACTTAAACCTTGCCGAATCTCTGCCCAATTATTCCCTCAAATTTCATACCAAGGAGCAAAGCCGAATCCACCACCTTTCCATCATTCGATCACCATCTCACCAATCCTTGCCGAATCTCTGCCCAATTATTCCCTCAAATTTCATACCAAGGAGCAAAGCCGAATCCACCACCTTTCCATCATTCGATCACCATCTCACCAATCCTTGCCGAATCTTAACCAAGGTTGTAATATGGATTGTATTATTTTGGTTTTTGTTACTTTGTATTTAAACATAACTTTGTCTATGAAGTATGTTTTGGTTTTTGGTTTTAATTTCGGTATTGATAATCATATATGGGATCTTCGGATCTTTGTTATAATTGTTTGGATATTTTATATGTGATTGCCGAATTATATATGTGATGTGATTAAATTTGTATTATGGGCAGTAGCTTTAGCATGTTTCTTGATTTTAATTAGGTTTATTTCCTTAATTCGTGGGGAACCGAAGGAGATGTTTAGATGCACTCGAAAGGCCATGAGTGTTATCTAGATGTTGAATTCATATTCCGATCTAATACATGTTGATTCACACGCGTTGTTGGTTTTGACATGTATTAATCTAAGGGTAAGAGTAATTATGGAAATTTACATGTCGATGTGAGATGGGTGACGCCATACTTGCTAACATGTTCCAATTCGACAATATGTGCTTATGTGCTATTTGTGTTTAATTTACATGCGTTGTGTTGTTAAACCGATTAGTACCATGTTTAGGATTGCGCGCGTTTCGGATTCTAAATACTTATGATGTCTTGATAATTAGGATATGCTGCGTTGACCCTAATTAAATTGGAGCTTAATTAATCTTGAAATCGTTATATGTTTGCTGCCCCTATTACTTGTTTTAATTTTATTGCATGTATAATGAGATTTGTGTTTGGTGATTGTGTGAAAGGTGATGATCAATTGTATATAGTAATTTAGGTTTTAAATTTCGTAAAAAAAATAGGTAAATAATAGATAAAAATTTCGACAACCCCCTTTTATACAATGCTTTGTGTGATTGAAAGCCCTTGATTTCCCCGGATAGAACGATCCCTACTTGTCCTAACTACAATTAACAAAAGAAGGGTATTATTTGTATGAGATTGTTTTGCAGGTACAAATTGTGCACGCATGTGATCCCATCAGTTTTTGGCGCCGTTGCCGGGGAAATTATAATATTTTGATTCATAAAGTGTTGTTTGTAACTTTGTATATTTGTAAATTATTTAATTTTTGCAATAGTTTTGGGATATGTATTAATAGGATTTTCGGAAGTGTAATAGTAAATAGGGTTTTCCATTTCCGATTTTTTATTTTTGGTTTTTGGTTTTTGTTCTTAATTGCCGATTTGTATGTTTTATTGTGATTGTTGTACACTTAGATAATTTCTAGGAAGATGGTAGTTTTTGTGTATGCTTGTAGTTTATTGTAGTTTCTAAAGTGTAACATGTAGGTGAAGCCTCTTTTGTTGATCATAACCAAAACCCTTCATACGAGTGATGCCATGTTAGGTATGTTTTTGTGTAGATTGGGAAACGGGCCCTACAATGTTGGAATTAGTCCATCGTTGGCCCCCCACGCATAAAGACGCTAACTTGGTATTATTTTTATGAGGTTGAGGGCGGTTTTAATCAACACTTGTAGACCGCTAGGACCCGAGTTTATTTTACAAAGTATAGGGCAAGTTATTTTCATTGATTGGTGCGAGGTTTGTAAAACTGGTTCTCAAGACCCATAGACTGATGATCATTCTCGGTGAGTGAGTCGATAGGGGACTTGTCCTCCGTGGTTAAAAACTTTGAGACCTGCCTTGTTCCTAAAGAGAGTTTACTCTCCGTGATTCTTAACGACACCGCCTTAGAAAAGTAAAGTATGCTCGACCTAGACAACCGCTTGTGCCGAAGCATCACCTCACTTTAGACGCTAGAAAATAACTTGAGCATATGTGGAATCTATTTTTCTTCAAAAGATAAAATTCGTCTTTAATTTTTGAGGTATATCGGATCAAGCATGATACTACCAGGGGCTGCATCAGTCCATTGCACTGTTAACTCCTCTGCTCCACGTACCTCGAATTTTAAAGTTGTGTGAATAAAAGACACCTAGAAATCCTAAGTTTCGGCAATTATAATACTTACATAATCGATATAATCTAAAAACCGAACCAACATAGATACTTGTACAAAAATTTTCGTGTGATGTGCATAACTAGTTTAAATTGTTAGGGAGTTTTAAAACTCTATTTGTGTTGAGTTTATTTATGGTTTTGAGGGGAAGAGGAATAGGTAAGGTCACTAATGTTGATATTAGCCTTAACCCTTCATACTAGCGCTTGCGTTTTTATGAGGTTGAGGGCGGCTTTTATGCACTTTAGTGGTACTGACAACACAAGGTTCTCAACAGAGTAAGGGGCATTCATAGTTCGTTTGTTCTAATTTTGGTATTGAGGTTTGTTTAACTAGATCTCAAGGCCCACAGACTGATGTTCATTCTCGGTGAGTGAGTCGATAGGGAGTTCGCTCTCCGTGGTGTCCAACAACGAGTCTTGCCTCACTCCATTATTAGTACTTTCGTTCTAGCCTTCTGAAACCACGGAATCTTGTGTCTAGTCGATAG
This sequence comes from Potentilla sterilis, assembly GCA_963682095.1. Classification (NCBI taxonomy): domain Eukaryota; kingdom Viridiplantae; phylum Streptophyta; class Magnoliopsida; order Rosales; family Rosaceae; genus Potentilla; species Potentilla sterilis. Next base: position 23,910,242 of record OY821763.1, on the reverse strand, counting down.
ACCTAGGCCGCACGTCCACCGAGCTTCAGAACCTTAAATGAGTTTGATATGAGTAAATTTTTAATCTCACAAGAAAATGTTTCTTGGTTTGAATTTTCGAGGTATATCGGAATAAGCATGATACTACCGGGGGCTGTATCAGTCCATTGCACCGTTATCTCCTCTGCTCCACGTACTTTGAAAATTCAAACAAATCATATAGCAATTTAACTAGGGATACATAAAACACATTTTTCTTTTGTTTATACTTGTGAAATTGTGTGAGCCTTATTTGTAAATTTTCGTGTGATATACATCTTTGAAATATACTTGTGTAACATTACTTACAAATTTACGTTTGTCATTATACATATACACGTTGAACTTTTATGTGATATATTGTGAATTTTTCATACACTTATGCATACTTTAAATTTCGTGTAACATTCTTACATTTTGTTACTTGAATTTACGTTAACATACTTGTGTAATATATTTACCCTAACACTAATTGTTACATGCTAACTATACACGTTTGTTTTTCTTTATAAATTCATTGATTAAACACCTCGAAATTTTAATAATTTCAGGTACATGAATCTTGGTTGGTCACAAGAAATTGAGGACAGATTGAAAAGAATTTGCAACCAAGAAGAAGAAGAGCCAGTTTTGCCGAACACTTCTACACCAGAACATCAGTTTGTTTCTCCCACCTCATCACTTTTTGACCGAAATTTTGTTGCACCACCATCACCATTTCCATCAGAAGCTTCGTGCGAACTTAACCCTTTGTTTCATGAAGAACCAGAATTTGAGCTACTCCAAAGTCCCATACCAATTCAGTACTTGAACTTTGATTTACCTGATCCTACATTCAGAATGACTTCACTAAGAGAGGAGAACGGACAGGTAGATGCGCCACAAGGAGGAGTAGTAAGGCCAAGTAATGTAACATATCCTGCAGTTGCACCTGGCAAGTCAGGAGAATTTGAGCTGAAAGGTGGATTTATCCACCAATTGCCTAAGTTTTATGGACTCAGTGGAGAGGATCCCAACCGCCATATTCAGAAGTTCGAATTTAGATGCGAGTCAATGTGCCCAACTGGGGCAGATTTACAACATGTGAGAATGAAGGCGTTTCCTTTTTCACTGGAAGATAGGGCGCAAGAGTGGTTTTATGCTATACCACCAGGAAAGATGGTGTCTTGGACAACAATGGTGAGAGAATTTCTCACAAAATACTTTCCATCATCAAGGGTGACGCAGATAAGGAAGGAGATCACCTCAATCAGACAAGAGCCAGATGAGAGCTTTGATGTGTACTATGATAGGTACAAGGCTTTGGTGGCAACGTGTCCTAATCATGGGATACGTGAGGGTCTTCTATTACAATACTTTTATGAAAGGTTGCGTCCCTTGGAGAGAAGATTTCTAGATTCAGCAGCTGGTGGATCTTTAATGGAGAAAAGCAGAGAGGAGGTTAAGAATCTGTTGGAGATGCATTTCACCAATCAACAACAATTCGGGTCTACTTCCTCAAGGCGAGTCAGTGAGGCCAGCGGTTATGAGGAATCAAGTGTTGTCAAGGAGCTTAAGGAAGATGTGGGGAAACTCACTCAGATGATGTCTCAGTTTATGAAGCAGAAACATGCCCAAGTCTGTGGGGTATGTAGCATGGAGGGGCATTCAGCAGATGTGTGTCCACAAGTTGGTGGAGGTGATAATTTTGAGGAAGCCAATGCAATTGGTTTTCAGGGGCAGCAACGTTCCAACTTCCCCAACTTCAACCCCAGATTTAATGATCACCCAAATTTTAGGTGGGCCAACAACAACAATGTGCAGAACCCTACCCCTATGGCGCCACCACAAGCTAATCAAGGAGGAATGGTGTTTCAACCAAGACCTCAAGGGCAATTCCAGGGATATGTAAGACCTCAGCAGCAACAATTCTACAACAATGCTCAAGCATCATCAAACCCTAATTATGATGCAATGCTGAAATCTTTGAATGATGCAACTCACACATTGTTGCAATCCACTACTTCCAATACCAAGGATATTTCTGAGCTGAAGAATCAGATGGGGAAGGTTGTGGATTTCATGGGGCAAATCCAAGAACAAGGAAGATTACCTGGTGGGGTGATTAAAAACCCCAAGAATGAGCAAGCAAATGCAATTACCACAAGGAGTGGTAAAATCTTGGAGGGGCCGTCACTAAGGAAGGCTGATGACGTGATGATGGATTGTGATGAGGATGATGCCGTGTCCAACAAAGAGACACACGGCAATGATGATGCAATTGCCGATGGTGTTAGTACCGAACATGACAAGGTGACACACGGCAATGATGGTACTTTACACGGCAACAAGGCTGACAAGAATGGTGAACCGAGCAAAGCTGAGCTCGAGAAAATGAAGAATAGGGACATGGAAAAAGATCCCGCTACCTCAGAGACACACAAGGTGAATAATTCTGACTCAAGTGGTTTAGTTAATGCTAACCAATCTTCTTGTTTGCCTTTTCCTTCTAGGTTTGCCAAATCAAAGAAGGAGAAATCAGATGAGGAGGTACTTGATATATTCAGGCGTGTGGAGGTGAATATTCCCCTTTTGGAATGCATCAAGCAGATTCCAAAGTATGCCAAGTTCTTAAAAGAGCTATGCACAACAAGAAGGCATACAAGGGAGGAGCAGGTGGTGAAGATGAGTGAGACGGTCTCAGCCGTTCTCCAAAGAAAGCTCCCACCTAAAATGAAAGACCCTGGCAGCTTTTCTGTGCCATGTAAAATCGGACAACAATATTTTGATAAAGTTTTGCTAGACTTAGGGGCTTCGATTAATGTAATGCCATATAATGTTTACAAGTCCCTAGGTTTAGGCGAGTTGAAAAAGGACAATGTAATAATTCAACTCGCCGATAGGTCTAACAAGTATCCTGAGGGATATGTTGAGGATGTTCTTGTGCAGGTAAATAATCTGATATTTCCTGCAGATTTCTATGTGCTTCAAATGGAAGAGTCGCCCCTAAATTCCACTCAACTTTTGTTGGGGCGACCATTTATGAGGACAGCAAGAACGAAAATTGATGTGGCTGAAGGCAACCTCACCATGGAGTTCGATGGTGAAGTGATTGGCTTCAACATCTTTGAGGCCATGAGGTATCCAATTTCTGATTTAAAACCTTGCTATAATGTTGATATAGTTGATTCTATTGCGCAGGTTTTATCAGAAACTTTGGATCAATAGCAACTAGCTATTGAGCAAGGGGCAGGAATTGACACAAATGGGGAGAGAATTACCAAGGAAGAACGGCTCAAGCTTGAGCCGAGCCTAATGCATATTGTTGCCGAGCTAGAGGCAGCATCCCACGTGAAAAAGCAATGTAAGTATATGTCAATTCCCATTTCCACTAATAAAATTTTACCATCTGTGGAACAGGCCCCTATTTTAGAACTCAAGTTGCTTCCGGATCATTTGAAGTATGTGTACTTGGGAGACGATGACACACTACCAGTTATTGTGTCATCACAGCTGAGTGAGCAGCAGGAAGCACGCTTAACTAGCATGTTGAAAAGGAACAGGACCGCCATTGGATGGACGTTGGCGGATATCAAGGGAATCAGCCCTAACATTTGTGTCCATAGGATCTTGCTTGAGGAAGGAGCCAAGCCTACTAGGGAGGGTCAGAGACGATTGCACCCTCCAATGATGAAGATTGTGAAGGACGAGGTGATTAAATTGCTGGATTGTGGAGTCATTTACCCCATTTCAGATAGCCAGTGGATTGCACCTGTCCAAGTTGTACCCAAGAAGAGTGGAGTCACAGTTGTGAAGAACGACAAGGATGAACTCGTGCCCCAACGATTGGTGACAGGTCATAGGATGTGTATCGACTACAGGAAGTTGAATGCTACTACACGCAAAGATCACATGCCTTTGCCTTTCATGGACCAGATGTTGGAGAGATTAGCTGGGCACGAATTCTATTGCTTCTTGGATGGGTACAGCGGTTACAATCAGATATGCATTCACCCGGATGATCAGGAGAAGACAACGTTCACATGTCCCTTTGGTACGTTTGCCTATCGACGCATGCCTTTTGGTTTATGCAACGCACCAGGTACATTTCAACGTTGTATGTATTCCATTTTCAGCGATTATATTGAGAATATCATTGAAGTCTTTATGGATGATTTTAGTGTTTATGGAAAAGACTTTGATGCATGTTTAGAGAATTTGGAATTAATCCTGAAAAGATGTGTAGAAACTAACCTTGTACTTAATTGGGAAAAATGTCATTTCATGGTAAAACAAGGGATAGTTCTAGGACACATTATATCTGCAAAGGGTATTGAGGTAGATAGGGCCAAGATTGATATTATGCTTCACTTACCCTCCCCTACAACTGTAAGGGAGGTACGTTCGTTTCTTGGCCATGCAGGATTTTATAGGAGGTTCATCAAGGATTTTTCGTTGGTGGCCAAGCCTATTTGTGCTCTCTTGCAGAAGGATGTTCCATTCATATGGGACAAAGGGTGTGAAGATGCATTTTTGAGGTTGAAGGAATTGTTGACGTCAGCACCAATTATGGCGCCACCAGATTGGACATTGCCATTTGAGATCATGTGTGATGCTTCAGACTATGCAGTTGGAGCAGTGCTTGGACAGAGAAAAGAGAAGAGGCCGATTGCTATATATTATGCCTCTAGAACTCTGAATGATGCTCAATTAAATTACTCTACAACTGAGAAAGAATTGTTGGCTGTAATTTTTGCTTTAGAAAAATTTCGTTCATATCTTTTGAATTCTAAAGTAACTGTTTATTCTGATCATGCAGCCTTAAGATATTTGATGAAGAAGAAGGACGCCAAGCCACGCTTGATTCGATGGATTCTCTTACTTCAAGAGTTTGACATCGAGATCAAGGACAAGAAAGGGTGCGAAAATGTTGTGGCGGATCACTTGAGCAGAATTGTGAGAGAAGAGGAAACGTTACCACTTCAGGAAACTTTCCCAGATGAGCAGCTTTTTCGAGTGGACACAAAAGAACCTTGGTATGCAGACATTGTCAATTATTTAGTTACTAAAACTTTTCCAAGTACATGTTTGCAGGCAGCCAAGACAAGGATCAAAAAGAATGCAAGACACTACATATGGGACGATCCCTATCTATGGAGGACGTGTAGTGATCAAGTTATTAGACGTTGTGTGCCACAAGAGGAGCATAGGCCGATCCTAGCATTTTGCCACAATGAGGCGTGTGGAGGACACTTTGGAGCTAAGAGGACATCGCTCAAGGTATTAGAAAGCGGTTTTTATTGGCCCACGATTTTTAAGGATGCATACACATTTTGTATGACATGTGATAGGTGCCAAAGGACAGGTAACATTGGTAAGAGAGACCAAATGCCCCTTACTTATATGATCTTTGTTGAAATATTTGATGTATGGGGTATAGATTTTATGGGACCTTTTCCTTCATCTAAGGGCTTTCTTTATATCTTGTTGGCTGTTGATTATGTGTCTAAATGGGTGGAGGCGAAAGCCACAAGGACTAATGATTCTAAAGTTGTTGCAGGTTTCTTGAGAACTAACATTTTTTCCAGGTTTGGAGTACCTCGTGTGCTTATAAGCGATGGAGGTTCTCATTTCTGCAACAGAACAATAGAGGCTTTGCTCAGAAGATATGGAGTCACCCATAAGGTATCCACACCTTATCACCCTCAGACGAGCGGAATGGCAGAAGTGTCCAACAGAGAGATCAAAAGCATATTGGAGAAAACTGTGGGCCCATCAAGGAAAGATTGGAGTGATAGACTTGATGATGCACTTTGGGCTTACAGAACGGCATACAAGACACCCATTGGGATGTCTCCATTTCGGCTTACATATGGCAAGGCGTGCCATCTTCCAGTAGAGTTGGAGCACAAGGCGTGGTGGGCGGTCAAGCAATTCAACATGGAGCTTGACAAGGCTGGACTTCACAGGAAATTACAGTTGAGCGAGCTTGAGGAAATCATAAATGATTGATGGGACCACAATGCGTGCACAATTTGTACCTGCAAAACAATCTCATACAAATAATACCCTTCTTTTGTCGAGTGTAGTATTGACAAGTAGGGATCGTTCTATCCGGGGAAATCAAGGGATTTTAATCACATAAAGTATTGCAAATAAAGGGGGTATCGATTTTTATAACTAATTACCTACTGAATTTTTACAAATTCTAAAACCTAAATTATTATATACAATTGATCATCACCTTTCACACAATCATCAAACACAAATCACATTACACATGCAATATAATTAAAACAAGTAATAGGGCAGCAGCAAATATCAAATTCAAGATCAATTAAGTTCCAATTTAATTAGAGCCAATGCGGTTATTCTAATTATTCAAAACATCACAAGTATTTAGAATCCAACATGCGTGTAATCCTAAACATGGTACTAATCAGTTTAATAACACAATGCGTAGAAATTAAACACAATTAGCACATAAGCACAATATGTCGAATTGGAACATGTTAGCAAGTATGGCGTCACCCATCTCACATCGACATGTAAATTTCCATAATTACTCTTACCCTTAGATTAATACATGTCAAATCCAACATGCGTGTAATTCAACATGTATTAAATCGGAATATGAATTTAATACCTAGATAACACTCATGGCCATCGAATGCATCTAGATATCTCCTTCGGTTCCACACGAATTAAGGAAATAAACCTAATTAAAATCAAGAAAACATGCTAAAAACTACTGCCCATACAACATATTTAATCATATCACATGCATAAATCGACAATCATATATAAAAATCCCAAACATTTATAACAAAGATCCAAAGATCCCATATATGATTATCAATACCGAAATTAAATCCATAAACCAAAACATACTTCATAGACAAAGTTATGTTTAAATACAAAGCAATAAAAACCAAAATAATACAATCCATGATTACAACCTTATGAAGATTTCGGCAAGGATTGGTGATGGTGGATTTTTGTGAGAGATGGAAGGTGGATTCGGCTTTGCTCCTTGGTATATAATTTGTGGAAATAATTTGGCAGGGATTCGGCAAGGTAAAAGTGAGGAAAGGGAGATGTTTTTCTGAATACCAATGTGTGGTATTTATAGAGGAAGGATGGGACTAGGGTTCGGCATAGAGTGAAGCAAACCGAAACCAAGTTGGATATGGTTTCGGCAACAAGTCTTTCAAGTCTTCATGTAATTCCACCGATTTTTATCTCTTAAATCAGCCGAATAAATCTTTGTATTTTCTTCACTTAAACTTCCTTTGATTCGGCACCAAGCAAATGTATCAAGCTTTGATCATGTCCAAGTTCGTCCCATGTTTTCCTCTATAATAATTCTGCCGAATATCTTCCTCCTTTTCTTCAATTAATCCATGTATTATCCAAAGAGCACACCAAGGAAAAATCGGAATTAATCCTTAAGAGTCCAATTATATGTTGTACGGCACAAGAGGAAACCAAAACCGATTTGGTTTCCACTTCTTTATCTTCACGCAAAGACTCCATCTTTTCTTCTCTTCTCATCCGAAATTCTATAAGATAATAGAATTAAATTCTTGATTTAATCCTCCTTTGGCCGGCCATGGAGAGTCCAATTCAATCTCTTCCTTCTTGAAGTGCGCGGCATCAAGCATTCCCTTTTACCGAAAATAATCTTTTAATTCAAAGATAATACCTCCTCCTTTATCTCCATGTAATATCTGAAAATAAAGAAAGGAAATATACAATTAATTCATGTATTAAACTTGTCCTAATCTAGACAAATGATGTCTTAAAAAGACATATATGTAATAGATAAGAGTAGGAGATTAGGAAAGTTTCCAAATCCATTTTGGATTTCAATTCTTGTTCAAAACGGCAACAATCATAATTGCCGAAAATTCCACCATTTGTCTTCTCATGATTTCCTGAAAATATGATCATGAAATAAATCAAAAAGAAGACAAAAATATGTAGCACAATTATCATGAGTAAGAGTCCTAGATAGATAAGGAATCCTAGTCCAACAAGGAGTTGTATTTTCAATGAAATTCTTTCGACAATTCAAAAACGTCGAGCGTTTGTAGACTCCTTGTTCGACTAAAATTCTTCACTCGTAGACTTCAATTAGTACTCAAACTCGTAGAATCCTTATCCAACTGGGATTCCTACTTTAGTAAGGATTCCTTTTCCAAATAGAGTTCTACTTGAAAAAGGAGTCCTAGTTGCAATCAAACTCTTATTAGGAATCCTAGTTCAATAAGGACTTCACCAAAATTATGCATTTTATCGATTTATAGCACAAAACCGATCCACACAAATATTAGAAACGACGAAAGATAAAGAAATCAGTTCCGACAAGTTTCTTAGTCAAAACAGGTTTCCTAGTCCAAACAGGATTCCTAGTACAACAAGGAGTCCTTCTCAAACTAAAACTCTTCAAAAATCGACATTTCTGCATTTTTAGCTCAATTTATTCACCAACACTTGCCAACGACTCTAACATGACTCAATGACTCTATAATACAACAATAAGGGAAAAGAAATGCATAAATGAGGGTAAAACATATTAAGAACGTCGCATTTTATGCTCCTATCAACTACCCCACACTTAGCCTTTGCTAGTCCCTTAGCAAAACAAACAAAAAGACTCAACACTACAGCCCCTAAAATGATTGTCTCAGGATCTTTTAAACACATAGCTTTCAAGTTAAGCATTCAATGTAAGCACAATAATCCCAAGCGTCATAGACATGTATTATAGCATGAATAAGTAAGAAATGATAATCACAAGCAATAACATGTTATGTTGATTTCATCCTCCTCACTAGGCATACTCTCTTCTTTTCACTCATGATATGGCAATTCACTCATAGTATATGCAAGCGAATAGATTAAGAGTTACAAAGAGTAACTTGCATATTTCATCAATTAAAAGCACTTTGTGAATTAATATTTCAGGAAAAACTTCATATAACAACTATGTGCACAAATGAACCAAAACCATATGCTCATTCTTGACAAAAATCTCCACTAATCAAAGTTTACCTATTTTAAGAATCATGAAAAGATCAACATAATGGTGATAATGGGGATTGGCATAAGGCATTCTCATTTAGGAAGTGGTGATAGAATGTCACCAAAACTTGGCAAAATTCAATCCTCCTTATGACTTCTCTTCAAAAGGGCCAAGTTTCAACTTGTTGGACCCAAACTTCATTCTTTTCTTCCCCATAAAATAGTGATCAAGGACAAAGGTCAAATATAACAACAATAGACCTTCAATTATCACACAAACTCCAATTTCACAATCACAACTTTGTCCAAATATTTTTCTATTGCCGAATTAATTTAATTTTTTCTTTCTCGGATCAATTATTTTTCTTCTTTTTCTATCCGATTTTTTTTTTCTCTTTTTCTCTTCTTTTATTCGGCAACACCTTTTCTTTTCTTAATAATTGGACAAGATCACCCCACACTTACTTCTCATCATCACATCAATTCACAAATTCCATTAAATTTTACCAAGTCTTGACAACAATGGCAAGGATAAACTATTCTAAGATCAAGGAAAGTGTATCAAGGTGATGAGATAAATGGCTCAATGTTGGCTCAAGGGGGTTAAAACTAAGGAGTCCCACGATGGGCACAAATTAGGCATAAGCTTTGTTTGGCACTGGTGGTAATCCTAACATGATCTTTTCAATCCTTTTCAAAATCAAGGCATTTCATGAATAATAGTCTCAAAAATTGTCAAGAGCAAGTTCTAGCATTCTAGAGTTCATTAAAATCTATGGCACAAAGTCATTGAATGTTCAAAGAATGATGAAGTTTTGAAAAATTCTGCCCATTTTTATCACTCAAGAAGAAAGTATATGGCATTCAAAGCTCTCAAAGGTTATTATGGAACAAAATCAACACAACATACATGCTTTTTACACAATTAAGTTCAAGTCTCAAATGTTCATACCAATCACAAAGTCCATGAAACTCACAATTAATTCTTATGATTATGCAAAACCATCATCTATGTATTAAAGATATAATCATCATAGACTATTTAGGGGCACCTAAGACTCAATAATTAAAAACAAAATAAAAGCCAACGAAAATAAAGACAAAAAGCAACGAAAATAATTTAAATTTTTCTGATTTTCTGATTTTTTATTTTCTTTTCTTTTTTATGACTCAAAACAAAAACTCAAAACAAATACAAACATGTGAAACATGTATCCCTACCCCACACTTAGAAAATTACATTGTCCTCAATGTACACATATCATGTAGTAATTTCTAAGCATATGATAATTCACAAGTCCCACATTTACACAATTCAACCAAAAAGAGTTTAGGGATTTAGAAAATTCAAACTCTCGTAGACGGCTCCTTCACACTTTTGGTTGAAATGGGTTGCCTCCCATGCAGCGCTTAATGTTTATAGTCCTTTAGCCTAGACTCTTCTCCATATCATCAGGATCTTGGTGCGTCTCTGAATTGTGTCTCCTCAACGGTGTGCTCCTCAAAAGGTTCGTAGTAAGGCTTAAGTCGATGACCATTCACCTTGAACGCTTTTCCTGATTCCGTACTTTGAATTTCTATAGCACCATGAGAAAACACATTAGTAACAATATATGGTCCTACCCAACGAGAACGCAATTTGCCAGGAAATAATTTAAGACGAGAATGAAATAACAAGACTTTCTGGCCAATATGAAACGTTTTGCCTCTTATCATCTTGTCATGATACAATTTCGTCTTCTCTTTGTAAATCCATGCAGCATCATATGCTTCATTTCTGATTTCCTCAAGCTCGCTCAGCTGCAATTTCCTGTGAAGTCCAGCCTTGTCAAGTTCCATGTTGAATTGCTTGACCGCCCACCATGCTCTATGCTCCAACTCTACTGGAAGATGGCATGCCTTGCCATATGTAAGCCGAAATGGAGACATCCCAATGGGTGTCTTATATGCCGTTCTGTAAGCCCAAAGTGCATCATCAAGTCTGTCACTCCAGTCTTTCCTTGATGGGCCCACAGTTTTCTCCAATATGCTCTTGATCTCTCTGTTGGACACTTCCGCCATTCCGCTAGTCTGAGGATGATAAGGTGTGGATACCTTATGGGTAACTCCATATCGTCTGAGCAAAGCCTCTATTGTTCTGTTGCAGAAATGAGAACCTCCATCGCTTATAAGCACACGAGGTACTCCAAACCTGGAAAATATGTTAGTTCTCAAGAAACCTGCAACAACTTTAGAATCATTAGTCCTTGTGGCTTTCGCCTCCACCCATTTTGACACATAATCAACTGCCAACAAGATATAAAGAAAGCCCTTAGATGAAGGAAAAGGTCCCATAAAATCTATACCCCATACATCAAAAATTTCAACAAATAGTATAGGATTTAGGGGCATCTGGTCTCTCTTACCAATATTACCTGTCCTTTGGCACCTATCACATGTCATACACAATATGTATGCATCCTTGAAAATTGTTGGCCAATAAAACCCGCTTTCTAATACCTTGAGCGCTGTCCTCTTAGCTCCAAAGTGTCCTCCACATGCCTCATTGTGGCAAAATGCTAGGATCGGCCTATGCTCTTCTTGTGGCACACAACGTCTAATCACTTGATCACTACACGTCCTCCATAGATATGGGTCGTCCCATATGTAGTGTCTTGCATTCTTTTTAATCCTTGTCTTGGCTGCCTGCAAACATGTACTTGGAAAAGTTTTAGTAACTAAATAATTGACAATGTCTGCATACCAAGGTTCTTTTGTGTCCACTCGAAAAAGCTGCTCATCTGGGAAAGTTTCCTGAAGTGGTAACGTTTCCTCTTCTCTCACAATTCTGCTCAAGTGATCCGCCACAACATTTTCGCTCCCCTTCTTGTCCTTGATTTCGATGTCAAACTCTTGGAGTAAGAGAATCCATCGAATCAAGCGTGGCTTAGCGTCCTTCTTCTTCATCAAATATCTTAAGGCTGCATGATCAGAATACACAATCACTTTAGAATTCAATAGATATGAACGAAATTTTTCTAAAGCAAATATAACAGCCAACAGTTCTTTTTCAGTTGTAGAGTAATTTAATTGAGCATCATTAAGTGTGCGCGAAGCATAATATATGGCATTTGGCTTCTTCTCTTTTCTCTGTCCAAGCACCGCTCCAACTGCATAGTCTGAAGCATCACACATGATCTCAAATGGTAGCGTCCAATCTGGTGGCGCCATAATTGGTGCTGATGTCAACAATTCCTTCAACTTGACAAATGCATCTTCACACCCTTTATCCCATATGAATGGAACCTCCTTCTGCAAAAGGGCACAAATAGGCTTGGCCACCAACGAAAAATCCTTAATGAACCTCCTATAAAATCCTGCATGGCCAAGAAACGAACGTACCTCCCTTACAGTTGTAGGGGAGGGTAAGTGAAGCATAATATCAATCTTGGCCCTATCTACCTCAATACCCTTTGCAGATATAATGTGTCCTAGAACTATCCCTTGTGTTACCATAAAATGACACTTTTCCCAATTAAGTACAAGGTTAGTTTCTACACATCTTATCAGGATTAATTCCAAATTCTCTAAGCATACATCAAAGTCTTTTCCATAAACGCTAAAATCATCCATAAAGACTTCAATGATATTCTCAATATAATCGCTGAAAATGGAATACATACAACGTTGAAATGTACCTGGTGCGTTGCATAAACCAAATGGCATGCGTCGATAGGCAAACGTACCAAAGGGACATGTGAACGTTGTCTTTTCCTGATCATCTGGGTGAATGCATATCTGATTGTAACCGCTGTACCCATCCAAGAAGCAATAGAATTCGTGTCCAGCTAGTCTCTCCAACATCTGGTCCATGAAAGGCAATGGCATGTGATCCTTGCGTGTAGTAGCATTCAACTTTCTGTAGTCGATACACATCCTATGACCTGTCACCAACCGTTGGGGCACGAGTTCATCCTTGTCATTCTTCACAACTGTGACTCCACTCTTCTTAGGTACAACTTGGACAGGTGCAATCCACTGGCTATCTGAGATGGGATAAATGACTCCACAATCCAGCAATTTGATCACCTCGTCCTTCACAATCTTCATCATTGGAGGGTGCAATCGTCTCTGACCCTCCCTAGTAGGCTTGGCTCCTTCCTCAAGCAAGATCCTATGGACACAAGTTGTAGGGCTGATTCCCTTGATATCCGCCAACGTCCATCCAATGGCGGTTTTGTTCCTTTTTAACATGCTAGTCAAGCGTGCTTCCTGCTGCTCACTCAGCTGTGATGACACAATAACTGGTAGTGTGTCATCGTCTCCCAAGTATACATACTTCAAATGATCCGGAAGCACCTTCAGTTCTAAAATAGGGGCCTGTTCCACAGATGGTAAAATTTTATTAGTGGAAATGGGAATTGACATATACTTACATTGCTTTTTCACATGGGATGCTGCCTCTAGCTCGGCAACAATATGCATTAGGCTCGGCTCAAGTTTGAGCCGTTTCTCCTTGGTAATTCTCTCCCCATTTGTGTCAATTCCGGCCCCTTGCTCAATAGCTAGTTGCTATTGATCCAAAGTTTCTGATAAAACCTGCGCAATAGAATCAACTACATCAACATTATAGCAAGGTTTTAAATCAGAAATTGGATACCTCATGGCCTCAAAGATGTTGAAGCCAATCACTTCACCATCGAACTCCATGGTGAGATTGCCTTCAGCCACATCAATTTTCGTTCTTGCTGTCCTCATAAATGGTCGCCCCAACAATAGTTGAGTGGAATTAATGGGCGACTCCTCCATTTGAAGCACATAGAAATCTGCAGGAAATATCAAATTATTCACCTGCACAAGAACATCCTCAACATATCCCTCAGGATACTTGTTAGACCTATCGGCGAGTTGAATGATTACATTATCCTTTTTCAACTCGCCCAAACCTAGGGACTTATACACATTATAAGGCATGACATTAATAGAAGCCCCTAGATCTAGCAAAACTTTATCAAAAAATGATTGTCCAATTTTACAAGGTACAGAAAAGCTGCCAGGGTCTTTCATTTTAGGTGGAAGCTTTCTTTGGAGAACGGCTGAGACCGTCTCACTCATCTTCACCACCTGCTCCTCCCTAGTATGCCTCCTTGTTGTGCATAGCTCCTTTAAGAACTTGGCATACTTTGGAATCTGCTTGATGCATTCCAAAAGGGGAATATTCACCTCCACACGCCTGAATATATCAAGTACCTCCTCATCTGATTTCTCCTTCTTTGATTTTGCAAACCTAGAAGGAAAAGGCAAACTCGAAGATTGGTTAGCATTAACTAATCCACTTGAGTCAGATTTTACCTTAAGTGTCTCTGAGGTAGCGGGATCTTTTTCCATGTCCCTATTCTTCATCTTCTCGAGCTCAGCCTTGCTCGGTTCAGCATTTCTCTCATTGTCATGGCCGTGTGTCTACCTATTGCCGAGTGTCACATCATTTCCATTTGTCACCTCATTGTACTCGGCATCATCATACTTGGCATCACAATTCTCCTTTGCCTCGTCACTCTTCTTCATGCTCGGCCCCTCCACAATCTTACCACTCCTTGTGATAACTGCATTTGCTTGCTCGTTCTTGGGGTTCTTAATCACTCCTCCAGGTAACCTTCCTTGCTCCTGAATCTGCCCCATGAAATCCACAACCTTCCCCATCTGATTCTTCAACTCAGAAATGTCCTTGGTGTTCGAGGTTGTAGATTGCAACAATGTATGAGTTGCATCATTCAAAGACTTAAGCATGGCGTCATAGTTGGGATTTGACGATGCTTGTGCATTATTGTTGTAGAATTGTTGCTGCTGGGGTCTTGCAAACCCTTGGTATTGCCCTTGAGGTCTTGGTTGAAACACCATTCCTCCTTGATTAACTTGTGGTGGCGCCACATGTGTAGGGTTCTGCACATTGTTGTTGTTAGCCCACCTAAAATTAGGGTGATCATTAAATCTGGGGTTGAAGTTCTGAAAAGTGGGACGTTGCTGCCCTTGAAAACCAATTGCATTGGCTTCCTCAAAATTATCTCCTCCACCAACTTGTGGACACACATCTGATGAATGCCCCTCCATGCTACATACCCCACAGACTTGGGCATGTTTCTGCTTCATAAACTGAGACATCATCTGAGTGAGTTTCCCCACATCTTCCTTAAGCTCCTTGACAACACTTGATTCCTCATAACCGCTGGCCTCACTGACTCGCCTAGAGGAAGTAGACCCGAATTGTTGTTGATTAGTGAAATGCATCTCCAACAGATTCTTAACTTCCTCTCTACTTTTCTCCATTAAAGATCCACCAGCTGCTGAGTCTAAGAATCTCCTCTCCAAGGGACGCAACCCTTCATAAAAGTATTGTAGTAGAAGACCCTCACGTATCCCATGATTAGGACACGTTGCCACCAAAGCCTTGTACCTGTCATAGTACACATCGAAGCTCTCATCTGGCTCTTGTCTGATTGAGGTGATCTCCTTTCTGATCTGTGTCACCCTTGATGATGGAAAGTATTTTGTGAGAAATTCTCTCACCATTGTTGTCCAAGAAATCATCTTCCCAGGTGGTATAGCATAAAACCACTCTTGCGCCCTATCCTCCAGTGAAAAAGGAAACGCCTTCATCCTCACATGTTGTAAATCTGCCCCAGTTGGGCACATTGACTCACATCTGAATTCGAACTTCTGAATGTGGCGGTTAGGATCCTCTCCACTGAGTCCATAAAACTTAGGTAATTGGTGGATAAATCCACCCTTCAGCTCAAATTCTCCTGACTTGCCAGGTGCAACTGCAGGATATGTTACATTACTCGGTCTTACTACTCCTCCTTGTGGCGCATCTACCTGACCATTCTCCTCTCTTAGTGAAGTCATTCTGAATGTAGGATCAGGTAAATCAAAGTTTAAGTACTGAATTGGTATTGGACTATGGAGTAGCTCGAATTCTGGTTCTTCGTGAAACAAAGGGTTTAGTTCACACGAAGCTTCTGATGGAAATGGTGATGGTGGTGCAACAAAATTTCGGTTGAAAAGTGATGAGGTGGGAGAAACAAACTGATGTTCTGGTGTAAAAGTGCTCGGCAAAACTGGCTCTTCTTCTTCTTGGTTGCAAATTCTTTTCAATCTATCCTCAATCTCTTGTGACCAACCAAGATTCATGTACCTGAAATTATTTAAATTTCGAGGTGTTTAACAAATGAATTTCTAAAGAAAACAAACGTGTATAGTTAGTATGTAACAATTAGTGTTAGGGTAAATATATCACAAGTATAAATATCAACGAAAATTTAACTATAAATATGTAAAAATGT
Organism: Potentilla sterilis; assembly: GCA_963682095.1. Classification (NCBI taxonomy): domain Eukaryota; kingdom Viridiplantae; phylum Streptophyta; class Magnoliopsida; order Rosales; family Rosaceae; genus Potentilla; species Potentilla sterilis. Next base: position 23,893,899 of record OY821763.1, on the reverse strand, counting down.
TACACGAAATTTCAAGTATGTATAAGTGTAAGAAAAATTCACAATATATCTCATAAAAGTTCAACGTGTATATGTATAATAACAAACGTAAATTTGTAAGTATATGTTACATGAAAAAGTTACAAGTATATTACAAAGATGTAAATCACACGAAAATTTACAAATAAGGCTCACACAATTTCACAAGTATAACAGAAAAATGTGTTTTATGTATCCCTAGTTAAATTGCTATATAATTTGTTCGAATTTTCAAAGTACGTGGAGCAGAGGAGATAACGGTGCAATGGACTGATACAGCCCCCGGTAGTATCATGCTTGATCCGATATACCTCAAAAATTCAAACCAAGAAACGTTTTCTTTTGAGATCAAAAATTTACTTATATCAAACTTATTTAAGATTCTGAAGCTCGGTGGACGTGCGGCCTAGGTCTATCGACTAGACACAAGATTCCGTGGTTTCAGAAGGCTAGAACGAAAGTACTAATAATGGAGTGAGGCAAGACTCGTTGTTGGTTACCACGGAGAGCGAACTCCCAATCGACTCACTCACAGGGAATGAACATCAGTCTGTGGGCCTTGAGATCTAGTTAAACAAACCTCAATACCAAAATTAGAACAAACGAACTATGATTGCCCCTTACTCAGTTGAGAACCTTATGTTGTCAGTTCCACTAAAGTGCATAAAAGCCGCCCTCGACCTCATAAAAACGCAAGCGCTAGTATGAAGGGTTAAGGCTAAAAGCAACATTAGTGACCTTACCTATTCCTCTTTCCCTCAAAACCATAAACAAACTCAACACAAATAGACTTTCAAAACTCCCTAACAATTTAAACTAGTTATGCACATCACACGAAAATTTTTGTACAAGTATCTATGTTGGTTCGGTTTTTAGATTACATCGATTATGTATGTATTATGATTGCCGAAACTTAGGATTTCTAGGTGTCTTTTATTCACACAACTTTAAAATTCGAGGTACGTGGAGCAGAGGAGATAACAGTGCAATGGGCTGAAACAGTCCAAGGTAGTATCATGCTTATTCCGATATACCTCAAAAATTAAAGACGAATTTTACCTTTTTGAAGAAAAATAGATTCCACATATGCTTAAGTTATTTTCTAGCGTCTAAAGTGAGGTGATGCTTCGGCACAAGCTGTCGTCTAGGTCGAACGTATTTTACTTTTCTAAGGCGATGTCGTTAAAATTCACGGAGAGTAAACTCTCTTTAGGAACAAGGCAGGTCTCAAAGTTTTTAACCACGGAGGACAAGTCCCCTTTCGACTCACTCACAGGGAATGAACGTCAGTCTATGGGTCTTGAGAACCAGTTTTACAAACCTCGCACCATTCAATGAAAATAACTTGCCCTATACTTGGTAAAATAAACTCGGATCCCTAGCGGTCTCAAGTGTTGATTAAAACCGCCCTCAACCTCATAAAAATAATACCAAGTTAGCGTCTTTATGCGTGGGGGGCCAACGATGGACTAATTCCAACATTGCAGGGCCCGTTTCCCAATCTACACAAAAACATACCTAATCATGGCATCACTCGTATGAAGGGTTATGGTTATGATCAACAAAAGAGGCTTCACCTACATGTTACACTTTAGAAACTACAATAAACTACAAGCATACACAAAAACTATCAACTTCCTAGAAATTATCTAGGTGTATCAACATCACAATAATATCACACAAAAATCGGCAATTAAGATCAACAAAAACCAAAAATAAAAATCGGAAAACCTACTTACTATTACATTTCCGAAAAATCCTATTAATACAATTCCCAAAACTATTGCAGAAATTAAATAATTTACAATTATACAAAGTTACAAACAACACTTTATGAATCAAAAATTTATAATTTCCCCGGCAACGGCGCCAAAAACTGATGGGACCACAATGCGTGCACAATTTGTACCTGCAAAACAATCTCATACAAATAATACCCTTCTTTTGTCGAGTGTAGTATTGACAAGTAGGGATCGTTCTATCCGGGGAAATCAAGGGATTTTAATCACATAAAGTATTGCAAATAAAGGGGGTATCGATTTTTATAACTAATTACCTACTGAATTTTTACAAATTCTAAAACCTAAATTATTATATACAATTGATCATCACCTTTCACACAATCATCAAACACAAATCACATTACACATGCAATATAATTAAAACAAGTAATAGGGCAGCAGCAAATATCAAATTCAAGATCAATTAAGTTCCAATTTAATTAGAGCCAATGCGGTTATTCTAATTATTCAAAACATCACAAGTATTTAGAATCCAACATGCGTGTAATCCTAAACATGGTACTAATCAGTTTAATAACACAATGCGTAGAAATTAAACACAATTAGCACATAAGCACAATATGTCGAATTGGAACATGTTAGCAAGTATGGCGTCACCCATCTCACATCGACATGTAAATTTCCATAATTACTCTTACCCTTAGATTAATACATGTCAAATCCAACATGCGTGTAATTCAACATGTATTAAATCGGAATATGAATTTAATACCTAGATAACACTCATGGCCATCGAATGCATCTAGATATCTCCTTCGGTTCCACACGAATTAAGGAAATAAACCTAATTAAAATCAAGAAAACATGCTAAAAACTACTGCCCATACAACATATTTAATCATATCACATGCATAAATCGACAATCATATATAAAAATCCCAAACATTTATAACAAAGATCCAAAGATCCCATATATGATTATCAATACCGAAATTAAATCCATAAACCAAAACATACTTCATAGACAAAGTTATGTTTAAATACAAAGCAATAAAAACCAAAATAATACAATCCATGATTACAACCTTATGAAGATTTCGGCAAGGATTGGTGATGGTGGATTTTTGTGAGAGATGGAAGGTGGATTCGGCTTTGCTCCTTGGTATATAATTTGTGGAAATAATTTGGCAGGGATTCGGCAAGGTAAAAGTGAGGAAAGGGAGATGTTTTTCTGAATACCAATGTGTGGTATTTATAGAGGAAGGATGGGACTAGGGTTCGGCATAGAGTGAAGCAAACCGAAACCAAGTTGGATATGGTTTCGGCAACAAGTCTTTCAAGTCTTCATGTAATTCCACCGATTTTTATCTCTTAAATCAGCCGAATAAATCTTTGTATTTTCTTCACTTAAACTTCCTTTGATTCGGCACCAAGCAAATGTATCAAGCTTTGATCATGTCCAAGTTCGTCCCATGTTTTCCTCTATAATAATTCTGCCGAATATCTTCCTCCTTTTCTTCAATTAATCCATGTATTATCCAAAGAGCACACCAAGGAAAAATCGGAATTAATCCTTAAGAGTCCAATTATATGTTGTACGGCACAAGAGGAAACCAAAACCGATTTGGTTTCCACTTCTTTATCTTCACGCAAAGACTCCATCTTTTCTTCTCTTCTCATCCGAAATTCTATAAGATAATAGAATTAAATTCTTGATTTAATCCTCCTTTGGCCGGCCATGGAGAGTCCAATTCAATCTCTTCCTTCTTGAAGTGCGCGGCATCAAGCATTCCCTTTTACCGAAAATAATCTTTTAATTCAAAGATAATACCTCCTCCTTTATCTCCATGTAATATCTGAAAATAAAGAAAGGAAATATACAATTAATTCATGTATTAAACTTGTCCTAATCTAGACAAATGATGTCTTAAAAAGACATATATGTAATAGATAAGAGTAGGAGATTAGGAAAGTTTCCAAATCCATTTTGGATTTCAATTCTTGTTCAAAACGGCAACAATCATAATTGCCGAAAATTCCACCATTTGTCTTCTCATGATTTCCTGAAAATATGATCATGAAATAAATCAAAAAGAAGACAAAAATATGTAGCACAATTATCATGAGTAAGAGTCCTAGATAGATAAGGAATCCTAGTCCAACAAGGAGTTGTATTTTCAATGAAATTCTTTCGACAATTCAAAAACGTCGAGCGTTTGTAGACTCCTTGTTCGACTAAAATTCTTCACTCGTAGACTTCAATTAGTACTCAAACTCGTAGAATCCTTATACAACTGGGATTCCTACTTTAGTAAGGATTCCTTTTCCAAATAGAGTTCTACTTGAAAAAGGAGTCCTAGTTGCAATCAAACTCTTATTAGGAATCCTAGTTCAATAAGGACTTCACCAAAATTATGCATTTTATCGATTTATAGCACAAAACCGATCCACACAAATATTAGAAACGACGAAAGATAAAGAAATCAGTTCCGACAAGTTTCTTAGTCAAAACAGGTTTCCTAGTCCAAACAGGATTCCTAGTACAACAAGGAGTCCTTCTCAAACTAAAACTCTTCAAAAATCGACATTTCTGCATTTTTAGCTCAATTTATTCACCAACACTTGCCAACGACTCTAACATGACTCAATGACTCTATAATACAACAATAAGGGAAAAGAAATGCATAAATGAGGGTAAAACATATTAAGAACGTCGCATTTTATGCTCCTATCAATGATGCATATGATGCTGCGTGGATTTACAAGGAGAAGACAAAATTGGTTCATGATAAGAGGCAAAAAGTTTCATATTGGTCAAAAAGTCTTGTTGTATCATTCTCGTCTTAGATTATTTCCTGGAAAATTGCGTTCTCGTTGGGCTGGTCCTTATATTGTTACTAATGTTTTCTCTCATGGTGCTATTGAAATTCAGAGTATTGAATCAGGAAAAGCGTTCAAGGTGAATGGTCATCGACTTAAGTCTTACTACGAACCTTTTGAGGAGCACACCATTGAGGAGATACAATTCAGAGACGCACCAAGATCCTGATGATATGGAGAAGAGCCTAGGCTGAGTAGACTATAAACATTAAGCGCTGCATGGGAGGCAACCCATTTCAACCAAAATTGTGAAGGAGCCGTCTACGAGAGTTTGAATTTCTAAACCCTAAACTCTTTTTGGTTGAATTGTATAAATGTGGAACTTGTGAATTATCAAATGCTTAGAAATTACTACATAATATGTGTACATTGAGGACAATGTAATTTTCTAAGTGTGGGGTAGATATACATGTTTCACATGTTTGTATTTGTTTTGAGTTTTTGTTTTGAGTCATAAAAGAAAAGAAAATAAAAAATCAGAAAATCAGAAAAATTAAAAAAATTTCGGTGCTTTTTGTCTTTATTTTCGTTGCTTTTTAATTTTGTTTTTGATTTTTGAGTCTTAGGTGCCCCTAAATAGTCTATGATGATTATATCTTTGAATGCATAGATGATGGTTTTGCATAATCTTTAAAATAATTGTGAGTTTCATGGACTTTGTGATTAGTATGAACATTTGAGACTTGGACTTAATTGTAATAAGCATGTATGTTTGTGTTGATTTTGTTCCATAATAACCTTTGTGAGCTTTGATGCCATATACTTTCTTCTTGAGTGATAAAAATGGGCAGAATTTTTCAAAACTTCATTATTCTTTGATTATTCAATGACTATGTGCCATAGCTTTTAATGAACTCTAGAATGCTAGAACTCGCTCTTGACAATTTTTGAGACTTTTATTCATGAAATGCCTTGATTTTGAAAAGGATTGAAAAGATCATGTTAGGATTACCACCAATGCCAAACAAAGCTTATGCCTAATTTGTGCCCGTCGTGGGACTCCTTAGTTTTAACCCCTTTGAGCCGACATTGAGCCATTTATTTCATCACCATGATACACTTTTCTTGAGCTTAGAACAGTTTATCCTTACCAGTGTTGTCAAGACTTGGTAAAATTTAATGGAATGTGTGAATTGATGTGATGTTGTGAAGTAAGTGTGGGGTGATCTTGTCCAATTATTAATAAAAGAAAAAGGTGTTGCCGAATAAAAGAAGAAAGAAAAGAAAAATCGGATAGAAAAAGAAGAAAAAGAATTGATCCGAGAAAAAGAAAAATTAATTATTTCGGCAATGAAGAATGTTTTGGACGAAATTTTATGGTGAAATTGGAGTTTGTGTGAAAATTGAAGGTCTATTGTTGTTATATTTGACCTTTGTCCTTGATCACTATTTTGTGGGGAAGAAAAGAATGAAGTTTGGGCCCAACATGATAAAATTTGGCCCTTTTGAAGTGAAGTCATAAGGAGGATTTAATTTTGCCAAGTCTTGGTGACGTTTTATCATCACTATCCTAAATGTGAATGCCTTATGCCAATCCCCATTATCACCTTTATGTTGATCTTTTCATGATTCTTAAAATGGGTGAACTTTGATTTGTGGAGATTTTTGTCAAGAGTTGAGCATATGGCTTTGGTTCATTTGTGCACATAGTTATTATATGAAGTTTTTCCTGAAAGATTAATTCACAAAGTGCTTTTATTTGATGAAATATGCGAGCTATTTGTTGCCTTACAATCTGTTCTCTTGCATATACTTTGAGTGAATTGCCATATCATGAGTGAAAAGAAGAGAGTATGCCTAGTGAGGAGGATGAAATCAACATAACATATCATTGCTTGTGATTTTCGTTTCTTACTTGTTCATGCTATGATACATGTCTATGACGCTTGGGATTATTGTGCTTACATCGAATGCTTAACTTGAAAGCTATGTGTTTAAAGATCCTGAGACAATCATTTTAGGGGCTGTAGTGTTGAGTTTTTTTTTTTTTTATTTATTTGTTTTGCTAAGGGACTAGCAAAGGCTAAGTGTGGGGTAGTTGATAGGAGCATAAAATGCGACGTTCTTAATATGTTTTTATCCCCATTTATGCATTTCTTATCCCTTATTGTTGTAATATAGAGTCATTGAGTCATGTTAGAGTCGTTGGCAAGTGTTGGTGAATAAATTGAGCTAAAAATGCAGAAATGTCGATTTTTGAAGAGTTTTAGTTTGAGTAGGACTCCTTGTTGTACTAGGAATCCTGTTTGGACTAGGAAACCTGTTTTGACTAGGAAACTTGTCGGAATTGATTTCTTTATCTTTCGTCGGTTCTAATATTTGTGTGGATCGGTTTTGTGCTATAAATTGATAAAAATGTATAATTGTGGTGGAGTCCTTATTGAACTAGGATTCCTAATGAGAGTTTGATTGCAACTAGGACTCCTTTTTCAAGTAGAATTCTATTTGGAAAAGGAATCCTTACTAAAGTAGGAATCCCAGTTGGATAAGGATTCTACGAGTTTGAGTCCTAATTGAAGTCTACGAGTGAAGAGTTTTAGTCGAACAAGGAGTCTACAAACGCTCGACGTTTTTGAATCGTCGAAAGAATTTCATTGAAAATACAACTCCTTGTTGGACTAGGATTCCTTATCTACTTAGGACTCTTACTCATGATAATTGTGCTACATATTTTTGTCTTCTTCTTGATTTATTTCATGATCATATTTTCAGGAAATCATGAGAAGACAATGGAAGAATATTCGGCAAGAAAATGTTGATGCTTGGCGTGTGGAACAAGAATTAGAATCCAAAATGGATTTGGAAACTTTCCTAATCTCCTAACCTTACCTATTACATATATGTCTTTTTAAGACATCATTTGTCTAGATTAGGACAAGTTTAATACATGGATTAATTGTGTATTTCTTTTCTTTATTTTCAGATATTACTTGGAGATAAAGAAGGAGATATTATCTTTATCAAAGATAATTTTCGGCAAAGAAGGAGACTTGTTGCCGTGTGACTTCAAGGAGGATGAATCGGATTCAAATACTTCAAGGCCGGCCAAGAGGATGATTTAAAGAAGATTTAATTCTATTTTCTTATAGAATTTCGGAAGTGAAGAAAAGAAAAGAGGATTCTTTGCGTGAAGATAAAGAGGAAGAAACCAACTTGGTTTTGGTTTCTTTTGTGCCGTGCATCCTATTCAGAAATATTATGGGAGATTAATTCCGATTTTCATTGGATTATTTCTTGGATAATGCATGGATTAGAGATTAAATGGAGGAGGACTTTCGGCAGAATTAAAAGAGAACAAGGCATGGAACGAACTTGGACTTGATCAAAGCTACATGCATTAGCTTGTTGCCGAATCAAAGAATTATTTGAAGAACAAAAGAAGAGATAATTCGGCAACACTTATTGAAGAAAAAGAAGACTTTTGTGCCGAATTACAAACCAAGATAGAATCGGTTTTCTTGGAGATCAAGATTGCCGAACCCTAGTCTCATCCTTCCTCTATATATAGCTCGGCATTGTGTTTAGAAAATCATCTCCCTTTCCTCACTTAAACCTTGCCGAATCTCTGCCCAATTATTCCCTCAAATTTCATACCAAGGAGCAAAGCCGAATCCACCACCTTTCCATCATTCGATCACCATCTCACCAATCCTTGCCGAATCTCTGCCCAATTATTCCCTCAAATTTCATACCAAGGAGCAAAGCCGAATCCACCACCTTTCCATCATTCGATCACCATCTCACCAATCCTTGCCGAATCTTAACCAAGGTTGTAATATGGATTGTATTATTTTGGTTTTTGTTACTTTGTATTTAAACATAACTTTGTCTATGAAGTATGTTTTGGTTTTTGGTTTTAATTTCGGTATTGATAATCATATATGGGATCTTTGGATCTTTGTTATAATTGTTTGGATATTTTATATGTGATTGCCGAATTATATATGTGATGTGATTAAATTTGTATTATGGGCAGTAGCTTTAGCATGTTTCTTGATTTTAATTAGGTTTATTTCCTTAATTCGTGGGGAACCGAAGGAGATGTTTAGATGCACTCGAAAGGCCATGAGTGTTATCTAGATGTTGAATTCATATTCCGATCTAATACATGTTGATTCACACGCGTTGTTGGTTTTGACATGTATTAATCTAAGGGTAAGAGTAATTATGGAAATTTACATGTCGATGTGAGATGGGTGACGCCATACTTGCTAACATGTTCCAATTCGACAATATGTGCTTATGTGCTATTTGTGTTTAATTTACATGCGTTGTGTTGTTAAACCGATTAGTACCATGTTTAGGATTGCGCGCGTTTCGGATTCTAAATACTTATGATGTCTTGATAATTAGGATATGCTGCGTTGGCCCTAATTAAATTGGAGCTTAATTAATCTTGAAATCGTTATATGTTTGCTGCTCCTATTACTTGTTTTAATTTTATTGCATGTATAATGAGATTTGTGTTTGGTGATTGTGTGAAAGGTGATGATCAATTGTATATAGTAATTTAGGTTTTAAATTTCGTAAAAAAAATAGGTAAATAATAGATAAAAATTTCGACAACCCCCTTTTATACAATGCTTTGTGTGATTGAAAGCCCTTGATTTCCCCGGATAGAACGATCCCTACTTGTCCTAACTACAATTGACAAAAGAAGGGTATTATTTGTATGAGATTGTTTTGCAGGTACAAATTGTGCACGCATGTGCCACAAAGACTTGTAACCGGTCATCGGATGTGCATCGACTATAGGAAGCTCAACGCTACAACGAGGAAGGATCACATGCCTTTGCCGTTTATGGATCAAATGCTAGAGAGGTTAGCCGGCCATTCGTTCTATTGCTTTCTTGATGGATATAGTGGCTACAATCAAATCATGATACACCCGGATGATCAAGAGAAGACCACTTTTACTTGTCCATTTGGCACGTTTGCTTATCGGCGGATGCCATTCGGACTATGCAACGCACCCGGCACGTTTCAATGATGTATGTATGCTATCTTCTCGGATTTTATTGAAGACATTATCGAAGTGTTTATGGATGACTTTAGTGTGTATGGAAGCACCTTCGATGCATGTTTGGGGAACTTGGAGAAGATACTTGAGAGGTGTGTAGAGACAAATCTTGTGCTCAATTGGGAGAAGTGTCACTTCATGGTCACTCAAGGTATTGTACTAGGGCACATTATTTCGGCAAGAGGCTTAGAGGTTGACAAAGCCAAGGTGGAGCTAATACAAGCATTGCCGAGCCCTAGGTGTGTGAAGGATGTGAGAAGTTTTCTTGGCCATGCGGGGTTCTATCGACGATTTATCAAGGACTTCTCTTCAATTGCCAAGCCATTGAGCAACTTGTTACAAAAGGAGGTGACGTTTGAGTGGTCGGATGCTTGTGAGGCAAGTTTCTGCCGATTGAAGGAGATGCTTTGTACGGTGCCGGTTTTGGTGTCACCAAATTGGGATGAGCCATTTGAGTTGATGTGTGATGCTAGTGATTATGCACTTGGAGCGGTACTTGGACAACGAATTGAGAAGAAGCCATGCGCCATTTACTATTGTTGACAGTACATATAGTGCACCGCCAAGCACATCCGGCGACCTCGTGGACCGTGCAACCGGCATCGGGGGTCCTACTTCCGGCATCTAGCGAGTAGTCCAGCACCCCGGCTACATCTCCATTGTTCCACATCACCGGTGCCGCACTCGGAAGCAGTGCCACCGGGCGCCTGAAGTAACTTCGTGAGTAGGGAAATATGTAATAGTGTAGTGAGCATCCCACATTGGAAACATGGTAAAGGACGGAGCCTTCCTTCCCTATAAATAGGAGGCTTCCCCCTTAGTACAAAGGATCTTGGATCCAAGGCACTCCATCCTTGTAACCCGATGGCTTATTGGCCATGCCTACTAGATTCCAAGTGGACGTAGCCGTGCCCTCCGATGGCACGGTGAACCACTATACTCGCTGTGTTCAGTATAGCTGTGTTATTATGGTTCTGCCAGGCCCCAGGGTTTGAGCAGAAACAACTATGCTTCAAGGACTCTCAACGATGCTCAACTCAACTACATAACAACGGAAAAGGAACTCTTAGCGGTAATTTTTGCTTTGGAAAAGTTTCGATCATATCTTTTGAATTCCAAATTTATTGTTTATAGTGATCATGCCGCTTTGAGATATCTTATGACAAAGAAGGATGCTAAGCCGAGGCTTATTCGTTGGATTCTTTTGCTTCAAGAGTTCGACATTGAGATTAAAGACAAGAAAGGAGTAGAGAATGTTGTAGCCGATCATTTGAGTAGCCTTGTGAAGGAAGAGGATCGGCTGCCCCTATTAGAAACCTTTCCGGATGAGCAACTTTTTCGACTTGAAGTACATGAGCCTTGGTACGCCGACATTGCCAACTATCTAGCCACACGCCGATTTCCCAAGGAGTTGCCGAGCCACCAACAAAAGAGAATAAGGAAGCAAGCTCGCCACTTCTTGTGGGATGATCCGTACTTATGGAAGCAATGTGGTGATCAGGTTATTCGAAGATGTGTTCCGGAGAATGAGCATCGATTCATCCTTGCTTTTTGTCATAGTGAAGCTTGTGGTGGGCATTTTGGACCGAAGAAAACGGCATTGAAGGTACTTACTTGTGGTTTCTTTTGGCCTACGATTTTCAAAGATGCATTCATGTTTTGCAAAGCATGTGATAGATGCCAAAGAATGGGGAACATTGGAGCTAGAGATCAAATGCCGCTCACGCCTATCATTGAGGTTGAAATTTTCGATTTATGGGGTATTGACTTCATGGGACCGTTTCCTTCAAGTAAGGGTTTTCTCTACATATTGCTTGCGGTTGATTATGTGTCAAAGTGGATCGAAGCAAGGGCTACACGCACCAATGGCCGGCCTTGAAGTCTTTGAATCCATCTCTTCCTTCTTGAAACTCACGGCAACACATCTTCATGTTTACCGAAAATTACTTCTCATTTACCATGGTAATTCGGCAAAGACTCCATCAAGAATTTATCTCCTTCTTTATCTCCAAATAAAATCTGAAAATAAAGAAAAGAAACACACAATTAATTCATGTATTAAACTTGTCCTAATCTAGACAAATGATGTCTTAAAAAGACATATATGTAATAGATAAGATTATTAGATTAGGAAAGTTTCCAAATCCGATTTGGATTTCTATTTCTTATTCCACACGGCAAGAACTCCTTCCTTGCCGAAATAATTCCCCTTGTCTTCTCATGATTTCCTGAAAATATGATCATGAAATAAATCAAGAAGAAGACAAAAATATGTAGCACAATTATCATGAGTAAGAGTCCTAGATATATAAGGAATCCTAGTCCAACAAGGAGTTGTATTTTCAATGAAATTCTTTCAACGATTCAAAAACGTCGAGCATTTGTAGACTCCTTGTTCGACTAAGATTCTTCAACTCGTAGACTTCAATTAGGACTCAAACTCGTAGAATCCTTATCCAACTGGGATTCCTACTTTAGTAAGGATTCCTTTTCCAAATAGAGTTCTACTTGAAAAAGGAGTCCTAGTCAAATCAAACTCTTATTAGGAATCCTAGTTCAATAAGGACTCCACCATAATTATGTATTTTTATCAATTTATAGCACAAACCGACTCCACACAAATATTAGAAACGACAAAAGATAAAGAAATCAATTCCGACAAGTTTCCTAGTCAAAACAGGTTTCCTAGTCCAAACAGGATTCCTAGTACAACAAGGAGTCCTACTCAAACTAAAACTCTTCAAAAATCGACATTTCTGCATTTTTAGCTCAATTTATTCACCAACACTTGCCAACGACTCTAACATGACTCAATGACTCTATATTACAACAATAAGGGAAAAGAAATGCATAAATGGGGATAAAAACATATTAAGAACGTCGCATTTTATGCTCCTATCAACTACCCCACACTTAGCCTTTGCTAGTCCCTTAGCAAAACAAATAAAAAGACTCAACACTACAGCCCCTAAAATGATTGTCTCAGGATCTTTAAACACATAGCTTTCAAGTTAAGCATTCAATGTAAGCACAATAATCCCAAGTGTCATAGACATGTATCATGGCATGAACAAGTAAGAAACGAAAATCACAAGCAATGACATGTTATGTTGATTTCATCCTCCTCACTAGGCATACTCTCTTCTTTTCACTCATGATATGGCAATTCACTCAAAGTATATGCAAGAAAATAGATTAAGAGTTACAAAGAGTAACTTGCATATTTCATCAAATAAAAGCACTTTGTGAATTTAATTTTCAGGAAAAACTTCATATAACAACTATGTACACAAATGAACCACAGCCATAAGCTCAACTCTTGACAAAAATCTCCACAAATCAAAGTTCACCTATTTTAAGAATCATGAAAAGATCAACATAATGGTGATAATGGGGATTGGCATAAGGCATTCTCATTTAGGAAGTGGTGATTAAACGTCACCAAGACTTAGCAAAATCCAATCCTCCTTATGACTTCACTTCAAAGGCCAAATTTTATCATGTTGGGCCCAAACTTCATTCTTTTCTTCCCCAAAACATAGTGAATATGAACAAAGGTCAAGTATAACAATGTTAGACCTTCAAATAATCACACAAACTCCAATTTCACATCTCAATTTCGTCCAAATATTTTTATTGCCGAAACTTCCTCTTTTTCTTTTTTATTTCGGATCGGATTTTCTTTTATATTTTCTGTCCGAATTTTCTTCTTTTCTCTTCTTTTATTCGGCAACACCTTTTCTTTTCTTAATAATTGGACAAGATCACCCCACACTTACTTCAAAACATCACATCAATTCACACATTCCATTAAATTTTACCAAGTCTTGATAACAATGGTAAGGTTAAACTGTTCTAAGCTCAAGGAAAGTGTGTCAAGGTGATGAAATAAATGGCTCAATGTCGGCTCAAGGGGGTTAAAACTAAGGAGTCCCACGACGGGCACAAATTAGGCATAAGCTTTGTTTGGCATTGGTGGTAATCCTATTATGATCTTTTCAATCCTTTTCAAAATCAAGGCGTTTCATGAATAATAGTCTCAAAAATTGTCAAGAACAAGTTTTAGCATTCTAGAGTTCATTAAAATCTACGGCACATAGTCATTGAATGTTCAAAGAATGATGAAGTTTTGAAAAATTCTGCCCATTTTTATCACTCAAGAAGAAAGGTATATGGCAATCAAAGCTCACAAAGGTTATTATGGAACAAAATCAACACAACATACATGCTTCTTACACAATTAAGTTCAAGTCTCAAATGTTCATACCAATCACAAAGTCCATGAAACTCACAATTATTTTCAAGATTATGCAAAACCATCATCTATGTACTAAAGATATAATCATCATAGACTATTTAGGGGCACCTAAGACTCAAAATTAAAACAAAAATTTAAAAAGCAACGAAATTAATGACAAAAAGCAACGAAATTTTTTTTTTTTTTTTTTAATTTTTCTGATTTTTCTGATTTTTTATTTTCTTTTCTTTTTAAGACTCAAAACAAAAACAAACATGTGAAACATGTATCCCTACCCCACACTTAGAAAATTACATTGTCCTCAATGTACACATAAATTATGTAGTAATTTCTAAGCATTTGATAATTCACAAGTTCCACATTTATACAATTCAACCAAAAAGAGTTTAGGGTTTAGAAATTCAAACTCTCGTAGACGGCTCCTTCACACTTTTGGTTGAAATGGGTTGTCTCCCATGCAGCGCTTAATGTTTATAGTCTACTCAGCCTAGACTCTTCTCCATATCATCAGGATCTTGGTGCGTCTCTAAATTGTATCTCCTCAATGGTGTGCTCCTCAAAAGGTTCGTAGTAAGGCTTAAGTCGATGACCATTCACCTTGAACGCTTTTCCTGTTTCAATACTTTGAATTTCTATAGCACCATGAGAAAACACATTAGTAACAATATAAGGACCAGCCCAACGAGTACGCAATTTTCCAGGAAATAATCTAAGACGAGAATGATACAACAAGACTTTTTGACCAATATGAAACTTTTTGCCTCTTATCATCTTGTCATGAACCAATTTCGTCTTCTCCTTGTAAATCCACGCAGCATCATATGCATCATTTCTGATTTCCTCAAGCTCGCTCAACTGTAATTTCCTGTGAAGTCCAGCCTTGTCAAGCTCCATGTTGAATTGCTTGACCGCCCACCATGCCTTGTGCTCCAACTCTACTGGAAGATGGCACGCCTTGCCATATGTAAGCCGAAATGGAGACATCCCAATGGGTGTCTTGTATGCCGTTCTGTAAGCCCAAAGTGCATCATCAAGTCTGTCACTCCAATCTTTCCTTGATGGGCCCACAGTTTTCTCCAATATGCTCTTAATCTCTCTGTTGGACACTTCTGCCATTCCGCTCGTCTGAGGATGATAAGGTGTGGATACCTTATGGGTGACTCCATATCTTCTAAGTAAAGCCTCTATTGTTCTGTTGCAGAAATGAGAACCTCCATCGCTTATAAGCACACGAGGTACTCCAAACCTGGAAAATATGTTAGTTCTCAAGAAACCTGCAACAACTTTAGAATCATTAGTCCTTGTGGCTTTCGCCTCCACCCATTTAGACACATAATTAACAGCCAACAAGATATATAGAAAGCCCTTAGATGAAGGAAAAGGTCCCATAAAATCTATACCCCATACATCAAATATTTCGACAAAGATCATATAAGTAAGGGGCATTTGGTCTCTCTTACCAATGTTACCTGTCCTTTGGCACCTATCACATGTCATACAAAATGTGTATGCATCCTTAAAAATCGTGGGCCAATAGAATCCGTGATAGGAGCATAAAATGCGACGTTCTTAATATGTTTTTATCCCCATTTATGCATTTCTTATCCCTTATTGTTGTAATATAGAGTCATTGAGTCATGTTAGAGTCATTGGCAAGTGTTGGTGAATAAATTGAGCTAAAAATGCAGAAATGTCGATTTTTGAAGAGTTTTAGTTTAAGTAGGACTCCTTGTTGTACTAGGAATCCTGTTTGGACTAGGAAACCTGTTTTGACTAGGAAACTTGTCGGAATTGATTTCTTTATCTTTCGTCGTTTCTAATATTTGTGTGGATCGGTTTTGTGCTATAAATTGATAAAAATGTATAATTGTGGTGGAGTCCTTATTGAACTAGGATTCCTAATGAGAGTTTGATTGCAACTAGGACTCCTTTTTCAAGTAGAATTCTATTTGGAAAAGGAATCCTTACTAAAGTAGGAATCCCAGTTGGATAAGGATTCTACGAGTTTGAGTCCTAATTGAAGTCTACGAGTGCAGAGTTTTAGTCGAACAAGGAGTCTACAAACGCTCGACGTTTTTGAATCGTCGAAAGAATTTCATTGAAAATACAACTCCTTGTTGGACTAGGATTCCTTATCTACTTAGGACTCTTACTCATGATAATTGTGCTACATATTTTTGTCTTCTTCTTGATTTATTTCATGATCATATTTTCAGGAAATCATGAGAAGACAATGGAAGAATATTCGGCAAGAAAATGTTGATGCTTGGCGTGTGGAACAAGAATTAGAATCCAAAATGGATTTGGAAACTTTCCTAATCTCCTAACCTTACCTATTACATATATGTCTTTTTAAGACATCATTTGTCTAGATTAGGACAAGTTTAATACATGGATTAATTGTGTATCTCTTTTCTTTATTTTCAGATATTACTTGGAGATAAAGAAGGAGATATTATCTTTATCAAAGATAATTTTCGGCAAAGAAGGAGACTTGTTGTCGTGTGACTTCAAGGAGGATGAATCGGATTCAAATACTTCAAGGCCGGCCAAGAGGATGATTTAAAGAAGATTTAATTCTATTTTCTTATAGAATTTCGGAAGTGAAGAAAAGAAAAGAGGATTCTTTGCGTGAAGATAAAGAGGAAGAAACCAACTTGGTTTTGGTTTCTTTTGTGCCGTGCATCCTATTCAGAAATATTATGGGAGATTAATTCCGATTTTCATTGGATTATTTCTTGGATAATGCATGGATTAGAGATTAAATGGAGGAGGACTTTCGGCAGAATTAAAAGAGAACTTGGCATGGAACGAACTTGGACTTGATCAAAGCTACATGCATTAGCTTGTTGCCGAATCAAAGAATTATTTGAAGAACAAAAGAAGAGATAATTCGGCAACACTTATTGAAGAAAAAGAAGACTTTTGTGCCGAATTACAAACCAAGATAGAATCGGTTTCTTGAAGATAAAGCTTTGCCGAACTCCATCACCTTGTGAGTTTCGGTTTTCTTGAGAGATCAAGATTGCCGAACCCTAGTCTCATCCTTCCTCTATATATAGCTCGGCATTGTGTTTAGAAAATCATCTCCCTTTCCTCACTTAAACCTTGCCGAATCCCTGCCATTTTATTTTCAGAAATTGTACCAAGAATTTCTTGCCGAATCCACCTCCCATCCTTCACAAAAAATTCAACCTCCACCAATCCTTGCCGAATCTACATAAGGTTGTAACATGGATTGTATTTCATTGGCTTTTAATTCTTTGTATTTAAACATACTTTTGTCTATGAAATATGTTTTAATTCCTGAATTTATTTTTGGTATTGATAATCATATATGGGATCTTCGGATCTTTGTTATAAATGTTTGGGAATTTTGTATATGATTGCCGATTTATGCATGTGATGTGATTAAATATGTTTTATGGACAGCAAGCTTTAGCATGTTTCTTGATTTTAATTAGGTTTATTTCCTTAATTCGTGTGGAACCGAAGGAGATGTTTAGATGCACTCGAAAGGCCATGAGTGTTATCTAGATGTTGAATTCATATTCCGATTTAATACATGTTGATTCACACGCGTTGTTGGTTTTGACATGTATTAATCTAAGGGTAAGAGTAATTATGGAAATTTACATGTCGATGTGAGATGGGTGATGCCATACTTGCTAACATGTTCCAATTCGAAAATATGTGCTTATGTGCTATTTGTGTTTAATTTACATGCGTTGTGTTGTTAAACCGATTAGTACCATGTTTAGGATTGCGCGCGTTTCGGATTCTAAATACTTATGATGTCTTGATAATTAGGATATGCTGCGTTGGCCCTAATTAAATTGGAGCTTAATTAATCTTGAAATCGTTATATGTTTGCTGCCCCTATTACTTGTTTTAATTTTATTGCATGTGTAATGAGATTTGTGTTTGGTGATTGTGTGAAAGGTGATGATCAATTGTATATAGTAATTTAGGTTTTAAATTTCGTAAAAAATAGGTAAATAATAGATAAAAATTTCGACAACCCCCTTTTATACAATGCTTTGTGTGATTGAAAGCCCTTGATTTCCCCGGATAGAACGATCCCTACTTGTCCTAACTACAATTGACAAAAGAAGGGTATTATTTGTATGAGATTGTTTTGCAGGTACAAATTGTGCACGCATGTGATCCCATCAGTTTTTGGCGCCGTTGCCGGGGAAATTATAATATTTTGATTCATAAAGTGTTGTTTGTAACTTTGTATATTTGTAAATTATTTAATTTTTGCAATAGTTTTGGGATATGTATTAATAGGATTTTCGGAAGTGTAATAGTAAATAGGGTTTTCCTTTTCCGATTTTTATTTTTGTTTTTGGTTTTTGGTTTTTGTTCTTAATTGCCTATTTGTATGTTTTATTGTGATTGTTGTACATTTAGATAATTTCTAGGAAGATGGTAGTTTTTGTGTATGCTTGTAGTTTATTGTAGTTTCTAAAGTGTAACATGTAGGTGAAGCCTCTTTTGTTGATCATAACCAAAACCCTTCATACGAGTGATGCCATGTTAGGTATGTTTTTGTGTAGATTGGGAAACGGGCCCTGCAATGTTGGAATTAGTCCATCGTTGGCCCCCCACGCATAAAGACGCTAACTTGGTATTATTTTTATGAGGTTGAGGGCGGTTTTAATCAACACTTGTAGACCGCTAGGACCCGAGTTTATTTTACAAAGTATAGGGCAAGTTATTTTCATTGATTGGTGCGAGGTTTGTAAAACTGGTTCTCAAGACCCATAGACTGATGATCATTCTCGGTGAGTGAGTCGATAGGGGACTTGTCCTCCGTGGTTAAAAACTTTGAGACCTGCCTTGTTCCTAAAGAGAGTTTACTCTCCGTGAATCTTAACGACATCGCCTTAGAAAAGTAAAGTATGCTCGACCTAGACAACAGCTTGTGCCGAAGCATCACCTCACTTTAGACGCTAGAAAATAACTTGAGCATATGTGGAATCTATTTTTCTTCAAAAGATAAAATTCGTCTTTAATTTTTGAGGTATATCGGATCAAGCATGATACTACCAGGGGCTGCATCAGTCCATTGCACTGTTAACTCCTCTGCTCCACGTACCTCAAATTTTAAAGTTGTGTGAATAAAAGACACCTAGAAATCCTAAGTTTCGGCAATTATAATACTTACATAATCGATGTAATCTAAAAACCAAACCAACATAGATACTTGTACAAAATTTTCGTGTGCTTTGCATAACTAGTTTAAATTGTTAGGGAGTTTTAAAAGTCTATTTGTGTTGAGTTTATTTATGGTTTTGAGGGGAAGAGGAATAGGTAAGGTCACTAATGTTGATATTAGCCTTAACCCTTCATACTAGCGCTTGCGTTTTTATGAGGTTGAGGGCGGCTTTTATGCACTTTAGTGGTACTGACAACACAAGGTTCTCAACAGAGTAAGGGGCATTCATAGTTCGTTTGTTCTAATTTTGGTATTGAGGTTTGTTTAACTAGATCTCAAGGCCCACAGACTGATGTTCATTCTTGGTGAGTGAGTCGATAGGGAGTTCGCTCTCCGTGGTGTCCAACAACGAGTCTTGCCTCACTCCATTATTAGTACTTTCGTTCTAGCCTTCTGAAACCACGGAATCTTGTGTCTAGTCGATAGACCTAGGCCGCACGTCCACCGAGCTTCAGAACCTTAAATGAGTTTGATATGAGTAAATTTTTAATCTCACAAGAAAATGTTTCTTGGTTTGAATTTTCGAGGTATATCGGAATAAGCATGATACTACCGGGGGCTGTATCAGTCCATTGCACCGTTATCTCTTCTGCTCCACGTACTTTGAAAATTCAAACAAATCATATAGCAATTTAACTAGGGATACATAAAACACATTTTTCTTTTGTTTATACTTGTGAAATTGTGTGAGCCTTATTTGTAAATTTTCGTGTGATATACATCTTTGAAATATACTTGTAACTCTTTCGTGTAACATTACTTACAAATTTACGTTTGTCATTATACATATACACGTTGAACTTTTATGTGATATATTGCGAATTTTTCATACACTTATACATACTTTAAATTTCATGTAACATTCTTACATTTTGTTACTTGAATTTACGTTAACATACTTGTGTAATATATTTACCCTAACACTAATTGTTACATGCTAACTATACACGTTTGTTTTTCTTTATAAATTCATTGATTAAACACCTCGAAATTTTAATAATTTCAGGTACATGAATCTTGGTTGGTCACAAGAAATTGAGGACAGATTGAAAAGAATTTGCAACCAAGAAGAGGAAGAGCCAGTTTTGCCGAGCACTTCTACACCAGAACATCAGTTTGTTTCTCCCACCTCATCACTTTTTGACCGAAATTTTGTTGCACCACCATCACCATTTCCATCAGAAGCTTCGTGTGAACTTAACCCTTTGTTTCACGAAGAACCAGAATTTGAGCTACTCCAAAGTCCCATACCAATTCAGTACTTGAACTTTGATTTACCTGATCCTACATTCAGAATGACTTCACTAAGAGAGGAGAACGGACAGGTAGATGCGCCACAAGGAGGAGTAGTAAGGCCAAGTAATGTAACATATCCTGCAGTTGCACCTGGCAAGTCAGGAGAATTTGAGCTGAAGGGTGGATTTATCCACCAATTGCCTAAGTTTTATGGACTCAGTGGAGAGGATCCCAACCGCCATATTCAGAAGTTCGAATTTAGATGCGAGTCAATGTGCCCAACTGGGGCAGATTTGCAACATGTGAGAATGAAGGCATTCCCTTTTTCACTTGAGGATAGGGCGCAAGAGTGGTTTTATGCTATACCACCTGGGAAGATGGTTTCTTGGACAACAATGGTGAGAGAATTTCTCACAAAATACTTTCCATCATCAAGGGTGACGCAGATCAGAAAGGAGATCACCTCGATCAGACAAGAGCCAGATGAGAGCTTTGATGTGTACTATGATAGGTACAAGGCTTTGGTGGCAACGTGTCCTAATCATGGGATACGTGAGGGTCTTCTACTACAATACTTTTATGAAGGGTTGCGTCCCTTGGAGAGAAGGTTTCTAGATTCAGCAGCTGGTGGATCTTTAATGGAGAAAAGCAGAGAGGAGGTTAAGAATCTGTTGGAAATGCATTTCACCAATCAACAACAATTCGGGTCTACTTCCTCTAGGCGAGTCAGTGAGGCCAGCGGTTATGAGGAATCAAGTGTTGTCAAGGAACTCAAGGAAGATGTGGGGAAACTCACTCAGATGATGTCCCAGTTTATGAAGCAGAAACATGCCCAAGTCTGTGGGGTGTGTAGCATGGAGGGGCATTCGTCAGATGTGTGTCCACAAGTTGGTGGAGGTGATAATTTTGAGGAAGCCAATGCAATTGGTTTTCAGGGGCAGCAACGTTCCAACTTCCCCAACTTCAACCCCAGATTTAATGATCACCCAAATTTTAGGTGGGCCAACAACAACAATGTGCAGAACCCTACACCTATAGCGCCACCACAAGCTAATCAAGGAGGAATGGTGTTTCAACCAAGACCTCAAGGGCAATTCCAGGGATATGTAAGACCTCAGCAGCAGCAATTCTACAACAATGCTCAAGCATCATCAAACCCTAATTATGATGCAATGCTGAAATCTTTGAATGATGCAACTCACACATTGTTGCAATCCACTACTTCCAATACCAAGGACATTTCTGAGTTGAAGAATCAGATGGGGAAGGTTGTGGATTTCATGGGGCAAATCCAAGAACAAGGAAGATTACCTGGTGGGGTGATTAAAAACCCCAAGAATGAGCAAGCAAATGCAATTACCACAAGGAGTGGTAAAATCTTGGAGGGGCCGTCACTAAGGAAGGCTGATGACGTGATGATGGATTGTAATGAGGATGATGCCGTGTCCAACAAAGAGACACACGGCAATGATGATGCAATTGCCGATGGTGTTAGTGCCGAGCATGACAAGGTGACACACGGCAATGATGGTACTTTACACGGCAACAAGGCTGACAAGACTGGTGAACCGAGCAAAGCTGAGCTCGAGAAAATGAAGAATAGGGACATGGAAAAAGATCCCGCTACCTCAGAGACACACAAGGTGAATAATTCTGACTCAAGTGGTTTAGTTAATGCTAACCAATCTTCTTGTTTGCCTTTTCCTTCTAGGTTTGCCAAATCAAAGAAGGAGAAATCAGATGAGGAGCTACTTGATATATTCAGGCGTGTGGAGGTGAATATTCCCCTTTTGGAATGCATCAAG
This sequence comes from Potentilla sterilis, assembly GCA_963682095.1. Classification (NCBI taxonomy): domain Eukaryota; kingdom Viridiplantae; phylum Streptophyta; class Magnoliopsida; order Rosales; family Rosaceae; genus Potentilla; species Potentilla sterilis. Next base: position 23,871,716 of record OY821763.1, on the reverse strand, counting down.
CAGATTCCAAAGTATGCCAAGTTCTTAAAAGAGCTATGCACAACAAGAAGGCATACAAGGGAGGAGCAGGTGGTGAAGATGAGTGAGACGGTCTCAGCCGTTCTCCAAAGAAAGCTCCCACCTAAAATGAAAGACCCTGGCAGCTTTTCTGTGCCATGTAAAATCGGACAACAATATTTTGATAAAGTTTTGCTAGACTTAGGGGCTTCGATTAATGTAATGCCTTATAATGTGTTTAAGTCCCTAGGGTTAGGCGAGTTGAAAAAGGACAATGTAATAATTCAACTTGCCGATAGGTCTAACAAATATCCTGAGGGATATGTTGAGGATGTTCTTGTGCAGGTAAATAATCTGATATTTCCTGCAGATTTCTATGTGCTTCAAATGGAAGAGTCGCCCCTAAATTCCACTCAACTTTTGTTGGGGCGACCATTTATGAGGACAGCAAGAACGAAAATTGATGTGGCTGAAGGCAACCTCACCATGGAGTTCGATGGTGAAGTGATTGGCTTCAATATCTTTGAGGCCATGAGGTATCCAATTTCTGATTTAAAACCTTGCTATAATGTTGATGTAGTTGATTCTATTGCGCAGGTTTTATCAGAAACTTTGGATCAATAGCAACTAGCTATTGAGCAAGGGGCCGGAATTGACACCAATGGGGAAAGGATGACCAAGGAGGAACGGCTCAAGCTTGAGCCGAGCCTAATGCATATTGTTGCCGAGCTAGAGGCAGCATCCCACGTGAAAAAGCAATGTAAGTATATGTCAATTCCCATTTCCACTAATAAAATTTTACCATCCGTGGAGCAGGCCCCTATTTTAGAACTCAAGTTGCTTCCGGATCATTTGAAGTATGTGTACTTGGGAGACGATGACACACTACCAGTTATTGTGTCATCACAGCTGAGTGAGCAGCAGGAAGCACGTTTGACTAGCATGCTGAAAAGGAACAGGACCGCCATTGGATGGACGTTGGCGGATATCAAGGGAATCAGCCCTACAACTTGTGTCCATAGGATCTTGCTTGAGGAAGGAGCCAAGCCTACTAGGGAGGGTCAGAGACGATTACACCCCCCCATGATGAAGATTGTGAAGGACGAGGTGATCAAATTGCTGGATTGTGGAGTCATTTACCCCATTTCAGATAGCCAGTGGATTGCACCTGTCCAGGTTGTACCCAAGAAGAGTGGAGTCACAGTTGTGAAGAACGACAAGGATGAACTCGTGCCCCAACGATTGGTGACAGGTCATAGGATGTGTATCGACTACAGGAAGTTGAATGCTACTACACGCAAAGATCACATGCCTTTGCCTTTCATGGACCAGATGTTGGAGAGACTAGCTGGGCACGAATTCTATTGCTTCTTGGATGGGTACAGCGGTTACAATCAGATATGCATTCACCCAGATGATCAGGAGAAGACGACGTTCACATGTCCCTTTGGTACGTTTGCCTATCGACACATGCCTTTTGGTTTATGCAACGCACCAGGTACATTCCAACGTTGTATGTATTCCATTTTCAGCGATTATATTGAGAATATCATTGAAGTCTTTATGGATGATTTTAGTGTTTATGGAAAAGACTTTGATGCATGTTTAGAGAATTTGGAATTAATCCTGAAAAGATGTGTAGAGACTAACCTTGTACTTAATTGGGAAAAATGTCATTTCATGGTAAAACAAGGGATAGTTCTAGGACACATTATATCTGCAAAGGGTATTGAGGTAGATAGGGCCAAGATTGATATTATGCTTCACTTACCCTCCCCTACAACTGTAAGGGAGGTACGTTCGTTTCTTGGCCCTGCAGGATTTTATAGGAGGTTCATCAAGAATTTTTCGTTGGTGGCCAAGCCTATTTGTGCTCTCTTGCAGAAGGATGTTCCATTCATATGGGACAAAGGGTGTGAAGATGCATTTTTGAGGTTGAAGGAATTGTTGACGTCAGCACCAATTATGGCGCCACCAGATTGGACATTACCATTTGAGATCATGTGTGATGCTTCAGACTATGCAGTTGGAGCAGTGCTTGGACAGAGAAAAGAGAAGAGGCCGATTGCTATATATTATGCCTCTAGAACTTTGAATGATGCTCAATTAAATTACTCTACAACTGAGAAAGAATTGTTGGCTGTAATTTTTGCTTTAGAAAAATTTCGTTCATATCTTTTGAATTCTAAAGTAACTGTTTATTCTGATCATGCAGCCTTAAGATATTTGATGAAGAAGAAGGACGCCAAGCCACGCTTGATTCGATGGATTCTCTTACTTCAAGAGTTTGACATCGAGATCAAGGACAAGAAAGGGAGCGAAAATGTTGTGGCGGATCACTTGAGCAGAATTGTGAGAGAAGAGGAAACGTTACCACTTCAGGAAACTTTCCCAGATGAGCAGCTTTTTCGAGTGGACACAAAAGAACCTTGGTATGCAGACATTGTCAATTATTTAGTTACTAAAACTTTTCCAAGTACATGTTTGCAGGCAGCCAAGACAAGGATCAAAAAGAATGCAAGGCACTACATATGGGATGATCCCTATCTATGGAGGACGTGTAGTGATCAAGTGATTAGACGTTGTGTGCCACAAGAGGAGCATAGGCCGATCCTAGCATTTTGCCACAATGAGGCGTGTGGAGGACATTTTGGAGCTAAGAGGACAGCGCTCAAGGTATTAGAAAGCGGTTTTTATTGGCCCACGATTTTCAAGGATGCATACACATTTTGTATGACATGTGATAGGTGCCAAAGGACAGGTAACATTGGTAAGAGAGACCAAATGCCCCTTACTTATATGATCTTTGTTGAAATATTTGATGTATGAGGTATAGATTTTATGGGACCTTTTCCTTCATCTAAGGGCTTTCTTTATATCTTGTTGGCTGTTGATTATGTGTCTAAATGGGTGGAGGCGAAAGCCACAAGGACTAATGATTCTAAAGTTGTTGCAGGTTTCTTGAGAACTAACATATTTTCCAGGTTTGGAGTACCTCGTGTGCTTATAAGCGATGGTGGTTCTCATTTCTGCAACAGAACAATAGAGGCTTTGCTCAGAAGATATGGAGTCACCCATAAGGTATCCACACCTTATCATCCTCAGACGAGCGGAATGGCGGAAGTGTCCAACAGAGAGATCAAGAGCATATTGGAGAAAACTGTGGGCCCATCAAGGAAAGACTGGAGCGACAGACTTGATGATGCACTTTGGGCTTACAGAACGGCATATAAGACACCCATTGGATGTCTCCATTTCGGCTTACATATGGCAAGGCGTGCCATCTTCCAGTAGAGTTGGAGCACAAGGCATGGTGGGGCGGTCAAGCAATTCAACATGGAGCTTGACAAGGCTGGACTTCACAGGAAATTACAGTTGAGCGAGCTTGAGGAAATCAGAAATGATGCATATGATGCTGCGTGGATTTACAAGGAGAAGACGAAATTGGTTCATGACAAGATGATAAGAGGCAAAAAGTTTCATATTGGTCAAAAAGTCTTGTTGTATCATTCTCGTCTTAGATTATTTCCTGGAAAATTGCGTTCTCGTTGGGCTGGTCCTTATATTGTTACTAATGTTTTCTCTCATGGTGCTATTGAAATTCAGAGTATTGAATCAGGAAAAGCGTTCAAGGTGAATGGTCATCGACTTAAGCCTTACTACGAACCTTTTGAGGAGCACACCATTGAGGAGATACAATTCAGAGACGCACCAAGATCCTGATGATATGGAGAAGAGTCTAGGCTGAGTAGACTATAAACATTAAGCGCTGCATGGGAGGCAACCCATTTCAACCAAAATTGTGAAGGAGCCGTCTATGAGAGTTTGAATTTCTAAACCCTAAACTCTTTTTGGTTGAATTGTATAAATGTGGGACTTGTGATTTATCATATGCTTAGAAATTACTACATAATATGTGTACATTGAGGACAATGTAATTTTCTAAGTGTGGGGTAGGGATACATGTTTCACATGTTTGTATTTGTTTTGAGTTTTTGTTTTGAGTCATAAAAGAAAAGAAAATAAAAAATCAGAAAATCAGAAAAATTAAAAAAATTTCGGTGCTTTTTGTCTTTATTTTCGTTGCTTTTTAATTTTTTTTTTTTATTTTTGAGTCTTAGGTGCCCCTAAATAGTCTATGATGATTATATCTTTGAATGCATAGATGATGGTTTTGCATAATCTTTAAAATAATTGTGAGTTTCATGGACTTTGTGATTAGTATGAACATTTGAGACTTGCACTTAATTGTGTAATAAGCAGGTATGTTTGTGTTGATTTTGTTCCATAATAACCTTTGTGAGCTTTGATGCCAAATACTTTCTTCTTGAGTGATAAAAATGGGCAGAATTTCTCAAAACTTCATTATTCTTTGATTATTCAATGACTATGTGCCATAGCTTTTAATGAACTCTAGAATGCTAGAACTCACTCTTGACAATTTTTGAGACTATTATTCATGAAATGCCTTGATTTTGAAAAGGATTGAAAAGATCATGTTAGGATTACCACCAATGCCAAACAAAGCTTATGCCTAATTTGTGCCCGTCGTGGGACTCCTTAGTTTTAACCCCCTTGAGCCAACATTGAGCCATTTATTTCATCACCTTGATACACTTTCCTTGAACTTAGAATAGTTTATCCTTACCATTGTTGTCAAGACTTGGTAAAATTTAATTGAAATTTGTGAATTGATGTGATGTTGAGAAGTAAGTGTGGGGTGATCTTGTCCAATTATTGAGAAAAGAAAATGTATTGCCGAACAAAATAAAAAGAAAGGAAAAATCGGATAGAAAAAGAAGAAAAAGAATTGATCCGAGAAAAAGAAAAATTAATTATTTCGGCAATGAAGAATGTTTTGGACGAAATTTTATGGTGAAATTGGAGTTTGTGTGATAATTGAAGGTCTATTGTTGTTATATTTGACCTTTGTCCATAATCACTATGTTATGGGGAAGAAAAGAATGAAGTTTGGGCCCAACATGATAAAATTTGGTCCTTTTGAAGTGAAGTCATAAGGAGGATTTAATTTTGCCAAGTCTTGGTGACGTTTAATCACCACATCCTAAATGTGAATGCCTTATGCCAATCCCCATTATCACCTTTATGTTGATCTTTTCATGATTCTTAAAATGGGTGAACTTTGATTTGTGGAGATTTTTGTCAAGAATTGAGCATATGGCTTTGGTTCATTTGTGCACATAGTTGTTATATGAAGTTTTTCCTGAAATATTAATTCACAAAGTGCTTTTATTTGATGAAATATGTGAGCTATTTGTTGCCTTACAATCTGTTCTCTTGCATATACTTTGAGTGAATTGCCATATCATGAGTGAAAAGAAGAGAGTATGCCTAGTGAGGAGGATGAAATCAACATAACATATCATTGCTTGTGATTTTCGTTTCTTACTTGTTCATGCTATGATACATGTCTATGACGCTTGGGATTATTGTGCTTACATCGAATGCTTAACTTGAAAGCTATGTGTTTAAAGATCCTGAGACAATCATTTTAGGGGCTGTAGTGTTGAGTCTTTTTATTTGTTTTGCTAAGGGACTAGCAAAGGCTAAGTGTGGGGTAGTTGATAGGAGCATAAAATGCGACGTTCTTAATATGTTTTTATCCCCATTTATGCATTTCTTATCCCTTATTGTTGTAATATAGAGTCATTGAGTCATGTTAGAGTCATTGGCAAGTGTTGGTGAATAAATTGAGCTAAAAATGCAGAAATGTCGATTTTTGAAGAGTTTTAGTTTAAGTAGGACTCCTTGTTGTACTAGGAATCCTGTTTGGACTAGGAAACCTGTTTTGACTAGGAAACTTGTCGGAATTGATTTCTTTATCTTTCGTCGTTTCTAATATTTGTGTGGATCGGTTTTGTGCTATAAATTGATAAAAATGTATAATTGTGGTGGAGTCCTTATTGAACTAGGATTCCTAATGAGAATTTGATTGCAACTAGGACTCCTTTTTCAAGTAGAATTCTATTTGGAAAAGGAATCCTTACTAAAGTAGGAATCCCAGTTGGATAAGGATTCTACGAGTTTGAGTCCTAATTGAAGTCTACGAGTGAAGAGTTTTAGTCGAACAAGGAGTCTACAAACGCTCGACGTTTTTGAATCGTCGAAAGAATTTCATTGAAAATACAACTCCTTGTTGGACTAGGATTTGATAGGAGCATAAAATGCGACGTTCTTAATATGTTTTACCCCCATTTATGCATTTCTTATCCCTTATTGTTGTAATATAGAGTCATTGAGTCATGTTAGAGTCATTAGCAAGTGTTGGTGAGTAAATTGAGCTAAAAATGCAGAAATGTCGAATTTTGAAGAGTTTTAGTTTGAGTAGGACTCCTTGTTGTACTAGGAATCCTGTTTGGACTAGGAAACCTGTTTTGACTAGGAAACTTGTCGGAATTGATTTCTTTATCTTTCGTCGTTTCTAATATTTGTGTGGAGTCGTTTTGTGCTATAAATGTTAAAAATGCATAATTATGGTGGAGTCCTTATTGAACTAGGATTCCTAATAAGAGTTTGATTGTGACTAGGACTCCTTTTTCAAGTAGAACTCTATTTGGAAAAGGAATCCTTACTAAAGTAGGAATCCCAGTTGAATAAGGATTCTACGAGTTTGAGTCCTAATTGAAGTCTACGAGTTGAAGAATCTTAGTCGAACAAGGAGTCTACAAATGCTCGACGTTTTTGAATCGTCGAAAGAATTTCATTGAAAATTCAACTCCTTGTTGAACTAGGATTCCTTATCTATCTAGGACTCTTACTCATAACAATTATGCTACATCTTTTTATCTTCTTTTTAATTTATTTCTTATTCTTATTTTTCAGGAATTAAAGAGAAGATAATTGGGAGAATCTTGGAATTATTTCGGCAAGGAAGGAGTTCTTGCCGTGTGAATAAAGAAATAAGAAGTCAAATTGGATTTGGATTTCCCTTTGTGCCGTGCAACATAAAATCGGAATCTTGGAATTAATTTCCGATTTTCCTTGTGTTTTTCTTGGATGATACACGGTTCAAAGAAAGAAAAGAAGAAGTGTTGTTCTTGGACTCTTTATTGCCGGCCAAAATGAGAGATAAAAGGAAGAATTTATTTGCTTTTACAAGGATAATTCGGATTTAACTTGAGAGAAAGGAGGAGGACTTTTTGTGGGACACTTCAAGGCCGGCAACAACTTGGAATTAATGAAGAATTCTTTGGTCGAATGTGGACAATATTTCAAGCATGATTCATGGTTAATTTCTGAATTACTTGGTGATTAATTCAAGAGATAAATAGAAGATTTATTCAGCAATTATCCAATAGAAGATTGAAGAGATTAAAAGAGAAAAGCTTGGGATGAACTTGGACTTAATTGAAGCCTTGTACAATACTTGTTGCCGAATTAAAGAGAAGATTGAAGAGATAATTCGGTGGAAATTGCATGGAAAAGAAGAATTGGCCGAATCAAAAGAAGAAAAGGTGATTTCGGTTTCATGAAGATAATGCTTGCCGAACTCCATCACCTTGTGAGTTTCGGTTTTCTTGGTGATCAAGATTGCCGAACCCTAGCTCCCCCTTCTCTCTATAAATACCACACATTGTATTCAGAAAATCATCATCTCTCCCTCCACAAAATCCTTGCCGAATCCCTGCCAAATTATTTTCAGAAATTTTATACAAAGAGCAAAGCCGAATCCACCATTCCTCACATCAATTCGATCACCATCTCATCAATCCTTGCCGAATCTTAACCAAGGTTGTAATATGGATTGTTTTATTTTGGTTTTTGTTACTTTGTATTTAAACATAACTTTGTCTATGAAGTATGTTTTGGTTTTTGGTTTTAATTTCGGTATTGATAATCATATATGGGATCTTCGGATCTTTGTTATAATTGTTTGGATATTTTATATGTGATTGCCGAATTATATATGTGATGTGATTAAATTTGTATTATGGGCAGTAGCTTTAGCATGTTTCTTGATTTTAATTAGGTTTATTTCCTTAATTCGTGGGGAACCGAAGGAGATGTTTAGATGCACTCGAAAGGCCATGAGTGTTATCTAGATGTTGAATTCATATTCCGATCTAATACATGTTGATTCACACGCGTTGTTGGTTTTGACATGTATTAATCTAAGGGTAAGAGTAATTATGGAAATTTACATGTCGATGTGAGATGGGTGACGCCATACTTGCTAACATGTTCCAATTCGACAATATGTGCTTATGTGCTATTTGTGTTTAATTTACATGCGTTGTGTTGTTAAACCGATTAGTACCATGTTTAGGATTGCGCGCGTTTCGGATTCTAAATACTTATGATGTCTTGATAATTAGGATATGCTGCGTTGGCCCTAATTAAATTGGAGCTTAATTAATCTTGAAATCGTTATATGTTTGCTGCCCCTATTACTTGTTTTAATTTTATTGCATGTGTAATGAGATTTGTGTTTGGTGATTGTGTGAAAGGTGATGATCAATTGTATATAATAGTTTAGGTTTTAAATTTCGTAAAAATCAGTAAATAATAGATAAAAATTTCGACAACCCCTTTTATACAATGCTTTGTGTGATTGAAAACCCTTGATTTCCCCGGATAGAACGATCCCTACTTGTCCTAACTACAATTGACAAAAGAAGGGTATTATTGGTATGAGATTGTTTTGCAGGTACAAATTGTGCACGCATGTGATCCCATCAGGATTCCTTATCTACTTAGGACTCTTACTCATGATAATTGTGCTACATATTTTTGTCTTCTTCTTGATTTATTTCATGATCATATTTTCAGGAAATCATGAGAAGACAATGGAAGAATATTCGGCAAGAAAATGTTGATGCTTGGCGTGTGGAACAAGAATTAGAATCCAAAATGGATTTGGAAACTTTCCTAATCTCCTAACCTTACCTATTACATATATGTCTTTTTAAGACATCATTTGTCTAGATTAGGACAAGTTTAATACATGGATTAATTGTGTATTTCTTTTCTTTATTTTCAGATATTACTTGGAGATAAAGAAGGAGATATTATCTTTATCAAAGATAATTTTCGGCAAAGAAGGAGACTTGTTGCCGTGTGACTTCAAGGAGGATGAATCGGATTCAAATACTTCAAGGCCGGCCAAGAGGATGATTTAAAGAAGATTTAATTCTATTTTCTTATAGAATTTCGGAAGTGAAGAAAAGAAAAGAGGATTCTTTGCGTGAAGATAAAGAGGAAGAAACCAACTTGGTTTTGGTTTCTTTTGTGCCGTGCATCCTATTCAGAAATATTATGGGAGATTAATTCCGATTTTCATTGGATTATTTCTTGGATAATGCATGGATTAGAGATTAAATGGAGGAGGACTTTCGGCAGAATTAAAAGAGAACAAGGCATGGAACGAACTTGGACTTGATCAAAGCTACATCATTAGCTTGTTGCCGAATCAAAGAATTATTTGAAGAACAAAAGAAGAGATAATTCGGCAACACTTATTGAAGAAAAAGAAGACTTTTGTGCCGAATTACAAACCAAGATAGAATCGGTTTCTTGAAGATAAAGCTTTGCCGAACTCCATCACCTTGTGAGTTTCGGTTTTCTTGAGAGATCAAGATTGCCGAACCCTAGTCTCATCCTTCCTCTATATATAGCTCGGCATTGTGTTTAGAAAATCATCTCCCTTTCCTCACTTAAACCTTGCCGAATCCCTGTCATTTTATTTTCAGAAATTGTACCAAGAATTTCTTGCCGAATCCACCTCCCATCCTTCACAAAAAATTCAACCTCCACCAATCCTTGCCGAATCTACATAAGGTTGTAACATGGATTGTATTTCATTGGCTTTTAATTCTTTGTATTTAAACAAACTTTTGTCTATGAAATATGTTTTAATTCCTGAATTTATTTTTGGTATTGATAATCATATATGGGATCTTCGGATCTTTGTTATAAATGTTTGGGAATTTTGTATATGATTGCCGATTTATGCATGTGATGTGATTAAATATGTTTTATGGACAGCAAGCTTTAGCATGTTTCTTGATTTTAATTAGGTTTATTTCCTTAATTCGTGTGGAACCGAAGGAGATGTTTAGATGCACTCGAAAGGCCATGAGTGTTATCTAGATGTTGAATTCATATTCCGATTTAATACATGTTGATTCACACGCATTGTTGGTTTTGACATGTATTAATCTAAGGGTAAGAGTAATTATGGAAATTTACATGTCGATGTGAGATGGGTGACGCCATACTTGCTAACATGTTCCAATTCGACAATATGTGCTTATGTGCTATTTGTGCTTAATTTACATGCGTTGTGTTGTTAAACCGATTAGTACCATGTTTAGGATTGCGCGCGTTTCGGATTCTAAATACTTATGATGTCTTGATAATTAGGATATGCTGCGTTGGCCCTAATTAAATTGGAGCTTAATTAATCTTGAAATCGTTATATGTTTGCTGCCCCTATTACTTGTTTTAATTTTATTGCATGTGTAATGAGATTTGTGTTTGGTGATTGTGTGAAAGGTGATGATCAATTGTATATAGTAATTTAGGTTTTAAACTTCGTAAAAAATAGGTAAATAATAGATAAAAATTTCGACAACCCCCTTTTATACAATGCTTTGTGTGATTGAAAGCCCTTGATTTCCCCGGATAGAACGATCCCTACTTGTCCTAACTACAATTGACAAAAGAAGGGTATTATTTGTATGAGATTATTTTGCAGGTACAAATTGTGCACGCATGTGATCCCATCAATCCGCTTTCTAATACCTTGAGGGCTGTCCTCTTAGCTCCAAAGTGTCCTCCACACGCCTCATTGTGGCAAAATGCAAGGATCGGCCTATGCTCCTCTTGTGGCACACAACGTCTAATCACTTGATCACTACACGTCCTCCATAGATAGGGATCATCCCATATGTAGTGTCTTGCATTCTTTTTAATCCTTGTCTTGGCTGCCTGCAAACATGTACTTGGAAAAGTTTTAGTAAATAAATAATTGACAATGTCTGCATACCAAGGTTCTTTTGTGTCCACTCGAAAAAGCTGCTCATCTGGGAAAGTTTCCTGAAGTGGCAACGTTTCCTCCTCTCTCACAATTCTGCTCAAGTGATCCGCCACAACATTTTCGCTCCCCTTCTTGTCCTTGATCTCGATGTCAAACTCTTGGAGTAAGAGAATCCATCGAATCAAGCGTGGCTTAGCATCTTTCTTTTTCATCAAATATCTTAAGGCTGCATGATCAGAATATACAATCACTTTAGAATTCAAAAGATATGAACGAAATTTTTCTAAAGCAAATATCACAGCCAACAATTCTTTTTCCGTTGTAGAGTAATTTAATTGAGCATCATTAAGTGTGCGCGAAGCATAATAAATGGCATTTGGCTTCTTCTCTTTTCTCTGTCCAAGCACTGCTCCAACTGCATAGTCAGAAGCATCACACATGATCTCAAATGGCAATGTCCAATCTGGTGGCGCCATAATAGGTGCTGACGTCAACAACTTCTTCAACATGACAAATGCATCTTCACACCCTTTGTCCCATATGAATGGAACATCCTTCTGCAAGAGGGCACAAATAGGCTTGGCCACCAACGAAAAATCCTTGATGAACCTCCTATAAAATCCTGCATGGCCAAGAAACGAACGTACCTCCCTTACAGTTGTAGGGGAGGGTAAGTGAAGCATAATATCAATCTTGGCCCTAACTACCTCAATACCCTTTGCAGAAATAATGTGTCCTAAAACTATCCCTTGTGTTACCATAAAATGACATTTTTCCCAATTAAGTACAAGGTTAGTTTCTACACATCTTATCAGGATTAATTCCAAATTCTCTAAACATGCATCAAAGTCTTTTCCATAAACGCTAAAATCATCCATAAAGACTTCAATGATATTCTCAATATAATCGCTGAAAATGGAATACATACAACGTTGAAATGTACCTGGTGCGTTGCATAAACCAAAAGGCATGCGTCGATAAGCAAACGTACCAAAGGGACATGTGAACGTTGTCTTTTCCTGATCATCTGGGTGAATGCATATCTGATTGTATCCGCTGTACCCATCCAAGAAGCAATAGAATTTGTGCCCAGCTAATCTCTCCAACATCTGGTCCATGAAAGGCAAAGGCATGTGATCCTTTCGAGTAGTAGCATTCAACTTTCTGTAGTCGATACACATCCTGTGACCTGTCACCAATCGTTGGGGCACGAGTTCATCCTTGTCATTCTTCACAACCGTGACTCCACTCTTCTTAGGTACAACTTGGACAGGTGCAATCCACTGGCTATCTGAGATGGGATAAATGACTCCACAATCCAGCAATTTGATCACCTCGTCCTTCACAATCTTCATCATAGGGGGGTGTAATCGTCTCTGACCCTCCCTAGTAGGCTTGGCTCCTTCCTCAAGCAAGATCCTATGGACACAAGTTGTAGGGCTGATTCCCTTGATATCCGCCAACGTCCATCCAATGGCGGTCTTGTTCCTCTTCAGCATGCTAGTTAACCGTGCTTCCTGCTGCTCACTCAGCTGTGATGACACAATAACTGGTAGTGTGTCATCGTCTCCTAAGTACACATACTTCAAATGATCTGGAAGCACCTTGAGTTCTAAAATAGGGGCCTGTTCCACAGATGGTAAAATTTTATTAGTGGAAATGGGAATTGACATATACTTACATGACTTTTTAATGTGGGGCGTTGCCTCTAGCTCGGCAACAATGTTCATTATGCTCGGCTCAAGTTTGAGCCGTGCCTCCTTGGTCATCTTTTCCCCATTTGTGTCAATTCCGGCCCCTTGCTCAATAGCTAGTTGCTATTGATCCAAAGTTTCTGATAAAACCTGCGCAATAGAATCAACTACATCAATATTATAGCAAGGTTTTAGGTCAGAAACTGGATACCTCATGGCTTCAAAGATATTGAAGCCAATCACTTCACCATCGAACTCCATGGTGAGGTTCCCTTCAGCAACATCAATCTTTGTTCTTGCTGTTCTCATAAATGGTCGCCCCAACAATAGTTGAGTGGAATTAAGGGGCGACTCTTCCATCTGAAGCACATAGAAATCTGCAGGAAATATCAGATTATTCACCTGCACAAGAACATCCTCCACATATCCCTTAGGATATTTGTTAGACCTATCGGCGAGTTGAATTATTACATTGTCCTTCTTCAACTCGCTGATGGGATCACATGCGTGCACAATTTGTACCTGCAAAACAATCTCATACAAATAATACCCTTCTTTTGTCGAGTGTAGTATTGACAAGTAGGGATCGTTCTATCCGGGGAAATCAAGGGCTTTTAATCACATAAAGTATTGCAAATAAAGGGGGTGTCGATTTTTATAACTAATTACCTACTGAATTTTTACAAATTCTAAAACCTAAATTATTATATACAATTGATCATCACCTTTCACACAATCACCAAACACAAATCACATTACACATGCAATATAATTAAAACAAGTAATAGGGCAGCAGCAAATATCGAATTCAAGATCAATTAAGTTCCAATTTAATTAGAGCCAATGCGGTTATTCTAATTATTCAAAACATCACAAGTATTTAGAATCCAACATGCGTGTAATCCTAAACATGGTACTAATCAGTTTAATAACACAATGCGCAGAAATTAAACACAATTAGCACATAAGCACAATATGTCGAATTGGAACATGTTAGCAAGTATGGCGTCACCCATCTCACATCGACATGTAAATTTCCATAATTACTCTTACCCTTAGATTAATACATGTCAAATCCAACATGCGTGTAATTCAACATGTATTAAATCGGCATATGAATTTAATACCTAGATAACACTCATGGCCATCGAATGCATCTAGATATCTCCTTCGGTTCCACACGAATTAAGGAAATAAACCTAATTAAAATCAAGAACACATTCAAAACCTACTGCCCATACAACATATTTAATCATATCACATGCATAAATCGGCAATCATATATAAAAATCCCAAACATTTATAACAAAGATCCAAAGATCCCATATATGATTATCAATACCAAAATAAAATTTAGAAACCAAAACATACTTCATAGACAAAGTTATGTTTAAATACAAAGAAACAAAAACCAATAAAATACAATCCATGATTACAACCTTATGAAGATTTCGGCAAGGATTGGTGATGGTGGAATTTCGTGAGAGATGATGAGTGGATTCGGCAAGGTTTCTTGGTAGAATTTCTGGAATTAATTTGGCAGGGATTCGGCAAGGTAAAAGTGAGGAAAGGGAGATGATTTTAATGCATACAAAGTATTGTATATATAGAGAGGAGAAAGGGCTAGGGTTCGGCAAGGTTTACACCAACAAAACCGAAACCAACTTGGATTGGGTTTCGGCAAACTTTAATTCCAAGCAATCCGAAATCTTTTCTTGATTTATCTTAATTCGGCACAAGTCTTCTCTTCATGCAATTTCTGAATTTAATCTTCAATTTTCTTTAAGTGAAACTCTTCTTTTAATTCAGCATCAAGTTATTGCACAAAGCCACAATTCAGTCCACATGCATTCCACACTTTTCTCCTTTCTTTTCTTTTCCGAAAATTCTATGTAAAATAGAATTAATTCTTCCTCCTTTTATTTCTTATCTTGGCCGGCCACCTTGATTTATCTTCAATAAGTTCTCCTTCTTTTATTCGGCAAAAGAGTCCCTTGCAAAATGTTACAAGGAAACCAAATCCAATTTGGTTTCCTCCTTCTCTTTTCTTGGCCGGCAAGCATCCATTCATTTCCACCGAAAATTCTCTCAATATTCCTCCATTAATCTTCTCTTTAATTCCTGAAAATAAGAATGAGAATTAAATTAAAAAGAAGATAAAAAGATGTAGCACAATTATCATGAGTAAGAGTCCTAGATAGATAAGGAATCCTAGTCCAACAAGGAGTTGTATTTTCAATGAAATTCTTTCGACGATTCAAAAACGTCAAGCGTTTGTAGACTCCTTGTTCGACTAAAATTCTTCACTCGTAGACTTCAATTAGTACTCAAACTCGTAGAATCCTTGTTCAACTGGGATTCCTACTTTGGTAAGGATTCCTTTTCCAAATAGAGTTCTACTTGAAAAAGGAGTCCTAGTCACATTAAAACTCTTATTAGGAATCCTAGTTCAATAAGGACTCCACCATAATTATGCAATTTAACATTTTATAGCACAAACCACATCCACACAAATATTAGAAACGACGAAAGATAAAGAAATCAATTCCGACAAGTTTCCTAGTCAAAACAGGTTTCCTAGTCCAAACAGGATTCCTAGTACCACAAGGAGTCCTACTTAAACTAAAACTCTTCAAAAATCGACATTTCTGCATTTTTAGCTCAGTTTATTCACCAACACTTGCCAACGACTCTAACACGACTCAATGACTCTATATTACAACAATAAGGGATAAGAAATGCATAAATGGGGGTGAAAACATATTAAGAACGTCGCATTTTATGCTCCTATCAACTACCCCACACTTAGCCTTTGCTAGTCCCTTAGCAAAACAAATAAAAAGACTCAACACTACAGCCCCTAAAATGATTGTCTCAGGATCTTTAAACACATAGCTTTCAAGTTAAGCATTCAATGTAAGCACAATAATCCCAAGCGTCATAGACATGTATCATAGCATGAACAAGTAAGAAGCGAAAATCACAAGCAATGACATGTTATGTTGATTTCATCCTCCTCACTAGGCATACTCTCTTCTTTTCACTCATGATATGGCAATTCACTCATAGTATATGCAAGCGAATAGATTAAGAGTTACAAAGAGTAACTTGCATATTTCATCAATTAAAAGCACTTTGTGAATTAATATTTCAGGAAAAACTTCATATAACAACTATGTGCACCAATGAACCAAAGCCATATGCTCATTCTTGACAAAAATCTCCACTAATCAAAGTTTACCTATTTTCAGAATCATGAAAAGATCAACATAATGGTGATAATGGGGATTGGGCATAAGGAATTCTCATTTAGGAAGTGGTGATTAAACGTCACCAAGACTTGGCAAAATTCAATCCTCCTTATGACTTCTCTTCAAAAGGGCCAAATTTTATCATGTTGGGCCCAAAATTCATTCTTTTCTTCCCCATAATAAAGTGAAAACGAACAAAGGTCAAGTATAACAACAATAGACCTTCAATTATCACACAAACTCCAAATTCACCTTAAAATTCATCCAAAATTTTCCATTGCCGAATCATTTTCTTTTTATTTCGGATCTCTTATTTTTTTTTTTTTTTTTTTTTTGTCTTTTTCTATCCGATTTTTCTTTTCTTTCTTCTTTTATTCGGCAACACCTTTTCTTTTCTCAACAATTGGACAAGATCACCCCACACTTACTTCTCATCATCACATCAATTCACAAATTCCATTAAATTTTACCAAGTCTTGACAACAATGGCAAGGATAAACTATTCTAAGATCAAGGAAAGTGTATCAGGGTGATGAAATAAATGGCTCAATGTTGGCTCAAGGGGGTTAAAACTAAGGAGTCCCACGATGGGCACAAATTAGGCATAAGCTTTGTTTGGCATTGGTGGTAATCCTAACATGATCTTTTCAATCCTTTTCAAAATCAAGGCATTTCATGAATAATAGTCTCAAAAATTGTCAAGAGCGAGTTCTAGCATTCTAGAGTTCATTAAAAGCTATGGCACATAGTCATTGAATATTCAAAGAATGATGAAGTTTTGAAAAATTCTGCCCATTTTTATCACTCAAGAAGAAAGTATATGGCAATCAAAGCTCACAAAGGTTATTATGGAACAAAATCAACACAACAAACATGCTTTTTACACAATTAAGTTCAAGTCTCAAATGTTCATACCAATCACAAAGTCCATGAAACTCACAATTATTTTCAAGATTATGCAAAACCATCATCTATGTATTCAAATATATAATCATCATAGACTATTTAGGGGCATCCTAAGACTCAATAATTAAAAACAAAATTAAAAAGCAACGAAAATAAAGACAAAAAGCACCGAAATTTTTTAAATTTTTCTGATTTTCTGATTTTTTATTTTCTTTTCTTTTTATGACTCAAAACAAAAACTCAAAACAAATACAAACATGTGAAACATGTATCCCTACCCCACACTTAGAAAATTACATTGTCCTCAATGTACACATATCATGTAGTAATTTCTAAGCATATGATAAATCACAAGTCCCACATTTATACAATTCAACCAAAAAGAGTTTAGGGTTTAGAAATTCAAACTCTCGTAGACGGCTCCTTCACAATTTTGGTTGAAATGGGTTGCCTCCCATGCAGCGCTTAATTGTTTATAGTCCTTTAGCCTAGACTCTTCTCCATATCATCAGGATCTTGGTGCGTCTCTGAATTGTATCTCCTCAACGGTGTGCTCCTCAAAAGGTTCGTAGTAAGGCTTAAGTCGATGACCATTCACCTTGAACGCTTTTCCTGATTCCGTACTTTGAATTTCTATAGCACCATGAGAAAACACATTAGTAACAATATATGGTCCTACCCAACGAGAACGCAATTTGCCAGGAAATAATTTAAGACGAGAATGAAATAACAAGACTTTCTGGCCAATATGAAACGTTTTGCCTCTTATCATCTTGTCATGATACAATTTCGTCTTCTCCTTGTAAATCCACGCAGCATCATATGCTTCATTTCTGATTTCCTCAAGTTCACTCAGCTGCAATTTCCTGTGAAGTCCAGCCTTGTCAAGTTCCATGTTGAATTGCTTGACCGCCCACCATGCTCTATGCTCCAACTCTACTGGAAGATGGCATGCCTTGCCATATGTAAGCCGAAATGGAGACATCCCAATGGGTGTCTTGTATGCCGTTCTGTAAGCCCAAAGTGCATCATCAAGTCTGTCACTCCAATCTTTCCTTGATGGGCCCACAGTTTTCTCCAATATGCTCTTGATCTCTCTGTTGGACACTTCCGCCATTCCGCTAGTCTGAGGATGATAAGGTGTGGAAACCTTATGGGTGACTCCATATCTTCTGAGCAAAGCCTCTATTGTTCTGTTGCAGAAATGAGAACCTCCATCGCTTATAAGCACACGAGGTACTCCAAACCTGGAAAATATGTTAGTTCTCAAGAAACCTGCAACAACTTTAGAATCATTAGTCCTTGTGGCTTTCGCCTCCACCCATTTTGACACATAATCAACTGCCAACAAGATATAAAGAAAGCCCTTAGATGAAGGAAAAGGTCCCATAAAATCTATACCCCAAACATCAAAAATTTCAACAAATATTATAGGATTTAGGGGCATTTGGTCTCTCTTACCAATGTTACCTGTCCTTTGGCACCTATCACATGTCATACAAAAAGTGTATGCATCCTTGAAAATTGTTGGCCAATAAAACCCGCTTTCTAATACCTTGAGCGCTATCCTCTTAGCTCCAAAGTGTCCTCCACATGCCTCATTGTGGCAAAATGCAAGGATCGGCCTATGCTCCTCTTGTGGCACACAACGTCTAATCACTTGATCATTACAAGTCCTCCACAAATATGGGTCGTCCCATATGTAGTGTCTTGCATTCTTTTTAATCCTTGTCTTGGCTGCCTGCAAACATGTACTTGGAAAAGTTTTAGTAACTAAATAATTGACAATATCTGCATACCAAGGTTCTTTTGTGTCCACTCGAAAAAGCTGCTCATCTGGGAAAGTTTCCTGAAGTGGTAACGTTTCCTCTTCTCTCACAATCCTGCTCAAGTGATCCGCCACAACATTCTCGCTCCCCTTCTTGTCTTTGATCTCGATGTCAAACTCTTGGAGTAAGAGAATCCATCGAATCAAACGTGGCTTGGCGTCCTTCTTCTTCATCAAATATCTTAAGGCTGCATGATCAGAATACACAATCACTTTAGAATTCAATAGATATGAACGAAATTTTTCTAAAGCAAATATGACAGCCAACAGTTCTTTCTCAGTTGTAGAGTAATTTAATTGAGCATCATTCAAAGTTCTAGAGGCATAATATATAGCAATCGGCCTCTTCTCTTTTCTCTGTCCAAGCACTGCTCCAACTGCATAGTCTGAAGCATCACACATGATCTCAAATGGTAGGCTCCAGTCAGGTGGCGCCATAATTGGTGCTGATGTCAACAATTTCTTCAACATGATAAATGCATCTTCACACCCTTTGTCCCATATGAATGGAACCTCCTTCTGCAAAAGGGCACAAATAGGCTTGGCCACCAACGAAAAATCCTTGATGAACCTCCTATAAAATCCTGCATGGCCAAGAAACGAACGTACCTCCCTTACAGTTGTAGGGGAGGGTAAGTGAAGCATAATATCAATCTTGGCCCTATCTACCTCAATACCCTTTGCAGATATAATGTGTCCTAGAACTATCCCTTGTTTTACCATGAAATGACATTTTTCCCAATTAAGTACAAGGTTAGTCTCTACACATCTTATCAGGATTAATTCCAAATTCTCTAAGCATGCATCAAAGTCTTTTCCATAAACGCTAAAATCATCCATAAAGACTTCAATGATATTTTCAATATAATCACTAAAAATGGAATACATACAACGTTGAAATGTACCTGGTGCGTTGCATAAACCAAATGGCATGCGTCGATAGGCAAACGTACCAAAGGGACATGTGAACGTTGTCTTTTCCTGATCATCTGGGTGAATGCATATCTGATTGTAACCGCTGTACCCATCCAAGAAGCAATAGAATTCGTGCCCAGCTAATCTCTCCAACATCTGGTCCATGAAAGGCAATGGCATGTGATCCTTGCGTGTAGTAGCATTCAACTTTCTGTAGTCGATACACATCCTATGACCTGTCACCAATCGTTGGGGCACGAGTTCATCCTTGTCATTCTTCACAACCGTGACTCCACTCTTCTTAGGTACAACTTGGACAGGTGCAATCCACTGGCTATCTGAGATTGGATAAATGACTCCACAATCCAGCAATTTGATCACCTCGTCCTTCACAATCTTCATCATAGGGGGGTGTAATCGTCTCTGACCCTCCCTAGTAGGCTTGGCTCCTTCTTCAAGCAAGATCCTATGGACACAAGTTGTAGGGCTGATTCCCTTGATATCCGCCAACGTCCATCCAATGGCGGTCTTGTTCCTCTTCAGCATGCTAGTCAAACGTGCTTCCTGCTGCTCACTCAGCTGTGATGACACAATAACTGGTAATGTGTCATCGTCTCCCAAGTATACATACTTCAAATGATCCGGAAGCACCTTGAGTTCTAAAATAGGGGCCTGTTCCACAGATGGTAAAATTTTATTAGTGGAAATGGGAATTGACATATACTTACATTGCTTTTTCACGTGGGATGCTGCCTCTAGCTCGGCAACAATCTGCATTAGGCTCGGCTCAAGTTTGAGCCGTTCCTCCTTGGTAATTCTCTCCCCATTTGTGTCAATTCCGGCCCCTTGCTCAATAGCTAGTTGCTATTGATCCAAAGTTTCTGATAAAACCTGCGCAATAGAATCAACTACATCAACATTATAGCAAGGTTTTAAATCAGAAATTGGATACCTCATGGCCTCAAAGATATTGAAGCCAATCACTTCACCATCGAACTCCATGGTGAGGTTGCCTTCAGCCACATCAATTTTTGTTCTTGCTGTCCTCATAAATGGTCGCCCCAACAATAGTTGAGTGGAATTAATGGGCGACTCCTCCATTTGAAGCACATAGAAATCTGCAGGAAATATCAGATTATTTACCTGCACAAGAACATCCTCAACATATCCCTCAGGATATTTGTTAGACCTATCAGCGAGTTGAATGATTACATTGTCCTTTTTCAACTCGCCCAAACCTAGGGACTTATACACATTATAAGACATTACATTAATTGAAGCCCCTAAGTCTAGCAAAACTTTATCAAAATTAAATTGTCCAATTTTACATGGCACAGAAAAGCTGCCAGGGTCTTTCATTTTAGGTGGGAGCGTTCTTTGGAGAACGGCTGAGACCGTCTCACTCATCTTCACCACCTGCTCCTCCCTAGTATGCCTCCTCGTTGTGCACAGCTCCTTTAAAAATTTGGCATACTTGGGAATTTGCTTGATACACTCAAGCAATGGTATGTTCACCTCCACACGTCTGAAAATGTCAAGTACCTCCTCATCTGCTTTCTCCTTCTTCGATTTTGCAAACCTGGAAGGAAAAGGCAAACAAGAAGATTGGTTAGCATTAACTAATCCACTTGAATTAGAATTATTCACCTTATGTGTCTCTGAGGTAGCGGGATCTTTCTCCAAGTCCCTTTTCTTCATAATCTCGAGCTCAGCCTTGCTCGGTTTGCTCCTCTCGGCCTCATTGCCGTTTGAATCATCATCATCGCCATGCACCTCATTATTGCCGAGTGTCTCCCTCTCTTGCTCGGCATCAACATGCTCTAGCACGTCATCACCATCATCATGATGATCTACAAACACGTCCTCAACCTCCTTGAGTGCCGGCCCCTTCAAAACTTTACCACTCCTTGTGGTAATTGCATTAGCTTGCTCATTTTTGGGGTTCTTTATTACTCCTCCAGGTAATCTTCCTTGCTCCTGAATCTGCCCCATGAAATCCACAACCTTCCCCATCTGATTCTTCAACTCAGAAATGTCCTTGGTGTTCGAGGTTGTAGATTGCAACAATGTATGAGTTGCATCGTTCAAAGACTTAAGCATGGCGTCATAGTTGGGATTTGACGATGCTTGTGCATTATTGTTGTAGAATTGTTGCTGCTGGGGTCTTGCAAACCCTTGGTATTGCCCTTGAGGTCTTGGTTGAAACACCATTCCTCCTTGATTAGCTTGTGGTGGCGCCACTTGTGTAGGGTTCTGCACATTGTTGTTGTTAGCCCACCTAAAATTAGGGTGATCATTAAATCTGGGGTTGAAGTTCTGGAAAGTGGAACGTTGCTGCCCTTGGAAACCAACTGCATTGGCTTCCTCAAAGTTATCACCTCCACCAACTTGTGGACACACATCTGCCGAATGTCCCTCCATGCTACACACCCCACAGACTTGGGCATGTTTTTGCTTCATAAACTGAGACATCATTTGAGTGAGTTTCCCCACATCTTCCTTAAGCTCCTTGACAACACTTGATTCCTCATAACCGCTGGCCTCATTGACTCGCCTAGAGGAAGTAGACCCGAATTGTTGTTGATTGGTGAAATGCATCTCCAACAGATTCTTAACCTCCTCTCTGCTTTTCTCCATTAAAGATCCACCAGCTGCTGAATCTAAGAATCTCCTCTCTAAGGGACGCAACCCTTCATAAAAGTATTGTAGTAGAAGACCCTCACGTATCCCATGATTAGGACACGTTGCAACCAAAGCCTTGTACCTGTCATAGTACACATCAAAGCTCTCATCTGGCTCTTGTCTGATTGAGGTGATCTCCTTTCTGATCTGTGTCACCCTTGATGAAGGAAAATACTTGGTGAGAAATTCCCTCACCATTGTTGTCCACGAAACCATCTTCCCAGGTGGCATAGCATAAAACCACTCTTGTGCCCTATCCTCCAGTGAAAAAGGAAATGCCTTCATTCTCACATGTTGTAAATCTGCCCCAGTTGGGCACATTGACTCACATCTGAATTCAAACTTCTGAATATGGCGGTTGGGATCCTCTCCACTGAGTCCATAAAACTTAGGCAATTGGTGGATAAATCCACCTTTCAGCTCAAATTCTCCTGACTTGCCAGGTGCAACTGCAGGATATGTTACATTACTCGGTCTTACTACTCCTCCTTGTGGCGCATCTACCTGACCATTCTCCTCTCTTAGTGAAGTCATTCTGAATGTAGGATCAGGTAAATCAAAGTTCAAGTACTGAATTGGTATTGGACTATGGAGTAGCTCGAATTCTGGTTCTTCGTGAAACAAAGGGTTTAGTTCACACGAAGCTTCTGATGGAAATGGTGATGGTGGTGCAACAAAATTTCGGTCAAAAAGTGATGAGGTGGGAGAAACAAACTGATGTTCTGGTGTAGAAGTGCTCGGCAAAACTGGCTCTTCTTCTTCTTGGTTGCAAATTCTTTTCAATCTATCCTCAATCTCTTGTGACCAACCAAGATTCATGTACCTGAAATTGTTTAAATTTCGAGGTGTTTAACAAATGAATTTCTAAAGAAAACAAACGTGTATAGTTAGTATGTAACAATTAGTGTTAGGGTAAATATATCACACAAGTATAAATATCAACAAAAATTCAACTATAAATATGTAAAAATGTTACACGAAATTTCAAGTATGTATAAGTGTAAGAAAAATTTAAAGTATATTACATAAAAGTTCAATGTGTAAATGTATAATGACAAACGAAAATTTGCAAGTATATGTTACATGAAAAAGTTACAAGTATATTACAAAGATGTATATCACACGAAATTCACAAATAAGACTCACACAATTTCACAAGTATAAACAAAAGAAAAATGTGTTTTATGTATCCCTAGTTAAATTGTTATATGATTTGTTCGAATTTTCAAAGTACGTGGAGCAGAGGAGATAACGGTGCAATGGACTGATACAGCCCCCGGTAGTATCATGCTTGATCCGATATACCTCAAAAATTCAAACCAAGAAACGTTTTCTTGTGAGATTAAAAATTTACTTATGTCAAACTCATTTAAGATTCTGAAGCTCGGTGGACGTGCGGCCTAGGTCTATCGACTAGACACAAGATTCCGTGGTTTCAGAAGGCTAGAACGAAAGTACTAATAATGGAATGAGGCAAGACTCGTTGTTGGTTACCACGGAGAGCGAACTCCCAATCGACTCACTCACAGAGAATGAACATCAGTCTGTGGGCCTTGAGATCTAGTTAAACAAACCTCAATACCAAAATTAGAACAAACGAAATATGATTGCCCCTTACTCAGTTGAGAACCTTATGTTGTCAGTTCCACTAAAGTGCATAAAAGCCGCCCTCAACCTCATAAAAACGCAAGCGCTAGTATGAAGGGTTAAGGCTAAAAGCAACATTAGTGACCTTACCTATTCCTCTTCCCCTCAAAATCATAAACAAACTTAACACAAATAGACCTTCAAAACTCCCTAACAATTTAAACTAGTTATGCACATCACACGAAAATTTTTGTACAAGTATCTATGTTGGTTTGGTTTTTAGATTACATCGATTATGTAAGTATTATGATTGCCGAACTTAGGATTTCTAGGTGTCTTTTATTCACACAACTTTAAAATTCGAGGTACGTGGAGCAGAGGAGATAACAGTGCAATGGGCTGAAACAGTCCAAGGTAGTATCATGCTTATTCCGATATACCTCAAAAATTAAAGACGAATTTTACCTTTTTGAAGAAAAATAGATTCCACATATGCTTAAGTTATTTTCTAGCGTCTAAAGTGAGGTGATGCTTCGGCACAAGCTGTCGTCTAGGTCGAACGTATTTTACTTTTCTAAGGCGATGTCGTTAAGATTCACGGAGAGTAAACTCTCTTTAGGAACAAGGCAGGTCTCAAAGTTTTTAACCACGGAGGACAAGTCCCCTATCGACTCACTCACAGAGAATGAACATCAGTCTATGGGTCTTGAGAACCAGTTTTACAAACCTCGCACCATTCAATGAAAATAACTTGCCCTATACTTGGTAAAATAAACTCGGATCCCTAGCGGTCTCAAGTGTTGATTAAAACCGCCCTCAACCTCATAAAAATAATACCAAGTTAGCGTTTTTATGCGTGGGGGGCCAACGATGGACTAATTCCAACATTGCAGGGCCCGTTTCCCAATCTACACAAAAACATACCTAACATGGCATCACTCGTATGAAGGGTTATGGTTATGATCAACAAAAGAGGCTTCACCTACATGTTACACTTTAGAAACTACAATAAACTACAAGCATACACAAAAACTATCAACTTCCTAGAAATTATCTAGGTGTATCAACATCATAATAATAACACACAAAAATCGGCAATTAAGAGCAAAAACCAAAAACCAAAAATAAAAACAAAAATAAAAATCGGAAAATTAACCTATTTACTATTACATTTCCAAAAATCCTATTAATACAATTCCCAAAACTATTGCAGAAATTAAATAATTTACAATTATACAAAGTTACAAACAACACTTTATGAATCAAAAATTTATAATTTCCCCGGCAACGGCGCCAAAAACTGATGGGATCACATGCGTGCACAATTTGTACCTGCAAAACAATCTCATACAAATAATACCCTTCTTTTGTCGAGTGTAGTATTGACAAGTAGGGATCGTTCTATCCGGGGAAATCAAGGGCTTTTAATCACATAAAGTATTGCAAATAAAGGGGGTGTCGATTTTTATAACTAATTACCTACTGAATTTTTACAAATTCTAAAACCTAAATTATTATATACAATTGATCATCACCTTTCACACAATCACCAAACACAAATCACATTACACATGCAATATAATTAAAACAAGTAATAGGGCAGCAGCAAATATCGAATTCAAGATCAATTAAGTTCCAATTTAATTAGAGCCAATGCGGTTATTCTAATTATTCAAAACATCACAAGTATTTAGAATCCAACATGCGTGTAATCCTAAACATGGTACTAATCAGTTTAATAACACAATGCGCATAAATTAAACACAATTAGCACATAAGCACAATATGTCGAATTGGAACATGTTAGCAAGTATGGCGTCACCCATCTCACATCGACATGTAAATTTCCATAATTACTCTTACCCTTAGATTAATACATGTCAAATCCAACATGCGTGTAATTCAACATGTATTAAATCGGCATATGAATTTAATACCTAGATAACACTCATGGCCATCGAATGCATCTAGATATCTCCTTCGGTTCCACACGAATTAAGGAAATAAACCTAATTAAAATCAAGAACACATTCAAAACCTACTGCCCATACAACATATTTAATCATATCACATGCATAAATCGGCAATCATATATAAAAATCCCAAACATTTATAACAAAGATCCAAAGATCCCATATATGATTATCAATACCAAAATAAAATTTAGAAACCAAAACATACTTCATAGACAAAGTTATGTTTAAATACAAAGAAACAAAAACCAATAAAATACAATCCATGATTACAACCTTATGAAGATTTCGGCAAGGATTGGTGATGGTGGAATTTCGTGAGAGATGATGAGTGGATTCGGCAAGGTTTCTTGGTAGAATTTCTGGAATTAATTTGGCAGGGATTCGGCAAGGTAAAAGTGAGGAAAGGGAGATGATTTTAATGCATACAAAGTATTGTATATATAGAGAGGAGAAAGGGCTAGGGTTCGGCAAGGTTTACACCAACAAAACCGAAACCAACTTGGATTGGGTTTCGGCAAACTTTAATTCCAAGCAATCCGAAATCTTTTCTTGATTTATCTTAATTCGGCACAAGTCTTCTCTTCATGCAATTTCTGAATTTAATCTTCAATTTTCTTTAAGTGAAACTCTTCTTTTAATTCAGCATCAAGTTATTGCACAAAGCCACAATTCAGTCCACATGCATTCCACACTTTTCTCCTTTCTTTTCTTTTCCGAAAATTCTATGTAAAATAGAATTAATTCTTCCTCCTTTTATTTCTTATCTTGGCCGGCCACCTTGATTTATCTTCAATAAGTTCTCCTTCTTTTATTCGGCAAAAGAGTCCCTTGCAAAATGTTACAAGGAAACCAAATCCAATTTGGTTTCCTCCTTCTCTTTTCTTGGCCGGCAAGCATCCATTCATTTCCACCGAAAATTCTCTCAATATTCCTCCATTAATCTTCTCTTTAATTCCTGAAAATAAGAATGAGAATTAAATTAAAAAGAAGATAAAAAGATGTAGCACAATTATCATGAGTAAGAGTCCTAGATAGATAAGGAATCCTAGTCCAACAAGGAGTTGTATTTTCAATGAAATTCTTTCGACGATTCAAAAACGTCAAGCGTTTGTAGACTCCTTGTTCGACTAAAATTCTTCACTCGTAGACTTCAATTAGTACTCAAACTCGTAGAATCCTTGTTCAACTGGGATTCCTACTTTGGTAAGGATTCCTTTTCCAAATAGAGTTCTACTTGAAAAAGGAGTCCTAGTCACATTAAAACTCTTATTAGGAATCCTAGTTCAATAAGGACTCCACCATAATTATGCAATTTAACATTTTATAGCACAAACCACATCCACACAAATATTAGAAACGACGGAAGATAAAGAAATCAATTCCGACAAGTTTCCTAGTCAAAACAGGTTTCCTAGTCCAAACAGGATTCCTAGTACCACAAGGAGTCCTACTTAAACTAAAACTCTTCAAAAATCGACATTTCTGCATTTTTAGCTCAGTTTATTCACCAACACTTGCCAACGACTCTAACACGACTCAATGACTCTATATTACAACAATAAGGGATAAGAAATGCATAAATGGGGGTGAAAACATATTAAGAACGTCGCATTTTATGCTCCTATCACTCGCCAAGACCTAGGGACTTATACACATTGTATGTCATTACATTAATTGAAGCCCCTAGATCTAGCAAAACTTTATCAAAATATGATTGTCCAATTTTACATGGTACAGAAAAGCTGCCAGGGTCTTTCATTTTAGGTGGGAGCTTTCTTTGGAGAACGGCTGAAACCGTCTCACTCATCTTGACCACCTGCTCCTCACGAGTATGCCTTCTTGTTGTGCACAGCTCCTTAAGAAATTTGGCATACTTGGGAATCTGCTTGATGCACTCAAGCAATGGAATGTTCACCTCCACACGCCTGAAAATGTCAAGTACCTCCTCATCTGATTTCTCCTTCTTCGATTTAGCAAACCTGGAAGGAAAAGGCAAACAAGAAGATTGGTTAGCATTAACTAATCCACTTGAGTTAGAATTATTCACCTTGTGTGTATCTGAGGTAGCGGGATCTTTTTCCATGTCCCTATTCTTCATCTTCTCGAGCTCAGCCTTGCTCGGTTTCTTTCTCTCGGCCTCATTGCCGTTTGAATCATCATTATTGCCGTGCACCTCATTATTGCCGAGTGTCTCCCTCTCTTGCTCGGCATCAATATGTCCTAGCACGTCATCACCATCGTCATGATGATCCACAAACACGTCCTCAACCTCCTTGAGTGCCGGCCCCTTCAAAACTTTACCACTCCTTGTGGTAATTTCATTTGCTTGCTCATTCTTGGGGTTCTTTATCACTCCTCCAGGTAATCTCCCTTGTTCTTGGATTTGCCCCATGAAATCCACAACCTTCCCCATCTGATTCTTCAACTCAGAAATGTCCTTGGTGTTCGAGGTTGTAGATTGCAACAATGTGTGAGTTGCATCGTTCAAAGACTTAAGCATGGCGTCATAGTTGGGATTTGACGATGCTTGTGCATTATTGTTGTAGAATTGTTGCTGCTGGGGCCTTGCAAATCCTTGGTATTGCCCTTGAGGTCTTGGCTGAAACGCCATTCCTCCTTGATTTGTTGGTGGCGCCACCTGTTGAGGGTTCTGAACATTGCTATTGTTGGCCCAACGAAAATTAGGGTGATCGTTATACCTTGGATTGAAATTCTGGAAAGTGGAACGTTGCTGTCCTTGAAAACCAACCGAATTGGCTTCCTCAAAATTATCACTTCCACCAACTTGTGGACACATATCTGCCGAATGTCCTTCCAAACTACACACCCCACAGACTTGGGCATGCTTCTGTTTCATAAACTGGGACATCATTTGAGTGAGTTTACCCACATCTTCCTTAAGCTCCTTCACTGCACTAGATTCCTCATATCCACTGGCCTCACTGACTCGCCTTGAAGAAGTAGACCTGAACTGTTGTTGATTGGTGAAATGCATCTCCAACAAATTCTTAACTTCCTCTCTGCTTTTCTCCATTAAAGATCCACCAGCTGCTGAATCTAGAAATCTACGCTCCAAGGGACGCAACCCTTCATAGAAATACTGTAGTAGAAGACCCTCACGTATCCCATGATTTTCCTTAAGCTCCTTCACTGCACTAGATTCCTCATATCCACTGGCCTCACTGACTCGCCTTGAAGAAGTAGACCTGAACTGTTGTTGATTGGTGAAATGCATCTCCAACAAATTCTTAACTTCCTCTCTGCTTTTCTCCATTAAAGATCCACCAGCTGCTGAATCTAGAAATCTACGCTCCAAGGGACGCAACCCTTCATAGAAATACTGTAGTAGAAGACCCTCACGTATCCCATGATTAGGACACGTTGCCACCAAAGACTTGTACCTGTCATAGTACACATCGAAGCTCTCATCTGGCTCTTGTCTGATTGAGGTGATCTCCTTTCTGATCTGCGTCACCCTTGATGATGGAAAATATTTTGTGAGAAATTCTCTCACCATTGTAGTCCAAGACACCATCTTCCCTGGCGGTATTGCATAGAACCATTCCTGCGCCCTATCTTCCAGTGAAAAAGGAAACGCCTTCATCCTCACATGCTGTAAGTCTGCCCCAGTTGGGCACATTGACTCACATCTGAACTCAAACTTCTGAATATGGCGATTCGGATCCTCTCCACTGAGTCCATGAAACTTTGGCAATTGGTGGATAAATCCACCCTTCAGCTCAAACTCTCCTGATTTGCCAGGTGCAACTGCAGGATATGTTACATTGCTTGGTCTCACCACTCCTCCTTGTGGTGCATCTACCTGTCCATTCTCCTCTCTTAATGAAGTCATTTTAAATGTAGGATCAGGTAAATCAAAATTCAAATACTGAATCGGAATAGGACTTTGGAGTAGCTCAAACTCTGGTTCTTCGTGAAAGAAAGGGTTAAGTTCACACGAAGCTTCTGAAGGAAATGGTGATGGCGGTGCAACAAAGTTTCTGTCGAAAAGTGATGAGGTGGGAGAAACAAATTGGTGCTCTGGTGTAGATGTATTCGGCAACACTGACTCTTCCTCCTCTTGGTTGCAAATTCTTTTCAATCTATCTTCTAATTCCTGTGTCCAACCAAGATTCATGTACCTGAAATTATCATAAGATCAAGTATATCAATCATTGAATTAAAAAGAAAAATAAACGTATATTGTATAGTTAGAATGTATAAGTTAGTGTTAGGGTAAAAATATCACACAAAAGAATGTTAGTATGTATAATGTAAACGAGAATTTCAATATAAACGTGTATGTATAAGTATCACATTAATGAAACATGTAAATGTATAGGTATCACTCGAAAATTCATACAAGTAAAAATATGTCACACGAAAATTTCAAAAATCTATATGTATCATACGAAAATTTCAAGAATATTTCACATAAGTTTACAAGTATAATACAAAGATGTATTTCACACGAAAGTTTACAAACACACTCAATTTCACACGTATAAACAAAAGAAGAATGTGTTTTATGTATCCTTAGTTAAATTGCTATATGATTTGTTCGAATTTTCAAAGTACGTGGAGCAGAGGAGATAACGGTGCAATGGACTGATACAGCCCCCGGTAGTATCATGCTTTTTCCGATATACCTCGAAAATTCAAATCAAGAAATGTTTTCTTTTGAGATCAAAAATTTACTCATATCAAACTTATTTAAGGTTTTGAAGCTCGGTGGACGTGCGGCCTAGGTCTATCGACTAGACACAAGGTTCCGTGGTTTCAGAAGGCTAGAACGAAAGTACTAATAATGGAGTGAGGCAAGACTCGTTGTTGGTTACCACGGAGAGAGAACTCCCTATCGACTCACTCACAGAGAATGAACATCAGTCTGTGGGCCTTGAGATCTAGTTAAACAAACCTCAATACCAAAATTAGAACAAACGAACTATGAATGCCCCTTACTCTGTTGAGAACCTTATGTTGTCAGTACCACTAAAGTGCATAAAAGCCGCCCTCAACCTCATAAAAACGCAAGCGCTAGTATGAAGGGTTAAGGCTAATATCAACATTAGTGACCTTACCTATTCCTCTTCCCCTCAAAATCAAAAACAAACTCAACATAAATAGACTTTTAAAACTCCTTAACCATTTAACTAATTTTACATATCACACGAAATTTTTTTTTTATACAAGTATGATAGGAGCATAAAATGCGACGTTCTTAATATGTTTTTATCCCCATTTATGCATTTCTTATCCCTTATTGTTGTATTATAGAGTCATTGAGTCATGTTAGAGTCGTTAGCAAGTGTTGGTGAATAAATTGAGCTAAAAATGCAGAAATGTCGATTTTTGAAGAGTTTTAGTTTGAGTAGGACTCCTTGTGGTACTAGGAATCCTGTTTGGACTAGGAAACCTGTTTTGACTAGGAAACTTGTCGAAATGGAATTTTCAGTATTTGTCGTTTCTAATAATCATGGTGGATCGATTTGTGCTATAAATTGATAAAAATGCATAATTATGGTGGAGTCCTTATTGAACTAGGATTCCTAATAAGAGTTTGATTTGACAAGGACTCCTTTTTCAAGTAGAACTCTATTTGGAAATGGAATCCTTACTAAAGTAGGAATCCCAGTTGGATAAGGATTCTACGAGTTTGAGTCCTAATTGAAGTCTACAAGTGAAGAGTTTTAGTCGAGCAAGGAGTCTACAAACGCTCGACGTTTTTGAAACGTCGAAAGAATTTCATTGAAAATACAACTCCTTGTTGGACTAGGATTCCTTATCTATCTAGGACTCTTGATAAGAGCATAAAATGCGACGTTCTTAATATGTTTTTACCCCCATTTATGCAATGTTTAACCTTATTGTTGTAGAATTAAGTCATTAGATCGAGTCTTGAGTTTTTGGTAGTGAATTTGTGAAAATGTGCTTAAAATGAAGAAAATGTGAAGTTTCGGCAAAAGTCATAATTGAAGCAGGAATCCTTATCGAATCAGGACTTGTTCTTAAGATATTGTGCTACAATTTCTCTTCTTTTATTAATATATTTTTCTCTATTATTTTCAGGAATTAAAGAGGAGATAAATGAAGAATTTTGGAAGCAAATTAAATGAAAAAAATCGGAAAGGAAAAGAATTCAAATGCAACAAGAACAAGGAAAGATTTAAATGCTTCGACCAAGAAAGGAATGCATGCATTGATGCCGAAATTTGTATGGCAAGTTTTCAAATAAAATAAGGGAAGCATTCAGCCATTTAAAGGAGTTCTAGAGCTACAAGGAAACAAGGCTGAATGAAGAAAGAAAAGGTGGAGTTTTGTATGGATTAATTCGGAAACAAAGCTTGGAAAGGAAACAAAATTAAGGACGAATGTGGAATGTTTTTCTCTCTACATTCAAGGTAATTTTGCTGAATTAAATCAAGGATAATTTAAGGAATATTTTGAAAACAATTCAGCATTTATCCTTGAGTTATTTCGGCAACAACCTAGAAGGAAGGATTGACTTGCTGAACAAGAAGATAGGAGAAGGACTTTCGGATCTCAAGGATTCCTTTGCCGAAACCCTAGCATCCCTTGCTCCCTATAAATACCACACCATATTTTCAGAAAAAGGATCTTTTTCTCTCACAAAATACTAGCCAAAACTCTACCAAAGTGCCTCCACAAATCCCATACAGAAACTGAGTTGCCGAACCACCTTCACTTCTCCCATTCGTATCCTTTCATCTTCGAATTCATCTTTGTTGAAGTCTTGCAAGGTTCTTCTAAAGTGTGATTCGACTAAACTCATGGCTTCTCTAGTTTTCTGTATAAATTACAATATCATGTTGTATGATTTGTTGGATTATAACTCTTGGTTTGTATACTTTATTAAGGATTTCCGAATTTTACTTTGGTTTCATATATTGATTGTGAATTTGATTCATGGTTTATATGTGATTGCTGAATTTGATTTAGAGTTCTTATGATATATTGTATATAATTTTGCATGTTGATTTCGTAAATAATTGGTTGAGGGCAGTAGGTTTTTTTATATATGTTCTTGATGATATTTGATTAATTTTCATGAGTTCGTGCATCACAAATTGTGTGCATAAGGGCTGACTTTGTGGCTTCTCCTTGTGTACCGATTTTATATACCAAAACAATTTAGATTGCTTCATACGCTGAGTTGCTGTGATTTGGATTGTTTATTAGGGCGGATATAACCTTGAAAATTTGCATGTTCAAATATGATGAGTGACGCCATTACATGTTTGCATGTCTCCGATTCGGCTTACTGTGCTTATGTTAATCATGTTTAAATTCTACGCTGAGTGTCTTTAAACTGATTAATGCTATGTTTGGGGTTATACGCTGAGTTAACTCTAGATAATTAAGAAGTCTTAACGATTAGATGAACTAACCAAGGGCTCTAATTAGAATCGGAATTAAATTTGTCTAAGTGCTATGTGAAGAATTATTGCTGCCTTGAATCTTTTATTTTCGTTTAATGCATGTAAAGTGTTTTTGTGTTACGTGTGATGTGGAGAAGATGATCATATGTAAATAATAATTTGAGTTTTAATTTTCGTTACATATAGATGTTTAGATACAATTTCCAACTCCCCCATATTATTATGTGATGCTTTATGAGATTAAATGCCCTTGATTTCCCCGGATAGAACGATCCCTACTTGTCAATACTACAATCGACACAAGAAGGGTATTATTGGTATGCGATCATTTTGCAGGTACAAATTGTGCACGCATTGCGATCGCATCAATTTTTGGCGCCGTTGCCGGGGAAATTAAAATTATTTAATTTCATGATGTGTTACTTTGTATCATTGTATAAATTGTGATGTGCATAATTGTTTATAGTTTCTGTTTTGTATAAGTTTTAGGTTTCGGTTTTTGTTTATAATTGTGGCCGAATGTATGATATAATATGTGATTTATGTGTGTAACATTTAGATAAATTGCTAAGAAGTTAAAGATTTATTTATGTTTAGTTTATTGTAGGTTCTAAAGTGAACGGAATAGGTGAAGTCCCTTTTGTTAATATTAGCTATAACCCTCCATTTGTACCTTGTTAAGGTCATTTGGGGTTGAGGGCGGTTTTTATTAACACTTGGAGAACTGTCTAACACATGGTTATTCTTAACTGAGTAAGGGGCATAAAGGTTCGCCTATTTTTTTCGTTTGTCTTTAATTTGGTTTCAAGGTTTGTTTAACTAGATCTCAAGGCCCACAGACTGACGTTCCTTCTCGGTGAGGGAGTCGATAGGGAGTTCGCTCTCCGTGGTTACCAACAACGAGTCTTGCCTTGATCCATCTTAGAAACTTTCGTTCTAGCCTTCTGAAAACACGGAATAGTCATGTCTAGACGACAATACTTGGGCCGCACGTCCACCTTGCTTTAGAACTTAGAAAATAACTTTGCATAAATAGATTTATATAGCTTCACAAATGAAAGATGTCTTTAAATTTTAAGGTATATCGGATTAAAGCATGATACTACCTTGGGCTGCTTCAGCCCATTGCACTGTTATCTCCTCTGCTCCACGTACCTTGAATTTTAAAAGTGTTGTGAATAACAGCAATTAGACTCTAAGAGTTCGACATATTTGATGTGTTATAATTTTCGGATACTTTTTGAAACATGAACCGAATTCTTGTGTAAATAACATGTAAATTTTCGTGAAACATTGTGTAAATTTCGTGTGAAAATTTTGTGTGATATACTTAAAATAATTTTGTGTTAACCTATACATATTACTTCTAACTTATTTCTAACCTATTCTCTAACTTATTCTAACTCATTCTTTCTAACCTATACATGTTGATTCTCAAGATTCTTGTAGAGTTTAATTGTTCGTTGCAGATCATAAGGAAGAGGTGAAGAATTACATTGTTAACAATTGATTGGAGCTCTCATTGACTTGGGAAGGACGACAAGTGTTGAAAGAAATGAGACTCCATTCTCTAAACTTTTGTTCATGATTTGCAATTAAATTCTACTTAGCTAATTATTGTATATTTATACACTAACTTCTAACTTTAGCTAATTCACTAACTCACTACTAACTTATTCTTTGAATTCTCATCTCCACTCTTCTAAATTTCTTTATCTTGATGTGATGCAGTTGAAGAGTGGAGTAATCATGCATCGAGTTATGATAACCATTGTAAGGAGGCACGAATTTGGAGTGCGCACTCCAAAAGGCGTCGCCCACAACTTGATTAAGAAGTGAAGAGTCTAGGCTGAGTAGACTATAAACATTAAGCGCTGCATGGGAGGCAACCCATTTCAACCGAAATTGTGAAGGAGCCGTCTACGAGAGTTTGCATTTTCTAAATCCCTAAACTCTTTTTGGTTGAATTGTATAAATGGAGATATGTGATTTATCATGTGCTTAGAAATTACAACATTATTTTGATCTACATTGAGGACAATGTAATTTTCTAAGTGTGGGGTCGTGATACATGTTTCCATGTGTTTTGTTTTGTTTTGTTTCATTTATATTAGTTTGTTTCGAGTCAATAAAAGAAAAATACAGAAAAATTAAAAAAAAATTTCGTTTGTTTTTAGCTAAGATCGAGTCATAGATGCCCCTAAATGAGTCGATGATGATTATATCTTTGAATGCATAGATGATTGTTTTGCATAATCATAAAAATTAATTGTGAGTTTCATGGATATTGTGATTGGTATGAACATGTGAGATTATGATTGACATACAATAAGCATGCATGTTTGAGTTAATTTGTTTCCATAATACCCTATGTGAGCTTTCGTACCAAATACTTTCTTCTTGTGCGATAAATTTAATACATGGCAGAAATTTGTCTAAACTTCATCATTCTTTGAATATTCAATGACTATGTGCCATAGATTTTAATGAACTCTAGAATGCTAGAACTCACTCTTGTTGATTTTTGAGACTATTATTCATGAAATACCTTGATTTCGAAAGTGATTGAGAAGATCTTGTTAGGATTACCACCAAAGCCAAATAAAGCATGTGCCTAATTTGTGCCCGTCGTGGGACTCCTTAGTTTTAACCCCTTTGAGCCGAAATTCAGCCATTTTATTTCATCACCATGAAACACATTCCTTGTGCTTAGAATAGTTTTATCCTAACCCTTGTTATCAAGACTTGGTAAAGCTTAATTTTATTGTGGAATTGTGATGTGGAGTGATGATTTGAAGCAAGTGTGGGGTGAACCAATCCAAAAGCAGGAAAGAAATATGATTGCCGAAAAAAAAAAAAAAAAAAAAAGAAGAAAGAAAAGAAATTCGGCAACAAAAAGAAGAATAAAAATGCTTTGGATTGAGTTCTTGTTGTGAATTTGGAGTTGTATGATTATTTGAAGGTCTAACATTGTTATACTTGACCTTTGTTCATTTTCACTATTTTATGGGGAAGAAAAGAATGAAGTTTGGGCCCAACATGATAAAATTTGGCCCTTTGGAGTGAAGTCATAAGGAGTATTGAGCTTTACTAAGTCTTGGTGACATTTTATCACCATTATCCTAAATACGAATACCTTATGCCAAGCCCTATTATATCCCCTTGTAAAGATCTCTCATGATTCTTAAAATAGGTGAACTTTGTATGTGGAGATTATCTCAAGAGTTGAGCTTATGGTTTTGGTTCATTTGTGCACATAATTGTTAAATGAAGTTTATCTTGATAATACTATTCACAAAGTGCCTTTATTTGATGACATATGCAAGTTACTCTTTGTAATTCTTAATCTATTCTCTTGCATATACTTTGAGTGAATAATGTTATATCATGAGTGAAAAGAAGAGAGTATGCCTAGTGAGGAGGATTGGATTAACTTGACATGTTTACATGCTTATTTTCTCACTTCTTACTTATTCATGCCATGAAACATATCTATGACGCTTGGGATTATTGCGCTTACATTCAGATGCTTAACTTGAAAGCTATGTGTTTTAAAAGATCTTGAGACAGTTATTTAGGGGCAACAACAGTTTTAGTAGAGTCTTTTATTTAGTTTTGCTAAGGGACTAGCAAAAGCTAAGTGTGGGGTAGTTGATAAGAGCATAAAATGCGACGTTCTTAATATGTTTTTACCCCCATTTATGCAATGTTTAACCTTATTGTTGTAGAATTAAGTCATTAGATCGAGTCTTGAGTTTTTGGTAGTGAATTTGTGAAAATGTGCTTAAAATGAAGAAAATGTGAAGTTTCGGCAAAAGTCATAATTGAAGCAGGAATCCTTATCGAATCAGGACTTGTTCTTAAGATATTGTGCTACAATTTCTCTTCTTTTATTAATATATTTTTCTCTATTATTTTCAGGAATTAAAGAGGAGATAAATGAAGAATTTTGGAAGCAAATTAAATGAAAAAAATCGGAAAGGAAAAGAATTCAAATGCAACAAGAACAAGGAAAGATTTAAATGCTTCGACCAAGAAAGGAATGCATGCATTGATGCCGAAATTTGTATGGCAAGTTTTCAAATAAAATAAGGGAAGCATTCAGCCATTTAAAGGAGTTCTAGAGCTACAAGGAAACAAGGCTGAATGAAGAAAGAAAAGGTGGAGTTTTGTATGGATTAATTCGGAAACAAAGCTTGGAAAGGAAACAAAATTAAGGACGAATGTGGAATGTTTTTCTCTCTACATTCAAGGTAATTTTGCTGAATTAAATCAAGGATAATTTAAGGAATATTTTGAAAACAATTCAGCATTTATCCTTGAGTTATTTCGGCAACAACCTAGAAGGAAGGATTGACTTGCTGAACAAGAAGATAGGAGAAGGACTTTCGGATCTCAAGGATTCCTTTGCCGAAACCCTAGCATCCCTTGCTCCCTATAAATACCACACCATATTTTCAGAAAAAGGATCTTTTTCTCTCACAAAATACTAGCCAAAACTCTACCAAAGTGCCTCCACAAATCCCATACAGAAACTGAGTTGCCGAACCACCTTCACTTCTCCCATTCGTATCCTTTCATCTTCGAATTCATCTTTGTTGAAGTCTTGCAAGGTTCTTCTAAAGTGTGATTCGACTAAACTCATGGCTTCTCTAGTTTTCTGTATAAATTACAATATCATGTTGTATGATTTGTTGGATTATAACTCTTGGTTTGTATACTTTATTAAGGATTTCCGAATTTTACTTTGGTTTCATATATTGATTGTGAATTTGATTCATGGTTTATATGTGATTGCTGAATTTGATTTAGAGTTCTTATGATATATTGTATATAATTTTGCATGTTGATTTCGTAAATAATTGGTTGAGGGCAGTAGGTTTTTTTATATATGTTCTTGATGATATTTGATTAATTTTCATGAGTTCGTGCATCACAAATTGTGTGCATAAGGGCTGACTTTGTGGCTTCTCCTTGTGTACCGATTTTATATACCAAAACAATTTAGATTGCTTCATACGCTGAGTTGCTGTGATTTGGATTGTTTATTAGGGCGGATATAACCTTGAAAATTTGCATGTTCAAATATGATGAGTGACGCCATTACATGTTTGCATGTCTCCGATTCGGCTTACTGTGCTTATGTTAATCATGTTTAAATTCTACGCTGAGTGTCTTTAAACTGATTAATGCTATGTTTGGGGTTATACGCTGAGTTAACTCTAGATAATTAAGAAGTCTTAACGATTAGATGAACTAACCAAGGGCTCTAATTAGAATCGGAATTAAATTTGTCTAAGTGCTATGTGAAGAATTATTGCTGCCTTGAATCTTTTATTTTCGTTTAATGCATGTAAAGTGTTTTTGTGTTACGTGTGATGTGGAGAAGATGATCATATGTAAATAATAATTTGAGTTTTAATTTTCGTTACATATAGATGTTTAGATACAATTTCCAACTCCCCCATATTATTATGTGATGCTTTATGAGATTAAATGCCCTTGATTTCCCCGGATAGAACGATCCCTACTTGTCAATACTACAATCGACACAAGAAGGGTATTATTGGTATGCGATCATTTTGCAGGTACAAATTGTGCACGCATTGCGATCGCATCAACTCTTACTCATGATAATTGTGCTACATCTTTTTATCTTCTTTTTAATTTAATTCTCATTCTTATTTTCAGGAATTAAAGAGAAGATTAATGGAGGAATATTGAGAGAATTTTCGGTGGAAATGAATGGATGCTTGCCGGCCAAGAAAAGAGAAGGAGGAAACCAAATTGGATTTGGTTTCCTTGTAACATTTTGCAAGGGACTCTTTTGCCGAATAAAAGAAGGAGAACTTATTGAAGATAAATCAAGGTGGCCGGCCAAGATAAGAAATAAAAGGAGGAAGAATTAATTCTATTTTACATAGAATTTTCGGAAAAGAAAAGAAAGGAGAAAAGTGTGGAATGCATGTGGACTGACTTGTGGCT
This sequence comes from Potentilla sterilis, assembly GCA_963682095.1. Lineage (NCBI taxonomy): Eukaryota > Viridiplantae > Streptophyta > Magnoliopsida > Rosales > Rosaceae > Potentilla > Potentilla sterilis. The sequence goes on along the minus strand of OY821763.1, from coordinate 23,832,496 downwards.
TTGTGCAATAACTTGATGCTGAATTAAAAGAAGAGTTTCACTTAAAGAAAATTGAAGATTAAATTCAGAAATTGCATGAAGAGAAGACTTGTGCCGAATTAAGATAAATCAAGAAAAGATTTCGGATTGCTTGGAATTAAAGTTTGCCGAAACCCAATCCAAGTTGGTTTCGGTTTTGTTGGTGTAATCCTTGCCGAACCCTAGCCTCTCTTCTCTCTATATATACAATACTTTGTATGCATTAAAATCATCTCCCTTTCCTCACTTTTACCTTGCCGAATCCCTGCCAAATTATTTTCAGAAATTACATACCAAGGAGCAAAGCCGAATCCACCTTCCATCTCTCACAAAAATCCATCATCACCAATCCTTGCCGAATCTCTAACAAAGGTTGTAATATGGATTGTTTTATTTTGGTTTTTGTTACTTTGTATTTAAACATAACTTTGTCTATGAAGTATGTTTTGGTTTATGGATTTAATTTCGGTATTGATAATCATGTATGGGATCTTTGGATCTTTGTTATAAATGTTTGGGATTTTTATATATGATTGCCGATTTATGCATGTGATATGATTAAATATGTTGTATGGGCAGTAGGTTTTGAATGTGTTCTTGATTTTAATTAGGTTCATTTCCTTAATTCGTGTGGAACCGAAGGAGATGTTTAGATGCACTCGAAAGGCCATGAGTGTTATCTAGATGTTGAATTCATATTCCGATCTAATACATGTTGATTCACACGCGTTGTTGGTTTTGACATGTATTAATCTAAGGGTAAGAGTAATTATGGAAATTTACATGTCGATGTGAGATGGGTGACGCCATACTTGCTAACATGTTCCAATTCGACAATATGTGCTTATGTGCTATTTGTGTTTAATTTACATGCGTTGTGTTGTTAAACCGATTAGTACCATGTTTAGGATTGCGCGCGTTTCGGATTCTAAATACTTATGATGTCTTGATAATTAGGATATGCTGCGTTGGCCCTAATTAAATTGGAGCTTAATTAATCTTGAAATCGTTATATGTTTGCTGCCCCTATTACTTGTTTTAATTTTATTGCATGTGTAATGAGATTTGTGTTTGGTGATGGTGTGAACGGTGATGATCAATTGTATATAATAGATTAGGTTTTAAATTTCGTAAAAATCAGTAAATAATAGATAAAAATTTCGACAACCCCCTTTTATACAATACTTTGTGTGATTGAAAGCCCTTGATTTCCCCGGATAGAACGATCCCTACTTGTCAATACTACACTCGACAAAAGAAGGGTATTATGTGTATGAAGTTGTTTTGCAGGTATTTTATGCTTGGATAACACCTCCATCAGTTTTTGGCGCCGTTGCCGGGGAAATTATAATATTTTGATTCATAAAGTGTTGTTTGTAACTTTGTATATTTGTAAATTATTTAATTTTTGCAATAGTTTTGGGATATGTATTAATAGGATTTTTGGAAGTGTAATAGTAAATAGGGTTTTCCTTTTCCGATTTTTATTTTTGTTTTTGGTTTTTGGTTTTTGTCCTTAATTGCCGATTTGTATGTTTTATTGTGATTGTTGTACACTTAGATAATTTCTAGGAAGATGGTAGTTTTTGTGTATGCTTGTAGTTTATTGTAGTTTTTAAAGTGTAACATGTAGGTGAAGCCTCTTTTGTTGATCATAACCAAAACCCTTCATACGAGTGATGCCATGTTAGGTATGTTTTTGTGTAGATTGGGAAACGGGCCCTGCAATGTTGGAATTAGTCCATCGTTGGCCCCCCACGCATAAAGACGCTAACTTGGTATTATTTTTATGAGGTTGAGGGCGGTTTTAATCAACACTTGAGACCGCTAGGGATCCGAGTTTATTTTACCAAGTATAGGGCAAGTTATTTTCATTGAATGGTGCGAGGTTTGTAAAACTGGTTCTCAAGACCCACAGACTGATGTTCATTCTCTGTGAGTGAGTCGATAGGGGACTTGTCCTCCGTGGTTAAAAACTTTGAGACCTGCCTTGTTCCTAAAGAGAGTTTACTCTCCGTGAATTTTAACGACATCGCCTTAGAAAAGTAAAATACGTTCGACCTAGACGACAGCTTGTGCCGAAGCATCACCTCACTTTAGACGCTAGAAAATAACTTAAGCATATGTGGAATCTATTTTTCTTCAAAAAGGTAAAATTCGTCTTTAATTTTTGAGGTATATCGGAATAAGCATGATACTACCTTGGACTGTTTCAGCCCATTGCACTGTTATCTCCTCTGCTCCACGTACCTCGAATTTTAAAGTTGTGTGAATAAAAGACACCTAGAAATCCTAAGTTCGGCAATCATAATACTTACATAATCGATGTAATCTAAAAACCAAACCAACATAGATACTTGTACAAAAATTTTCGTGTGATGTGCATAACTAGTTTAAATTGTTAGGGAGTTTTGAAAGTCTATTTGTGTTAAGTTTGTTTATGGTTTTGAGGGGAAGAGGAATAGGTAAGGTCACTAATGTTGCTTTTAGCCTTAACCCTTCATACTAGCGCTTGCGTTTTTATGAGGTTGAGGGCGGCTTTTATGCACTTTAGTGGAACTGACAACATAAGGTTCTCAACTGAGTAAGGGGCAATCATATTTCGTTTGTTCTAATTTTGGTATTGAGGTTTGTTTAACTAGATCTCAAGGCCCACAGACTGATGTTCATTCCCTGTGAGTGAGTCGATTGGGAGTTCGCTCTCCGTGGTAACCAACAACGAGTCTTGCCTCACTCCATTATTAGTACTTTCGTTCTAGCCTTCTGAAACCACGGAATCTTGTGTCTAGTCGATAGACCTAGGCCGCACGTCCACCGAGCTTCAGAATCTTAAATGAGTTTGATATGAGTAAATTTTTAATCTCACAAGAAAATGTTTCTTGGTTTGAATTTTTGAGGTATATCGGATCAAGCATGATACTACCGGGGGCTGTATCAGTCCATTGCACCGTTATCTCCTCTGCTCCACGTACTTTGAAAATTCGAACAAATCATATTGCAATTTAACTAGGGATACATAAAACACATTTTTCTGTTATACTTGTGAAATTGTGTGAGCCTTATTTGTAAATTTTCGTGTGATATACATCTTTGTAATATACTTGTAACTTTTTCATGTAACATATACTTGCAAATTTTCGTTTGTCATTATACATTTACACGTTGAACTTTTATGTAATATACTTTAAATTTTTCTTACACTTATACATACTTGAAATTTCGTGTAACATTTTTACATATTTATAGTTGAATTTTTGTTGATATTTATACTTGTGTGATATATTTACCCTAACACTAATTGTTACATACTAACTATACACGTTTGTTTTCTTTATAAATTCATTTGTTAAACACCTCGAAATTTAAATAATTTCAGGTACATGAATCTTGGTTGGTCACAAGAAATTGAGGACAGATTGAAAAGAATTTGCAACCAAGAAGAAGAAGAGCCAGTTTTGCCGAGCACTTCTACACCAGAACATCAGTTTGTTTCTCCCACCTCATCACTTTTTGACCGAAATTTTGTTGCACCACCATCACCATTTCCATCAGAAGCTTCGTGTGAACTAAACCCTTTGTTTCACGAAGAACCAGAATTCGAGCTACTCCATAGTCCAATACCAATTCAGTACTTGAACTTTGATTTACCTGATCCTACATTCAGAATGACTTCACTAAGAGAGGAGAATGGTCAGGTAGATGCGCCACAAGGAGGAGTAGTAAGACCAAGTAATGTAACATATCCTGCAGTTGCACCTGGCAAGTCAGGAGAATTTGAGCTGAAAGGTGGATTTATCCACCAATTGCCTAAGTTTTATGGACTCAGTGGAGAGGATCCTAACCGCCACATTCAGAAGTTTGAATTCAGATGTGAGTCAATGTGCCCAACTGGGGCAGATTTACAACATGTGAGAATGAAGGCGTTTCCTTTTTCACTGGAGGATAGGGCGCAAGAGTGGTTTTATGCTATACCACCTGGGAAGATGATTTCTTGGACAACAATGGTGAGAGAATTTCTCACAAAATATTTTCCATCATCAAGGGTGACACAGATCAGAAAGGAGATCACCTCAATCAGACAAGAGCCAGATGAGAGCTTCGATGTGTACTATGACAGGTACAAGGCTTTGGTGGCAACGTGTCCTAACCATGGGATACGTGAGGGTCTTCTACTACAATACTTTTATGAAGGGTTGCGTCCCTTGGAGAGGAGATTTTTAGATTCAGCAGCTGGTGGATCTTTAATGGAGAAAAGCAGAGAGGAGGTTAAGAATCTGTTGGAGATGCATTTCACCAATCAACAACAATTTGGGTCTACTTCCTCTAGGCGAGTCAGTGAGGCCAGCGGTTATGAGGAATCAAGTGTTGTCAAGGAGCTCAAGGAAGATGTGGGGAAACTCACTCAGATGATGTCTCAGTTTATGAAGCAGAAACATGCCCAAGTCTGTGGGGTGTGTAGCATGGAGGGGCATTCATCAGATGTGTGTCCACAAGTTGGTGGAGGAGATAATTTTGAGGAAGCCAATGCAATTGGTTTTCAAGGGCAGCAACGTCCCACTTTTCAGAACTTCAACCCCAGATTTAATGATCACCCTAATTTTAGGTGGGCTAACAACAACAATGTGCAGAACCCTACACATGTGGCGCCACCACAAGCAAACCAAGGAGGAATGGTGTTTCAACCAAGACCTCAAGGGCAATTTCAGGGATATGTAAGACCCCAGCAGCAACAATTCTACAACAATAATGCACAAGCATCGTCAAATCCCAACTATGACGCCATGCTTAAGTCTTTGAACGATGCAACTCATACATTGTTGCAATCTACAACCTCGAACACCAAGGACATTTCTGAGTTGAAGAATCAGATGGGGAAGGTTGTGGATTTCATGGGGCAAATTCAGGAGCAAGGAAGATTACCTGGAGGAGTAATAAAGAACCCCAAGAATGAGCAAGCAAATGCAATTACCACAAGGAGTGGTAAGGTTGTGGAGGGGCCGAGCATGAAGAGAGGTGACGAGATTTTTGGTGATGATGCCGAGAATGGTGATGCCGAGCACAACAATGTGATACTCGGCAATGGCAACAAAGAGACACTCGGCAATGAGGAGGAGGCACACGGCAATGAGGACAAGAGAGGTGAACCGAGCAAAGCTGAGCTCGAGAAAATGAAGAATAGGGACATGGAAAAAGATCCCGCTACCTCAGAGACACTTAAGGTAAAATTTGACTCAAGTGGTTTAATTACTAACCAATCTTTGAGTTTGCCTTTTCCTTCTAGGTTTGCAAAATCAAAGAAGGAGAAATCAGATGAGGAGGTACTTGATATATTCAGGCGTGTGGAGGTGAATATTCCCCTTTTGGAATGCATCAAGCAGATTCCAAAGTATGCCAAGTTCTTAAAGGAGCTGTGCACAACAAGGAGGCATACTGGGGAGGAGCAGGTGGTGAAGATGAGTGAGACGGTCTCAGCCGTTCTCCAAAGAAAGCTCCCACCTAAAATGAAAGACCCTGGCAGCTTTTCTGTGCCATGTAAAATCGGACAACAAGATTTTGATAAAGTTTTGCTAGACTTAGGGGCTTCGATTAATGTAATGTCATATAATGTGTACAAGTCCCTAGGTTTGGGCGAGTTGAAAAAGGACAATGTAATCATTCAACTCGCTGATAGGTCTAACAAATATCCTGAGGGATATGTTGAAGATGTTCTTGTGCAGGTGAATAATCTGATATTTCCTGCAGATTTCTATGTGCTTCAGATGGAAGAGTCGCCCCTAAATTCCACTCAACTTTTGTTGGGGCGACCATTTATGAGGACAGCAAGAACGAAAATTGATGTGGCTGAAGGCAACCTCACCATGGAGTTCGATGGTGAAGTGATTGGCTTCAACATCTTTGAGGCCATGAGGTATCCAATTTCTGATTTAAAACCTTGCTATAATGTTGATGTAGTTGATTCTATTGCGCAGGTTTTGTCAGAAACTTTGGATCAATAGCAACTAGCTATTGAGCAAGGGGCCGGAATTGACACAAATGGGGAGAGAATTACCAAGGAGGAACGGCTCAAGCTTGAGCCGAGCCTAATGCATATTGTTGCCGAGCTAGAGGCAGCATCCCACGTGAAAAAGCAATGTAAGTATATGTCAATTCCCATTTCCACTAATAAAATTTTACCATCTGTGGAACAGGCTCCTATTTTAGAACTCAAGTTGCTTCCGGATCATTTGAAGTATGTGTACTTGGGAGACGATGACACATTACCAGTTATTGTGTCATCACAGCTGAGTGAGCAGCAGGAAGCACGTTTGACTAGCATGCTGAAGAGGAACAGGACCGCCATTGGATGGACGTTGGCGGATATCAAGGGAATCAGCCCTACAACTTGTGTCCATAGGATCTTGCTTGAAGAAGGAGCCAAGCCTACTAGGGAGGGTCAGAGACGATTACACCCCCCTATGATGAAGATTGTGAAGGACGAGGTGATCAAATTGCTGGATTGTGGAGTCATTTATCCAATCTCAGATAGCCAGTGGATTGCACCTGTCCAAGTTGTACCTAAGAAGAGTGGAGTCACGGTTGTGAAGAATGACAAGGATGAACTCGTGCCCCAACGATTGGTGACAGGTCATAGGATGTGTATCGACTACAGAAAGTTGAATGCTACTACACGCAAGGATCACATGCCTTTGCCTTTCATGGACCAGATGTTGGAGAGATTAGCTGGACACGAATTCTATTGCTTCTTGGATGGGTACAGCGGTTACAATCAGATATGCATTCACCCGGATGATCAGGAGAAGACAACGTTCACATGTCCCTTTGGTACGTTTGCCTATCGACGCATGCCTTTTGGTTTATGCAACGCACCAGGTACATTTCAACGTTGTATGTATTCCATTTTTAGTGATTATATTGAAAATATCATTGAAGTCTTTATGGATGATTTTAGTGTTTATGGTAAAGACTTTGATGCATGCTTAGAGAATTTGGAATTAATCCTGAAAAGATGTGTAGAGACTAACCTTGTACTTAATTGGGAAAAATGTCATTTCATGGTAAAACAAGGGATAGTTCTAGGACACATTATATCTGCAAAGGGTATTGAGGTAGATAGGGCCAAGATTGATATTATGCTTCACTTACCCTCCCCTACAACTGTAAGGGAGGTACGTTCGTTTCTTGGCCATGCAGGTTTTTACAGGAGGTTCATCAAGGATTTTTCGTTGGTGGCCAAGCCTATTTGTGCCCTCTTGCAGAAGGAGGTTCCATTCATATGGGACAAAGGGTGTGAAGATGCATTTGTCAAGTTGAAGGAATTGTTGACATCAGCACCAATTATGGCGCCACCAGATTGGACATTGCCATTTGAGATCATGTGTGATGCTTCAGACTATGCAGTTGGAGCAGTGCTTGGACAGAGAAAAGAGAAGAGGCCGATTGCTATATATTATGCCTCTAGAACTTTGAATGATGCTCAATTAAATTACTCTACAACTGAGAAGGAGTTGTTGGCTGTTATATTTGCTTTAGAAAAATTTCGTTCATATCTTTTGAATTCTAAAGTGATTGTTTATTCTGATCATGCAGCCTTAAGATATTTGATGAAGAAGAAGGACGCCAAGCCACGTTTGATTCGATGGATTCTCTTACTCCAAGAGTTTGACATCGAGATCAAAGACAAGAAGGGGAGCGAAAATGTTGTGGCGGATCACTTGAGCAGAATTGTGAGAGAAGAGGAAACGTTACCACTTCAGGAAACTTTCCCAGATGAGCAGCTTTTTCGAGTGGACACAAGAGAACCTTGGTATGCAGACATTGTCAATTATTTAGTTACTAAAACTTTTCCAAGTACATGTTTGCAGGCAGCCAAGACAAGGATTAAAAAGAATGCAAGGCACTACATATGGGACGATCCCTATCTATGGAGGACGTGTAGTGATCAAGTTATTAGACGTTGTGTGCCACAAGAGGAGCATAGGCCGATCCTAGCATTTTGCCACAATGAGGCATGTGGAGGACACTTTGGAGCTAAGAGGACAGCCCTCAAGGTATTAGAAAGCGGGTTTTATTGGCCAACAATTTTCAAGGATGCATACACTTTTTGTATGACATGTGATAGGTGCCAAAGGACAGGTAACATTGGTAAGAGAGACCAAATGCCCCTAAATCCTATAATATTTGTTGAAATTTTTGATGTTTGGGGTATAGATTTTATGGGACCTTTTCCTTCATCTAAGGGCTTTCTTTATATCTTGTTGGCTGTTGATTATGTGTCTAAATGGGTGGAGGCGAAAGCCACAAGGACTAATGATTCTAAAGTTGTTGCAGGTTTCTTGAGAACTAACACATTTTCCAGGTTTGGAGTACCTCGTGTGCTTATAAGCGATGGAGGTTCTCATTTCTGCAACAGAACAATAGAGGCTTTACTTAGAAGATATGGAGTCACCCATAAGGTATCCACACCTTATCACCCTCAGACGAGCGGAATAGCGGAAGTGTCCAACAGAGAGATAAAGAGCATATTGGAAAAAAACTGTGGGCCCATCAAGGAAAGACTGGAGCGACAGACTTGATGATGCACTTTGGGCTTACAGAACGGCATACAAGACACCCATTGGGATGTCTCCATTTCGGCTTACATATGGCAAGGCGTGCCATCTTCCAGTAGAGTTGGAGCATAGAGCATGGTGGGCGGTCAAGCAATTCAACATGGAACTTGACAAGGCTGGACTTCACAGGAAATTGCAGCTGAGTGAACTTGAGGAAATCAGAAATGAAGCATATGATGCTGCATGGATTTACAAAGAGAAGACGAAATTGTATCATGACAAGATGATAAGAGGCAAAACGTTTCATATTGGCCAGAAAGTCTTGTTATTTCATTCTCGTCTTAAATTATTTCCTGGCAAATTGCGTTCTCGTTGGGTAGGCCCATATATTGTTACTAATGTGTTTTCTCATGGTGCTATAGAAATTCAAAGTACGGAATCAGGAAAAGCGTTCAAGGTGAATGGTCATCGACTTAAGCCTTACTACGAACCTTTTGAGGAGCACACCGTTGAGGAGATTCAATTCAGAGACGCACCAAGATCCTGATGATATGGAGAAGAGTCTAGGCTGAGTAGACTATAAACATTAAGCGCTGCATGGGAGGCAACCCATTTCAACCAAAAGTGTGAAGGAGCCGTCTACAAGAGTTTGAATTTTCTAAATCCCTAAACTCTTTTTGGTTGAATTGTATAAATGTGGGACTTGTGATTTATCATATGCTTAGAAATTACTACATGATATGTGTACATTGAGGACAATGTAATTTTCTAAGTGTGGGGTAGGGATACATGTTTCACATGTTTGTATTTGTTTTGAGTTTTTGTTTTGAGTCATAAAAAGAAAAGAAAATAAAAAAATCAGAAAATCAGAAAAATTTAAAAAAAAATTTTCGGTGCTTTTTGTCTTTATTTTCGTTGCTTTTTAATTTTGTTTTTAATTATTGAGTCTTAGGTGCCCCTAAATAGTCTATGATGATTATATCTTTAATACATAGATGATGGTTTTGCATAATTTTGAAAATAATTGTGAGTTTCATGGACTTTGTGATTGGTATGAACATTTGAGACTTGAACTTAATTGTGTAAGAAGCATGTATGTTGTGTTGATTTTGTTCCATAATAACCTTTGAGAGCTTTGATTTCCATATACTTTCCTTCTTGAGTGATAAAAATGGGCAGAATTTTTCAAAACTTCATCATTCTTTGAACATTCAATGACTATGTGCCATAGATTTTAATGAACTCTAGAATGCTAGAACTTGCTCTTGACAATTTTTGAAACTATTATTCATGAAATACCTTGATTTTGAAAAGGATTGAAAAGATCATGTTAGGATTACCACCAATGCCAAACAAAGCTTATGCCTAATTTGTGCCCGTCATGGGACTCCTTAGTTTTAACCCTCTTGAGCCAACATTGAGCCATTTATTTCATCACCTTGATACACTTTCCTTGAGCTTAGAATAGTTTAACCTTACCATTGTTGTCAAGACTTGGTAAAATTTAATGGAATTTGTGAATTGATGTGATGATGAGAAGTAAGTGTGGGGTGATCTTGTCCAATTGTTGAGAAAAGAAAAGGTGTTGCCGAATAAAAGAAGAAAGAAAAGAAAAATCGGATAGAAAAAGAAAGAAAAAAATAAGAGATCCGAAATAAAAAGAAAAAGATTCGGCAATGGAAAATTTTGGATGAATTTTATGGTGAATTTAGGAGTTTGTGTGATAATTGAAGGTCTATTGTTGTTATACTTGACCTTTGTTCATTTTCACTTTATTATGGGGAAGAAAAGAATGAATTTTGGGCCCAACATGATAAATTTGGCCCTTTTGAAGAGAAGTCATAAGGAGGATTGAATTTTGCCAAGTCTTGGTGACATTCTATCAGCACTTCCTAAATGCGAATTCCTTATGCCCAAGCCCCATTATCACCATTATGTTGATCTTTTCATGATTCTGAAAATAGGTAAACTTTGATTAGTGGAGATTTTTGTCAAGAATGAGCATATGGCTTTGGTTCATTTGTGCACATAGTTGTTATATGAAGTTTTTCCTGAAAGATTAATTCACAAAGTGCTTTTATGTGATGAAATATGCGAGCTATTTGTTGCCTTACAATCTGTTCTCTTGCATATACTTTGAGTGAATTGCCATATCATGAGTGAAAAGAAGAGAGTATGCCTAGTGAGGAGGATGAAATCAACATAACATGTTATTGCTTGTGATTATCGTTTCTTACTTATTCATGCCATGATACATATCTATGACGCTTGGGATTATTGTGCTTACATCGAATGCTTAACTTGAAAGCTATGTGTTTAAAGATCCTGAGACAATCATTTTAGGGGCTGTAGTGTTGAGTCTTTTTATTTGTTTTGCTAAGGGACTAGCAAAGGCTAAGTGTGGGGTAGTTGATAGGAGCATAAAATGCGACGTTCTTAATATGTTTTTATCCCCATTTATGCATTTCTTATCCCTTATTGTTGTATTATAGAGTCATTGAGTCATGTTAGAGTCGTTAGCAAGTGTTGGTGAATAAATTGAGCTAAAAATGCAGAAATGTCGATTTTTGAAGAGTTTTAGTTTGAGTAGGACTCCTTGTGGTACTAGGAATCCTGTTTGGACTAGGAAACCTGTTTTGACTAGGAAACTTGTCGAAATGGAATTTTCAGTATTTGTCGTTTCTAATAATCATGGTGGATCGATTTGTGCTATAAATTGATAAAAATGCATAATTATGGTGGAGTCCTTATTGAACTAGGATTCCTAATAAGAGTTTGATTTGACAAGGACTCCTTTTTCAAGTAGAACTCTATTTGGAAATGGAATCCTTACTAAAGTAGGAATCCCAGTTGGATAAGGATTCTACGAGTTTGAGTCCTAATTGAAGTCTACAAGTGAAGAGTTTTAGTCGAGCAAGGAGTCTACAAACGCTCGACGTTTTTGAAACGTCGAAAGAATTTCATTGAAAATACAACTCCTTGTTGGACTAGGATTCCTTATCTATCTAGGACTCTTACTCATGATAATTGTGCTACATCTTTTTATCTTCTTTTTAATTTAATTCTCATTCTTATTTTCAGGAATTAAAGAGAAGATTAATGGAGGAATATTGAGAGAATTTTCGGTGGAAATGAATGGATGCTTGCCGGCCAAGAAAAGAGAAGGAGGAAACCAAATTGGATTTGGTTTCCTTGTAACATTTTGCAAGGGACTCTTTTGCCGAATAAAAGAAGGAGAACTTATTGAAGATAAATCAAGGTGGCCGGCCAAGATAAGAAATAAAAGGAGGAAGAATTAATTCTATTTTACATAGAATTTTCGGAAAAGAAAAGAAAGGAGAAAAGTGTGGAATGCATGTGGACTGACTTGTGGCTTTGTGCAATAACTTGATGCTGAATTAAAAGAAGAGTTTCACTTAAAGAAAATTGAAGATTAAATTCAGAAATTGCATGAAGAGAAGACTTGTGCCGAATTAAGATAAATCAAGAAAAGATTTCGGATTGCTTGGAATTAAAGTTTGCCGAAACCCAATCCAAGTTGGTTTCGGTTTTGTTGGTGTAATCCTTGCCGAACCCTAGCCTCTCTTCTCTCTATATATACAATACTTTGTATGCATTAAAATCATCTCCCTTTCCTCACTTTTACCTTGCCGAATCCCTGCCAAATTATTTTCAGAAATTACATACCAAGGAGCAAAGCCGAATCCACCTTCCATCTCTCACAAAAATCCATCATCACCAATCCTTGCCGAATCTCTAACAAAGGTTGTAATATGGATTGTTTTATTTTGGTTTTTGTTACTTTGTATTTAAACATAACTTTGTCTATGAAGTATGTTTTGGTTTATGGATTTAATTTCGGTATTGATAATCATGTATGGGATCTTTGGATCTTTGTTATAAATGTTTGGGATTTTTATATATGATTGCCGATTTATGCATGTGATATGATTAAATATGTTGTATGGGCAGTAGGTTTTGAATGTGTTCTTGATTTTAATTAGGTTTATTTCCTTAATTCGTGTGGAACCGAAGGAGATGTTTAGATGCACTCGAAAGGCCATGAGTGTTATCTAGATGTTGAATTCATATTCCGATCTAATACATGTTGATTCACACGCGTTGTTGGTTTTGACATGTATTAATCTAAGGGTAAGAGTAATTATGGAAATTTACATGTCGATGTGAGATGGGTGACGCCATACTTGCTAACATGTTCCAATTCGACAATATGTGCTTATGTGCTATTTGTGTTTAATTTACATGCGTTGTGTTGTTAAACCGATTAGTACCATGTTTAGGATTGCGCGCGTTTCGGATTCTAAATACTTATGATGTCTTGATAATTAGGATATGCTGCGTTGGCCCTAATTAAATTGGAGCTTAATTAATCTTGAAATCGTTATATGTTTGCTGCCCCTATTACTTGTTTTAATTTTATTGCATGTGTAATGAGATTTGTGTTTGGTGATGGTGTGAACGGTGATGATCAATTGTATATAATAGATTAGGTTTTAAATTTCGTAAAAATCAGTAAATAATAGATAAAAATTTCGACAACCCCCTTTTATACAATACTTTGTGTGATTGAAAGCCCTTGATTTCCCCGGATAGAACGATCCCTACTTGTCAATACTACACTCGACAAAAGAAGGGTATTATTTGTATGAGATTGTTTTGCAGGTACAAATTGTGCACGCATGTGATCCCATCAAAGTATCTATATTGGTTCGGTTTTTAGTGTTCATCGATTGTGTAAGTATTGTAATTGCCGAAACTTAGGGTTTCTAGATGTCTTTTACACAACTTTAAAATTTGAGGTACGTGGAGCAGAGGAGATAACAGTGCAATGGGCTGAAACAGTCCAAGGTAGTATCATGCTTTTTCCGATATACCTCAAAATTTAAAGACGAATTTTATCTTTTGAAGAAAAACAGATTCACATATGCTCAAGTTATCTTCTAGCGTCTAAAGTGAGGTGATGCTTCGGCACAAGCTGTTGTCTAGGTCGAACGTATTCTACTTTCTAGGGCGATGTCGTTAAGATTCACGGAGAGTAAACTCTCTTTAAGAACAAGGCAGGTCTCAAAGTTTTTAACCACGGAGGACAAGTCCCCTATCGACTCACTCACAGAGAATGAACATCAGTCTATGGGTCTTGAGAGCCAGTTTTACAAACCTCGAACCATTCAATGAAAATAACTTGCCCTATACTTTGTAAAATAAACTCGGATCCCTAGCGGTCTCAAGTGTTGATTAAAACCGCCCTCAACCTCATCGAAGTAATACTATTGCTGAAGAATCGCTTGTATGCGTGGGGGGGAAGTATCCCGCGTTTCCCAATCTACATAAAAACGGATCCAACAAAGCACCATTCAAATGAAGGGTTTTGGTTATGATCAACAAAAGAGGCTTCACCTACATGTTACACTTTAGAAACTACAATAAACTACAAGCATACATAAAAACTATCAACTTCCTAGAAATTATCTAAGTATATCAACATCACAATATTATCACACAAACGGCAATCAAGCAAAAATAAAAACCAAAAACACACACCAAAAATCGGAAAATACTTCCCTATTTACTATTACACTTCCGAAAAATCCTATTATACATATCCCAAAAACTATTGAAAAATTAAAATAACCTGCAATATACATAATTACAAACAACACTTTATGAATCAAAATATTATAATTTCCCCGGCAACGGCGCCAAAAACTGATGGAGGTGTAATCCAAGCACAAAGTACCTGCAAAACAACTACATACAAATAATACCCTTCTTGTGTCGAGTGTAGTATTGACAAGTAGGGATCGTTCTATCCGGGGAAATCAAGGGCTTTCAATCACACAAAGTATTGCATAAAAGGGGGGTTGTCGAAATTTTTAATTATTATTTACTTACTAGTTTACGAAAATTAAATCCTAGATTACTATATACAATTGATCATCACCTTTCACACAATCACCAAACACAAATCTCATTATACATGCAACAAAATTAAAACAAGTAATAGGGGCAGCAAACATAAAACGATTTCAAGATTAATTAAGTTCCAATTTAATTAGGGCCAACGCAGCTTATCCTAATTATTCAAGACATCATAAGTATTTAGAATCCGAAACGCGCGCAATCCTAAACATGGTACTAATCGGTTTAATAACACAACGCATGTAAATTAAACACAAAAAGCACATAAGCACATATTGTCGAATTGGAACATGTTAGCAAGTATGGCGTCACCCATCTCACATCGACATGTAAATTTCCATAATTACTCTAACCCTTAGATTAATACATATCAAAACCAACAACGCGTGTGAATCAACATGTATTAAATCGGCATATGAATTCAACATCTAGATAACACTCATGGCCTGCGAATGCATCTAGACATCTCCTTCGGTTCCACACGAATTAAGAAAATAAACCTAATTAAAATCAAGACACATGCTAAAGCTACTGCCCATAATACAAATTTAATCACATCACATATATAATTCGGCAATCACATATAAAATATCCAAACAATTATAACAAAGATCCGAAGATCCCATATATGATTATCAATACCGAAATTAAAACCAAAAACCAAAACATACTTCATAGACAAAGTTATGTTTAAATACAAAGTAACAAAAACCAAAATAATTCAATCCATATTACAACCTTGGTTAAGATTCGGCAAGGATTGGTGAGATGGTGATCGAATGATGGAAAGGTGGTTCGGCTTTGCTCCTTGGTATGAAATTTGGGAAATTAATTTGGGCAGAGGTTCGGCAGCTTTTGTGGAGAGAGAGATGATCCTTTTCTGAATACCAAGTGTGGTATTTATAGAGGCAAAGGGGAAGCTAGGGTTCGGCAAGGGTGAAGCACAAGCAAACCGATTCCATCTTGACTTTGGTTTCGGCAAACTTGATCTTCAAGGAAACCGAAATTATCTTTTCTTCTTTTGATTCGGCTAATTCTTCTTTCCCATGCAATTTCCACCGAATTATCTCTTCAATCTTCTCTTTAATTCGGCAACAAGTATTGTACAAGGCTTCATTTAAGTCCAAGTTCATCCCAAGCTTTTCTCTTTTAATTCTGCCGAAAATCCCATGGATAATTGCTGAATAGATCTTCTATTTATCTCTTGAATTAATCACCAAGTAATTCAGAAATTAACCATGAATCATGCTTGAAATATTGTCCACATTCGACCAAAGAATTCTTCATTAATTCTAAGTTGTTGCCGGCCTTGAAGTGTCCCACAAAAAGTCCTCCTCCATTCCCTCATGTAATTTCCGATTTTCCCATATAAAAAAAAAAAGATATTAATTCCACCATTTATCTCTTATCTTGGCCGGCCTTGAAGTCTTTGAATCCATCTCTTCCTTCTTGAAACTCACGGCAACACATCTTCATGTTTACCGAAAATTACTTCTCATTTACCATGGTAATTCGGCAAAGACTCCATCAAGAATTTATCTCCTTCTTTATCTCCAAATAAAATCTGAAAATAAAGAAAAGAAACACACAATTAATTCTTGTATTAAACTTGTCCTAATCTAGACAAATGATGTCTTAAAAAGACATATATGTAATAGATAAGATTATTAGATTAGGAAAGTTTCCAAATCCGATTTGGATTTCTATTTCTTATTCCACACGGCAAGAACTCCTTCCTTGCCGAAATAATTCCCCTTGTCTTCTCATGATTTCCTGAAAATATGATCATGAAATAAATCAAGAAGAAGACAAAAATATGTAGCACAATTATCATGAGTAAGAGTCCTAGATATATAAGGAATCCTAGTCCAACAAGGAGTTGTATTTTCAATGAAATTCTTTCAACGATTCAAAAACGTCGAGCATTTGTAGACTCCTTGTTCGACTAAGATTCTTCAACTCGTAGACTTCAATTAGGACTCAAACTCGTAGAATCCTTATCCAACTGGGATTCCTACTTTAGTAAGGATTCCTTTTCCAAATAGAGTTCTACTTGAAAAAGGAGTCCTAGTCAAATCAAACTCTTATTAGGAATCCTAGTTCAATAAGGACTCCACCATAATTATGTATTTTTATCAATTTATAGCACAAACCGACTCCACACAAATATTAGAAACGACGAAAGATAAAGAAATCAATTCCGACAAGTTTCCTAGTCAAAACAGGTTTCCTAGTCCAAACAGGATTCCTAGTACAACAAGGAGTCCTACTCAAACTAAAACTCTTCAAAAATCGACATTTCTGCATTTTTAGCTCAATTTATTCACCAACACTTGCCAACGACTCTAACATGACTCAATGACTCTATATTACAACAATAAGGGAAAAGAAATGCATAAATGGGGATAAAAACATATTAAGAACGTCGCATTTTATGCTCCTATCAACCAACGATGCCAAGGTGGTAGCCGGGTTTCTCAAGACAAACATCTTTTCACGTTTTGGAGTTCCAAGAGTCTTGATTAGCGATGGAGGATCCCATTTTTGCAACCGCACCATTGAAGCCTTATTGAGGAAGTATGGAGTCACACATAAGGTTTCTACACCTTATCATCCCCAAACAAGTGGCATGGCCGAGGTAAGTAATCGAGAAATCAAGCAAATACTTGAGAAAACCGTTGGACCTTCAAGGAAGGATTGGAGTGATCGTCTCGATGACGCTTTGTGGGCATATAGAACTGCATACAAGACACCGATAGGTATGTCTCCTTTTCGGTTAGTTTATGGCAAAGCATGTCACGTACTGGTTGAGTTAGAGCATAAGGCATGGTGGGCAATCAAGGCCTTCAACATGAACATTGATGATGCCGGTCTTCATAGAAAGCTTCAACTCAACGAACTTGAAGAAATCCGTAATGAAGCCTATGATGCCGCTTGGATCTACAAGGAGAAGACTCGAGCCTACCATGATAAGATGATTCGAGGGAAAAAGTTTCAAGTTGGACAAAAAGTTCTCTTATTCAATGCAAGACTTAAACTTTTTCCGGGTAAGCTTCGATCTCGTTGGTTTGGACCATTCATTGTCACTAAAGTTTTTTCTCATGGTGCCATCGAGATTCAAAGTGTGGTGTCGGGAGATACATTCAAAGTTAATGGACACCGTTTGAAGCCTTACTACGAGCCCTTTTTACACCCTACAATCGAGGAACTCAATGTGCATGACATACCAACTTCCGGTCTACCTCCAACCGATGCCAACCAATCACCACCACAAGTTGCCGAAAGACCTATCTCTGTCCATTCACAAGCTGCAGCAGTTTCTGCCGTGTCCCCCTTCGTACTGGACATATCAGCCGCATCCGATACGGATATGCCGGACTTGCTGATTCTTGCTGCCGAGGAGCAGCAGTCCCATTCAGCTGCCACCACACTCCCTGCCGGATTGACAAGCTCACACAGGAATTTATGCACCAGGCAGATACGCCGGATACGCCTGCAGTAGTGTCAGACACGGTGCGTACATCGGACACGACGAATGCAACACAATCGGATACAGCATGCAATGATCTTCTTGTTGCCCTTCTTCATGCCGATTTGAGTTACTTCGGAGCGAGATGAACACATGCAACAAACGGTGAAAAGTCTAGGCTATGGACTATAAACACAAAGCGCTACTTGGGAGGCAACCCAATTCGATCAAAGAAAAGTGAAGGAGCCATCACCGAGAGTTTGAAATTTCTTAACCCTTCTCTTTTTCTTTGATTTGTGATGATATGTTGGTATATGTTAGACTATTGCATGCTTAGGAAATTCGTTGATATTGTTTTGTGCTTACATTGAGGGCAATGTAATTTTCTAAGTGTGGGGTGGGATAACGTATTCCGTTTATGTTTTTGTGTGCTTAGTTTAGAAAAGAAAAATTCAGAAAATTGTTCCACAAAAATAGAGTGTTCTAATTTGTTTGTTTCGAGTCTTAGGATGCCCCTAATATGTCAATGATGTTTTTCTCCTCTTTGCATACATAGATGATGGTTGTGCATACTTTTAAAATTGTAAGTTTCATGGATTTTGTGCATTGGTAGGAGCATGTAGGATTTGTTGATTATTAAGCATGCATGTTTTAGCTAGTTTGTTTCCATAATAACCTATGTGAGCTTTAGAGCCAATTTGCTTTCTTCTTGAGCGATAAAAAGATAAAATTCGATAGATTCGTAGGAAGCATGAAACCTCATAATTCTTTGCATATTCGATGACTATATGCCATAGCTTTTAATGAACTCTAGTATGCTAGAACTTACTCTTGTTGATTTTCGAAACATTTATATCATAAAATACTTTGATTTTGAATATGATTGAATAAAGATCATTTAGGTTTACCACCAAAGCCAAATAAAGCATGTGCCCTATTGGAGCCCGTCGTGGGACACCTTAGTAAAACCCTTTGAGCCTATGTTGAGTCTTTTCTTTCATCATCCTTAAACACTTTCCATGAGCTTAGTATAGTTGTGCCTTTACCCTTGATCAAAGTATTGGCAAAGCTTGAATTTTGAAAGCTTTTTCGCGTGTGTGATGAAGAAGAACAAGTGTGGGGTAGACTTAGCCATGAATCTATATGAGAAGTGTATGTATGCCGTGCCAAAAGAAAAAGAAAAAGAAAAGAGAAAAATGTGCTCGGATCAAAAAGAAAAAAAGAAAAGAGAACCGAGAGCAAGTAAGAAAGAGGGTACGGCATAGGCGTGAAAAATAAAATTTTGTGCATGGTTATTGTCTTGATTATTGTTGTAATGTTATGGGAGGAAAAGAATGAAGTATGGGTCCAACAAGATGAAATTTGACCCTTGGCGAGAAGACATAAGGAGATTTGAGCTTTGCCAAAGGCCACGGTGACGTTTTTAAGCCTCCTTATCCAAATATCGAATACCTTTTAGCCTAGCCCCATTACAACCCTTTTATTGATCTTTTTCATGATTCTTAAGATGGTTAAACTTGATTTGTGGAGATTATCTCAAGAGTAAGCATATGGTTTTGGTTCATTGGTGCATATAGTTATCATATGAGGTTTTTCCATAAAAATTCACAAAGTGCTTTCGTTTCTTTGATATATGCAAGTCACTCTTTGTAATTCATTATCTTTCGCTTGCATATACTTATGAGTGAATTACCATGCTTCGAGAGAAAAGAAGAGAGTATGCCTAGTGAGGAGGATTGAATTAGCTTAACATGTCTACATGCTTACTTTTGTTCTTATATGTTCTTATTGATGTTACATGTTCATGAAGCTTGGAATTTTCATGCTTAGCATTCTCATGCATTAACTTGAAAGCTATGTGTACATACGAGCCTGAGACAAATTGTTAGGGGCAATAGTTTGTTTAGAGTCTAGTTTAATTTAGTTTGCTAAGGGACTAGCAAAGGATAAGTGTGGGGTAGTTGATAGGAGCATAATGTGCTACGATATTATATGCTTATGCCCTCGTTTATGCTTTGTTTAACCCTTATTTGTATAAGATTGAGTTATAATATAGTTTAGTGTTAATTTGGTAGAGTTTGGCGAAAAATGGTTAAGAATCCGAAAAATGACTAAGTATGAGAAATCTGGAAAATAGTGAAAAATGTGTCTTTTTCGTGATTTTGAGATGAGCAAAAGTGCGATCTATCCTTGTCCGAATTTAATGAAATTTGGTGTGCTTATTATTCATATACTAAGGAATGTTGTGTTAAAAGTTTAGATCAATCGGAGTTCGGGAAGTCACCCAAAAGATGGCTGCAAAACGGCAGTCCGAGCAAACCAATCCAGGGGCTTTCAGGATTTTCCTGGGACTTTGATCCAACTTCGAAAAATCATTCCCGACGATTCACCAGGAATTTGATCGAGATATTCTATGGGGAGATGGCTATATGTGTCTAGTTTATCTGAAACTTGGAATCGCATCAATTGGAGCTCCGAGAAGGGAGATATGTCGGATTTACTGGAGCAAGGTCATTCCAGCCGAGTTGCTGCCGGTCTTGTGTTCTTGCGGGTTTGGGGAATTTTTCCATGGACCAAGCTCACCAAATGGAGTTGTCAAGCCTACACAAGAAGTTCATGAAGATATGCAGCCCAATCCAAGGAAGAAAATCAGAAAAAGAAGTTTCCTAGAAGAACCAAGAAAAGAAGGAACCAAAAGCTTGTTGCACAAGGATTGCCTTTGCCGATTTGGACTAGGTTTTCTACCTAGGGTTTCTGCCGAATTTGCCTCTATGTATAGCCATGTTTTCCTACAGAAAAATCATCTCATCTCAAGCACTAAAATACTAGCCAAAGCTCTACCAAGTTTCTTAAGTACCAAATACCCAAATACTTAGCCAAAACACCATCACCACCACCACAAACTTCCGAATTCCTTCACCTTGTTTTCTGCCGATTCTTGCTTAGGCCGAGCACTAAGGAGCAGCAGCAAGTACCATCTTGTCACGTCTTGAGGAGTCTTCAAAGGTTCTAAAAGTGTGATCCACTCCCCCTATGGCTTTTGTATTTGTTGTAGTTTGGTTGTATTGTATGAAAACAATTCGTTTCTTGGTTTTTATTGAACTTTTATGTAAACCGATTGCATGATTGATGTTTATGTTTAAGTTTTATGATTTTAGCATGTGAATTTCGTATGTATGATAATTAGGGCAGTGGTATCTTGCATGTTTTAGGTTCGAAATTGGTTAGAAATCTAAGGATTGGGACTTAAAAACCGAAACATTAGTGTTGGCTTGAAGCATGTAAATCTAGATGTTAGGTTTCATCAAACCTAAGTAATAACAAATATGGCTAAATACTCAAAAGGTTGCTTTGATTTGTTTTGCTCACCTAGGGTATAACACTTTAGAGTTCTTGCATGTTAAAATAAGATGATTGACAACCTTGCTTGTTTTGCATGTCTCCGATTTAGACTATTGTGATTAATTGTTAAGTCTCAAAAGGATTAACATATATTCTAGGGTCCATACTCAAAAGGTCGATCTTAAGAACTTGAGAAGTCTTACAACTAAGTTGTTGTCGGAACTAATTTTGAATTTAAACATGTTGATACTTGTTCCTTACCTTCTTGCATGCGAATCTACGTGTTAAAGAGTTTTTGTGTGAACTGTTTTGTGTGAAAGATGATGATCACTTGTAAATATTAGACTTAGGATTTATTTTCAGCAATTTAAGTTTCGTGTGTAGTCTAGGGCAGCTTGCTGCCGAACCATATCATACCCCATGTGTGACGTTATGTGTTTATATTTGTATATATTTGTCTAACAATTTCATATCTCAGGTACCCTTAATCCCCGGCTTAGAACGATCCCTACTTGCTTATACTACTAACGATCTTTTGTAGGGTTTATTATTGCATGCGAGCTTTGGCTCACATCAGATGACCTAAATAATGATGATGCACACGGCAATAACAAGGCCGAACAAGGTGAGGTGAGTAAAGAGGATCTCGAAATCATGAGGAAATGAGACCTTGAGAAAGATCCAGCTACTTCAACCAAGGAGACACCAAAGGTAAATGATTCAAACTCTAATGGTTTAGTTAAAACTAACCAATTTTCGTGTCCACCTTTTCCCTCTAGGTTCAACAAGTCCAAAAATGACAAATCAGCTGAGGAAGTGCTTGATATTTTTCGCAAGGTGGAGGTGAACATACCCTTACTTGAATGCATCAAGCAAAAACCAAACTATGCCAAGTTTTTGAAAGAGCTATGTACCACGAGGAGGCATACACGTGAGGAGCAGGTTGTTATCCAATGATGCGACCATATTACTAGCACAATTTTGTACCTGCAAAATAATCTCATACATTACCCTTCTTGTGTCAAATGTAGTATTGACAAGTAGGGATCGTTCTATCCGTGGAAATCAAGGGCATTTAATTCTCACAAAGCATCAAATATCAATATGGGGGGTTTGGATTTATATCTAAAAACCTACTGAATTTTACGAAAAATAAAAAAAATAAATAAAACCTAATTTAACATATATACATGATCATTATCTTCCACACATATCACTTTACACAAAACTCACATAATAAGTTTCAAATTCGCACAAGGTCAACAGAGTAGTAATTCGGCATGCAATCAAGATTGATTTTAGCTCCAATTTAATTAGAGCCTTCGTGGTTCTTCTAATTAGTCAAAACTCCTTAATTATTTAGAATCAGCTTCGTGCATAATCCTAAACATAGTGCTAATCAGTTTAAAGACACTTCATGTAGAAATTAAACCAAGAAACACATAATCACAATGAGTTGAATTGGAAAAATATTAGCAAATATGGCGTCACCTCATTTCACATCGATATGTAAATTTTCAGAATTACTCTAGCCCAAAGAACTAACACAAGATGAATCAACTTTGAGTATAATCCATCTTATGTTATATTCGGCAATTGAAACCAATACACAAGAATCAGCCATGACCATGGCTGTCCTCATGTATCGATTTAGATGCATATGAATTCAGAAAGTAATCCAAAATAAATCAAGAACACATGCGATCATACTACAATAACAAACCCTGATTAAATTCGAAACTTACCATGATATATAATTCGGCAATCAAACATCCAAACAAATTCGGAAATCCAAAATAGAATTAATACAACTAAATAAACAACTACAAATCCTTATAATCTTCATAGACAAAGTATCGTAAGTATACAGAAAATATAAAGCCATGAGAGTAGAGTGAATCACACTTTGAAGAACCTTGAAGAAAGCTTCGGCAAAGGATGAATTCGGTGGTGATGAAGTGGTGTGATTTTATGGAAAGGTGGTGGTTCGGCTTTAGTATTTTCGGTATGAAAGTTGTGAAGAGAATTCGGCAGAGCTTTGGTGTTGTGAAGGTGAGAGACAAGATATCTTTCTATGACTATTACATGGCTATTTATAGAGAAAATAACCCAAAGAAGCCGGCCACAAACCAAAACCGAATTGGTTTAGGTTTTCCTTGATTTTCTTAATTCGGTAGAATGACCTCCGTGCATTGATTACATCATAACTCTCTCTAGAAAATAGCTATTTAGGTGATTCCAACTGATTTGGAAACTAGACTCCCGTAGCTTTCTATCCATATGTCGTATGCCATCTGGTTCAAAGTGAGCTGTCTTGGAGAGTCCGTGGAAGTTGGATGACGTGCACAGAAATTCTGCCGAATTTAATCAGGGTTTCTTCTGATTTTTCTTCTTCTTTTTCCGAATTATCTCTTTCTTTTCTCTTGAATTTGTTGCTGAATTTCCCTTGGATAATTACTGAATATCTTTGCAATATCTCTTCCATTTATCCTTGATTTAATTCATCCTCTCTTCTTGTCCTAGTTGCATTGCAACTCTTCTCTTGCATTCGGCAATAGGTAATAATTTCTGCCTGATTTCTTCTTTGTTTTTTCCACCGAATTTCCCCATTTAATTCCTGAAAATAAGAGAGAAGAAATTTTAAAAAGACAAGATAAAATGTAGGAGAATTATTAAGAGTATGATTC
This sequence comes from Potentilla sterilis, assembly GCA_963682095.1. Taxonomy (NCBI): domain Eukaryota; kingdom Viridiplantae; phylum Streptophyta; class Magnoliopsida; order Rosales; family Rosaceae; genus Potentilla; species Potentilla sterilis. The sequence continues at coordinate 23,808,491 of OY821763.1, read as the reverse complement.
CTGATTCACTCAGGATTTCCTGGTTCAACAAGGAGTTCTACTTTGATTGAAACTCTTAGAACTTTCGATGTTTTCAGAAACGTCGAGACATTGTAGACTCCTAAACCGATTAAGACTCTTATTTGCATTAGGAGTCCTACTTTGAATCAAACTCTTGACTTAAGAATCCTAGTTCAACTCAAACTCTTACAAATTCAGCGTTTTTAGACGTTTTAGCTCATTTCACAAACCGACTCTACCAAAGACTCCTGACTCGACTAAACGACTATATAATACAACAATAAGAGTTTGAGTGCACAGAAATTCTGCCGAATTTAATCAGGGTTTCTTCTGATTTTTCTTCTTCTTTTTCCGAATTATCTCTTTCTTTTCTCTTGAATTTGTTGCTGAATTTCCCTTGGATAATTACTGAATATCTTTGCAATATCTCTTCCATTTATCCTTGATTTAATTCATCCTCTCTTCTTGTCCTAGTTGCATTGCAACTCTTCTCTTGCATTCGGCAATAGGTAATAATTTCTGCCTGATTTCTTCTTTGTTTTTTCCACCGAATTTCCCCATTTAATTCCTGAAAATAAGAGAGAAGAAATTTTAAAAAGACAAGATAAAATGTAGGAGAATTATTAAGAGTATGATTCCTGATTCACTCAGGATTTCCTGGTTCAACAAGGAGTTCTACTTTGATTGAAACTCTTAGAACTTTCGATGTTTTCAGAAACGTCGAGACATTGTAGACTCCTAAACCGATTAAGACTCTTATTTGCATTAGGAGTCCTACTTTGAATCAAACTCTTGACTTAAGAATCCTAGTTCAACTCAAACTCTTACAAATTCAGCGTTTTTAGACGTTTTAGCTCATTTCACAAACCGACTCTACCAAAGACTCCTGACTCGACTAAACGACTATATAATACAACAATAAGAGTTTGAGTGCACAGAAATTCTGCCGAATTTAATCAGGGTTTCTTCTGATTTTTCTTCTTCTTTTTCCGAATTATCTCTTTCTTTTCTCTTGAATTTGTTGCTGAATTTCCCTTGGATAATTACTGAATATCTTTGCAATATCTCTTCCATTTATCCTTGATTTAATTCATCCTCTCTTCTTGTCCTAGTTGCATTGCAACTCTTCTCTTGCATTCGGCAATAGGTAATAATTTCTGCCTGATTTCTTCTTTGTTTTTTCCACCGAATTTCCCCATTTAATTCCTGAAAATAAGAGAGAAGAAATTTTAAAAAGACAAGATAAAATGTAGGAGAATTATTAAGAGTATGATTCCTGATTCACTCAGGATTTCCTGGTTCAACAAGGAGTTCTACTTTGATTGAAACTCTTAGAACTTTCGATGTTTTCAGAAACGTCGAGACATTGTAGACTCCTAAACCGATTAAGACTCTTATTTGCATTAGGAGTCCTACTTTGAATCAAACTCTTGACTTAAGAATCCTAGTTCAACTCAAACTCTTACAAATTCAGCGTTTTTAGACGTTTTAGCTCATTTCACAAACCGACTCTACCAAAGACTCCTGACTCGACTAAACGACTATATAATACAACAATAAGGGTTAACTATTGCATAAATGGGGGTAAAAACGTATTAAGAACGTCGCATATAATGCTCCTATCATCCAACGCAAGGTTCCTCCACAGATGAAGGACCCAGGCAGTTTTACAGTGCCTTGTATAATTGGACAATCTCTTTTTAACAATGTTATGCTAGACTTAGGGGCTTCAATTAATGTGATGCCTTATAATGTTTATAAGTCCCTAAGTCTAGGAGAGTTGAAAAAGGATAACGTGATTATACAACTTGCTGATAGGTCTAACAAATATCCTGAGGGATATGTTAAGGATGTTCTTGTGTAGGTAAATAATTTGATATTTCCTGCAGACTTCTATGTGCTTCATATGGAAGAGTCGCCCCTAAATTCTACTCAACTTTTGTTGGGGCGACCATTTATGAGAACGGCAAGAACTAAGATCGATGTTGTCGAAGGCAATCTCACCATGGAGTTTGATGGTGAAGTGATAAGCTTCAACGTTTTTGAAGCTATGAGATATCCAATTTCTGATTTAAAACCATGCTTTGCTATTGATGTTGTTGATTCTATTGCACAAGTTTTATCAGAAACTTTGGATCAATAGAAACTAGCTATTGAGCAAGGGGCAGGAACTGACAAACAAGGGGAACCAATCTCAGAAGAAGCACGGCTCGAACTTGAGCCGTGTATTGCACAAATGGTTGCCGAAATTGAGGCAGCCCCATATGTAGGTTATAGCAAACTCTTGTCAATTCTCATTTCCACTAACAAAATTCTACCATCTGTGGAACAGGCCCCAACATTAGAGCTTAAGGCTCTACCTGATCATTTGAAGTACATATACTTGGGAAACGATGACACTCTACCAGTTATTGTGTCATCAAATCTGAGTGAGCAGCAAGAAACCCAATTGATTGATGTGCTTAAGAGGAACAAAACCGTCATTGGATGGACTTTGACGGATATCAAGGGTATAAGCCCTACTACATGCGTGCATAGAATCTTGCTCGAAGAAGGAGCCAAGCCTACTAGAAAGGGTCAGAGACGTTTACACCCCCCTATGATGAAGATTGTGAAGGACGAGGTAATTAAATTGCTTGATTGTGGCGTAATATATCCTATCTCGGATAGCCAATGGATCTCACCCGTCCAAGTTGTACCCAAGAAGAGTGGAGTCACAGTTTTGAAGAATGACAAGGATGAACTCGTGCCAAAAAGATTGGTGACAAGTCATAGGATGTGGTGCATTGATTATCGCAAGCCAAATGCTACTACATGCAAGGATCACATGCCTTTGGCCTTCATGGACCAAATGTTGGAAAGATTAGCTGAACACGAGTTCTATTGCTTTTTGGATGGGTATAGCGGGTACAATCAGATATGCATTCACCCGGATGACCAAGAGAAAACAACGTTTACATGTCCGTTTGGTACGTTTGCCTATCAACGCATGCCTTTTGGTTTATGCAACGCACCAGGTACATTTCAACGTTGTATGTATTCCATTTTCTCAGATTACATTGAAAATACCATTGAGGTCTTTATGGACGATTTTTCTGTTTATGGACAAGACTTTGATGCATGTTTGGAAAATTTGGAATTAATCTTGGAGAGATGTGTCGAAACTAACCTTGTATTAAATTGGGAGAAATTTCATTTCATGGTTATTCAAGGGATAGTTTTGGGACACATAATATTTGCTAAGGGAATAGAGGTTGATAAGGCCAAGATTGATGTTATGCAACACTTACCCTCCCCCAAAACTGTGAGGGAGATTCATTCTTTTCTTGGCCATGCAGGTTTTTATAGAAGGTTCATCAAAGACTTTTCTTTGGTGGCAAAACCCTTGTGTTCTCTTTTGCAGAAAGATGTGCCATTCGTGTGGAGCAAAGAATGTGAAGAAGCTTTCGGCAAGCTTAAGGAGTTATTAATTTCGGCACCTATCATAGCGCCACCAGATTGGAACTTGCCGTTTGAGCTTATGTGTGACGCATCAAACTATGCTGTTAGAGCAGTTTTGGGGCAACGAAATGAGAAGAGGCCGAATGCAATTTATTATGCCTCTAAGACTTTAAATGATGCTCAAATGAATTACTCAGAAAAAGAGCTTTTGGCTGTCATATTTGCTTTAGAAAAGTTTCGATCTTATCTTTTGAATTCTAAAGTGATAGTTTATTCAGATCATGCAGCTCTTAGGTACTTGATGAAGAAGAAAGATGCCAAACCACGCTTGATTCGATGGATCCTCTTATTACAAGAGTTTGCCATCGAAATCAAGGACAAAAAGGGAAGTGAAAACGTTGTGGCGGATAACTTGAGCAGAATTGTGCAAGAGGAGGAGACGATATGAGAACGGAAGAACCAAGATAGATGTTGCCGAAGGCAACCTCATTATGAAATTTGATGGTGAAGTGATAAGCTTCAATGTGTTCGAAGAAATGAGGTATCCAGTTTCTGACCTAAAACCATGTTATGCTATTGATGTTGTTGATTCTATTGCACAGGTTTTATCAGAAACTTTAGATCAATAGCAACGAGCTATTGAGCAAGGGGCCGAAATTGACGGAAAAGGGGAACAAATTTCAAAAGAAGCACGGCTTGAATTTGAGCCGTGTATTGCACAAGTTTTTGGGACAAATTTACGAGCACAATTTGTACCTGCAAAATAATCTCATACATATATTACCCTTCTTGTGTCGAGTGTAGTATTGACAAGTAGGAATCGTTCTATCCGGGGAAATCAAGGGCATTTAATTCACACAAAGCATTACATAATCATATGGAGGGTTGAGATTTGTATCTAATCAACTACTAAATGTAACGAAAATAAACCTAAAACTATTATTTACATATGATCATCTTCTCCACAAGAACACATAACACGAAATCACTTTACACATGCATTAATCGAAATAAAAGATTCAAGGCAGCAATATTTCACATAGCACTTAGACAAATTTAATTCCAATTCTAATTAGAACCCTCAGCGGTTCATCTAATTGTTAAGACTTCTTAATTATTTAGAATTAACTCAGCGTATAATCCTAAACATAGTGCTAATCAGTTTACAAACACTCAGCGTCAAAGGTAAACACGAAGAACACATAAGTAGAATAAGCCGAATCAGAGACATGCAACAAGTATGGCGTCACCTCACCTTGCTTTAACATATAAATTTTCATGGTTATAACCGCCCTAATAAACAATCTAAATCACAGCAACTCAGCGTATGAAGCAATCCAAATTATTTTGCTAGATAAAATCGGTACCTAAGGAGAAGCCACAAAGTCAGCCCGTTTTTATCTAGCAAAAACGATTTTATCAACGTCTCATAACCGGCCATAGGATGTGCATCGATTATAGGAAGCTCAATACAACAACGAGGAAGGATCACATGCCTTTGCCATTTATGAATCAAATGCTCGAAAGACTTGCCGAGCATGAGTTCTATTGTTTTCTTGATGGATATATGATAAGAGCATAATATGCGACATTCTTAATGTGTTTTATCCCTATTTATGCAATTGTTTAACTCTTATTGTTGTAATATAGAGACGTTTAATCGAGTCGGAGTCTTTGGTTGAGTCGGTTTGTGAAAAGAGCTAAAACATCTAAAAAACGCTGAATTTGCGAAGAGTTTGAGTTGAACTAGGATTCTTTTGTGAAGAGTTTGATTCAAAGTAGGATTCCTTATTACATCAGGAATCCTAATCAGTTCAGGAGTCTACAATGGCTCGACGTTTCTCAAAATGTCGAAGGTTTTTAAGAGTTTCAGTGAAAGTAGAACTCCTTGTTGAACCAGGAAACCTAAATGGAATCGAACTCTTACTCTAATCAAATTCAGCATACATAATATTAATTCCTTAACATATATTTATTTTCTTTATTATTTTCAGGGAATTAAAAGAAGAGAATTGGGATTAAATGAAAAGCATGCCGAGCACATGCTAATGAAGCTTGTCGATCAAGAAAGAAGGAATGCATGCCGTGCACATGCATGACAAGAGAAGATTTCGGATAATTGGAGAGATAATTGAAGAGATAAAAGAGGAATAATTCAGAAAATACATGATTGTTGTCGTGAGTTTCAAAGAAGGAGATTTGGACTAGGATGCTTCAAGGCCGGCAGCAAAAGAAGAGGAGGATAAAGAGGAAAAGCTAAGGCCGAATGTGGACCACTTTGTCCTCAAGATTCATAATATTGTTGCTGAATTATATCAAGAGAAATTGCAAGATTAATCAGCCATTATCCAAGGAGAATTCGGCAACAAACTTTGAAGAGAAAAAGAAGGAGTCCTATTACTACTCAATGAAGAACTCACGGCAAGAGGAGAAAATAAAGGCTGAATGTGGACTTGATTTCATGCTTGGTTCAAGACATTTTTGTGGAATTAAATCAAAGATAATTGAAGAGATATTGTTACAATTATTCAGCATATTATCCAAGGAGAATTCAGCAGAAAATAGAGGAAGAGAAGAGAAGTGCCGAACAAGAAATTGCTAGGGTTTCAAACCCTAGCTTTGCCGAAACCTCTTCCATGCTTTCCTCTATATATAACACGTCCTAACTCTAAAAATATCATCTTTTTCTCTCACAAAAAGCTTACCAAAACTCTGCCAAAATACTCCCACAAGTCCTATACAGAAAATTACCAAGCCATAACTATCACCACCACCTCCAAAATACCATTCCTTACCCCAATCTTCCATCCGTTTCACCACCTTTGTCGAAAGCTTCAAAGGTTCTTCTTCAAAGTGTGATTCATCCTATCCATGGCTTGTAATATTTTCTGTATGATTTTGTATTGTATGGATTTTTGGATTGTAAACTTTGGTTTTGTATATTATACTATGATTTCCGAATTCTTTTGGTTTTCTTGCTATGATTTATGAACTTGTTCATGTATGGTTTCGTGATTTAGTGTATAGGGCAGTAGGTATTTTCGCATGATACTTTGATTTTGTTTGATTAGCTTTCATGAATTCACGCTCAACAAATTGTGTGCTTGAGGACTGACTTTGTGGCAGCCCCTTGAGTGTCGATTTCATATGCTAGAGTAATCTAAATTGCATCTTACGCATGTTCAAATATGATGAGTGACGCCATTACATGTTTGCATGTCTCCAATTCGGCTTATTGTGTTTATGTGCTTCTTGTATTTAATTTCTACGCAAAGTGTCTTTAAACCAATTAGTACCATGTTTAGGATTATACGCGAAGTTAATTCTAAATACTTGAGAAGTCTTAACGATTAGATGAACCGCGAAGGGCTCTAATTAGAATTGGAATTGAATAGGTCTAAGAGGATTCGAAAATTGCTGCCTTGTATCATTAATTTATGTGTCATGCATGTTTAGGAGAATTCGTGTGATGTGAGTATGTGGAGAAGATGATCACTTGTATATATTTAGTTTAGGATTTAATTCTAGTAAATTTTCAGTAGGTATTAGATATAAATTCTCAAACCCCCCATATTAATATGTGATGCTTTGTGTGAATTAAATGCCCTTGATTTCCCCGGATAGAACGATCCCTACTTGTCAATACTATACTCGACACAAGAAGGGTAATATATATGTATGAGATTACTTTGCAGGTACAACTTGTGCACGTAAAATGGTCCCATCAATATAGCGGATACAACCAAATTTGCATACATCCGGATGATCAAGAGAAGTGATGGGACTTATTCTCAAGCACATTTTGTACCTGCAAAACAATCTCATACATATATTACCCTTCTTGTGTCAGATGTAGTATTGACAAGTAGGGATCGTTCTATCCGGGGAAATCAAGAGTATTTAATCACATAAAGCATCACATATTAATATGGGGGGTTGAGATTTGTATCTAACAATTACTAAAATTTACAAAAATTAAATAGTAATATAAATATATACATATGATCAACATCTCTTACTCATAACGCTAAACACAAAATTCATATAACAATTGACAATTTCGCACAAAGTATTAAAATCACAAACAACATGCATTCAAGATCAATTTTAGTTCCAATTTAGTTAGAGCCCTTCGCGGTTCATCTAATTAGCAAAACTCCTTAATTATTCAGAACTAGCTTCGCTCATAATCCTAAACATAGTATTAAATAGTTTAAAGACACTTCGCGTAGAAATTAAACCAAGAAACACATAATCACAATGAGTCAAATTGGAAACAAGTAACAAGTATGGCGTCACCTCACCCCATCAACATGTATATTTTCAGAATTACTCTAGTCCTTTGAACGCATACAAGATGAATCAACTTCGCGTATGAAGCATCTCATCAGATATTCGGCATGTAAAGCAAACATATGAGATTCGGCCATGATCAAGGCCGAACTCACACATTAAACTTGTGCTGCATACGAATTCAGAAAATAAACCAAAACATAATCAAGAACACATGCAATTCGTATATTATAACAAACCCTGATTAAAAATCGAAAATCACTATATACATAACCCGAAAATTAGATTAACAAATAGCTAATTTGAAAATCCAAAACTGAATTAATAAAATTAAACAAACATCCACAAATACATATAATCTTCATAGACAAAGTATTACAATTGATGGGACCAAATTACGAGCACAATTTGTACCTGCAAAATAATCTCATATATATATTACCCTTCTTGTGTCGAGTGTAGTATTGATAAGTAGGGATCGTTCTATCTGGAGAAATCAAGGGCATTTAATTCACACAAAGCATTACATAATCATATGGGGGGTTGAGATTTGTATCTAATCAACTACTAAATGTAACGAAAAAAACCTAAAACTATTATTTACATATGATCATCTTCTCCACAAGAACACATAACACGAAATCACTTTACACATGCATTAATCGAAATAAAAGATTCAAGGCAGCAATATTTCACATAGCACTTAGACAAATTTAATTCCAATTCTAATTAGAGCCCTCAGCGGTTCATCTAATCGTTAAGACTTCTTAATTATTTAGAACTAACTCAGCGTATAATGACAGGACCCGTCCCGGATAACACACTGTTACCCAGAGTAAATCCTGCGGGGACCATTTCAAGGGAGGTTCCCCCGAAAATCCGGCATGACCTCTCTTAAAATGGACGACCCAAACTTGGAAGAAACAATCAAACACTTCTAAAATATCCAACCTGACTCAAGGAGTCACCTGCTCCCCCAACAATCAAACAAAATTTAAAATACCAACAATAGAACTCAACTTCAAAAAGAATAATACAAAAGAAATAAACCGGTATATTAATAACGACTTCAAGCTACAATTCAAAAATGAACATTTGAAGTTTGCAACTTGATAGGAGCATTTTATGCGACGTTTTTAATATGTTTTTACCTCCATTTATGCAATTGCTTAACTCTTATTGTTGTAATATAGTCATTTAGTTAAGTATAGAGTCTTTGGCAGAGTTGTTGATGAAAAGAGCTTAAAACGTGAAAAGTGTGCAATTCTTGAAGAATCCTAATAAAAGCAGGAATCCTTGTCGAATCAGGACTTGTTCTTAAGATATTGTGCTACATGTTATCTTCTTTTATTAATATAATTTTCTCTATTATTTTTCAGGAATTAAGAGGAGATAAATGAAGAATTTTGGAAGCAAATTAAATGAAGAAATCGGAAAGGAAAAGAATTCAAATGCAACAAGGACAAGGAAAGATTTAAATGCTTCGACCAAGAAAGGAATGCATGAATTGATTTTTGTATGGCAAGTTTTTAAACAAAATAAGGGAAGCATTCAGCCATTTAAAGGAGTTCTAGAGCTACAAGGAAACAAGGCTGAATTAAGAAAGAAAAGGTGGAGCTTTGTATGGATTAATTCGGCAACAAAGCTTGGAAAGGAAACAAAATTAAGGACAAATGTGGACTGATTTTCTCTCTACATTCAAGGTAATTTTGCTGAATTAAATCAAGGATAATTTAAGGAATATTTTGAAAACAATTCAGCATTTATCCTTGAGTTATTTCGGCAACAACCTAGAAGGAAGGATTGACTTGCTGAATAATATGAGGAGAGAAACAAGGATGGAGTTAAGACCGAATGTGGACCATTTTGTGCTCAAGATTCAAGATAATATTGCTGAAATTAATTCAAGATTAAATCAAGAGATATTGTGAAGATTAATTCAGCCAATATTCAAGGAAATTCGGCAGAAATTAGAGAGAAAGATATTTCGGTTTCATTGGAAACCCTAATGCACCTAGCTTTGCCGAACCCTAGCAGCCCTTACCTCTATAAATAGTATGCCATATTTTCAGAAAAATCATCACATTCTACACGAAAATACTAGCCAAAGTTCTGCCCAAAATTCTCTCAAGTTCAAGGAAGAAAGTCATCAAGCCGAAACACCATCTCTTCCACCACCACAAATCGCATCCTTACCTACCTTCATCCGTGCACTCCACCACCTCTTGCCGAATCTTCCAAGGTTTTTCAAGTAGTGATTCATCCCTATGGCTTGTATTATTTTCTGCCTTGTTACAATCTTTGTTGTAATAATACTTGGTTTAATTTTGGTTTTGTATGAATGTTTTAATTTCGGTTTCTATTGAAGTTATGATGTTTGTATGAACAATTTTATGTATGATTTCCGAATTCTTTGAATAGGGCTGTGGTATATTTCGGTTATGTTTCTTTGATTTGCTTGATTAATTTTCATGAATTCTATGCATAAAAGTCTTGTACGTGCGGGCTGCCCTTGTCATGGCAGTTCCAAGGGTCTTGATTTCACTTGCCAAAGTAATTTAGATTGCATCATACGCTGAGTTGTTGTGTCTAAATCACTTAAGAGGGTTACCATAATTCTGAAAATTTGCATGTTTAAACAAGATGTGTGACGACTTGCTTGTAAGTGTTTCCAATTTGGCTTTTGTGCTTATATGTTCTTCGTGTTTAACTTCTACGCTGAGTGTTTTTAAACCGATTAGCATTATGATTAGGGTGATACGCTGAGTTAACTCTAATTACTTGTGAAGTCTTAACGATTAGATGGACCGCTGAGGGCTCTAATTAAAATTGGAATTAGGTTAAATCATAGAAATTGCCGATTGTATGCTTGCTGCCTATTTGTTCTTTGATTCGTGTCATGCATGATTTTGAGTTCTTTGTGCTATGCTTTGTGTGGAATTGTTGATCACTTGTATATATATAATTTAGGTTTTTATTTTCAGTAAGTAGTTAATTCCAAATTCCGAATCCCCCATTGTTATGTTCTTGTTAACACTTTAATTTTCAATTACCCTTCAAGTTCCCCGGATTGATCGAACCCTATTTATCCATACTAACGATGACATTTTGCAGGGTTTTAAATTAGTGTGAGTTTCGGCTCCCACCACAACTACACTCAAAGTATCAGAGCGATTATACAAGGGAAACATATTTTACAGGTAAGTTAATCTAGCAACCTACGGTTTTTGACAGCGGAAGAGAACTTTAGATCTTGCCTCCTACTAGTGCCGAACAGCTCTGCACACTGGGCAGTTTAAAACGAAGGGCCCAGGGAAAGTAATTTAAAACGTTAGCGTGAGTGGGCAAAAAATCAATATATAACTACGTATAATTTTATTGAAAAGTACTTTATTACTTTCCTCACTTTTCAAAATTCATAATCAAGATGCATGCATTCAACACTGAAATGTTTAATTTCATATGCAGTTAATATAAAAATCCCCAGTCCGGTTCGGGAATTTATGAAATAACAGAAAATTTCATAGGAGAAATTATTCCCGAAATCCAATAAAATAAAATCACGACCAATCCTATTTGTCACACAATATATAAAACAATATAGGGGAACGTCATAACCACCATTTAATAGTAGCCCCTCCGACTAAGGGTCAAACCTCCAAGAGTCCCAATAGCGTCCTCACGCTATGCCCGTACACGTCGACCACTGATAGGAGCATAAAATGCGACGTTCTTAATATGTTTTTACCCCCATTTATGCAATTCTTAACCCTTATTGTTGTAATATAGTCATTGAGTCGAGTCTGGAGTCTTTGGCAGAGTTGGTATGCAAATTGAGCTTAAAATGCAGAAACTGTCGGAAAATGTGAAGAGTTCTAGTTTGAGTAGGAAGCCTGTTTGGACTAGGAAACCTGTTGGATTAGGAATCTTTATTGTTCGTCGTTTCTGTAACATGTGAGGAAATTTTAGAATCCTGTTGGGACTAGGAAAAGTTCTGTTTAGGAAAGTCCTACTTGAACTGTGACTGTTATTCCATGACTTTCCTATTTTGATTTTCCTATTCTAGTAACTTTCTCGATCTAGTAAGTTCCGTGATGTGAATTGGAGACTTTCCTAATCTGATGATCTTATCTATTACATATATGTCTTTTTAAGACAATATTTGTCTAGATTAGGATAAGTTTATTACATGAATTAATTCTCTATTTCTTTTCTTTATTTTCAGAAATTGTGAGGAGATAAAGGAGGAGATAATGCAACCGATTTTTGGAGGATTTCATGGAGAGGAATAATTCAGAAATTCCACATATATTGCCGTGAGTTTTCAAAGAAGGGGTGATGGACTTGGATTCTTCAAGGCCAGCAAATGCAAGAGAGAAACAAGGATGAGTTATTGCCGAATGTGGACATGATTTCAAGCAAGGTTCAAGATAATATTGCTGAATTAATTCAAGATTAAATCAATAGATATTGTGAAGATTAATTCAGCCAATATTCAAGGGTTCGGCAACAACTTTGAAGAGAAAGACAAGGGCTGCATGTGGACTGAATTTGATGCTTGGTTCAAGATATTTTGCTGAATTAAGTTAATGATAATTGAAGCAAGTATTCAGCCATTGACCAAGGATATTCGGCAACAAATTTTAGAGAAGAAAAGGGAGACTTGCCGAACCCTAGAGAGAGGAGAATTCGGTTTTTGTTGAAGGGAATTGCCGAACCCTAATGCTCCCTTGCCTCTATAAATACCACATCATATTTTCTGAAAAATCATCTTCTCTTCCTAACTTTGAAGTAGCCAAACCTCTGCCGAAATTCCACCACAAAATCCCACAAAGAACTAAGCCAATTCCATCTCCACCACTCTTCCAAAAATTCAGTCCGTCCATCACCACTAATCCTCTTTGCCGATTCTCTACTCAAGGTTTCTCAAAGTGTGATTTTATCTTTTCTTATGGCTTTTATTCTTTTGTATCAATACAATATTTTGTCTATGAAATTTGTATGGATTCGTGGTTGTAATTTCGATTTTATGAATTATTCTTTGGATTTTCGGATTTCTGTTATGTGATTTGGTTGTCTCTTGGATTAATTTATGATCTATATATGTGATAACTTGAATTTGGGTTTTAAGGGCAGTAAGTATTTGCATGAATTTTTGGTTAAGTTTGGTTTATTTTCTGAATTCATATGCATATAAATTGATGCATGGGGCAGCCTTGATCATGGTTGTACCTTGTGTATTGGTTTCACTTGCCGAATACAATATGAGGTGGATTATAAACATAAAGTTGATTTACCTTGTATTGGTTCTAAGGGCTAGAGTAATTATGAAAATATACATGTCGATGTGAGATGAGGTGACGCCATACTTGCTAACATGTCTCCAATTCGACTTATTGTGCGTATGTGCTTTTTGTGTTTAATTTCTACGCGAAGTGTCTTTAAACCGATTAGTACAATGTTTAGGATTATACACGAAGTTAATTCTAAATACTTGTGAAGTTTTGAATGATTAGATGAACCGCGAAGGCTTTAATTAAATTGGAACTAAATAGGATCTAAAATTCAGTTTGAACTTGCTGTCCCTATTCCTTTATTTTATTTTGTTACATGTTTATAGAGTTTTGTGTTATGTGTTATTTGTGGAAGATGTTGATCAATTGTATATATTAATTTAGTTTTTATTTTCTTTATTTACGTAAAAAAATCAGTAGGTTATTTAGTTAAACACTCCAAACCCCCATTTAATCTGCAATACTTTATGTCATTGAAAGCCCTTAATTTCCCCAGATAGAACGATCCCTACTTGTCCTAACTACAATTGACACAAGAAGGGTATTATGTGTATGAAGTTGTTTTGCAGGTACTTTGTGCTTGGATTATAGCTCCATCAACTACCGAGCGTGAATCTGACCTATATGGTCAAGTCGTCACCTCGCGTGGGCTCAGGCGACTAAGCTAGCTAGCATCAATATATACATATATCCCGACCCTGATATGGTGAAAATCCGAAAACAAAAACGAAAGCACGTATCCCCTTATATATCAATCTGTACGGTCCCCGACCGTACATCTGAGGTTTATACATATAAATATAATTAAACACAAATACAGCCTCGTAGAAAATAAATGAAATCCACATATCTCACATGTCATAAATATCGAAACCAAGCAAAATCATATAATCCTCGGAAACCTCGTTTCCGAATAAATATCAATATAAATATAGATATCAATATGTCGAATTAATTGCCTTAATTCGTAAACCATTTGAAAATCGATCATAAAGAAATCATCAATTAAAACTAGATTATCGACCTTCGATAATTCACATCATTCTCAAAATAAAATATTGAATATAAATCCCAAAAGTATTTAAATGTTTATGCATGCATCAATTTGAAATAAAAGTCCACTAACAGTAATTAAACTTGTTGCCGAGTCGAGTCCTCCTCAAGTCGAGCTTCTCGTCGGTCTGCTAAAAGGAAATATTTAGAAAAACCCGAGCTCGAAAATTCAATTATAAATTAAATTCGAAGGGGTCTTCACTCAAACGAAACTCCCAAAATAATCAAACGCAATACTTCCCGAATAAGTATTGCCTGAAATTATTCAATATATCTCATTCTCGACCATTTAATCCTTTATTGGTCTAACCGTCGACAATTCCATTTAATCACCTAAACTCAGCTTTGACCACTATTTAAAACTGGTTAAAATCAGTCAAACAGTAACTTCTGAATTCCTATTTACCCTGTTTACTTTTACTGTTTCACTTTTACTGTTTTACTATTACTGGGTTACTGTTTACCAATTACTATTTACCAATTACCATTTTACTTTTACTTTTTACCGTGAACCACTTCTGGCCGCCAGCAGCAGCGGCGCCGCTGCCACAGGCTCGCCACAGAAACCCAAAACCACCTCCAAACTCACCCAAAACGATCACCAACACCTCAGGACCTCAAATCTCCTACCTCCGCCGCCCAAAAGTATCGCCACTGCCGAACGTGGCGGCCGACGTGGCGGCCACAACCCCTCCTCACCTATACTTCTCCAATTTCCCACCAATTGCACTAAAATTTCAACCTAAATGAACCTAACCACCAATCTGAACCCAACACAATCTCAAATTCATCCAAGAACATCCAAAAACATCCAAAATCACAAACCCCCAAATCGGAGCCACAAACCCTAGAAAATTCAATCTCCAATTTCTCCTTACATGTTGCAAAAGGGTTCAATTCCTTTGGGGAAAAGATTAAACGGGTCGAGGCCTTGCTTTTCCCCCCCGAAAACTCGCCGATCGGTGGCCGGAAGTGGGAGTTCCGGCCTCACTGCCCTCCACGGTTCTTGGCTTGAACCGGCCTAGCGGCGGCGCTTTGCGCCACGCAGCTACCACCAACAGAAAGAGAGAGAGAGAAGACGAGTCGTCCGGCACCGGTGGTGCGAAAATTGGTGACCGGATGGAGAAGTTGGGTGGTGGCAGTGGAGGAGGAGGCGTCGGGCAGAAGGAGGAAGAAGAGAGAAAGAAAAAGGAGAAAGAAAGAAAGAAAGAAAGAAAAAGGGAGAAAAGAGAAAGGTGTTTTTTTTTTCCCAAAATGGAAACATTCTCTACCTATTTATATCGAACCCAAAATCCGACGAATTAAAATACGCAACCCAAACATTCGTTTTTAACGGATTCTACCTTACGACAAACGATTTCCGCTCAACCATAAAAATAAAACAATTTTCATGAGCGTAAAAAAAATTTAAATAAATTTACCAAGAAATTTAACAAGGTTCGGGGCGTATCAAATCTCCCCTCCTTATAAAATTTCGTCCCCGAAATTTACGTACCTGCTGAACCCAAGGACTACAAATTTCCGTCACAATGGTAGTTCTACTCTACTGAGGTACGACCTTTACTCTGAGGATTCAAATTTGTGAAAACCACCCACAAAAGCATGATGAATCACCAAGAAATTCATTTATCAACAAATCTTGTATAAATAGATTATATATACACTGTAAATAGTAAGAACAAATCAAGAATAGACTCATATTTTTTTTTTTAAACTGAGGTAAGACATAGGTCAAATTTTTAGAAGAACTTGAAATGTCTCCTCTCATAAGAGATTAAAAATTTGGCAACAGGTAACTCTTTCAAAATAACTCTTTTCTGTCAGGGAAAATTAGACACTCCAATATTTTTTGAAATACACTTGCCCTGAAAACCAGAACATAGATGCATACGAATAATGATGATTGACGGCAAAACATCTTCAAATCAACTACTCAATAGGGACTAAACGATATGGAGTAAATAAGAGCCTGCAAGAATATACTTCGCCAGAAACTGCTCGGAAATATCAAAACTTGTTTACAATAGGTAGTAAGATCAACACGGTTACTGTAAAACAAGTTAACTAGTCAAAATGTTACTAAATCAATTGGACAAAAGCCTACTTTAAGACTGGAGAAAGGAAAGTTTATCAACTGTCAACTTTTTATAAACAAACCTGAACATGCAATAGATATATATATATATATATATATATATATATATATATATATATATATATATATATAAGTTCTCTGTTGAAAAAAATTTGCAACAAGAGAACATACAATAAGGAGGGATATTCATAGAATTTCTTTGTGGAAACTTGAAAAATTCTGGCTATTGCAGGTCAAAAGTTAATCCCCATAAAACAAGGCAAAAGCAGTCGTTTAGCTGAAATCAATTAATATAGCTGAAAAATAGAATTTCACATAACAAATACGTTTGAGGACAAAGCAATTTGATAAACCTATAGATGAGCTAACGTATTTAAAACACTTAATACAAATTCGAATTCATAAATCCAGGAGTAAGAGAATAACCAAAAAAAGGAATTAAGTTTAACTAGTGTACATAGGAATAGACACTGAGACTGACACCAAAGTATGAGAAATCAGTTCTCTAAAAGAAGCTGTGTTTTACACTTCACGCAACTGGGTAAAACTTGACTCTCAGTACAACCACACACACATATGTACAAACACGTGCAAAGTTCATAAATAGTAAACGAGAAAGAAAAGGACTTTTAGTTTCAAACAAGTCCAAGAGTTTAAGACTTTGTTGTGTTAGCAGTTAAGAATTCTACAAATACTGTTCATAACCATTACAATCCGCCCGCACCAGGAGCTTCCTTGGGGAAAAATTTGGGTCATTGTGCCCATCACATAGCATGCTCATGGGTCAATGCGCCCAAGGTTTCACAGTCTTATTCCAACCTACATACTTTCCATTTCCGTTTCCAAAGATAAACAATTCCAAGTTTCTGAAACTTTAAACTCAAAGAACAATTTAGTCATTTCGTGTGATTTAAACTTTGAAAACTTTACATGCAAAAGCTTCATTTATCAAAGGAAGACAAACAACCTTTGCCAAACAAATCTCATTTTAAAACAACTTTTAATACTCAAAACTGAAACATGGATAACCATTGAGTTGGTAAAACAATTCAGTAACTTCTTAAGGACAATAGTACTGAATATAACCAACTAACTAATGAATTCCCTCTCAGGAAGACAAAACCCCGTATAAATTAAAACAATTTACCCCTACTTAACTAAACTCCCAAATAAAATAATTTAAAACAATTCATATCATTTTCTTTGTCAGGAAATATAACTTTAGTTGTTCAAATACTCTTATAAAATCAACACGATAAGTATACACTTGAACTTGAAATTTACAGTACTTGCTTAACTTGAAATATAACATGACCCTGACAAAGAATGTACAAATACAAGGCAATCAAATTGATAAAAGTCAGGGTCAACTAAGTTCCAATAAAAACTGAACACGAAAACGATAAAAGCATATATCCATAGTTTCAAGTCTCAAAATAGAAATATAGATAAGACAATTAACAAAGATCATGTAAGACTCAAATTGGTGCAACCATGACGAGTTTATGTAGAATGCTGAAACAATTTAGATGGATAATCTGATATAGGGAATATTAATGAAATACCAACCTTTGATAAGCAAATCTGGACATTTTTGAAGAAAACCAGTACCAAAGTAATATTAGAAATAAGAATACTTAAATATTAGACTGGCTCCAAAAATTGACTGAGCTTTCGTTTGTCAACGGATAAATTAAAAACTTTCCAGATTCATAGTAAACACATTAAAGGGAGAAATACTAAATTCCCATACAATTTGAAATTCAAGAAGTGAGACAAAAATTTGACACACAGACTGAAAATGTCAAGTTTCAAAAGAATATAGTAGCAACAAGTACTTGGAAATTTTCACCAAAAATTCTTTGTAAGTCCAATTGTCACGAAATCAATTCTAAAATGGCCATTAGGAAGTATAGTTTCACACTTAAAAGACCCAAAATTAATTCGCACAATTGATCATTCAAAATGGATTAGAAATCAAGGAGGTTTAATGAAAATTCTTGGAACATATCAAAATACAGACCCATCTTCGAACAACCACCGAATATTTATTTTTCATCGAATTTAACTAAAATTTCCCAGGTCAAAAGTTAACAATTAGAGGATCAACATATCTAAATTTCAGGAAATTTGGGTATCAATGTGATAAGCAAAGGATATTTCAAAATGGCTGTGCAGAAAAACTTAGATTCTGCAGAATCTCATAAATAAAATTTTACCCATGAACAACAATAGAGACTAAACATACTTAAAGAAATTTTTAGTAAAACAAGTAAACGGTAGAACTTTGCCTTTACGAAACTTTACAAGTGGAAGTTATTCCAGTACTTGATAAAAGACCGCTAATAGACAAAAACACTCAGAGATCCTTTTATACAAACGAGAGTCAATAAGTCATAATTCACGAAGAAGAGGATAACTTAGGATGAAAAGGATCATGTTCAATGCATATTCATACTCTGTTTAAAGGGAAAAATAATTGAAATTAATGGGCTTTTATTCATGTTGTAAAAATTCCCAACAGAGTATAATTTAAAACCAAATGCTCAAGTCTCACAATGAATCAAACAAAATTTAAAATAGGTACTTGCATATTAAAAACTGCACCACTGCTTAAAAGAGAATGTTCCTCAAGAAACACAGCAAATGGGCCTTTGTGTTTGCCAGTTTCAGTATACCTACCATAAAATTTTCCTCCCCTATCTGATCTCACAGTTTTTATTTTCATGCCTAATTGAAGTTCAACTTCAGCTTTGAAAACCTTAAAAGCTTCTATAGACTGTGATTTTTCAGATAGTAACTGAATGTGACAAAAACGTGAGAAATCATCTATAAATGTAATGAAGTAGACGTTTCCACAGATAGTTTTATGACTTATAGGTCCACAAATGTCTGTATGAATTAACTCTAATAGACTAGTAGCTCTATATGCACCCTTTCTGTTTAAATTAGTCATCTTTCCCTTATAACATTCCACACATTCATTCAAGTCAGAGAAATCTAATTCTTGTAACATTTTGTTCTTAACAAGAGTTTTTAATCTTTCTTTTGATATATGGCCTAATCTTCTATGCCATAAATAGGCTTACTTATCATTAATCATGGTTCTTTTAACACCAGAAACAGTGTTATTACTAGAAGCAGCATTTAAACTTGAATTCTCAATAGAATAAACTGTAGGAGAATTTTCAATGCTACATTGTATCTGTAAATATCTATTCAAACGCAAAGCAGAACCAACACATAATGAATCTTTAATAAACTTTATTCCATTAATGTCATAAAGAAAACTATAGCCAAACTGAACCAATAGATCCCAAGAGATTAAGTTTCTCTTCATTGTGGGTACAAAATAAACATTATCCAGAAAAAGAAAATTCCCTAAACTTAGACATAAAACTAAGCTGCCTATGGCCTTCACTGAGACTTTCATCCCATTGCCTACTCGAATGTGAGTTTCATCACTTCTTGGTTTCTTCCTGTTTGTGAAGCCCTGCAACTATGTGTAAGGGAGAGCCAGAATCAAGCCAAAAGGTATTTGGCTCTATATTTATTAAATCAACTTCTAGAAAATAAAGAGATGGTAAATTAAAAATTTTAGACAGGTTTAGGTTCTCACCCTTCTTAATCATCTAAGCCTTAAAGCCACTGCAATCATTCTTCTTATGGCCAGGCTTCTTACAGAAATAGCACTTGAACTTGAATGTTCCAGTGTTGGATGTCCCTGCCCCCTTAGCTGAATGAGGCTTAAAGTTGGTCCTTTTAGCTCCTAGGTTCTTCTTCCACTTGTTCTTGCCTACCATATTGACTGTTGCTTCCGGATTGGAAGCCTTAATGACACCATAAGTTGGATCATCAGCTTTAATTCTAGTCTCTTCTTCAGTTGCTATAGTGAGGAGTTCATTAAGTCCCCACTTTTCTTTTTGAGCATAGTAGCTCGACTTAAGCTGATTAAAACTTGGAGGAAGAGAATGAAGTGCAGTATTCAGCACATACTCATCAGGGAGAATCAGATTGAGATTCTTAGGTCTGTTTACTATATTCTCAATCTTCAGAATATGATCCCTGACCCCTCCTACACCATTATACTTAAGGGTGCTTAACTTCAGAGATAAAGTGGATGACTCAGACTTGTCAGTCTTCTTAAATTTTTCTTTTACATACTCTAGCAAGTCATATGCATACTCCATCTCTGGAATTGATCCAGCTATAGTCTCAATCATGGTGCCTCTAGCTATATTTCTACAGATATCATTCTTCCTATGCCAAGACCTCTCATACTCATAAGCTTCAGAGAACTGATCTCTGTCACATTCTTCTATGTGTGGTGGTACATGGGTTCTGAGACAATCATCTAACTCATGGTTGAGTGAAAAATACATGTCTAGCTGCCTCCTCCATGCTATGTAATTGGAACCAGTCAAAAGCTCAATCTGGTTAAGAATGACCACTTGGACACCTAAAGAGCAAACAAAAGATTTTCAATTATCATTCTTGTTACTGTATTTATTTGTTTGTAAAGTCTAAGGTTTTGTTAAGTGTCTTCTGTGTTTTTAATGAAATCCATCAAGTAAAAGCAATCACACAAACACAGAATGTTCAAAACAAACACAAAAACCAAAATCCTACTTCACAAATCAATCACAATATCCCAACTGTAATACATGCTTAACTACACTTATATAGCAGTAGATTAAACATAACTAAAGTTTCTGAATCCACAAACCACAGTAATTAAACTCAAGTTTTATAAAAGAAGCAGTCAACACCTATATGGCAGAAGAAAAGCTTCAAGCATAACCAAATATGAGATTAGAAACCATGTATGCAGCTGTTCTAATTCTTAAGCAATGCATTGATACTTCTATGGAAGACAAAATATGCATATTTTAAAAATCTAGTAACACAAGTTTTCAAGTTTTTATGCTTAATTGATCGTCTGCAATCATGAAAAGTTTTGCTATGTGCAATATACAATTCACATAAGCAGAAAACCAAAAACTCAAGGAATTTCTTTATGTTCTTACTGAAATCAAGTTGAACCAAATCTTGATAAAACCAATCCTTTCTTCTGTAAATTTCTTGTTATGATGAGAATTAAAACATGGGAGACTAAATCATAACAATAACCAAAAGAAAATTTTACATATTTTATGCAGAAAGCTTAAGTCAATCCAGATGTCAAAATTTTCAATTCATCAATTGACATACCTTAGCCTCTGCTACAGCGCTATATGGTTAGTTAAAGCAAACAACAATACCAAATACAGCACACAAGTCCAATCATAGCAATCAAGAACATACACAGAGAATCATGCAAAAAATCCCAAATTTCTTCCGGTCCCCATCTAACTTAACCTAATTTGCACGCCGGGGATGCTTCTAGGGTTCTCTAATTGTTCTTAATCTAACCTGAATTGCGAGCTTCGGGTTTAGAATCTCATCGACTTCATAAACGAAATCTCGCGCCTTCTTCCCAGCCAAAAACCAGAACCCAGAAAAGTAGTCGTTGTAAACAACGACTAGTTCTTGATCTCTATGCAGAGGTTTTCGGGTCGGGTCGTAGACCGGGTAGCACGGCTCACAGGCCCAAGCTTCGATTTTCTGAATGGGTCAGCTTGGCTGGCCCGTTTTCTGAAATTTTTATTTTTTTTTGTTGCGAAAAAAGGTTTTATTAAACATTTTTGTAAAAAACCCTGAATACTGAATTTGATTTTCTTAATCGATTTACATGCAAGGTTCATTAGGCTCTGATACCAATTAAAAGATCAAAAATCAAATAATCCTTTAATACTTAAATTGAACATAACCATGTAAACACAAATCAAAAGAAAAGATCAGAATATACCTGCTGCATTGAAACTGATTGCCATTGCTTGTAGCACAAGTAACTCCGGTCTTCAAGCTTTAGTCTTCTGAATATCTCTCACAGTTGCTCTATATGGGATAGAATACTGTATGCTTTAGTGATGATATCAGGGACTAATGCTCATGTATATATAGTGATCAACTAGTGCCTTGCCCATTAAAGAGTCCTAGTTGATCTCAATATAGTTTCTTTATTGTCATGAGATTCATATCAGATTCTGTATTGGATTCTTACTCAATATATTGATTATATGTTTATCAATATATCACAAAGATTACATTCCTTATTCAACTCTTATTAACTAGATAATGTTTAATCAATTGCTTAATACTCAAGACATTGAATTAGTGTACAAGTCCATTATATTCTTTCACTACCATGTTAGCAGCTCATCGTTGTACGCATGTCTACCATGAGGAAACCTATTCTAGACCAGTTAAGAGAGCCACTGCTAATAGCCTCTACTACTACGTAATTGGCAATCAGACTCAATAATCAAAGGATGCATGATAGGAGCATAATATGCGATGTTCTTAATGTGTTTTACCCCCATTTATGCAATGTTTAACCCTTATTGTTGTATTATAGAGTCATCGAGTCGAGTCATGAGTGTTTGGTAGAGTTGGTTGTGAAAAGAGCTTAAAACGTGAAAAAAAAAGAAAAAAAAAAAAGAGGATTTCTTGAAGAATCCTAATTGAACTAGGAATCCTAATCAAATTAGGAGTCTAAAATATTTCGACGTTTCTAAAACGACGAAGTTGCAAAGAGTTTGATTGAAATTAGGAAACCTTATTCGAGTAGGAAACTAAGTTGAATGAGGAGTTCTAATGAAAGAAAGAATCCTTATTGAATCAGGACTTGTTCGTAGAATAAATTGTGCTACACTTTATCTTCTCTTATTTTCAGGAATTAAAGAGGAGATAATTGAAAGAAATCTCGGCAATTATTCAAGGAATGAATCGGAATTAAATGAAATTCATGCCGTGCACATGATTTCAGAAAATTATAGAGGAAAAATGCAAGTGTGCCGAGCACATGAACAAGTCTTGCGAATCAAGAAACAAGGAGCATGCCAAACATGTGCATGAGGGAGTCTTGCACAACAAGACAAATCAAGAAGCACGGCAAAGAAAAAAAGCCGAATTAAAGAAGAAGATTGTTGCCGAATTACATAAGGAATTCCAAGCCGAATGTGGACTCAATTTCACACCAAGTTCAAAGAGGGAATTGCCGAATTTAATATAGGATTAAAGGAAGAATTATTTGAAGATTAATTCAGCAATTATCAAGAGGATTTCGGTAACAAAGAAAGAAAAAGAAGAGTCTTGCCTTGCAAGAAAAAAGTAAAGAGAGTTCGGCAACAACTCTTTGTGCTGAACCCTATCACCTTTGCCGAAACCCTAGTATCCCTTGCCTCTATATATAGGGCGCGGCTGCTCCTAGAAAATCATCTCTTCTCTTACACTTTCACAAGTCTAAACTCTGCCGAATTACCACCACAAATACCAAAGAAAATACAGCCGAATCCCTTCATCACCACCATATCGAAATCGCATCTTCATCACCACCGAATCTACCTTTGCCGAACTCCATTTAAGGTTTCTACAAAGTGTGATTCACTCTTCTCTCATGGTTTTATATTTTATTTGTAATTACAATACTTTGTCTATGAAGATTGTATGTATTTGTGGATGTTTATTTGGTTTTATTAGTTCAGTTTTGAATTTTCGGATTAGCTACTTGATTATCTAATTTTCGGATTATGTTCTTGATGTTTAACGATTTTAATCAGGGTTTATAATTTAGTTGAATTCACATGTGTTCTTGGTTTTATTTTGGTTTATTTTCTGAATTCATATGCATATAAATCGATGCATGAGGGCAGCCTTGATCATGTTCGAACCTTGTGTATTGGTTTCACTTGCCGAATATAACATGAGATGAATTATGTGCGAAGTTGATTCACCTTGTGTTAGTTCTTTAGGCTAGAGTAATTTTGAAAATTTAGATATCGATGTGAGATGAGGTGACACCATACTTGCTAATATGTTTCCAATTCGACTCATTGTGCTGATGTGTTTCTTGGTTTAATTTCTACGCGAAGTGTCTTTAAACTAATTAGCACTATGTTTAGGATTATGCGTGAAGCTAGTTCTAAATAATTAAGGAGTTTTACTAATTAGATAAACCGCGAATGCTGTTAGGTCAATATTTACCTAGTAATTGTTGCCTTATTCTTATTCTTTTGCTATATCCTTTTGTGTTTTATCTATTTCTTATAGCGTTTCCTATTCATGCTAGGAAAATGAGCTAAGGATCGGAAAAGAGACAAAATGGTGGATTTAGCACATATTGAAGAAATCGGGTGAAGAATCGAAGCCAAAGGAGCAAAACCGGAAAATACACTAAAAGACGAATTTGACCGGTCAACGGGCAGAATTCCGGTCAAACTCCGACGGTCGGAAGATGGTGATGGCTGATATTCAAGTGAAGGAGCATTGGAGGGAAGAAGAGTTGTTGATTCAAATTCAAATGGGAAGAAGACAAGTGAAAGGGACATCTTTGGCTTTGTCCCTTTGATGTTGACCTTGTCCCCTTGTCCTTATGGCCAAATATCAAGAGTGCCCTTTCCTTTTCCTTCTCCACCAAAATATCTTTGAGGTTTTTGGTCATTTTACAAAGACTAGATCCACAATTTGTGCTTACATCTTTGTCCATAACATCTAGCCCTTCATTTTCTTGCATCTCCACCCTCCATTCACTACTTTAGGCCTATTTATAACCCCCTCTCCCATTTTGGACGAGAGGAAGCTCTCTCTCCCCTCATTTCCTCTCCATTTTTCATAGTTCTTCATCACTTAGTTTGTTTAGTTAGAATAGTTTAGCCCTTGTGTAGAGAGAGGGGTGTAGCATCTTTGGTTGATAACCAAAACCGAAGATTCTACACCCCTTGATCAATCACACTTGTGGGTAGATCCATGAAGCCTTGTTCTTAATCTTTTCTTTGTGTATGTGGATTTGTATAGTGTTTTGGGTTTGAGAAAACCGAAAATACTATACTTTGAAGCTTCACACCCTCTTTGTATACATCTAGGAAGCTCATGGGTATTGTGGTTCTTTCTCACCTTCTCTTGCTTTCTTGATGTATTACTTTTGTAAGGCTTTTATGTATATGCCTATGTGTGTGAGTTGTGGATATGAGCAAACAATGTAATTTCCTTATATTGATGATTGATGCATGTTTGAATCTATGGGTTCCTACTCTTTATGCTTACTAAATGTGTTAGCTAGCTTTGTCACCTAAAAAGCATGTTTAGGTAAGTAATTAATCGGAACATGAAATTGACAACTTCTTGAATCCGTGAGCATGAGTAGCCTTTAGGTGGTGTCTTAGTATTTCTTACGGGAAGTATTAAGTTGCTTGGATTTCTTACTATGAACTTAATGCTTGTGCCGTGAGTTTAATTGCTCTAAGGGGGCGTTAGGCTTGTGGTACATAGCCCACTTGTGTTATAAGGTAACATAATTGGGATTAAGGTTGTGTGATTTAACTTGGCTCCAAAAGACTTTGTTAAATTGCATGATTAGTTAGTTTCTTGGTAGCTTAACCAAAGCACTAGGGGGATATTTGTCAACCATGTTTTCACATCAATTATGAGTTACATTTGTGCATAAGTCTCTTTTCCTCTCATTGATCTAGTCTCAACACTTGTTAGTTTAGTTTGTTTTATGTTTATGTTAGCTTTAATTTATCTAAAATCAACAAAGCCGATTCACTACCACTTGTTAAAACCATCCCCATGACCTTTAGCTTCCAAAGGGCTAAGGTTGTGAATTGTAAAAAGGTAGATGCATGTGTTTTCTAGGTTTCATTTCGCGGTAATCTAGTTAGGGTAGAGTTACTCAATCCCTTGGGTACGATACTCTTACTTTTTCCCCCTATACTAAAACTTGACCTCCTATTCTTGGGAGTAGGAAGCATCACAAATTTGCACATAATATTAGTTAGGTGATGCAACCAACAAGTTTTTGGCGCCGTTGCCGGGGATTGAGATAAAACTCAATCCCTATTAGGTTGCCGTGGGACTAGAGAACCCATTTATTCTTTTTCTTTGTTTGGATTTCTTTGTTTGATAGTTTGTTATGGTAGTTTTATTTTTGAAATTTCTACAAGTACTTTGGGTTAGTGAGTTTGTAAATTTTGGTAAAAAAAGATAAATGAAAGTTCAAATTGGAAATGGAAATTGTTCTTGCCATGTTACTACTTAATTACTACTTGTGTAATTTCACCTTTTAGTTAGTTAAAATTTGTATATACTTTGTATATTAATTATTTAGTTATTAAAGGGACATCTTTGGCTTTGTCCCTTTGATGTTGACCTTGTCCCCTTGTCCTTATGGCCAAATATCAAGAGTGCCCTTTCCTTTTCCTTCTCCACCAAAAACCTCAAAGATATTTTGGTGGAGAAGGAAAAGGAAAGGGCACTCTTGATATTTGGCCATAAGGACAAGGGGACAAGGTCAACATCAAAGGGACAAAGCCAAAGATGTCCCTTTCACTTGTCTTCTTCCCATTTGAATTTGAATCAACAACTCTTCTTCCCTCCAATGCTCCTTCACTTGAATATCAGCCATCACCATCTTCCGACCGTCGGAGTTTGACCGGAATTCTGCCCGTTGACCGGTCAAATTCGTCTTTTAGTGTATTTTCCGGTTTTGCTCCTTTGGCTTCGATTCTTCACCCGATTTCTTCAATATGTGCTAAATCCACCATTTTGTCTCTTTTCCGATCCTTAGCTCATTTTCCTAGCATGAATAGGAAACGTTATAAGAAATAGATAAAACACAAAAGGATATAGCAAAAGAATAAGAATAAGGCAACAATTACTAGGTAAATATTGACCTAACAAATGCTCTAATTAAATTGGAACTAAAACTAATCTTGAATACTTGCCGTTTGTTATGTTTTTACCTTGTGCAAAATTGTTACATATTATGTGAGTTTTGTGTCTAGTGTTATGTGTGAGAGATGATGATCATATGTATATATTAATTTAATTTTTATTTTCGTAAAATTCAGTAGTTATTAGATACAATTTTCAATCCCCCTTATAATTTTGTAATACTTCATGAGATTAAATGCCCTTGATTTCCCTGGATAGAACGATCTCTACTTGTCTTATACTACTATCGACACAAGAAGCGTAATATATGTATGAAGTTGTTTTCCAGGTACAATGTGCTTGAGAATAATTCTATCAATTTTTGGCGCCGTTACCGGGGAAATTATAACTATTTGATTCATGATGTGTTACTTTGTAGCATTGTATAAATTTCGGATTTGTATAATTTTCTTAGTTTCGGTTTTGTATAAATTTTAGGTTTCGGTTTGTAATAGTAATTAGGGTTTTCGTTTTGGTTTTTATAATTGTTGCCGAATATTTGATATAATATGTGATGTATGTGTGTAGCACTTAAATAAATTGCTAGGAAGTTAAAGATTTATTTATGTTGAGCTTATTGTAGGTTCTAAAGTGAAAGGAATAGGTGAAGTCCCTTTTGTTAATATTATCTATAACCCTCTATTTGTACCTTATTAAAGTCACTTGGGGTTGAGGGCGGATTTTATTAACACTTGGAGAACTGTCTAACACGTGGTTATTCTTAACTGAGTAAGGGGCATAAAGGTTCGCCTATTAGTTCGTTTGTCTTTAATTTGGTATCAAGGTTTGTTTAACTAGATCTCAAGGCCCACAGACTGACGTTCCTTCTCAGTGAGGGAGTCGATAGGGAATTCGCTCTCCGTGGTTACCAACAACGAGTCTTGCCTTGATCCATCTTAGAAACTTTCGTTCGAGCCTTCCGAAAACACGGAATAATCATGTCTAGACGACAATACTTAGTCCGCACGTCCACCTTACTTTAGAACTTAGAAAATAACTTTGCATAAATAGATTTATATAGCTTCACAAATAAAAGATGGCTTTAAATTTTGAGGTATATCGGATAAAAGCATGATACTACCTTGGGTTATTTCAGCCCATTGCACCGTTATCTCATCTGCTCCACGTACCTTGAATATTAAAAGTTGTGTGAATAAAAGCAATTAGACTCTAAGAGTTCAACATATTTGATGTACTATGCATTCGGAAATTATGAAAAATGTGAAACAAATTCTTGTTTATATTTGAGACAAATCCTTGTTCTATACTTGTAAATTTTGTGTGACTTATATTTGTAATTCTTTTGTGATTTATACTTTAATACGTGAGCTTTATACTTGTAGATTTATCAAAGTTTTCGTTAACTTTATGTTGAAAATACTACTAACTCATACAACTAACACTTAATTCTAACCATACTTTTAACATTCTCATACTTATTTTTCTTTTTAATTTTTAGTTTATTAACGACTTGATCTTCACAATTCTCAGGTACATGAATGTCCATCATCCCAGGTTGGTCTCAAGAGATTGAAGATCGCTTGAACAGAATTTGTGGAGAGAGAGACGAGCAATCATCACCGAGCACACCACTATTTGAGCACCAATTCGTGTCCCCTACTTCATCACTCTTTGATCGTGACGTTGTAGCTCCACCATCACCATTTCCATCCAACGTTTCGTGTGAACTTAACCCTTTGTTCCACGAAGATCCGGAGTTTGAGCTACTTACAAGTCCATTCCCAATAACTTTGAATTTCGACTTACCTGATCCACCACCACAAATGGGATCGATCAGAGAACAGAATGAACACGTCACGGGTGAGGGCATGGCACCTTCCAACATCACCTATCCACCAGTTGCAACCGGCAAGTCAGATGACTTTGAGCTTAAGAGTAGATTTTTGCATCAATTGCCGAAATTCCATGGTCTTTCAGGAGAAGAGCCGAACTCACACTTGCAACTATTCTAATTCATTTGTGAGACTTTGTGTCCTAGAGGAGCTGATATTCAACATGTGAAGATGAGAGCTTTCCATTTTCACTAGAGGACAAGGCAAGGAATTGGTTGTTCAAATTCCATCAGGTCGTATTGTCTCTTGGAACACCATGGTAAACGAATTCCTACTCAAGTACTTTCCAGCATCAAGAGTGACTCAACTGAGGAGTTATATAACTGGAATCAAGCAAGCACATGATGAGCCATTCTATGAGTACTATGAACGTTTCAATACGCTTGTTTCTTCTTGTCCAACTCATGGCATTCGCCAAGGTCTCCTATTGCAATACTTCTATGAGGGGATGCGTAACTTGGACAAGGAATTTCTTGATTCAGCTGCTAGAGGATCTTTCTTGGAGAAGACGAATGAGGAAGCTACTACACTATTGGAGACACGAGCCTTAAATAATCAGCAATTTGGGTCTCAAACTCGCACAAAACAAGTGCATGAGACAAGGGCTAATCCGGCATTGGAAGAGAAGGTTGACAAGCTCTCCAACATGATGGCGCAATTGATGAAGCAATAAAGAGCCCAAGTGTGTGGGGTATGTGCCGAGGGACACCCTACAAATCAATGCCCACAAATGGGAAGTGAAAGCTTTGAGGAAGTAAATGCTTTGGGATACCAAGGAGGAGGCTACCAAAATAACTTCAACCCAAGGTGGCGTGATCACCCCAACTTTAGGTGGTCCAACAATGACAACATGTTCAAGCCCAATGTGCCACCAAATGCCATGCCATTTCAACCAAGGACATATGTACCCTTCTAAAGGCCACAAGCTCCATACGTTCCACATAATCAAGGTGTGTCTAATGCACCTAACTTTGATGAGATAATGAATTCTCTAGCTATGGGGCAAAGTCAGTTGAACGCCTTCACACAAACCTTGTTGGTGGGGCAGCAAACCAATGCTAAGGACATAACCGAGCTCAAAAATCAAATGGGGCAAGTTGTGGACTTCACGGGACAATTCAATGAACAAGGGAGGCTGCCCTCCAATGTGATCAAGAACCCTAAGAAGGAGCAAGCACAAGCTATAACCACAAGGAGTGGTAAAATTCTTGAAGTGTCGGCACCAAGGGTCCCTAAAAAGAAAGGGGCTGCCCTAGATGAAGAAGAGAATGTTGGTGATGCACACGGCAAGGACAAGGCCGAGAAAGGTAAGGTAAGCAAGGAGGATCTCGAAATAATGAGAAAAAGAGACCTTGAGAAAGATCCAGCTACCTCAACAAAGGAGGCACCTAAGATAAATGATTCTACCTCTAATGGTTTAGTTAAAACTAACCAATCTAGGTGTCTACTTTTTCCCTCTAGATTTGCTAAGTCGAAAAAGGAGAAATCAGATGAGGAAGTGCTTGACATTTTTCGCAAGGTGGAGGTGAACATACCATTGCTAGAATGCATCAAGCAAATACCACAGTATGCCAAGTTTTTTAAGGAGCTATGTACCACAAGGAGACATACACTTGAGGAGCAAGTGGTGAAGATGAGTGAGACAGTTTCGGCTGTCATCCAAAGAAAGCTACCTCCTAAAATGAAAGACCCAGGCAATTTTACAGTAACTTGTATAATTGGACAATCTCTTTTTAATAATGTTATGCTAGACTTAGGGGCTTCAATTAATGTGATGCCTTATAATGTTTATAAGTCCCTAAGTCTAGGGGAATTGAAGAAAGACAATGTGATTATACAATTGGCTGAGAGGTCTAACAAATATCTTGAGGGATATGTTGAGGATGTTCTTGTGCAGGTTAATAATCTGATATTTCCTGCAGATTTCTATGTACTTCACATGGAAGAATCACCCCTTAATTTCACTCAACTATTGTTGGGGCGACCATTTATGAGAACAGTAAGAACTAAGATAGACGTCGCTGAAGGAAATCTCACCATGGAATTTGATGGTGAAGTGATTAGCTTCAATGTGTTTGAAGCAATGAGGTATCCAGTTTCTGATCTTAAACCATGGTATGCTATTGATGTTGTTGATTCTTGTGCACATGTTTTATCAGAGACTTTGGATCAATAGCAACGAGCTATTGAGATGGGGGCCGGAATTGACCAAAAAGGGAAGAGAACTTCAAAGGAAGCACGGTTCGAACTTGAGCCGTGTATTGCACAAGTTTTTGCTGAGCTAGAGGCAACACCCCATTTCAGGTATAACAAATTCATGTCAA
Source organism: Potentilla sterilis (assembly GCA_963682095.1). Taxonomy (NCBI): domain Eukaryota; kingdom Viridiplantae; phylum Streptophyta; class Magnoliopsida; order Rosales; family Rosaceae; genus Potentilla; species Potentilla sterilis. The sequence goes on along the minus strand of OY821763.1, from coordinate 23,777,326 downwards.
TTCCCATTTCCACTAATAAAATTCTACCATCTGTGGAATAGGCCCCAATATTAGAGCTTAAGGCTCTACCTGATCATTTGAAGTACGTATACTTGGGAAACGATGACACTTTACTAGTTATTCTGTCATCAAAGCTGAGCGAGCAGCAAGAGAAGAAGTTGATTGACGTGCTTAAAAGGAACAAGACCGCCATTGGTTGGACCTTGGCGGATATCAAGGGCATAAGCCCTACTACTTGTGTTCACAGGATTTTGTTGGAGGAATGAGCCAAGCCTACTAGGGAGGGTCAGAGACGTTTACACCCCCCTATGATGAAGATTGTGAAGGACAAGGTAATTAAATTGCTTGATTGTGGCGTTATATATCCTATCTCGAATAGCCAATGGATATCACCCGTCCAAGTTGTACCCAAGAAGAGTGGAGTCATAGTTGTGAAGAATGACAAGGATGAACTCGTGCCACAACGATTGGTAACAGGTCATAGGATGTGTATCGATTACAGGAAGTTGAATGCTACTACACGCAAAGATCACTTGCCTTTACCTTTCATGGACAAAATGTTAGACAGACTATCCGGCTTAGAACGATCCCTACTTATGTCTATACTACTAACGATTGTAGGGATTGCTTGATGCTCGCTTAGGCGACACTCGTCACGTCTCATGCACTTTCTCATTCCTCGGCACATTACTTCGTGCCATACCAAATTGTTTGTTGTTCAATGCACGAACCTCCAACAAACTTCTTGCCGTTCCGGCATTCAATTCCAAGAAACTTCCTCCCGCGGCTGAATCAAGAAACTCTCTCTCCATAACACGCAATCCCTCATAGAAATATTGCAACAAGAGTCCATCGCTAATGCCATGCGACGGACACAAAGAAACTAGGGACTTGAACGTCTTGTAATAATCAAAGAAAGTCTCATCTCCGGCTTGCTTCACACTTGTTATCTGCTTCCTCAAATCCGTGATACGTGAAGCGGGAAAATACTTGAGCAAAAACTCATCCATCATTGAATTCCATGAAACAATGCGACCACTAGGCACCTCAAACAACCACTCCTTCGCTTGATATTCCATTGAGAACGGAAAAGCTTTCATCTTGAAGTGTTGCAAATCAGTCCCTCTTGGACACATAGACTCAGTGGTAAAGTTAAACCATTGCAAGTGCTTGTTGGGATCCTCACTTGGCATTCCATAAAAAGACTTCAACTTGTGGAGGAATCCACTCCTCAATTCAATCTCTCCGGTCTTGTCCGACTCCAAAGGAGGGTAAGTGATAAAAAGGAGCTACCCCTCGTCCGGCAACATGTCCATTCTGTGCTCTGATCGAAGTCATTCTCTCTTCCTCTTCTACTGATTCGGCAAAACACACAAACTCGGGGTTCTCTAAATCACAAGTTGACGATATTACTGATGGAGGGCTCGGCAAAGATGTGGCCGAGCTAGGTGGTGTGGACAACGGCGTTGGTGAGCTCGGTGGTGAAGATGGTTCGGACGGCTCGGATGGTGGTAATGGCACAAACAACGCGATAGCGAGCTCTTGATTCAAACGTTGTAAACGGCCTTGATGATTTCGTGTCCAAATATTAGCTTCGGACATGCACTTTTCTGAAATTTGCAACGTTTTAACAAGTTAGAACTTCGTAAAGAAATAGAATGCAAGAATATACATGATTACAAGCCACGGCTTTGGCGATTACAAAACATATTTCAAACAATGGTACACAAACAAGATCGGCAACAAGAACTATACAATCGGCAATGGTAGAGAATAAAAATGTCCATGATCATGTAATCTCTAAGTCTAATTTCTTTTAAAAAAAATTTCTAACTCTCGAAGTATGTGGAGCAGAGGAGATAACGGTGCAATGGACTGATACAGCCCCCGGTAGTATCATGCTTTACCCGATATACCTCAAGAGTTCGAACCACACAAATATGTTTTATCTTTTGAAGAAAATAGATCACATATGTCAAGTTATCTTCTAGCGTCTAAAGTGAGGTGATGCTTCGGCCCAAGCTATCGACTAGTTCGAGCGTGTTTTACTTTTCAAAGGCGGTGTTGTTAAGATTCACGGAGGGCGAACCCCCTACAGGAACCAGGCAGGACTCGTTGTTGGTCACCACGGGGAGCGAACTCCCTATCGACTCACTCACCGAGAATGAACATCAGTCTGTGGGCCTTGAGATCCAGTTAAACAAACCTGAGAACCATATCAATGAAACTAACTTGCCTCATACTTTGTAAAACAAACTCGGGTCACTAGCGGTCTACAAGTGTTGATCATAGCCGCCCTCAACCTCATAAAAATGGGTCTTCTAAGTTATCGCTCGTCTGCGTGGGGGGGACGTATCCCACGTTTCCTAGTCTACATAAAAGACGGATCTAACAAGGCATCATTCGTATGAAGGGTTAAGGCTAAGACCAACAAAAGCGGCTTCTCCCTACATGTTACACTTTAGAAACAACGATAAACTCAAACATACATAACACTATCAACTTCCTAGAAATTAAACTAAGTTATTACAAACATACATTCTTTATATATCATGCAACTTCCAAAATTTAAACTCTACATGCCGAAGCATATTTCTACTTTACAAAATCCCAAACTAAAATCGAAAATTACAACTTTACAAATTTACAACAAAAATTCCCAGCAATATTATATACAAAACAATCACATAAATCAAGCTTCTATAATCCCCGGCAACGGCGCCAAAAATTGACGAGTCGCCGAAGCGAGCATCAAGCAATAATAACCCTACAATCGTTAGTAGTATAGAATAAGTAGGGATCGTTCTAGCCGGGGATTAAGGGTACCTGAAACATGAGATTGTTAACACAAAATATTCACAAACACATATGCACACAATTGTCACACTTATATACATATATACATATTCACACCAAATTATGGGGGATAAAAGGCTTGGCAGCAAAGCTGCCTCTAAATTCCTAGACATGAATTTAAGAAATGAAATTAAATCCTAAGTTACTATATACAAGGTTGGTTGACATCTTTCACACAAAGCACTCCACACTCAACTCTTTAACAAATAAGATTCGCACACAAGAAAGTAAGGAACAAGTATTTAGCATGCATTGAACTTAAACAAGTTTCGACCTACAACTAGAACGTTTCCGATTTTTACCTAGTTGAGAGACTTTCTAATGTTTTAAGATCGAGCTTTCGCGAGGTGATCCTAAAAGTTATGCTACCGTTATACAACTCGTAACATTGAAGCAGAAAAGTCTATAGTCGAAGACAAGCAAACAAGTAAGGTCGTCAATCTTCTTATTTAACATGCAAGTCCTAAGGTTAACCACTCTAGGTGAGCACAACAAATCAAAGTGATCATACGTCTACTTAGTTCATTATAACTCAAGCAAATTAAACCTAATACCTAGATCATGTTCAAAGACAACACTAAGTATCGATTATAAGCCCTCACCTTAGTTCTAACCGGTTTAAATTCTCAATATGCATCAATAACACTGTCCTAATTATCTAAGTGTATTCATCTTACAAGTTTTATAGTACAAATTAATATGCAAATTCATTGTTGCCGAAACTTAAACCTAAATCTAAGCATCGAATTCAACAACTCATTAACATAAAAAATATAAAACCAATCTCCAATTCGGTTCATACATAGACATATAATCCAAAACCAAAAATACATGCAAGTTTCATAGACAAAACTGAACATAACTACATAAACTTTACTAAACCGAGAGAAGGGAGTGGATCACACTTTTGTAGACACCTTGATGACTTCGACTCGTGTGGATCCGGCGGAAGATGGATGATGTATGGAGGCTGCTCGGCAAAGGGCTGTGTCGGCAGACAAAGGTTCCAAGTTTCGGCAGAAACTTGGGTGAAGGAGGGGGGTGATTTTCGGCTAGGGTTTATGTAGGATCTTTGGGGAGAATTTGGTAGAGCTTTGGCTTTGTGTTTTAGCAAAAGATGTGACACTTTTCTTCATGGTGCCGGCCTCTATATATAGGAGAAAGGCTGTGAAGTTTGGGACTTTTCCTTGTTCAAAACGGGATAGAAATCTTCAATAAATAAGGTTTCCAAATCCGAGTTGGAATAGGCTTTTCTCTCCTTATTGAACAAAGAAACTCTTGCTTGGCCGGCTTATGATTTCTTCTTGGTCGTTGCAAAGCTCTTTGGAATGATTTGGCACGCTTGCAGCCGCTTGAAGACATTACCGGAAATTCCTCTCTGGTCGCGAGTACAGACTTTGCTAGTATCGGGTACTGGCGAGGCTTCTTGGTGGCGAGTCTGGTGCTGGCGAGTATAGGCTTCTGGCGGGTAGCGCGAACATGCATGCTGGCGGCTGATCTTCTGGCGAGCAAGGTTGTTTGGCGAACAAACAAGGGCTTGGCGAGCAAGGTTGTTGGCGAGCGAACAAGGGCTTGGCGAGCGAGCTCTGGCGAGCATAAGCGAAGCTAATTTTCTTCCTTCTTCTCAGCAGATCTGACCATTGTGACTTTAACCGAATATTACTTTTTCCTCACTGCTCCGATTGATCTGTATTTTTGACACAAAACTCTTTAGCAAGCCAAAAAAATGCATACCAAATTTCAGCAAATTTGGAAAAGGATAGGTCACAATTCATTCATCTCATAATCACGAAAAAGACACATTTTGCACTATTTTTCAGAATTCTATAAACTTAGTCATTTTTCGGATTCTAAAGCATATTTTATCAAAACTCTACCAAAATGACACTAAACTATATTATGACTCAATCTTAGATAAATAAGGGTTAAACAAAGCATAAATGAGGGCGTAAACACATTAATATCGTCGCACATTGTGCTCCTATCAACTACCCCACACTTATCCTTTGCTAGTCCCTTAGCAAACTAAATTAAACTAAGACTCAAACTACTATTGCCCCTAACAATTTGTCTCAGGCTCGTATGTACACATAGCTTTCAAGTTAATGCATGAGAATGCTAGGCACGAAAATTCCGAGCTTCATGAACATGTAACATCAATAAAAACATATACGAGCAAAAGTAAGCATGTAGACATGTAAAGCTAATTCACTCCACCTCACTAGGCATACTCTCTTCTTTTCTCTCGAAGCATGGTTATTCACACAAAAGTATATGCAAGTGAAAGATAATGTATTACGAAGAGTAACTTGCATATGTCAAAGAAACAAAAGCACTTTGTGAAATTTTTATGGAAAAACCTCATATGATAACTATATGCACCAATGAACAAAAACCATATGCTTACTCTTGAAATAATCTCCACAAATCAAATTTAACCATTTTAAGAATCATGAAAAGATCAATAAAAGGGTTGTAATGGGGCTAGGCTAAGAGGTATTCGATATTTGGATAAGGAGGCTCAAAACATCACCGTGGCCTTTGGTAAAGTTCAAATCTCCTCATGTCTTCTCATCAATGGTCGGATTGCTTCTTGTTGGACCCATACTTCATTCTTTTCCTCCCAAAAATATTACAACAAAATTCAAGACTCAAGCCATGCACAATTTTCTTTTTCTTGCCTATGCTGTGCCCTACTTTCTTTTCTTGCTCTCGGCATTGTTCTTTTATTTTGGTCCGAGCAATACTTTTCTTTCTCTTTTCTTTTCTAAGGCATGGTACAAACATATATTTTCATACATATTGATGGCTAAGTCTACCCCACACTTGTTCTTCTTCATCACGTCACGCGAAAACGCCTTCAAAAATCAAGCTTTACCAAATCATTGATCAAGGATAAAGATATCACTTATACTAAGCTCATGGAAAGTGTTTAAGGGTGATTTAAGAAAAGGCTAATCGTAGGCTCAAAGGGGTTTACTAAGGTATCCCACAATGGGCACAAACTTTATTTGGCAATGGTGGTAAACCTAAGAGATCTTTTCAATCACTTTCAAAATCAAGGTATTTTATGACTAAGAACGTTTTGAAAATCAACAAGAGTAAGTTCTAGTAATACTCGAGTCCATGAAAAACTATTGCATATAGTCATCGAATAATCAAAGAATTATGAGGTTTCATGCTTCTTACGAATCTATCGAATTTTATCTTTTATCACTCAAGAAGAAAGCAAATTGGCTCTAAAGCTCACATAGGTTATTATGGAAACAAACTAGCTAAAACATGCATGCTTCGTTAATCAACAAGTCCTACATGCTCCTACCAATGCACATAATCCATGAAACTCACAATTTTAATTGTATGCATAACCATCATCTATGTATGCAAAGAGGAGAAAAACATCATTGACACATTAGGGGCATCCTAAGACTCAAAACAAACAATTTAAACACTCTATTTTTGTGGAACAATTTTCTGAATTTTTCTACTTTATACTAAGCATACGAAAACATAAACGGAATACATTATCCCACCCCACACTTAGAAAATTACATTGTCCTCAATGTGAGCACAAGTTTATATCAACGAATTTCCTAAGCATGCAATTGTCTAACACATTCCAACATATCATCACAAACCAAAGAAAGAGACAAGGGTTAAGAAATTTCAAACTCTCGGTGATGGCTCCTTCGTTTTTCTTTGATCGAATTGGGTTGCCTCCCAAGTAGCGCTTTGTATTTATAGTCCATTGCTTAGACTTTTCACCATGGTATCTTGCATGTGTTCATTGCGAGCTAAAATAGCTCAAATCGGCACGAAGTAGCTCAATGAGATGCTCGTTGCACCATGTGCTTGTCTCGGCGTCAAAGTGGGGAGTGCCGGCATGAGTTTGTGGAGAGGGCTGCGTATCGGCAGCAAGTTGCTGCTCGGCAGCAGGAGATGTATCCAGGTGCTGCTGCGTATTCGACGTCGTATCTGTGATGGTGGCTGCAGCATTGGTAGTCTGCCTCTCGGCAGTGGCAAGTGTGGCCTGTACTACTTGTGGTGCGTTATCCAATGGTAGGGAGGCTATGGTGTGTTCTTGGAATGAATCATAGTAAAGCTTTAAGCGATGGCCATTGACCTTGAACACTTTGTTGGTGCTTGGATTGAGAATTTCGATGGTGCCATGAGAAAATACTTTAGTGACTATGAAAGGTCCAACCCATCTTGAACGAAGCTTACCCGGAAAGAGTCGAAGTCGAGTGTTGAATAAGAGAACTTTTTGACCAACCTCGAATTTCTTTCCTCGTATCAACTTGTCATGGTAAGCTTGAGTCTTCTCCTTATAAATCTGTGCGGCATCATAGGCTTCATTGCGTATTTCTTCAAGTTCGTTGAGTTGAAGCTTCCTATGAAGGCCGGCGTTGTCAATGTCCATGTTGAAAGCCTTGATTTCCCACCATGCTTTGTGCTCTAGCTCAACCGGTAAGTGACATGCTTTGCCATAAATTAACCGAAAAGGTGACATACCTATCGGTGTCTTGTATGCAGTCCTATATGCCCACAAAGCATCATCGAGACGATCATTCCAATCCTTCCTTGAAGGTCCAACAATTTTCTCAAGTATTTGCTTGATCTCTCGATTACTTACCTCGGCCTTGCCACTTGTTTGAGGATGATAAGACGTAGATACCTTGTGTGTGACCCCATATTTCTTCAATAAGGCCTCAATGGTGCGGTTGCAAAAATGGGATGGATGGAGCTACTATCCAAGCACATTGTACCTGCAAAACAACTTCATACAAATATTACCCTCTTGTGTCATCGTTAGTATAGGACAAGTAGGGATCGTTCAGTCCGGGGAAATCAAGGGCGTTCAATCACTTAAAGCATTACAAAATCATATTGGGGGTTTGAAATTTGATTCTAAAACCTACTGAAAATTACGAAAATAAAACCTAAATTATATATTTACATGTGATCAACATCTTTCAAGCAAAACACATCACACAAAAACTCACATGCACATAACAAACTGATCAAAGACAATAATACGGCAGCAACTTTATTGAATCCGATTTCATGCAATTTAGTTCCAATTATAACTAGAGCCCTTCGTGGTTCATCTAATCATTCAAAGCTTCTTAATTATTCAGAATTAGCTTCGTGCATAACCCTAAACATAGTGCTAATCAGTTTAAGACACTTCGTGTAGAAATTAAACCAAGAAACACATAAGCACAATGAGTTGAATTGGAAACATGCAACAAGTATGGCGTCACCTCACCTTGCTTCAACATGCATATTTTCTGAATTACTCTACCCTTAATATCAATATAAAATAACTTAACTTCGTGTATAAATTATTTCATAAATTGATTCGGCAACATAAAGAATTAAAGCCAAGATCAGCCTAGCTAAAGCTTTTCTTAACCCTAAAACTTGTTGTGCATACGAATTCAGAAAATAAACCAAACAAAATCATCAAATCATGCAACAAAGTTACTGCCCTATTACCATACAATCAATTCGTCATATACATGTTCATCAATTAAACAAAAAGAAAACCAAAACACATAACATAATTTTGGAAATCCAATGTAAAATTAATAAAACCAAATAACAAACCACAAATCCTTACAAACTTCATAGACAAAGTTAAGTAATTATACAGAAAATTACAAGCCATGAGAGATGAGTGAATCACACTTTAAAAGAAACCTTGTAGAGGAATCGACAAAGGAAGATTCGGTGGGATGATGTCTTGTGATCGGTGGTGGTGATGAACTATGGAATCAGCTTGAATTTTCTATGGGATTTGTGGTGCTAATTGGACAGAGTTTTGGGTAGTGAAAAGTGAGAGAGAAGAGATCCCCCTTTCTGAAATTTCGATGGCCTTTTATATAGGAAAAACCCCAGGGTTGCCGGTAGCAATAAGGAATGAGAATTCCTTTCCTAGTTGGCTTATGTTTCCTTGCCGGCCAAGCTTTGCATTCTTGGACATTAATTCTGATCTTGGACTTCAATCAGCCTCATTTGAATAGCATGGACATGTCCGATAAGTCTTTAGGTCCATAATATCCGATCCATCCTTCCAAAAATCCAATGGAGAGTTATCCTGATGCAACCGGGAAAGTTGTTGTTTTCCTGGTAGAATGACCTTACTCCAGTAAATCTGGCATAACTTCCTCCTCAGAGCTCCGATTGATGCAATTCCAAGTCCCAGAGAAACTAGACTCGTAGAGCTTTCCAACGGCATATGGCATGTTCTCTGGTTCCAAGCGATGTGTCCCACAGAAATTCCGGAAGTCAGGACACAGTCCTAGGAAAATCCTGGTAGTCCCTGGTGATCTTTGCTCAAACTGCCAAGTTGCAGCCATCGTTTGGGTGACTTCCCAAACTCCGATTGATCTGAAATTTTGATACAATACACTTTAGCTTGCCAACTATATGCATACCAAATTTCATCAAATGTGGAAAAAGATAGTTCAGTCAAACACAGGCCTCAAAATCACGAAAACAACATATTTTTCACTTTTTCCTCAGATTTCTATACTTCGTCGTTTTTCTGACAATTAAGCACACTTTCTCCAAAACTCTACCAAATTGACACTAAACTAAATTATGACTCTATCTTAGGTAAATAAGGGTTAAACGAAGCATAAATAAGGGCACAAGCATATTAATATCGTCGCACATTGTGCTCCTATCAATCCGCCATCACTAATCAAGACTCTTGGAACTCCAAAACGTGAAAAGATGTTGGTCTTGAGAAATATGGCAACTACTTTCGCATCATTGGTGCGTGTAGCCTTTGCCTCAATCCACTTTGACACATAATCAACCGCAAGAAAAATGTAGAGAAAGCCCTTACTTGATGGAAACGGCCCCATGAAATCAATTCCCCATAAGTCGAAAATTTCTACCTCAATGATTGGTTGTAGAGGCATTTGATCTCGGCCTCCTATGTTGCCGGTTCTTTGGCACCGGTCACATGTCACACACGCCATATATGAATCTTTAAACAAAGTTGGCCAAAAGAACCCACACTCGAGTACCTTCAATGCCGTCCTCTTTGGCCCGAAGTGACCACCACACGCCTCGGAGTGACAAAAAGAAAGAATGGATTGATGCTATTCTTTCAGAACACATCTTCTTACCACTTGATTGCTACATTGCTTCCACAAATATGGCTCATCCCAAAAGAAGTGCCGAGCTTGCTTCTTGATCCTGTTCTTCATGTGGCTCGGCATATCCCTTGGAAATTGGTGCGTTGCAAGATAATTGGCAAGATCGGCGTACCAAGGTTCACTTGTTGCATCGATCCGAAATAGTTGCTCATCCGGGAAATTCTCCACTAAGGGCAGCCGATCCGCCTCCTTGAGAATCCTACTCAAGTGGTCGGCAACAACATTATCACTTCCCTTCTTGTCTTTTATTTCAATGTCGAACTCTTATAGCAAAAGAATCCAACGTATGAGCCTCGGCTTTGCATCCTTCTTCGTCATAAGATATCTCAAGGCGGCATGATCACTATAAACAATTACTTTGGAATTCAAAAGATATGATCGAAACTTTTCCAAAGAAAAAATTACCGCCAAGAGTTCTTTCTCCGTTGTGGTGTAGTTGAGTTGAGCATCATTTAGAGTTCGCGAAGCATAATAGATGGCGTGTGGCTTCTTCTCCACACGTTGGCCGAGCACAGCTCCCATGGCGTAATCACTTGCATCACACATAAACTCAAACGGAAGCTCCCAATTCGGTGATACTAGTATTGGAGCCAAGCACAACCTCTCCTTGAGCCGGATGAAGGCTTGCTCGCATGCATCACTCCACACAAACGTCAGCTCTCCGCAGCAGCTTTCTTCTCGGCAGCAGTCCCTTGTATCTCCGGTGTTTCCACCGGCAGTAGCAGTGGCTCGGCTGCAACTTCTACATGTTGCTCGGCAGCAAGGCTGCCGGTTGTGGTTCCAAATGGCTGCTCAGCATCAATGTTACTGCCGGCAGCTTTTCCTCCTCTATTCTTGGCTTGTGGCTCGGCTAAGGTCTTACCACTTCGAGTAACGATGGCTTGAGCTTGCTCATTCCTCAGATTCTTTACTACTCCTCCTGGTAACTTCCCTTGCTCGGTAAACTTCCCCATAAAGTCCACGACTTGCCCCATTTGGGTTTTAAGTTCCCCAATATCCTTCGAGTGAGTTTGTTGTCCCGCGAGTAATACTTGAGTAGCACTCGGAAGAGATTGAATCAATGTCTCGTAGTTGGGGTTACTTGTTGCTCCTTGAGATTGGTTTGGCAAAGGTTGGAAGGTGGCATGGCTCGGCTGCCCTTGGTGAGGTTGGTAGGGCTGCTGTGGCACAAAAGGTGCCCTAGGTTGAAAGGGTGCGGCAGCCCCTTGGTTTGGCTGCACTGGTGCTCTAAATACGTTGTCATTGTTCGCCCACCGAAAGTTCGGATGATCATTGAACCTCGGATTAAAGTTCCCGTATCTTTGGCCTCCTTGGAAACCAATAGCATTGCACTCCTCTACTCCCTCACTTGATCCAAATTGAGGGCATTGTTCGGTCTCATGGCCCTCAGTGCAAATGCCGCACACAATGGTACGTTTTCCCTTCATCATGCTACTTACCAAGTCGGCAAGCTTATCAACCTTCTCCTCTAACTTCGAACTGGAGGACGTCTTGATAAGAGCACAATGTGCGACGATATTAATGTGTTTACGCCCTCATTTATGCTTTGTTTAACCCTTATTTATCTAAGATAGAGTCATAATATAGTTTAGTGTCATTTTGGTAGAGTTTTGATAAAATATGCTTTAGAATCCGAAAAATGACTAAGTTTATAGAATTCTGGAAAATAGTGCAAAATGTGTCTTTTTCGTGATTCTGAGATGAATAGATTTGTGACTTATCCTTTTCCAAATTTGCTGAAATTTGGTATGCATGTCATTGGCTTGCTAATGGGTCTTGTGTAAAAAAATTCAGATCAATCGGAGTACTGAGCAAAAAGTTCTGCTCGACTGAAGACGCAAAGGTCAGATCTGCTGAGAAGAAGGAAGAAAATCAGCTTCGCCTATACTCACCAGAGCTCGCTCGCCAAGTCCTTGTTCGGCCGCCAACAACCTTGCTCGCCAGAAGATCAGCCGCCAGAGCCCCGTTAGCCAACATCTTCGCTCGCCAGCTTGCACATATCCGCTCGCCAATCATCCATGCATGTTCACGCTACCCGCCAGAAGCCTATGCTCACCAGCACCAGACTCGCCACCAAGAAGCCTCGCCAGTACCCGATACTAGCAAAGTCTGTACTCACGAGCAGAGAGGAATTTCCGGTAATGTCTTCAAGCGGCTGCAAGCGTGCCAAATCATTCCAAAGAGCTTTGCAACGTCCAAAAAGAAATCATAAGCCGGCCAAGCAAGATTTTTTTTGTTCAATAAGGAGAGAAAGGCCTATTCCAACTCGGATTGGGAAATCTTATTTATTGATGATTTCTATCCCGTTTTGAGCAAGGAAAACTCTCCCAAATCAGCTTTTCCCTTCTCCGGCACCATGAAGAAAAGTGTCACATTCCAAAGCAAAAATCTAGCCAAAGCTCTACCGAAATTCCCCAAGAATCCTACAAAGAAAACCCTAGCCGAAAACCTACCTCCATCACCATAAAATCCTATCGAACCACCTTCATATTCACCTTCCAGAAAATTGCTGCCGTGCCTCCGTCTATCATCCATCGAGATCCACACGACTTGAAGCTCCAAAGGTGTTCTAAAAGTGTGATCTACTCCCCACTCTCGGTTTTGTAATTCTTTCTTTGTAGTTATGTTAAACTTTGTCTACGAAGTTAGCATGAATTCTTGGTTTCAAATATTATGTCTACGTATTGTTTGGATTGAAGTTTGGTTTTATAATTCACCTGATCAATTTATTTTCTTTAACTTTAATTGGTTTTTGGATGTAAGAATTTGGATTGCATGTTAAAATTGTAAAGAAAATATTTAATAAAATAGTAATTAGGCAGTCGGCAAATACATGTTAATTTGGGTTTAAAATTGTACTTGGTTAGTTCTTTAAATTCGTGTGCCTTAAAGGTTGGTGTTTCATGCAATAGCTATGTGTGGGGCATTGATCTCATTTAGCCGAAAGTTAATATGAATTTAGTAGAAGCTGCGTTGCTTTATTCGTATTGTTTTCACAAGGGGTGGAGTAATTTAAATGAACTTGCAATTGCTTCTTTAATATGAAGAGTGACGCCTTGCATGTTAAACTTGTTTCCAATTAAAAAGACTTTGTGCGTATTTGCTAGCTAGTTCATGTGTCGACGCTGCGTGTCATGTAAACCAGTTAGTAATCAGATTAGGATTAGACGCTGAGTTAATTCTAAGTACATGAGAAGTCTAGTACGAGTAGATGGCCGCTGCGGTTCTAATTGGGAATTGGAACTAGGTCGAGTTTAGATCATCTTGTCATTGTTTGCCGTGAGTCTTGTCTACTATTTTGTTATGTGTTTTGATTGCTTCCGTGCTAGAGATTTGTGGAAGAATGTCGACCAAACTTGTAAATATTAGACTTAGGATTTATTTTCAGCAATTTAATTTCGTACCCAAGTTTTAGAGGACAGCAAAGCTGCCGATCCCATATCATTCCCCATTGTGACGATTTTGTGTGATATTTTTGTATATAATTTTCTAACAATCTCATATTTCAGGTACCCTTAATCCCCGGCTTAGAACGATCCCTACTTATGTCTATACTACTAACAATTGTAAGGTTATTATTGCTTGATGCTCGCTTAGGCGACACTCGTCAATTTTTGGCGCCGTTGCCGGGGATTACAAAAGTTTGATTTATGTGATTGTTGTGTACATAATATTACTGGAAATTTTTGTTGTAAAGTTGTAAAATTTGTAATTTTTTGTTTTATTTGGGATTTGTAAGTAAAAATATGCTTCGGCATGTAGAGTTTAAAATTCGGAAGTTGCATGATGTATAAAGAATGTATGTTTGTAATAACTTAGTTTAATTTCTAGGAAGTTGATAGTGTTATGTATGTTTGAGTTTATTGTAGTTTCTAAAGTGTAACATGTAGGGAGAAGCCGCTTTTGTTGGTCTTAGCCTTAACCCTTCATACGAATGATGCCATGTTAGATCTATCTTTTATGTAGACTGGGAAACGTGGGATACGTCCCCCCCCCCCCCCCCCCCCCCCCCCCCCACGCATATGAGCGATAACTTGGCAGACCCATTTTTATGAGGTTGAGGGCGGCTTTGATCAATACTTGTAGACCGCTAGTGACCCGAGTTTGTCTTACAAAGTATGGGGCAAGTTAGTTTCATTGATATGGTTCTCAGGTTTGTTTAACTGTATCTCAAGGCCCACAGACTGATGTTCATTCTCGGTGAGTGAGTCGATAGGGAGTTCGCTCCCCGTGGTGACCAACAACGAGTCCTGCCTGGTTCCTGTAGGGGGTTCGCCCTCCGTGAATCTTAACAACACCGCCTTTGAAAAGTAAAACACGCTCGAACTAGTCGATAGCTTGGGCCGAAGCATCACCTCACTTTAGACGCTAGAAGATAACTTGACATATGTGATCTATTTTCTTCAAAAGATAAAACATATTTGTGTGGTTCGAACTCTTGAGGTATATCGGGTAAAGCATGATACTACCGGGGGCTGTATCTGTCCATTGCACCGTTATCTCCTCTGCTCCACGTACTTCGAGAGTTAGAACAAATTTTTAAAAGAAATTAGACTTAGAGATTACATGATCATGGACATTTTTATTCTCTACCATTGCCGATTGTATAGTTCTTGTTGCCGATCTTGTTTGTGTACCATTGTTTGAAATATGTTTTGTAATCGCCAAAGCCGTGGCTTGTAATGATGTATATTCTTGCATTCTATTTCTTTACGAAGTTCTAACTTGTTTAAACGTTGCAAATTTCAGAAAAGTGCATGTCTGAAGCTAATATTTGGACACGAAATCATCAAGGCCGTTTACAACGTTTGAATTAAGAGCTCGCCATTGCTTTGTTTGTGCCGTTACCACCATCTGAGCCGTTCGAACCATCTTCACCACCGAGCACACCAACGCCGTCGTCCACACCACCTAGCTCAGCCACATCTTTGCCGAGCTCTCCATCAGTAGAAGAGGAAGAGATTATGACTTCCATAAGAGCACAGAATGGTCATGTCGCAGGAGGAGGGGTAGCTCCTTCGAATATCACTTACCCTCCTTTGGAGGCGGACAAGACCGGAGAAATTGAATTGAGGAGTGGATTCCTCCACAAGTTGAAGTCTTTTTATAGAATGCCAAGTGAGGATCCCAACGCTTATCTACAATGGTTTAATTTCACCATGGAGTCTATGTGTCCGAGAGGAACCGATTTGCAACACTTCAAGATGAAGGCTTTTCCGTTCTCATTGGAAGATCAAGCGAAGGAGTGGTTGTTTGAGGTGCCTAGTGGTCGCATTGTTTCATGGAATTCAATGATGGATGAGTTTTTGCTCAAGTATTTTCCCGCTTCACGTATAACGGATCTAAGGAAACAAATAACAAGTGTGAAGCAAGCCGGAGATGAGACTTTCTTTGATTATTACAAGAGGTTCAAGTCCCTAGTTTCTTTGTGTCCTCGACCATGGCATTAGCGATGGACTCTTGTTGCAATATTTCTATGAGGGATTGCGTGTTATGGAGAGAGAGTTTCTTGATACAGCCGCAGGAGGAAGTTTCTTGGAATTGAATGCCGGAGCGGCAAGAAGTTTGTTGGAAGTTCGTGCATTGAACAACCAACAATTTGGTATGGGACGAAGTAATGTGCCGAGGAATGAAAAAGTGCATGAGACGTCCTCAAGTTCGAAGTTAGAGGAGAAGGTTGATAAGCTTGCCGACTTGGTGAGTAGCATGATGAAGGAAAAACGTGCCATTGTGTGCGGCATTTGCACCGAGGGCCATGAGACCGAACAATGCCCTCAATTTGGATCAAGTGAGGGAGTAGAGGAGTGCAATGCTATTGGTTTCCAAGGAGGCCAAAGGTACGGGAACTTTAATCCGAGGTTCAATGATCATCCGAACTTTCGGTGGGCGAACAATGACAACATACTTAGAGCATCAATGCAGCCAAACCAAGGGGCTGCCGCACCCTATCAACCAAGAGCACCATTCGTGCCACGGCAGCCCTACCAACCACACCAAGGGCAGCCGAGCCATGCCACCTTCCAACCTTTGCCAAACCAATCTCAAGGAGCAACAAGTAACCCCAACTACGAGGCATTGATTCAATCTCTTTCGAGTGCTACTCAAGCATTACTTGCGGGACAACAAACTCACTCGAAGGATATTGGGGAACTTAAAACCCAAATGGGGCAAGTCGTGGACTTTATGGGGAAGTTTACCGAGCAAGGAAAGTTACCGGGAGGAGTAGTTAAGAATCCGAGGAATGAGCAAGCTCAAGCCATCGTTACTCGAAGTGGTAAGACCTTAGCTGAGCCACAAGCCGAGAACAGAGAAGGAAAAATTGCCGGCAATAGTAAAGCTGCCGAGCAGCCACTTGGAACCGTTGCCGGTGGCAGCCTTGCTGCCAAGCAGCATGAGGAAGATGCAGCCGAGAGGATGCTGCAGCCGGCGATGCAGTCGGAGCCACAAGGGACAGCTGCCGAGGGGGCTGCAACCGAGAAGAGGGCAGAGAAACCGAGCCAAGTGTGGAGCAAGAATGACATGGAGCGAGATCCCGCGACATCAAAGAAAGAGAGTGTGCCGAGCAATCCAACGAAGGGAGTTGTGCCTAACTCATTCATGCCCTTCCCTTCACGTTTTGCAAAATCCAAGAAGGAGAAATCCGACGAAGAAGTGTTGGAGGTATTTCGAAAGGTTGAAGTGAACATTCCTTTGTTGGAGTGCATTAGACAAGTGCCACGATATGCAAAATTCCTCAAGGAGCTATGCACTACACGAAGACATACAAGGGAGACACAAGTGGTAAGAATGAGTGAGACGATGTCGGCCATTATACAAAGAAAACTACCACCAAAGATGAAGGATCCCGGAAGCTTCAATGTTCCATGTATGATCGGCAACACTAAGTTTGAGGATGTTATGTTGGATTTGGGAGCGTCGATTAATGTGATGCCACTCAATGTTTATGAAATGTTGAACCTTGGACCTCTCAAGAAGGATAATGTCATCATACAACTAGCGGATCGTTCTAACAAGTATCCGGAAGGCTATGTGGAGGATGTGCTTGTGCAAGTTAATGAATTAATCTTTCCAGCCGATTTCTATATTATTGAGATGGAGGATTCGCCGGAGCAATGCACACAACTATTGCTTGTCCGGCCATTCATGAGGACGGCGAGGACAAAGATTGATGTTGCCGCGGGCAATTTAACGATGGAATTTGATGGCGAAGTGATCAAGTTTAATGTTTTTAAAGCCATGAAGTTCCCTATTGATGCGACCAAAATGCGTGCACAATTTGTACCTGCAAAATGATCGCATACCAATAATACCCTTCTTGTGTCGATTGTAGTTAGGACAAGTAGGGATCGTTCTATCCGGGGAAATCAAGGGCATTTAATTTCATAAAGCATCACATAATAATATGGGGGGATTGGAAATGGTATCTAATATCTACTGAAAATTACGAAAATAAAACCTAAATTACTATATACATTTGATCATCACCTTTCACACAATCACAAAACACAAAACTCATTACACATGCAACGAAATTAAAACAAGTAATAGGGGCAGCAAGCAAATATCGAATTCAAGATCAACTAAGTTCCAATTTAATTAGAGCCAATGCGGTATATCTAATTATTCAAAACATCACAAGTATTTAGAATCCAACATGCGTGTAATCCTAAACATGGTACTAATCGGTTTAACAACACTTCGCGTAGAAATTAAACACAAATAGCACATAAGCACAATATGTCGAATTGGAACATGTTAGCAGGTATGGCGTCACTCATCCCACATCGACATGTAAATTTCCAGAATTACTCTAACCCTTAGATAAATACATATTAAATCCAACATGCGTGTAATTCAACATGTATTAAATCGGCATATGAATTCAACATCTAGATAACACTCATGGCCTGCGAATGCATCTAGACATCTCCTTCGGTTCCACACGAATTAAGGAAATAAACCTAATTAAATCAAGAAAATATGCTAAAGCTTGCTGTCCAACATACCATATTCAATTAAATCACATGCATAATTCGGAATTTAAACCCAAGATAACCAAATAATATAACAAGAATTCGGAAATCCCATGAATAAATTACAAAACCAAAATCGGTACCAAGAATCCATACATAATTCATAGACAAATTAATGTATAAATACAAAGAAACTAAAGCCATTGAAAATTACAATCCAAATGACAACCTTTGTTGAAGAATTCGGCAAGAGGATTGGTGTTGATGATTGGAATGATTTTATGGAAGGTGGTGGAGATGGTTTGGCTATGTTCTTGGTGAAAATTCAAGGAAGCAATTCGGTAGAGTTTTGGTAAGCTTTTTGTGAGGAAGAGAAGATCTCTCTTCTGAATACCAAGTGTGGTATTTATAGAGGAGCATGGAAACCTAGGGTTCAGCCAAAACCCTAGGGTTGTTGTGATGCCGTCCAAGACTTTTTCCTTCACAAGATTCGGCATTCCTCTATCTTCTCTTTATTTGCTGAAATTCTTGGTCAACAAGGCTGAAAATGTGCAACAATAACTCCTCTTTATTGTTGCCGAAAATCAAAGTGATAATGGCTGAACAATTCTTCAAATTATCTCTTGATTTAATCTTGAATTAATTCAGCAATTATCAATGAACCTAGGCATGAATTGGTCCACATTCGGTCAAGCACTTCCCTTGATTCTCTCCCTCTTTTCTCTCCTTGCTTTGCCGAATTAAATCCTTCTTTATCTCTTCTATGATCATTAACTTAATTCAGCAAAATATCTTCTTCAATTCCTTTCCATTGCCGTGAGTTTCTTCCCTTGTAGCTTTAGGACTCCTTGAATTCCTCCTTGCAAATTTCGGCAATTACCTTATCCATGTACCTTCCTTTTATTTTTGGCATTGAAGTCTCCTAATTCCCTTGTTTTTCTCATTCAGCCGAATTAACCATGAATTTACCATGGTAAAAATCAATTTTTCTTCCCTTGAAATCTCCTCCAAATCGGCTGAATAATCCTCATTAATTTCAGATTTCATCCCCTCATTATTTCCATATAAAATCTGAAAATAAAGACAAGAAAATAGAGAATTAATTCATGTAATAAACTTGTCCTAATCTAGTCAAATATTGTCTTAAAAAGACATACATGTAATAGATAAGATCATTAGATTAGGAAAGTTTCCAATTCAAATCGAGGGACTTACTAGATCGAGAAAGTTTCTAGAATAGGAAAACCGAAATAGGAAAGTCACAAAATATACAGTTATAGTTCAAGTAGGACTTTCCTAAACAGGACATTTCCTAATCCAAACAGGATTCCAAATTTTCCACACATGTTTCAGAAACGACGAACAAAAAAGAATTCTATTCCGACAAGTTTCCTAGTCAAAACAGGTTTCCTAGTCCAAACAGGACTCCTACTCAAACTAAAACTCTTCAAAATTCGACAATTCTGTATTTTAAGCTCAATTTGTCCACCAACTCTGCCAAAGACTCCAAACACGACACAATGACTCTATATTACAACAATAAGGGTTAAGAATTGCATAAATGGGGGTAAAAACATATTAAGAACGTCGCATTTGATGCTCCTATCAACTACCCCACACTTAGCTTTTGCTAGTCCCTTAGCAAAACAAATAAAAAGACTCAACACTACTGCCCCTAAAATGATTGTCTCAGGATCTTTAAACACATAGCTTTCAAGTTAAGCATTCAATGTAAGCACAATAATCCCAAGCGTCATAAACATGTATCATAGCATGAACAAGTGAGAAGTGAGAAAATAAGCATGTAAACATGTCAAGTTAATCCAATCCTCCTCACTAGGCATACTCTCTTCTTTTCACTCATGAATTGGCATTATTCACTCAAAGTATATGCAAGAGAATAGATTAAGAATTACAAAGAGTAACTTGCATATGTCATCAAATAAAGGCACTTTGTGAATAGTATTATCAAGATAAACTTCATTTAACAATTATGTGCACAAATGAACCAAAACCATAAGCTCAACTCTTGAGATAATCTCCACATACAAAGTTCACCTATTTTAAGAATCATGAGAGATCTTTACAAGGGGATATAATAGGGCTTGGCATAAGGTATTCGTATTTAGGATAATGGTGATAAAATGTCACAAAGACTTAGTAAAACTCAATACTCCTTATGACTTCACTCCAAAGGGCCAAATTTTATCATGTTGGGCCCAAACTTCATTCTTTTCTTCCCCATAAAATAGTGAAAATGAACAAAGGTCAAGTATAACAATGTTAGACATTCAAATAATCATACAACTCCAAATTCACAACAAGAACTCAATCCAAAGCATTTTTATTCTTCTTTTTGTTGCCGAATTTCTTTTTTTTTTTTTTTTTTCCGGCAATCCTATTTCTTTCATGCTTTTGGATTGGTTCACCCCACACTTGCTTCAAATCATCACTCCAAATCACAATTCCACAATAAAATTAAGCTTTACCAAGTCTTGATAACAAGGGTTAGGAAAAAACTATTCTAAGCACAAGGAATGTGTTTCATGGTGATGAAATAAAATGGCTGAATTTCGGCTCAAAGGGGTTAAAACTAAGGAGTCCCACGACGGGCACAAATTAGGCATAAGCTTTATTTGGCTTTAGTGGTAATCCTAACAAGATCTTCTCAATCATATTCGAAATCAAGGCATTTCATGAATAATAGTCTCAAAAATCAACAAGAGTGAGTTCTAGCATTCTAGAGTTCATTAAAATCTATGGCACATAGTCATTGAATAATCAAAGAATGATGAAGTTTAGACAAGTTTCTGCCATGTATTATATTTATCGCACAAGAAGAAAGTATTTGGCACGAAAGCTCACATAGGATATTATGGAAACAAATTAACTCAAACATGCATGCTTTATTGTATGTCAACCATAATCTCACATGTTCATACCAATCACAATATCCATGAAACTCACAATTAATTTTTATGATTATGCAAAACAATCATCTATGTATTCAAAGATATAATCATCATCGACTCTTTAGGGGCAACCTAAGACTCAAACAAAATAAAAATCAAATAAAAGCAACAAAAGACTCAAAACAAAAACAAACATGTGAAACATGTACCACTACCCCACACTTAGAAAATTACATTGTCCTCAATGTAAACCAGAAATAATGTTGTAATTTCTAAGCATATGATAATTCAACAAGTTTCACATTTATACAATTCAACCAAAAAGAGTTTAGGGATTTAGAAAATTCAAACTCTCGTAGACGGCTCCTTCACAATTTTGGTTGAAATGGGTTGCCTCCCATGCAGCGCTTAATGTTTATAGTCCTTTAGCCTAGACTCTTCACTTCTTTATCAAGTTGTGGATGACGCCTTTTGGAGTGCGCACTCCAAATTCGTGCCTCCTTACAATGGTTATCATAACTCGATGCATGATTACTCCACTCTTCAACTGCATCACATCAAGATAAAGAAATTTAGAAGAGTGGAGATGAGAATTCAAAGAATAAGTTAGTAGTGAATTAGTGAATTAGCTGAAGTTAGAAGTTAGTGTATAAATATACAATAATTAGCTAAGTAGAATTTAATTGCAAATCATGAACAAAAGTTTAGAGAATGGAGTCTCATTTCTTTCAACACTTGTCGTCCTTCCCAAGTCAATGAGAGCTTCAATCAACAGTTTACAACATAATTCTTCATCTCTTCTTTATGATCTGTAATGAACAATTAAATTCTACAAGAATCTTCAGAATCAACATGTATAGGTTAGAAAGAATGAGTTAGAATAAGTTAGAGTATAGGTTAGAAATAAGTTAGAAGTAATATGTATAGGTTAACACAAAATTATTTCAAGTATATCACACAAAATTTTCACACGAAATTTACACAATGTTTCACGAAAATTTACATGTTATTTAAACAAGAATTCGGTTCATTATTCACAAAGTATCCGAAAATTATAACACATCAAATATGTCGAACTCTTAGAGTCTAATTGCTTTTGTTCGCAACACTTTTAAAATTCAAGGTACGTGGAGCAGAGGAGATAACAGTGCAATGGGCTGAAGCAGCCCAAGGTAGTATCATGCTTTAATCCGATATACCTTAAAATTTAAAGACATCTTTCATTTGTGAAGCTATATAAATCTATTTATGTAAAGTTATTTTCTAAGTTCTAAAGCAAGGTGGACGTGCGGCCCAAGTATTGTCGTCTAGACATGACTATTCCGTGTTTTCAGAAGGCTAGAACGAAAGTTTCTAAGATGGATCAAGGCAAGACTCGTTGTTGGTAACCACGGAGAGCGAACTCCCTATCGACTCCCTCACCGAGAAGGAACGTCAGTCTGTGGCCCTTGAGATCTAGTTAAACAAACCTTGAAACCAAATTAAAGACAAACGAAAAAAATAGGCGAACCTTTATGCCCCTTACTCAGTTAAGAATAACCATGTGTTAGACAGTTCTCCAAGTGTTAATAAAAACCGCCCTCAACCCCAAATGACCTTAACAAGGTACAAATGGAGGGTTAAAGCTAATATTAACAAAAGGGACTTCACCTATTCCGTTCACTTTAGAACCTACAATAAACTAAACATAAATAAATCTTTAACTTCTTAGCAATTTATCTAAATGTTACACACATAAATCACATATTATATCATACATTCGGCCACAATTATAAACAAAAACCGAAACCTAATACTTATACAAAACAGAAACTATAAACAATTATGCACATCACAATTTATACAATGATACAAAGTAACACATCATGAAATTAAATAATTTTAATTTCCCCGGCAACGGCGCCAAAAATTGATGGGATCGCAATGCGTGCACAATTTGTACCTGCAAAATG
Source organism: Potentilla sterilis (assembly GCA_963682095.1). Lineage (NCBI taxonomy): Eukaryota > Viridiplantae > Streptophyta > Magnoliopsida > Rosales > Rosaceae > Potentilla > Potentilla sterilis. The sequence goes on along the minus strand of OY821763.1, from coordinate 23,754,461 downwards.
ATCGCATACCAATAATACCCTTCTTGTGTCGATTGTAGTTAGGACAAGTAGGGATCGTTCTATCCGGGGAAATCAAGGGCATTTAATTTCATAAAGCATCACATAATAATATGGGGGGATTGGAAATGGTATCTAATATCTACTGAAAATTACGAAAATAAAACCTAAATTACTATATACATTTGATCATCACCTTTCACACAATCACAAAACACAAAACTCATTACACATGCAACGAAATTAAAACAAGTAATAGGGGCAGCAAGCAAATATCGAATTCAAGATCAACTAAGTTCCAATTTAATTAGAGCCAATGCGGTATATCTAATTATTCAAAACATCACAAGTATTTAGAATCCAACATGCGTGTAATCCTAAACATGGTACTAATCGGTTTAACAACACTTCGCGTAGAAATTAAACACAAATAGCACATAAGCACAATATGTCGAATTGGAACATGTTAGCAGGTATGGCGTCACTCATCCCACATCGACATGTAAATTTCCAGAATTACTCTAACCCTTAGATAAATACATATTAAATCCAACATGCGTGTAATTCAACATGTATTAAATCGGCATATGAATTCAACATCTAGATAACACTCATGGCCTGCGAATGCATCTAGACATCTCCTTCGGTTCCACACGAATTAAGGAAATAAACCTAATTAAATCAAGAAAATATGCTAAAGCTTGCTGTCCAACATACCATATTCAATTAAATCACATGCATAATTCGGAATTTAAACCCAAGATAACCAAATAATATAACAAGAATTCGGAAATCCCATGAATAAATTACAAAACCAAAATCGGTACCAAGAATCCATACATAATTCATAGACAAATTAATGTATAAATACAAAGAAACTAAAGCCATTGAAAATTACAATCCAAATGACAACCTTTGTTGAAGAATTCGGCAAGAGGATTGGTGTTGATGATTGGAATGATTTTATGGAAGGTGGTGGAGATGGTTTGGCTATGTTCTTGGTGAAAATTCAAGGAAGCAATTCGGTAGAGTTTTGGTAAGCTTTTTGTGAGGAAGAGAAGATCTCTCTTCTGAATACCAAGTGTGGTATTTATAGAGGAGCATGGAAACCTAGGGTTCAGCCAAAACCCTAGGGTTGTTGTGATGCCGTCCAAGACTTTTTCCTTCACAAGATTCGGCATTCCTCTATCTTCTCTTTATTTGCTGAAATTCTTGGTCAACAAGGCTGAAAATGTGCAACAATAACTCCTCTTTATTGTTGCCGAAAATCAAAGTGATAATGGCTGAACAATTCTTCAAATTATCTCTTGATTTAATCTTGAATTAATTCAGCAATTATCAATGAACCTAGGCATGAATTGGTCCACATTCGGTCAAGCACTTCCCTTGATTCTCTCCCTCTTTTCTCTCCTTGCTTTGCCGAATTAAATCCTTCTTTATCTCTTCTATGATCATTAACTTAATTCAGCAAAATATCTTCTTCAATTCCTTTCCATTGCCGTGAGTTTCTTCCCTTGTAGCTTTAGGACTCCTTGAATTCCTCCTTGCAAATTTCGGCAATTACCTTATCCATGTACCTTCCTTTTATTTTTGGCATTGAAGTCTCCTAATTCCCTTGTTTTTCTCATTCAGCCGAATTAACCATGAATTTACCATGGTAAAAATCAATTTTTCTTCCCTTGAAAATCTCCTCCAAATCGGCTGAATAATCCTCATTAATTTCAGATTTCATCCCCTCATTATTTCCATATAAAATCTGAAAATAAAGACAAGAAAATAGAGAATTAATTCATGTAATAAACTTGTCCTAATCTAGTCAAATATTGTCTTAAAAAGACATACATGTAATAGATAAGATCATTAGATTAGGAAAGTTTCCAATTCAAATCGAGGGACTTACTAGATCGAGAAAGTTTCTAGAATAGGAAAACCGAAATAGGAAAGTCACAAAATATACAGTTATAGTTCAAGTAGGACTTTCCTAAACAGGACATTTCCTAATCCAAACAGGATTCCAAATTTTCCACACATGTTTCAGAAACGACGAACAAAAAAGAATTCTATTCCGACAAGTTTCCTAGTCAAAACAGGTTTCCTAGTCTAAACAGGACTCCTACTCAAACTAAAACTCTTCAAAATTCGACAATTCTGTATTTTAAGCTCAATTTGTCCACCAACTCTGCCAAAGACTCCAAACACGACACAATGACTCTATATTACAACAATAAGGGTTAAGAATTGCATAAATGGGGGTAAAAACATATTAAGAACGTCGCATTTTATGCTCCTATCACCTATTGCTAAGGAGGAGGAGTGCCAATGTATAGAAGTTGTTAGGGAGGCCGAGCAAGTCATGTCGGCCACCCTTGATGCATAGCAATTAGGAATTGAGGAAGGGGCGAGATTTGACAAGAAGGGAGCACGAGTTGAGATCAAAGAAGATGTTGCCAAGCCACAATTGAGGATGGTTGCCGAGCCATGTTTGGGAGAAGTTGTCGCCGAGTTTGAGTCTCGGCCCTATGCCAAGCAATTCAACTAATTTTTGTCTATCCCTAGTACCACAAACAAGTTTCGTCCAAGTGTGGAAGAAGCCCCGAAGTTAGAACTCAACGAGCTCCCTAGTACTTTGAAGTATGTTTATCTTAGAAAGGAAGATACCTTACCGGTTATTGTGTCTTCAATGCTTAATGAGAAGCAAGAATGTGATTTGATAGGTGTGCTTAAGAAGTACAAATCCGCTATAGGTTGGACCTTAGCGGATATCAAGGGAATAAGCGCTACAACATGTGTTCATCGGATATTACTTGAAGAAGGAGCGAAGCCTACAAGAGAAGGCCAACGTCGACTACATCCCCCAATGATGAAGGTGGTAAAAGATGAGATTATTAAGCTACTTGATTGTGGAGTTATTTACCCTATCTCGGATAGTAACTGGGTTTCACCAGTACAAGTAGTTCCCAAGAAGAGTGGTGTAACAGTTATAAAGAATGAAATGAATGAGCTTGTGTCACAAAGGCTATTGACCGGTCATCGCATGTGTATCGACTATAGGAAGCTCAACGCAATAACGAGGAAGGATCACATGCCTTTGCCATTCATGGATCAAATGTTAGAGAGGCTAGCCGGCCACAAGTTTTATTGCTTCCTTGATGGTTATAGTGGATACAACCAAATTGCCATACACCCGGATGATCAAGAGAAGACTACTTTCACATGTTCATTTGGCACTTTTGCATATAGGAGGATGCCATTTGGCCTATGCAACATCTTCTCCGACTTTATTGAGAATAAGATCGAAGTATTCATGGATGACTTTAGCGTATATGGAAGCAACTTCGACACATGTTTGGAAAATTTGGAGGAGATACTTAAGAGGTGTGTAGAGACCAACCTTGTGCTAAATTGGGAGAAGTGTCACTTTATGGTGAACCAAGGCATTGTACTAGGCCATATTATATCCGAGAAGGGGATTGAAGTCGACAAAGCCAAAGTTAGGTGTAGTAGGGACACCTTGATTTTGTGGAACGAATGAGGCTTGTGGCCTTTGATAAGGTACGGCTGCCCTTAGTTGAAATGGCATGGCATTCGGTGCATTGGGCTTGAGTACGTTATCATTGTTGGACCACCTGAAGTTGGGGTGATCACGCCATCTTGGATTGAAGTTATTTTGGTAACCTCCTCCTCCATAGTAGCCCAAGGCGTTCACCTCCTCAAAGTTCTCACTTCCCATTTGTGGGCATTGATCCGTAGGGTGTCCTTCGGCACATACCCCACATACTTGAGCTCTTTGAGACTTCATAAGTTGTGCCATCATGTTGGCAAGTTTGTCAACCTTTTCTTCTAGAGCCGGATTGGTCATTGTCTCATGCACTTGCTTTGGGCGAGTTTGAGGTTGAGATTGTTGGTTCTTCAAGGCTCGAGTCTCCAACAATGCCGTGGCTTCCACATTGCCCTTCTCTAAGAACGATCCTCCTACTGCTGAATCAAGAAAATCCTTGTCATAGTCACGCATTCCTTCATAAAAGTATTGAAGGAGAAGACCCTCATGAATTCCATGACCTGGACAAGAGGCAACGAGACTCTTGAACCGATCATAGTAATCGTAAAATGGCTTGTCTTGAGCTTGCTTGATTGCTGTTATCTGACTCCTCAGCTGAGTCACTCTTGAAACTGGAAAGTACTTGAGAAGAAACTCATGTACCATTGTGTTCCAATTGATAATCTTCCCACTAAGCACGGCAAACAGCAACTTCCTCACCTTGACATTAAGTGAAAATGGAAAGGGTCTCATCTTCACAAGTAGTATATCAGCTCCTTTGGGGCACATGTGATAGGAGCACGAGGCAATGCGCAAAGGAATGAGAAGGTGCATGAGACGTCTTCAAGCTCAAAATTAGAGGAGAAAGTTGATAAGCTTACCGACTTGGTGAGTAATTTGATGAAGAAGCGTGCTAGTGTTTGTGGAATTTGCACCGAGGGCCATGAAACCGAACAATGCCCTCAATTTGGATCGAATGAGGGAGTAGAGGAGTGCAATGCAATTGGCTTTCAAGGAGGCCAACGTTTTGGAAATTTCAATCCGAGGTTCAATGATCATCCTAACTTTCGATGGGCGAATAATTATAATGTGCTTAGGGCACCTATGCAACCGAGAGAGGGAGGAGCACCGTTTGTACCGAGAGCACCCTTTGTGCCTGGGCAGCAATTTCAGCCGAACCAGGGACATTTTGCAGCACTGCCGAACCAAACTCAAGGAGGGCCGAGCCAAGGCCAAGCCGCACCGAGCAATCCCAACTATGATGCTTTGCTTCAATCATTGTCAAGTGCTACTCAAGCATTACTCGCGGGGCAATGTTAGGTCAATATTTACCTAGTAATTGTTGCCTTATTCTTATTCTTTTGCTATATCCTTTTGTGTTTTATCTATTTCTTATAACGTTTCCTATTCATGCTAGGAAAATGAGCTAAGGATCGGAAAAGAGACAAAATGGTGGATTTAGCACATATTGAAGAAATCGGGTGAAGAATCGAAGCCAAAGGAGCAAAACCGGAAAATACACTAAAAGACGAATTTGACCGGTCAACGGGCAGAATTCCGGTCAAACTCCGGCGGTTGGAAGATGGTGATGGCTGATATTCAAGTGAAGGAGCATTGGAGGGAAGAAGAGTTGTTGATTCAAATTCAAATGGGAAGAAGACAAGTGAAAGGGACATCTTTGGCTTTGTCCCTTTGATGCTGACCTTGTCCCCTTGTCCTTATGGCCAAATATCAAGAGTGCCATTTCCTTTTCCTTCTCCACCAAAATATCTTTGAGGTTTTTGGTCATTTTATAAAGACTAGATCCACAATTTGTGCTTACATCCTTGTCCATAACATCTAGCCCTTCATTTTCTTGCATCTCCACCCTCCATTCACCACTTTAGGCCTATTTATAACCCCCTCTCCCATTTTGGACAAAAGAAGCTCTCTCTCCCCTCATTTCCTCTCCATTTTTCATAGTTCTTCATCTCTTAGTTTGTTTAGTTAGAATAGTTTAGCCCTTGTGTAGAGAGAGGGGTGTAGCATCTTTGGTTGATAACCAAAACCGAAGATTCTACACCCCTTGATCAATCACACTTGTGGGTAGATCCATGAAGCCTTGTTCTTAATCTTTTCTTTGTGTATGTGGATTTGTATAGTGTTTTGGGTTTGAGAAAACCGAAAATACTATACTTTGAAGCTTCACACCCTCTTTGTATACATCTAGGAAGCTCATGGGTATTGTGGTTCTTTCTCACCTTCTCTTGCTTTCTTGATGTATTACTTTTGTAAGGCTTTTATGTATATGCCTATGTGTGTGAGTTGTGGATATGAGCAAACAATGTAATTTCCTTATATTGATGATTGATGCATGTTTGAATCTATGGGTTCCTACTCTTTATGCTTACTAAATGTGTTAGCTAGCTTTGTCACCTAAAAAGCATGTTTAGGTAAGTAATTAATCGGAACATGAAATTGACAACTTCTTGAATCCGTGAGCATGAGTAGCCTTTAGGTGGTGGCTTAGTATTTCTTACGGGAAGTATTAAGTTGCTTGGATTTCTTACTATGAACTTAATGCTTGTGCCGTGAGTTTAATTGCTCTAAGGGGGCGTTAGGCTTGTGGTACATAGCCCACTTGTGTTATAAGGTAACATAATTGGGATTAAGGTTGTGTGATTTAACTTGGCTCCAAAAGACTTTGTTAAATTGCATGATTAGTTAGTTTCTTGGAAGCTTAACCAAAGCACTAGGGGGATATTTGTCAACCATGTTTTCACATCAATTATGGGTTACATTTGTGCATAAGTCTCTTTTCCTCTCATTGATCTAGTCTCAACACTTGTTAGTTTAGTTTGTTTTATGTTTATGTTAGCTTTAATTTATCTAAAATCAACAAAGCCGATTCACTACCACTTGTTAAAACCATCCCCATGACCTTTAGCTTCCAAATGGCTAAGGTTGTGAATTGTAAAAAGGTAGATGCATGTGTTTTCTAGGTTTCATTTCGCGGTAATCTAGTTAGGGTAGAGTTACTCAATCCCTTGGGTACGATACTCTTACTTTTCCCCCCTATACTAAAACTTGACCTCCTATTCTTGGGAGTAGGAAGCATCACAAATTTGCACATAATATTAGTTAGGTGATGCAACCAACAGGCAACAAAATCATCAAAAGGACATTGGTGAGCTCAAGACTCAAATGGGCCAAGTTGTAGATTTCATGGGAAAATTTAATGAGCAAGGGAAGTTGCCAAGCAATACGATTCCCAATCCGAGGAACGAGCAAGCCAAAGTGATTCAAACTCGTAGTGGAAGGGAGTTGTTTCCTCCGACAAGTCCAAAGAAGAAGCGAGTAACTTTCAATGTTATTGAGGATGAAGAGATGGCTGCCGGACCTGCCATTGCCGGCAGCCATGTTGAGGAGACGGAAGGGGCTGCAGCCGGCAACCATGCTGCAGCGGGCAACCATGCTGCAGCCGAGAGTGAGCATAATGCTGCCGGCAGAGCTGCTGCCGAGAAGGGCATGAATGCCGAGAAGGGCAGAGACGCCGGAAACCATGTGACAGACAAGGGGCTGCGCAACGAACTTGAGTATGATCCCGCAACGTCAAAGAATGAGCTAGTGCCGGACCAAGCAAGCAAGGGAGGGGTGCCGACATCAAGCATTCCTTTCCCTTCTCGCTTTGCTAAATCAAAGAAGGATAAGTCCGATGAGGAGGTGTTGGAGATTTTCCGGAAAGTGCAAGTCAACATTCCTTTGTTGGAGTGCATTAAGCAAGTACCGAAGTATGCTAAGTTTTTGAAGGAGCTTTGCACGGCAAGAAGGCATACTAGAGAGACTCGTGTGGTAACTATGAGCGAGACGGTGTCGGCCGTTATTCAAAGGAAGTTGCCACCAAAGATGAAGGATCCGGGAAGCTTCAATGTGCCTTGTGTGATAGGCAACACTCGTTTTGAGGATGTGATGTTGGATTTGGGAGCATCGATCAATGTCATGCCACTCAATGTGTATCAAACGTTGAGCATAGGGCCTCTCAAGAAGGACAATGTCATCATTCAACTTGCGGATCGCTCAAGTAAGTATCCGGAGGGTTATGTGGAGGATGTGTTGGTGCAAGTAAACCAATTGATATTCCCTGCCGATTTCTATGTGGTTGAGATGGAGGATTCGCCGGTCAATAACACTCAATTGCTACTAGGGCGACCATTTATGAGGACCGCGCGTACAAAGATAGATGTGGCCGAGGGCAACCTAACTATGGAGTTTGATGGTGAGATGATCAAGTTCAATGTGTTTGATGCCATGAAGTTCCCTAATGTTGATTTGAAGGAGGGTTGTGCCATTGATGTTTTGGAGGAGGTCGAGCAAGTTATGTCGACCTCGCTCGACGCATAGCAATTAGCGATTGAGCAAGGGGTCGGATTTGACAAGAGGGGAGAACGGATCATGCATAAGAATGAGGAAGAGGTGCCGGCCGAGCCAAGCATTGCCGAGCAAGGCATCATTGCCGAGCCTTTCATGATGAAGCCGAGCCTAATGAAGATTTGTGCCGAGCTAGAGGCTCGGCCCTATGCCAAGGCTTATGATTCGTTCTTGTCAATTCCAAGTGCCACAATCAAATTTCGACCAAGTGTGGAAGAGGCCCCAAAGTTAGAACTAAAAGAACTCCCTAGTCACTTAAAGTATGTTTATCTTAGAGAAGAAGATACACTACCGGTTATTGTGTCTTCAATGCTTAGTGATAAGCAAGAGGTTGATTTGACACGTGTGCTTAAGAAGTATAAGACCGCTATAGGTTGGACCTTAGCGGACATCAAGGGAATAAGCCCTACTACTTGTGTTCATCGCATCTTGTTAGAAGAAGGAGCTAAGCCGACAAAGGAAGCTCAACGTCGACTTCACCCTCCCATGATGAAAGTTGTGAAGGAAGAAATCATCAAGTTGCTTGATTGTGGGGTGATTTACCCAATTTCGGATAGTAAGTGGATATCTCCCGTGCAAGTAGTGCCGAAGAAGAGTGGTGTAACGGTTGTCAAGAATGAGAAGAATGAGCTTGTGCCACAAAGACTTGTAACCGGTCATCGGATGTGCATCGACTATAGGAAGCTCAACGCTACAACGAGGAAGGATCATGATAGGAGCATAAAATGCGACGTTCTTAATATGTTTTTATCCCCATTTATGCATTTCTTATCCCTTATTGTTGTAATATAGAGTCATTGAGTCATGTTAGAGTCGTTGGCAAGTGTTGGTGAATAAATTGAGCTAAAAATGCAGAAATGTCGATTTTTGAAGAGTTTTAGTTTGAGTAGGACTCCTTGTTGTACTAGGAATCCTGTTTGGACTAGGAAACCTGTTTTGACTAGGAAACTTGTCGGAATTGATTTCTTTATCTTTCGTCGGTTCTAATATTTGTGTGGATCGGTTTTGTGCTATAAATTGATAAAAATGTATAATTGTGGTGGAGTCCTTATTGAACTAGGATTCCTAATGAGAGTTTGATTGCAACTAGGACTCCTTTTTCAAGTAGAATTCTATTTGGAAAAGGAATCCTTACTAAAGTAGGAATCCCAGTTGGATAAGGATTCTACGAGTTTGAGTCCTAATTGAAGTCTACGAGTGAAGAGTTTTAGTCGAACAAGGAGTCTACAAACGCTCGACGTTTTTGAATCGTCGAAAGAATTTCATTGAAAATACAACTCCTTGTTGGACTAGGATTCCTTATCTACTTAGGACTCTTACTCATGATAATTGTGCTACATATTTTTGTCTTCTTCTTGATTTATTTCATGATCATATTTTCAGGAAATCATGAGAAGACAATGGAAGAATATTCGGCAAGAAAATGTTGATGCTTGGCGTGTGGAACAAGAATTAGAATCCAAAATGGATTTGGAAACTTTCCTAATCTCCTAACCTTACCTATTACATATATGTCTTTTTAAGACATCATTTGTCTAGATTAGGACAAGTTTAATACATGGATTAATTGTGTGTTTCTTTTCTTTATTTTCAGATATTACTTGGAGATAAAGAAGGAGATATTATCTTTATCAAAGATAATTTTCGGCAAAGAAGGAGACTTGTTGCCGTGTGACTTCAAGGAGGATGAATCGGATTCAAATACTTCAAGGCCGGCCAAGAGGATGATTTAAAGAAGATTTAATTCTATTTTCTTATAGAATTTCGGAAGTGAAGAAAAGAAAAGAGGATTCTTTGCGTGAAGATAAAGAGGAAGAAACCAACTTGGTTTTGGTTTCTTTTGTGCCGTGCATCCTATTCAGAAATATTATGGGAGATTAATTCCGATTTTCATTGGATTATTTCTTGGATAATGCATGGATTAGAGATTAAATGGAGGACTTTCGGCAGAATTAAAAGAGAACAAGGCATGGAACGAACTTGGACTTGATCAAAGCTACATGCATTAGCTTGTTGCCGAATCAAAGAATTATTTGAAGAACAAAAGAAGAGATAATTCGGCAACACTTATTGAAGAAAAAGAAGACTTTTGTGCCGAATTACAAACCAAGATAGAATCGGTTTTCTTGGAGATCAAGATTGCCGAACCCTAGTCTCATCCTTCCTCTATATATAGCTCGGCATTGTGTTTAGAAAATCATCTCCCTTTCCTCACTTAAACCTTGCCGAATCTCTGCCCAATTATTCCCTCAAATTTCATACCAAGGAGCAAAGCCGAATCCACCACCTTTCCATCATTCGATCACCATCTCACCAATCCTTGCCGAATCTCTGCCCAATTATTCCCTCAAATTTCATACCAAGGAGCAAAGCCGAATCCACCACCTTTCCGTCATTCGATCACCATCTCACCAATCCTTGCCGAATCTTAACCAAGGTTGTAATATGGATTGTATTATTTTGGTTTTTGTTACTTTGTATTTAAACATAACTTTGTCTATGAAGTATGTTTTGGTTTTTGGTTTTAATTTCGGTATTGATAATCATATATGGGATCTTCGGATCTTTGTTATAATTGTTTGGATATTTTATATGTGATTGCCGAATTATATATGTGATGTGATTAAATTTGTATTATGGGCAGTAGCTTTAGCATGTTTCTTGATTTTAATTAGGTTTATTTCCTTAATTCGTGGGGAACCGAAGGAGATGTTTAGATGCACTCGAAAGGCCATGAGTGTTATCTAGATGTTGAATTCATATTCCGATCTAATACATGTTGATTCACACGCGTTGTTGGTTTTGACATGTATTAATCTAAGGGTAAGAGTAATTATGGAAATTTACATGTCGATGTGAGATGGGTGGCGCCATACTTGCTAACATGTTCCAATTCGACAATATGTGCTTATGTGCTATTTGTGTTTAATTTACATGCGTTGTGTTGTTAAACCGATTAGTACCATGTTTAGGATTGCGCGCGTTTCGGATTCTAAATACTTATGATGTCTTGATAATTAGGATATGCTGCGTTGGCCCTAATTAAATTGGAGCTTAATTAATCTTGAAATCGTTATATGTTTGCTGCCCCTATTACTTGTTTTAATTTTATTGCATGTATAATGAGATTTGTGTTTGGTGATTGTGTGAAAGGTGATGATCAATTGTATATAGTAATTTAGGTTTTAAATTTCGTAAAAAAAAAAAGGTAAATAATAGATAAAAATTTCGACAACCCCCTTTTATACAATGCTTTGTGTGATTGAAAGCCCTTGATTTCCCCGGATAGAACGATCCCTACTTGTCCTAACTACAATTAACAAAAGAAGGGTATTATTTGTATGAGATTGTTTTGCAGGTACAAATTGTGCACGCATGTGATCCCATCAGTTTTTGGCGCCGTTGCCGGGGAAATTATAATATTTTGATTCATAAAGTGTTGTTTGTAACTTTGTATATTTGTAAATTATTTAATTTTTGCAATAGTTTTGGGATATGTATTAATAGGATTTTCGGAAGTGTAATAGTAAATAGGGTTTTCCTTTTCCGATTTTTTATTTTTGGTTTTTGGTTTTTGTTCTTAATTGCCGATTTGTATGTTTTATTGTGATTGTTGTACACTTAGATAATTTCTAGGAAGATGGTAGTTTTTGTGTATGCTTGTAGTTTATTGTAGTTTCTAAAGTGTAACATGTAGGTGAAGCCTCTTTTGTTGATCATAACCAAAACCCTTCATACGAGTGATGCCATGTTAGGTATGTTTTTGTGTAGATTGGGAAACGGGCCCTACAATGTTGGAATTAGTCCATCGTTGGCCCCCACGCATAAAGACGCTAACTTGGTATTATTTTTATGAGGTTGAGGGCGGTTTTAATCAACACTTGTAGACCGCTAGGACCCGAGTTTATTTTACAAAGTATAGGGCAAGTTATTTTCATTGATTGGTGCGAGGTTTGTAAAACTGGTTCTCAAGACCCATAGACTGATGATCATTCTCGGTGAGTGAGTCGATAGGGGACTTGTCCTCCGTGGTTAAAAACTTTGAGACCTGCCTTGTTCCTAAAGAGAGTTTACTCTCCGTGATTCTTAACGACACCGCCTTAGAAAAGTAAAGTATGCTCGACCTAGACAACCGCTTGTGCCGAAGCATCACCTCACTTTAGACGCTAGAAAATAACTTGAGCATATGTGGAATCTATTTTTCTTCAAAAGATAAAATTCGTCTTTAATTTTTGAGGTATATCGGATCAAGCATGATACTACCAGGGGCTGCATCAGTCCATTGCACTGTTAACTCCTCTGCTCCACGTACCTCGAATTTTAAAGTTGTGTGAATAAAAGACACCTAGAAATCCTAAGTTTCGGCAATTATAATACTTACATAATCGATATAATCTAAAAACCGAACCAACATAGATACTTGTACAAAAATTTTCGTGTGATGTGCATAACTAGTTTAAATTGTTAGGGAGTTTTAAAACTCTATTTGTGTTGAGTTTATTTATGGTTTTGAGGGGAAGAGGAATAGGTAAGGTCACTAATGTTGATATTAGCCTTAACCCTTCATACTAGCGCTTGCGTTTTTATGAGGTTGAGGGCGGCTTTTATGCACTTTAGTGGTACTGACAACACAAGGTTCTCAACAGAGTAAGGGGCATTCATAGTTCGTTTGTTCTAATTTTGGTATTGAGGTTTGTTTAACTAGATCTCAAGGCCCACAGACTGATGTTCATTCTCGGTGAGTGAGTCGATAGGGAGTTCGCTCTCCGTGGTGTCCAACAACGAGTCTTGCCTCACTCCATTATTAGTACTTTCGTTCTAGCCTTCTGAAACCACGGAATCTTGTGTCTAGTCGATAGACCTAGGCCGCACGTCCACCGAGCTTCAGAACCTTAAATGAGTTTGATATGAGTAAATTTTTAATCTCACAAGAAAATGTTTCTTGGTTTGAATTTTCGAGGTATATCGGAATAAGCATGATACTACCGGGGGCTGTATCAGTCCATTGCACCGTTATCTCCTCTGCTCCACGTACTTTGAAAATTCAAACAAATCATATAGCAATTTAACTAGGGATACATAAAACACATTTTTCTTTTGTTTATACTTGTGAAATTGTGTGAGCCTTATTTGTAAATTTTCGTGTGATATACATCTTTGAAATATACTTGTGTAACATTACTTACAAATTTACGTTTGTCATTATACATATACACGTTGAACTTTTATGTGATATATTGTGAATTTTTCATACACTTATGCATACTTTAAATTTCGTGTAACATTCTTACATTTTGTTACTTGAATTTACGTTAACATACTTGTGTAATATATTTACCCTAACACTAATTGTTACATGCTAACTATACACGTTTGTTTTTCTTTATAAATTCATTGATTAAACACCTCGAAATTTTAATAATTTCAGGTACATGAATCTTGGTTGGTCACAAGAAATTGAGGACAGATTGAAAAGAATTTGCAACCAAGAAGAAGAAGAGCCAGTTTTGCCGAACACTTCTACACCAGAACATCAGTTTGTTTCTCCCACCTCATCACTTTTTGACCGAAATTTTGTTGCACCACCATCACCATTTCCATCAGAAGCTTCGTGCGAACTTAACCCTTTGTTTCATGAAGAACCAGAATTTGAGCTACTCCAAAGTCCCATACCAATTCAGTACTTGAACTTTGATTTACCTGATCCTACATTCAGAATGACTTCACTAAGAGAGGAGAACGGACAGGTAGATGCGCCACAAGGAGGAGTAGTAAGGCCAAGTAATGTAACATATCCTGCAGTTGCACCTGGCAAGTCAGGAGAATTTGAGCTGAAAGGTGGATTTATCCACCAATTGCCTAAGTTTTATGGACTCAGTGGAGAGGATCCCAACCGCCATATTCAGAAGTTCGAATTTAGATGCGAGTCAATGTGCCCAACTGGGGCAGATTTACAACATGTGAGAATGAAGGCGTTTCCTTTTTCACTGGAAGATAGGGCGCAAGAGTGGTTTTATGCTATACCACCAGGAAAGATGGTGTCTTGGACAACAATGGTGAGAGAATTTCTCACAAAATACTTTCCATCATCAAGGGTGACGCAGATAAGGAAGGAGATCACCTCAATCAGACAAGAGCCAGATGAGAGCTTTGATGTGTACTATGATAGGTACAAGGCTTTGGTGGCAACGTGTCCTAATCATGGGATACGTGAGGGTCTTCTATTACAATACTTTTATGAAAGGTTGCGTCCCTTGGAGAGAAGATTTCTAGATTCAGCAGCTGGTGGATCTTTAATGGAGAAAAGCAGAGAGGAGGTTAAGAATCTGTTGGAGATGCATTTTACCAATCAACAACAATTCGGGTCTACTTCCTCAAGGCGAGTCAGTGAGGCCAGCGGTTATGAGGAATCAAGTGTTGTCAAGGAGCTTAAGGAAGATGTGGGGAAACTCACTCAGATGATGTCTCAGTTTATGAAGCAGAAACATGCCCAAGTCTGTGGGGTATGTAGCATGGAGGGGCATTCAGCAGATGTGTGTCCACAAGTTGGTGGAGGTGATAATTTTGAGGAAGCCAATGCAATTGGTTTTCAGGGGCAGCAACGTTCCAACTTCCCCAACTTCAACCCCAGATTTAATGATCACCCAAATTTTAGGTGGGCCAACAACAACAATGTGCAGAACCCTACACCTATGGCGCCACCACAAGCTAATCAAGGAGGAATGGTGTTTCAACCAAGACCTCAAGGGCAATTCCAGGGATATGTAAGACCTCAGCAGCAACAATTCTACAACAATGCTCAAGCATCATCAAACCCTAATTATGATGCAATGCTGAAATCTTTGAATGATGCAACTCACACATTGTTGCAATCCACTACTTCCAATACCAAGGATATTTCTGAGCTGAAGAATCAGATGGGGAAGGTTGTGGATTTCATGGGGCAAATCCAAGAACAAGGAAGATTACCTGGTGGGGTGATTAAAAACCCCAAGAATGAGCAAGCAAATGCAATTACCACAAGGAGTGGTAAAATCTTGGAGGGGCCGTCACTAAGGAAGGCTGATGACGTGATGATGGATTGTGATGAGGATGATGCCGTGTCCAACAAAGAGACACACGGCAATGATGATGCAATTGCCGATGGTGTTAGTACCGAACATGACAAGGTGACACACGGCAATGATGGTACTTTACACGGCAACAAGGCTGACAAGAATGGTGAACCGAGCAAAGCTGAGCTCGAGAAAATGAAGAATAGGGACATGGAAAAAGATCCCGCTACCTCAGAGACACACAAGGTGAATAATTCTGACTCAAGTGGTTTAGTTAATGCTAACCAATCTTCTTGTTTGCCTTTTCCTTCTAGGTTTGCCAAATCAAAGAAGGAGAAATCAGATGAGGAGGTACTTGATATATTCAGGCGTGTGGAGGTGAATATTCCCCTTTTGGAATGCATCAAGCAGATTCCAAAGTATGCCAAGTTCTTAAAAGAGCTATGCACAACAAGAAGGCATACAAGGGAGGAGCAGGTGGTGAAGATGAGTGAGACGGTCTCAGCCGTTCTCCAAAGAAAGCTCCCACCTAAAATGAAAGACCCTGGCAGCTTTTCTGTGCCATGTAAAATCGGACAACAATATTTTGATAAAGTTTTGCTAGACTTAGGGGCTTCGATTAATGTAATGCCATATAATGTTTACAAGTCCCTAGGTTTAGGCGAGTTGAAAAAGGACAATGTAATAATTCAACTCGCCGATAGGTCTAACAAGTATCCTGAGGGATATGTTGAGGATGTTCTTGTGCAGGTAAATAATCTGATATTTCCTGCAGATTTCTATGTGCTTCAAATGGAAGAGTCGCCCCTAAATTCCACTCAACTTTTGTTGGGGCGACCATTTATGAGGACAGCAAGAACGAAAATTGATGTGGCTGAAGGCAACCTCACCATGGAGTTCGATGGTGAAGTGATTGGCTTCAACATCTTTGAGGCCATGAGGTATCCAATTTCTGATTTAAAACCTTGCTATAATGTTGATATAGTTGATTCTATTGCGCAGGTTTTATCAGAAACTTTGGATCAATAGCAACTAGCTATTGAGCAAGGGGCAGGAATTGACACAAATGGGGAGAGAATTACCAAGGAAGAACGGCTCAAGCTTGAGCCGAGCCTAATGCATATTGTTGCCGAGCTAGAGGCAGCATCCCACGTGAAAAAGCAATGTAAGTATATGTCAATTCCCATTTCCACTAATAAAATTTTACCATCTGTGGAACAGGCCCCTATTTTAGAACTCAAGTTGCTTCCGGATCATTTGAAGTATGTGTACTTGGGAGACGATGACACACTACCAGTTATTGTGTCATCACAGCTGAGTGAGCAGCAGGAAGCACGCTTAACTAGCATGTTGAAAAGGAACAGGACCGCCATTGGATGGACGTTGGCGGATATCAAGGGAATCAGCCCTAACATTTGTGTCCATAGGATCTTGCTTGAGGAAGGAGCCAAGCCTACTAGGGAGGGTCAGAGACGATTGCACCCTCCAATGATGAAGATTGTGAAGGACGAGGTGATTAAATTGCTGGATTGTGGAGTCATTTACCCCATTTCAGATAGCCAGTGGATTGCACCTGTCCAAGTTGTACCCAAGACGAGTGGAGTCACAGTTGTGAAGAACGACAAGGATGAACTCGTGCCCCAACGATTGGTGACAGGTCATAGGATGTGTATCGACTACAGGAAGTTGAATGCTACTACACGCAAAGATCACATGCCTTTGCCTTTCATGGACCAGATGTTGGAGAGATTAGCTGGGCACGAATTCTATTGCTTCTTGGATGGGTACAGCGGTTACAATCAGATATGCATTCACCCGGATGATCAGGAGAAGACAACGTTCACATGTCCCTTTGGTACGTTTGCCTATCGACGCATGCCTTTTGGTTTATGCAACGCACCAGGTACATTTCAACGTTGTATGTATTCCATTTTCAGCGATTATATTGAGAATATCATTGAAGTCTTTATGGATGATTTTAGTGTTTATGGAAAAGACTTTGATGCATGTTTAGAGAATTTGGAATTAATCCTGAAAAGATGTGTAGAAACTAACCTTGTACTTAATTGGGAAAAATGTCATTTCATGGTAAAACAAGGGATAGTTCTAGGACACATTATATCTGCAAAGGGTATTGAGGTAGATAGGGCCAAGATTGATATTATGCTTCACTTACCCTCCCCTACAACTGTAAGGGAGGTACGTTCGTTTCTTGGCCATGCAGGATTTTATAGGAGGTTCATCAAGGATTTTTCGTTGGTGGCCAAGCCTATTTGTGCTCTCTTGCAGAAGGATGTTCCATTCATATGGGACAAAGGGTGTGAAGATGCATTTTTGAGGTTGAAGGAATTGTTGACGTCAACACCAATTATGGCGCCACCAGATTGGACATTGCCATTTGAGATCATGTGTGATGCTTCAGACTATGCAGTTGGAGCAGTGCTTGGACAGAGAAAAGAGAAGAGGCCGATTGCTATATATTATGCCTCTAGAACTCTGAATGATGCTCAATTAAATTACTCTACAACTGAGAAAGAATTGTTGGCTGTAATTTTTGCTTTAGAAAAATTTCGTTCATATCTTTTGAATTCTAAAGTAACTGTTTATTCTGATCATGCAGCCTTAAGATATTTGATGAAGAAGAAGGACGCCAAGCCACGCTTGATTCGATGGATTCTCTTACTTCAAGAGTTTGACATCGAGATCAAGGACAAGAAAGGGAGCGAAAATGTTGTGGCGGATCACTTGAGCAGAATTGTGAGAGAAGAGGAAACGTTACCACTTCAGGAAACTTTCCCAGATGAGCAGCTTTTTCGAGTGGACACAAAAGAACCTTGGTATGCAGACATTGTCAATTATTTAGTTACTAAAACTTTTCCAAGTACATGTTTGCAGGCAGCCAAGACAAGGATCAAAAAGAATGCAAGACACTACATATGGGACGATCCCTATCTATGGAGGACGTGTAGTGATCAAGTTATTAGACGTTGTGTGCCACAAGAGGAGCATAGGCCGATCCTAGCATTTTGCCACAATGAGGCGTGTGGAGGACACTTTGGAGCTAAGAGGACATCACTCAAGGTATTAGAAAGCGGTTTTTATTGGCCCACGATTTTTAAGGATGCATACACATTTTGTATGACATGTGATAGGTGCCAAAGGACAGGTAACATTGGTAAGAGAGACCAAATGCCCCTTACTTATATGATCTTTGTTGAAATATTTGATGTATCGGGTATAGATTTTATGGGACCTTTTCCTTCATCTAAGGGCTTTCTTTATATCTTGTTGGCTGTTGATTATGTGTCTAAATGGGTGGAGGCGAAAGCCACAAGGACTAATGATTCTAAAGTTGTTGCAGGTTTCTTGAGAACTAACATTTTTTCCAGGTTTGGAGTACCTCGTGTGCTTATAAGCGATGGAGGTTCTCATTTCTGCAACAGAACAATAGAGGCTTTGCTCAGAAGATATGGAGTCACCCATAAGGTATCCACACCTTATCACCCTCAGACGAGCGGAATGGCAGAAGTGTCCAACAGAGAGATCAAAAGCATATTGGAGAAAACTGTGGGCCCATCAAGGAAAGATTGGAGTGATAGACTTGATGATGCACTTTAGGCTTACAGAACGGCATACAAGACACCCATTGGGATGTCTCCATTTCGGCTTACATATGGCAAGGCGTGCCATCTTCCAGTAGAGTTGGAGCACAAGGCGTGGTGGGCGGTCAAGCAATTCAACATGGAGCTTGACAAGGCTGGACTTCACAGGAAATTACAGTTGAGCGAGCTTGAGGAAATCAGAAATGATGCATATGATGCTGCGTGGATTTACAAGGAGAAGACAAAATTGGTTCATGACAAGATGATAAGAGGCAAAAAGTTTCATATTGGTCAAAAAGTCTTGTTGTATCATTCTCGTCTTAGATTATTTCCTGGAAAATTGCGTTCTCGTTGGGCTGGTCCATATATTGTTACTAATGTTTTCTCTCATGGTGCTATTGAAATTCAGAGTATTGAATCAGGAAAAGCGTTCAAGGTGAATGGTCATCGACTTAAGCCTTACTACGAACCTTTTGAGGAGCACACCATTGAGGAGATACAATTCAGAGACGCACCAAGATCCTGATGATATGGAGAAGAGTCTAGGCTGAGTAGACTATAAACATTAAGCGCTGCATGGGAGGCAACCCATTTCAACCAAAATTGTGAAGGAGCCGTCTACGAGAGTTTGAATTTCTAAACCCTAAACTCTTTTTGGTTGAATTGTATAAATGTGGAACTTGTGAATTATCAAATGCTTAGAAATTACTACATAATATGTGTACATTGAGGACAATGTAATTTTCTAAGTGTGGGGTAGATATACATGTTTCACATGTTTGTATTTGTTTTGAGTTTTTGTTTTGAGTCATAAAAGAAAAGAAAATAAAAATCAGAAAATCAGAAAAATTAAAAAAATTTCGGTGCTTTTTGTCTTTATTTTCGTTGCTTTTTAATTTTGTTTTTGATTTTTGAGTCTTAGGTGCCCCTAAATAGTCTATGATGATTATATCTTTGAATGCATAGATGATGGTTTTGCATAATCTTTAAAATAATTGTGAGTTTCATGGACTTTGTGATTAGTATGAACATTTGAGACTTGGACTTAATTGTAATAAGCATGTATGTTTGTGTTGATTTTGTTCCATAATAACCTTTGTGAGCTTTGATGCCATATACTTTCTTCTTGAGTGATAAAAATGGGCAGAATTTTTCAAAACTTCATTATTCTTTGATTATTCAATGACTATGTGCCATAGCTTTTAATGAACTCTAGAATGCTAGAACTCGCTCTTGACAATTTTTGAGACTTTTATTCATGAAATGCCTTGATTTTGAAAAGGATTGAAAAGATCATGTTAGGATTACCACCAATGCCAAACAAAGCTTATGCCTAATTTGTGCCCGTCGTGGGACTCCTTAGTTTTAACCCCTTTGAGCCGACATTGAGCCATTTATTTCATCACCATGATACACTTTCCTTGAGCTTAGAACAGTTTATCCTTACCAGTGTTGTCAAGACTTGGTAAAATTTAATGGAATGTGTGAATTGATGTGATGTTGTGAAGTAAGTGTGGGGTGATCTTGTCCAATTATTAATAAAAGAAAAAGGTGTTGCCGAATAAAAGAAGAAAGAAAAGAAAAATCGGATAGAAAAAGAAGAAAAAGAATTGATCCGAGAAAAAGAAAAATTAATTATTTCGGCAATGAAGAATGTTTTGGACGAAATTTTATGGTGAAATTGGAGTTTGTGTGAAAATTGAAGGTCTATTGTTGTTATATTTGACCTTTGTCCTTGATCACTATTTTGTGGGGAAGAAAAGAATGAAGTTTGGGCCCAACATGATAAAATTTGGCCCTTTTGAAGTGAAGTCATAAGGAGGATTTAATTTTGCCAAGTCTTGGTGACGTTTTATCATCACTATCCTAAATGAGAATGCCTTATGCCAATCCCCATTATCACCATTATGTTGATCTTTTCATGATTCTTAAAATAGGTGAACTTTGATTTGTGGAGATTTTTGTCAAGAATTGAGCATATGGCTGTGGTTCATTTGTGTACATAGTTGTTATATGAAGTTTTTCCTGAAATATTAATTCACAAAGTGCTTTTATTTGATGAAATATGCGAGCTATTTGTTGCCTTACAATCTGTTCTCTTGCATATACTTTGAGTGAATTGCCATATCATGAGTGAAAAGAAGAGAGTATGCCTAGTGAGGAGGATGAAATCAACATAACATATCATTGCTTGTGATTTTCGTTTCTTACTTGTTCATGCTATGATACATGTCTATGACGCTTGGGATTATTGTGCTTACATCGAATGCTTAACTTGAAAGCTATGTGTTTAAAGATCCTGAGACAATCATTTTAGGGGCTGTAGTGTTGAGTCTTTTTATTTGTTTTGCTAAGGGACTAGCAAAGGCTAAGTGTGGGGTAGTTGATAGGAGCATAAAATGCGACGTTCTTAATATGTTTTTATCCCCATTTATGCATTTCTTATCCCTTATTGTTGTAATATAGAGTCATTGAGTCATGTTAGAGTCGTTGGCAAGTGTTGGTGAATAAATTGAGCTAAAAATGCAGAAATGTCGATTTTTGAAGAGTTTTAGTTTGAGTAGGACTCCTTGTTGTACTAGGAATCCTGTTTGGACTAGGAAACCTGTTTTGACTAGGAAACTTGTCGGAATTGATTTCTTTATCTTTCGTCGTTTCTAATATTTGTGTGGATCGGTTTTGTGCTATAAATTGATAAAAATGTATAATTGTGGTGGAGTCCTTATTGAACTAGGATTCCTAATGAGAGTTTGATTGCAACTAGGACTCCTTTTTCAAGTAGAATTCTATTTGGAAAAGGAATCCTTACTAAAGTAGGAATCCCAGTTGGATAAGGATTCTACGAGTTTGAGTCCTAATTGAAGTCTACGAGTGAAGAGTTTTAGTCGAACAAGGAGTCTACAAACGCTCGACGTTTTTGAATCGTCGAAAGAATTTCATTGAAAATACAACTCCTTGTTGGACTAGGATTCCTTATCTACTTAGGACTCTTACTCATGATAATTGTGCTACATATTTTTGTCTTCTTCTTGATTTATTTCATGATCATATTTTCAGGAAATCATGAGAAGACAATGGAAGAATATTCGGCAAGAAAATGTTGATGCTTGGCGTGTGGAACAAGAATTAGAATCCAAAATGGATTTGGAAACTTTCCTAATCTCCTAACCTTACCTATTACATATATGTCTTTTTAAGACATCATTTGTCTAGATTAGGACAAGTTTAATACATGGATTAATTGTGTGTTTCTTTTCTTTATTTTCAGATATTACTTGGAGATAAAGAAGGAGATATTATCTTTATCAAAGATAATTTTCGGCAAAGAAGGAGACTTGTTGCCGTGTGACTTCAAGGAGGATGAATCGGATTCAAATACTTCAAGGCCGGCCAAGAGGATGATTTAAAGAAGATTTAATTCTATTTTCTTATAGAATTTCGGAAGTGAAGAAAAGAAAAGAGGATTCTTTGCGTGAAGATAAAGAGGAAGAAACCAACTTGGTTTTGGTTTCTTTTGTGCCGTGCATCCTATTCAGAAATATTATGGGAGATTAATTCCGATTTTCATTGGATTATTTCTTGGATAATGCATGGATTAGAGATTAAATGGAGGAGGACTTTCGGCAGAATTAAAAGAGAACAAGGCATGGAACGAACTTGGACTTGATCAAAGCTACATGCATTAGCTTGTTGCCGAATCAAAGAATTATTTGAAGAACAAAAGAAGAGATAATTCGGCAACACTTATTGAAGAAAAAGAAGACTTTTGTGCCGAATTACAAACCAAGATAGAATCGGTTTTCTTGGAGATCAAGATTGCCGAACCCTAGTCTCATCCTTCCTCTATATATAGCTCGGCATTGTGTTTAGAAAATCATCTCCCTTTCCTCACTTAAACCTTGCCGAATCTCTGCCCAATTATTCCCTCAAATTTCATACCAAGGAGCAAAGCCGAATCCACCACCTTTCCATCATTCGATCACCATCTCACCAATCCTTGCCGAATCTCTGCCCAATTATTCCCTCAAATTTCATACCAAGGAGCAAAGCCGAATCCACCACCTTTCCGTCATTCGATCACCATCTCACCAATCCTTGCCGAATCTTAACCAAGGTTGTAATATGGATTGTATTATTTTGGTTTTTGTTACTTTGTATTTAAACATAACTTTGTCTATGAAGTATGTTTTGGTTTTTGGTTTTAATTTCGGTATTGATAATCATATATGGGATCTTCGGATCTTTGTTATAATTGTTTGGATATTTTATATGTGATTGCCGAATTATATATGTGATGTGATTAAATTTGTATTATGGGCAGTAGCTTTAGCATGTTTCTTGATTTTAATTAGGTTTATTTCCTTAATTCGTGGGGAACCGAAGGAGATGTTTAGATGCACTCGAAAGGCCATGAGTGTTATCTAGATGTTGAATTCATATTCCGATCTAATACATGTTGATTCACACGCGTTGTTGGTTTTGACATGTATTAATCTAAGGGTAAGAGTAATTATGGAAATTTACATGTCGATGTGAGATGGGTGGCGCCATACTTGCTAACATGTTCCAATTCGACAATATGTGCTTATGTGCTATTTGTGTTTAATTTACATGCGTTGTGTTGTTAAACCGATTAGTACCATGTTTAGGATTGCGCGCGTTTCGGATTCTAAATACTTATGATGTCTTGATAATTAGGATATGCTGCGTTGGCCCTAATTAAATTGGAGCTTAATTAATCTTGAAATCGTTATATGTTTGCTGCCCCTATTACTTGTTTTAATTTTATTGCATGTATAATGAGATTTGTGTTTGGTGATTGTGTGAAAGGTGATGATCAATTGTATATAGTAATTTAGGTTTTAAATTTCGTAAAAAAAAAAAGGTAAATAATAGATAAAAATTTCGACAACCCCCTTTTATACAATGCTTTGTGTGATTGAAAGCCCTTGATTTCCCCGGATAGAACGATCCCTACTTGTCCTAACTACAATTAACAAAAGAAGGGTATTATTTGTATGAGATTGTTTTGCAGGTACAAATTGTGCACGCATGTGATCCCATCAGTTTTTGGCGCCGTTGCCGGGGAAATTATAATATTTTGATTCATAAAGTGTTGTTTGTAACTTTGTATATTTGTAAATTATTTAATTTTTGCAATAGTTTTGGGATATGTATTAATAGGATTTTCGGAAGTGTAATAGTAAATAGGGTTTTCCTTTTCCGATTTTTTATTTTTGGTTTTTGGTTTTTGTTCTTAATTGCCGATTTGTATGTTTTATTGTGATTGTTGTACACTTAGATAATTTCTAGGAAGATGGTAGTTTTTGTGTATGCTTGTAGTTTATTGTAGTTTCTAAAGTGTAACATGTAGGTGAAGCCTCTTTTGTTGATCATAACCAAAACCCTTCATACGAGTGATGCCATGTTAGGTATGTTTTTGTGTAGATTGGGAAACGGGCCCTACAATGTTGGAATTAGTCCATCGTTGGCCCCCCACGCATAAAGACGCTAACTTGGTATTATTTTTATGAGGTTGAGGGCGGTTTTAATCAACACTTGTAGACCGCTAGGACCCGAGTTTATTTTACAAAGTATAGGGCAAGTTATTTTCATTGATTGGTGCGAGGTTTGTAAAACTGGTTCTCAAGACCCATAGACTGATGATCATTCTCGGTGAGTGAGTCGATAGGGGACTTGTCCTCCGTGGTTAAAAACTTTGAGACCTGCCTTGTTCCTAAAGAGAGTTTACTCTCCGTGATTCTTAACGACACCGCCTTAGAAAAGTAAAGTATGCTCGACCTAGACAACCGCTTGTGCCGAAGCATCACCTCACTTTAGACGCTAGAAAATAACTTGAGCATATGTGGAATCTATTTTTCTTCAAAAGATAAAATTCGTCTTTAATTTTTGAGGTATATCGGATCAAGCATGATACTACCAGGGGCTGCATCAGTCCATTGCACTGTTAACTCCTCTGCTCCACGTACCTCGAATTTTAAAGTTGTGTGAATAAAAGACACCTAGAAATCCTAAGTTTCGGCAATTATAATACTTACATAATCGATATAATCTAAAAACCGAACCAACATAGATACTTGTACAAAAATTTTCGTGTGATGTGCATAACTAGTTTAAATTGTTAGGGAGTTTTAAAACTCTATTTGTGTTGAGTTTATTTATGGTTTTGAGGGGAAGAGGAATAGGTAAGGTCACTAATGTTGATATTAGCCTTAACCCTTCATACTAGCGCTTGCGTTTTTATGAGGTTGAGGGCGGCTTTTATGCACTTTAGTGGTACTGACAACACAAGGTTCTCAACAGAGTAAGGGGCATTCATAGTTCGTTTGTTCTAATTTTGGTATTGAGGTTTGTTTAACTAGATCTCAAGGCCCACAGACTGATGTTCATTCTCGGTGAGTGAGTCGATAGGGAGTTCGCTCTCCGTGGTGTCCAACAACGAGTCTTGCCTCACTCCATTATTAGTACTTTCGTTCTAGCCTTCTGAAACCACGGAATCTTGTGTCTAGTCGATAGACCTAGGCCGCACGTCCACCGAGCTTCAGAACCTTAAATGAGTTTGATATGAGTAAATTTTTAATCTCACAAGAAAATGTTTCTTGGTTTGAATTTTCGAGGTATATCGGAATAAGCATGATACTACCGGGGGCTGTATCAGTCCATTGCACCGTTATCTCCTCTGCTCCACGTACTTTGAAAATTCAAACAAATCATATAGCAATTTAACTAGGGATACATAAAACACATTTTTCTTTTGTTTATACTTGTGAAATTGTGTGAGCCTTATTTGTAAATTTTCGTGTGATATACATCTTTGAAATATACTTGTGTAACATTACTTACAAATTTACGTTTGTCATTATACATATACACGTTGAACTTTTATGTGATATATTGTGAATTTTTCATACACTTATGCATACTTTAAATTTCGTGTAACATTCTTACATTTTGTTACTTGAATTTACGTTAACATACTTGTGTAATATATTTACCCTAACACTAATTGTTACATGCTAACTATACACGTTTGTTTTTCTTTATAAATTCATTGATTAAACACCTCGAAATTTTAATAATTTCAGGTACATGAATCTTGGTTGGTCACAAGAAATTGAGGACAGATTGAAAAGAATTTGCAACCAAGAAGAAGAAGAGCCAGTTTTGCCGAACACTTCTACACCAAAACATCAGTTTGTTTCTCCCACCTCATCACTTTTTGACCGAAATTTTGTTGCACCACCATCACCATTTCCATCAGAAGCTTCGTGCGAACTTAACCCTTTGTTTCATGAAGAACCAGAATTTGAGCTACTCCAAAGTCCCATACCAATTCAGTACTTGAACTTTGATTTACCTGATCCTACATTCAGAATGACTTCACTAAGAGAGGAGAACGGACAGGTAGATGCGCCACAAGGAGGAGTAGTAAGGCCAAGTAATGTAACATATCCTGCAGTTGCACCTGGCAAGTCAGGAGAATTTGAGCTGAAAGGTGGATTTATCCACCAATTGCCTAAGTTTTATGGACTCAGTGGAGAGGATCCCAACCGCCATATTCAGAAGTTCGAATTTAGATGCGAGTCAATGTGCCCAACTGGGGCAGATTTACAACATGTGAGAATGAAGGCGTTTCCTTTTTCACTGGAAGATAGGGCGCAAGAGTGGTTTTATGCTATACCACCAGGAAAGATGGTGTCTTGGACAACAATGGTGAGAGAATTTCTCACAAAATACTTTCCATCATCAAGGGTGACGCAGATAAGGAAGGAGATCACCTCAATCAGACAAGAGCCAGATGAGAGCTTTGATGTGTACTATGATAGGTACAAGGCTTTGGTGGCAACGTGTCCTAATCATGGGATACGTGAGGGTCTTCTATTACAATACTTTTATGAAAGGTTGCGTCCCTTGGAGAGAAGATTTCTAGATTCAGCAGCTGGTGGATCTTTAATGGAGAAAAGCAGAGAGGAGGTTAAGAATCTGTTGGAGATGCATTTTACCAATCAACAACAATTCGGGTCTACTTCCTCAAGGCGAGTCAGTGAGGCCAGCGGTTATGAGGAATCAAGTGTTGTCAAGGAGCTTAAGGAAGATGTGGGGAAACTCACTCAGATGATGTCTCAGTTTATGAAGCAGAAACATGCCCAAGTCTGTGGGGTATGTAGCATGGAGGGGCATTCAGCAGATGTGTGTCCACAAGTTGGTGGAGGTGATAATTTTGAGGAAGCCAATGCAATTGGTTTTCAGGGGCAGCAACGTTCCAACTTCCCCAACTTCAACCCCAGATTTAATGATCACCCAAATTTTAGGTGGGCCAACAACAACAATGTGCAGAACCCTACACCTATGGCGCCACCACAAGCTAATCAAGGAGGAATGGTGTTTCAACCAAGACCTCAAGGGCAATTCCAGGGATATGTAAGACCTCAGCAGCAACAATTCTACAACAATGCTCAAGCATCATCAAACCCTAATTATGATGCAATGCTGAAATCTTTGAATGATGCAACTCACACATTGTTGCAATCCACTACTTCCAATACCAAGGATATTTCTGAGCTGAAGAATCAGATGGGGAAGGTTGTGGATTTCATGGGGCAAATCCAAGAACAAGGAAGATTACCTGGTGGGGTGATTAAAAACCCCAAGAATGAGCAAGCAAATGCAATTACCACAAGGAGTGGTAAAATCTTGGAGGGGCCGTCACTAAGGAAGGCTGATGACGTGATGATGGATTGTGATGAGGATGATGCCGTGTCCAACAAAGAGACACACGGCAATGATGATGCAATTGCCGATGGTGTTAGTACCGAACATGACAAGGTGACACACGGCAATGATGGTACTTTACACGGCAACAAGGCTGACAAGAATGGTGAACCGAGCAAAGCTGAGCTCGAGAAAATGAAGAATAGGGACATGGAAAAAGATCCCGCTACCTCAGAGACACACAAGGTGAATAATTCTGACTCAAGTGGTTTAGTTAATGCTAACCAATCTTCTTGTTTGCCTTTTCCTTCTAGGTTTGCCAAATCAAAGAAGGAGAAATCAGATGAGGAGGTACTTGATATATTCAGGCGTGTGGAGGTGAATATTCCCCTTTTGGAATGCATCAAGCAGATTCCAAAGTATGCCAAGTTCTTAAAAGAGCTATGCACAACAAGAAGGCATACAAGGGAGGAGCAGGTGGTGAAGATGAGTGAGACGGTCTCAGCCGTTCTCCAAAGAAAGCTCCCACCTAAAATGAAAGACCCTGGCAGCTTTTCTGTGCCATGTAAAATCGGACAACAATATTTTGATAAAGTTTTGCTAGACTTAGGGGCTTCGATTAATGTAATGCCATATAATGTTTACAAGTCCCTAGGTTTAGGCGAGTTGAAAAAGGACAATGTAATAATTCAACTCGCCGATAGGTCTAACAAGTATCCTGAGGGATATGTTGAGGATGTTCTTGTGCAGGTAAATAATCTGATATTTCCTGCAGATTTCTATGTGCTTCAAATGGAAGAGTCGCCCCTAAATTCCACTCAACTTTTGTTGGGGCGACCATTTATGAGGACAGCAAGAACGAAAATTGATGTGGCTGAAGGCAACCTCACCATGGAGTTCGATGGTGAAGTGATTGGCTTCAACATCTTTGAGGCCATGAGGTATCCAATTTCTGATTTAAAACCTTGCTATAATGTTGATATAGTTGATTCTATTGCGCAGGTTTTATCAGAAACTTTGGATCAATAGCAACTAGCTATTGAGCAAGGGGCAGGAATTGACACAAATGGGGAGAGAATTACCAAGGAAGAACGGCTCAAGCTTGAGCCGAGCCTAATGCATATTGTTGCCGAGCTAGAGGCAGCATCCCACGTGAAAAAGCAATGTAAGTATATGTCAATTCCCATTTCCACTAATAAAATTTTACCATCTGTGGAACAGGCCCCTATTTTAGAACTCAAGTTGCTTCCGGATCATTTGAAGTATGTGTACTTGGGAGACGATGACACACTACCAGTTATTGTGTCATCACAGCTGAGTGAGCAGCAGGAAGCACGCTTAACTAGCATGTTGAAAAGGAACAGGACCGCCATTGGATGGACGTTGGCGGATATCAAGGGAATCAGCCCTAACATTTGTGTCCATAGGATCTTGCTTGAGGAAGGAGCCAAGCCTACTAGGGAGGGTCAGAGACGATTGCACCCTCCAATGATGAAGATTGTGAAGGACGAGGTGATTAAATTGCTGGATTGTGGAGTCATTTACCCCATTTCAGATAGCCAGTGGATTGCACCTGTCCAAGTTGTACCCAAGACGAGTGGAGTCACAGTTGTGAAGAACGACAAGGATGAACTCGTGCCCCAACGATTGGTGACAGGTCATAGGATGTGTATCGACTACAGGAAGTTGAATGCTACTACACGCAAAGATCACATGCCTTTGCCTTTCATGGACCAGATGTTGGAGAGATTAGCTGGGCACGAATTCTATTGCTTCTTGGATGGGTACAGCGGTTACAATCAGATATGCATTCACCCGGATGATCAGGAGAAGACAACGTTCACATGTCCCTTTGGTACGTTTGCCTATCGACGCATGCCTTTTGGTTTATGCAACGCACCAGGTACATTTCAACGTTGTATGTATTCCATTTTCAGCGATTATATTGAGAATATCATTGAAGTCTTTATGGATGATTTTAGTGTTTATGGAAAAGACTTTGATGCATGTTTAGAGAATTTGGAATTAATCCTGAAAAGATGTGTAGAAACTAACCTTGTACTTAATTGGGAAAAATGTCATTTCATGGTAAAACAAGGGATAGTTCTAGGACACATTATATCTGCAAAGGGTATTGAGGTAGATAGGGCCAAGATTGATATTATGCTTCACTTACCCTCCCCTACAACTGTAAGGGAGGTACGTTCGTTTCTTGGCCATGCAGGATTTTATAGGAGGTTCATCAAGGATTTTTCGTTGGTGGCCAAGCCTATTTGTGCTCTCTTGCAGAAGGATGTTCCATTCATATGGGACAAAGGGTGTGAAGATGCATTTTTGAGGTTGAAGGAATTGTTGACGTCAACACCAATTATGGCGCCACCAGATTGGACATTGCCATTTGAGATCATGTGTGATGCTTCAGACTATGCAGTTGGAGCAGTGCTTGGACAGAGAAAAGAGAAGAGGCCGATTGCTATATATTATGCCTCTAGAACTCTGAATGATGCTCAATTAAATTACTCTACAACTGAGAAAGAATTGTTGGCTGTAATTTTTGCTTTAGAAAAATTTCGTTCATATCTTTTGAATTCTAAAGTAACTGTTTATTCTGATCATGCAGCCTTAAGATATTTGATGAAGAAGAAGGACGCCAAGCCACGCTTGATTCGATGGATTCTCTTACTTCAAGAGTTTGACATCGAGATCAAGGACAAGAAAGGGAGCGAAAATGTTGTGGCGGATCACTTGAGCAGAATTGTGAGAGAAGAGGAAACGTTACCACTTCAGGAAACTTTCCCAGATGAGCAGCTTTTTCGAGTGGACACAAAAGAACCTTGGTATGCAGACATTGTCAATTATTTAGTTACTAAAACTTTTCCAAGTACATGTTTGCAGGCAGCCAAGACAAGGATCAAAAAGAATGCAAGACACTACATATGGGACGATCCCTATCTATGGAGGACGTGTAGTGATCAAGTTATTAGACGTTGTGTGCCACAAGAGGAGCATAGGCCGATCCTAGCATTTTGCCACAATGAGGCGTGTGGAGGACACTTTGGAGCTAAGAGGACATCACTCAAGGTATTAGAAAGCGGTTTTTATTGGCCCACGATTTTTAAGGATGCATACACATTTTGTATGACATGTGATAGGTGCCAAAGGACAGGTAACATTGGTAAGAGAGACCAAATGCCCCTTACTTATATGATCTTTGTTGAAATATTTGATGTATCGGGTATAGATTTTATGGGACCTTTTCCTTCATCTAAGGGCTTTCTTTATATCTTGTTGGCTGTTGATTATGTGTCTAAATGGGTGGAGGCGAAAGCCACAAGGACTAATGATTCTAAAGTTGTTGCAGGTTTCTTGAGAACTAACATTTTTTCCAGGTTTGGAGTACCTCGTGTGCTTATAAGCGATGGAGGTTCTCATTTCTGCAACAGAACAATAGAGGCTTTGCTCAGAAGATATGGAGTCACCCATAAGGTATCCACACCTTATCACCCTCAGACGAGCGGAATGGCAGAAGTGTCCAACAGAGAGATCAAAAGCATATTGGAGAAAACTGTGGGCCCATCAAGGAAAGATTGGAGTGATAGACTTGATGATGCACTTTAGGCTTACAGAACGGCATACAAGACACCCATTGGGATGTCTCCATTTCGGCTTACATATGGCAAGGCGTGCCATCTTCCAGTAGAGTTGGAGCACAAGGCGTGGTGGGCGGTCAAGCAATTCAACATGGAGCTTGACAAGGCTGGACTTCACAGGAAATTACAGTTGAGCGAGCTTGAGGAAATCAGAAATGATGCATATGATGCTGCGTGGATTTACAAGGAGAAGACAAAATTGGTTCATGACAAGATGATAAGAGGCAAAAAGTTTCATATTGGTCAAAAAGTCTTGTTGTATCATTCTCGTCTTAGATTATTTCCTGGAAAATTGCGTTCTCGTTGGGCTGGTCCATATATTGTTACTAATGTTTTCTCTCATGGTGCTATTGAAATTCAGAGTATTGAATCAGGAAAAGCGTTCAAGGTGAATGGTCATCGACTTAAGCCTTACTACGAACCTTTTGAGGAGCACACCATTGAGGAGATACAATTCAGAGACGCACCAAGATCCTGATGATATGGAGAAGAGTCTAGGCTGAGTAGACTATAAACATTAAGCGCTGCATGGGAGGCAACCCATTTCAACCAAAATTGTGAAGGAGCCGTCTACGAGAGTTTGAATTTCTAAACCCTAAACTCTTTTTGGTTGAATTGTATAAATGTGGAACTTGTGAATTATCAAATGCTTAGAAATTACTACATAATATGTGTACATTGAGGACAATGTAATTTTCTAAGTGTGGGGTAGATATACATGTTTCACATGTTTGTATTTGTTTTGAGTTTTTGTTTTGAGTCATAAAAGAAAAGAAAATAAAAATCAGAAAATCAGAAAAATTAAAAAAATTTCGGTGCTTTTTGTCTTTATTTTCGTTGCTTTTTAATTTTGTTTTTGATTTTTGAGTCTTAGGTGCCCCTAAATAGTCTATGATGATTATATCTTTGAATGCATAGATGATGGTTTTGCATAATCTTTAAAATAATTGTGAGTTTCATGGACTTTGTGATTAGTATGAACATTTGAGACTTGGACTTAATTGTAATAAGCATGTATGTTTGTGTTGATTTTGTTCCATAATAACCTTTGTGAGCTTTGATGCCATATACTTTCTTCTTGAGTGATAAAAATGGGCAGAATTTTTCAAAACTTCATTATTCTTTGATTATTCAATGACTATGTGCCATAGCTTTTAATGAACTCTAGAATGCTAGAACTCGCTCTTGACAATTTTTGAGACTTTTATTCATGAAATGCCTTGATTTTGAAAAGGATTGAAAAGATCATGTTAGGATTACCACCAATGCCAAACAAAGCTTATGCCTAATTTGTGCCCGTCGTGGGACTCCTTAGTTTTAACCCCTTTGAGCCGACATTGAGCCATTTATTTCATCACCATGATACACTTTCCTTGAGCTTAGAACAGTTTATCCTTACCAGTGTTGTCAAGACTTGGTAAAATTTAATGGAATGTGTGAATTGATGTGATGTTGTGAAGTAAGTGTGGGGTGATCTTGTCCAATTATTAATAAAAGAAAAAGGTGTTGCCGAATAAAAGAAGAAAGAAAAGAAAAATCGGATAGAAAAAGAAGAAAAAGAATTGATCCGAGAAAAAGAAAAATTAATTATTTCGGCAATGAAGAATGTTTTGGACGAAATTTTATGGTGAAATTGGAGTTTGTGTGAAAATTGAAGGTCTATTGTTGTTATATTTGACCTTTGTCCTTGATCACTATTTTGTGGGGAAGAAAAGAATGAAGTTTGGGCCCAACATGATAAAATTTGGCCCTTTTGAAGTGAAGTCATAAGGAGGATTTAATTTTGCCAAGTCTTGGTGACGTTTTATCATCACTATCCTAAATGTGAATGCCTTATGCCAATCCCCATTATCACCTTTATGTTGATCTTTTCATGATTCTTAAAATGGGTGAACTTTGATTTGTGGAGATTTTTGTCAAGAGTTGAGCATATGGCTTTGGTTCATTTGTGCACATAGTTATTATATGAAGTTTTTCCTGAAAGATTAATTCACAAAGTGCTTTTATTTGATGAAATATGCGAGCTATTTGTTGCCTTACAATCTGTTCTCTTGCATATACTTTGAGTGAATTGCCATATCATGAGTGAAAAGAAGAGAGTATGCCTAGTGAGGAGGATGAAATCAACATAACATATCATTGCTTGTGATTTTCGTTTCTTACTTGTTCATGCTATGATACATGTCTATGACGCTTGGGATTATTGTGCTTACATCGAATGCTTAACTTGAAAGCTATGTGTTTAAAGATCCTGAGACAATCATTTTAGGGGCTGTAGTGTTGAGTTTTTTTTTTTTTTTATTTATTTGTTTTGCTAAGGGACTAGCAAAGGCTAAGTGTGGGGTAGTTGATAGGAGCATAAAATGCGACGTTCTTAATATATTTTTATCCCCATTTATGCATTTCTTATCCCTTATTGTTGTAATATAGAGTCATTGAGTCATGTTAGAGTCGTTGGCAAGTGTTGGTGAATAAATTGAGCTAAAAATGCAGAAATGTCGATTTTTGAAGAGTTTTAGTTTGAGTAGGACTCCTTGTTGTACTAGGAATCCTGTTTGGACTAGGAAACCTGTTTTGACTAGGAAACTTGTCGGAATTGATTTCTTTATCTTTCGTCGGTTCTAATATTTGTGTGGATCGGTTTTGTGCTATAAATTGATAAAAATGTATAATTGTGGTGGAGTCCTTATTGAACTAGGATTCCTAATGAGAGTTTGATTGCAACTAGGACTCCTTTTTCAAGTAGAATTCTATTTGGAAAAGGAATCCTTACTAAAGTAGGAATCCCAGTTGGATAAGGATTCTACGAGTTTGAGTCCTAATTGAAGTCTACGAGTGAAGAGTTTTAGTCGAACAAGGAGTCTACAAACGCTCGACGTTTTTGAATCGTCGAAAGAATTTCATTGAAAATACAACTCCTTGTTGGACTAGGATTCCTTATCTACTTAGGACTCTTACTCATGATAATTGTGCTACATATTTTTGTCTTCTTCTTGATTTATTTCATGATCATATTTTCAGGAAATCATGAGAAGACAATGGAAGAATATTCGGCAAGAAAATGTTGATGCTTGGCGTGTGGAACAAGAATTAGAATCCAAAATGGATTTGGAAACTTTCCTAATCTCCTAACCTTACCTATTACATATATGTCTTTTTAAGACATCATTTGTCTAGATTAGGACAAGTTTAATACATGGATTAATTGTGTATTTCTTTTCTTTATTTTCAGATATTACTTGGAGATAAAGAAGGAGATATTATCTTTATCAAAGATAATTTTCGGCAAAGAAGGAGACTTGTTGCCGTGTGACTTCAAGGAGGATGAATCGGATTCAAATACTTCAAGGCCGGCCAAGAGGATGATTTAAAGAAGATTTAATTCTATTTTCTTATAGAATTTCGGAAGTGAAGAAAAGAAAAGAGGATTCTTTGCGTGAAGATAAAGAGGAAGAAACCAACTTGGTTTTGGTTTCTTTTGTGCCGTGCATCCTATTCAGAAATATTATGGGAGATTAATTCCGATTTTCATAGGATTATTTCTTGGATAATGCATGGATTAGAGATTAAATGGAGGAGGACTTTCGGCAGAATTAAAAGAGAACAAGGCATGGAACGAACTTGGACTTGATCAAAGCTACATGCATTAGCTTGTTGCCGAATCAAAGAATTATTTGAAGAACAAAAGAAGAGATAATTCGGCAACACTTATTGAAGAAAAAGAAGACTTTTGTGCCGAATTACAAACCAAGATAGAATCGGTTTTCTTGGAGATCAAGATTGCCGAACCCTAGTCTCATCCTTCCTCTATATATAGCTCGGCATTGTGTTTAGAAAATCATCTCCCTTTCCTCACTTAAACCTTGCCGAATCTCTGCCCAATTATTCCCTCAAATTTCATACCAAGGAGCAAAGCCGAATCCACCACCTTTCCATCATTCGATCACCATCTCACCAATCCTTGCCGAATCTCTGCCCAATTATTCCCTCAAATTTCATACCAAGGAGCAAAGCCGAATCCACCACCTTTCCGTCATTCGATCACCATCTCACCAATCCTTGCCGAATCTTAACCAAGGTTGTAATATGGATTGTATTATTTTGGTTTTTGTTACTTTGTATTTAAACATAACTTTGTCTATGAAGTATGTTTTGGTTTTTGGTTTTAATTTCAGTATTGATAATCATATATGGGATCTTCGCATCTTTGTTATAATTGTTTGGATATTTTATATGTGATTGCCGAATTATATATGTGATGTGATTAAATTTGTATTATGGGCAGTAGCTTTAGCATGTTTCTTGATTTTAATTAGGTTTATTTCCTTAATTCGTGGGGAACCGAAGGAGATGTTTAGATGCACTCGAAAGGCCATGAGTGTTATCTAGATGTTGAATTCATATTCCGATCTAATACATGTTGATTCACACGCGTTGTTGGTTTTGACATGTATTAATCTAAGGGTAAGAGTAATTATGGAAATTTACATGTCGATGTGAGATGGGTGACGCCATACTTGCTAACATGTTCCAATTCGACAATATGTGCTTATGTGCTATTTGTGTTTAATTTACATGCGTTGTGTTGTTAAACCGATTAGTACCATGTTTAGGATTGCGCGCGTTTCGGATTCTAAATACTTATGATGTCTTGATAATTAGGATATGCTGCGTTGGCCCTAATTAAATTGGAGCTTAATTAATCTTGA
This sequence comes from Potentilla sterilis, assembly GCA_963682095.1. NCBI lineage: Eukaryota > Viridiplantae > Streptophyta > Magnoliopsida > Rosales > Rosaceae > Potentilla > Potentilla sterilis. The sequence continues at coordinate 23,718,770 of OY821763.1, read as the reverse complement.
AATCGTTATATGTTTGCTGCCCCTATTACTTGTTTTAATTTTATTGCATGTATAATGAGATTTGTGTTTGGTGATTGTGTGAAAGGTGATGATCAATTGTATATAGTAATTTAGGTTTTAAATTTCGTAAAAAAAATAGGTAAATAATAGATAAAAATTTCGACAACCCCCTTTTATACAATGCTTTGTGTGATTGAAAGCCCTTGATTTCCCCGGATAGAACGATCCCTACTTGTCCTAACTACAATTGACAAAAGAAGGGTATTATTTGTATGAGATTATTTTGCAGGTACAAATTGTGCACGCATGTGCCACAAAGACTTGTAACCGGTCATCGGATGTGCATCGACTATAGGAAGCTCAACGCTACAACGAGGAAGGATCACATGCCTTTGCCGTTTATGGATCAAATGCTAGAGAGGTTAGCCGGCCATTCGTTCTATTGCTTTCTTGATGGATATAGTGGCTACAATCAAATCATGATACACCCGGATGATCAAGAGAAGACCACTTTTACTTGTCCATTTGGCACGTTTGCTTATCGGCGGATGCCATTCGGACTATGCAACGCACCCGGCACGTTTCAATGATGTATGTATGCTATCTTCTCGGATTTTATTGAAGACATTATCGAAGTGTTTATGGATGACTTTAGTGTGTATGGAAGCACCTTCGATGCATGTTTGGGGAACTTGGAGAAGATACTTGAGAGGTGTGTAGAGACAAATCTTGTGCTCAATTGGGAGAAGTGTCACTTCATGGTCACTCAAGGTATTGTACTAGGGCACATTATTTCGGCAAGAGGCTTAGAGGTTGACAAAGCCAAGGTGGAGCTAATACAAGCATTGCCGAGCCCTAGGTGTGTGAAGGATGTGAGAAGTTTTCTTGGCCATGCGGGGTTCTATCGACGATTTATCAAGGACTTCTCTTCAATTGCCAAGCCATTGAGCAACTTGTTACAAAAGGAGGTGACGTTTGAGTGGTCGGATGCTTGTGAGGCAAGTTTCTGCCGATTGAAGGAGATGCTTTGTACGGTGCCGGTTTTGGTGTCACCAAATTGGGATGAGCCATTTGAGTTGATGTGTGATGCTAGTGATTATGCACTTGGAGCGGTACTTGGACAACGAATTGAGAAGAAGCCATGCGCCATTTACTATTGTTGACAGTACATATAGTGCACCGCCAAGCACATCCGGCGACCTCGTGGACCGTGCAACCGGCATCGGGGGTCCTACTTCCGGCATCTAGCGAGTAGTCCAGCACCCCGGCTACATCTCCATTGTTCCACATCACCGGTGCCGCACTCGGAAGCAGTGCCACCGGGCGCCTGAAGTAGCTTCGTGAGTAGGGAAATATGTAATAGTGTAGTGAGCATCCCACATTGGAAACATGGTAAAGGAGGGAGCCTTCCTTCCCTATAAATAGGAGGCTTCCCCCTTAGTACAAAGGATCTTGGATCCAAGGCACTCCATCCTTGTAACCCGATGGCTTATTGGCCATGCCTACTAGATTCCAAGTGGACGTAGCCGTGCCCTCCGATGGCACGGTGAACCACTATACTCGCTGTGTTCAGTATAGCTGTGTTATTATGGTTCTGCCAGGCCCCAGGGTTTGAGCAGAAACAACTATGCTTCAAGGACTCTCAACGATGCTCAACTCAACTACATAACAACGGAAAAGGAACTCTTAGCGGTAATTTTTGCTTTGGAAAAGTTTCGATCATATCTTTTGAATTCCAAATTTATTGTTTATAGTGATCATGCCGCTTTGAGATATCTTATGACAAAGAAGGATGCTAAGCCGAGGCTTATTCGTTGGATTCTTTTGCTTCAAGAGTTCGACATTGAGATTAAAGACAAGAAAGGAGTAGAGAATGTTGTAGCTGATCATTTGAGTAGCCTTGTGAAGGAAGAGGATCGGCTGCCCCTATTAGAAACCTTTCCGGATGAGCAACTTTTTCGACTTGAAGTACATGAGCCTTGGTACGCCGACATTGCCAACTATCTAGCCACACGCCGATTTCCCAAGGAGTTGCCGAGCCACCAACAAAAGAGAATAAGGAAGCAAGCTCGCCACTTCTTGTGGGATGATCCGTACTTATGGAAGCAATGTGGTGATCAGGTTATTCGAAGATGTGTTCCGGAGAATGAGCATCGATTCATCCTTGCTTTTTGTCATAGTGAAGCTTGTGGTGGGCATTTTGGACCGAAGAAAACGGCATTGAAGGTACTTACTTGTGGTTTCTTTTGGCCTACGATTTTCAAAGATGCATTCATGTTTTGCAAAGCATGTGATAGATGCCAAAGAATGGGGAACATTGGAGCTAGAGATCAAATGCCGCTCACGCCTATCATTGAGGTTGAAATTTTCGATTTATGGGGTATTGACTTCATGGGACCGTTTCCTTCAAGTAAGGGTTTTCTCTACATATTGCTTGCGGTTGATTATGTGTCAAAGTGGATCGAAGCAAGGGCTACACGCACCAATGGCCGGCCTTGAAGTCTTTGAATCCATCTCTTCCTTCTTGAAACTCACGGCAACACATCTTCATGTTTACCGAAAATTACTTCTCATTTACCATGGTAATTCGGCAAAGACTCCATCAAGAATTTATCTCCTTCTTTATCTCCAAATAAAATCTGAAAATAAAGAAAAGAAACACACAATTAATTCATGTATTAAACTTGTCCTAATCTAGACAAATGATGTCTTAAAAAGACATATATGTAATAGATAAGATTATTAGATTAGGAAAGTTTCCAAATCCGATTTGGATTTCTATTTCTTATTCCACACGGCAAGAACTCCTTCCTTGCCGAAATAATTCCCCTTGTCTTCTCATGATTTCCTGAAAATATGATCATGAAATAAATCAAGAAGAAGACAAAAATATGTAGCACAATTATCATGAGTAAGAGTCCTAGATATATAAGGAATCCTAGTCCAACAAGGAGTTGTATTTTCAATGAAATTCTTTCAACGATTCAAAAACGTCGAGCATTTGTAGACTCCTTGTTCGACTAAGATTCTTCAACTCGTAGACTTCAATTAGGACTCAAACTCGTAGAATCCTTATCCAACTGGGATTCCTACTTTAGTAAGGATTCCTTTTCCAAATAGAGTTCTACTTGAAACTCTTATTAGGAATCCTAGTTCAATAAGGACTCCACCATAATTATGTATTTTTATCAATTTATAGCACAAACCGACTCCACACAAATATTAGAAACGACAAAAGATAAAGAAATCAATTCCGACAAGTTTCCTAGTCAAAACAGGTTTCCTAGTCCAAACAGGATTCCTAGTACAACAAGGAGTCCTACTCAAACTAAAACTCTTCAAAAATCGACATTTCTGCATTTTTAGCTCAATTTATTCACCAACACTTGCCAACGACTCTAACATGACTCAATGACTCTATATTACAACAATAAGGGAAAAGAAATGCATAAATGGGGATAAAAACATATTAAGAACGTCGCATTTTATGCTCCTATCAACTACCCCACACTTAGCCTTTGCTAGTCCCTTAGCAAAACAAATAAAAAGACTCAACACTACAGCCCCTAAAATGATTGTCTCAGGATCTTTAAACACATAGCTTTCAAGTTAAGCATTCAATGTAAGCACAATAATCCCAAGTGTCATAGACATGTATCATGGCATGAACAAGTAAGAAACGAAAATCACAAGCAATGACATGTTATGTTGATTTCATCCTCCTCACTAGGCATACTCTCTTCTTTTCACTCATGATATGGCAATTCACTCAAAGTATATGCAAGAAAATAGATTAAGAGTTACAAAGAGTAACTTGCATATTTCATCAAATAAAAGCACTTTGTGAATTTAATTTTCAGGAAAAACTTCATATAACAACTATGTACACAAATGAACCACAGCCATAAGCTCAACTCTTGACAAAAATCTCCACAAATCAAAGTTCACCTATTTTAAGAATCATGAAAAGATCAACATAATGGTGATAATGGGGATTGGCATAAGGCATTCTCATTTAGGAAGTGGTGATTAAACGTCACCAAGACTTAGCAAAATCCAATCCTCCTTATGACTTCACTTCAAAGGCCAAATTTTATCATGTTGGGCCCAAACTTCATTCTTTTCTTCCCCAAAACATAGTGAATATGAACAAAGGTCAAGTATAACAATGTTAGACCTTCAAATAATCACACAAACTCCAATTTCACATCTCAATTTCGTCCAAATATTTTTATTGCCGAAACTTCCTCTTTTTCTTTTTTATTTCGGATCGGATTTTCTTTTATATTTTCTGTCCGAATTTTCTTCTTTTCTCTTCTTTTATTCGGCAACACCTTTTCTTTTCTTAATAATTGGACAAGATCACCCCACACTTACTTCAAAACATCACATCAATTCACACATTCCATTAAATTTTACCAAGTCTTGATAACAATGGTAAGGTTAAACTGTTCTAAGCTCAAGGAAAGTGTGTCAAGGTGATGAAATAAATGGCTCAATGTCGGCTCAAGGGGGTTAAAACTAAGGAGTCCCACGACGGGCACAAATTAGGCATAAGCTTTGTTTGGCATTGGTGGTAATCCTATTATGATCTTTTCAATCCTTTTCAAAATCAAGGCGTTTCATGAATAATAGTCTCAAAAATTGTCAAGAACAAGTTTTAGCATTCTAGAGTTCATTAAAATCTACGGCACATAGTCATTGAATGTTCAAAGAATGATGAAGTTTTGAAAAATTCTGCCCATTTTTATCACTCAAGAAGAAAGGTATATGGCAATCAAAGCTCACAAAGGTTATTATGGAACAAAATCAACACAACATACATGCTTCTTACACAATTAAGTTCAAGTCTCAAATGTTCATACCAATCACAAAGTCCATGAAACTCACAATTATTTTCAAGATTATGCAAAACCATCATCTATGTACTAAAGATATAATCATCATAGACTATTTAGGGGCACCTAAGACTCAAAATTAAAACAAAAATTTAAAAAGCAACGAAATTAATGACAAAAAGCAACGAAATTTTTTTTTTTTTTTTTTTCAATTTTTCTGATTTTTCTGATTTTTTATTTTCTTTTCTTTTTAAGACTCAAAACAAAAACAAACATGTGAAACATGTATCCCTACCCCACACTTAGAAAATTACATTGTCCTCAATGTACACATAAATTATGTAGTAATTTCTAAGCATTTGATAATTCACAAGTTCCACATTTATACAATTCAACCAAAAAGAGTTTAGGGTTTAGAAATTCAAACTCTCGTAGACGGCTCCTTCACACTTTTGGTTGAAATGGGTTGTCTCCCATGCAGCGCTTAATGTTTATAGTCTACTCAGCCTAGACTCTTCTCCATATCATCAGGATCTTGGTGCGTCTCTAAATTGTATCTCCTCAATGGTGTGCTCCTCAAAAGGTTCGTAGTAAGGCTTAAGTCGATGACCATTCACCTTGAACGCTTTTCCTGTTTCAATACTTTGAATTTCTATAGCACCATGAGAAAACACATTAGTAACAATATAAGGACCAGCCCAACGAGTACGCAATTTTCCAGGAAATAATCTAAGACGAGAATGATACAACAAGACTTTTTGACCAATATGAAACTTTTTGCCTCTTATCATCTTGTCATGAACCAATTTCGTCTTCTCCTTGTAAATCCACGCAGCATCATATGCATCATTTCTGATTTCCTCAAGCTCGCTCAACTGTAATTTCCTGTGAAGTCCAGCCTTGTCAAGCTCCATGTTGAATTGCTTGACCGCCCACCATGCCTTGTGCTCCAACTCTACTGGAAGATGGCACGCCTTGCCATATGTAAGCCGAAATGGAGACATCCCAATGGGTGTCTTGTATGCCGTTCTGAAAGCCCAAAGTGCATCATCAAGTCTGTCACTCCAATCTTTCCTTGATGGGCCCACAGTTTTCTCCAATATGCTCTTAATCTCTCTGTTGGACACTTCTGCCATTCCGCTCGTCTGAGGATGATAAGGTGTGGATACCTTATGGGTGACTCCATATCTTCTAAGTAAAGCCTCTATTGTTCTGTTGCAGAAATGAGAACCTCCATCGCTTATAAGCACACGAGGTACTCCAAACCTGGAAAATATGTTAGTTCTCAAGAAACCTGCAACAACTTTAGAATCATTAGTCCTTGTGGCTTTCGCCTCCACCCATTTAGACACATAATTAACAGCCAACAAGATATATAGAAAGCCCTTAGATGAAGGAAAAGGTCCCATAAAATCTATACCCCATACATCAAATATTTCGACAAAGATCATATAAGTAAGGGGCATTTGGTCTCTCTTACCAATGTTACCTGTCCTTTGGCACCTATCACATGTCATACAAAATGTGTATGCATCCTTAAAAATCGTGGGCCAATAGAATCCGTGATAGGAGCATAAAATGCGACGTTCTTAATATGTTTTTATCCCCATTTATGCATTTCTTATCCCTTATTGTTGTAATATAGAGTCATTGAGTCATGTTAGAGTCATTGGCAAGTGTTGGTGAATAAATTGAGCTAAAAATGTAGAAATGTCGATTTTTGAAGAGTTTTAGTTTAAGTAGGACTCCTTGTTGTACTAGGAATCCTGTTTGGACTAGGAAACCTGTTTTGACTAGGAAACTTGTCGGAAATGATTTCTTTATCTTTCGTCGTTTCTAATATTTGTGTGGATCGGTTTTGTGCTATAAATTGATAAAAATGTATAATTGTGGTGGAGTCCTTATTGAACTAGGATTCCTAATGAGAGTTTGATTGCAACTAGGACTCCTTTTTCAAGTAGAATTCTATTTGGAAAAGGAATCCTTACTAAAGTAGGAATCCCAGTTGGATAAGGATTCTACGAGTTTGAGTCCTAATTGAAGTCTACGAGTGCAGAGTTTTAGTCGAACAAGGAGTCTACAAACGCTCGACGTTTTTGAATCGTCGAAAGAATTTCATTGAAAATACAACTCCTTGTTGGACTAGGATTCCTTATCTACTTAGGACTCTTACTCATGATAATTGTGCTACATATTTTTGTCTTCTTCTTGATTTATTTCATGATCATATTTTCAGGAAATCATGAGAAGACAATGGAAGAATATTCGGCAAGAAAATGTTGATGCTTGGCGTGTGGAACAAGAATTAGAATCCAAAATGGATTTGGAAACTTTCCTAATCTCCTAACCTTACCTATTACATATATGTCTTTTTAAGACATCATTTGTCTAGATTAGGACAAGTTTAATACATGGATTAATTGTGTATCTCTTTTCTTTATTTTCAGATATTACTTGGAGATAAAGAAGGAGATATTATCTTTATCAAAGATAATTTTCGGCAAAGAAGGAGACTTGTTGCCGTGTGACTTCAAGGAGGATGAATCGGATTCAAATACTTCAAGGCCGGCCAAGAGGATGATTTAAAGAAGATTTAATTCTATTTTCTTATAGAATTTCGGAAGTGAAGAAAAGAAAAGAGGATTCTTTGCGTGAAGATAAAGAGGAAGAAACCAACTTGGTTTTGGTTTCTTTTGTGCCGTGCATCCTATTCAGAAATATTATGGGAGATTAATTCCGATTTTCATTGGATTATTTCTTGGATAATGCATGGATTAGAGATTAAATGGAGGAGGACTTTCGGCAGAATTAAAAGAGAACAAGGCATGGAACGAACTTGGACTTGATCAAAGCTACATGCATTAGCTTGTTGCCGAATCAAAGAATTATTTGAAGAACAAAAGAAGAGATAATTCGGCAACACTTATTGAAGAAAAAGAAGACTTTTGTGCCGAATTACAAACCAAGATAGAATCGGTTTCTTGAAGATAAAGCTTTGCCGAACTCCATCACCTTGTGAGTTTCGGTTTTCTTGAGAGATCAAGATTGCCGAACCCTAGTCTCATCCTTCCTCTATATATAGCTCGGCATTGTGTTTAGAAAATCATCTCCCTTTCCTCACTTAAACCTTGCCGAATCCCTGCCATTTTATTTTCAGAAATTGTACCAAGAATTTCTTGCCGAATCCACCTCCCATCCTTCACAAAAAATTCAACCTCCACCAATCCTTGCCGAATCTACATAAGGTTGTAACATGGATTGTATTTCATTGGCTTTTAATTCTTTGTATTTAAACATACTTTTGTCTATGAAATATGTTTTAATTCCTGAATTTATTTTTGGTATTGATAATCATATATGGGATCTTCGGATCTTTGTTATAAATGTTTGGGAATTTTGTATATGATTGCCGATTTATGCATGTGATGTGATTAAATATGTTTTATGGACAGCAAGCTTTAGCATGTTTCTTGATTTTAATTAGGTTTATTTCCTTAATTCGTGTGGAACCGAAGGAGATATTTAGATGCACTCGAAACGCCATGAGTGTTATCTAGATGTTGAATTCATATTCCGATTTAATACATGTTGATTCACACGCGTTGTTGGTTTTGACATGTATTAATCTAAGGGTAAGAGTAATTATGGAAATTTACATGTCGATGTGAGATGGGTGACGCCATACTTGCTAACATGTTCCAATTCGAAAATATGTGCTTATGTGCTATTTGTGTTTAATTTACATGCGTTGTGTTGTTAAACCGATTAGTACCATGTTTAGGATTGCGCGCGTTTCGGATTCTAAATACTTATGATGTCTTGATAATTAGGATATGCTGCGTTGGCCCTAATTAAATTGGAGCTTAATTAATCTTGAAATCGTTATATGTTTGCTGCCCCTATTACTTGTTTTAATTTTATTGCATGTGTAATGAGATTTGTGTTTGGTGATTGTGTGAAAGGTGATGATCAATTGTATATAGTAATTTAGGTTTTAAATTTCGTAAAAAATAGGTAAATAATAGATAAAAATTTCGACAACCCCCTTTTATACAATGCTTTGTGTGATTGAAAGCCCTTGATTTCCCCGGATAGAACGATCCCTACTTGTCCTAACTACAATTGACAAAAGAAGGGTATTATTTGTATGAGATTGTTTTGCAGGTACAAATTGTGCACGCATGTGATCCCATCAGTTTTTGGCGCCGTTGCCGGGGAAATTATAATATTTTGATTCATAAAGTGTTGTTTGTAACTTTGTATATTTGTAAATTATTTAATTTTTGCAATAGTTTTGGGATATGTATTAATAGGATTTTCGGAAGTGTAATAGTAAATAGGGTTTTCCTTTTCCGATTTTTATTTTTGTTTTTGGTTTTTGGTTTTTGTTCTTAATTGCCTATTTGTATGTTTTATTGTGATTGTTGTACATTTAGATAATTTCTAGGAAGATGGTAGTTTTTGTGTATGCTTGTAGTTTATTGTAGTTTCTAAAGTGTAACATGTAGGTGAAGCCTCTTTTGTTGATCATAACCAAAACCCTTCATACGAGTGATGCCATGTTAGGTATGTTTTTGTGTAGATTGGGAAACGGGCCCTGCAATGTTGGAATTAGTCCATCGTTGGCCCCCCACGCATAAAGACGCTAACTTGGTATTATTTTTATGAGGTTGAGGGCGGTTTTAATCAACACTTGTAGACCGCTAGGACCCGAGTTTATTTTACAAAGTATAGGGCAAGTTATTTTCATTGATTGGTGCGAGGTTTGTAAAACTGGTTCTCAAGACCCATAGACTGATGATCATTCTCGGTGAGTGAGTCGATAGGGGACTTGTCCTCCGTGGTTAAAAACTTTGAGACCTGCCTTGTTCCTAAAGAGAGTTTACTCTCCGTGAATCTTAACGACATCGCCTTAGAAAAGTAAAGTATGCTCGACCTAGACAACAGCTTGTGCCGAAGCATCACCTCACTTTAGACGCTAGAAAATAACTTGAGCATATGTGGAATCTATTTTTCTTCAAAAGATAAAATTCGTCTTTAATTTTTGAGGTATATCGGATCAAGCATGATACTACCAGGGGCTGCATCAGTCCATTGCACTGTTAACTCCTCTGCTCCACGTACCTCAAATTTTAAAGTTGTGTGAATAAAAGACACCTAGAAATCCTAAGTTTCGGCAATTATAATACTTACATAATCGATGTAATCTAAAAACCAAACCAACATAGATACTTGTACAAAATTTTCGTGTGCTTTGCATAACTAGTTTAAATTGTTAGGGAGTTTTAAAAGTCTATTTGTGTTGAGTTTATTTATGGTTTTGAGGGGAAGAGGAATAGGTAAGGTCACTAATGTTGATATTAGCCTTAACCCTTCATACCAGCGCTTGCGTTTTTATGAGGTTGAGGGCGGCTTTTATGCACTTTAGTGGTACTGACAACACAAGGTTCTCAACAGAGTAAGGGGCATTCATAGTTCGTTTGTTCTAATTTTGGTATTGAGGTTTGTTTAACTAGATCTCAAGGCCCACAGACTGATGTTCATTCTCGGTGAGTGAGTCGATAGGGAGTTCGCTCTCCGTGGTGTCCAACAACGAGTCTTGCCTCACTCCATTATTAGTACTTTCGTTCTAGCCTTCTGAAACCACGGAATCTTGTGTCTAGTCGATAGACCTAGGCCGCACGTCCACCGAGCTTCAGAACCTTAAATGAGTTTGATATGAGTAAATTTTTAATCTCACAAGAAAATGTTTCTTGGTTTGAATTTTCGAGGTATATCGGAATAAGCATGATACTACCGGGGGCTGTATCAGTCCATTGCACCGTTATCTCCTCTGCTCCACGTACTTTGAAAATTCAAACAAATCATATAGCAATTTAACTAAGGATACATAAAACACATTTTTCTTTTGTTTATACTTGTGAAATTGTGTGAGCCTTATTTGTAAATTTTCGTGTGATATACATCTTTGAAATATACTTGTAACTCTTTCGTGTAACATTACTTACAAATTTACGTTTGTCATTATACATATACACGTTGAACTTTTATGTGATATATTGCGAATTTTTCATACACTTATACATACTTTAAATTTCGTGTAACATTCTTACATTTTGTTACTTGAATTTACGTTAACATACTTGTGTAATATATTTACCCTAACACTAATTGTTACATGCTAACTATACACGTTTGTTTTTCTTTATAAATTCATTGATTAAACACCTCGAAATTTTAATAATTTCAGGTACATGAATCTTGGTTGGTCACAAGAAATTGAGGACAGATTGAAAAGAATTTGCAACCAAGAAGAGGAAGAGCCAGTTTTGCCGAGCACTTCTACACCAGAACATCAGTTTGTTTCTCCCACCTCATCACTTTTTGACCGAAATTTTGTTGCACCACCATCACCATTTCCATCAGAAGCTTCGTGTGAACTTAACCCTTTGTTTCACGAAGAACCAGAATTTGAGCTACTCCAAAGTCCCATACCAATTCAGTACTTGAACTTTGATTTACCTGATCCTACATTCAGAATGACTTCACTAAGAGAGGAGAACGGACAGGTAGATGCGCCACAAGGAGGAGTAGTAAGGCCAAGTAATGTAACATATCCTGCAGTTGCACCTGGCAAGTCAGGAGAATTTGAGCTGAAGGGTGGATTTATCCACCAATTGCCTAAGTTTTATGGACTCAATGGAGAGGATCCCAACCGCCATATTCAGAAGTTCGAATTTAGATGCGAGTCAATGTGCCCAACTGGGGCAGATTTGCAACATGTGAGAATGAAGGCATTCCCTTTTTCACTTGAGGATAGGGCGCAAGAGTGGTTTTATGCTATACCACCTGGGAAGATGGTTTCTTGGACAACAATGGTGAGAGAATTTCTCACAAAATACTTTCCATCATCAAGGGTGACGCAGATCAGAAAGGAGATCACCTCGATCAGACAAGAGCCAGATGAGAGCTTTGATGTGTACTATGATAGGTACAAGGCTTTGGTGGCAACGTGTCCTAATCATGGGATACGTGAGGGTCTTCTACTACAATACTTTTATGAAGGGTTGCGTCCCTTGGAGAGAAGATTTCTAGATTCAGCAGCTGGTGGATCTTTAATGGAGAAAAGCAGAGAGGAGGTTAAGAATCTGTTGGAAATGCATTTCACCAATCAACAACAATTCGGGTCTACTTCCTCTAGGCGAGTCAGTGAGGCCAGCGGTTATGAGGAATCAAGTGTTGTCAAGGAACTCAAGGAAGATGTGGGGAAACTCACTCAGATGATGTCCTAGTTTATGAAGCAGAAACATGCCCAAGTCTGTGGGGTGTGTAGCATGGAGGGGCATTCGTCAGATGTGTGTCCACAAGTTGGTGGAGGTGATAATTTTGAGGAAGCCAATGCAATTGGTTTTCAGGGGCAGCAACGTTCCAACTTCCCCAACTTCAACCCCAGATTTAATGATCACCCAAATTTTAGGTGGGCCAACAACAACAATGTGCAGAACCCTACACCTATAGCGCCACCACAAGCTAATCAAGGAGGAATGGTGTTTCAACCAAGACCTCAAGGGCAATTCCAGGGATATGTAAGACCTCAGCAGCAGCAATTCTACAACAATGCTCAAGCATCATCAAACCCTAATTATGATGCAATGCTGAAATCTTTGAATGATGCAACTCACACATTGTTGCAATCCACTACTTCCAATACCAAGGACATTTCTGAGTTGAAGAATCAGATGGGGAAGGTTGTGGATTTCATGGGGCAAATCCAAGAACAAGGAAGATTACCTGGTGGGGTGATTAAAAACCCCAAGAATGAGCAAGCAAATGCAATTACCACAAGGAGTGGTAAAATCTTGGAGGGGCCGTCACTAAGGAAGGCTGATGACGTGATGATGGATTGTAATGAGGATGATGCCGTGTCCAACAAAGAGACACACGGCAATGATGATGCAATTGCCGATGGTGTTAGTGCCGAGCATGACAAGGTGACACACGGCAATGATGGTACTTTACACGGCAACAAGGCTGACAAGAATGGTGAACCGAGCAAAGCTGAGCTCGAGAAAATGAAGAATAGGGACATGGAAAAAGATCCCGCTACCTCAGAGACACACAAGGTGAATAATTCTGACTCAAGTGGTTTAGTTAATGCTAACCAATCTTCTTGTTTGCCTTTTCCTTCTAGGTTTGCCAAATCAAAGAAGGAGAAATCAGATGAGGAGCTACTTGATATATTCAGGCGTGTGGAGGTGAATATTCCCCTTTTGGAATGCATCAAGCAGATTCCAAAGTATGCCAAGTTCTTAAAAGAGCTATGCACAACAAGAAGGCATACAAGGGAGGAGCAGGTGGTGAAGATGAGTGAGACGGTCTCAGCCGTTCTCCAAAGAAAGCTCCCACCTAAAATGAAAGACCCTGGCAGCTTTTCTGTGCCATGTAAAATCGGACAACAATATTTTGATAAAGTTTTGCTAGACTTAGGGGCTTCGATTAATGTAATGCCTTATAATGTGTTTAAGTCCCTAGGGTTAGGCGAGTTGAAAAAGGACAATGTAATAATTCAACTCGCCGATAGGTCTAACAAATATCCTGAGGGATATGTTGAGGATGTTCTTGTGCAGGTAAATAATCTGATATTTCCTGCAGATTTCTATGTGCTTCAAATGGAAGAGTCGCCCCTAAATTCCACTCAACTTTTGTTGGGGCGACCATTTATGAGGACAGCAAGAACGAAAATTGATGTGGCTGAAGGCAACCTCACCATGGAGTTCGATGGTGAAGTGATTGGCTTCAATATCTTTGAGGCCATGAGGTATCCAATTTCTGATTTAAAACCTTGCTATAATGTTGATGTAGTTGATTCTATTGCGCAGGTTTTATCAGAAACTTTGGATCAATAGCAACTAGCTATTGAGCAAGGGGCCGGAATTGACACAAATGGGGAAAGGATGACCAAGGAGGAACGGCTCAAGCTTGAGCCGAGCCTAATGCATATTGTTGCCGAGCTAGAGGCAGCATCCCACGTGAAAAAGCAATGTAAGTATATGTCAATTCCCATTTCCACTAATAAAATTTTACCATCTGTGGAGCAGGCCCCTATTTTAGAACTCAAGTTGCTTCCGGATCATTTGAAGTATGTGTACTTGGGAGACGATGACACACTACCAGTTATTGTGTCATCACAGCTGAGTGAGCAGCAGGAAGCACGTTTGACTAGCATGCTGAAAAGGAACAGGACTGCCATTGGATGGACGTTGGCGGATATCAAGGGAATCAGCCCTACAACTTGTGTCCATAGGATCTTGCTTGAGGAAGGAGCCAAGCCTACTAGGGAGGGTCAGAGACGATTACACCCCCCCATGATGAAGATTGTGAAGGACGAGGTGATCAAATTGCTGGATTGTGGAGTCATTTACCCCATTTCAGATAGCCAGTGGATTGCACCTGTCCAGGTTGTACCCAAGAAGAGTGGAGTCACAGTTGTGAAGAACGACAAGGATGAACTCGTGCCCCAACGATTGGTGACAGGTCATAGGATGTGTATCGACTACAGGAAGTTGAATGCTACTACACGCAAAGATCACATGCCTTTGCCTTTCATGGACCAGATGTTGGAGAGACTAGCTGGGCACGAATTCTATTGCTTCTTGGATGGGTACAGCGGTTACAATCAGATATGCATTCACCCAGATGATCAGGAGAAGACGACGTTCACACGTCCCTTTGGTACGTTTGCCTATCGACGCATGCCTTTTGGTTTATGCAACGCACCAGGTACATTCCAACGTTGTATGTATTCCATTTTCAGCGATTATATTGAGAATATCATTGAAGTCTTTATGGATGATTTTAGTGTTTATGGAAAAGACTTTGATGCATGTTTAGAGAATTTGGAATTAATCCTGAAAAGATGTGTAGAGACTAACCTTGTACTTAATTGGGAAAAATGTCATTTCATGGTAAAACAAGGGATAGTTCTAGGACACATTATATCTGCAAAGGGTATTGAGGTAGATAGGGCCAAGATTGATATTATGCTTCACTTACCCTCCCCTACAACTGTAAGGGAGGTACGTTCGTTTCTTGGCCATGCAGGATTTTATAGGAGGTTCATCAAGAATTTTTCGTTGGTGGCCAAGCCTATTTGTGCTCTCTTGCAGAAGGATGTTCCATTCATATGGGACAAAGGGTGTGAAGATGCATTTTTGAGGTTGAAGGAATTGTTGACGTCAGCACCAATTATGGCGCCACCAGATTGGACATTACCATTTGAGATCATGTGTGATGCTTCAGACTATGCAGTTGGAGCAGTGCTTGGACAGAGAAAAGAGAAGAGGCCGATTGCTATATATTATGCCTCTAGAACTTTGAATGATGCTCAATTAAATTACTCTACAACTGAGAAAGAATTGTTGGCTGTAATTTTTGCTTTAGAAAAATTTCGTTCATATCTTTTGAATTCTAAAGTAACTGTTTATTCTGATCATGCAGCCTTAAGATATTTGATGAAGAAGAAGGACGCCAAGCCACGCTTGATTCGATGGATTCTCTTACTTCAAGAGTTTGACATCGAGATCAAGGACAAGAAAGGGAGCGAAAATGTTGTGGCGGATCACTTGAGCAGAATTGTGAGAGAAGAGGAAACGTTACCACTTCAGGAAACTTTCCCAGATGAGCAGCTTTTTCGAGTGGACACAAAAGAACCTTGGTATGCAGACATTGTCAATTATTTAGTTACTAAAACTTTTCCAAGTACATGTTTGCAGGCAGCCAAGACAAGGATCAAAAAGAATGCAAGGCACTACATATGGGATGATCCCTATCTATGGAGGACGTGTAGTGATCAAGTGATTAGACGTTGTGTGCCACAAGAGGAGCATAGGCCGATCCTAGCATTTTGCCACAATGAGGCGTGTGGAGGACATTTTGGAGCTAAGAGGACAGCGCTCAAGGTATTAGAAAGCGGTTTTTATTGGCCCACGATTTTCAAGGATGCATACACATTTTGTATGACATGTGATAGGTGCCAAAGGACAGGTAACATTGGTAAGAGAGACCAAATGCCCCTTACTTATATGATCTTTGTTGAAATATTTGATGTATGGGGTATAGATTTTATGGGACCTTTTCCTTCATCTAAGGGCTTTCTTTATATCTTGTTGGCTGTTGATTATGTGTCTAAATGGGTGGAGGCGAAAGCCACAAGGACTAATGATTCTAAAGTTGTTGCAGGTTTCTTGAGAACTAACATATTTTCCAGGTTTGGAGTACCTCGTGTGCTTATAAGCGATGGTGGTTCTCATTTCTGCAAAAGAACAATAGAGGCTTTGCTCAGAAGATATGGAGTCACCCATAAGGTATCCACACCTTATCATCCTCAGACGAGCGGAATGGCGGAAGTGTCCAACAGAGAGATCAAGAGCATATTGGAGAAAACTGTGGGCCCATCAAGGAAAGACTGGAGCGACAGACTTGATGATGCACTTTGGGCTTACAGAACGGCATATAAGACACCCATTGGGATGTCTCCATTTCGGCTTACATATGGCAAGGCGTGCCATCTTCCAGTAGAGTTGGAGCACAAGGCATGGTGGGCGGTCAAGCAATTCAACATGGAGCTTGACAAGGCTGGACTTCACAGGAAATTACAGTTGAGCGAGCTTGAGGAAATCAGAAATGATGCATATGATGCTGCGTGGATTTACAAGGAGAAGACGAAATTGGTTCATGACAAGATGATAAGAGGCAAAAAGTTTCATATTGGTCAAAAAGTCTTGTTGTATCATTCTCGTCTTAGATTATTTCCTGGAAAATTGCGTTCTCGTTGGGCCAGATATTGTTACTAATGTTTTCTCTCATGGTGCTATTGAAATTCAGAGTATTGAATCAGGAAAAGCGTTCAAGGTGAATGGTCATCGACTTAAGCCTTACTACGAACCTTTTGAGGAGCACACCATTGAGGAGATACAATTCAGAGACGCACCAAGATCCTGATGATATGGAGAAGAGTCTAGGCTGAGTAGACTATAAACATTAAGCGCTGCATGGGAGGCAACCCATTTCAACCAAAATTGTGAAGGAGCCATCTATGAGAGTTTGAATTTCTAAACCCTAAACTCTTTTTGGTTGAATTGTATAAATGTGGGACTTGTGATTTATCATATGCTTAGAAATTACTACATAATATGTGTACATTGAGGACAATGTAATTTTCTAAGTGTGGGGTAGGGATACATGTTTCACATGTTTGTATTTGTTTTGAGTTTTTGTTTTGAGTCATAAAAGAAAAGAAAATAAAAAATCAGAAAATCAGAAAAATTAAAAAAAAATTCGGTGCTTTTTGTCTTTATTTTCGTTGCTTTTTAATTTTGTTTTTGATTTTTGAGTCTTAGGTGCCCCTAAATAGTCTATGATGATTATATCTTTAATACATAGATGATGGTTTTGCATAATCTTGAAAATAATTGTGAGTTTCATGGACTTTGTGATTAGTATGAACATTTGAGACTTGGACTTAATTGTAATAAGCATGTATGTTTGTGTTGATTTTGTTCCATAAAAACCTATGTGAGCTTTGATTGCCAAATACTTTCTTCTTGAGCGATAAAAATGGGCAGAATTTTTCAAAACTTCATCATTCTTTGATTATTCAATGACTATGTGCCATAGATTTTAATGAACTCTAGAATGCTAGAACTCACTTTTGACGATTTTTGAGACTATTATTCATGAAATGCCTTGATTTTGAAAAGGATTGAAAAGATCATGTTAGGACTACCACCAATGCCAAACAAAGCTTATGCCTAATTTGTGCCCGTCGTGGGACTCCTTAGTTTTAACCCAATTGAGCCGATATTAAGCCATCTATTTCATCACCATGACACATTCCTTGAACTTAGAATAGTTTATCCTTACCATTGTTGTCAAGACTTGGTAAAATTTAATTGGAATTTGTGAATTGATGTGATGTTATGAAGTAAGTGTGGGGTGAGCTTGTCCAAATGCATGTAATTTTTGTTGCCGAAGAAAAGAAAAATCGGACGGAAAATAAATAAAAAAAAAAAAAGAGAAAAATCCGATCCAAAATAAGAAGAAAAAGAATAAGTCTCGGCAATGAAGAAAAGAAGAAAAAATTTTGGATGAGTTTGTGATTGTGAAATTGGAGTTTGTGTGATAATTGAAGGTCTATTGTTGTTATATTTGACCTTTGTTCATATTCACTTTGTTTTGGGGAAGAAAAGAATGAAGTTTGGGCCCAACATGATGAAATTTGGCCCTTTGGAGTGAAGTCATAAGGATTTATTGAATTTTGCTAAGTCTTGGTGACATTTTATCACCACTATCCTAAATGTGAATGTCTTATGCCAATCCCCATTATCACCTTTATGTTGATCTTTTCATGATTCTTAAAATGGGTGAACTTTGATTAGTGGAGATTTTTGTCAAGAGTGAGCTTATGGCTTTGGTTCATTTGTGCACATAGTTGTTGCATGAAGTTTTTCCAGAAAATTAATTCACAAAGTGCTTTTATTTGATGAAATATGCGAGCTATTTGTTGCCTTACAATCTGTTCTCTTGCATATACTATGAGTGAATTGCCAGATCATGAGTGAAAAGAAGAGAGTATGCCTAGTGAGGAGGATGAAATCAACATAACATGTCATTGCTTGTGATTTTCGTTTCTTACTTGTTCATGCTATGATACATGTCTATGACGCTTGGGATTATTGTGCTTACATTGAATGCTTAACTTGAAAGCTATGTGTTTAAAGATCCTGAGACAATCATTTTAGGGGCTGTAGTGTTGAGTCTTTTTATTTGTTTTGCTAAGGGACTAGCAAAGGCTAAGTGTGGGGTAGTTGATAGGAGCATAAAATGCGACGTTCTTAATATGTTTTACCCCCATTTATGCATTTCTTATCCCTTATTGTTGTAATATAGAGTCATTGAGTCATGTTAGAGTCATTAGCAAGTGTTGGTGAGTAAATTGAGCTAAAAATGCAGAAATGTCGAATTTTGAAGAGTTTTAGTTTGAGTAGGACTCCTTGTTGTACTAGGAATCCTGTTTTGACTAGGAAACCTGTTTTGACTAGGAAACTTGTCGGAATTGATTTCTTTATCTTTCGTCGTTTCTAATATTTGTGTGGAGTCGTTTTGTGCTATAAATGTTAAAAATGCATAATTATGGTGGAGTCCTTATTGAACTAGGATTCCTAATAAGAGTTTGATTGTGACTAGGACTCCTTTTTCAAGTAGAACTCTATTTGGAAAAGGAATCCTTACTAAAGTAGGAATCCCAGTTGAATAAGGATTCTACGAGTTTGAGTCCTAATTGAAGTCTACGAGTTGAAGAATCTTAGTCGAACAAGGAGTCTACAAATGCTCGACGTTTTTGAATCGTCGAAAGAATTTCATTGAAAATTCAACTCCTTGTTGAACTAGGATTCCTTATCTATCTAGGACTCTTACTCATAACAATTATGCTACATCTTTTTATCTTCTTTTTAATTTATTTCTTATTCTTATTTTTCAGGAATTAAAGAGAAGATAATTGGGAGAATCTTGGAATTATTTCGGCAAGGAAGGAGTTCTTGCCGTGTGAATAAAGAAATAAGAAGTCAAATTGGATTTGGATTTGGATTTCCCTTTGTGCCGTGCAACATAAAATCGGAATCTTGGAATTAATTTCCGATTTTCCTTGTGTTTTTCTTGGATGATACACGGTTCAAAGAAAGAAAAGAAGAAGTGTTGTTCTTGGACTCTTTATTGCCGGCCAAAATGAGAGATAAAAGGAAGAATTTATTTGCTTTTACAAGGATAATTCGGATTTAACTTGAGAGAAAGGAGGAGGACTTTTTGTGGGACACTTCAAGGCCGGCAACAACTTGGAATTAATGAAGAATTCTTTGGTCGAATGTGGACAATATTTCAAGCATGATTCATGGTTAATTTCTGAATTACTTGGTGATTAATTCAAGAGATAAATAGAAGATTTATTCAGCAATTATCCATGGGATTTTCGGCAGAATTAAAAGAGAAAAGCTTGGGATGAACTTGGACTTAATTGAAGCCTTGTACAATACTTGTTGCCGAATTAAAGAGAAGATTGAAGAGATAATTCGGTGGAAATTGCATGGAAAAGAAGAATTGGCCGAATCAAAAGAAGAAAAGGTGATTTCGGTTTCATGAAGATAATGCTTGCCGAACTCCATCACCTTGTGAGTTTCGGTTTTCTTGGTGATCAAGATTGCCGAACCCTAGCTCCCCCTTCTCTCTATAAATACCACACATTGTATTCAGAAAATCATCATCTCTCCCTCCACAAAATCCTTGCCGAATCCCTGCCAAATTATTTTCAGAAATTTTATACAAAGAGCAAAGCCGAATCCACCATTCCTCACATCAATTCGATCACCATCTCATCAATCCTTGCCGAATCTTAACCAAGGTTGTAATATGGATTGTTTTATTTTGGTTTTTGTTACTTTGTATTTAAACATAACTTTGTCTATGAAGTATGTTTTGGTTTTTGGTTTTAATTTCGGTATTGATAATCATATATGGGATCTTCGGATCTTTGTTATAATTGTTTGGATATTTTATATGTGATTGCCGAATTATATATGTGATGTGATTAAATTTGTATTATGGGCAGTAGCTTTAGCATGTTTCTTGATTTTAATTAGGTTTATTTCCTTAATTCGTGGGGAACCGAAGGAGATGTTTAGATGCACTCGAAAGGCCATGAGTGTTATCTAGATGTTGAATTCATATTCCGATCTAATACATGTTGATTCACACGCGTTGTTGGTTTTGACATGTATTAATCTAAGGGTAAGAGTAATTATGGAAATTTACATGTCGATGTGAGATGGGTGACGCCATACTTGCTAACATGTTCCAATTCGACAATATGTGCTTATGTGCTATTTGTGTTTAATTTACATGCGTTGTGTTGTTAAACCGATTAGTACCATGTTTAGGATTGCGCGCGTTTCGGATTCTAAATACTTATGATGTCTTGATAATTAGGATATGCTGCGTTGGCCCTAATTAAATTGGAGCTTAATTAATCTTGAAATCGTTATATGTTTGCTGCCCCTATTACTTGTTTTAATTTTATTGCATGTGTAATGAGATTTGTGTTTGGTGATTGTGTGAAAGGTGATGATCAATTGTATATAATAGTTTAGGTTTTAAATTTCGTAAAAATCAGTAAATAATAGATAAAAATTTCGACAACCCCTTTTATACAATGCTTTGTGTGATTGAAAACCCTTGATTTCCCCGGATAGAACGATCCCTACTTGTCCTAACTACAATTGACAAAAGAAGGGTATTATTGGTATGAGATTGTTTTGCAGGTACAAATTGTGCACGCATGTGATCCCATCAGGATTCCTTATCTACTTAGGACTCTTACTCATGATAATTGTGCTACATATTTTTGTCTTCTTCTTGATTTATTTCATGATCATATTTTCAGGAAATCATGAGAAGACAATGGAAGAATATTCGGCAAGAAAATGTTGATGCTTGGCGTGTGGAACAAGAATTAGAATCCAAAATGGATTTGGAAACTTTCCTAATCTCCTAACCTTACCTATTACATATATGTCTTTTTAAGACATCATTTGTCTAGATTAGGACAAGTTTAATACATGGATTAATTGTGTATTTCTTTTCTTTATTTTCAGATATTACTTGGAGATAAAGAAGGAGATATTATCTTTATCAAAGATAATTTTCGGCAAAGAAGGAGACTTGTTGCCGTGTGACTTCAAGGAGGATGAATCGGATTCAAATACTTCAAGGCCGGCCAAGAGGATGATTTAAAGAAGATTTAATTCTATTTTCTTATAGAATTTCAGAAGTGAAGAAAAGAAAAGAGGATTCTTTGCGTGAAGATAAAGAGGAAGAAACCAACTTGGTTTTGGTTTCTTTTGTGCCGTGCATCCTATTCAGAAATATTATGGGAGATTAATTCCGATTTTCATTGGATTATTTCTTGGATAATGCATGGATTAGAGATTAAATGGAGGAGGACTTTCGGCAGAATTAAAAGAGAACAAGGCATGGAACGAACTTGGACTTGATCAAAGCTACATGCATTAGCTTGTTGCCGAATCAAAGAATTATTTGAAGAACAAAAGAAGAGATAATTCGGCAACACTTATTGAAGAAAAAGAAGACTTTTGTGCCGAATTACAAACCAAGATAGAATCGGTTTCTTGAAGATAAAGCTTTGCCGAACTCCATCACCTTGTGAGTTTCGGTTTTCTTGAGAGATCAAGATTGCCGAACCCTAGTCTCATCCTTCCTCTATATATAGCTCGGCATTGTGTTTAGAAAATCATCTCCCTTTCCTCACTTAAACCTTGCCGAATCCCTGCCATTTTATTTTCAGAAATTGTACCAAGAATTTCTTGCCGAATCCACCTCCCA
This sequence comes from Potentilla sterilis, assembly GCA_963682095.1. Lineage (NCBI taxonomy): Eukaryota > Viridiplantae > Streptophyta > Magnoliopsida > Rosales > Rosaceae > Potentilla > Potentilla sterilis. The sequence goes on along the minus strand of OY821763.1, from coordinate 23,696,481 downwards.
TCCTTCACAAAAAATTCAACCTCCACCAATCCTTGCCGAATCTACATAAGGTTGTAACATGGATTGTATTTCATTGGCTTTTAATTCTTTGTATTTAAACAAACTTTTGTCTATGAAATATGTTTTAATTCCTGAATTTATTTTTGGTATTGATAATCATATATGGGATCTTCGGATCTTTGTTATAAATGTTTGGGAATTTTGTATATGATTGCCGATTTATGCATGTGATGTGATTAAATATGTTTTATGGACAGCAAGCTTTAGCATGTTTCTTGATTTTAATTAGGTTTATTTCCTTAATTCGTGTGGAACCGAAGGAGATGTTTAGATGCACTCGAAAGGCCATGAGTGTTATCTAGATGTTGAATTCATATTCCGATTTAATACATGTTGATTCACACGCGTTGTTGGTTTTGACATGTATTAATCTAAGGGTAAGAGTAATTATGGAAATTTACATGTCGATGTGAGATGGGTGACGCCATACTTGCTAACATGTTCCAATTCGACAATATGTGCTTATGTGCTATTTGTGCTTAATTTACATGCGTTGTGTTGTTAAACCGATTAGTACCATGTTTAGGATTGCGCGCGTTTCGGATTCTAAATACTTATGATGTCTTGATAATTAGGATATGCTGCGTTGGCCCTAATTAAATTGGAGCTTAATTAATCTTGAAATCGTTATATGTTTGCTGCCCCTATTACTTGTTTTAATTTTATTGCATGTGTAATGAGATTTGTGTTTGGTGATTGTGTGAAAGGTGATGATCAATTGTATATAGTAATTTAGGTTTTAAATTTCGTAAAAAATAGGTAAATAATAGATAAAAATTTCGACAACCCCCTTTTATACAATGCTTTGTGTGATTGAAAGCCCTTGATTTCCCCGGATAGAACGATCCCTACTTGTCCTAACTACAATTGACAAAAGAAGGGTATTATTTGTATGAGATTGTTTTGCAGGTACAAATTGTGCACGCATGTGATCCCATCAATCCGCTTTCTAATACCTTGAGGGCTGTCCTCTTAGCTCCAAAGTGTCCTCCACACGCCTCATTGTGGCAAAATGCAAGGATCGGCCTATGCTCCTCTTGTGGCACACAACGTCTAATCACTTGATCACTACACGTCCTCCATAGATAGGGATCATCCCATATGTAGTGTCTTGCATTCTTTTTAATCCTTGTCTTGGCTGCCTGCAAACATGTACTTGGAAAAGTTTTAGAAAATAAATAATTGACAATGTCTGCATACCAAGGTTCTTTTGTGTCCACTCGAAAAAGCTGCTCATCTGGGAAAGTTTCCTGAAGTGGCAACGTTTCCTCCTCTCTCACAATTCTGCTCAAGTGATCCGCCACAACATTTTCGCTCCCCTTCTTGTGCTTGATCTCGATGTCAAACTCTTGGAGTAAGAGAATCCATCGAATCAAGCGTGGCTTAGCATCTTTCTTTTTCATCAAATATCTTAAGGCTGCATGATCAGAATATACAATCACTTTAGAATTCAAAAGATATGAACGAAATTTTTCTAAAGCAAATATCACAGCCAACAATTCTTTTTCCGTTGTAGAGTAATTTAATTGAGCATCATTAAGTGTGCGCGAAGCATAATAAATGGCATTTGGCTTCTTCTCTTTTCTCTGTCCAAGCACTGCTCCAACTGCATAGTCAGAAGCATCACACATGATCTCAAATGGCAATGTCCAATCTGGTGGCGCCATAATAGGTGCTGACGTCAACAACTTCTTCAACATGACAAATGCATCTTCACACCCTTTGTCCCATATGAATGGAACATCCTTCTGCAAGAGGGCACAAATAGGCTTGGCCACCAACGAAAAATCCTTGATGAACCTCCTATAAAATCCTGCATGGCCAAGAAACGAACGTACCTCCCTTACAGTTGTAGGGGAGGGTAAGTGAAGCATAATATCAATCTTGGCCCTAACTACCTCAATACCCTTTGCAGAAATAATGTGTCCTAAAACCATCCCTTGTGTTACCATAAAATGACATTTTTCCCAATTAAGTACAAGGTTAGTTTCTACACATCTTATCAGGATTAATTCCAAATTCTCTAAACATGCATCAAAGTCTTTTCCATAAACGCTAAAATCATCCATAAAGACTTCAATGATATTCTCAATATAATCGCTGAAAATGGAATACATACAACGTTGAAATGTACCTGGTGCGTTGCATAAACCAAAAGGCATGCGTCGATAAGCAAACGTACCAAAGGGACATGTGAACGTTGTCTTTTCCTGATCATCTGGGTGAATGCATATCTGATTGTATCCGCTGTACCCATCCAAGAAGCAATAGAATTCGTGCCCAGCTAATCTCTCCAACATCTGGTCCATGAAAGGCAAAGGCATGTGATCCTTTCGAGTAGTAGCATTCAACTTTCTGTAGTCGATACACATCCTGTGACCTGTCACCAATCGTTGGGGCACGAGTTCATCCTTGTCATTCTTCACAACCGTGACTCCACTCTTCTTAGGTACAACTTGGACAGGTGCAATCCACTGGCTATCTGAGATGGGATAAATGACTCCACAATCCAGCAATTTGATCACCTCGTCCTTCACAATCTTCATCATAGGGGGGTGTAATCGTCTCTGACCCTCCCTAGTAGGCTTGGCTCCTTCCTCAAGCAAGATCCTATGGACACAAGTTGTAGGGCTGATTCCCTTGATATCCGCCAACGTCCATCCAATGGCGGTCTTGTTCCTCTTCAGCATGCTAGTTAACCGTGCTTCCTGCTGCTCACTCAGCTGTGATGACACAATAACTGGTAGTGTGTCATCGTCTCCTAAGTACACATACTTCAAATGATCTGGAAGCACCTTGAGTTCTAAAATAGGGGCCTGTTCCACAGATGGTAAAATTTTATTAGTGGAAATGGGAATTGACATATACTTACATGACTTTTTAATGTGGGGCGTTGCCTCTAGCTCGGCAACAATGTTCATTATGCTCGGCTCAAGTTTGAGCCGTGCCTCCTTGGTCATCTTTTCCCCATTTGTGTCAATTCCGGCCCCTTGCTCAATAGCTAGTTGCTATTGATCCAAAGTTTCTGATAAAACCTGCGCAATAGAATCAACTACATCAATATTATAGCAAGGTTTTAGGTCAGAAACTGGATACCTCATGGCTTCAAAGATATTGAAGCCAATCACTTCACCATCGAACTCCATGGTGAGGTTCCCTTCAGCAACATCAATCTTTGTTCTTGCTGTTCTCATAAATGGTCGCCCCAACAATAGTTGAGTGGAATTAAGGGGCGACTCTTCCATCTGAAGCACATATAAATCTGCAGGAAATATCAGATTATTCACCTGCACAAAAACATCCTCCACATATCCCTTAGGATATTTGTTAGACCTATCGGCGAGTTGAATTATTACATTGTCCTTCTTCAACTCGCCAAGACCTAGGGACTTATACACATTGTATGTCATTACATTAATTGAAGCCCCTAGATCTAGCAAAACTTTATCAAAATATGATTGTCCAATTTTACATGGTACAGAAAAGCTGCCAGGGTCTTTCATTTTAGGTGGGAGCTTTCTTTGGAGAACGGCTGAAACCGTCTCACTCATCTTGACCACCTGCTCCTCACGAGTATGCCTTCTTGTTGTGCACAGCTCCTTAAGAAATTTGGCATACTTGGGAATCTGCTTGATGCACTCAAGCAATAGAATGTTCACCTCCACACGCCTGAAAATGTCAAGTACCTCCTCATCTGATTTCTCCTTCTTCGATTTAGCAAACCTGGAAGGAAAAGGCAAACAAGAAGATTGGTTAGCATTAACTAATCCACTTGAGTTAGAATTATTCACCTTGTGTGTATCTGAGGTAGCGGGATCTTTTTCCATATCCCTATTCTTCATCTTCTCGAGCTCAGCCTTGCTCGGTTTCTTTCTCTCGGCCTCATTGCCGTTTGAATCATCATTATTGCCGTGCACCTCATTATTGCCGAGTGTCTCCCTCTCTTGCTCGGCATCAATATGTCCTAGCACGTCATCACCATCGTCATGATGATCCACAAACACGTCCTCAACCTCCTTGAGTGCCGGCCCCTTCAAAACTTTACCACTCCTTGTGGTAATTTCATTTGCTTGCTCATTCTTGGGGTTCTTTATCACTCCTCCAGGTAATCTCCCTTGTTCTTGGATTTGCCCCATGAAATCCACAACCTTCCCCATCTGATTCTTCAACTCAGAAATGTCCTTGGTGTTCGAGGTTGTAGATTGCAACAATGTGTGAGTTGCATCGTTCAAAGACTTAAGCATGGCGTCATAGTTGGGATTTGACGATGCTTGTGCATTATTGTTGTAGAATTGTTGCTGCTGGGGCCTTGCAAATCCTTGGTATTGCCCTTGAGGTCTTGGCTGAAACGCCATTCCTCCTTGATTTGTTGGTGGCGCCACCTGTTGAGGGTTCTGAACATTGCTATTGTTGGCCCAACGAAAATTAGGGTGATCGTTGTACCTTGGATTGAAATTCTGGAAAGTGGAACGTTGCTGTCCTTGAAAACCAACCGAATTGGCTTCCTCAAAATTATCACTTCCACCAACTTGTGGACACATATCTGCCGAATGTCCTTCCAAACTACACACCCCACAGACTTGGGCATGCTTCTGTTTCATAAACTGGGACATCATTTGAGTGAGTTTACCCACATCTTCCTTAAGCTCCTTCACTGCACTAGATTCCTCATATCCACTGGCCTCACTGACTCGCCTTGAAGAAGTAGACCTGAACTGTTGTTGATTGGTGAAATGCATCTCCAACAAATTCTTAACTTCCTCTCTGCTTTTCTCCATTAAAGATCCACCAGCTGCTGAATCTAGAAATCTACGCTCCAAGGGACGCAACCCTTCATAGAAATACTGTAGTAGAAGACCCTCACGTATCCCATGATTAGGACACGTTGCCACCAAAGACTTGTACCTGTCATAGTACACATCGAAGCTCTCATCTGGCTCTTGTCTGATTGAGGTGATCTCCTTTCTGATCTGCGTCACCCTTGATGATGGAAAATATTTTGTGAGAAATTCTCTCACCATTGTAGTCCAAGACACCATCTTCCCTGGCGGTATTGCATAGAACCATTCCTGCGCCCTATCTTCCAGTGAAAAAGGAAACGCCTTCATCCTCACATGCTGTAAGTCTGCCCCAGTTGGGCACATTGACTCACATCTGAACTCAAACTTCTGAATATGGCGATTCGGATCCTCTCCACTGAGTCCATGAAACTTTGGCAATTGGTGGATAAATCCACCCTTCAGCTCAAACTCTCCTGATTTGCCAGGTGCAACTGCAGGATATGTTACATTGCTTGGTCTCACCACTCCTCCTTGTGGTGCATCTACCTGTCCATTCTCCTCTCTTAATGAAGTCATTTTAAATGTAGGATCAGGTAAATCAAAATTCAAATACTGAATCGGAATAGGACTTTGGAGTAGCTCAAACTCTGGTTCTTCGTGAAAGAAAGGGTTAAGTTCACACGAAGCTTCTGAAGGAAATGGTGATGGCGGTGCAACAAAGTTTCTGTCGAAAAGTGATGAGGTGGGAGAAACAAATTGGTGCTCTGGTGTAGATGTATTCGGCAACACTGACTCTTCCTCCTCTTGGTTGCAAATTCTTTTCAATCTATCTTCTAATTCCTGTGTCCAACCAAGATTCATGTACCTGAAATTATCATAAGATCAAGTATATCAATCATTGAATTAAAAAGAAAAATAAACGTATATTGTATAGTTAGAATGTATAAGTTAGTGTTAGGGTAAAAATATCATACAAAAGAATGTTAGTATGTATAATGTAAACGAGAATTTCAATATAAACGTGTATGTATAAGTATCACATTAATGAAACATGTAAATGTATAGGTATCACTCGAAAATTCATACAAGTAAAAATATGTCACACGAAAATTTCAAAAATCTATATGTATCATACGAAAATTTCAAGAATATTTCACATAAGTTTACAAGTATAATACAAAGATGTATTTCACACGAAAGTTTACAAACACACTCAATTTCACACGTATAAACAAAAGAAGAATGTGTTTTATGTATCCTTAGTTAAATTGCTATATGATTTGTTCGAATTTTCAAAGTACGTGGAGCAGAGGAGATAACGGTGCAATGGACTGATACAGCCCCCGGTAGTATCATGCTTTTTCCGATATACCTCGAAAATTCAAATCAAGAAATGTTTTCTTTTGAGATCAAAAATTTACTCATATCAAACTTATTTAAGGTTTTGAAGCTCGGTGGACGTGCGGCCTAGGTCTATCGACTAGACACAAGGTTCCGTGGTTTCAGAAGGCTAGAACGAAAGTACTAATAATGGAGTGAGGCAAGACTCGTTGTTGGTTACCACGGAGAGAGAACTCCCTATCGACTCACTCACAGAGAATGAACATCAGTCTGTGGGCCTTGAGATCTAGTTAAACAAACCTCAATACCAAAATTAGAACAAACGAACTATGAATGCCCCTTACTCTGTTGAGAACCTTATGTTGTCAGTACCACTAAAGTGCATAAAAGCCGCCCTCAACCTCATAAAAACGCAAGCGCTAGTATGAAGGGTTAAGGCTAATATCAACATTAGTGACCTTACCTATTCCTCTTCCCCTCAAAATCAAAAACAAACTCAACATAAATAGACTTTTAAAACTCCTTAACCATTTAACTAATTTTACATATCACACGAAATTTTTTTTTTATACAAGTATCTATATTGGTTCGGTTTTTAGTGTTCATCGATTGTGTAAGTATTGTAATTGCCGAAACTTAGGGTTTCTAGATGTCTTTTACACAACTTTAAAATTTGAGGTACGTGGAGCAGAGGAGATAACAGTGCAATGGGCTGAAACAGTCCAAGGTAGTATCATGCTTTTTCCGATATACCTCAAAATTTAAAGACGAATTTTATCTTTTGAAGAAAAACAGATTCACATATGCTCAAGTTATCTTCTAGCGTCTAAAGTGAGGTGATGCTTCGGCACAAGCTGTTGTCTAGGTCGAACGTATTCTACTTTCTAGGGCGATGTCGTTAAGATTCACGGAGAGTAAACTCTCTTTAAGAACAAGGCAGGTCTCAAAGTTTTTAACCACGGAGGACAAGTCCCCTATCGACTCACTCACAGAGAATGAACATCAGTCTATGGGTCTTGAGAGCCAGTTTTACAAACCTCGAACCATTCAATGAAAATAACTTGCCCTATACTTTGTAAAATAAACTCGGATCCCTAGCGGTCTCAAGTGTTGATTAAAACCGCCCTCAACCTCATCGAAGTAATACTATTGCTGAAGAATCGCTTGTATGCGTGGGGGGGAAGTATCCCGTGTTTCCCAATCTACATAAAAACGGATCCAACAAAGCACCATTCAAATGAAGGGTTTTGGTTATGATCAACAAAAGAGGCTTCACCTACATGTTACACTTTAGAAACTACAATAAACTACAAGCATACATAAAAACTATCAACTTCCTAGAAATTATCTAAGTATATCAACATCACAATATTATCACACAAACGGCAATCAAGCAAAAATAAAAACCAAAAACACACACCAAAAATCGGAAAATACTTCCCTATTTACTATTACACTTCCGAAAAATCCTATTATACATATCCCAAAAACTATTGAAAAATTAAAATAACCTGCAATATACATAATTACAAACAACACTTTATGAATCAAAATATTATAATTTCCCCGGCAACGGCGCCAAAAACTGATGGAGGTGTAATCCAAGCACAAAGTACCTGCAAAACAACTACATACAAATAATACCCTTCTTGTGTCGAGTGTAGTATTGACAAGTAGGGATCGTTCTATCCGGGGAAATCAAGGGCTTTCAATCACACAAAGTATTGCATAAAAGGGGGGTTGTCGAAATTTTTAATTATTATTTACTTACTAGTTTACGAAAATTAAATCCTAGATTACTATATACAATTGATCATCACCTTTCACACAATCACCAAACACAAATCTCATTATACATGCAACAAAATTAAAACAAGTAATAGGGGCAGCAAACATAAAACGATTTCAAGATTAATTAAGTTCCAATTTAATTAGGGCCAACGCAGCTTATCCTAATTATTCAAGACATCATAAGTATTTAGAATCCGAAACGCGCGCAATCCTAAACATGGTACTAATCGGTTTAATAACACAACGCATGTAAATTAAACACAAAAAGCACATAAGCACATATTGTCGAATTGGAACATGTTAGCAAGTATGGCGTCACCCATCTCACATCGACATGTAAATTTCCATAATTACTCTAACCCTTAGATTAATACATATCAAAACCAACAACGCGTGTGAATCAACATGTATTAAATCGGCATATGAATTCAACATCTAGATAACACTCATGGCCTGCGAATGCATCTAGACATCTCCTTCGGTTCCACACGAATTAAGAAAATAAACCTAATTAAAATCAAGAAACATGCTAAAGCTACTGCCCATAATACAAATTTAATCACATCACATATATAATTCGGCAATCACATATAAAATATCCAAACAATTATAACAAAGATCCGAAGATCCCATATATGATTATCAATACCGAAATTAAAACCAAAAACCAAAACATACTTCATAGACAAAGTTATGTTTAAATACAAAGTAACAAAAACCAAAATAATTCAATCCATATTACAACCTTGGTTAAGATTCGGCAAGGATTGGTGAGATGGTGATCGAATGATGGAAAGGTGGTTCGGCTTTGCTCCTTGGTATGAAATTTGGGAAATTAATTTGGGCAGAGGTTCGGCAGCTTTTGTGGAGAGAGAGATGATCCTTTTCTGAATACCAAGTGTGGTATTTATAGAGGCAAAGGGGAAGCTAGGGTTCGGCAAGGGTGAAGCACAAGCAAACCGATTCCATCTTGACTTTGGTTTCGGCAAACTTGATCTTCAAGGAAACCGAAATTATCTTTTCTTCTTTTGATTCGGCTAATTCTTCTTTCCCATGCAATTTCCACCGAATTATCTCTTCAATCTTCTCTTTAATTCGGCAACAAGTATTGTACAAGGCTTCATTTAAGTCCAAGTTCATCCCAAGCTTTTCTCTTTTAATTCCGCCGAAAATCCCATGGATAATTGCTGAATAGATCTTCTATTTATCTCTTGAATTAATCACCAAGTAATTCAGAAATTAACCATGAATCATGCTTGAAATATTGTCCACATTCGACCAAAGAATTCTTCATTAATTCTAAGTTGTTGCCGGCCTTGAAGTGTCCCACAAAAAGTCCTCCTCCATTCTCTCATGTAATTTCCGATTTTCCCATATAAAAAAAAAAGATATTAATTCCACCATTTATCTCTTATCTTGGCCGGCCTTGAAGTCTTTGAATCCATCTCTTCCTTCTTGAAACTCACGGCAACACATCTTCATGTTTACCGAAAATTACTTCTCATTTACCATGGTAATTCGGCAAAGACTCCATCAAGAATTTATCTCCTTCTTTATCTCCAAATAAAATCTGAAAATAAAGAAAAGAAACACACAATTAATTCATGTATTAAACTTGTCCTAATCTAGACAAATGATGTCTTAAAAAGACATATATGTAATAGATAAGATTATTAGATTAGGAAAGTTTCCAAATCCGATTTGGATTTCTATTTCTTATTCCACACGGCAAGAACTCCTTCCTTGCCGAAATAATTCCCCTTGTCTTCTCATGATTTCCTGAAAATATGATCATGAAATAAATCAAGAAGAAGACAAAAATATGTAGCACAATTATCATGAGTAAGAGTCCTAGATATATAAGGAATCCTAGTCCAACAAGGAGTTGTATTTTCAATGAAATTCTTTCAACGATTCAAAAACGTCGAGCATTTGTAGACTCCTTGTTCGACTAAGATTCTTCAACTCGTAGACTTCAATTAGGACTCAAACTCGTAGAATCCTTATCCAACTGGGATTCCTACTTTAGTAAGGATTCCTTTTCCAAATAGAGTTCTACTTGAAAAAGGAGTCCTAGTCAAATCAAACTCTTATTAGGAATCCTAGTTCAATAAGGACTCCACCATAATTATGTATTTTTATCAATTTATAGCACAAACCGACTCCACACAAATATTAGAAACGACGAAAGATAAAGAAATCAATTCCGACAAGTTTCCTAGTCAAAACAGGTTTCCTAGTCCAAACAGGATTCCTAGTACAACAAGGAGTCCTACTCAAACTAAAACTCTTCAAAAATCGACATTTCTGCATTTTTAGCTCAATTTATTCACCAACACTTGCCAACGACTCTAACATGACTCAATGACTCTATATTACAACAATAAGGGAAAAGAAATGCATAAATGGGGATAAAAACATATTAAGAACGTCGCATTTTATGCTCCTATCAACCAACGATGCCAAGGTGGTAGCCGGGTTTCTCAAGACAAACATCTTTTCACGTTTTGGAGTTCCAAGAGTCTTGATTAGCGATGGAGGATCCCATTTTTGCAACCGCACCATTGAAGCCTTATTGAGGAAGTATGGAGTCACACATAAGGTTTCTACACCTTATCATCCCCAAACAAGTGGCATGGCCGAGGTAAGTAATCGAGAAATCAAGCAAATACTTGAGAAAACCGTTGGACCTTCAAGGAAGGATTGGAGTGATCGTCTCGATGACGCTTTGTGGGCATATAGAACTGCATACAAGACACCGATAGGTATGTCTCCTTTTCGGTTAGTTTATGGCAAAGCATGTCACGTACCGGTTGAGTTAGAGCATAAGGCATGGTGGGCAATCAAGGCCTTCAACATGAACATTGATGATGCCGGTCTTCATAGAAAGCTTCAACTCAACGAACTTGAAGAAATCCGTAATGAAGCCTATGATGCCGCTTGGATCTACAAGGAGAAGACTCGAGCCTACCATGATAAGATGATTCGAGGGAAAAAGTTTCAAGTTGGACAAAAAGTTCTCTTATTCAATGCAAGACTTAAACTTTTTCCGGGTAAGCTTCGATCTCGTTGGTTTGGACCATTCATTGTCACTAAAGTTTTTTCTCATGGTGCCATCGAGATTCAAAGTGTGGTGTCGGGAGATACATTCAAAGTTAATGGACACCGTTTGAAGCCTTACTACGAGCCCTTTTTACACCCTACAATCGAGGAACTCAATGTGCATGACATACCAACTTCCGGTCTACCTCCAACCGATGCCAACCAATCACCACCACAAGTTGCCGAAAGACCTATCTCTGTCCATTCACAAGCTGCAGCAGTTTCTGCCGTGTCCCCCTTCGTACTGGACATATCAGCCGCATCCGATACGGATATGCCGGACTTGCTGATTCTTGCTGCCGAGGAGCAGCAGTCCCATTCAGCTGCCACCACACTCCCTGCCGGATTGACAAGCTCACACAGGAATTTATGCACCAGGCAGATACGCCGGATACGCCTGCAGTAGTGTCAGACACGGTGCGTACATCGGACACGACGAATGCAACACAATCGGATACAGCATGCAATGATCTTCTTGTTGCCCTTCTTCATGCCGATTTGAGTTACTTCGGAGCGAGATGAACACATGCAACAAACGGTGAAAAGTCTAGGCTATGGACTATAAACACAAAGCGCTACTTGGGAGGCAACCCAATTCGATCAAAGAAAAGTGAAGGAGCCATCACCGAGAGTTTGAAATTTCTTAACCCTTCTCTTTTTCTTTGATTTGTGATGATATGTTGGTATATGTTAGACTATTGCATGCTTAGGAAATTCGTTGATATTGTTTTGTGCTTACATTGAGGGCAATGTAATTTTCTAAGTGTGGGGTGGGATAACGTATTCCGTTTATGTTTTTGTGTGCTTAGTTTAGAAAAGAAAAATTCAGAAAATTGTTCCACAAAAATAGAGTGTTCTAATTTGTTTGTTTCGAGTCTTAGGATGCCCCTAATATGTCAATGATGTTTTTCTCCTCTTTGCATACATAGATGATGGTTGTGCATACTTTTAAAATTGTAAGTTTCATGGATTTTGTGCATTGGTAGGAGCATGTAGGATTTGTTGATTATTAAGCATGCATGTTTTAGCTAGTTTGTTTCCATAATAACCTATGTGAGCTTTAGAGCCAATTTGCTTTCTTCTTGAGCGATAAAAAGATAAAATTCGATAGATTCGTAGGAAGCATGAAACCTCATAATTCTTTGCATATTCGATGACTATATGCCATAGCTTTTAATGAACTCTAGTATGCTAGAACTTACTCTTGTTGATTTTCGAAACATTTATATCATAAAATACTTTGATTTTGAATATGATTGAATAAAGATCATTTAGGTTTACCACCAAAGCCAAATAAAGCATGTGCCCTATTGGAGCCCGTCGTGGGACACCTTAGTAAAACCCTTTGAGCCTATGTTGAGTCTTTTCTTTCATCATCCTTAAACACTTTCCATGAGCTTAGTATAGTTGTGCCTTTACCCTTGATCAAAGTATTGGCAAAGCTTGAATTTTGAAAGCTTTTTCGCGTGTGTGATGAAGAAGAACAAGTGTGGGGTAGACTTAGCCATGAATCTATATGAGAAGTGTATGTATGCCGTGCCAAAAGAAAAAGAAAAAGAAAAGAGAAAAATGTGCTCGGATCAAAAAGAAAAAAAGAAAAGAGAACCGAGAGCAAGTAAGAAAGAGGGTTCGGCATAGGCGTGAAAAATAAAATTTTGTGCATGGTTATTGTCTTGATTATTGTTGTAATGTTATGGGAGGAAAAGAATGAAGTATGGGTCCAACAAGATGAAATTTGACCCTTGGCGAGAAGACATAATGAGATTTGAGCTTTGCCAAAGGCCACGGTGACGTTTTTAAGCCTCCTTATCCAAATATCGAATACCTTTTAGCCTAGCCCCATTACAACCCTTTTATTGATCTTTTTCATGATTCTTAAGATGGTTAAACTTGATTTGTGGAGATTATCTCAAGAGTAAGCATATGGTTTTGGTTCATTGGTGCATATAGTTATCATATGAGGTTTTTCCATAAAAATTCACAAAGTGCTTTCGTTTCTTTGATATATGCAAGTCACTCTTTGTAATTCATTATCTTTCGCTTGCATATACTTATGAGTGAATTACCATGCTTCGAGAGAAAAGAAGAGAGTATGCCTAGTGAGGAGGATTGAATTAGCTTAACATGTCTACATGCTTACTTTTGTTCTTATATGTTCTTATTGATGTTACATGTTCATGAAGCTTGGAATTTTCATGCTTAGCATTCTCATGCATTAACTTGAAAGCTATGTGTACATACGAGCCTGAGACAAATTGTTAGGGGCAATAGTTTGTTTAGAGTCTAGTTTAATTTAGTTTGCTAAGGGACTAGCAAAGGATAAGTGTGGGGTAGTTGATAGGAGCATAATGTGCTACGATATTATATGCTTATGCCCTCGTTTATGCTTTGTTTAACCCTTATTTGTATAAGATTGAGTTATAATATAGTTTAGTGTTAATTTGGTAGAGTTTGGCGAAAAATGGTTAAGAATCCGAAAAATGACTAAGTATGAGAAATCTGGAAAATAGTGAAAAATGTGTCTTTTTCGTGATTTTGAGATGAGCAAAAGTGCGATCTATCCTTGTCCGAATTTAATGAAATTTGGTGTGCTTATTATTCATATACTAAGGAATGTTGTGTTAAAATTTTAGATCAATCGGAGTTCGGGAAGTCACCCAAAAGATGGCTGCAAAACGGCAGTCCGAGCAAACCAATCCAGGGGCTTTCAGGATTTTCCTGGGACTTTGATCCAACTTCGAAAAATCATTCCCGACGATTCACCAGGAATTTGATCGAGATATTCTATGGGGAGATGGCTATATGTGTCTAGTTTATCTGAAACTTGGAATCACATCAATTGGAGCTCCGAGAAGGGAGATATGTCGGATTTACTGGAGCAAGGTCATTCCAGCCGAGTTGCTGCCGGTCTTGTGTTCTTGCGGGTTTGGGGAATTTTTCCATGGACCAAGCTCACCAAATGGAGTTGTCAAGCCTACACAAGAAGTTCATGAAGATATGCAGCCCAATCCAAGGAAGAAAATCAGAAAAAGAAGTTTCCTAGAAGAACCAAGAAAAGAAGGAACCAAAAGCTTGTTGCACAAGGATTGCCTTTGCCGATTTGGACTAGGTTTTCTACCTAGGGTTTCTGCCGAATTTGCCTCTATGTATAGCCATGTTTTCCTACAGAAAAATCATCTCATCTCAAGCACTAAAATACTAGCCAAAGCTCTACCAAGTTTCTTAAGTACCAAATACCCAAATACTTAGCCAAAACACCATCACCACCACCACAAACTTCCGAATTCCTTCACCTTGTTTTCTGCCGATTCTTGCTTAGGCCGAGCACTAAGGAGCAGCAGCAAGTACCATCTTGTCACGTCTTGAGGAGTCTTCAAAGGTTCTAAAAGTGTGATCCACTCCCCCTATGGCTTTTGTATTTGTTGTAGTTTGGTTGTATTGTATGAAAACAATTCGTTTCTTGGTTTTTATTGAACTTTTATGTAAACCGATTGCATGATTGATGTTTATGTTTAAGTTTTATGATTTTAGCATGTGAATTTCGTATGTATGATAATTAGGGCAGTGGTATCTTGCATGTTTTAGGTTCGAAATTGGTTAGAAATCTAAGGATTGGGACTTAAAAACCGAAACATTAGTGTTGGCTTGAAGCATGTAAATCTAGATGTTAGGTTTCATCAAACCCGAGTAATAACAAATATGGCTAAATACTCAAAAGGTTGCTTTGATTTGTTTTGCTCACCTAGGGTATAACACTTTAGAGTTCTTGCATGTTAAAATAAGATGATTGACAACCTTGCTTGTTTTGCATGTCTCCGATTTAGACTATTGTGATTAATTGTTAAGTCTCAAAAGGATTAACATATATTCTAGGGTCCATACTCAAAAGGTCGATCTTAAGAACTTGAGAAGTCTTACAACTAAGTTGTTGTCGGAACTAATTTTGAATTTAAACATGTTGATACTTGTTCCTTACCTTCTTGCATGCGAATCTACGTGTTAAAGAGTTTTTGTGTGAACTGTTTTGTGTGAAAGATGATGATCACTTGTAAATATTAGACTTAGGATTTATTTTCAGCAATTTAAGTTTCGTGTGTAGTCTAGGGCAGCTTGCTGCCGAACCATATCATACCCCATGTGTGACGTTATGTGTTTATATTTGTATATATTTGTCTAACAATTTCATATCTCAGGTACCCTTAATCCCCGGCTTAGAACGATCCCTACTTGCTTATACTACTAACGATCTTTTGTAGGGTTTATTATTGCATGCGAGCTTTGGCTCACATCAGATGACCTAAATAATGATGATGCACACGGCAATAACAAGGCCGAACAAGGTGAGGTGAGTAAAGAGGATCTCGAAATCATGAGGAAATGAGACCTTGAGAAAGATCCAGCTACTTCAACCAAGGAGACACCAAAGGTAAATGATTCAAACTCTAATGGTTTAGTTAAAACTAACCAATTTTCGTGTCCACCTTTTCCCTCTAGGTTCAACAAGTCCAAAAATGACAAATCAGCTGAGGAAGTGCTTGATATTTTTCGCAAGGTGGAGGTGAACATACCCTTACTTGAATGCATCAAGCAAATACCAAACTATGCCAAGTTTTTGAAAGAGCTATGTACCACGAGGAGGCATACACGTGAGGAGCAGGTTGTTATCCAATGATGCGACCATATTACTAGCACAATTTTGTACCTGCAAAATAATCTCATACATATATTACCCTTCTTGTGTCGAATGTAGTATTGACAAGTAGGGATCGTTCTATCCGTGGAAATCAAGGGCATTTAATTCTCACAAAGCATCAAATATCAATATGGGGGGTTTGGATTTATATCTAAAAACCTACTGAATTTTACGAAAAAAAAAAAAAAAATAAAACCTAATTTAACATATATACATGATCATTATCTTCCACACATATCACTTTACACAAAACTCACATAATAAGTTTCAAATTCGCACAAGGTCAACAGAGTAGTAATTCGGCATGCAATCAAGATTGATTTTAGCTCCAATTTAATTAGAGCCTTCGTGGTTCTTCTAATTAGTCAAAACTCCTTAATTATTTAGAATCAGCTTCGTGCATAATCCTAAACATAGTGCTAATCAGTTTAAAGACACTTCATGTAGAAATTAAACCAAGAAACACATAATCACAATGAGTTGAATTGGAAAAATATTAGCAAATATGGCGTCACCTCATTTCACATCGATATGTAAATTTTCAGAATTACTCTAGCCCAAAGAACTAACACAAGATGAATCAACTTTGAGTATAATCCATCTTATGTTATATTCGGCAATTGAAACCAATACACAAGAATCAGCCATGACCATGGCTGTCCTCATGTATCGATTTAGATGCATATGAATTCAGAAAGTAATCCAAAATAAATCAAGAACACATGCGATCATACTACAATAACAAACCCTGATTAAATTCGAAACTTACCATGATATATAATTCGGCAATCAAACATCCAAACAAATTCGGAAATCCAAAATAGAATTAATACAACTAAATAAACAACTACAAATCCTTATAATCTTCATAGACAAAGTATCGTAAGTATACAGAAAATATAAAGCCATGAGAGTAGAGTGAATCACACTTTGAAGAACCTTGAAGAAAGCTTCGGCAAAGGATGAATTCGGTGGTGATGAAGTGGTGTGATTTTATGGAAAGGTGGTGGTTCGGCTTTAGTATTTTCGGTATGAAAGTTGTGAAGAGAATTCGGCAGAGCTTTGGTGTTGTGAAGGTGAGAGACAAGATATCTTTCTATGACTATTACATGGCTATTTATAGAGAAAATAACCCAAAGAAGCCGGCCACAAACCAAAACCGAATTGGTTTAGGTTTTCCTTGATTTTCTTAATTCGGTAGAATGACCTCCGTGCATTGATTACATCATAACTCTCTCTAGAAAATAGCTATTTAGGTGATTCCAACTGATTTGGAAACTAGACTCCCGTAGCTTTCTATCCATATGTCGTATGCCATCTGGTTCAAAGTGAGCTGTCTTGGAGAGTCCGTGGAAGTTGGATGACGTGCACAGAAATTCTGCCGAATTTAATCAGGGTTTCTTCTGATTTTTCTTCTTCTTTTTCCGAATTATCTCTTTCTTTTCTCTTGAATTTGTTGCTGAATTTCCCTTGGATAATTACTGAATATCTTTGCAATATCTCTTCCATTTATCCTTGATTTAATTCATCCTCTCTTCTTGTCCTAGTTGCATTGCAACTCTTCTCTTGCATTCGGCAATAGGTAATAATTTCTGCCTGATTTCTTCTTTGTTTTTTCCACCGAATTTCCCCATTTAATTCCTGAAAATAAGAGAGAAGAAATTTTAAAAAGACAAGATAAAATGTAGGAGAATTATTAAGAGTATGATTCCTGATTCACTCAGGATTTCCTGGTTCAACAAGGAGTTCTACTTTGATTGAAACTCTTAGAACTTTCGATGTTTTCAGAAACGTCGAGACATTGTAGACTCCTAAACTGATTAAGACTCTTATTTGCATTAGGAGTCCTACTTTGAATCAAACTCTTGACTTAAGAATCCTAGTTCAACTCAAACTCTTACAAATTCAGCGTTTTTAGACGTTTTAGCTCATTTCACAAACCGACTCTACCAAAGACTCCTGACTCGACTAAACGACTATATAATACAACAATAAGGGTTAACTATTGCATAAATGGGGGTAAAAACGTATTAAGAACGTCGCATATAATGCTCCTATCATCCAACGCAAGGTTCCTCCACAGATGAAGGACCCAGGCAGTTTTACAGTGCCTTGTATAATTGGACAATCTCTTTTTAACAATGTTATGCTAGACTTAGGGGCTTCAATTAATGTGATGCCTTATAATGTTTATAAGTCCCTAAGTCTAGGAGAGTTGAAAAAGGATAACGTGATTATACAACTTGCTGATAGGTCTAACAAATATCCTGAGGGATATGTTAAGGATGTTCTTGTGTAGGTAAATAATTTGATATTTCCTGCAGACTTCTATGTGCTTCATATGGAAGAGTCGCCCCTAAATTCTACTCAACTTTTGTTGGGGCGACCATTTATGAGAACGGCAAGAACTAAGATCGATGTTGTCGAAGGCAATCTCACCATGGAGTTTGATGGTGAAGTGATAAGCTTCAACGTTTTTGAAGCTATGAGATATCCAATTTCTGATTTAAAACCATGCTATGCTATTGATGTTGTTGATTCTATTGCACAAGTTTTATCAGAAACTTTGGATCAATAGAAACTAGCTATTGAGCAAGGGGCAGGAACTGACAAACAAGGGGAACCAATCTCAGAAGAAGCACGGCTCGAACTTGAGCCGTGTATTGCACAAATGGTTGCCGAAATTGAGGCAGCCCCATATGTAGGTTATAGCAAACTCTTGTCAATTCTCATTTCCACTAACAAAATTCTACCATCTGTGGAACAGGCCCCAACATTAGAGCTTAAGGCTCTACCTGATCATTTGAAGTACATATACTTGGGAAACGATGACACTCTACCAGTTATTGTGTCATCAAATCTGAGTGAGCAGCAAGAAACCCAATTGATTGATGTGCTTAAGAGGAACAAAACCGTCATTGGATGGACTTTGACGGATATCAAGGGTATAAGCCCTACTAAATGCGTGCATAGAATCTTGCTCGAAGAAGGAGCCAAGCCTACTAGAAAGGGTCAGAGACGTTTACACCCCCCTATGATGAAGATTGTGAAGGACGAGGTAATTAAATTGCTTGATTGTGGCGTAATATATCCTATCTCGGATAGCCAATGGATCTCACCCGTCCAAGTTGTACCCAAGAAGAGTGGAGTCACAGTTTTGAAGAATGACAAGGATGAACTCGTGCCAAAAAGATTGGTGACAAGTCATAGGATGTGGTGCATTGATTATCGCAAGCCAAATGCTACTACATGCAAGGATCACATGCCTTTGGCCTTCATGGACCAAATGTTGGAAAGATTAGCTGAACACGAGTTCTATTGCTTTTTGGATGGGTATAGCGGGTACAATCAGATATGCATTCACCCGGATGACCAAGAGAAAACAACGTTTACATGTCCGTTTGGTACGTTTGCCTATCAACGCATGCCTTTTGGTTTATGCAACGCACCAGGTACATTTCAACGTTGTCTGTATTCCATTTTCTCAGATTACATTGAAAATACCATTGAGGTCTTTATGGACGATTTTTCTGTTTATGGACAAGACTTTGATGCATGTTTGGAAAATTTGGAATTAATCTTGGAGAGATGTGTCGAAACTAACCTTGTATTAAATTGGGAGAAATTTCATTTCATGGTTATTCAAGGGATAGTTTTGGGACACATAATATTTGCTAAGGGAATAGAGGTTGATAAGGCCAAGATTGATGTTATGCAACACTTACCCTCCCCCAAAACTGTGAGGGAGATTCATTCTTTTCTTGGCCATGCAGGTTTTTATAGAAGGTTCATCAAAGACTTTTCTTTGGTGGCAAAACCCTTGTGTTCTCTTTTGCAGAAAGATGTGCCATTCGTGTGGAGCAAAGAATGTGAAGAAGCTTTCGGCAAGCTTAAGGAGTTATTAATTTCGGCACCTATCATAGCGCCACCAGATTGGAACTTGCCGTTTGAGCTTATGTGTGACGCATCAAACTATGCTGTTAGAGCAGTTTTGGGGCAACGAAATGAGAAGAGGCCGAATGCAATTTATTATGCCTCTAAGACTTTAAATGATGCTCAAATGAATTACTCAGAAAAAGAGCTTTTGGCTGTCATATTTGCTTTAGAAAAGTTTTGATCTTATCTTTTGAATTCTAAAGTGATAGTTTATTCAGATCATGCAGCTCTTAGGTACTTGATGAAGAAGAAAGATGCCAAACCACGCTTGATTCGATGGATCCTCTTATTACAAGAGTTTGCCATCGAAATCAAGGACAAAAAGGGAAGTGAAAACGTTGTGGCGGATAACTTGGGCAGAATTGTGCAAGAGGAGGAGACGATATGAGAACGGAAGAACCAAGATAGATGTTGCCGAAGGCAACCTCATTATGAAATTTGATGGTGAAGTGATAAGCTTCAATGTGTTCGAAGAAATGAGGTATCCAGTTTCTGACCTAAAACCATGTTATGCTATTGATGTTGTTGATTCTATTGCACAGGTTTTATTAGAAACTTTAGATCAATAGCAACGAGCTATTGAGCAAGGGGCCGAAATTGACGGAAAAGGGGAACAAATTTCAAAAGAAGCACGGCTTGAATTTGAGCCGTGTATTGCACAAGTTTTTGGGACAAATTTACGAGCACAATTTGTACCTGCAAAATAATCTCATACATATATTACCCTTCTTGTGTCGAGTGTAGTATTGACAAGTAGGAATCGTTCTATCCGGGGAAATCAAGGGCATTTAATTCACACAAAGCATTACATAATCATATGGAGGGTTGAGATTTGTATCTAATCAACTACTAAATGTAACGAAAATAAACCTAAAACTATTATTTACATATGATCATCTTCTCCACAAGAACACATAACACGAAATCACTTTACACATGCATTAATCGAAATAAAAGATTCAAGGCAGCAATATTTCACATAGCACTTAGACAAATTTAATTCCAATTCTAATTAGAACCCTCAGCGGTTCATCTAATTGTTAAGACTTCTTAATTATTTAGAATTAACTCAGCGTATAATCCTAAACATAGTGCTAATCAGTTTACAAACACTCAGCGTCAAAGGTAAACACGAAGAACACATAAGTAGAATAAGCCGAATCAGAGACATGCAACAAGTATGGCGTCACCTCACCTTGCTTTAACATATAAATTTTCATGGTTATAACCGCCCTAATAAACAATCTAAATCACAGCAACTCAGCGTATGAAGCAATCCAAATTATTTTGCTAGATAAAATCGGTACCTAAGGAGAAGCCACAAAGTCAGCCCGTTTTTATCTAGCAAAAACGATTTTATCAACGTCTCATAACCGGCCATAGGATGTGCATCGATTATAGGAAGCTCAATACAACAACGAGGAAGGATCACATGCCTTTGCCATTTATGAATCAAATGCTCGAAAGACTTGCCGAGCATGAGTTCTATTGTTTTCTTGATGGATATATGATAAGAGCATAATATGCGACATTCTTAATGTGTTTTATCCCTATTTATGCAATTGTTTAACTCTTATTGTTGTAATATAGAGACGTTTAATCGAGTCGGAGTCTTTGGTTGAGTCGGTTTGTGAAAAGAGCTAAAACATCTAAAAAACGCTGAATTTGCGAAGAGTTTGAGTTGAACTAGGATTCTTTTGTGAAGAGTTTGATTCAAAGTAGGATTCCTTATTACATCAGGAATCCTAATCAGTTCAGGAGTCTACAATGGCTCGACGTTTCTCAAAATGTCGAAGGTTTTTAAGAGTTTCAGTGAAAGTAGAACTCCTTGTTGAACCAGGAAACCTAAATGGAATCGAACTCTTACTCTAATCAAATTCAGCATACATAATATTAATTCCTTAACATATATTTATTTTCTTTATTATTTTCAGGGAATTAAAAGAAGAGAATTGGGATTAAATGAAAAGCATGCCGAGCACATGCTAATGAAGCTTGTCGATCAAGAAAGAAGGAATGCATGCCGTGCACATGCATGACAAGAGAAGATTTCGGATAATTGGAGAGATAATTGAAGAGATAAAAGAGGAATAATTCAGAAAATACATGATTGTTGTCGTGAGTTTCAAAGAAGGAGATTTGGACTAGGATGCTTCAAGGCCGGCAGCAAAAGAAGAGGAGGATAAAGAGGAAAAGCTAAGGCCGAATGTGGACCACTTTGTCCTCAAGATTCATAATATTGTTGCTGAATTAAATCAAGAGAAATTGCAAGATTAATCAGCCATTATCCAAGGAGAATTCGGCAACAAACTTTGAAGAGAAAAAGAAGGAGTCCTATTACTACTCAATGAAGAACTCACGGCAAGAGGAGAAAATAAAGGCTGAATGTGGACTTGATTTCATGCTTGGTTCAAGACATTTTTGTGGAATTAAATCAAAGATAATTGAAGAGATATTGTTACAATTATTCAGCATATTATCCAAGGAGAATTCAGCAGAAAATAGAGGAAGAGAAGAGAAGTGCCGAACAAGAAATTGCTAGGGTTTCAAACCCTAGCTTTGCCGAAACCTCTTCCATGCTTTCCTCTATATATAGCACGTCCTAACTCTAAAAATATCATCTTTTTCTCTCACAAAAAGCTTACCAAAACTCTGCCAAAATACTCCCACAAGTCCTATACAGAAAATTACCAAGCCATAACTATCACCACCACCTCCAAAATACCATTCCTTACCCCAATCTTCCATCCGTTTCACCACCTTTGTCGAAAGCTTCAAAGGTTCTTCTTCAAAGTGTGATTCATCCTATCCATGGCTTGTAATATTTTCTGTATGATTTTGTATTGTATGGATTTTTGGATTGTAAACTTTGGTTTTGTATATTATACTATGATTTCCGAATTCTTTTGGTTTTCTTGCTATGATTTATGAACTTGTTCATGTATGGTTTCGTGATTTAGTGTATAGGGCAGTAGGTATTTTCGCATGATACTTTGATTTTGTTTGATTAGCTTTCATGAATTCACGCTCAACAAATTGTGTGCTTGAGGACTGACTTTGTGGCAGCCCCTTGAGTGTCGATTTCATATGCTAGAGTAATCTAAATTGCATCTTACGCATGTTCAAATATGATGAGTGACGCCATTACATGTTTGCATGTCTCCAATTCGGCTTATTGTGTTTATGTGCTTCTTGTATTTAATTTCTACGCGAAGTGTCTTTAAACCAATTAGTACCATGTTTAGGATTATACGCGAAGTTAATTCTAAATACTTGAGAAGTCTTAACGATTAGATGAACCGCGAAGGGCTCTAATTAGAATTGGAATTGAATAGGTCTAAGAGGATTCGAAAATTGCTGCCTTGTATCATTAATTTATGTGTCATGCATGTTTAGGAGAATTCGTGTGATGTGAGTATGTGGAGAAGATGATCACTTGTATATATTTAGTTTAGGATTTAATTCTAGTAAATTTTCAGTAGGTATTAGATATAAATTCTCAAACCCCCCATATTAATATGTGATGCTTTGTGTGAATTAAATGCCCTTGATTTCCCCGGATAGAACGATCCCTACTTGTCAATACTATACTCGACACAAGAAGGGTAATATATATGTATGAGATTACTTTGCAGGTACAACTTGTGCACGTAAAATGGTCCCATCAATATAGCGGATACAACCAAATTTGCATACATCCGGATGATCAAGAGAAGTGATGGGACTTATTCTCAAGCACATTTTGTACCTGCAAAACAATCTCATACATATATTACCCTTCTTGTGTCAGATGTAGTATTGACAAGTAGGGATCGTTCTATCCGGGGAAATCAAGAGTATTTAATCACATAAAGCATCACATATTAATATGGGGGGTTGAGATTTGTATCTAACAATTACTAAAATTTACAAAAATTAAATAGTAATATAAATATATACATATGATCAACATCTCTTACTCATAACGCTAAACACAAAATTCATATAACAATTGACAATTTCGCACAAAGTATTAAAATCACAAACAACATGCATTCAAGATCAATTTTAGTTCCAATTTAGTTAGAGCCCTTCGCGGTTCATCTAATTAGCAAAACTCCTTAATTATTCAGAACTAGCTTCGCTCATAATCCTAAACATAGTATTAAATAGTTTAAAGACACTTCGCGTAGAAATTAAACCAAGAAACACATAATCACAATGAGTCAAATTGGAAACAAGTAACAAGTATGGCGTCACCTCACCCCATCAACATGTATATTTTCAGAATTACTCTAGTCCTTTGAACGCATACAAGATGAATCAACTTCGCGTATGAAGCATCTCATCAGATATTCGGCATGTAAAGCAAACATATGAGATTCGGCCATGATCAAGGCCGAACTCACACATTAAACTTGTGCTGCATACGAATTCAGAAAATAAACCAAAACATAATCAAGAACACATGCAAATCGTATATTATAACAAACCCTGATTAAAAATCGAAAATCACTATATACATAACCCGAAAATTAGATTAACAAATAGCTAATTTGAAAATCCAAAACTGAATTAATAAAATTAAACAAACATCCACAAATACATATAATCTTCATAGACAAAGTATTACAATTGATGGGACCAAATTACGAGCACAATTTGTACCTGCAAAATAATCTCATATATATATTACCCTTCTTGTGTCGAGTGTAGTATTGATAAGTAGGGATCGTTCTATCTGGAGAAATCAAGGGCATTTAATTCACACAAAGCATTACATAATCATATGGGGGGTTGAGATTTGTATCTAATCAACTACTAAATGTAACGAAAAAAACCTAAAACTATTATTTACATATGATCATCTTCTCCACAAGAACACATAACACGAAATCACTTTACACATGCATTAATCGAAATAAAAGATTCAAGGCAGCAATATTTCACATAGCACTTAGACAAATTTAATTCCAATTCTAATTAGAGCCCTCAGCGGTTCATCTAATCGTTAAGACTTCTTAATTATTTAGAACTAACTCAGCGTATAATGACAGGACCCGTCCCGGATAACACACTGTTACCCAGAGTAAATCCTGCGGGGACCATTTCAAGGGAGGTTCCCCCGAAAATCCGGCATGACCTCTCTTAAAATGGACGACCCAAACTTGGAAGAAACAATCAAACACTTCTAAAATATCCAACCTGACTCAAGGAGTCACCTGCTCCCCCAACAATCAAACAAAATTTAAAATACCAACAATAGAACTCAACTTCAAAAAGAATAATACAAAAGAAATAAACCGGTATATTAATAACGACTTCAAGCTACAATTCAAAAATGAACATTTGAAGTTTGCAACTTGATAGGAGCATTTTATGCGACGTTTTTAATATGTTTTTACCTCCATTTATGCAATTGCTTAACCCTTATTGTTGTAATATAGAGTCATTTAGTTAAGTATAGAGTCTTTGGCAGAGTTGTTGATGAAAAGAGCTTAAAACGTGAAAAGTGTGCAATTCTTGAAGAATCCTAATAAAAGCAGGAATCCTTGTCGAATCAGGACTTGTTCTTAAGATATTGTGCTACATGTTATCTTCTTTTATTAATATAATTTTCTCTATTATTTTTCAGGAATTAAGAGGAGATAAATGAAGAATTTTGGAAGCAAATTAAATGAAGAAATCGGAAAGGAAAAGAATTCAAATGCAACAAGGACAAGGAAAGATTTAAATGCTTCGACCAAGAAAGGAATGCATGAATTGATTTTTGTATGGCAAGTTTTTAAACAAAATAAGGGAAGCATTCAGCCATTTAAAGGAGTTCTAGAGCTACAAGGAAACAAGGCTGAATTAAGAAAGAAAAGGTGGAGCTTTGTATGGATTAATTCGGCAACAAAGCTTGGAAAGGAAACAAAATTAAGGACAAATGTGGACTGATTTTCTCTCTACATTCAAGGTAATTTTGCTGAATTAAATCAAGGATAATTTAAGGAATATTTTGAAAACAATTCAGCATTTATCCTTGAGTTATTTCGGCAACAACCTAGAAGGAAGGATTGACTTGCTGAATAATATGAGGAGAGAAACAAGGATGGAGTTAAGACCGAATGTGGACCATTTTGTGCTCAAGATTCAAGATAATATTGCTGAAATTAATTCAAGATTAAATCAAGAGATATTGTGAAGATTAATTCAGCCAATATTCAAGGAAATTCGGCAGAAATTAGAGAGAAAGATATTTCGGTTTCATTGGAAACCCTAATGCACCTAGCTTTGCCGAACCCTAGCAGCCCTTACCTCTATAAATAGCATGCCATATTTTCAGAAAAATCATCACATTCTACACGAAAAAACTAGCCAAAGTTCTGCCCAAAATTCTCTCAAGTTCAAGGAAGAAAGTCATCAATCCGAAACACCATCTCTTCCACCACCACAAATCGCATCCTTACCTACCTTCATCCGTGCACTCCACCACCTCTTGCCGAATCTTCCAAGGTTTTTCAAGTAGTGATTCATCCCTATGGCTTGTATTATTTTCTGCCTTGTTACAATCTTTGTTGTAATAATACTTGGTTTAATTTTGGTTTTGTATGAATGTTTTAATTTCGGTTTCTATTGAAGTTATGATGTTTGTATGAACAATTTTATGTATGATTTCCGAATTCTTTGAATAGGGCTGTGGTATATTTCGGTTATGTTTCTTTGATTTGCTTGATTAATTTTCATGAATTCTATGCATAAAAGTCTTGTACGTGCGGGCTGCCCTTGTCATGGCAGTTCCAAGGGTCTTGATTTCACTTGCCAAAGTAATTTAGATTGCATCATACGCTGAGTTGTTGTGTCTAAATCACTTAAGAGGGTTACCATAATTCTGAAAATTTGCATGTTTAAACAAGATGTGTGACGACTTGCTTGTAAGTGTTTCCAATTTGGCTTTTGTGCTTATATGTTCTTCGTGTTTAACTTCTACGCTGAGTGTTTTTAAACCGATTAGCATTATGATTAGGGTGATACGCTGAGTTAACTCTAATTACTTGTGAAGTCTTAACGATTAGATGGACCGCTGAGGGCTCTAATTAAAATTGGAATTAGGTTAAATCATAGAAATTGCCGATTGTATGCTTGCTGCCTATTTGTTCTTTGATTCGTGTCATGCATGATTTTGAGTTCTTTGTGCTATGCTTTGTGTGGAATTGTTGATCACTTGTATATATATAATTTAGGTTTTTATTTTCAGTAAGTAGTTAATTCCAAATTCCGAATCCCCCATTGTTATGTTCTTGTTAACACTTTAATTTTCAATTACCCTTCAAGTTCCCCGGATTGATCGAACCCTATTTATCCATACTAACGATGACATTTTGCAGGGTTTTAAATTAGTGTGAGTTTCGGCTCCCACCACAACTACACTCAAAGTATCAGAGCGATTATACAAGGGAAACATATTTTACAGGTAAGTTAATCTAGCAACCTACGGTTTTTGACAGCGGAAGAGAACTTTAGATCTTGCCTCCTACTAGTGCCGAACAGCTCTGCACACTGGGCAGTTTAAAACGAAGGGCCCAGGGAAAGTAATTTAAAACGTTAGCGTGAGTGGGCAAAAAATCAATATATAACTACGTATAATTTTATTGAAAAGTACTTTATTACTTTCCTCACTTTTCAAAATTCATAATCAAGATGCATGCATTCAACACTGAAATGTTTAATTTCATATGCAGTTAATATAAAAATCCCCAGTCCCCTGGTTCGGGAATTTATGAAATAACAGAAAATTTCATAGGAGAAATTATTCCCGAAATCCAATAAAATAAAATCACGACCAATCCTATTTGTCACACAATATATAAAACAATATAGGGGAACGTCATAACCACCATTTAATAGTAGCCCCTCCGACTAAGGGTCAAACCTCCAAGAGTCCCAATAGCATCCTCACGCTATGCCCGTACACGTCGACCACTGATAGGAGCATAAAATGCGACGTTCTTAATATGTTTTTACCCCCATTTATGCAATTCTTAACCCTTATTGTTGTAATATAGAGTCATTGAGTCGAGTCTGGAGTCTTTGGCAGAGTTGGTATGCAAATTGAGCTTAAAATGCAGAAACTGTCGGAAAATGTGAAGAGTTCTAGTTTGAGTAGGAAGCCTGTTTGGACTAGGAAACCTGTTAGATTAGGAATCTTTATTGTTCGTCGTTTCTGTAACATGTGAGGAAATTTTAGAATCCTGTTGGGACTAGGAAAAGTTCTGTTTAGGAAAGTCCTACTTGAACTGTGACTGTTATTCCATGACTTTCCTATTTTGATTTTCCTATTCTAGTAACTTTCTCGATCTAGTAAGTTCCGTGATGTGAATTGGAGACTTTCCTAATCTGATGATCTTATCTATTACATATATGTCTTTTTAAGACAATATTTGTCTAGATTAGGATAAGTTTATTACATGAATTAATTCTCTATTTCTTTTCTTTATTTTCAGAAATTGTGAGGAGATAAAGGAGGAGATAATGCAACCGATTTTTGGAGGATTTCATGGAGAGGAATAATTCAGAAATTCCACATATATTGCCGTGAGTTTTCAAAGAAGGGGTGATGGACTTGGATTCTTCAAGGCCAGCAAATGCAAGAGAGAAACAAGGATGAGTTATTGCCGAATGTGGACATGATTTCAAGCAAGGTTCAAGATAATATTGCTGAATTAATTCAAGATTAAATCAATAGATATTGTGAAGATTAATTCAGCCAATATTCAAGGGTTCGGCAACAACTTTGAAGAGAAAGACAAGGGCTGCATGTGGACTGAATTTGATGCTTGGTTCAAGATATTTTGCTGAATTAAGTTAATGATAATTGAAGCAAGTATTCAGCCATTGACCAAGGATATTCGGCAACAAATTTTAGAGAAGAAAAGGGAGACTTGCCGAACCCTAGAGAGAGGAGAATTCGGTTTTTGTTGAAGGGAATTGCCGAACCCTAATGCTCCCTTGCCTCTATAAATACCACATCATATTTTCTGAAAAATCATCTTCTCTTCCTAACTTTGAAGTAGCCAAACCTCTGCCGAAATTCCACCACAAAATCCCACAAAGAACTAAGCCAATTCCATCTCCACCACTCTTCCAAAAATTCAGTCCGTCCATCACCACTAATCCTCTTTGCCGATTCTCTACTCAAGGTTTCTCAAAGTGTGATTTTATCTTTTCTTATGGCTTTTATTCTTTTGTATCAATACAATATTTTGTCTATGAAATTTGTATGGATTCGTGGTTGTAATTTCGATTTTATGAATTATTCTTTGGATTTTCGGATTTCTGTTATGTGATTTGGTTGTCTCTTGGATTAATTTATGATCTATATATGTGATAACTTGAATTTGGGTTTTAAGGGCAGTAAGTATTTGCATGAATTTTTGGTTAAGTTTGGTTTATTTTCTGAATTCATATGCATATAAATTGATGCATGGGGCAGCCTTGATCATGGTTGTACCTTGTGTATTGGTTTCACTTGCCGAATACAATATGAGGTGGATTATAAACATAAAGTTGATTTACCTTGTATTGGTTCTAAGGGCTAGAGTAATTATGAAAATATACATGTCGATGTGAGATGAGGTGACGCCATACTTGCTAACATGTCTCCAATTCGACTTATTGTGCGTATGTGCTTTTTGTGTTTAATTTCTACGCGAAGTGTCTTTAAACCGATTAGTACAATGTTTAGGATTATACACGAAGTTAATTCTAAATACTTGTGAAGTTTTGAATGATTAGATGAACCGCGAAGGCTTTAATTAAATTGGAACTAAATAGGATCTAAAATTCAGTTTGAACTTGCTGCCCCTATTCCTTTATTTTATTTTGTTACATGTTTATAGAGTTTTGTGTTATGTGTTATTTGTGGAAGATGTTGATCAATTGTATATATTAATTTAGTTTTTATTTTCTTTATTTACGTAAAAAAATCAGTAGGTTATTTAGTTAAACACTCCAAACCCCCATTTAATCTGCAATACTTTATGTCATTGAAAGCCCTTAATTTCCCCGGATAGAACGATCCCTACTTGTCCTAACTACAATTGACACAAGAAGGGTATTATGTGTATGAAGTTGTTTTGCAGGTACTTTGTGCTTGGATTATAGCTCCATCAACTACCGAGCGTGAATCTGACCTATATGGTCAAGTCGTCACCTCGCGTGGGCTCAGGCGACTAAGCTAGCTAGCATCAATATATACATATATCCCGACCCTGATATGGTGAAAATCCGAAAACAAAACCGAAAGCACGTATCCCCTTATATATCAATCTGTACGGTCCCCGACCGTACATCTGAGGTTTATACATATAAATATAATTAAACACAAATACAGCCTCGTAGAAAATAAATGAAATCCACATATCTCACATGTCATAAATATCGAAACCAAGCAAAATCATATAATCCTCGGAAACCTCGTTTCCGAATAAATATCAATATAAATATAGATATCAATATGTCGAATTAATTGCCTTAATTCGTAAACCATTTGAAAATCGATCATAAAGAAATCATCAATTAAAACTAGATTATCGACCTTCGATAATTCACATCATTCTCAAAATAAAATATTGAATATAAATCCCAAAAGTATTTAAATGTTTATGCATGCATCAATTTGAAATAAAAGTCCACTAACAGTAATTAAACTTGTTGCCGAGTCGAGTCCTCCTCAAGTCGAGCTTCTCGTCGGTCTGCTAAAAGGAAATATTTAGAAAAACCCGAGCTCGAAAATTCAATTATAAATTAAATTCGAAGGGGTCTTCACTCAAACGAAACTCCCAAAATAATCAAACGCAATACTTCCCGAATAAGTATTGCCTGAAATTATTCAATATATTTCATTCTCGACCATTTAATCCTTTATTGGTCTAACCGTCGACAATTCCATTTAATCACCTAAACTCAGCTTTGACCACTATTTAAAACTGGTTAAAATCAGTCAAACAGTAACTTCTGAATTCCTATTTACCCTGTTTACTTTTACTGTTTTACTGTTACTGGGTTACTGTTTACCAATTACTATTTACCAATTACCATTTTACTTTTACTTTTTACCGTGAACCACTTCTGGCCGCCAGCAGCAGCGGCGCCGCTGCCACAGGCTCGCCACAGAAACCCAAAACCACCTCCAAACTCACCCAAAACGATCACCAACACCTCAGGACCTCAAATCTCCTACCTCCGCCGCCCAAAAGTATCGCCACTGCCGCACGTGGCGGCCGACGTGGCGGCCACAACCCCTCCTCACCTATACTTCTCCAATTTCCCACCAATTGCACTAAAATTTCAACCTAAATGAACCTAACCACCAATCTGAACCCAACACAATCTCAAATTCATCCAAGAACATCCAAAAACATCCAAAATCACAAACCCCCAAATCGGAACCACAAACCCTAGAAAATTCAATCTCCAATTTCTCCTTACATGTTGCAAAAGGGTTCAATTCCTTTGGGGAAAAGATTAAACGGGTCGAGTCCTTGCTTTTCCCCCCCGAAAACTCGCCGATCGGTGGCCGGAAGTGGGAGTTCCGGCCTCACTGCCCTCCACGGTTCTTGGCTTGAACCGGCCTAGCGGCAGCGCTTTGCGCCACGCAGCTACCACCAACAGAAAGAGAGAGAGAGAAGACGAGTCGTCCGGCACCGGTGGTGCGAAAATTGGTGACCGGATGGAGAAGTTGGGTGGTGGCAGTGGAGGAGGAGGCGTCGGGCAGAAGGAGGAAGAAGAGAGAAAGAAAAAGGAGAAAGAAAGAAAGAAAGAAAGAAAAAGGGAGAAAAGAGAAAGGTGTTTTTTTTCTTCCCAAAATGGAAACATTCTCTACCTATTTATATCGAACCCAAAATCCGACGAATTAAAATACGCAACCCAAACATTCGTTTTTAACGGATTCTACCTTACGACAAACGATTTCCGCTCAACCATAAAAATAAAACAATTTTCATGAGCGTAAAAAAAATTTAAATAAATTTACCAAGAAATTTAACAAGGTTCGGGGCGTATCAAATCTCCCCTCCTTATAAAATTTCGTCCCCGAAATTTACGTACCTGCTGAACCCAAGGACTACAAATTTCCGTCACAATGGTAGTTCTACTCTACTGAGGTACGACCTTTACTCTGAGGATTCAAATTTGTGAAAACCACCCACAAAAGCATGATGAATCACCAAGAAATTCATTTATCAACAAATCTTGTATAAATAGATTATATATACACTGTAAATAGTAAGAACAAATCAAGAATAGACTCATATTTTTTTTTTTTAAACTGAGGTAAGACATAGGTCAAATTTTTAGAAGAACTTGAAATGTCTCCTCTCATAAGAGATTAAAAATTTGGCAACAGGTAACTCTTTCAAAATAACTCTTTTCTGTCAGGGAAAATTAGACACTCCAATATTTTTTGAAATACACTTGCCCTGAAAACCAGAACATAGATGCATACGAATAATGATGATTGACGGCAAAACATCTTCAAATCAACTACTCAATAGGGACTAAACGATATGGAGTAAATAAGAGCCTGCAAGAATATACTTCGCCAGAAACTGCTCGGAAATATCAAAACTTGTTTACAATAGGTAGTAAGATCAACACGGTTACTGTAAAACAAGTTAACTAGTCAAAATGTTACTAAATCAATTGGACAAAAGCCTACTTTAAGACTGGAGAAAGGAAAGTTTATCAACTGTCAACTTTTTATAAACAAACCTGAACATGCAATAGATATATATATATATATATATATATATATATATATATATATATATATATATATAAGTTCTCTGTTGAAAAAAATTTGCAACAAGAGAACATACAATAAGGAGGGATATTCATAGAATTTCTTTGTGGAAACTTGAAAAATTCTGGCTATTGCAGGTCAAAAGTTAATCCCCATAAAACAAGGCAAAAGCAGTCGTTTAGCTGAAATCAATTAATATAGCTGAAAAATAGAATTTCACATAACAAATACGTTTGAGGACAAAGCAATTTGATAAACCTATAGATGAGCTAACGTATTTAAAACACTTAATACAAATTCGAATTCATAAATCCAGGAGTAAGAGAATAACCAAAAAAAAGAATTAAGTTTAACTAGTGTACATAGGAATAGACACTGAGACTGACACCAAAGTATGAGAAATCAGTTCTCTAAAAGAAGCTGTGTTTTACACTTCACGCAACTGGGTAAAACTTGACTCTCAGTACAACCACACACACATATGTATAAACACGTGCAAAGTTCATAAATAGTAAACGAGAAAGAAAAGGACTTTTAGTTTCAAACAAGTCCAAGAGTTTAAGACTTTGTTGTGTTAGCAGTTAAGAATTCTACAAATACTGTTCATAACCATTACAATCCGCCCGCACCAGGAGCTTCCTTGGGGAAAAATTTGGGTCATTGTGCCCATCACATAGCATGCTCATGGGTCAATGCGCCCAAGGTTTCACAGTCTTATTCCAACCTACATACTTTCCATTTCCGTTTCCAAAGATAAACAATTCCAAGTTTCTGAAACTTTAAACTCAAAGAACAATTTAGTCATTTCGTGTGATTTAAACTTTGAAAACTTTACATGCAAAAGCTTCATTTATCAAAGGAAGACAAACAACCTTTGCCAAACAAATCTCATTTTAAAACAACTTTTAATACTCAAAACTGAAACATGGATAACCATTGAGTTGGTAAAACAATTCAGTAACTTCTTAAGGACAATAGTACTGAATATAACCAACTAACTAATGAATTCCCTCTCAGGAAGACAAAACCCCGTATAAATTAAAACAATTTACCCCTACTTAACTAAACTCCCAAATAAAATAATTTAAAACAATTCATATCATTTTCTTTGTCAGGAAATATAACTTTAGTTGTTCAAATACTCTTATAAAATCAACACGATAAGTATACACTTGAACTTGAAATTTACAGTACTTGCTTAACTTGAAATATAACATGACCCTGACAAAGAATGTACAAATACAAGGCAATCAAATTGATAAAAGTCAGGGTCAACTAAGTTCCAATAAAAACTGAACACGAAAACGATAAAAGC
Source organism: Potentilla sterilis (assembly GCA_963682095.1). Lineage (NCBI taxonomy): Eukaryota > Viridiplantae > Streptophyta > Magnoliopsida > Rosales > Rosaceae > Potentilla > Potentilla sterilis. Next base: position 23,662,699 of record OY821763.1, on the reverse strand, counting down.
ATATATCCATAGTTTCAAGTCTCAAAATAGAAATATAGATAAGACAATTAACAAAGATCATGTAAGACTCAAATTGGTGCAACCATGACGAGTTTATGTAGAATGCTGAAACAATTTAGATGGATAATCTGATATAGGGAATATTAATGAAATACCAACCTTTGATAAGCAAATCTGGACATTTTTGAAGAAAACCAGTACCAAAGTAATATTAGAAATAAGAATACTTAAATATTAGACTGGCTCCAAAAATTGACTGAGCTTTCGTTCGTCAACGGATAAATTAAAAACTTTCCAGATTCATAGTAAACACATTAAAAGGAGAAATACTAAATTCCCATACAATTTGAAATTCAAGAAGTGAGACAAAAATTTGACACACAGACTGAAAATGTCAAGTTTCAAAAGAATATAGTAGCAACAAGTACTTGGAAATTTTCACCAAAAATTCTTTGTAAGTCCAATTGTCACGAAATCAATTCTAAAATGGCCATTAGGAAGTATAGTTTCACACTTAAAAGACCCAAAATTAATTCGCACAATTGATCATTCAAAATGGATTAGAAATCAAGGAGGTTTAATGAAAATTCTTGGAACATATCAAAATACAGACCCATCTTCGAACAACCACCGAATATTTATTTTTCATCGAATTTAACTAAAATTTCCCAGGTCAAAAGTTAACAATTAGAGGATCAACATATCTAAATTTCAGGAAATTTGGGTATCAATGTGATAAGCAAAGGATATTTCAAAATGGCTGTGCAGAAAAACTTAGATTCTGCAGAATCTCATAAATAAAATTTTACCCATGAACAACAATAGAGACTAAACATACTTAAAGAAATTTTTAGTAAAACAAGTAAACGGTAGAACTTTGCCTTTACGAAACTTTACAAGTGGAAGTTATTCCAGTACTTGATAAAAGACCGCTAATAGACAAAAACACTCAGAGATCCTTTTATACAAATGAGAGTCAATAAGTCATAATTCACGAAGAAGAGGATACCTTAGGATGAAAAGGATCATGTTCAATGCATATTCATACTCTGTTTAAAGGGAAAAATAATTGAAATTAATGGGCTTTTATTCATGTTGTAAAAATTCCCAACAGAGTATAATTTAAAACCAAATGCTCAAGTCTCACAATGAATCAAACAAAATTTAAAATAGGTACTTGCATATTAAAAACTGCACCACTGCTTAAAAGAGAATGTTCCTCAAGAAACACAGCAAATGGGCCTTTGTGTTTGCCAGTTTCAGTATACCTACCATAAAATTTTCCTCCCCTATCTGATCTCACAGTTTTTATTTTCATGCCTAATTGAAGTTCAACTTCAGCTTTGAAAACCTTAAAAGCTTCTATAGACTGTGATTTTTCAGATAGTAACTGAATGTGACAAAAACGTGAGAAATCATCTATAAATGTAATGAAGTAGACGTTTCCACAGATAGTTTTATGACTTATAGGTCCACAAATGTCTGTATGAATTAACTCTAATAGACTAGTAGCTCTATATGCACCCTTTCTGTTTAAATTAGTCATCTTCCCTTATAACATTCCACACATTCATTCAAGTCAGAGAAATCTAATTCTTGTAACATTTTGTTCTTAACAAGAGTTTTTAATCTTTCTTTTGATATATGGCCTAATCTTCTATGCCATAAATAGGCTTACTTATCATTAATCATGGTTCTTTTAACACCAGAAACAGTGTTATTACTAGAAGCAGCATTTAAACTTGAATTCTCAATAGAATAAACTGTAGGAGAATTTTCAATGCTACATTGTATCTGTAAATATCTATTCAAACGCAAAGCAGAACCAACACATAATGAATCTTTAATAAACTTTATTCCATTAATGTCATAAAGAAAACTATAGCCAAACTGAACCAATAGATCCCAAGAGATTAAGTTTCTCTTCATTGTGGGTACAAATTAAACATTATCCAGAAAAAGAAAATTCCCTAAACTTAGACATAAAACTAAGCTGCCTATGGCCTTCACTGAGACTTTCATCCCATTGCCTACTCGAATGTGAGCTTCATCACTTCTTGGTTTCTTCCTGTTTGTGAAGCCCTGCAACTATGTGTAAGGGAGAGCCAGAATCAAGCCAAAAGGTATTTGGCTCTATATTTATTAAATCAACTTCTAGAAAATAAAGAGATGGTAAATTAAAAATTTTAGACAGGTTTAGGTTCTCACCCTTCTTAATCATCTAAGCCTTAAAGCCACTGCAATCATTCTTCTTATGGCCAGGCTTCTTACAGAAATAGCACTTGAACTTGAATGTTCCAGTGTTGGATGTCCCTGCCCCCTTAGCTGAATGAGGCTTAAAGTTGGTCCTTTTAGCTCCTAGGTTCTTCTTCCACTTGTTCTTGCCTACCATATTGACTGTTGCTTCCGGATTGGAAGCCTTAATGACACCATAAGTTGGATCATCAGCTTTAATTCTAGTCTCTTCTTCAGTTGCTATAGTGAGGAGTTCATTAAGTCCCCACTTTTCTTTTTGAGCATAGTAGCTCGACTTAAGCTGATTAAAACTTGGAGGAAGAGAATGAAGTGCAGTATTCAGCACATACTCATCAGGGAGAATCAGATTGAGATTCTTAGGTCTGTTTACTATATTCTCAATCTTCAGAATATGATCCCTGACCCCTCCTACACCATTATACTTAAGGGTGCTTAACTTCAGAGATAAAGTGGATGACTCAGACTTGTCAGTCTTCTTAAATTTTTCTTTTACATACTCTAGCAAGTCATATGCATACTCCATCTCTGGAATTGATCCAGCTATAGTCTCAATCATGGTGCCTCTAGCTATATTTCTACAGATATCATTCTTCCTATGCCAAGACCTCTCATACTCATAAGCTTCAGAGAACTGATCTCTGTCACATTCTTCTATGTGTGGTGGTACATGGGTTCTGAGACAATCATCTAACTCATGGTTGAGTGAAAAATACATGTCTAGCTGCCTCCTCCATGCTATGTAATTGGAACCAGTCAAAAGCTCAATCTGGTTAAGAATGACCACTTGGACACCTAAAGAGCAAACAAAAGATTTTCAATTATCATTCTTGTTACTGTATTTATTTTTTTGTAAAGTCTAAGGTTTTGTTAAGTGTCTTCTGTGTTTTTAATGAAATCCATCAAGTAAAAGCAATCACACAAACACAGAATGTTCAAAACAAACACAAAAACCAAAATCCTACTTCACAAATCAATCACAATATCCCAACTGTAATACATGCTTAACTACACTTATATAGCAGTAGATTAAACATAACTAAAGTTTCTGAATCCACAAACCACAGTAATTAAACTCAAGTTTTATAAAAGAAGCAGTCAACACCTATATGGCAGAAGAAAAGCTTCAAGCATAACCAAATATGAGATTAGAAACCATGTATGCAGCTGTTCTAATTCTTAAGCAATGCATTGATACTTCTATGGAAGACAAAATATGCATATTTTAAAAATCTAGTAACACAAGTTTTCAAGTTTTTATGCTTAATTGATCGTCTGCAATCATGAAAAGTTTTGCTATGTGCAATATACAATTCACAAAAGCAGAAAACCAAAAACTCAAGGAATTTCTTTATGTTCTTACTGAAATCAAGTTGAACCAAATCTTGATAAAACCAATCCTTTCTTCTGTAAATTTCTTGTTATGATGAGAATTAAAACATGGGAGACTAAATCATACAATAACCAAAAGAAAATTTTACATATTTTATGCAGAAAGCTTAAGTCAATCCAGATGTCAAAATTTTCAATTCATCAATTGACATACCTTAGCCTCTGCTACAGCGCTATATGGTTAGTTAAAGCAAACAACAATACCAAATACAGCACACAAGTCCAATCATAGCAATCAAGAACATACACAGAGAATCATGCAAAAAATCCCAAATTTCTTCCGGTCCCCATCTAACTTAACCTAATTTGCACGCCGGGGATGCTTCTAGGGTTCTCTAATTGTTCTTAATCTAACCTGAATTGTGAGCTTCGGGTTTAGAATCTCATCGACTTCATAAACGAAATCTCGCGCCTTCTTCCCAGCCAAAAACCAGAACCCAGAAAAGTAGTCGTTGTAAACAACGACTAGTTCTTGATCTCTATGCAGAGGTTTTCGGGTCGGGTCGTAGACCGGGTAGCACGGCTCACAGGCCCAAGCTTCGATTTTCTGAATGGGTCAGCTTGGCTGGCCCGTTTTCTGAAATTTTTATTTTTTTTTTGTTGCGAAAAAAGGTTTTATTAAACATTTTTGTAAAAAACCCTGAATACTGAATTTGATTTTCTTAATCGATTTACATGCAAGGTTCATTAGGCTCTGATACCAATTAAAAGATCAAAAATCAAATAATCCTTTAATACTTAAATTGAACATAACCATGTAAACACAAATCAAAAGAAAAGATCAGAATATACCTGCTGCATTGAAACTGATTGCCATTGCTTGTAGCACAAGTAACTCCGGTCTTCAAGCTTTAGTCTTCTGAATATCTCTCACAGTTGCTCTATATGGGATAGAATACTGTATGCTTTAGTGATGATATCAGGGACTAATGCTCATGTATATATAGTGATCAACTAGTGCCTTGCCCATTAAAGAGTCCTAGTTGATCTCAATATAGTTTCTTTATTGTCATGAGATTCATATCAGATTCTGTATTGGATTCTTACTCAATATATTGATTATATGTTTATCAATATATCACAAAGATTACATTCCTTATTCAACTCTTATTAACTAGATAATGTTTAATCAATTGCTTAATACTCAAGACATTGAATTAGTGTACAAGTCCATTATATTCTTTCACTACCATGTTAGCAGCTCATCGTTGTACGCATGTCTACCATGAGGAAACCTATTCTAGACCAGTTAAGAGAGCCACTGCTAATAGCCTCTACTACTACGTAATTGGCAATCAGACTCAATAATCAAAGGATGCATGATAGGAGCATAATATGCGATGTTCTTAATGTGTTTTACCCCCATTTATGCAATGTTTAACCCTTATTGTTGTATTATAGAGTCATCGAGTCGAGTCATGAGTGTTTGGTAGAGTTGGTTGTGAAAAGAGCTTAAAACGTGAAAAAAAAAGAAAAAAAAAAAGTGGATTTCTTGAAGAATCCTAATTGAACTAGGAATCCTAATCAAATTAGGAGTCTAAAATATTTCGACGTTTCTAAAACGACGAAGTTGCAAAGAGTTTGATTGAAATTAGGAAACCTTATTCGAGTAGGAAACTAAGTTGAATGAGGAGTTCTAATGAAAGAAAGAATCCTTATTGAATCAGGACTTGTTCGTAGAATAAATTGTGCTACACTTTATCTTCTCTTATTTTCAGGAATTAAAGAGGAGATAATTGAAAGAAATCTCAGCAATTATTCAAGGAATGAATCGGAATTAAATGAAATTCATGCCGTGCACATGATTTCAGAAAATTATAGAGGAAAAATGCAAGTGTGCCGAGCACATGAACAAGTCTTGCGAATCAAGAAACAAGGAGCATGCCAAACATGTGCATGAGGGAGTCTTGCACAACAAGACAAATCAAGAAGCACGGCAAAGAAAAAAAGCCGAATTAAAGAAGAAGATTGTTGCCGAATTACATAAGGAATTCCAAGCCGAATGTGGACTCAATTTCACACCAAGTTCAAAGAGGGAATTGCCGAATTTAATATAGGATTAAAGGAAGAATTATTTGAAGATTAATTCAGCAATTATCAAGAGGATTTCGGTAACAAAGAAAGAAAAAGAAGAGTCTTGCCTTGCAAGAAAAAAGTAAAGAGAGTTCGGCAACAACTCTTTGTGCTGAACCCTATCACCTTTGCCGAAACCCTAGTATCCCTTGCCTCTATATATAGGGCGCGGCTGCTCCTAGAAAATCATCTCTTCTCTTACACTTTCACAAGTCTAAACTCTGCCGAATTACCACCACAAATACCAAAGAAAATACAGCCGAATCCCTTCATCACCACCATATCGAAATCGCATCTTCATCACCACCGAATCTACCTTTGCCGAACTCCATTTAAGGTTTCTACAAAGTGTGATTCACTCTTCTCTCATGGTTTTATATTTTATTTGTAATTACAATACTTTGTCTATGAAGATTGTATGTATTTGTGGATGTTTATTTGGTTTTATTAGTTCAGTTTTGAATTTTCGCAAGTGATTATCTAATTTTCGGATTATGTTCTTGATGTTTAACGATTTTAATCAGGGTTTATAATTTAGTTGAATTCACATGTGTTCTTGGTTTTATTTTGGTTTATTTTCTGAATTCATATGCATATAAATCGATGCATGAGGGCAGCCTTGATCATGTTCGAACCTTGTGTATTGGTTTCACTTGCCGAATATAACATGAGATGAATTATGTGCGAAGTTGATTCACCTTGTGTTAGTTCTTTAGGCTAGAGTAATTTTGAAAATTTAGATATCGATGTGAGATGAGGTGACACCATACTTGCTAATATGTTTCCAATTCGACTCATTGTGCTGATGTGTTTCTTGGTTTAATTTCTACGCGAAGTGTCTTTAAACTAATTAGCACTATGTTTAGGATTATGCGTGAAGCTAGTTCTAAATAATTAAGGAGTTTTACTAATTAGATAAACCGCGAATGCTCTAATTAAATTGGAACTAAAACTAATCTTGAATACTTGCCGTTTGTTATGTTTTTACCTTGTGCAAAATTGTTACATATTATGTGAGTTTTGTGTCTAGTGTTATGTGTGAGAGATGATGATCATATGTATATATTAATTTAATTTTTATTTTCGTAAAATTCAGTAGTTATTAGATACAATTTTCAATCCCCCTTATAATTTTGTAATACTTCATGAGATTAAATGCCCTTGATTTCCCTGGATAGAACGATCTCTACTTGTCTTATACTACTATCGACACAAGAAGCGTAATATATGTATGAAGTTGTTTTCCAGGTACAATGTGCTTGAGAATAATTCTATCAATTTTTGGCGCCGTTACCGGGGAAATTATAACTATTTGATTCATGATGTGTTACTTTGTAGCATTGTATAAATTTCGGATTTGTATAATTTTCTTAGTTTCGGTTTTGTATAAATTTTAGGTTTCGGTTTGTAATAGTAATTAGGGTTTTCGTTTTGGTTTTTATAATTGTTGCCGAATATTTGATATAATATGTGATGTATGTGTGTAGCACTTAAATAAATTGCTAGGAAGTTAAAGATTTATTTATGTTGAGCTTATTGTAGGTTCTAAAGTGAAAGGAATAGGTGAAGTCCCTTTTGTTAATATTATCTATAACCCTCTATTTGTACCTTATTAAAGTCACTTGGGGTTGAGGGCGGATTTTATTAACACTTGGAGAACTGTCTAACACGTGGTTATTCTTAACTGAGTAAGGGGCATAAAGGTTCGCCTATTAGTTCGTTTGTCTTTAATTTGGTATCAAGGTTTGTTTAACTAGATCTCAAGGCCCACAGACTGACGTTCCTTCTCAGTGAGGGAGTCGATAGGGAATTCGCTCTCCGTGGTTACCAACAACGAGTCTTGCCTTGATCCATCTTAGAAACTTTCGTTCGAGCCTTCCGAAAACACGGAATAGTCATGTCTAGACGACAATACTTAGTCCGCACGTCCACCTTACTTTAGAACTTAGAAAATAACTTTGCATAAATAGATTTATATAGCTTCACAAATAAAAGATGGCTTTAAATTTTGAGGTATATCGGATAAAAGCATGATACTACCTTGGGTTATTTCAGCCCATTGCACCGTTATCTCATCTGCTCCACGTACCTTGAATATTAAAAGTTGTGTGAATAAAAGCAATTAGACTCTAAGAGTTCAACATATTTGATATACTATGCATTCGGAAATTATGAAAAATGTGAAACAAATTCTTGTTTATATTTGAGACAAATCCTTGTTCTATACTTGTAAATTTTGTGTGACTTATATTTGTAATTCTTTTGTGATTTATACTTTAATACGTGAGCTTTATACTTGTAGATTTATTGAAGTTTTCGTTAACTTTATGTTGAAAATACTACTAACTCATACAACTAACACTTAATTCTAACCATACTTTTAACATTCTCATACTTATTTTTCTTTTTAATTTTTAGTTTATTAACGACTTGATCTTCACAATTCTCAGGTACATGAATGTCCATCATCCCAGGTTGGTCTCAAGAGATTGAAGATCGCTTGAACAGAATTTGTGGAGAGAGAGACGAGCAATCATCACCGAGCACACCACTATTTGAGCACCAATTCGTGTCCCCTACTTCATCACTCTTTGATCGTGACGTTGTAGCTCCACCATCACCATTTCCATCCAACGTTTCGTGTGAACTTAACCCTTTGTTCCACGAAGATCCGGAGTTTGAGCTACTTACAAGTCCATTCCCAATAACTTTGAATTTCGACTTACCTGATCCACCACCACAAATGGGATCGATCAGAGAACAGAATGAACACGTCACGGGTGAGGGCATGGCACCTTCCAACATCACCTATCCACCAGTTGCAACCGGCAAGTCAGATGACTTTGAGCTTAAGAGTAGATTTTTGCATCAATTGCCGAAATTCCATGGTCTTTCAGGAGAAGAGCCGAACTCACACTTGCAACTATTCTAATTCATTTGTGAGACTTTGTGTCCTAGAGGAGCTGATATTCAACATGTGAAGATGAGAGCTTTCCATTTTCACTAGAGGACAAGGCAAGGAATTGGTTGTTCAAATTCCATCAGGTCGTATTGTCTCTTGGAACACCATGGTAAACGAATTCCTACTCAAGTACTTTCCAGCATCAAGAGTGACTCAACTGAGGAGTTATATAACTGGAATCAAGCAAGCACATGATGAGCCATTCTATGAGTACTATGAACGTTTCAATACGCTTGTTTCTTCTTGTCCAACTCATGGCATTCGCCAAGGTCTCCTATTGCAATACTTCTATGAGGGGATGCGTAACTTGGACAAGGAATTTCTTGATTCAGCTGCTAGAGGATCTTTCTTGGAGAAGACGAATGAGGAAGCTACTACACTATTGGAGACACGAGCCTTAAATAATCAGCAATTTGGGTCTCAAACTCGCACAAAACAAGTGCATGAGACAAGGGCTAATCCGGCATTGGAAGAGAAGGTTGACAAGCTCTCCAACATGATGGCGCAATTGATGAAGCAATAAAGAGCCCAAGTGTGTGGGGTATGTGCCGAGGGACACCCTACAAATCAATGCCCACAAATGGGAAGTGAAAGCTTTGAGGAAGTAAATGCTTTGGGATACCAAGGAGGAGGCTACCAAAATAACTTCAACCCAAGGTGGCGTGATCACCCCAACTTTAGGTGGTCCAACAATGACAACATGTTCAAGCCCAATGTGCCACCAAATGCCATGCCATTTCAACCAAGGACATATGTACCCTTCTAAAGGCCACAAGCTCCATACGTTCCACATAATCAAGGTGTGTCTAATGCACCTAACTTTGATGAGATAATGAATTCTCTAGCTATGGGGCAAAGTCAGTTGAACGCCTTCACACAAACCTTGTTGGTGGGGCAGCAAACCAATGCTAAGGACATAACCGAGCTCAAAAATCAAATGGGGCAAGTTGTGGACTTCACGGGACAATTCAATGAACAAGGGAGGCTGCCCTCCAATGTGATCAAGAACCCTAAGAAGGAGCAAGCACAAGCTATAACCACAAGGAGTGGTAAAATTCTTGAAGTGTCGGCACCAAGGGTCCCTAAAAAGAAAGGGGCTGCCCTAGATGAAGAAGAGAATGTTGGTGATGCACACGGCAAGGACAAGGCCGAGAAAGGTAAGGTAAGCAAGGAGGATCTCGAAATAATGAGAAAAAGAGACCTTGAGAAAGATCCAGCTACCTCAACAAAGGAGGCACCTAAGATAAATGATTCTACCTCTAATGGTTTAGTTAAAACTAACCAATCTAGGTGTCTACTTTTTCCCTCTAGATTTGCTAAGTCGAAAAAGGAGAAATCAGATGAGGAAGTGCTTGACATTTTTCGCAAGGTGGAGGTGAACATACCATTGCTAGAATGCATCAAGCAAATACCACAGTATGCCAAGTTTTTTAAGGAGCTATGTACCACAAGGAGACATACACTTGAGGAGCAAGTGGTGAAGATGAGTGAGACAGTTTCGGCTGTCATCCAAAGAAAGCTACCTCCTAAAATGAAAGACCCAGGCAATTTTACAGTGCCTTGTATAATTGGACAATCTCTTTTTAATAATGTTATGCTAGACTTAGGGGCTTCAATTAATGTGATGCCTTATAATGTTTATAAGTCCCTAAGTCTAGGGGAATTGAAGAAAGACAATGTGATTATACAATTGGCTGAGAGGTCTAACAAATATCTTGAGGGATATGTTGAGGATGTTCTTGTGCAGGTTAATAATCTGATATTTCCTGCAGATTTCTATGTACTTCACATGGAAGAATCACCCCTTAATTTCACTCAACTATTGTTGGGGCGACCATTTATGAGAACAGTAAGAACTAAGATAGACGTCGCTGAAGGAAATCTCACCATGGAATTTGATGGTGAAGTGATTAGCTTCAATGTGTTTGAAGCAATGAGGTATCCAGTTTCTGATCTTAAACCATGGTATGCTATTGATGTTGTTGATTCTTGTGCACATGTTTTATCAGAGACTTTGGATCAATAGCAACGAGCTATTGAGATGGGGGCCGGAATTGACCAAAAAGGGAAGAGAACTTCAAAGGAAGCACGGTTCGAACTTGAGCCGTGTATTGCACAAGTTTTTGCTGAGCTAGAGCCAACACCCCATTTCAGGTATAACAAATTCATGTCAATTCCCATTTCCACTAATAAAATTCTACCATCTGTGGAATAGGCCCCAATATTAGAGCTTAAGGCTCTACCTGATCATTTGAAGTACGTATACTTGGGAAACGATGACACTTTACTAGTTATTCTGTCATCAAAGCTGAGCGAGCAGCAAGAGAAGAAGTTGATTGACGTGCTTAAAAGGAACAAGACCGCCATTGGTTGGACCTTGGCGGATATCAAGGGCATAAGCCCTACTACTTGTGTTCACAGGATTTTGTTGGAGGAATGAGCCAAGCCTACTAGGGAGGGTCAGAGACGTTTACACCCCCCTATGATGAAGATTGTGAAGGACAAGGTAATTAAATTGCTTGATTGTGGCGTTATATATCCTATCTCGAATAGCCAATGGATATCACCCGTCCAAGTTGTACCCAAGAAGAGTGGAGTCATAGTTGTGAAGAATGACAAGGATGAACTCGTGCCACAACGATTGGTAACAGGTCATAGGATGTGTATCGATTACAGGAAGTTGAATGCTACTACACGCAAAGATCACTTGCCTTTACCTTTCATGGACAAAATGTTAGACAGACTATCCGGCTTAGAACGATCCCTACTTATGTCTATACTACTAACGATTGTAGGGATTGCTTGATGCTCGCTTAGGCGACACTCGTCACGTCTCATGCACTTTCTCATTCCTCGGCACATTACTTCGTGCCATACCAAATTGTTTGTTGTTCAATGCACGAACCTCCAACAAACTTCTTGCCGTTCCGGCATTCAATTCCAAGAAACTTCCTCCCGCGGCTGAATCAAGAAACTCTCTCTCCATAACACGCAATCCCTCATAGAAATATTGCAACAAGAGTCCATCGCTAATGCCATGCGACGGACACAAAGAAACTAGGGACTTGAACGTCTTGTAATAATCAAAGAAAGTCTCATCTCCGGCTTGCTTCACACTTGTTATCTGCTTCCTCAAATCCGTGATACGTGAAGCGGGAAAATACTTGAGCAAAAACTCATCCATCATTGAATTCCATGAAACAATGCGACCACTAGGCACCTCAAACAACCACTCCTTCGCTTGATATTCCAATGAGAACGGAAAAGCTTTCATCTTGAAGTGTTGCAAATCAGTCCCTCTTGGACACATAGACTCAGTGGTAAAGTTAAACCATTGCAAGTGCTTGTTGGGATCCTCACTTGGCATTCCATAAAAAGACTTCAACTTGTGGAGGAATCCACTCCTCAATTCAATCTCTCCGGTCTTGTCCGACTCCAAAGGAGGGTAAGTGATAAAAAGGAGCTACCCCTCGTCCGGCAACATGTCCATTCTGTGCTCTGATCGAAGTCATTCTCTCTTCCTCTTCTACTGATTCGGCAAAACACACAAACTCGGGGTTCTCTAAATCACAAGTTGACGATATTACTGATGGAGGGCTCGGCAAAGATGTGGCCGAGCTAGGTGGTGTGGACAACGGCGTTGGTGAGCTCGGTGGTGAAGATGGTTCGGACGGCTCGGATGGTGGTAATGGCACAAACAACGCGATAGCGAGCTCTTGATTCAAACGTTGTAAACGGCCTTGATGATTTCGTGTCCAAATATTAGCTTCGGACATGCACTTTTCTGAAATTTGCAACGTTTTAACAAGTTAGAACTTCGTAAAGAAATAGAATGCAAGAATATACATGATTACAAGCCACGGCTTTGGCGATTACAAAACATATTTCAAACAATGGTACACAAACAAGATCGGCAACAAGAACTATACAATCGGCAATGGTAGAGAATAAAAATGTCCATGATCATGTAATCTCTAAGTCTAATTTCTTTTAAAAAAAATTTCTAACTCTCGAAGTATGTGGAGCAGAGGAGATAACGGTGCAATGGACTGATACAGCCCCCGGTAGTATCATGCTTTACCCGATATACCTCAAGAGTTCGAACCACACAAATATGTTTTATCTTTTGAAGAAAATAGATCACATATGTCAAGTTATCTTCTAGCGTCTAAAGTGAGGTGATGCTTCGGCCCAAGCTATCGACTAGTTCGAGCGTGTTTTACTTTTCAAAGGCGGTGTTGTTAAGATTCACGGAGGGCGAACCCCCTACAGGAACCAGGCAGGACTCGTTGTTGGTCACCACGGGGAGCGAACTCCCTATCGACTCACTCACCGAGAATGAACATCAGTCTGTGGGCCTTGAGATCCAGTTAAACAAACCTGAGAACCATATCAATGAAACTAACTTGCCTCATACTTTGTAAAACAAACTCGGGTCACTAGCGGTCTACAAGTGTTGATCATAGCCGCCCTCAACCTCATAAAAATGGGTCTTCTAAGTTATCGCTCGTCTGCGTGGGGGGGACGTATCCCACGTTTCCTAGTCTACATAAAAGACGGATCTAACAAGGCATCATTCGTATGAAGGGTTAAGGCTAAGACCAACAAAAGCGGCTTCTCCCTACATGTTACACTTTAGAAACAACGATAAACTCAAACATACATAACACTATCAACTTCCTAGAAATTAAACTAAGTTATTACAAACATACATTCTTTATATATCATGCAACTTCCAAAATTTAAACTCTACATGCCGAAGCATATTTCTACTTTACAAAATCCCAAACTAAAATCGAAAATTACAACTTTACAAATTTACAACAAAAATTCCCAGCAATATTATATACAAAACAATCACATAAATCAAGCTTCTATAATCCCCGGCAACGGCGCCAAAAATTGACGAGTCGCCGAAGCGAGCATCAAGCAATAATAACCCTACAATCGTTAGTAGTATAGAATAAGTAGGGATCGTTCTAGCCGGGGATTAAGGGTACCTGAAACATGAGATTGTTAACACAAAATATTCACAAACACATATGCACACAATTGTCACACTTATATACATATATACATATTCACACCAAATTATGGGGGATAAAAGGCTTGGCAGCAAAGCTGCCTCTAAATTCCTAGACATGAATTTAAGAAATGAAATTAAATCCTAAGTTACTATATACAAGGTTGGTTGACATCTTTCACACAAAGCACTCCACACTCAACTCTTTAACAAATAAGATTCGCACACAAGAAAGTAAGGAACAAGTATTTAGCATGCATTGAACTTAAACAAGTTTCGACCTACAACTAGAACGTTTCCGATTTTTACCTAGTTGAGAGACTTTCTAATGTTTTAAGATCGAGCTTTCGCGAGGTGATCCTAAAAGTTATGCTACCGTTATACAACTCGTAACATTGAAGCAGAAAAGTCTATAGTCGAAGACAAGCAAACAAGTAAGGTCGTCAATCTTCTTATTTAACATGCAAGTCCTAAGGTTAACCACTCTAGGTGAGCACAACAAATCAAAGTGATCATACGTCTACTTAGTTCATTATAACTCAAGCAAATTAAACCTAATACCTAGATCATGTTCAAAGACAACACTAAGTATCGATTATAAGCCCTCACCTTAGTTCTAACCGGTTTAAATTCTCAATATGCATCAATAACACTGTCCTAATTATCTAAGTGTATTCATCTTACAAGTTTTATAGTACAAATTAATATGCAAATTCATTGTTGCCGAAACTTAAACCTAAATCTAAGCATCGAATTCAACAACTCATTAACATAAAAAATATAAAACCAATCTCCAATTCGGTTCATACATAGACATATAATCCAAAACCAAAAATACATGCAAGTTTCATAGACAAAACTGAACATAACTACATAAACTTTACTAAACCGAGAGAAGGGAGTGGATCACACTTTTGTAGACACCTTGATGACTTCGACTCGTGTGGATCCGGCGGAAGATGGATGATGTATGGAGGCTGCTCGGCAAAGGGCTGTGTCGGCAGACAAAGGTTCCAAGTTTCGGCAGAAACTTGGGTGAAGGAGGGGGGTGATTTTCGGCTAGGGTTTATGTAGGATCTTTGGGGAGAATTTGGTAGAGCTTTGGCTTTGTGTTTTAGCAAAAGATGTGACACTTTTCTTCATGGTGCCGGCCTCTATATATAGGAGAAAGGCTGTGAAGTTTGGGACTTTTCCTTGTTCAAAACGGGATAGAAATCTTCAATAAATAAGGTTTCCAAATCCGAGTTGGAATAGGCTTTTCTCTTCTTATTGAACAAAGAAACTCTTGCTTGGCCGGCTTATGATTTCTTCTTGGTCGTTGCAAAGCTCTTTGGAATGATTTGGCACGCTTGCAGCCGCTTGAAGACATTACCGGAAATTCCTCTCTGGTCGCGAGTACAGACTTTGCTAGTATCGGGTACTGGTGAGGCTTCTTGGTGGCGAGTCTGGTGCTGGCGAGTATAGGCTTCTGGCGGGTAGCGCGAACATGCATGCTGGCGTGCGCGGATGATTGGCGAGCGGATATGTGCAAGCTGGCGAGCTAGTGTTGGCGGCTGATCTTCTGGCGAGCAAGGTTGTTTGGCGAACAAACAAGGGCTTGGCGAGCAAGGTTGTTGGCGAGCGAACAAGGGCTTGGCGAGCGAGCTCTGGCGAGCATAAGCGAAGCTAATTTTCTTCCTTCTTCTCAGCAGATCTGACCATTGTGACTTTAACCGAATATTACTTTTTCCTCACTGCTCCGATTGATCTGTATTTTTGACACAAAACTCTTTAGCAAGCCAAAAAAATGCATACCAAATTTCAGCAAATTTGGAAAAGGATAGGTCACAATTCATTCATCTCATAATCACGAAAAAGACACATTTTGCACTATTTTTCAGAATTCTATAAACTTAGTCATTTTTCGGATTCTAAAGCATATTTTATCAAAACTCTACCAAAATGACACTGAACTATATTATGACTCAATCTTAGATAAATAAGGGTTAAACAAAGCATAAATGAGGGCGTAAACACATTAATATCGTCGCACATTGTGCTCCTATCAACTACCCCACACTTATCCTTTGCTAGTCCCTTAGCAAACTAAATTAAACTAAGACTCAAACTACTATTGCCCCTAACAATTTGTCTCAGGCTCGTATGTACACATAGCTTTCAAGTTAATGCATGAGAATGCTAGGCACGAAAATTCCGAGCTTCATGAACATGTAACATCAATAAAAACATATACGAGCAAAAGTAAGCATGTAGACATGTAAAGCTAATTCACTCCACCTCACTAGGCATACTCTCTTCTTTTCTCTCGAAGCATGGTTATTCACACAAAAGTATATGCAAGTGAAAAATAATGTATTACGAAGAGTAACTTGCATATGTCAAAGAAACAAAAGCACTTTGTGAAATTTTTATGGAAAAACCTCATATGATAACTATATGCACCAATGAACAAAAACCATATGCTTACTCTTGAGATAATCTCCACAAATCAAATTTAACCATTTTAAGAATCATGAAAAGATCAATAAAAGGGTTGTAATGGGGCTAGGCTAAGAGGTATTCGATATTTGGATAAGGAGGCTCAAAACATCACCGTGGCCTTTGGTAAAGCTCAAATCTCCTCATGTCTTCTCATCAATGGTCGGATTGCTTCTTGTTGGACCCATACTTCATTCTTTTCCTCCCAAAAATATTACAACAAAATTCAAGACTCAAGCCATGCACAATTTTCTTTTTCTTGCCTATGCTGTGCCCTACTTTCTTTTCTTGCTCTCGGCATTGTTCTTTTATTTTGGTCCGAGCAATACTTTTCTTTCTCTTTTCTTTTCTAAGGCATGGTACAAACATATATTTTCATACATATTGATGGCTAAGTCTACCCCACACTTGTTCTTCTTCATCACGTCACGCGAAAACGCCTTCAAAAATCAAGCTTTACCAAATCATTGATCAAGGATAAAGATATCACTTATACTAAGCTCATGGAAAGTGTTTAAGGGTGATTTAAGAAAAGGCTAATCGTAGGCTCAAAGGGGTTTACTAAGGTATCCCACAATGGGCACAAATAGGCACATACTTTATTTGGCAATGGTGGTAAACCTAAGAGATCTTTTCAATCACTTTCAAAATCAAGGTATTTTATGACTAAGAACGTTTTGAAAATCAACAAGAGTAAGTTCTAGTAATACTCGAGTCCATGAAAAACTATTGCATATAGTCATCGAATAATCAAAGAATTATGAGGTTTCATGCTTCTTACGAATCTATCGAATTTTATCTTTTATCACTCAAGAAGAAAGCAAATTGGCTCTAAAGCTCACATAGGTTATTATGGAAACAAACTAGCTAAAACATGCATGCTTCGTTAATCAACAAGTCCTACATGCTCCTACCAATGCACATAATCCATGAAACTCACAATTTTAATTGTATGCATAACCATCATCTATGTATTTAAAGAGGAGAAAAACATCATTGACACATTAGGGGCATCCTAAGACTCAAAACAAACAATTTAAACACTCTATTTTTGTGGAACAATTTTCTGAATTTTTCTACTTTATACTAAGCATACGAAAACATAAACGGAATACATTATCCCACCCCACACTTAGAAAATTACATTGTCCTCAATGTGAGCACAAGTTTATATCAACGAATTTCCTAAGCATGCAATTGTCTAACACATTCCAACATATCATCACAAACCAAAGAAAGAGACAAGGGTTAAGAAATTTCAAACTCTCGGTGATGGCTCCTTCGTTTTTCTTTGATCGAATTGGGTTGCCTCCCAAGTAGCGCTTTGTATTTATAGTCCATTGCTTAGACTTTTCACCATGGTATCTTGCATGTGTTCATTGCGAGCTAAAATAGCTCAAATCGGCACGAAGTAGCTCAATGAGATGCTCGTTGCACCATGTGCTTGTCTCGGCGTCAAAGTGGGGAGTGCCGACATGAGTTTGTGGAGAGGGCTGCGTATCGGCAGCAAGTTGCTGCTCGGCAGCAGGAGATGTATCCAGGTGCTGCTGCGTATTCGACGTCGTATCTGTGATGGTGGCTGCAGCATTGGTAGTCTGCCTCTCGGCAGTGGCAAGTGTGGCCTGTACTACTTGTGGTGCGTTATCCAATGGTAGGGAGGCTATGGTGTGTTCTTGGAATGAATCATAGTAAAGCTTTAAGCGATGGCCATTGACCTTGAACACTTTGTTGGTGCTTGGATTGAGAATTTCGATGGTGCCATGAGAAAATACTTTAGTGACTATGAAAGGTCCAACCCATCTTGAACGAAGCTTACCCGGAAAGAGTCGAAGTCGAGTGTTGAATAAGAGAACTTTTTGACCAACCTCGAATTTCTTTCCTCGTATCAACTTGTCATGGTAAGCTTGAGTCTTCTCCTTATAAATCTGTGCGGCATCATAGGCTTCATTGCGTATTTCTTCAAGTTCGTTGAGTTGAAGCTTCCTATGAAGGCCGGCGTTGTCAATGTCCATGTTGAAAGCCTTGATTTCCCACCATGCTTTGTGCTCTAGCTCAACCGGTAAGTGACATGCTTTGCCATAAATTAACCGAAAAGGTGACATACCTATCGGTGTCTTGTATGCAGTCCTATATGCCCACAAAGCATCATCGAGACGATCATTCCAATCCTTCCTTGAAGGTCCAACAATTTTCTCAAGTATTTGCTTGATCTCTCGATTACTTACCTCGGCCTTGCCACTTGTTTGAGGATGATAAGACGTAGATACCTTATGTGTGACCCCATATTTCTTCAATAAGGCCTCAATGGTGCGGTTGCAAAAATGGGATGGATGGAGCTACTATCCAAGCACATTGTACCTGCAAAACAACTTCATACAAATATTACCCTCTTGTGTCATCGTTAGTATAGGACAAGTAGGGATCGTTCAGTCCGGGGAAATCAAGGGCGTTCAATCACTTAAAGCATTACAAAATCATATTGGGGGTTTGAAATTTGATTCTAAAACCTACTGAAAATTACGAAAATAAAACCTAAATTATATATTTACATGTGATCAACATCTTTCAAGCAAAACACATCACACAAAAACTCACATGCACATAACAAACTGATCAAAGACAATAATACGGCAGCAACTTTATTGAATCCGATTTCATGCAATTTAGTTCCAATTATAACTAGAGCCCTTCGTGGTTCATCTAATCATTCAAAGCTTCTTAATTATTCAGAATTAGCTTCGTGCATAACCCTAAACATAGTGCTAATCAGTTTAAGACACTTCGTGTAGAAATTAAACCAAGAAACACATAAGCACAATGAGTTGAATTGGAAACATGCAACAAGTATGGCGTCACCTCACCTTGCTTCAACATGCATATTTTCTGAATTACTCTACCCTTAATATCAATATAAAATAACTTAACTTCGTGTATAAATTATTTCATAAATTGATTCGGCAACATAAAGAATTAAAGCCAAGATCAGCCTAGCTAAAGCTTTTCTTAACCCTAAAACTTGTTGTGCATACGAATTCAGAAAATAAACCAAACAAAATCATCAAATCATGCAACAAAGTTACTGCCCTATTACCATACAATCAATTCGTCATATACATGTTCATCAATTAAACAAAAAGAAAACCAAAACACATAACATAATTTTGGAAATCCAATGTAAAATTAATAAAACCAAATAACAAACCACAAATCCTTACAAACTTCATAGACAAAGTTAAGTAATTATACAGAAAATTACAAGCCATGAGAGATGAGTGAATCACACTTTAAAAGAAACCTTGTAGAGGAATCGACAAAGGAAGATTCGGTGGGATGATGTCTTGTGATCGGTGGTGGTGATGAACTATGGAATCGGCTTGAATTTTCTATGGGATTTGTGGTGCTAATTGGACAGAGTTTTGGGTAGTGAAAAGTGAGAGAGAAGAGATCCCCCTTTCTGAAATTTCGATGGCCTTTTATATAGGAAAAACCCCAGGGTTGCCGGTAGCAATAAGGAATGAGAATTCCTTTCCTAGTTGGCTTATGTTTCCTTGCCGGCCAAGCTTTGCATTCTTGGACATTAATTCTGATCTTGGACTTCAATCAGCCTCATTTGAATAGCATGGACATGTCCGATAAGTCTTTAGGTCCATAATATCCGATCCATCCTTCCAAAAATCCAATGGAGAGTTATCCTGATGCAACCGGGAAAGTTGTTGTTTTCCCGGTAGAATGACCTTACTCCAGTAAATCTGGCATAACTTCCTCCTCAGAGCTCCGATTGATGCAATTCCAAGTCCCAGAGAAACTAGACTCGTAGAGCTTTCCAACGGCATATGGCATGTTCTCTGGTTCCAAGCGATGTGTCCCACAGAAATTCCGGAAGTCAGGACACAGTCCTAGGAAAATCCTGGTAGTCCCTGGTGATCTTTGCTCAAACTGCCAAGTTGCAGCCATCGTTTGGGTGACTTCCCAAACTCCGATTGATCTGAAATTTTGATACAATACACTTTAGCTTGCCAACTATATGCATACCAAATTTCATCAAATGTGGAAAAAGATAGTTCAGTCAAACACAGGCCTCAAAATCACGAAAACAACATATTTTTCACTTTTTCCTCAGATTTCTATACTTCGTCGTTTTTCTGACAATTAAGCACACTTTCTCCAAAACTCTACCAAATTGACACTAAACTAAATTATGACTCTATCTTAGGTAAATAAGGGTTAAACGAAGCATAAATAAGGGCACAAGCATATTAATATCGTCGCACATTGTGCTCCTATCAATCCGCCATCACTAATCAAGACTCTTGGAACTCCAAAACGTGAAAAGATGTTGGTCTTGAGAAATATGGCAACTACTTTCGCATCATTGGTGCGTGTAGCCTTTGCCTCAATCCACTTTGACACATAATCAACCGCAAGAAAAATGTAGAGAAAGCCCTTACTTGATGGAAACGGCCCCATGAAATCAATTCCCCATAAGTCGAAAATTTCTACCTCAATGATTGGTTGTAGAGGCATTTGATCTCGGCCTCCTATGTTGCCGGTTCTTTGGCACCGGTCACATGTCACACACGCCATATATGAATCTTTAAACAAAGTTGGCCAAAAGAACCCACACTCGAGTACCTTCAATGCCGTCCTCTTTGGCCCGAAGTGACCACCACACGCCTCGGAGTGACAAAAAGAAAGAATGGATTGATGCTATTCTTTCAGAACACATCTTCTTACCACTTGATTGCTACATTGCTTCCACAAATATGGCTCATCCCAAAAGAAGTGCCGAGCTTGCTTCTTGATCCTGTTCTTCATGTGGCTCGGCATATCCCTTGTAAATTGGTGCGTTGCAAGATAATTGGCAAGATCGGCGTACCAAGGTTCACTTGTTGCATCGATCCGAAATAGTTGCTCATCCGGGAAATTCTCCACTAAGGGCAGCCGATCCGCCTCCTTGAGAATCCTACTCAAGTGGTCGGCAACAACATTATCACTTCCCTTCTTGTCTTTTATTTCAATGTCGAACTCTTATAGCAAAAGAATCCAACGTATGAGCCTCGGCTTTGCATCCTTCTTCGTCATAAGATATCTCAAGGCGGCATGATCACTATAAACAATTACTTTGGAATTCAAAAGATATGATCGAAACTTTTCCAAAGCAAAAATTACCGCCAAGAGTTCTTTCTCCGTTGTGGTGTAGTTGAGTTGAGCATCATTTAGAGTTCGCGAAGCATAATAGATGGCGTGTGGCTTCTTCTCCACACGTTGGCCGAGCACAGCTCCCATGGCGTAATCACTTGCATCACACATAAACTCAAACGGAAGCTCCCAATTCGGTGATACTAGTATTGGAGCCAAGCACAACCTCTCCTTGAGCCGGATGAAGGCTTGCTCGCATGCATCACTCCACACAAACGTCACCTCTCCGCAGCAGCTTTCTTCTCGGCAGCAGTCCCTTGTATCTCCGGTGTTTCCACCGGCAGTAGCAGTGGCTCGGCTGCAACTTCTACATGTTGCTCGGCAGCAAGGCTGCCGGTTGTGGTTCCAAATGGCTGCTCAGCATCAATGTTACTGCCGGCAGCTTTTCCTCCTCTATTCTTGGCTTGTGGCTCGGCTAAGGTCTTACCACTTCGAGTAACGATGGCTTGAGCTTGCTCATTCCTCAGATTCTTTACTACTCCTCCTGGTAACTTCCCTTGCTCGGTAAACTTCCCCATAAAGTCCACGACTTGCCCCATTTGGGTTTTAAGTTCCCCAATATCCTTCGAGTGAGTTTGTTGTCCCGCGAGTAATACTTGAGTAGCACTCGGAAGAGATTGAATCAATGTCTCGTAGTTGGGGTTACTTGTTGCTCCTTGAGATTGGTTTGGCAAAGGTTGGAAGGTGGCATGGCTCGGCTGCCCTTGGTGAGGTTGGTAGGGCTGCTGTGGCACAAAAGGTGCCCTAGGTTGAAAGGGTGCGGCAGCCCCTTGGTTTGGCTGCACTGGTGCTCTAAATACGTTGTCATTGTTCGCCCACCGAAAGTTCGGATGATCATTGAACCTCGGATTAAAGTTCCCGTATCTTTGGCCTCCTTGGAAACCAATAGCATTGCACTCCTCTACTCCCTCACTTGATCCAAATTGAGGGCATTGTTCGGTCTCATGGCCCTCAGTGCAAATGCCGCACACAATGGTACGTTTTCCCTTCATCATGCTACTTACCAAGTCGGCAAGCTTATCAACCTTCTCCTCTAACTTCGAACTGGAGGACGTCTTGATAAGAGCACAATGTGCGACGATATTAATGTGTTTACGCCCTCATTTATGCTTTGTTTAACCCTTATTTATCTAAGATAGAGTCATAATATAGTTTAGTGTCATTTTGGTAGAGTTTTGATAAAATATGCTTTAGAATCCGAAAAATGACTAAGTTTATAGAATTCTGGAAAATAGTGCAAAATGTGTCTTTTTCGTGATTCTGAGATGAATAGATTTGTGACTTATCCTTTTCCAAATTTGCTGAAATTTGGTATGCATGTCATTGGCTTGCTAATGGGTCTTGTGTAAAAAAATTCAGATCAATCGGAGTACTGAGCAAAAAGTTCTGCTCGACTGAAGACGCAAAGGTCAGATCTGCTGAGAAGAAGGAAGAAAATCAGCTTCGCCTATACTCACCAGAGCTCGCTCTCCAAGTCCTTGTTCGGCCGCCAACAACCTTGCTCGCCAGAAGATCAGCCGCCAGAGCCCCGTTAGCCAACATCTTCGCTCGCCAGCTTGCACATATCCGCTCGCCAATCATCCATGCATGCCAGCATGCATGTTCACTCTACCCGCCAGAAGCCTATGCTCACCAGCACCAGACTCGCCACCAAGAAGCCTCGCCAGTACCCGATACTAGCAAAGTCTGTACTCACGAGCAGAGAGGAATTTCCGGTAATGTCTTCAAGCGGCTGCAAGCGTGCCAAATCATTCCAAAGAGCTTTGCAACGTCCAAAAAGAAATCATAAGCCGGCCAAGCAAGATTTTTTTTGTTCAATAAGGAGAGAAAAGCCTATTCCAACTCGGATTGGGAAATCTTATTTATTGATGATTTCTATCCCGTTTTGAGCAAGGAAAACTCTCCCAAATCAGCTTTTCCCTTCTCCGGCACCATGAAGAAAAGTGTCACATTCCAAAGCAAAAATCTAGCCAAAGCTCTACCGAAATTCCCCAAGAATCCTACAAAGAAAACCCTAGCCGAAAACCTACCTCCATCACCATAAAATCCTATCGAACCACCTTCATATTCACCTTCCAGAAAATTGCTGCCGTGCCTCCGTCTATCATCCATCGAGATCCACACGACTTGAAGCTCCAAAGGTGTTCTAAAAGTGTGATCTACTCCCCACTCTCGGTTTTGTAATTCTTTCTTTGTAGTTATGTTAAACTTTGTCTACGAAGTTAGCATGAATTCTTGGTTTCAAATATTATGTCTACGTATTGTTTGGATTGAAGTTTGGTTTTATAATTCACCTGATCAATTTATTTTCTTTAACTTTAATTGGTTTTTGGATGTAAGAATTTGGATTGCATGTTAAAATTGTAAAGAAAATATTTAATAAAATAGTAATTAGGCAGTCGGCAAATACATGTTAATTTGGGTTTAAAATTGTACTTGGTTAGTTCTTTAAATTCGTGTGCCTTAAAGGTTGGTGTTTCATGCAATAGCTATGTGTGGGGCATTGATCTCATTTAGCCGAAAGTTAATATGAATTTAGTAGAAGCTGCGTTGCTTTATTCGTATTGTTTTCACAAGGGGTGGAGTAATTTAAATGAACTTGCAATTGCTTCTTTAATATGAAGAGTGACGCCTTGCATGTTAAACTTGTTTCCAATTAAAAAGACTTTGTGCGTATTTGCTAGCTAGTTCATGTGTCGACGCTGCGTGTCATGTAAACCAGTTAGTAATCAGATTAGGATTAGACGCTGAGTTAATTCTAAGTACATGAGAAGTCTAGTACGAGTAGATGGCCGCTGCGGTTCTAATTGGGAATTGGAACTAGGTCGAGTTTAGATCATCTTGTCATTGTTTGCCGTGAGTCTTGTCTACTATTTTGTTATGTGTTTTGATTGCTTTCGTGCTAGAGATTTGTGGAAGAATGTCGACCAAACTTGTAAATATTAGACTTAGGATTTATTTTCAGCAATTTAATTTCGTACCCAAGTTTTAGAGGACAGCAAAGCTGCCGATCCCATATCATTCCCCATTGTGACGATTTTGTGTGATATTTTTGTATATAATTTTCTAACAATCTCATATTTCAGGTACCCTTAATCCCCGGCTTAGAACGATCCCTACTTATGTCTATACTACTAACAATTGTAAGGTTATTATTGCTTGATGCTCGCTTAGGCGACACTCGTCAATTTTTGGCGCCGTTGCCGGGGATTACAAAAGTTTGATTTATGTGATTGTTGTGTACATAATATTACTGGAAATTTTTGTTGTAAAGTTGTAAAATTTGTAATTTTTTGTTTTATTTGGGATTTGTAAGTAAAAATATGCTTCGGCATGTAGAGTTTAAAATTCGGAAGTTGCATGATGTATAAAGAATGTATGTTTGTAATAACTTAGTTTAATTTCTAGGAAGTTGATAGTGTTATGTATGTTTGAGTTTATTGTAGTTTCTAAAGTGTAACATGTAGGGAGAAGCCGCTTTTGTTGGTCTTAGCCTTAACCCTTCATACGAATGATGCCATGTTAGATCTATCTTTTATGTAGACTGGGAAACGTGGGATACGTCCCCCCCCCCCCCCCCCCCCCCACGCATATGAGCGATAACTTGGCAGACCCATTTTTATGAGGTTGAGGGTGGCTTTGATCAATACTTGTAGACCGCTAGTGACCCGAGTTTGTCTTACAAAGTATGGGGCAAGTTAGTTTCATTGATATGGTTCTCAGGTTTGTTTAACTGTATCTCAAGGCCCACAGACTGATGTTCATTCTCGGTGAGTGAGTCGATAGGGAGTTCGCTCCCCGTGGTGACCAACAACGAGTCCTGCCTGGTTCCTGTAGGGGGTTCGCCCTCCGTGAATCTTAACAACACCGCCTTTGAAAAGTAAAACACGCTCGAACTAGTCGATAGCTTGGGCCGAAGCATCACCTCACTTTAGACGCTAGAAGATAACTTGACATATGTGATCTATTTTCTTCAAAAGATAAAACATATTTGTGTGGTTCGAACTCTTGAGGTATATCGGGTAAAGCATGATACTACCGGGGGCTGTATCTGTCCATTGCACCGTTATCTCCTCTGCTCCACGTACTTCGAGAGTTAGAACAAATTTTTAAAAGAAATTAGACTTAGAGATTACATGATCATGGACATTTTTATTCTCTACCATTGCCGATTGTATAGTTCTTGTTGCCGATCTTGTTTGTGTACCATTGTTTGAAATATGTTTTGTAATCGCCAAAGCCGTGGCTTGTAATGATGTATATTCTTGCATTCTATTTCTTTACGAAGTTCTAACTTGTTTAAACGTTGCAAATTTCAGAAAAGTGCATGTCTGAAGCTAATATTTGGACACGAAATCATCAAGGCCGTTTACAACGTTTGAATTAAGAGCTCGCCATTGCTTTGTT
Source organism: Potentilla sterilis (assembly GCA_963682095.1). NCBI lineage: Eukaryota > Viridiplantae > Streptophyta > Magnoliopsida > Rosales > Rosaceae > Potentilla > Potentilla sterilis. The sequence continues at coordinate 23,636,912 of OY821763.1, read as the reverse complement.
TGTGCCGTTACCACCATCTGAGCCGTTCGAACCATCTTCACCACCGAGCACACCAACGCCGTCGTCCACACCACCTAGCTCAGCCACATCTTTGCCGAGCTCTCCATCAGTAGAAGAGGAAGAGATTATGACTTCCATAAGAGCACAGAATGGTCATGTCGCAGGAGGAGGGGTAGCTCCTTCGAATATCACTTACCCTCCTTTGGAGGCGGACAAGACCGGAGAAATTGAATTGAGGAGTGGATTCCTCCACAAGTTGAAGTCTTTTTATAGAATGCCAAGTGAGGATCCCAACGCTTATCTACAATGGTTTAATTTCACCATGGAGTCTATGTGTCCGAGAGGAACCGATTTGCAACACTTCAAGATGAAGGCTTTTCCGTTCTCATTGGAAGATCAAGCGAAGGAGTGGTTGTTTGAGGTGCCTAGTGGTCGCATTGTTTCATGGAATTCAATGATGGATGAGTTTTTGCTCAAGTATTTTCCCGCTTCACGTATAACGGATCTAAGGAAACAAATAACAAGTGTGAAGCAAGCCGGAGATGAGACTTTCTTTGATTATTACAAGAGGTTCAAGTCCCTAGTTTCTTTGTGTCCTCGACCATGGCATTAGCGATGGACTCTTGTTGCAATATTTCTATGAGGGATTGCGTGTTATGGAGAGAGAGTTTCTTGATACAGCCGCAGGAGGAAGTTTCTTGGAATTGAATGCCGGAGCGGCAAGAAGTTTGTTGGAAGTTCGTGCATTGAACAACCAACAATTTGGTATGGGACGAAGTAATGTGCCGAGGAATGAAAAAGTGCATGAGACGTCCTCAAGTTCGAAGTTAGAGGAGAAGGTTGATAAGCTTGCCGACTTGGTGAGTAGCATGATGAAGGAAAAACGTGCCATTGTGTGCGGCATTTGCACCGAGGGCCATGAGACCGAACAATGCCCTCAATTTGGATCAAGTGAGGGAGTAGAGGAGTGCAATGCTATTGGTTTCCAAGGAGGCCAAAGGTACGGGAACTTTAATCCGAGGTTCAATGATCATCCGAACTTTCGGTGGGCGAACAATGACAACATACTTAGAGCATCAATGCAGCCAAACCAAGGGGCTGCCGCACCCTATCAACCAAGAGCACCATTCGTGCCACGGCAGCCCTACCAACCACACCAAGGGCAGCCGAGCCATGCCACCTTCCAACCTTTGCCAAACCAATCTCAAGGAGCAACAAGTAACCCCAACTACGAGGCATTGATTCAATCTCTTTCGAGTGCTACTCAAGCATTACTTGCGGGACAACAAACTCACTCGAAGGATATTGGGGAACTTAAAACCCAAATGGGGCAAGTCGTGGACTTTATGGGGAAGTTTACCAAGCAAGGAAAGTTACCGGGAGGAGTAGTTAAGAATCCGAGGAATGAGCAAGCTCAAGCCATCGTTACTCGAAGTGGTAAGACCTTAGCTGAGCCACAAGCCGAGAACAGAGAAGGAAAAATTGCCGGCAATAGTAAAGCTGCCGAGCAGCCACTTGGAACCGTTGCCGGTGGCAACCTTGCTGCCAAGCAGCATGAGGAAGATGCAGCCGAGAGGATGCTGCAGCCGGCGATGCAGTCGGAGCCACAAGGGACAGCTGCCGAGGGGGCTGCAACCGAGAAGAGGGCAGAGAAACCGAGCCAAGTGTGGAGCAAGAATGACATGGAGCGAGATCCCGCGACATCAAAGAAAGAGAGTGTGCCGAGCAATCCAACGAAGGGAGTTGTGCCCAACTCATTCATGCCCTTCCCTTCACGTTTTGCAAAATCCAAGAAGGAGAAATCCGACGAAGAAGTGTTGGAGGTATTTCGAAAGGTTGAAGTGAACATTCCTTTGTTGGAGTGCATTAGACAAGTGCCACGATATGCAAAATTCCTCAAGGAGCTATGCACTACACGAAGACATACAAGGGAGACACAAGTGGTAAGAATGAGTGAGACGATGTCGGCCATTATACAAAGAAAACTACCACCAAAGATGAAGGATCCCGGAAGCTTCAATGTTCCATGTATGATCGGCAACACTAAGTTTGAGGATGTTATGTTGGATTTGGGAGCGTCGATTAATGTGATGCCACTCAATGTTTATGAAATGTTGAACCTTGGACCTCTCAAGAAGGATAATGTCATCATACAACTAGCGGATCGTTCTAACAAGTATCCGGAAGGCTATGTGGAGGATGTGCTTGTGCAAGTTAATGAATTAATCTTTCCAGCCGATTTCTATATTATTGAGATGGAGGATTCGCCGGAGCAATGCACACAACTATTGCTTGTCCGGCCATTCATGAGGACGGCGAGGACAAAGATTGATGTTGCCGCGGGCAATTTAACGGTGGAATTTGATGGCGAAGTGATCAAGTTTAATGTTTTTAAAGCCATGAAGTTCCCTATTGCTAAGGAGGAGGAGTGCCAATGTATAGAAGTTGTTAGGGAGGCCGAGCAAGTCATGTCGGCCACCCTTGATGCATAGCAATTAGGAATTGAGGAAGGGGCGGGATTTGACAAGAAGGGAGCACGAGTTGAGATCAAAGAAGATGTTGCCAAGCCACAATTGAGGATGGTTGCCGAGCCATGTTTGGGAGAAGTTGTCGCCGAGTTTGAGTCTCGGCCCTATGCCAAGCAATTCAACTAATTTTTGTCTATCCCTAGTACCACAAACAAGTTTCGTCCAAGTGTGGAAGAAGCCCCGAAGTTAGAACTCAACGAGCTCCCTAGTACTTTGAAGTATGTTTATCTTAGAAAGGAAGATACCTTACCGGTTATTGTGTCTTCAATGCTTAATGAGAAGCAAGAATGTGATTTGATAGGTGTGCTTAAGAAGTACAAATCCGCTATAGGTTGGACCTTAGCGGATATCAAGGGAATAAGCGCTACAACATGTGTTCATCGGATATTACTTGAAGAAGGAGCGAAGCCTACAAGAGAAGGCCAACGTCGACTACATCCCCCAATGATGAAGGTGGTAAAAGATGAGATTATTAAGCTACTTGATTGTGGAGTTATTTACCCTATCTCGGATAGTAACTGGGTTTCACCAGTACAAGTAGTTCCCAAGAAGAGTGGTGTAACAGTTATAAAGAATGAAATGAATGAGCTTGTGCCACAAAGGCTATTGACCGGTCATCGCATGTGTATCGACTATAGGAAGCTCAACGCAATAACGAGGAAGGATCACATGCCTTTGCCATTCATGGATCAAATGTTAGAGAGGCTAGCCGGCCACAAGTTTTATTGCTTCCTTGATGGTTATAGTGGATACAACCAAATTGCCATACACCCGGATGATCAAGAGAAGACTACTTTCACATGTTCATTTGGCACTTTTGCATATAGGAGGATGCCATTTGGCCTATGCAACGCACCCGGTATGTTTCAACGATGTATGTACAACATCTTCTCCGACTTTATTGAGAATAAGATCGAAGTATTCATGGATGACTTTAGCGTATATGGAAGCAACTTCGACACATGTTTGGAGAATTTGGAGGAGATACTTAAGAGGTGTGTAGAGACCAACCTTGTGCTAAATTGGGAGAAGTGTCACTTTATGGTGAACCAAGGCATTGTACTAGGCCATATTATATCCGAGAAGGGGATTGAAGTCGACAAAGCCAAAGTTAGGTGTAGTAGGCACACCTTGATTTTGTGGAACGAATGAGGCTTGTGGCCTTTGATAAGGTACGGCTGCCCTTAGTTGAAATGGCATGGCATTCGGTGCATTGGGCTTGAGTACGTTATCATTGTTGGACCACCTGAAGTTGGGGTGATCACACCATCTTGGATTGAAGTTATTTTGGTAACCTCCTCCTCCATAGTAGCCCAAGGCGTTCACCTCCTCAAAGTTCTCACTTCCAATTTGTGGGCATTGATCCGTAGGGTGTCCTTCGGCACATACCTGATAGGAGCATAAAATGCGACGTTCTTAATATGTTTTACCCCCATTTATGTATTTCTTTTCCCTTATTGTTGTAATATAGAGTCATTGAGTCATGTTAGAGTCATTGGCAAGTGTTGGTGAATAAACTGAGCTAAAAATGCAGAAATGTCGATTTATGAAGAGTTTTAGTTTGAGTAGGACTCCTTGTTGTACTAGGAATCCTGTTTGGACTAGGAAACCTGTTTTGACTAGGAAACTTGTCGGAATTGATTTCTTTATCTTTCGTCGTTTCTAATATTTGTGTGGAATTGGTTTGTGCTATAAATTGTGAAAATGCATAATTATGATGGAGTCCCTATTGAACTAGGATTCCTAATAAGAGTTTGATTTGACTAGGACTCTTTTTTCAAGTAGAACTCTATTTGGAAAAGGAATCCTTACTAAAGTAGGAATCCCAGTTGGATAAGGATTCTACGAGTTTGAGTCCTAATTGAAGTCTACGAGTGAAGAGTTTTAGTCGAACAAGGAGTCTACAAACGCTCGACGTTTTTGAATCGTCGAAAGAATTTCATTGAAAATACAACTCCTTGTTGGACTAGGATTCCTTATCTATCTAGGACTCTTACTCATGATAATTGTGCTACATCTTTTTATCTTCTTTTTAATTTAATTCTTATTCTTATTTTCAGGAATTAAAGAGAAGATTAATGGAGGATTTTTGAGAGAATTTTCGGTGGAAAAGAAATGATGCTTGCCGGCCAAGATAAGAGAAGGAGGAAACCAAATTGGATTTGGTTTCCTTGTAACATTTTGCAAGGGACTCTTTGCCGAATTAAAGGAGAACTTATTGAAGATAAATCAAGGAGGCCGGCCAAGATAAGAGAAGGAGGAAGAATTAATTCTATTTTACATAGAATTTTCGGAAAAGAAAAGAAAAGAGAAAAGAGGGGAATGCATGTGGACTGAATTATGGCTTTGTGCAATAACTTGGTGCCGAATTAAAGAAGTTTTACTTGAAGAAAATTGAAGATTTAATTCGGTAATTGCATGGAAAAGAAGACCTAGCCGAATTAAAAGAAGACATGATATTTCGGATTTATTGAAGATAATGCTTGCCGAAACCAAAACCTAAATGGTTTTGGTTTTCTTGGAGATCAAGTTGCCGAACCTAGCTCCCCCTTCTCTCTATATACACACACATTGTATTCATTAAAATCATCATCTCTCCCTCCACAAAAGTCTTGCCGAATCCCTGCCAAATTATTTTCAGAAATTTTATACAAGGAGCAAAGCCGAACCACCATTCCTCACATCAATTCAATCACCATCTCACCAATCCTTGCCGAATCTTAACCAAGGTTGTAATATGGATTGTTTTATTTTGGTTTTTGTTACTTTGTATTTAAACATAACTTTGTCTATGAAGTATGTTTTGGTTTTTTATTTTAATTTCGGTATTGATATTTACATATGGGATTTTCGGATCTTTGTTATACATGTTTGGATATTTTGTATGTGAATGCCGAATTATGCATGCTCTTAATTGAATATGGTATGATGGACAGCAAGCTTTAGCATGTTTTCTTGATTTTAATTAGGTTTATTTCCTTAATTCGTGTGGAACCGAAGGAGATATCTAGATGCATTCGATGGCCATGAGTGTTATCTAGGTGTCAAATTCATATGCCGATTTAATACATGTTGAATTACACGCATGTTGGATTTAATATGTATTAATCTAAGGGTTAGAGTAATTCTGGAAATTTACATGTCGATGTGAGATGAGTGACGCCATACTTGCTAACATGTTCCAATTCGACATATTGTGCTTATGTGCTAATTGTGTTTAATTTCTACGCATTGTGTTATTAAACTGATTAGTACCATGTTTAGGATTACACGCATGTTGGATTCTAAATACTTATGATGTTTTGAATAATTAGATATACCGCATTGGCTCTAATTAAATTGGAACTTAATTGATCTTGACTTCGTTATATGCTTGCTGCCCTATTACTTGTTTTAATTTTGTTGCATGTATAATGTGATTTGTGTTTGGTGATTGTGTGAAAGGTGATGATCATATGTAAATAATAGCTTAGGTTTTAAATTTTCGTAAATTAGCAGGTAAATAAATTAAAGAAATCGTAAACCCCCTTTAAATACAATACTTTGTGTGATTGAAAGCCCTTGATTTCCCCGGATAGAACGATCCCTACTTGTCAATACTACACTCGACACAAGAAGGGTATTATTTGTATGTAGTTGTTTTGCAGGTATTTTATGCTTGGATAACACCTCCATCAGTTTTTGGCGCCGTTGCCGGGGAAATTATAATATTTTGATTCATAAAGTGTTGTTTGTAACTTTGTATATTTGTAAATTATTTAATTTCTGCAATAGTTTTGGGATATGTATTAATAGGATTTTTGGACATGTAATAGTAAATAGGGTTTTTCTTTTTCCGATTTTTATTTTTGGTTTTTGGTTTTTGTTCTTAATTGCCGAATTGTTTATTATTGTGATTGTTTGTACACTTAGATAATTTCTAGGAAGTTGATAGTTTTTATGTATGCTTGTAGTTTATTGTAGTTTCTAAAGTGTAACATGTAGGTGAAGCCTCTTTTGTTGATCATAACCAAAACCCTTCATTTGAATGGTACTTTGTTGGATCCGTTTTTATGTAGATTGGGAAACGCGGGATACTTCCCCCCCACGCATACAAGCGATTTTTCAGCAATAGTATTACTTCGATGAGGTTGAGGGCGGTTTTAATCAACACTTGTAGACCGCTAGGACCCGAGTTTATTTTACCAAGTATAGGGCAAGTTATTTTCATTGAATGGTTCGAGGTTTGTAAAACTGGCTCTCAAGACCCACAGACTGATGTTCATTCTCTGTGAGTGAGTCGATAGGGAGTTCGCTCTCCGTGGTTAAAAACTTTGAGACCTGCCTTGTTCCTAAAGAGAGTTTACTCTCCGTGAATCTTAACGACATCGCCTTAGAAAAGTAAAATACGTTCGACCTAGACGACAGCTTGTGCCGAAGCATCAACTCACTTTAGACGCTAGAAGATAACTTGAGCATATGTGAATCTATTTTTCTTCAAAAGATAAAATTCGTCTTTAATTTTTGAGGTATATCGGAATAAGCATGATACTACCTTGGGCTGCATCAGTCCATTGCACTGTTATCTCCTCTGCTCCACGTACCTCAAATTTTAAAGTTGTGTGAAAGACATCTAGAAACCCTAAGTTTCGGCAATTACAATACTTACACAATCAATGAACATTAAAAACCGAACCAATATAGATACTTGTATAAAAATTTTCGTGTGATATGTAAAATTAGTTAAATGGTTAAGGAGTTTTAAAAGTCTATTTATGTTGAATTTGTTTTTGATTTTGAGGGGAAGAGGAATAGGTAAGGTCACTAATGTTGATATTAGCCTTAACCCTTCATACTAGCGCTTGCGTTTTTATGAGGTTGAGGGCGGCTTTTATGCACTTTAGTGGTACTGACAACATGAGGTTCTCAACAGAGTAAGGGGCATTCATAGTTCGTTTGTTCTAATTTTGGTGTTGAGGTTTGTTTAACTAGATCTCAAGGCCCACAGACTGATGTTCATTCTCTGTGAGTGAGTCGATAGGGAGTTCGCTCTCCGTGGTAACCAACAACGAGTCTTGCCTCACTCCATTGTTAGTACTTTCGTTCTAGCCTTCTGAAACCACGGAATCTTGTGTCTAGTCGATAGACCTAGGCCGCACGTCCACCGAGCTTCAAAACCTTAAATAAGTTTGATATGAGTAAATTTTTAATCTCAAAAGAAAACATTTCTTGGTTTGAATTTTCGAGGTATATCGGAAAAAGCATGATACTACCGGGGGCTGTATCAGTCCATTGCACCGTTATCTCCTCTGCTCCACGTACTTTGAAAATTCGAACAAATCATATAGCAATTTAACTAAGGATACATAAAACACATTTTTCTTTTGTTTATACGTGTAAAATTGAGTGTGTTTGTAAATTTTCGTGTGAAATACATCTTTGTATTATACTTGTAAACTTATGTGAAATATTCTTGAAATTTTTGTATGATACATTTAGATTTTTTTAAATTTTCGTGTGACATATTTTTACTTGTATGAATTTTCGAGTAATACCTATACATTTACATGTTTCATTAATGTGATACTTATACATACACGTTTATATTAAAATTCTCGTTTACATTATACATACTAACATTCTTTTGTGTGATATTTTTACCCTAACACTAACTTATACATTCTAACTATACAATATACGTTTATTTTTCTTTTTAATTCAATGATTGATATACTTGATCTTATGATAATTTCAGGTACATGAATCTTGGTTGGTCACAAGAAATTGAGGACAGATTGAAAAGAATTTGCAACCAAGAAGAAGAAGAGCCAGTTTTGCCGAGCACTTCTACACCAGAACATCAGTTTGTTTCTCCCACCTCATCACTTTTTGACCGAAATTTTGTTGCACCACCATCACCATTTCCATCAGAAGCTTCGTGTGAACTAAACCCTTTGTTTCACGAAGAACCAGAATTTGAGCTACTCCAAAGTCCCATACCAATTCAGTACTTGAACTTTGATTTACCTGATCCTACATTCAGAATGACTTCACTAAGGGAGGAGAATGGACAGGTAGATGCGCCACAAGGAGGAGTGGTGAGACCAAGTAATGTGGCATATCCTGCAGTTGCACCTGGCAAATCAGGAGAATTTGAGCTGAAGGGTGGATTTATCCACCAACTGCCTAAGTTTTATGGACTCAGTGGAGAGGATCCGAATCGCCATATTCAGAAGTTTGAATTTAGATGTGAGTCAATGTGCCCAACTGGGGCAGACTTACAACATGTAAGAATGAAGGCGTTTCCTTTTTCACTTGAAGATAGGGCGCAGGAGTGGTTTTATGCTATACCACCTGGGAAGATGGTTTCTTGGACTTCAATGGTGAGGGAATTTCTCACAAAATATTTTCCTTCATCAAGGGTGACGCAGATCAGGAAGGAGATCACCTCGATCAGACAAGAGCCAGATGAAAGCTTCGACGTGTACTATGACAGGTACAAGGCTTTGGTTGCAATGTGTCCTAATCATGGGATACGTGAGGGTCTTCTATTGCAGTATTTCTATGAAGGGTTGCGTCCCTTAGAGCGGAGATTTTTAGATTCAGCAGCTGGTGGATCTTTAATGGAGAAGAGCAGAGAGGAGGTTAAGAACTTGTTGGAGATGCATTTCACCAATCAACAACAGTTCGGGTCTACTTCCTCAAGGCGAGTCAGTGAGGCCAGCGGTCATGAGGAATCTAGTGCAGTGAAGGAGCTCAAGGAAGATGTGGGGAAACTCACTCAGATGATGTCCCAGTTTATGAAGCAGAAACATGCCCAAGTCTGTGGGGTGTGTAGTATGGAGGGGCATTCGGCTGATGTGTGTCCACAAGTTGGTGGAGGTGAAAATTTTGAGGAAGCCAATGCGATTGGTTTTCAGGGGCAGCAACGTTCCAACTTCCCTAACTTCAACCCCAGATTCAACGATCATTCCAATTTCAGATGGGCCAATAATGACAATGTGCTTAGGCCAAATGTTCAACAAAATGCACTCTATCAACCTAGAGGTGCCGTACCATTTCAGAGGCAACAAGGACAATTTGTGCCGAATCAGCCCATGCAGCCCATGCAAGCTCAAATGCCACCAAGCAATACCAATTATGATGCCATCATACAATCACTTTCAAGTGCTACTCAGACATTGCTTGCTGGACAACAAACCACCAACAAAGATGTTGCTGAGCTTAAAAATAAAATGGGCCAAGTGGTGGATTTCATGGGGAAGTTCAATGAACAAGGGAAGCTACCCTCAAATGTGATTAAAAACCCAAAGAATGAGCAAGCACAATCCATCACAACAAGAAGTGGAAAATTCATAGAAGGGCCGGCACCCAAGAAGGTGGAAGACGTGATTTTGGAGTGTGTTGATGAAAAGACACACGGCAATGGTGAAGAAATACACGGCAATGAGGTCAAGAATAGTGTTGAACCGAGCAAGGCTGAGCTCGATGTGATGAGGAAGAGAGAATTGGAGAAGGATCCAGCAACCTCCAAGATGGAGGCACCTAAGGTTAATGACCCTAATTCTATTGATTTAGTTAAGGCTAATCAATTTTCTTGTTTACCTTTTCCCTCCAGGTTCGCAAAGTCCAGGAAGGACAAATCTGATGAGGAGGTGTTGGATATCTTTAGGAAAGTGGAGGTGAACATACCATTGCTTGAGTGCATCAAGCAAATTCCCAAGTATGCCAAGTTTTTAAAGGAGCTGTGCACAACAAGGAGGCATACTCGTGAGGAGCAGGTGGTCAAGATGAGTGAGACGGTTTCAGCCGTTCTCCAAAGAAAGCTCCCACCCAAAATGAAAGACCCTGGCAGCTTTTCTGTACCTTGTAAAATTGGACAATCATTTTTTGATAAAGTTTTGCTAGATCTAGGGGCTTCTATTAATGTCATGCCTTATAATGTGTATAAGTCCCTAGGTTTGGGCGAGTTGAAAAAGGACAATGTAATCATTCAACTCGCCGATAGGTCTAACAAATATCCTGAGGGATATGTTGAGGATGTTCTTGTGCAGGTAAATAATCTGATATTTCCTGCAGATTTCTATGTGCTTCAGATGGAAGAGTCGCCTCTTAATTCCACTCAACTTTTGTTGGGGCGACCATTCATGAGGACAGCAAGAACGAAGATAGATGTGGCTGAAGGGAACCTCACCATGGAGTTCGATGGTGAAGTGATTGGCTTCAACATCTTTGAAGCCATGAGGTATCCAGTTTCTGACCTAAAACCTTGCTATAATATTGATGTAGTTGATGCTATTGCGCAGGTTTTATCAGAAACTTTGGATCAATAGCAACTAGCTATTGAACAAGGGGCCGGAATTGACACAAATGGGGAGAAGATTTCCAAGGAGGCACGGCTCAAACTTGAGCCGAGCATGATGAGCATTGTTGCCGAGCTAGAGGCAACACCCCACATAAAAAAGCCATGTAAGTATATGTCAATTCCCATTTCCACTAATAAAATTCTACCATCTGTGGAACAGGCCCCTATTCTAGAACTCAAGGTGCTTCCGGATCATTTGAAGTATGTGTACTTGGGAGACGATGACACACTACCAGTTATTGTGTCATCACAGCTGAGTGAGCAGCAGGAAGCACGTTTAACTAGCATGCTGAAGAGGAACAAGACCGCCATTGGATGGACGTTGGCGGATATCAAGGGAATCAGCCCTACAACTTGTGTCCATAGGATCTTGCTTGAGGAAGGAGCCAAGCCTACTAGGGAGGGTCAGAGACGATTACACCCCCCTATGATGAAGATTGTGAAGGACGAGGTGATCAAATTGCTGGATTGTGGAGTCATATATCCCATTTCAGATAGCCAGTGGATTGCACCTGTCCAGGTTGTACCCAAGAAGAGTGGAGTCACAGTTGTGAAGAACGATAAGGATGAGCTCGTGCCCCAACGATTGGTGACAGGTCATAGGATGTGTATCGACTACAGAAAGTTGAATGCTACTACACGCAAAGATCACATGCCTTTGCCTTTCATGGACCAGATGTTGGAGAGATTAGCTGGGCACGAATTCTATTGCTTCTTGGATGGGTACAGCGGTTACAATCAGATATGCATTCACCCAGATGATCAGGAGAAGACGACGTTCACATGTCCCTTTGGTACGTTTGCCTATCGACGCATGCCTTTTGGTTTATGCAACGCACCAGGTACATTCCAACGTTGTATGTATTCCATTTTCAGCGATTATATTGAAAATATCATTGAAGTCTTTATGGATGATTTTAGCGTTTATGGAAAAGACTTTGATGCATGTTTAGAGAATTTGGAATTAATCCTGAAAAGATGTGTAGAAACTAACCTTGTGCTTAATTGGGAAAAATGTCATTTTATGGTAAAACAAGGGATAGTTCTAGGACACATTATATCTGCAAAGGGTATTGAGGTAGATAGGGCCAAGATTGATATTATGCTTCACTTACCCTCCCCTACAACTGTAAGGGAGGTACGTTCGTTTCTTGGCCATGCAGGTTTTTACAGGAGGTTCATCAAGGATTTTTCGTTGGTGGCCAAGCCTATTTGTGCCCTCTTGCAGAAGGATGTTCCATTCGTATCGGACAAAGGGTGTGAAGATGCATTTGTTAAGTTGAAGGAATTGTTGACATCAGCACCAATAATGGCGCCACCAGACTGGACGTTACCATTTGAGATCATGTGTGATGCTTCAGACTATGCAGTTGGAGCAGTGCTTGGACAGAGAAAAGAGAAGAAGCCAAATGCTATATATTATGCTTCTCGCACACTTAATGATGCTCAATTAAATTACTCTACAACTGAAAAAGAACTGTTGGCTGTTATATTTGCTTTAGAAAAATTTCGTTCATATCTTTTGAATTCTAAAGTGATTGTGTATTCTGATCATGCAGCCTTAAGATATTTGATGAAGAAGAAGGACGCCAAGCCACGTTTGATTCGATGGATTCTCTTACTCCAAGAGTTTGACATCGAAATCAAGGACAAGAAGGGGAGCGAAAATGTTGTGGCGGATCACTTGAGCAGAATTGTGAGAGAAGAGGAAAAGTTACCACTTCAGGAAACTTTCCCAGATGAGCAGCTTTTTCGAGTGGACACAAAAGAACCTTGGTATGCAGACATTGTCAATTATTTAGTTACTAAAACTTTTCCAAGTACATGTTTGCAGGCAGCCAAGACAAGGATTAAAAAGAATGCAAGACACTACATTTGGGACGATCCCTATCTATGGAGGACGTGTAGTGATCAAGTGATTAGACGTTGTGTGCCACAAGAGGAGCATAGGCCGATCCTTGCATTTTGCCACAATGAGGCGTGTGGAGGACACTTTGGAGCTAAGAGGACAGCACTCAAGGTATTAGAAAGCGGATTTTATTGGCCCACGATTTTCAAGGATGCATACACATTTTGTATGACATGTGATAGGTGCCAAAGGACAGGTAACATTAGTAAGAGAGACCAAATGCCCCTAAATCCTATAATGTTTGTTGAAATTTTTGATGCTTGGGGTATAGATTTTATGGGACCTTTTCCTTCATCTAAGGGCTTTCTTTATATCTTGTTGGTTGTTGATTATGTGTCTAAATGGGTGGAGGCGAAAGCCACAAGGACTAATGATTCTAAAGTTGTTGCAGGTTTCTTGAGAACTAACATATTTTCCAGGTTTGGAGTACCTCGTGTGCTTATAAGCGATGGAGGTTCTCATTTCTGCAACAGAACAATAGAGGCTTTGCTCAGAAGATATGGAGTCACCCATAAGGTATCCACACCTTATCATCCTCAGACGAGCGGAATGGCAGAAGTGTCCAACAGAGAGATCAAGAGCATATTGGAGAAAACTGTGGGCCCATCAAGGAGAGATTGGAGTGATAGACTTGATGATGCACTTTGGGCTTACAGAACGGCATACAAGACACCCATTGGGATGTCTCCATTTCGGCTTACATATGGCAAGGCGTGCCATCTTCCAGTAGAGTTGGAGCATAGAGCATGGTGGGCAGTCAAGCAATTCAACATGGAACTTGACAAGGCTGGACTTCACAGGAAATTGCAGCTGAGCGAACTTGAGGAAATCAAAAATGAAGCATATGATGCTGCGTGGATTTACAAGGAGAAGACGAAATTGTATCATGACAAGATGATAAGAGGCAAAACGTTTCATATTGGCCAGAAAGTCTTGTTATTTCATTCTCGTCTTAAATTATTTCCTGGCAAATTGCGTTCTCGTTGGGTAGGACCATATATTGTTACTAATGTGTTTTCTCATGGTGCTATTGAAATTCAGAGTACGGAATCAGGAAAAGCATTCAAGGTGAATGGTCATCGACTTAAGCCTTACTACGAACCTTTTGAGGAGCACACCATTGAGGAGATACGATTCAGAGACGCACCAAGATCCTGATGATATGGAGAAGAGTCTAGGCTAAAGGACTATAAACAATTAAGCGCTGCATGGGAGGCAACCCATTTCAACCAAAATTGTGAAGGAGCCGTCTACGAGAGTTTGAATTTCAAAACCCTAAACTTTTTTTGGTTGAATTGTATAAATGTGGAACTTGTGAAATATCAAATGCTTGGAAATTACTACATGATTTTTGTGTACATTGAGGACAATGTGATTTTCTAAGTGTGGGGTAGGGATAACATGTTTCACATGTTTGTTTTTATTTAGAGTCTTTGTTTTGAATTATTAAGAAAAAGAAAATAAAAAATCAGAAAAATCAGAAAAATTGAACAAAAATTTTGTTGCTTTTAGTCATAATTTTCGTTGCTTTTTCAATTTTTGTTTTAATTATTGAGTCTTAGGTGCCCCTAAATAGTCTATGATAATTATATCTTTGAATACATAGATGATGGTTTTGCATAATCTTGAAAATAATTGTGAGTTTCATGGACATTGTGATTGGTATGAACATTTGAGACTTGAACTTATTTGTGTAATAAGCATGTATGTTTGTGTTGATTTTGTTCCATAATAACCTTTGTGAGCTTTGATGCCATATACTTTCTTCTTGAGTGATAAAAAATGGGCACTATTTTTCAAAACTTCATCATTATTTGAATAGTCAATGACTATGTGCCATAGCTTTTAATGAACTCTAGAATGCTAGAACTTGTTCTTGACAATTTTTGAAACTATTATTCATGAAATACCTTGATTTTGAAAAGGATTGAAAAGATCATGTTAGGATTACCACCAATGCCAAACAAAGCTTATGCCTAATTTGTGCCCGTCGTGGGACTCCTTAGTTTTAACCCCTTTGAGCCGACATTAAGCCATTTTATTTCATCACCATGATACACTTTCCTTGAGCTTAGAACAGTTTAACCTTAACATTGTTGTCAAGACTTGGTAAAATTTAATGGAATTTGTGAATTGAAGTGATGTTGTGAAGTGAGTGTGGGGTGATCTTGTCCAATTATTAAGAAAAGAAAAGGTGTTGCCGAATAAAAGAAGAGAAAAAGAGAAAAATCGGATAGAAAAAGAAGAAAAATAATTGATCCGAGAAAGAAAAAATTAAATTAATTCGGCAATAGAAAAAATATTTGGACGAAGTTGTGATTGTGAAATTGGAGTTTGTGTGATAATTGAAGGTCTATTGTTGTTATATTTGACCTTTGTCCTTGATCACTATTTTGTGGGGAAGAAAAGAATGAATTTTGGGCCCAAGATGATAAAATTTGGCCCTTTGAAGTGAAGTCATAAGGAGGATTGAATTTTGCCAAGCCTTGGTGACGTTTAATCACCACTTCCTAAATGAGAATGCCTTATGCCAATCCCCATTATCACCATTATGTTGATCTTTTCATGATTCTTAAAATAGGTGAACTTTGATTTGTGGAGATTTTTGTCAAGAATTGAGCGTATGGCTGTGGTTCATTTGTGTACATAGTTGTTATATGAAGTTTTTCCTGAAAGATTAATTCACAAAGTGCTTTTATTTGATGAGATGTGCAAGTTACTCTTTGTAACTCTCAATCTATTCTCTTGCATATACTTTGAGTGAATTGCCATATCATGAGTGAAAAGAAGAGAGTATGCCTAGTGAGGAGGATGAAATCAACATAACATGTCATTGCTTGTGATTTTCGTTTCTTACTTGTTCATGCCATGATACATGTCTATGACGCTTGAGATTATTGTGCTTACATTGAATGCTTAACTTGAAAGCTATGTGTTTAAAGATCCTGAGACAATCATTTTAGGGGCTGTAGTGTTGAGTCTTTTTATTTGTTTTGCTAAGGGACTAGCAAAGGCTAAGTGTGGGGTAGTTGATAGGAGCATAAAATGCGACGTTCTTAATATGTTTTACCCCCATTTATGTATTTCTTTTCCCTTATTGTTGTAATATAGAGTCATTGAGTCATGTTAGAGTCATTGGCAAGTGTTGGTGAATAAACTGAGCTAAAAATGCAGAAATGTCGATTTATGAAGAGTTTTAGTTTGAGTAGGACTCCTTGTTGTACTAGGAATCCTGTTTGGACTAGGAAACCTGTTTTGACTAGGAAACTTGTCGGAATTGATTTCTTTATCTTTCGTCGTTTCTAATATTTGTGTGGAATTGGTTTGTGCTATAAATTGTGAAAATGCATAATTATGATGGAGTCCCTATTGAACTAGGATTCCTAATAAGAGTTTGATTTGACTAGGACTCTTTTTTCAAGTAGAACTCTATTTGGAAAAGGAATCCTTACTAAAGTAGGAATCCCAGTTGGATAAGGATTCTACGAGTTTGAGTCCTAATTGAAGTCTACGAGTGAAGAGTTTTAGTCGAACAAGGAGTCTACAAACGCTCGACGTTTTTGAATCGTCGAAAGAATTTCATTGAAAATACAACTCCTTGTTGGACTAGGATTCCTTATCTATCTAGGACTCTTACTCATGATAATTGTGCTACATCTTTTTATCTTCTTTTTAATTTAATTCTTATTCTTATTTTCAGGAATTAAAGAGAAGATTAATGGAGGATTTTTGAGAGAATTTTCGGTGGAAAAGAAATGATGCTTGCCGGCCAAGATAAGAGAAGGAGGAAACCAAATTGGATTTGGTTTCCTTGTAACATTTTGCAAGGGACTCTTTGCCGAATTAAAGGAGAACTTATTGAAGATAAATCAAGGAGGCCGGCCAAGATAAGAGAAGGAGGAAGAATTAATTCTATTTTACATAGAATTTTCGGAAAAGAAAAGAAAAGAGAAAAGAGGGGAATGCATGTGGACTGAATTATGGCTTTGTGCAATAACTTGGTGCCGAATTAAAGAAGTTTTACTTGAAGAAAATTGAAGATTTAATTCGGCAATTGCATGGAAAAGAAGACCTAGCCGAATTAAAAGAAGACATGATATTTCGGATTTATTGAAGATAATGCTTGCCGAAACCAAAACCTAAATGGTTTTGGTTTTCTTGGAGATCAAGTTGCCGAACCTAGCTCCCCCTTCTCTCTATATATACACACATTGTATTCATTAAAATCATCATCTCTCCCTCCACAAAAGTCTTGCCGAATCCCTGCCAAATTATTTTCAGAAATTTTATACAAGGAGCAAAGCCGAACCACCATTCCTCACATCAATTCAATCACCATCTCACCAATCCTTGCCGAATCTTAACCAAGGTTGTAATATGGATTGTTTTATTTTGGTTTTTGTTACTTTGTATTTAAACATAACTTTGTCTATGAAGTATGTTTTGGTTTTTTATTTTAATTTCGGTATTGATATTTACATATGGGATTTTCGGATCTTTGTTATACATGTTTGGATATTTTGTATGTGAATGCCGAATTATGCATGCTCTTAATTGAATATGGTATGATGGACAGCAAGCTTTAGCATGTTTTCTTGATTTTAATTAGGTTTATTTCCTTAATTCGTGTGGAACCGAAGGAGATATCTAGATGCATTCGATGGCCATGAGTGTTATCTAGGTGTCAAATTCATATGCCGATTTAATACATGTTGAATTACACGCATGTTGGATTTAATATGTATTAATCTAAGGGTTAGAGTAATTCTGGAAATTTACATGTCGATGTGAGATGAGTGACGCCATACTTGCTAACATGTTCCAATTCGACATATTGTGCTTATGTGCTAATTGTGTTTAATTTCTACGCATTGTGTTATTAAACTGATTAGTACCATGTTTAGGATTACACGCATGTTGGATTCTAAATACTTATGATGTTTTGAATAATTAGATATACCGCATTGGCTCTAATTAAATTGGAACTTAATTGATCTTGACTTCGTTATATGCTTGCTGCCCTATTACTTGTTTTAATTTTGTTGCATGTATAATGTGATTTGTGTTTGGTGATTGTGTGAAAGGTGATGATCATATGTAAATAATAGCTTAGGTTTTAAATTTTCGTAAATTAGCAGGTAAATAAATTAAAGAAATCGTAAACCCCCTTTAAATACAATACTTTGTGTGATTGAAAGCCCTTGATTTCCCCGGATAGAACGATCCCTACTTGTCAATACTACACTCGACACAAGAAGGGTATTATTTGTATGTAGTTGTTTTGCAGGTATTTTATGCTTGGATAACACCTCCATCAATACCCCACATACTTGAGCTCTTTGAGACTTCATAAGTTGTGCCATCATGTTGGCAAGTTTGTCAACCTTTTCTTCTAGAGCCGGATTGGTCATTGTCACATGCACTTGCTTTGGGCGAGTTTGAGGTTGAGATTGTTGGTTCTTCAAGGCTCGAGTCTCCAACAATGCCGTGGCTTCCACATTGCCCTTCTCTAAGAACGATCCTCCTACTGCTGAATCAAGAAAATCCTTGTCATAGTCACGCATTCCTTCATAAAAGTATTGAAGGAGAAGACCCTCATGAATTCCATGACCTGGACAAGAGGCAACGAGACTCTTGAACCGATCATAGTAATCGTAAAATGGCTTGTCTTGAGCTTGCTTGATTGCTGTTATCTGACTCCTCAGCTGAGTCACTCTTGAAACTGGAAAGTACTTGAGAAGAAACTCATGTACCATTGTGTTCCAATTGATAATCTTCCCACTAAGCACGGCAAACAGCAACTTCCTCACCTTGACATTAAGTGAAAATGGAAAGGGTCTCATCTTCACAAGTAGTATATCAGCTCCTTTGGGGCACATGTGATAGGAGCACGAGGCAATGTGCAAAGGAATGGGAAGGTGCATGAGACGTCTTCAAGCTCAAAATTAGAGGAGAAAGTTGATAAGCTTACCGACTTGGTGAGTAATTTGATGAAGAAGCGTGCTAGTGTTTGTGGAATTTGCACCGAGGGCCATGAAACCGAACAATGCCCTCAATTTGGATCGAATGAGGGAGTAGAGGAGTGCAATGCAATTGGCTTTCAAGGAGGCCAACGTTTTGGAAATTTCAATCCGAGGTTCAATGATCATCCTAACTTTCGATGGGCGAATAATGATAATGTGCTTAGGGCACCTATGCAACCGAGAGAGGGAGGAGCACCGTTTGTACCGAGAGCACCCTTTGTGCCTCGGCAGCAATTTCAGCCGAACCAGGGACATTTTGCAGCACTGCCGAACCAAACTCAAGGAGGGCCGAGCCAAGGCCAAGCCGCACCGAGCAATCCCAACTATGATGCTTTGCTTCAATCATTGTCAAGTGCTACTCAAGCATTACTCGCGGGGCAACAAAATCATCAAAAGGACATTGGTGAGCTCAAGACTCAAATGGGCCAAGTTGTAGATTTCATGGGAAAATTTAATGAGCAAGGGAAGTTGCCAAGCAATACGATTCCCAATCCGAGGAACGAGCAAGCCAAAGTGATTCAAACTCGTAGTGGAAGGGAGTTGTTTCCTCCGACAAGTCCAAAGAAGAAGCGAGTAACTTTCAATGTTATTGAGGATGAAGAGATGGCTGCCGGACCTGCCATTGCCGGCAGCCATGTTGAGGAGACGGAAGGGGCTGCAGCGGGCAACCATGCTGCAGCCGAGAGTGAGCATAATGCTGCCGGCAGAGCTGCTGCCGAGAAGGGCATGAATGCCGAGAAGGGCAGAGACGCCGGAAACCATGTGACAGACAAGGGGCTGCGCAACGAACTTGAGTATGATCCCGCAACGTCAAAGAATGAGCTAGTGCCGGACCAAGCAAGCAAGGGAGGGGTGCCGACATCAAGCATTCCTTTCCCTTCTCGCTTTGCTAAATCAAAGAAGGATAAGTCCGATGAGGAGGTGTTGGAGATTTTCCGGAAAGTGCAAGTCAACATTCCTTTGTTGGAGTGCATTAAGCAAGTACCGAAGTATGCTAAGTTTTTGAAGGAGCTTTGCACGGCAAGAAGGCATACTAGAGAGACTCGTGTGGTAACTATGAGCGAGACGGTGTCGGCCGTTATTCAAAGGAAGTTGCCACCAAAGATGAAGGATCCGGGAAGCTTCAATGTGCCTTGTGTGATAGGCAACACTCGTTTTGAGGATGTGATGTTGGATTTGGGAGCATCGATCAATGTCATGCCACTCAATGTGTATCAAACGTTGAGCATAGGGCCTCTCAAGAAGGACAATGTCATCATTCAAGTTGCGGATCGCTCAAGTAAGTATCCGGAGGGTTATGTGGAGGATGTGTTGGTGCAAGTAAACCAATTGATATTCCCTGTCGTTTTCTATGTGGTTGAGATGGAGGATTCGCCGGTCAATAACACTCAATTGCTACTAGGGCGACCATTTATGAGGACCGCGCGTACAAAGATAGATGTGGCCGAGGGCAACCTAACTATGGAGTTTGATGGTGAGATGATCAAGTTCAATGTGTTTGATGCCATGAAGTTCCCTAATGTTGATTTGAAGGAGGGTTGTGCCATTAATGTTTTGGAGGAGGTCGAGCAAGTTATGTCGACCTCGCTCGACGCATAGCAATTAGCGATTGAGCAAGGGGTCGGATTTGACAAGAGGGGAGAACGTATCATGCATAAGAATGAGGAAGAGGTGCCGGCCGAGCCAAGCATTGCCGAGCCTTTCATGATGAAGCCGAGCCTAATGAAGATTTGTGCCGAGCTAGAGGCTCGGCCCTATGCCAAGGCTTATGATTCGTTCTTGTCAATTCCAAGTGCCACAATCAAATTTCGACCAAGTGTGGAAGAGGCCCCAAAGTTAGAACTAAAAGAACTCCCTAGTCACTTAAAGTATGTTTATCTTGGAGAAGAAGATACACTACCGGTTATTGTGTCTTCAATGCTTAGTGATAAGCAAGAGGTTGATTTGATACGTGTGCTTAAGAAGTATAAGACCGCTATAGGTTGGACCTTAGCGGACATCAAGGGAATAAGCCCTACTACTTGTGTTCATCGCATCTTGTTAGAAGGAGCTAAGCCGACAAAGGAAGCTCAACGTCGACTTCACCCTCCCATGATGAAAGTTGTGAAGGAAGAAATCATCAAGTTGCTTGATTGTGGGGTGATTTACCCAATTTCGGATAGTAAGTGGATATCTCCCGTGCAAGTAGTGCCGAAGAAGAGTGGTGTAACGGTTGTCAAGAATGAGAAGAATGAGCTTGTGCCACAAAGACTTGTAACCGGTCATCGGATGTGCATCGACTATAGGAAGCTCAACGCTACAACGAGGAAGGATCACATGCCTTTGCCGTTTATGGATCAAATGCTAGAGAGGTTAGCCGGCCATTCGTTCTATTGCTTTCTTGATGGATATAGTGGCTACAATCAAATCATGATACACCCGGATGATCAAGAGAAGACCACTTTTACTTGTCCATTTGGCACGTTTGCTTATCGGCGGATGCCATTCGGACTATGCAACGCACCCGGCACGTTTCAATGATGTATGTATGCTATCTTCTCGGATTTTATTGAAGACATTATCGAAGTGTTTATGGATGACTTTAGTGTGTATGGAAGCACCTTCGATGCATGTTTGGGGAACTTGGAGAAGATACTTGAGAGGTGTGTAGAGACAAATCTTGTGCTCAATTGGGAGAAGTGTCACTTCATGGTCACTCAAGGTATTGTACTAGGGCACATTATTTCGGCAAGAGGCTTAGAGGTTGACAAAGCCAAGGTGGAGCTAATACAAGCATTGCCGAGCCCTAGGTGTGTGAAGGATGTGAGAAGTTTTCTTGGCCATGCGGGGTTCTATCGACGATTTATCAAGGACTTCTCTTCAATTGCCAAGCCATTGAGCAACTTGT
The DNA here is from genome assembly GCA_963682095.1 of Potentilla sterilis. Classification (NCBI taxonomy): domain Eukaryota; kingdom Viridiplantae; phylum Streptophyta; class Magnoliopsida; order Rosales; family Rosaceae; genus Potentilla; species Potentilla sterilis. The sequence goes on along the minus strand of OY821763.1, from coordinate 23,615,221 downwards.
TACAAAAGGAGGTGACGTTTGAGTGGTCGGATGCTTGTGAGGCAAGTTTCTGCCGATTGAAGGAGATGCTTTGTACGGTGCCGGTTTTGGTGTCACCAAATTGGGATGAGCCATTTGAGTTGATGTGTGATGCTAGTGATTATGCACTTGGAGCGGTACTTGGACAACGAATTGAGAAGAAGCCATGCGCCATTTACTATTGTTGACAGTACATATAGTGCACCGCCAAACACATCCGGCGACCTCGTGGACCGTGCAACCGGCATCGGGGGTCCTACTTCCGGCATCTAGCGAGTAGTCCAGCACCCCAGCTACATCTCCATTGTTCCACATCACCGGTGCCGCACTCGGAAGCAGTGCCACCGGGCGCCTGAAGTAGCTTCGTGAGTAGGGAAATATGTAATAGTGTAGTGAGCATCCCACATTGGAAACATGGTAAAGGAGGGAGCCTTCCTTCCCTATAAATAGGAGGCTTCCCCCTTAGTACAAAGGATCTTGGATCCAAGGCACTCCATCCTTGTAACCCGATGGCTTATTGGCCATGCCTACTAGATTCCAAGTGGACGTAGCCGTGGCCTCCGATGGCACGGTGAACCACTATACTCGCTGTGTTCAGTATAGCTGTGTTATTATGGTTTTGCCAGGCCCCAGGGTTTGAGCAGAAACAACTATGCTTCAAGGACTCTCAACGATGCTCAACTCAACTACATAACAACGGAAAAGGAACTCTTAGCGGTAATTTTTGCTTTGGAAAAGTTTCGATCATATCTTTTGAATTCCAAATTTATTGTTTATAGTGATCATGCCGCTTTGAGATATCTTATGACAAAGAAGGATGCTAAGCCGAGGCTTATTCGTTGGATTTTTTTGCTTCAAGAGTTCGACATTGAGATTAAAGACAAGAAAGGAGTAGAGAATGTTGTAGCCGATCATTTGAGTAGACTTGTGAAGGAAGAGGATCGGCTGCCCCTATTAGAAACCTTTCCGGATGAGCAACTTTTTCGACTTGAAGTACATGAGCCTTGGTACGCCGACATTGCCAACTATCTAGCCACACGCCGATTTCCCAAGGAGTTGCCGAGCCACCAACAAAAGAGAATAAGGAAGCAAGCTCGCCACTTCTTGTGGGATGATCCGTACTTATGGAAGCAATGTGGTGATCAAGTTATTCGAAGATGTGTTCCGGAGAATGAGCATCGATCCATCCTTGCTTTTTGTCATAGTGAAGCTTGTGGTGGGCATTTTGGACCGAAGAAAACGGCATTGAAGGTACTTACTTGTGGTTTCTTTTGGCCTACGATTTTCAAAGATGCATTCATGTTTTGCAAAGCATGTGATAGATGCCAAAGAATGGGGAACATTGGAGCTAGAGATCAAATGCCGCTCACGCCTATCATTGAGGTTGAAATTTTCGATTTATGGGGTATTGACTTCATGGGACCGTTTCCTTCAAGTAAGGGTTTTCTCTACATATTGCTTGCGGTTGATTATGTGTCAAAGTGGATCGAAGCAAGGGCTACACGCACCAACGATGCCAAGGTGGTAGCCGGGTTTCTCAAGACAAACATCTTTTCACGTTTTGGAGTTCCAAGAGTCTTGATTAGCGATGGAGGATCCCATTTTTGCAACCGCACCATTGAAGCCTTATTGAGGAAGTATGGAGTCACACATAAGGTTTCTACACCTTATCATCCCCAAACAAGTGGCATGGCCGAGGTAAGTAATCGAGAAATCAAGCAAATACTTGAGAAAACCGTTGGACCTTCAAGGAAGGATTGGAGTGATCGTCTCGATGACGCTTTGTGGGCATATAGAACTGCATACAAGACACTGATAGGTATGTCTCCTTTTCGGTTAGTTTATGGCAAAGCATGTCACGTACCGGTTGAGTTAGAGCATAAGGCATGGTGGGCAATCAAGGCCTTCAACATGAACATTGATGATGCCGGTCTTCATAGAAAGCTTCAACTCAACGAACTTGAAGAAATCCGTAATGAAGCCTATGATGCCGCTTGGATCTACAAGGAGAAGACTCGAGCCTACCATGATAAGATGATTCGAGGGAAAAAGTTTCAAGTTGGACAAAAAGTTCTCTTATTCAATGCAAGACTTAAACTTTTTCCGGGTAAGCTTCGATCTCGTTGGTATGGACCATTCATTGTCACTAAAGTTTTTTCTCATGGTGCCATCGAGATTCAAAGTGTGGTGTCGGGAGATACATTCAAAGTTAATGGACACCGTTTGAAGCCTTACTACGAGCCCTTTTTACACCCTACAATCGAGGAACTCAATGTGCATGACATACCAACTTCCGGTCTACCTCCAACCGATGCCAACCAATCACCACCACAAGTTGCCGAAAGACCTATCTCTGTCCATTCACAAGCTGCAGCAGTTTCTGCCGTGTCCCCCTTCGTACTGGACATATCAGCCGCATCCGATACGGATATGCCGGACTTGCTGATTCTTGCTGCCGAGGAGCAGCAGTCCCATTCAGCTGCCACCATACTCCCTGCCGGATTGACAAGCTCACACAGGAATTTATGCACCAGGCAGATACGCCGGATACGCCTGCAGTAGTGTCAGACACGGTGCGTACATCGGACACGACGAATGCAACACAATCGGATACAACATGCAATGATCTTCTTGTTGCCCTTCTTCATGCCGATTTGAGTTACTTCGGAGCGAGATGAACACATGCAACAAACGGTGAAAAGTCTAGGCTATGGACTATAAACACAAAGCGCTACTTGGGAGGCAACCCAATTCGATCAAAGAAAAGTGAAGGAGCCATCACCGAGAGTTTGAAATTTCTTAACCCTTCTCTTTTTCTTTGATTTGTGATGATATGTTGGTATATGTTAGACTATTGCATGCTTAGGAAATTCGTTGATATTGTTTTGTGCTTACATTGAGGGCAATGTAATTTTCTAAGTGTGGGGTGGGATAACGTATTCCGTTTATGTTTTTGTGTGCTTAGTTTAGAAAAGAAAAATTCAGAAAATTGTTCCACAAAAATAGAGTGTTCTAATTTGTTTGTTTCGAGTCTTAGGATGCCCCTAATATGTCAATGATGTTTTTCTCCTCTTTGCATACATAGATGATGGTTGTGCATACTTTTAAAATTGTAAGTTTCATGGATTTTGTGCATTGGTAGGAGCATGTAGGATTTGTTGATTATTAAGCATGCATGTTTTAGCTAGTTTGTTTCCATAATAACCTATGTGAGCTTTAGAGCCAATTTGCTTTCTTCTTGAGCGATAAAAAGATAAAATTCGATAGATTCGTAGGAAGCATGAAACCTCATAATTCTTTGCATATTCGATGACTATGCCATAGCTTTTAATGAACTCTAGTATGCTAGAACTTACTCTTGTTGATTTTCGAAACATTTATATCATAAAATACTTTGATTTTGAATATGATTGAATAAAGATCATTTAGGTTTACCACCAAAGCCAAATAAAGCATGTGCCCTATTGGAGCCCGTCGTGGGACACCTTAGTAAAACCCTTTGAGCCTATGTTGAGTCTTTTCTTTCATCATCCTTAAACACTTTCCATGAGCTTAGTATAGTTGTGCCTTTACCCTTGATCAAAGTATTGGCAAAGCTTGAATTTTGAAAGCTTTTTCGCGTGTGTGATGAAGAAGAACAAGTGTGGGGTAGACTTAGCCATGAATCTATATGAGAAGTGTATGTATGCCGTGCCAAAAGAAAAAGAAAAAGAAAAGAGAAAAATGTGCTCGGATCAAAAAGAAAAAAAGAAAAGAGAACCGAGAGCAAGTAAGAAAGAGGGTACGGCATAGGCGTGAAAAATAAAATTTTGTACATGGCTATTGTCTTGATTATTGTTGTAATGTTATGGGAGGAAAAGAATGAAGTATGGGTCCAACAAGATGAAATTTGACCCTTGGCGAGAAGACATAAGGAGATTTGAGCTTTGCCAAAGGCCACGGTGACGTTTTTAAGCCTCCTTATCCAAATATCGAATACCTCTTAGCCTAGCCCCATTACAACCTTTTTATTGATCTTTTTCATGATTCTTAAGATGGTTAAACTTGATTTGTGGAGATTATCTCAAGAGTAAGCATATGGTTTTGGTTCATTGGTGCATATAGTTATCATATGAGGTTTTTCCATAAAAATTCACAAAGTGCTTTCGTTTCTTTGATATATGCAAGTCACTCTTTGTAATTCATTATCTTTCGCTTGCATATACTTATGAGTGAATTACCATGCTTCGAGAGAAAAGAAGAGAGTATGCCTAGTGAGGAGGATTGAATTAGCTTAACATGTCTACATGCTTACTTTTGTTCTTATATGTTCTTATTGATGTTACATGTTCATGAAGCTTGGAATTTTCATGCTTAGCATTCTCATGCATTAACTTGAAAGCTATGTGTACATACGAGCCTGAGACAAATTGTTAGGGGCAATAGTTTGTTTAGAGTCTAGTTTAATTTAGTTTGCTAAGGGACTAGCAAAGGATAAGTGTGGGGTAGTTGATAGGAGCATAATGTGCTACGATATTATATGCTTATGCCCTCGTTTATGCTTTGTTTAACCCTTATTTGTATAAGATTGAGTTATAATATAGTTTAGTGTTAATTTGGTAGAGTTTGGCGAAAAATGGTTAAGAATCCGAAAAATGATTAAGTATGAGAAAACTGGAAAATAGTGAAAAATGTGTCTTTTTCGTGATTTTGAGATGAGCAAAAGTGCGATCTATCCTTGTCCGAATTTAATGAAATTTGGTGTGCTTATTATTCATATACTGAGGAATGTTGTGTTAAAATTTTAGATCAATCGGAGTTTGGGAAGTCACCCAAAAGATGGCTGCAAAACGGCAGTCCGAGCAAACCAATCCAGGGGCTTTCAGGATTTTCCTGGGACTTTGATCCAACTTCGAAAAATCATTCCCGACGATTCACAAGGAATTTGATCGAGATATTCTATGGGGAGATGGCTATATGTGTCTAGTTTATCTGAAACTTGGAATCGCATCAATTGGAGCTCCGAGAAGGGAGATATGTCGGATTTACTGGAGCAAGGTCATTCCAGCCGAGTTGCTGCCGGTCTTGTGTTCTTGCGGGTTTGGGGAATTTTTCCATGGACCAAGCTCACCAAATGGAGTTGTCAAGCCTACACAAGAAGTTCATGAAGATATGCAGCCCAATCCAAGGAAGAAAATCAGAAAAAGATGTTTCCTAGAAGAACCAAGAAAGGAAGGAACCAAAACCTTGTTGCACAAGGATTGCCTTTGCCGATTTGGACTAGGTTTCCTACCTAGGGTTTCTGCCGAATTTGCCTCTATATATAGCCATGTTTTCCTACAGAAAAATCATCTCATCTCAAGCACTAAAATACTAGCCAAAGCTCTACCAAGTTTCTTAAGTACCAAATACCCAAATACTTAGCCAAAACACCATCACCACCACCACAAACTTTCGAATTCCTTCACCTTGTTTTCTGCCGATTCTTGCTTAGGCCGAGCACTAAGGAGCAGCAGCAAGTACCATCTTGTCACGTCTTGAGGAGTCTTCAAAGGTTCTAAAAGTGTGATCCACTCCTCCTATGGCTTTTGTATTTGTTGTAGTTTGGTTGTATTGTATGAAAACAATTCGTTTCTTGGTTTTTATTGAACTTTTATGTAAACCGATTGCATGATTGATGTTTATGTTTAAGTTTTATGATTTTAGCATGTGAATTTCGTATGTATGATAATTAAGGCAGTGGTATCTTGCATGTTTTAGGTTCGAAATTGGTTAGAAATCTAAGGATTGGGACTTAAAAACCGAAACATTAGTGTTGGCTTGAAGCATGTAAATCTAGATGTTAGGTTTCATCAAACCCGAGTAATAACAAATATGGCTAAATACTCAAAAGGTTGCTTTGATTTGTTTTGCTCACCTAGGGTATAACACTTTAGAGATCTTGCATGTTAAAATAAGATGATTGACAACCTTGCTTGTTTTGCATGTCTCCGATTTAGACTATTGTGATTAATTGTTAAGTCTCAAAAGGATTAACATATATTCTAGGGTCCATACTCAAAAGGTCGATCTTAAGAACTTGAGAAGTTTTACAACTAAGTTGTAGTCGGAACTAATTTTGAATTTAAACATGTTGATACTTGTTCCTTACCTTCTTGCATGCGAATCTACGTGTTAAAGAGTTTTTGTGTGAACTGTTTTGTGTGAAAGATGATGATCACTTGTAAATATTAGACTTAGGATTTATTTTCAGCAATTTAAGTTTCGTGTGTAGTCTAGGGCAGCTTGCTGCCGAACCATATCATACCCCATGTGTGACGTTATGTGTTTATATTTGTATATATTTGTCTAACAATTTCATATCTCAGGTACCCTTAATCCCCGGCTTAGAACGATCCCTACTTGCTTATACTACTAACGATCTTTTGTAGGGTTTATTATTGCATGCGAGCTTTGGCTCACATCAGATGACCTAAATAATGATGATGCACACGGCAATAACAAGGCCGAACAAGGTGAGGTGAGTAAAGAGGATCTCGAAATCATGAGGAAATGAGACCTTGAGAAAGATCCAGCTACTTCAACCAAGGAGACACCAAAGGTAAATGATTCAAACTCTAATGGTTTAGTTAAAACTAACCAATTTTCGTGTCCACCTTTTCCCTCTAGGTTCAACAAGTCCAAAAATGACAAATCAGCTGAGGAAGTGCTTGATATTTTTCGCAAGGTGGAGGTGAACATACCCTTACTTGAATGCATCAAGCAAATACCAAACTATGCCAAGTTTTTGAAAGAGCTATGTACCACGAGGAGGCATACACGTGAGGAGCAGGTTGTTATCCAATGATGCGACCATATTACTAGCACAATTTTGTACCTGCAAAATAATCTCATACATATATTACCCTTCTTGTGTCGAATGTAGTATTGACAAGTAGGGATCGTTCTATCCGGGGAAATCAAGGGCATTTAATTCTCACAAAGCATCAAATATCAATATGGGGGGGTTTGGATTTATATCTAAAAACCTACTGAATTTTACGAAAAATAAAACAAATAAATAAAACCTAATTTAACATATATACATGATCATTATCTTCCACACATATCACTTTACACAAAACTCACATAATAAGTTTCAAATTCGCACAAGGTCAACAGAGTAGTAATTCGGCATGCAATCAAGATTGATTTTAGTTCCAATTTAATTAGAGCCTTCGTGGTTCTTCTAATTAGTCAAAACTCCTTAATTATTTAGAATCAGCTTCGTGCATAATCCTAAACATAGTGCTAATCAGTTTAAAGACATTTCATGTAGAAATTAAACCAAGAAACACTTAATCACAATGAGTTGAATTGGAAACATATTAGCAAATATGGCGTCACCTCATTTCACATCGATATGTAAATTTTCAGAATTACTCTAGCCCAAAGAACTAACACAAGATGAATCAACTTTGAGTATAATCCATCTTATGTTATATTCGGCAATTGAAACCAATACACAAGAATCAGCCATGACCATGGCTGTCCTCATGTATCGATTTAGATGCATATGAATTCAGAAAGTAATCCAAAATAAATCAAGAACACATGCGATCATACTACAATAACAAACCCTGATTAAATTCGAAACTTACCATGATATATAATTCGGCAATCAAACATCCAAACAAATTCGGAAATCCAAAATAGAATTAATACAACTAAATAAACAACTACAAATCCTTATAATCTTCATAGACAAAGTATCGTAAGTATACAGAAAATATAAAGCCATGAGAGTAGAGTGAATCACACTTTGAAGAACCTTGAAGAAAGCTTCGGCAAAGGATGAATTCGGTGGTGATGAAGTGGTGTGATTTTATGGAAAGGTGGTGGTTCGGCTTTAGTATTTTCGGTATGAAAGTTGTGAAGAGAATTCGGCAGAGCTTTGGTGTTGTGAAGGTGAGAGACAAGATATCTTTCTATGACTATTACATGGCTATTTATAGAGAAAATAACCCAAAGAAGCCGGCCACAAACCAAAACCGAATTGGTTTAGGTTTTCCTTGATTTTCTTAATTCGGTAGAATGACCTCCGTGCATTGATTACATCATAACTCTCTCTAGAAAATAGCTATTTAGGTGATTCCAACTGATTTGGAAACTAGACTCCCGTAGCTTTCTATCCATATGTCGTATGCCATCTGGTTCAAAGTGAGCTGTCTTGGAGAGTCCGTGGAAGTTGGATGACGTGCACAGAAATTCTGCCGAATTTAATCAGGGTTTCTTCTGATTTTTCTTCTTCTTTTTCCGAATTATCTCTTTCTTTTCTCTTGAATTTGTTGCTGAATTTCCCTTGGATAATTACTGAATATCTTTGCAATATCTCTTCCATTTATCCTTGATTTAATTCATCCTCTCTTCTTGTCCTAGTTGCATTGCAACTCTTCTCTTGCATTCGGCAATAGGTAATAATTTCTGCCTGATTTCTTCTTTGTTTTTTCCACCGAATTTCCTCATTTAATTCCTGAAAATAAGAGAGAAGAAATTTTAAAAAGACAAGATAAAATGTAGGAGAATTATTAAGAGTATGATTCCTGATTCACTCAGGATTTCCTGGTTCAACAAGGAGTTCTACTTTGATTGAAACTCTTAGAACTTTCGATGTTTTCAGAAACGTCGAGACATTGTAGACTCCTAAACCGATTAAGACTCTTATTTGCATTAGGAGTCCTACTTTGAATCAAACTCTTGACTTAAGAATCCTAGTTCAACTCAAACTCTTACAAATTCAGCGTTTTTAGACGTTTTAGCTCATTTCACAAACCGACTCTACCAAAGACTCCTGACTCGACTAAACGACTATATAATACAACAATAAGGGTTAACTATTGCATAAATGGGGGTAAAAACGTATTAAGAACGTCGCATATAATGCTCCTATCATCCAACGCAAGGTTCCTCCACAGATGAAGGACCCAGGCAGTTTTACAGTGCCTTGTATAATTGGACAATCTCTTTTTAACAATGTTATGCTAGACTTAGGGGCTTCAATTAATGTGATGCCTTATAATGTTTATAAGTCCCTAAGTCTAGGAGAGTTGAAAAAGGATAACGTGATTATACAACTTGCTGATAGGTCTAACAAATATCCTGAGGGATATGTTAAGGATGTTCTTGTGTAGGTAAATAATTTGATATTTCCTGCAGACTTCTATGTGCTTCATATGGAAGAGTCGCCCCTAAATTCTACTCAACTTTTGTTGGGGCGACCATTTATGAGAACGGCAAGAACTAAGATCGATGTTGTCGAAGGCAATCTCACCATGGAGTTTGATGGTGAAGTGATAAGCTTCAACGTTTTTGAAGCTATGAGATATCCAATTTCTGATTTAAAACCATGCTATGCTATTGATGTTGTTGATTCTATTGCACAAGTTTTATCAGAAACTTTGGATCAATAGAAACTAGCTATTGAGCAAGGGGCAGGAACTGACAAACAAGGGGAACCAATCTCAGAAGAAGCACGGCTCGAACTTGAGCCGTGTATTGCACAAATGGTTGCCGAAATTGAGGCAGCCCCATATGTAGGTTATAGCAAACTCTTGTCAATTCTCATTTCCACTAACAAAATTCTACCATCTGTGGAACAGGCCCCAACATTAGAGCTTAAGGCTCTACCTGATCATTTGAAGTACATATACTTGGGAAACGATGACACTCTACCAGTTATTGTGTCATCAAATCTGAGTGAGCAGCAAGAAACCCAATTGATTGATGTGCTTAAGAGGAACAAAACCGTCATTGGATGGACTTTGACGGATATCAAGGGTATAAGCCCTACTACATGCGTGCATAGAATCTTGCTCGAAGAAGGAGCCAAGCCTACTAGAAAGGGTCAGAGACGTTTACACCCCCCTATGATGAAGATTGTGAAGGACGAGATAATTAAATTGCTTGATTGTGGCGTAATATATCCTATCTCGGATAGCCAATGGATCTCACCCGTCCAAGTTGTACCCAAGAAGAGTGGAGTCACAGTTTTGAAGAATGACAAGGATGAACTCGTGCCAAAAAGATTGGTGACAAGTCATAGGATGTGGTGCATTGATTATCGCAAGCTAAATGCTACTACATGCAAGGATCACATGTCTTTGGCCTTCATGGACCAAATGTTGGAAAGATTAGCTGAACACGAGTTCTATTGCTTTTTGGATGGGTATAGCGGGTACAATCAGATATGCATTCACCCGGATGACCAAGAGAAAACAACGTTTACATGTCCGTTTGGTACGTTTGCCTATCAACGCATGCCTTTTGGTTTATGCAACGCACCAGGTACATTTCAACGTTGTATGTATTCCATTTTCTCAGATTACATTGAAAATACCATTGAGGTCTTTATGGACGATTTTTCTGTTTATGGACAAGACTTTGATGCATGTTTGGAAAATTTGGAATTAATCTTGGAGAGATGTGTCGAAACTAACCTTGTATTAAATTGGGAGAAATTTCATTTCATGGTTATTCAAGGGATAGTTTTGGGACACATAATATTTGCTAAGGGAATAGAGGTTGATAAGGCCAAGATTGATGTTATGCAACACTTACCCTCCCCCAAAACTGTGAGGGAGATTCATTCTTTTCTTGGCCATGCAGGTTTTTATAGAAGGTTCATCAAAGACTTTTCTTTGGTGGCAAAACCCTTGTGTTCTCTTTTGCAGAAAGATGTGCCATTCGTGTGGAGCAAAGAATGTGAAGAAGCTTTCGGCAAGCTTAAGGAGTTATTAATTTCGGCACCTATCATAGCGCCACCAGATTGGAACTTGCCGTTTGAGCTTATGTGTGACGCATCAAACTATGCTGTTAGAGCAGTTTTGGGGCAACGAAATGAGAAGAGGCCGAATGCAATTTATTATGCCTCTAAGACTTTAAATGATGCTCAAATGAATTACTCAGAAAAAGAGCTTTTGGCTGTCATATTCGCTTTAGAAAAGTTTCGATCTTATCTTTTGAATTCTAAAGTGATAGTTTATTCAGATCATGCAGCTCTTAGGTACTTGATGAAGAAGAAAGATGCCAAACCACGCTTGATTCGATGGATCCTCTTATTACAAGAGTTTGCCATCGAAATCAAGGACAAAAAGGGAAGTGAAAACGTTGTGGCGGATAACTTGAGCAGAATTGTGCAAGAGGAGGAGACGATATGAGAACGGAAGAACCAAGATAGATGTTGCCGAAGGCAACCTCATTATGAAATTTGATGGTGAAGTGATAAGCTTCAATGTGTTCGAAGAAATGAGGTATCCAGTTTCTGACCTAAAACCATGTTATGCTATTGATGTTGTTGATTCTATTGCACAGGTTTTATCAGAAACTTTAGATCAATAGCAACGAGCTATTGAGCAAGGGGCCGAAATTGACGGAAAAGGGGAACAAATTTCAAAAGAAGCACGGCTTGAATTTGAGCCGTGTATTGCACAAGTTTTTGGGACAAATTTACGAGCACAATTTGTACCTGCAAAATAATCTCATACATATATTACCCTTCTTGTGTCGAGTGTAGTATTGACAAGTAGGAATCGTTCTATCCGGGGAAATCAAGGGCATTTAATTCACACAAAGCATTACATAATCATATGGAGGGTTGAGATTTGTATCTAATCAACTACTAAATGTAACGAAAATAAACCTAAAACTATTATTTACATATGATCATCTTCTCCACAAGAACACATAACACGAAATCACTTTACACATGCATTAATCGAAATAAAAGATTCAAGGCAGCAATATTTCACATAGCACTTAGACAAATTTAATTCCAATTCTAATTAGAACCCTCAGCGGTTCATCTAATTGTTAAGACTTCTTAATTATTTAGAATTAACTCAGCGTATAATCCTAAACATAGTGCTAATCAGTTTACAAACACTCAGCGTCAAAGGTAAACACGAAGAACACATAAGTAGAATAAGCCGAATCAGAGACATGCAACAAGTATGGCGTCACCTCACCTTGCTTTAACATGTAAATTTTCATGGTTATAACCGCCCTAATAAACAATCTAAATCACAGCAACTCAGCGTATGAAGCAATCCAAATTATTTTGCTAGATAAAATCGGTACCTAAGGAGAAGCCACAAAGTCAGCCCGTTTTTATCTAGCAAAAACGATTTTATCAACGTCTCATAACCGGCCATAGGATGTGCATCGATTATAGGAAGCTCAATACAACAACGAGGAAGGATCACATGCCTTTGCCATTTATGAATCAAATGCTCGAAAGACTTGCCGAGCATGAGTTCTATTGTTTTCTTGATGGATATATGATAAGAGCATAATATGCGACATTCTTAATGTGTTTTATCCCTATTTATGCAATTGTTTAACTCTTATTGTTGTAATATAGAGACGTTTAATCGAGTCGGAGTCTTTGGTTGAGTCGGTTTGTGAAAAGAGCTAAAACATCTAAAAAACGCTGAATTTGCGAAGAGTTTGAGTTGAACTAGGATTCTTTTGTGAAGAGTTTGATTCAAAGTAGGATTCCTTATTACATCAGGAATCCTAATCAGTTCAGGAGTCTACAATGGCTCGACGTTTCTCAAAACGTCGAAGGTTTTTAAGAGTTTCAGTGAAAGTAGAACTCCTTGTTGAACCAGGAAACCTAAATGGAATCGAACTCTTACTCTAATCAAATTCAGCATACAGAATATTAATTCCTTAACATATATTTATTTTCTTTATTATTTTCAGGGAATTAAAAGAAGAGAATTGGGATTAAATGAAAAGCATGCCGAGCACATGCTAATGAAGCTTGTCGATCAAGAAAGAAGGAATGCATGCCGTGCACATGCATGACAAGAGAAGATTTCAGATAATTGGAGAGATAATTGAAGAGATAAAAGAGGAATAATTCAGAAAATACATGATTGTTGTCGTGAGTTTCAAAGAAGGAGATTTGGACTAGGATGCTTCAAGGCCGGCAGCAAAAGAAGAGGAGGATAAAGAGGAAAAGCTAAGGCCGAATGTGGACCACTTTGTGCTCAAGATTCATAATATTGTTGCTGAATTAAATCAAGAGAAATTGCAAGATTAATCAGCCATTATCCAAGGAGAATTCGGCAACAAACTTTGAAGAGAAAAAGAAGGAGTCCTATTACTACTCAATGAAGAACTCACGGCAAGAGGAGAAAATAAAGGCTGAATGTGGACTTGATTTCATGCTTGGTTCAAGACATTTTTGTAGAATTAAATCAAAGATAATTGAAGAGATATTGTTACAATTATTCAGCATATTATCCAAGGAGAATTCAGCAGAAAATAGAGGAAGAGAAGAGAAGTGCCGAACAAGAAATTGCTAGGGTTTCAAACCCTAGCTTTGCCGAAACCTCTTCCATGCTTTCCTCTATATATAGCACGTCCTAACTCTAAAAATATCATCTTTTTCTCTCACAAAAAGCTTACCAAAACTCTGCCAAAATACTCCCACAAGTCCTATACAGAAAATTACCAAGCCATAACTATCACCACCACCTCCAAAATACCATTCCTTACCCCAATCTTCCATCCGTTTCACCACCTTTGTCGAAAGCTTCAAAGGTTCTTCTTCAAAGTGTGATTCATCCTATCCATGGCTTGTAATATTTTCTGTATGATTTTGTATTGTATGGATTTTTGGATTGTAAACTTTGGTTTTGTATATTATACTATGATTTCCGAATTCTTTTGGTTTTCTTGCTATGATTTATGAACTTGTTCATGTATGGTTTCGTGATTTAGTGTATAGGGCAGTAGGTATTTTCGCATGATACTTTGATTTTGTTTGATTAGCTTTCATGAATTCACGCTCAACAAATTGTGTGCTTGAGGACTGACTTTGTGGCAGCCCCTTGAGTGTCGATTTCATATGCTAGAGTAATCTAAATTGCATCTTACGCATGTTCAAATATGATGAGTGACGCCATTACATGTTTGCATGTCTCCAATTCGGCTTATTGTGTTTATGTGCTTCTTGTATTTAATTTCTACGCGAAGTGTCTTTAAACCAATTAGTACCATGTTTAGGATTATACGCGAAGTTAATTCTAAATACTTGAGAAGTCTTAACGATTAGATGAACCGCGAAGGGCTCTAATTAGAATTGGAATTGAATAGGTCTAAGAGGATCGAAAATTGCTGCCTTGTATCATTAATTTATGTGTCATGCATGTTTAGGAGAATTCGTGTGATGTGAGTATGTGGAGAAGATGATCACTTGTATATATTTAGTTTAGGATTTAATTCTAGTAAATTTTCAGTAGGTATTAGATATAAATTCTCAAACCCCCCATATTAATATGTGATGCTTTGTGTGAATTAAATGCCCTTGATTTTCCCGGATAGAACGATCCCTACTTGTCAATACTATACTCGACACAAGAAGGATAATATATATGTATGAGATTACTTTGCAGGTACAACTTGTGCACGTAAAATGGTCCCATCAATATAGCGGATACAACCAAATTTGCATACATCCGGATGATCAAGAGAAGTGATGGGACTTATTCTCAAGCACATTTTGTACCTGCAAAACAATCTCATACATATATTACCCTTCTTGTGTCAGATGTAGTATTGACAAGTAGGGATCGTTCTATCCGGGGAAATCAAGAGTATTTAATCACATAAAGCATCACATATTAATATGGGGGGTTGAGATTTGTATCTAACAATTACTAAAATTTACAAAAATTAAATAGTAATATAAATATATACATATGATCAACATCTCTTACTCATAACGCTAAACACAAAATTCATATAACAATTGACAATTTCGCACAAAGTATTAAAATCACAAACAGCATGCATTCAAGATCAATTTTAGTTCCAATTTAGTTAGAGCCCTTCGCGGTTCATCTAATTAGCAAAACTCCTTAATTATTCAGAACTAGCTTCGCTCATAATCCTAAACATAGTATTAAATAGTTTAAAGACACTTCGCGTAGAAATTAAACCAAGAAACACATAATCACAATGAGTCAAATTGGAAACAAGTAACAAGTATGGCGTCACCTCACCCCATCAACATGTATATTTTCAGAATTACTGTAGTCCTTTGAACGCATACAAGATGAATCAACTTCGCGTATGAAGCATCTCATCAGATATTCGGCATGTAAAGCAAACATATGAGATTCGGCCATGATCAAGGCCGAACTCACACATTAAACTTGTGCTGCATACGAATTCAGAAAATAAACCAAAACATAATCAAGAACACATGCAATTCGTATATTATAACAAACCCTGATTAAAAATCGAAAATCATTATATACATAACCCGAAAATTAGATTAACAAATAGCTAATTTGAAAATCCAAAACTGAATTAATAAAATTAAACAAACATCCACAAATACATATAATCTTCATAGACAAAGTATTACAATTGATGGGACCAAATTACGAGCACAATTTGTACCTGCAAAATAATCTCATATATATATTACCCTTCTTGGGTCGAGTGTAGTATTGACAAGTAGGGATCGTTCTATCTGGAGAAATCAAGGGCATTTAATTCACACAAAGCATTACATAATCATATGGGGGGTTGAGATTTGTATCTAATCAACTACTAAATGTAACGAAAAAAACCTAAAACTATTATTTACATATGATCATCTTCTCCACAAGAACACATAACACGAAATCACTTTACACATGCATTAATCGAAATAAAAGATTCAAGGCAGCAATATTTCACATAGCACTTAGACAAATTTAATTCCAATTCTAATTAGAGCCCTCAGCGGTGCATCTAATCGTTAAGACTTCTTAATTATTTAGAACTAACTCAACGTATAATGACAGGACCCGTCCCGGATAACACACTGTTACCCAGAGTAAATCCTGCGGGGACCATTTCAAGGGAGGTTCCCCCGAAAATCCGGCATGACCTCTCTTAAAATGGACGACCCAAACTTGGAAGAAACAATCAAACACTTCTAAAATATCCAACCTGACTCAAGGAGTCACCTGCTCCCCCAACAATCAAACAAAATTTAAAATACCAACAATAGAACTCAACTTCAAAAAGAATAATACAAAAGAAATAAACCGGTATATTAATAACGACTTCAAGCTACAATTCAAAAATGAACATTTGAAGTTTGCAACTACACTCAAAGTATCAGAGTGATTATACAAGGGAAACATATTTTACAGGTAAGTTAATCTAGCAACCTACGGTTTTTGACAGCGGAAGAGAACTTTAGATCTTGCCTCCTACTAGTGCCGAACAGCTCTGCACACTGGGCAGTTTAAAACGAAGGGCCCAGGGAAAGTAATTTAAAACGTTAGCGTGAGTGGGCAAAAAATCAATATATAACTACGTATAATTTTATTGAAAAGTACTTTATTACTTTCCTCACTTTTCAAAATTCATAATCAAGATGCATGCATTCAACACTGAAATGTTTAATTTCATATGCAGTTAATATAAAAATCCCCAGTCCCCTGGTTCGGGAATTTATGAAATAACAGAAAATTTCATAGGAGAAATTATTCCCGAAATCCAATAAAATAAAATCACGACCAATCCTATTTGTCACACAATATATAAAACAATATAGGGGAACGTCATAACCACCATTTAATAGTAGCCCCTCAGACTAAGGGTCAAACCTCCAAGAGTCCCAATAGCGTCCTCACGCTATGCCCGTACACGTCGACCACTGATAGGAGCATAAAATGCGACGTTCTTAATATGTTTTTACCCCCATTTATGCAATTCTTAACCCTTATTGTTGTAATATAGAGTCATTGAGTCGAGTCTAGAGTCTTTGGCAGAGTTGGTATGCAAATTGAGCTTAAAATGCAGAAACTGTCGGAAAATGTGAAGAGTTCTAGTTTGAGTAGGAAGCCTGTTTGGACTAGGAAACCTGTTGGATTAGGAATCTTTATTGTTCGTCGTTTCTGTAACATGTGAGGAAATTTTAGAATCCTGTTGGGACTAGGAAAAGTTCTGTTTAGGAAAGTCCTACTTGAACTGTGACTGTTATTCCATGACTTTCCTATTTTGATTTTCCTATTCTAGTAACTTTCTCGATCTAGTAAGTTCCGTGATGTGAATTGGAGACTTTCCTAATCTGATGATCTTATCTATTACATATATGTCTTTTTAAGACAATATTTGTCTAGATTAGGATAAGTTTATTACATGAATTAATTCTCTATTTCTTTTCTTTATTTTCAGAAATTGTGAGGAGATAAAGGAGGAGATAATGCAACCGATTTTTGGAGGATTTCATGGAGAGGAATAATTCAGAAATTCCACATATATTGCCGTGAGTTTTCAAAGAAGGGGTGATGGACTTGGATTCTTCAAGGCCGGCAAATGCAAGAGAGAAACAAGGATGAGTTATTGCCGAATGTGGACATGATTTCAAGCAAGGTTCAAGATAATATTGCTGAATTAATTCAAGATTAAATCAATAGATATTGTGAAGATTAATTCAGCCAATATTCAAGGGTTCGGCAACAACTTTGAAGAGAAAGACAAGGGCTGCATGTGGACTGAATTTGATGCTTGGTTCAAGATATTTTGCTGAATTAAGTTAATGATAATTGAAGAGATAATTGAAGCAAGTATTCAGCCATTGACCAAGGATATTCGGCAAAAAATTTTAGAGAAGAAAAGGGAGACTTGCCGAACCCTAGAGAGAGGAGAATTCGGTTTTTGTTGAAGGGAATTGCCGAACCCTAATGCTCCCTTGCCTCTATAAATACCACATCATATTTTCTGAAAAATCATCTTCTCTTCCTAACTTTGAAGTAGCCAAACCTCTGCCGAAATTCCACCACAAAATCCCACAAAGAACTAAGCCAATTCCATCTCCACCACTCTTCCAAAAATTCAGTCCGTCCATCACCACTAATCCTCTTTGCCGATTCTCTACTCAAGGTTTCTCAAAGTGTGATTTTATCTTTTCTTATGGCTTTTATTCTTTTGTATCAATACAATATTTTGTCTATGAAATTTGTATGGATTCGTGGTTGTAATTTCGATTTTATGAATTATTCTTTGGATTTTCGGATTTCTGTTATGTGATTTGGTTGTCTCTTGGATTAATTTATGATCTATATATGTGATAACTTGAATTTGGGTTTTAAGGGCAGTAAGTATTTGCATGAATTTTTGGTTAAGTTTGGTTTATTTTCTGAATTCATATGCATATAAATTGATGCATGGGGCAGCCTTGATCATGGTTGTACCTTGTGTATTGGTTTCACTTGCCGAATACAATATGAGGTGGATTATAAACATAAAGTTGATTTACCTTGTATTGGTTCTAAGGGCTAGAGTAATTATGAAAATATACATGTCGATGTGAGATGAGGTGACGCCATACTTGCTAACATGTCTCCAATTCGACTTATTGTGCGTATGTGCTTTTTGTGTTTAATTTCTACGCGAAGTGTCTTTAAACCGATTAGTACAATGTTTAGGATTATACACGAAGTTAATTCTAAATACTTGTGAAGTTTTGAATGATTAGATGAACCGCGAAGGCTTTAATTAAATTGGAACTAAATATGATCTAAAATTCAGTTTGAACTTGCTGCCCCTATTCCTTTATTTTATTTTGTTACATGTTTAGAGAGTTTTGTGTTATGTGTTATTTGTGGAAGATGTTGATCAATTGTATATATTAATTTAGTTTTTATTTTCTTTATTTGCGTAAAAAAATCAGTAGGTTATTTAGTTAAACACTCCAAACCCCCATTTAATCTGCAATACTTTATGTCATTGAAAGCCCTTAATTTCCCCGGATAGAACGATCCCTACTTGTCCTAACTACAATTGACACAAGAAGGGTATTATGTGTATGAAGTTGTTTTGCAGGTACTTTGTGCTTGGATTATAGCTCCATCAACTACCGAGCGTGAATCTGACCTATATGGTCAAGTCGTCACCTCGCGTGGGCTCAGGCGACTAAGCTAGCTAGCATCAATATATACATATATCCCGACCCTGATATGGTGAAAATCCGAAAACAAAACCGAAAGCACATATCCCCTTATATATCAATCTGTACGGTCCCCGACCGTACATCTGAGGTTTATACATATAAATATAATTAAACACAAATACAGCCTCGTAGAAAATAAATGAAATCCACATATCTCACATGTCATAAATATCGAAACCAAGCAAAATCATATAATCCTCGGAAACTTCGTTTCCGAATAAATATCAATATAAATATAGATATCAATATGTCGAATTAATTGCCTTAATTCGTAAACCATTTGAAAATCGATCATAAAGAAATCATCAATTAAAACTAGATTATCGACCTTCGATAATTCACATCATTCTCAAAATAAAATATTGAATATAAATCCCAAAAGTATTTAAATGTTTATGCATGCATCAATTTGAAATAAAAGTCCACTAACAGTAATTAAACTTGTCGCCGAGTCGAGTCCTCCTCAAGTCGAGCTTCTCGTCGGTCTGCTAAAAGGAAATATTTAGAAAAACCCGAGCTCGAAAATTCAATTATAAATTAAATTCGAAGGGGTCTTCACTCAAACGAAACTCCCAAAATAATCAAACGCAATACTTCCCGAATAAGTATTGCCTGAAATTATTCAATATATCTCATTCTCGACCATTTAATCCTTTATTGGTCTAACCGTCGACAATTCCATTTAATCACCTAAACTCAGCTTTGACCACTATTTAAAACTGGTTAAAATCAGTCAAACAGTAACTTCTGAATTCCTATTTACCCTTTTTACTTTTACTGTTTCACTTTTACTGTTTTACTGTTACTGGATTACTGTTTACCAATTACTATTTACCAATTACCATTTTACTTTTACTTTTTACCGTGAACCACTTCTGGCCGCCAGCAGCAGCGGCGCCGCTGCCACAGGCTCGCCACAGAAACCCAAAACCACCTCCAAACTCACCCAAAACGATCACCAACACCTCAGGACCTCAAATCTCCTACCTCCGCCGCCCAAAAGTATCGCCACTGCCGCACGTGGCGGCCGACGTGGCGGCCACAACCCCTCCTCACCTATACTTCTCCAATTTCCCACCAATTGCACTAAAATTTCAACCTAAATGAACCTAACCACCAATCTGAACCCAACACAATCTCAAATTCATCCAAGAACATCCAAAAACATCCAAAATCACAAACCCCCAAATCGGAGCCACAAACCCTAGAAAATTCAATCTCCAATTTCTCCTTACATGTTGCAAAAGGGTTCAATTCCTTTGGGGAAAAGATTAAACGGGTCGAGGCCTTGCTTTTCCCCCCCGAAAACTCGCCGATCGGTGGCCGGAAGTGGGAGTTCCGGCCTCACTGCCCTCCACGGTTCTTGGCTTGAACCGGCCTAGCGGCGGCGCTTTGCGCCACGCAGCTACCACCAACAGAAAGAGAGAGAGAGAAGACGAGTCGTCCGGCACCGGTGGTGCGAAAATTGGTGACCGGATGGAGAAGTTGGGTGGTGGCAGTGGAGGAGGAGGCGTCGGGCAGAAGGAGGAAGAAGAGAGAAAGAAAAAGGAGAAAGAAAGAAAGAAAGAAAGAAAAAGGGAGAAAAGAGAAAGGTGTTTTTTTTTTCTTCCCAAAATGGAAACATTCTCTACCTATTTATATCGAACCCAAAATCCGACGAATTAAATTACGCAACCCAAACATTCGTTTTTAACGGATTCTACCTTACGACAAACGATTTCCGCTCAACCATAAAAATAAAACAATTTTCATGAGCGTAAAAAAAATTTAAATAAATTTACCAAGAAATTTAACAAGGTTCGGGGCGTATCAAATCTCCCCTCCTTATAAAGTTTCGTCCCCGAAATTTACGTACCTGCTGAACCCAAGGACTACAAATTTCCGTCACAATGGTAGTTCTACTCTACTGAGGTACGACCTTTACTCTGAGGATTCAAATTTGTGAAAACCACCCACCAAAGCATGATGAATCACCAAGAAATTCATTTATCAATAAATCTTGTATAAATAGATTATATATACACTGTAAATAGTAAGAACAAATCAAGAATAGACTCATATTTTTTTTTTTTAAACTGAGGTAAGACATAGGTCAAATTTTTAGAAGAACTTGAAATGTCTCCTCTCATAAGAGATTAAAAATTTGGCAACAGGTAACTCTTTCAAAATAACTCTTTTCTGTCAGGGAAAATTAGACACTCCAATATTTTTGAAATACACTTGCCCTGAAAACCAGAACATAGATGCATACGAATAATGAAGATTGACGGCAAAACATCTTCAAATCAACTACTCAATAGGGACTAAACGATATGGAGTAAATAAGAGCCTGCAAGAATATACTTCGCTAGAAACTGCTCGGAAATATCAAAACTTGTTTACAATAGGTAGTAAGATCAACACGGTTACTGTAAAACAAGTTAACTAGTCAAAATGTTACTAAATCAATTGGACAAAAGCCTACTTTAAGACTGGAGAAAGGAAAGTTTATCAACTGTCAACTTTTTATAAACAAACCTGAACATGCAATAGATATATATATATATATATATATATATATATATATATATATATATATATATAAGTTCTCTGTTGAAAAAAAATTTGCAACAAGAGAACATACAATAAGGAGGGATATTCATAGAATTTCTTTGTGGAAACTTGAAAAATTCTGGCTATTGCAGGTCAAAAGTTAATCCCCATAAAACAAGGCAAAAGCAGTCGTTTAGCTGAAATCAATTAATATAGCTGAAAAATAGAATTTCACATAACAAATACGTTTGAGGACAAAGCAATTTGATAAACCTATAGATGAGCTAACGTATTTAAAACACTTAATACAAATTCGAATTCATAAATCCAGGAGTAAGAGAATAACCAAAAAAAGGAATTAAGTTTAACTAGTGTACATAGGAATAGACACTGAGACTGACACCAAAGTATGAGAAATCAGTTCTCTAAAAGAAGCTGTGTTTTACACTTCACGCAACTGGGTAAAACTTGACTCTCAGTACAACCACACACATATGTATAAACACGTGCAAAGTTCATAAATAGTAAACGAGAAAGAAAAGGACTTTTAGTTTCAAACAAGTCCAAGAGTTTAAGACTTTGTTGTGTTAGCAGTTAAGAATTCTACAAATACTGTTCATAACCATTACAATCCGCCCGCACCAGGAGCTTCCTTGGGGAAAAATTTGGGTCATTGTGCCCATCACATAGCATGCTCATGGGTCAATGCGCCCAAGGTTTCACAGTCTTATTCCAACCTACATACTTTCCATTTCCGTTTCCAAAGATAAACAATTCCAAGTTTCTGAAACTTTAAACTCAAAGAACAATTTAGTCATTTCGTGTGATTTAAACTTTGAAAACTTTACATGCAAAAGCTTCATTTATCAAAGGAAGACAAACAACCTTTGCCAAACAAATCTCATTTTAAAACAACTTTTAATACTCAAACTGAAACATGGATAACCATTGAGTTGGTAAAACAATTCAGTAACTTCTCAAGGACAATAGTACTGAATATAACCAACTAACTAATGAATTCCCTCTCAGGAAGACAAAACCCCGTATAAATTAAAACAATTTACCCCTACTTAACTAAACTCCCAAATAAAATAATTTAAAACAATTCATATCATTTTCTTTGTCAGGAAATATAACTTTAGTTGTTCAAATACTCTTATAAAATCAACACGATAAGTATACACTTGAACTTGAAATTTACAGTACTTGCTTAACTTGAAATATAACATGACCCTGACAAAGAATGTACAAATACAAGGCAATCAAATTGATAAAAGTCAGGGTCAACTAAGTTCCAATAAAAACTGAACACGAAAACGATAAAAGCATATATCCATAGTTTCAAGTCTCAAAATAGAAATATAGATAAGACAATTAACAAAGATCATGTAAGACTCAAATTGGTGCAACCATGACGAGTTTATGTAGAATGCTGAAACAATTTAGATGGATAATCTGATATAGGGAATATTAATGAAATACCAACCTTTGATAAGCAAATCTGGACATTTTTGAAGAAAACCAGTACCAAAGTAATATTAGAAATAAGAATACTTAAATATTAGACTAGCTCCAAAAATTGACTGAGCTTTCGTTCGTCAACGGATAAATTAAAAACTTTCCAGATTCATAGTAAACACATTAAAGGGAGAAATACTAAATTCCCATACAATTTGAAATTCAAGAAGTGAGACAAAAATTTGACACACAGACTGAAAATGTCAAGTTTCAAAAGAATATAGTAGCAACAAGTACTTGGAAATTTTCACCAAAAATTCTTTGTAAGTCCAATTGTCACGAAATCAATTCTAAAATGGCCATTAGGAAGTATAGTTTCACACTTAAAAGACCCAAAATTAATTCGCACAATTGATCATTCAAAATGGATTAGAAATCAAGGAGGTTTAATGAAAATTCTTGGAACATATCAAAATACAGACCCATCTTCGAACAACCACCGAATATTTATTTTTCATCGAATTTAACTAAAATTTCCCAGGTCAAAAGTTAACAATTAGAGGATCAACATATCTAAATTTCAGGAAATTTGGGTATCAATGTGATAAGCAAAGGATATTTCAAAATGGCTGTGCAGAAAAACTTAGATTCTGCAGAATCTCAGAAATAAAATTTTACCCATGAACAACAATAGAGACTAAACATACTTAAAGAAATTTTTAGTAAAACAAGTAAACGGTAGAACTTTGCCTTTACGAAACTTTACAAGTGGAAGTTATTCCAGTACTTGATAAAAGACCGCTAATAGACAAAAACACTCAGAGATCCTTTTATACAAATGAGAGTCAATAAGTCATAATTCACGAAGAAGAGGATAACTTAGGATGAAAAGGATCATGTTCAATGCATATTCATACTCTGTTTAAAGGGAAAAATAATTGAAATTAATGGGCTTTTATTCATGTTGTAAAAATTCCCAACAGAGTATAATTTAAAACCAAATGCTCAAGTCTCACAATGAATCAAACAAAATTTAAAATAGGTACTTGCATATTAAAAACTGCACCACTGCTTAAAAGAGAATGTTCCTCAAGAAACACAGCAAATGGGCCTTTGTGTTTGCCAGTTTCAGTATACCTACCATAAAATTTTCCTCCCCTATCTGATCTCACAGTTTTTATTTTCATGTCTAATTGAAGTTCAACTTCAGCTTTGAAAACCTTAAAAGCTTCTATAGACTGTGATTTTTCAGATAGTAACTGAATGTGACAAAAACGTGAGAAATCATCTATAAATGTAATGAAGTAGACGTTTCCACAGATAGTTTTATGACTTATAGGTCCACAAATGTCTGTATGAATTAACTCTAATAGACTAGTAGCTCTATATGCACCCTTTCTGTTTAAATTAGTCATCTTTCCCTTATAGCATTCCACACATTCATTCAAGTCAGAGAAATCTAATTCTTGTAACATTTTGTTCTTAACAAGAGTTTTTAATCTTTCTTTTGATATATGGCCTAATCTTCTATGCCATAAATAGGCTTACTTATCATTAATCATGGTTCTTTTAACACTAGAAACAGTGTTATTACTAGAAGCAGCATTTAAACTTGAATTCTCAATAGAATAAACTGTAGGAGAATTTTCAATGCTACATTGTATCTGTAAATATCTATTCAAACGCAAAGCAGAACCAACACATAATGAATCTTTAATAAACTTTATTCCATTAATGTCATAAAGAAAACTATAACCAAACTGAACCAATAGATCCCAAGAGATTAAGTTTCTCTTCATTGTGGGTACAAAATAAACATTATCCAGAAAAAGAAAATTCCCTAAACTTAGACATAAAACTAAGCTGCCTATGGCCTTCACTGAGACTTTCATCCCATTGCCTACTCGAATGTGAGCTTCATCACTTCTTGGTTTCTTCCTGTTTGTGAAGCCCTGCAACTATGTGTAAGGGAGAGCCAGAATCAAGCCAAAAGGTATTTGGCTCTATATTTATTAAATCAACTTCTAGAAAATAAAGAGATGGTAAATTAAAAATTTTAGACAGGTTTAGGTTCTCACCCTTCTTAATCATCTAAGCCTTAAAGCCACTGCAATCATTCTTCTTATGGCCAGGCTTCTTACAGAAATAGCACTTGAACTTGAAAGTTCCAGTGTTGGATGTCCCTGCCCCCTTAGCTGAACGAGGCTTAAAGTTGGTCCTTTTAGCTCCTAGGTTCTTCTTCCACTTGTTCTTGCCTACCATATTGACTGTTGCTTCCGGATTGGAAGCCTTAATGACACCATAAGTTGGATCATCAGCTTTAATTCTAGTCTCTTCTTCAGTTGCTATAGTGAGGAGTTCATTAAGTCCCCACTTTTCCTTTTGAGCATAGTAGCTCGACTTAAGCTGATTAAAACTTGGAGGAAGAGAATGAAGTGCAGTATTCAGCACATACTCATCAGGGAGAATCAGATTGAGATTCTTAGGTCTGTTTACTATATTCTCAATCTTCAGAATATGATCCCTGACCCCTCCTACACCATTATACTTAAGGGTGCTTAACTTCAGAGATAAAGTGGATGACTCAGACTTGTCAGTCTTCTTAAAATTTTCTTTTACATACTCTAGCAAGTCATATGCATACTCCATCTCTGGAATTGATCCAGCTATAGTCTCAATCATGGTGGCTCTAGCTATATTTCTACAGATATCATTCTTCCTATGCCAAGACCTCTCATACTCATAAGCTTCAGAGAACTGATCTCTGTCACATTCTTCTATGTATGGTGGTACATGGGTTCTGAGACAATCATCTAACTCATGGTTGAGTGAAAAATACATGTCTAGCTGCCTCCTCCATGCTATGTAATTGGAACCAGTCAAAAGCTCAATCTGGTTAAGAATGACCACTTGGACACCTAAAGAGCAAACAAAAGATTTTCAATTATCATTCTTGTTACTGTATTTATTTGTTTGTAAAGTCTAAGGTTTTGTTAAGTGTCTTCTGTGTTTTTAATGAAATCCATCAAGTAAAAGCAATCACACAAACACAGAATGTTCAAAACAAACACAAAAACCAAAATCCTACTTCACAAATCAATCACAATATCCCAACTGTAATACATGCTTAACTACACTTATATAGTAGTAGATTAAACATAACTAAAGTTTCTGAATCCACAAACCACAGTAATTAAACTCAAGTTTTATAAAAGAAGCAGTCAACACCTATATGGCAGAAGAAAAGCTTCAAGCATAACCAAATATGAGATTAGAAACCATGTATGCAGCTGTTCTAATTCTTAAGCAATGCATTGATACTTCTATGGAAGACAAAATATGCATATTTTAAAAATCTAGTAACACAAGTTTTCAAGTTTTTATGCTTAATTGATCGTCTGCAATCATGAAAAGTTTTGCTATGTGCAATATACAATTCACAAAAGCAGAAAACCAAAAACTCAAGGAATTTCTTTATGTTCTTACTGAAATCAAGTTGAACCAAATCTTGATAAAACCAATCCTTTCTTCTGTAAATTTCTTGTTATGATGAGAATTAAAACATGGGAGACTAAATCATAACAATAACCAAAAGAAAATTTTACATATTTTATGCAGAAAGCTTAAGTCAATCCAGATGTCAAAATTTTCAATTCATCAATTGACATACCTTAGCCTCTGCTACAGCGCTATATGGTTAGTTAAAGCAAACAACAATACCAAATACAGCACACAAGTCCAATCATAGCAATCAAGAACATACACAGAGAATCATGCAAAAAATCCCAAATTTCTTCCGGTCCCCATCTAACTTAACCTAATTTGCACGCCGGGGATGCTTCTAGGGTTCTCTAATTGTTCTTAATCTAACCTGAATTGCGAGCTTCGGGTTTAGAATCTCATCGACTTCATAAACGAAATCTCGCGCCTTCTTCCCAGCCAAAAACCAGAACCCAGAAAAGTAGTCGTTGTAAACAACGACTAGTTCTTGATCTCTATGCAGAGGTTTTCGGGTCGGGTCGTAGACCGGGTAGCACGGCTCACAGGCCCAAGCTTCGATTTTCTGAATGGGTCAGCTTGGCTGGCCCGTTTTCTGAAATTTTTAATTTTTTTTTGTTGCGAAAAAAGGTTTTATTAAACATTTTTGTAAAAAACCCTGAATACTGAATTTGATTTTCTTAATCGATTTACATGCAAGGTTCATTAGGCTCTGATACCAATTAAAAGATCAAAAATCAAATAATCCTTTAATACTTAAATTGAACATAACCATGTAAACACAAATCAAAGCTAAATCTTGAACTACAACTAGCATTCAAAACTACAAACTAACATAAGGCAAGAAAAAGAGAAGGTAGCCACCTCACACTTGAACTTTGGATAATCATTTCAATAAAAGCTAAATCTTTTGTGTATTATCCATTGATCAAGGGTGAAATGACTATCTAACACTCAATGCTACAAGTTTATTAAAATGAAAAACACAAACACAACTATTCATGCTTAGGAAAATGAAAGTGAGGGATTAGAAAATGCAAACTCTTTGACGACCGTCCGTTTAGCTCCATAATGCATATTGTCGATGGTGATAACCTCACAAGGCCCCATTGGGCCTTGCCATCCATTAAACTCCATGCATATCGAACCAAACGCACCTCACACTTGGGCTTTTACCACACTCTCATACCTTCGGCCCATGCTCCACAACTTTAAAGCTGATCTCCTTATTTCTTTCTTTTTGTTGGAGTCCGCCAAACCGGGTTTTAGTTTAATCAATTGCTTAGTACTCAAGACATTGAATTAGTGTACAAGTCCATTATATTCTTTCACTACCATGTTAGCAGCTCATCGTACAAAACACAGTTGCACCGAGGGCATAGCTGACATCGTTGTACGCATGTCTACCATGAGGAAACCTATTCTAGACCAGTTAAGAGAGCCACTGCTAATAGCCTCTACTACGTAATTGGCAATCAGACTCAATAATCAAAGGATGCATGATAGGAGCATAATATGCGATGTTCTTAATGTGTTTTACCCCCATTTATGCAATGTTTAACCCTTATTGTTGTATTATAGAGTCATCGAGTCGATTCATGAGTGTTTGGTAGAGTTGGTTGTGAAAAGAGCTTAAAACGTGAAAAAAAAAGAACAAAAAAAAAGAGGATTTCTTGAAGAATCCTAATTGAACTAGGAATCCTAATCAAATTAGGAGTCTAAAATATTTCGACGTTTCTAAAACGACGAAGTTGCAAAGAGTTTGATTGAAATTAGGAAACCTTATTCGAGTAGGAAACTAAGTTGAATGAGGAGTTCTAATGAAAGAAAGAATCCTTATTGAATCAGGACTTGTTCGTAGAATAAATTGGGCTACACTTTATCTTCTCTTATTTTCAGGAATTAAAGAGGAGATAATTGAAAGAAATCTCGGCAATTATTCAAGGAATGAATCGGAATTAAATGAAATTCATGCCGTGCACATGATTTCAGAAAATTATAGAGGAAAAATGCAAGTGTGCCGAGCACATGAACAAGTCTTGCGAATCAAGAAACAAGGAGCATGCCAAACATGTGCATGAGGGAGTCTTGCACAACAAGACAAATCAAGAAGCACGGCAAATAAAAAAAGCCGAATTAAAGAAGAAGATTGTTGCCGAATTACATAAGGAATTCCAAGCCGAATGTGGACTCAATTTCACACCAAGTTCAAAGAGGGAATTGCCGAATTTAATATAGGATTAAAGGAAGAATTATTTGAAGATTAATTCAGCAATTATCAAGAGGATTTCGGTAACAAAGAAAGAAAAAGAAGAGTCTTGCCTTGCAAGAAAAAAGTAAAGAGAGTTCGGCAACAACTCTTTGTGCTGAACCCTATCACCTTTGCCGAAACCCTAGTATCCCTTGCCTCTATATATAGGGTGCGGCTGCTCCTAGAAAATCATCTCTTCTCTTACACTTTCACAAGTCTAAACTCTGCCGAATTACCACCACAAATACCAAAGAAAATACAGCCGAATCCCTTCATCACCACCATATCGAAATCGCATCTTCATCACCACCGAATCTACCTTTGCCGAACTCCATTTAAGGTTTCTACAAAGTGTGATTCACTCTTCTCTCATGGTTTTATATTTTATTTGTAATTACAATACTTTGTCTATGAAGATTGTATGTATTTGTGGATGTTTATTTGGTTTTATTAGTTCAGTTTTGAATTTTCGGATTAGCTACTTGATTATCTAATTTTCGGATTATGTTCTTGATGTTTAACGATTTTAATCAGGGTTTATAATTTAGTTGAATTCACATGTGTTCTTGGTTTTATTTTGGTTTATTTTCTGAATTCATATGCATATAAATCGATGCATGAGGGCAGCCTTGATCATGTTCGAACCTTGTGTATTGGTTTCACTTGCCGAATATAACATGAGATGAATTATGCGCGAAGTTGATTCACCTTGTGTTAGTTCTTTAGGCTAGAGTAATTTTGAAAATTTAGATATCGATGTGAGATGAGGTGACACCATACTTGCTAATATGTTTCCAATTCGACTCATTGTGCTGATGTGTTTCTTGGTTTAATTTCTACGCGAAGTGTCTTTAAACTAATTAGCACTATGTTTAGGATTATGCGTGAAGCTAGTTCTAAATAATTAAGGAGTTTTACTAATTAGATAAACCGCGATTGCTCTAATTAAATTGGAACTAAAACTAATCTTGAATACTTGCCGTTTGTTATGTTTTTACCTTGTGCAAAATTGTTACATATTATGTGAGTTTTGTGTCTAGTGTTATGTGTGAGAGATGATGATCATATGTATATATTAATTTAATTTTTATTTTCGTAAAATTCAGTAGTTATTAGATACAATTTTCAATCCCCCTTATAATTTTGTTATACTTCATGAGATTAAATGCCCTTGATTTCCCTGGATAGAACGATCTCTACTTGTCTTATACTACTATCGACACAAGAAGCGTAATATATGTATGAAGTTGTTTTCCAGGTACAATGTGCTTGAGAATAATTCTATCAATTTTTGGCGCCGTTACCGGGGAAATTATAACTATTTGATTCATGATGTGTTACTTTGTAGCATTGTATAAATTTCGGATTTGTATAATTTTCTTAGTTTCGATTTTGTATAAATTTTAGGTTTCGGTTTGTAATAGTAATTAGGGTTTTCGTTTTGGTTTTTATAATTGTTGCCGAATATTTGATATAATATGTGATGTATGTGTGTAGCACTTAAATAAATTGCTAGGAAGTTAAAGATTTATTTATGTTGAGCTTATTGTAGGTTCTAAAGTGAAAGGAATAGGTGAAGTCCCTTTTGTTAATATTATCTATAACCCTCTATTTGTACCTTATTAAAGTCACTTGGGGTTGAGGGCGGATTTTATTAACACTTGGAGAACTGTCTAACACGTGGTTATTCTTAACTGAGTAAGGGGCATAAAGGTTCGCCTATTAGTTCGTTTGTCTTTAATTTGGTATCAAGGTTTGTTTAACTAGATCTCAAGGCCCACAGACTGACGTTCCTTCTCAGTGAGGGAGTCGATAGGGAATTCGCTCTCCGTGGTTACCAACAACGAGTCTTGCCTTGATCCATCTTAGAAACTTTCGTTCGAGCCTTCCGAAAACACGGAATAGTCATGTCTAGACGACAATACTTAGTCCGCACGTCCACCTTACTTTAGAACTTAGAAAATAACTTTGCATAAATAGATTTATATAGCTTCACAAATAAAAGATGGCTTTAAATTTTGAGGTATATCGGATAAAAGCATGATACTACCTTGGGTTATTTCAGCCCATTGCACCGTTATCTCATCTGCTCCACGTACCTTGAATATTAAAAGTTGTGTGAATAAAAGCAATTAGACTCTAAGAGTTCAACATATTTGATGTACTATGCATTCGGAAATTATGAAAAATGTGAAACAAATTCTTGTTTATATTTGAGACAAATCCTTGTTCTATACTTGTAAATTTTGTGTGACTTATATTTGTAATTCTTTTGTGATTTATACTTTAATACGTGAGCTTTATACTTGTAGATTTATTGAAGTTTTCGTTAACTTTATGTTGAAAATACTACTAACTCATACAACTAACACTTAATTCTAACCATACTTTTAACATTCTCATACTTATTTTTCTTTTTAATTTTTAGTTTATTAACGACTTGATCTTCACAATTCTCAGGTACATGAATGTCCATCATCCCAGGTTGGTCTCAAGAGATTGAAGATCGCTTGAACAGAATTTGTGGAGAGAGAGACGAGCAATCATCACCGAGCACACCACTATTTGAGCACCAATTCGTGTCCCCTACTTCATCACTCTTTGATCGTGACGTTGTAGCTCCACCATCACCATTTCCATCCAACGTTTCGTGTGAACTTAACCCTTTGTTCCACGAAGATCCGGAGTTTGAGCTACTTACAAGTCCATTCCCAATAACTTTGAATTTCGACTTACCTGATCCACCACCACAAATGGGATCTATCAGAGAACAGAATGAACACGTCACGGGTGAGGGCATGGCACCTTCCAACATCACCTATCCACCAGTTGCAACCGGCAAGTCAGATGACTTTGAGCTTAAGAGTAGATTTTTGCATCAATTGCCGAAATTCCATGGTCTTTCAGGAGAAGAGCCGAACTCACACTTGCAACTATTCTAATTCATTTGTGAGACTTTGTGTCCTAGAGGAGCTGATATTCAACATGTGAAGATGAGAGCTTTCCATTTTCACTAGAGGACAAGGCAAGGAATTGGTTGTTCAAATTCCATCAGGTCGTATTGTCTCTTGGAACACCATGGTAAACGAATTCCTACTCAAGTACTTTCCAGCATCAAGAGTGACTCAACTGAGGAGTTATATAACTGGAATCAAGCAAGCACATGATGAGCCATTCTATGAGTACTATGAACATTTCAATACGCTTGTTTCTTCTTGTCCAACTCATGGCATTCGCCAAGGTCTCCTATTGCAATACTTCTATGAGGGGATGCGTAACTTGGACAAGGAATTTCTTGATTCAGCTGCTAGAGGATCTTTCTTGGAGAAGACGAATGAGGAAGCTACTACACCATTGGAGACACGAGCCTTAAATAATCAGCAATTTGGGTCTCAAACTCGCACAAAACAAGTGCATGAGACAAGGGCTAATCCGGCATTGGAAGAGAAGGTTGACAAGCTCTCCAACATGATGGCGCAATTGATGAAGCAATAAAGAGCCCAAGTGTGTGGGGTATGTGCCGAGGGACACCCTACAAATCAATGCCCACAAATGGGAAGTGAAAGCTTTGAGGAAGTAAATGCTTTGGGATACCAAGGAGGAGGCTACCAAAATAACTTCAACCCAAGGTGGCGTGATCACCCCAACTTTAGGTGGTCCAACAATGACAACATGTTCAAGCCCAATGTGCCACCAAATGCCATGCCATTTCAACCAAGGACATATGTACCCTTCTAAAGGCCACAAGCTCCATACGTTCCACATAATCAAGGTGTGTCTAATGCACCTAACTTTGATGAGATAATGAATTCTCTAGCTATGGGGCAAAGTCAGTTGAACGCCTTCACACAAACCTTGTTGGTGGGGCAGCAAACCAATGCTAAGGACATAACCGAGCTCAAAAATCAAATGGGGCAAGTTGTGGACTTCACGGGACAATTCAATGAACAAGGGAGGCTGCCCTCCAATGTGATCAAGAACCCTAAGAAGGAGCAAGCACAAGCTATAACCACAAGGAGTGGTAAAATTCTTGAAGTGTCGGCACCAAGGGTCCCTAAAAAGAAAGGGGCTGCCCTAGATGAAGAAGAGAATGTTGGTGATGCACACGGCAAGGACAAGGCTGAGAAAGGTAAGGTAAGCAAGGAGGATCTCAAAATAATGAGAAAAAGAGACCTTGAGAAAGATCCAGCTACCTCAACAAAGGAGGCACCTAAGATAAATGATTCTACCTCTAATGGTTTAGTTAAAACTAACCAATCTAGGTGTCTACTTTTTCCCTCTAGATTTGCTAAGTCGAAAAAGGAGAAATCAGATGAGGAAGTGCTTGACATTTTTCGCAAGGTGGAGGTGAACATACCATTGCTAGAATGCATCAAGCAAATACCACAGTATGCCAAGTTTTTTAAGGAGCTATGTACCACAAGGAGACATACACTTGAGGAGCAAGTGGTGAAGATGAGTGAGACAGTTTCGGCTGTCATCCAAAGAAAGCTACCTCCTAAAATGAAAGACCCAGGCAATTTTACAGTGCCTTGTATAATTGGACAATCTCTTTTTAATAATGTTATGCTAGACTTAGGGGCTTCAATTAATGTGATGCCTTATAATGTTTATAAGTCCCTAAGTCTAGGGGAATTGAAGAAAGACAATGTGATTATACAATTGGCTGAGAGGTCTAACAAATATCTTGAGGGATATGTTGAGGATGTTCTTGTGCAGGTTAATAATCTGATATTTCCTGCAGATTTCTATGTACTTCACATGGAAGAATCACCCCTTAATTTCACTCAACTATTGTTGGGGCGACCATTTATGAGAACAGTAAGAACTAAGATAGACGTCGCTGAAGGAAATCTCACCATGGAATTTGATGGTGAAGTGATTAGCTTCAATGTGTTTGAAGCAATGAGGTATCCAGTTTCTGATCTTAAACCATGGTATGCTATTGATGTTGTTGATTCTTGTGCACATGTTTTATCAGAGACTTTGGATCAATAGCAACGAGCTATTGAGATGGGGGCCGGAATTGACCAAAAAGGGAAGAGAACTTCAAAGGAAGCACGGTTCGAACTTGAGCCGTGTATTGCACAAGTTTTTGCTGAGCTAGAGGCAACACCCCATTTCAGGTATAACAAATTCATGTCAATTCCCATTTCCACTAATAAAATTCTACCATCTGTGGAATAGGCCCCAATATTAGAGCTTAAGGCTCTACCTGATCATTTGAAGTACGTATACTTGGGAAACGATGACACTTTACTAGTTATTCTGTCATCAAAG
This sequence comes from Potentilla sterilis, assembly GCA_963682095.1. Classification (NCBI taxonomy): domain Eukaryota; kingdom Viridiplantae; phylum Streptophyta; class Magnoliopsida; order Rosales; family Rosaceae; genus Potentilla; species Potentilla sterilis. The sequence goes on along the minus strand of OY821763.1, from coordinate 23,581,202 downwards.
CTGAGCGAGCAGCAAGAGAAGAAGTTGATTGACGTGCTTAAAAGGAACAAGACCGCCATTGGTTGGACCTTGGCGGATATCAAGGGCATAAGCCCTACTACTTTTGTTCACAGGATTTTGTTGGAGGAATGAGCCAAGCCTACTAGGGAGGGTCAGAGACGTTTACACCCCCCTATGATGAAGATTGTGAAGGACAAGGTAATTAAATTGCTTGATTGTGGCGTTATATATCCTATCTCGAATAGCCAATGGATATCACCCGTCCAAGTTGTACCCAAGAAGAGTGGAGTCATAGTTGTGAAGAATGACAAGGATGAACTCGTGCCACAACGATTGGTAACAGGTCATAGGATGTGTATCGATTACAGGAAGTTGAATGCTACTACACGCAAAGATCACTTGCCTTTACCTTTCATGGACAAAATGTTAGACAGACTATCCGGCTTAGAACGATCCCTACTTATGTCTATACTACTAACGATTGTAGGGATTGCTTGATGCTCGCTTAGGCGACACTCGTCACGTCTCATGCACTTTCTCATTCCTCGGCACATTACTTCGTGCCATACCAAATTGTTTGTTGTTCAATGCACGAACCTCCAACAAACTTCTTGCCGTTCCGGCATTCAATTCCAAGAAACTTCCTCCCGCGGCTGAATCAAGAAACTCTCTCTCCATAACACGCAATCCCTCATAGAAATATTGCAACAAGAGTCCATCGCTAATGCCATGCGACGGACACAAAGAAACTAGGGACTTGAACGTCTTGTAATAATCAAAGAAAGTCTCATCTCCGGCTTGCTTCACACTTGTTATCTGCTTCCTCAAATCCGTGATACGTGAAGCGGGAAAATACTTGAGCAAAAACTCATCCATCATTGAATTCCATGAAACAATGCGACCACTAGGCACCTCAAACAACAACTCCTTCGCTTGATGTTCCAATGAGAACGGAAAAGCTTTCATCTTGAAGTGTTGCAAATCAGTCCCTCTTGGACACATAGACTCAGTGGTAAAGTTAAACCATTGCAAGTGCTTGTTGGGATCCTCACTTGGCATTCCATAAAAAGACTTCAACTTGTGGAGGAATCCACTCCTCAATTCAATCTCTCCGGTCTTGTCCGACTCCAAAGGAGGGTAAGTGATAAAAAGGAGCTACCCCTCGTCCGGCAACATGTCCATTCTGTGCTCTGATCGAAGTCATTCTCTCTTCCTCTTCTACTGATTCGGCAAAACACACAAACTCGGGGTTCTCTAAATCACAAGTTGACGATATTACTGATGGAGGGATCGGCAAAGATGTGGCCGAGCTAGGTGGTGTGGACAACGGCGTTGGTGAGCTCGGTGGTGAAGATGGTTCGGACGGCTCGGATGGTGGTAATGGCACAAACAACGCGATAGCGAGCTCTTGATTCAAACGTTGTAAACGGCCTTGATGATTTCGTGTCCAAATATTAGCTTCGGACATGCACTTTTCTGAAATTTGCAACGTTTTAACAAGTTAGAACTTCGTAAAGAAATAGAATGCAAGAATATACATCATTACAAGCCACGGCTTTGGCGATTACAAAACATATTTCAAACAATGGTACACAAACAAGATCGGCAACAAGAACTATACAATCGGCAATGGTAGAGAATAAAAATGTCCATGATCATGTAATCTCTAAGTCTAATTTCTTTTAAAAATTTGTTCTAACTCTCGAAGTACGTGGAGCAGAGGAGATAACGGTGCAATGGACTGATACAGCCCCCGGTAGTATCATGCTTTACCCGATATACCTCAAGAGTTCGAACCACACAAATATGTTTTATCTTTTGAAGAAAATAGATCACATATGTCAAGTTATCTTCTAGCGTCTAAAGTGAGGTGATACTTCGGCCCAAGCTATCGACTAGTTCGAGCGTGTTTTACTTTTCAAAGGCGGTGTTGTTAAGATTCACGGGGGGCGAACCCCTGCAGGAACCAGGCAGGACTCGTTGTTGGTCACCACGGGGAGCGAACTCCCTATCGACTCACTCACCGAGAATGAACATCAGTCTGTGGGCCTTGAGATCCAGTTAAACAAACCTGAGAACCATATCAATGAAACTAACTTGCCTCATACTTTGTAAAACAAACTCGGGTCACTAGCGGTCTACAAGTGTTGATCATAGCCGCCCTCAACCTCATAAAAATGGGTCTTCTAAGTTATCGCTCGTCTGCGTGGGGGGGACGTATCCCACGTTTCCTAGTCTACATAAAAGACGGATCTAACAAGGCATCATTCGTATGAAGGGTTAAGGCTAAGACCAACAAAAGCGGCTTCTCGCTACATGTTACACTTTAGAAACAACGATAAACTCAAACATACATAACACTATCAACTTCCTAGAAATTAAACTAAGTTATTACAAACATACATTCTTTATATATCATGCAACTTCCAAAATTTAAACTCTACATGCCGAAGCATATTTCTACTTTACAAAATCCCAAACTAAAATCGAAAATTACAACTTTACAAATTTACAACAAAAATTCCCAGCAATATTATATACAAAACAATCACATAAATCAAGCTTCTATAATCCCCGGCAACGGCGCCAAAAATTGACGAGTCGCCGAAGCGAGCATCAAGCAATAATAACCCTACAATCGTTAGTAGTATAGAATAAGTACGGATCGTTCTAGCCGGGGATTAAGGGTACCTGAAACATGAGATTGTTAACACAAAATATTCACAAACACATATGCACACAATTGTCACACTTATATACATATATACATATTCACACCAAATTATGGGGGATAAAAGGCTTGGCAGCAAAGCTGCCTCTAAATTCCTAGACATGAATTTAAGAAATGAAATTAAATCCTAAGTTACTATATACAAGGTTGGTTGACATCTTTCACACAAAGCACTCCACACTCAACTCTTTAACAAATAAGATTCGCACACAAGAAAGTAAGGAACAAGTATTTAGCATGCATTGAACTTAAACAAGTTTCGACCTACAACTAGAACGTTTCCGATTTTTACCTAGTTGAGAGACTTTCTAATGTTTTAAGATCGAGCTTTCGCGAGGTGATCCTAAAAGTTATGCTACCGTTATACAACTCGTAACATTGAAGCAGAAAAGTCGAAGACAAAATCGGAAACGTTTTTGTTAACATGTAAGGTCGAAGACAAGCAAACAAGTAAGGTCGTCAATCTTCTTATTTAACATGCAAGTCCTAAGGTTAACCACTCTAGGTGAGCACAACAAATCAAAGTGATCATACGTCTACTTAGTTCATTATAACTCAAGCAAATTAAACCTAATACCTAGATCATGTTCAAAGACAACACTAAGTATCGATTATAAGCCCTCACCTTAGTTCTAACCGGTTTAAATTCTCAACATGCATCAATACCACTGTCCTAATTATCTAAGTGTATTCATCTTACAAGTTTTATAGTACAAATTAATATGCAAATTCATTGTTGCCGAAACTTAAACCTAAATCTAAGCATCGAATTCAACAACTCATTAACATAAAAAATATAAAACCAATCTCCAATTCGGTTCATTGTTAGGTCAATAATTACCTAATAATTGTTGTCTTATTCTTATTCTTTTGCTGTATCTTTTCGTATTTTATCTATTTCTTATTACGTTTCCGATTCATGCTAGGAAATAGAGCTACGGATGGGAAACAAGTCAAAAAGGTGGATCTAGCACATATTGAAGAAACCGGGTGAAGAATTGAAGTCAAAGGAGCAAAACCGGAAATTTCACTAAAAGACGAATTTGACCGGTCAACGGGCAGAACTCCGGTCAAACTCCGGCCGCCGGAATATGGTGATGGCTGATATTCAACAAATGAAAGAGCATTGGAGGGAAGAAGACTTGTTAATTCAAATTCAAATGAGAAGAAGACAAGTGAAAGGGACATCTTTGGCTTTGTCCCTTTGATGTTGACCTTATCCCCTTGTCCTTATGGCCAAATATCAAGAGTGCCCTTACCTTTTCCTTCTCCACCAAAATATCTTTGAGGTTTTTGGTCATTTAATAAAGACTAGATCCACAATTTGTGCTTCCCTCTTTGTCCACCACATCTAGCCCTTCATTTCCTTGCATCTCCACCCTTCATTCATCAATTTAGGCCTATTTATACCTCCCTCTCTCATTTTGGACGAATTTACTATTCCTCTCTCCATTTTGCAAGCTTGTAGTTTTAGTTTTGGTGTAAGAAAGAGTTGTGATAGCTTGGGGGTTTCACCAAAACCACACCCACTTCATTTCTCTTCATCCTCTACTCATATTTTATACTACATACTTGTTTCTTCAAGATTTTGTGGATTAGCATGGTGTTAATGGTGTTCTTCCCATCTTAGATCCCATTAATACCATTCTTGGAAGCATTTTCTTACCCTTTTCTTTCTTCTCTCACTCTTATTCATCCTCAAGCCTTGTTCTTTATTCATATTAGATTGTGTGGATTGTGTATGGTGGTGATGGAGTTCTTTCTTTGTTAGGACCCATTAGTACCATACATAGAAGCACTCTCTTGTCTTACATCTTGGTAAGGTTTGGTATCTTGGTACCAAACCCTTGGTAATCTCCCTCTTTCTTGCTCTTCTTCTCTTTTTACTTTGATGTATTTCAAGTTCATGGCTTTGTTGTATGTAATGAGCAGTGAGTAGTTGGATTTGAGGCTAGGGCTGCCCCTAGCCAAATTTGTGCAAACAATGTAATTTTCCTTTAAGTTTGATGTTGATGCATGTTTGAATCTATGGCTTCTACACTTTATGCTTACTAAATGTGTTAACTAGCTTTGTCACCTAGGAAACATGTTTAGATAACTAATGAATTGGAAACTTGAATTTGACAACTTCTTGAATCCATGAGCATGAGTAGCCTTTAGGTGGTGGCTTAGTATTTCTAAGGGAAGTACTAAGTTGCTTGAATTTCTTACTTTGGTCTTAATGCTTGTGCCTTGAGTCTAATTGCTCTAAGGGGGCGTTAGGCTTGTGGTACATAGCCCACTTGTATTATAAGGTAATATAATTGGGATTAAGGTTGTGTGATTTAACTTGGCTCCAAAAGACTTTGTTAAATTGCATGATTAGTTAGTTTCTTGGTAGCTTCACCAAAGCACTAGGGGGATGTTTGTCAAGCATGTTTCACATCAACTTTTAAATTACATTTGTGCATGAGTTAGGGTAGGTGTGATGCCTAAGTCTCTACTCTTCTTGTTAATTTAGTCTCTACAATTTAATTATCATAGATTACTTTTACGTAAGACTTTATTTTAAATCTCAAATCAATCAAGCCGATTCTCCACCTCTTGTTAATACCATCATCATTACCTTAGCTTCCAAAGGGCTAAAGTTGTGAGTTGTAAAAAGTAGATTGCATGTGTTTTCTAGGTTTTATTTTTCGGTAATCTAGTTAGGATAGAGTTTCCCCCAATCCCTTGGGTACGATACTCTTACTTATTCCCCTTATACTAAAACTTGACCTCCTATTCTTGGGAGTAGGAAGCATCACAAATTTGCACATAATATTAGTTAGGTGATGCAACCAACAAGTTTTTGGCGCCGTTGCCGGGGATTGAGGTAAAACTCAATCCCTATTAGGTTGCCGTGGGACTAGAGAACACATTTGTAGCTTAGTTTCTTCTTCTTTTGTTAGCTCTTAATTTGTGTAAATATTTTCTTTATTTTTGAAGTTGTTACAAGTACTTTGGATAAGTAGAATTGTAATTGAGGTAAAAGAAAAAAAATCTTGTGAGCATGTTGAAAAAGGAAAATTAATCTTGCCTAGTTATTATTCACTTATTACTTGTGCAAACTCACATTTTAGTTGATTAAAATTATATATTTAAATATAAGGTACCTAACTTTTTCTTTTGAATTAGAGGTTGGTTGGAACTTGTCAATTTTAAAGTAAATAGGATTAGGGATTTTATCCTTGTACCGTCGAGTCTATTCACTCTTCACAACTAGGCGCATCCAATTGAGTTTACTCAAGAGGAGTTACCGAAAAGTTGAGTGTTAGACAACACCCAAGGATCGAATGCCTCTTCCATTTTACTAAGTAAATTGGATTGGACTCTTGTAACGTATAAGTTTATCGCTTTTTACAAATAGGCGCACCTTAGTAGGATTATGATGTCTAGGTAAGTTGGCTAGGGATTTCATCCCGGGTGTTGTGCCGTGTACTAAGTGAGCCTCGCTCTACCAAAGCCGCACCTACACTTACCTGGTCATAATTCGAAAAGAGTTACCGAAAGTAAGAGCGTTAAGCTAGCGCTTTAGTTTGGAACTACGCCAAACGTACTTTGGAACTACGCCAAAGTTGCGCTTAGTTTGGAACTACGCCAAACTTTAAATTGGAACTACGCCAATTTGGAGCTCCTTATCCTCTTTGCTTCTCTAATTACAAGTTTTGATTGGTTTCTAATTTTCTAGAAGTTGTTTAAAGTACTTTGGTAAAGTTTTAAAAAAAAAATTAAAAAAATTAAAAAAAAATAAAAAAAAAAATAAAGTGTTGTTGCAATTTTCATTTATTGTTTATATCTTGCATTTTGTTTTATTACTCTTTACTTATATAATCTTTAATTTGGGTGATTTTTAGGCGTACATGTCCTTGTCTCCAAATTTTGAAAGGGGTTTACACACGGTTCTAGAGCCTCACGTTCAAGAAACTCCCAACGAAATTTCACACAAGTTCAAGGCCTCTTCTTCATCTACTACCTACACTAATCCGTTTGTTCAATCATCTGAGGACAATTCAAGTGATTCAAGTGAATATTTGGGGAGTCCGGAGTTGCTTGTGAACAACCTTGCCACCTTTGAGAAGTTGTTTGATCTTGACAAAGAAGCACGGAAATTGCATCCTAATCTTGGTCCGAGAACATATAAGATAGTCATGGCGGGTGGTGATCCGAGGGTGGAGTTGAGACAGCAAAAGCCTATCCGAGATTGTGCCTTGCCGGCACTTTCTACACACTCAAGATGTATAGTATTACCTCCATGTGCAACATCTTTTGAGATCAAGCCTAGTTTTCTTCAAACCTTGCCAACATTTTATGGGTTGCCTAATAATGATCCATACCACCACTTAAGTGAGTTTGAGGATGCGTGCGCAAATATCAAACTCAATGGCATGACGGAGGAAGCTCTCAAACTTCGCTTATTTCCTTGCTCCTTAAAGGAAAAGGCAAAGATGTGGTTAAACAAGCTCCCCTCAAATAGCATTCATTCTTGGGAAGATATGCAAAGGAAGTTCATTATGAAGTACTTCCCTCCTCAAAAGGCTAATGCAAGAAGGACCGAGTTGATGACTTTCAAAGAAGAGCATGATGAGCTATTTCATGAGACATGGGAGAGATTCAAGGATTTTGAGCTTGGTTGTCCTAATCATGGCCAATCTCAAGACATGCTTATGAGCCTATTTTATCAAGGTTTGACATCGGAGACTCGAAGGAAGGTTGATAATGCAAGTAATGGCGATTTCATGGACTTGGTAGCCGATGAAGCACACCAAGTGTTAGAGAAGCTTGCGGAGCGGTCTCAATTGTGGGATAATAACCCACAAGGTCGCAAGCCTTCCACCTCTCATGTGTCTCTAAGGGAAGCAACTCAACCAAAGACCGGTGGCATGTATGAAGTCAAGGCATCAAGCATGGATGTACATCAAGAGTTCAAGAGGTTGGAAGATAGTCTCAACAAGAAGTTTGATATGCTTTTGAAGCAAGGAAAGCAAGGGGGCCGTGAGCAAGTTAATGAGGTTCAAGGGCCTCAAGTGTGTTTGATTTGTGAAGGAGTGAACCATGAAACTCTATCTTGCCCTCATGGAGATTGTTTCCCCGAGATCATTGAAGAATGCAAGCAAATGGCATATTCAAGACCGAAGAATGACCCTTATTCTAACACCTACAATCCCGGATGGAGAAACCACCCTAACTTCTCATGGGGTGGCAACCAAGGAATGAATTACAATCAAGGAGGTGTCAACTATGGTGGGACTAGTGGGAGCCAAGGATTTCAAGGAAACAAGGGTGCCAATGGTGCTACTTATGGTGGCAATGCTTATCCAAAGCCACCTTATCAAGCAAGACCTCCCTTCCAAGCTCCTAATACTCAAGTACCCCCTCAACAAGTGGATGCTCCTAAATCTAGCATTGAGGAGATGCTTGCCAAGGTATTGGCAAATCAAAATGAGCTTATTCAAAGTGTTCGGAATGAGGTGGCCTCCACTACTCAAGGCTTGCATAAGCTTGAAGCCCAAATGGGGCAATTGGCTAGTGAGATGAGAGAAAGAAAGCAAGGGGAGTTGCCTTCTATGACCGAAAAGAACCCAAGAATCAACCAAGCCAAAGCCATCACAACTTTGAGAAGTGGAAAGATATATGACAACAAGGTTGCTCCTAATAATGATGATGAGGAGATGGATGCACCAAGGGAAGCTTTGTTGACTCCTAATGTTCCAAAAGTACCTCCCGGATTTCAAAAGAAGGCTACGGGCGATGTGGGAGATGATGGAGTAAATTTGGGGTATAGTGATGAGTATTTGAAGAGCAAAGCCAAGTCTAAGACCATGAGTGACAATGTGGGAACAAGTGGGTGTAAGCCAAGTGTGGAAGACATGCAAGAAGAAGTGGCACTTCCTTTTCCACAAGCGGTGTACCAAGAGAAGGTGTTGAGTAAGAAAGAGAAGAAGTCCATGGAGTGTTTTGATGTATTCAAGAAGGTGGAGGTCAATATTCCTCTTCTTGATGCTATCAAGACCATTCCCACTTATGCTAAATTTCTCAAGGACTTATGCACCCACAAGCGGTATAAGAGTAAATTGAAGAAGGATGACAAAGTGTGCTTGAATGAGAGAATAAGTGCCGTGCTTCAAAGGAAATTACCTCCCAAGCTTAAGGATCCGGGGTCCTTTACTATTCCTTGCAAGATTGGTGAAAGGCCATTTGAGAAGGCTCTTATGGACTTGGGGGCAAGCATCAATTTAATGCCATATGGTGTCTACAAGGATCTTGGGTTGAGCGACCTCAAGCCTATACAAATTTCTCTCCAACTAGCCGATAGAAGTGTGAGGTATCCAAGAGGAGTTGTGGAGGATGTGTTGGTGCAAGTCGACGAGTTAGTCATACCGGCCGATTTTGTCATTCTTGACATGGAGGAAGTCTATCAAGATGATCTCCCTATTATCTTTGGTAGAGCTTTTATGGCCACGGCGGGGACAAAGATTGATGTCAAATTGGGCTTACTTACCATGACGGTGTATGACACTACTATTGGATTCAAGATCTTTGATGAATTGAAGAAGCCTATGAGATTGCAAAAAGTCTATTCTATTGAAGTGGAGGATAAGATCGATGACTTAGTGGAGCACACTTTTCATGAGACTTCATCAAATGATGCCTTAGAATCGGCCATAGCACACTTTGGGATGGATTTTTGTGAAGAGGGCACATCGAAAGCCGTTGAGAACCTTGAGTCTTATTTTGATATGCCTATATCGACTCAAGACGATGGTTATTATACAAGGCATGAAGATAGTGGGGTGCGTGCTACTAGCAACTATCTCTCCATCAATCCTACCCCGGTTTTGAGTTCAACTCCAATTGAATTGAAGCCTCTTCCCTCAAATTTGAAGTATGTTTACATTGATGATGCTCATACTAAACCTCTCATTATCTCTTCGAGTTTGTCGCAAGAGCAAGAGTCATTACTTCTTGATGTTCTTCGGAGGCATAAGGGTGCTTTTGGATGGAAGATTAGTGACATCAAGGGGTTGAGTCCCACTCTTTGCATGCATCATATTTACATGGAGGATGAAGCACAACCAAGAAGGGAAGCTCAAAGAAGAGTGAATCCCAACATGCTTGAGGTAGTGAAGAATGAGATCATTAAGCTCCTTGATAATGGTATTATCTATTCTATCTCCGATTCTAAATGGGTCTCCCCGATACAAGTGGTGCCTAAGAAAGGAGGAATAACGGTGGTGAAAAATGAGAAAGGAGAGATGGTTCCACAAAGAGTTGCAAACACTTGGAGGGTTTGCGTGGATTATCGCAAGTTGAATGCCGCCACAAGAAAGGACCACTTCCCACTCCCGTTCATCGACCAAATGTTGGAAAGACTTGCGGGGTATGCATTCTATTGTTTCCTTGATGGCTATAGCGGATATAATCAAGTTCCTATTGCCCCCGAAGATCAAGAAAAGACCACATTCACATGTCCATTTGGAACATTTGCTTACCGGAGAATGCCTTTCGGATTGTGTAATGCACCCGCCACCTTCCAACGGTGTGTAATTGCCATCCTTGCCGAATTGCTTGAGTTTGTAGAAGTTTTCATGGATGACTTTTTCGTCTATGGGAATTCATTTGAAGAATGTCTTGATCGTCTCTCCCGTGTTCTTAAGAGGTGTGAAGAGACTAGCTTAGTGCTAAATTGGGAGAAATGTCACCTCATGGTGGAAGAAGGGATTGTTCTTGGCCATAAGATCTCATCCAAGGGTATTGAAGTAGACAAAGCCAAGGTGGAAGTCATTGAGAAATTACCTCCCCCGAAAAATGTGAAAGATGTAAGAAGCTTTCTTGGGCATGCCGGCTTTTATCGAAGGTTCATGAAAGATTTCTCCAAGGAGACAAAGGCCCTTTGTGATTTATTAGCCAAGGAAACTCCATTTGTATTTGATGAAGCATGCTTGAAGGCATTTGAGAGGATAAAGGAGCTACTTACCAATGCTCCTATTATTTGCTCACCGGATTGGACCCTCCCATTTGAAATTATGTGTGATGCAAGTGACTATGCCCTGGGAGCCGTGTTGGGACAACGCAAGGAGAAACTCTTGCATGCTATATATTATGCAAGCAAGACCATGAATGATGCCCAAGTGAACTATACTACCACCGAGAAAGAGTTGTTGGCGGTGGTCTTTGCCTTAGAAAAGTTTCGAAGCTATCTCTTGGGGTCTAAAGTCATCGTCCACACGGATCATTCCGCACTCAAGTATTTGCTATCTAAGAGTGATGCCAAGCCAAGACTTTTGAGGTGGATCTTACTCCTTCAAGAGTTTGATATTGAAATCGTGGACAAGCCCGGTAAGATTAACTTGGTAGCGGATCATCTTTCTCGGCTTACGCATCAAGGTGATGATAATGGGGTGCCCTTGCATGATTCATTCCCGGATGAGCGGTTATTCTCTATGGTTGAGAAGAAGCTACCTTGGTTTGCACATTTGGTTAACTTATTGGCAAGTGGGGGAAAATGTGTTCCAAAGACCTTTGACTTCCATGCAAGGAGGAGGCTCATAAAGGAGGCAAGACACTACTTTTGGGAGGATCCTTACTTATTCAAGCAATGCAAAGATCAATTGGTGAGGAGGTGCATTCCGGAGGAAGAGGTGCAAAGTGTCTTATCTTTTTGCCATGATCAAGCATGTGGCGGTCACCATGGAGGAAAAAGGACAGCCCAAAAAGTGCTTAATTGTGGGTTTTGGTGGCCTTCATTGTTTAAAGATGCCCATTCCTATGTGAGTTCTTGTGACCGTTGCCAAAGGGTCGGCAACATTTCCTCAAGAGATCAAATGCCTTTGAACTATATGCTTGAAGTGGAGATATTTGACGTATGGGGCATCGACTTCATGGGACCTTTCCCAAGTTCATATGGCTATCTCTACATTCTTGTGGGAGTTGATTATGTAAGTAAGTGGGTCGAGGCCGTTGCCACCAAGACTAATGACCATAAAGTAGTGCTCAAGTTTCTTAAAGAAAACATTTTCACAAGGTTTGGCACCCCAAGGAGCATTATTAGTGATGGCGGTTCGCACTTTGTCAACAAACCATTTGCGGCCTTATTGAAGAAATATGGGGTTAACCACAAAGTGTCCACACCATACCATCCCCAAACAAGCGGCCAAGTTGAGATATCCAACCGGGAGATAAAAAGCATCCTTGAAAAAGTGGTGTCCACAACTAGGAAAGATTGGGCAATAAAGCTTGATGATGCTTTATGGGCGTACCGAACCGCATTCAAGACACCTATTGGAATGTCCCCCTACCGCCTTGTTTATGGTAAGGCTTGCCACTTGCCGGTTGAGTTGGAGCACAAGGCCTATTGGGCAATGAAGACCCTTAATTTTGACATGACAAAGTGTGGTGAAAAGCGGAAGTTAGAGCTGTGTGAACTAGAGGAGCTTCGGATGGATGCTTACGAGAATGCAAAGATTTACAAGGAAAAAACAAAGGCATTCCATGACCAAAGAATCAAGACAAGGCACTTGGAGGTTGGGAAGCTTGTGCTACTCTTCAATTCAAAATTAAAGTGGTTTCCCGGAAAATTAGTATCAAGGTGGATTGGGCCTTTTGAGCTTGTCGAAGTGTTTACTCATGGTGCGGTCACATTGAAGAATTTGCGGGATGGATCAACCTTTAAGGTGAATGGCCACCGAGTAAAACCCTACATAGAAGGTGCACCAAAAGAGGCTTATGAGGTGAAGTACTTTGAGGACCCCCCACCCATTTGAGGGAGCATTATGGACCTTGTTAATGTCCTTAAACTTGAACCCGTCTTGGCGGACTCCAAATGAAGAAAATAAGGAAGAGGAGTTGAGAGTTTCGGAGGAATAAAGAGGGAAGGCCTATTTGGGTCTACATTCATGGAGCAAAGGGATGGCAAGGCCCAACTGAGCTAATTGGGGATCTTCAAAGAGTTTGCGCTTTCTATTCTCTAACTCTTATTATATTTTTCCTAGCATGGTGTTTTTATTTTGTTTGTGTTATGGCGTTGAGAGTTTGGTAGTCATTTTCCCCCTTGATCAATGGATAAAACACAAAAGGATTAGCTTTTATTGAAATGATTATCCAATGTTCAAGGGTGAGGTGCCTACCTTCTCTCTCTTGCCTTGTGTTAGTTGTTTTGAAGGCTAGTTGTTACCTTATGATGCATGCTCTACAAAACATTGATAGGATCTTAATAGCTTCATATCACATTAGGGACTATATGATGTTTTAAGTGTGAGGTGCATGTTAGGTAATTGTGTTAATTTAGTGTGTGTGGCTAGAATGTGGTAGTTAATAAGCCTTTAATTTGCATTACTATTGTTCATTGCACATTGCGGACAATGTGTGATTAAAGTGTGAGGTGTAAGGCTAAGTAATTTCATTCCTTACCCTTTTCTTTATTATTATTTTTTTTTTCTTCTTTTGTTAGTTAAAAAAAAAATATTTAAAAAATTGAAAAAATTAGAAAAAAAAAATTTAATTTGTTAGTGGTTTGCTTGCTTGGTCCCTAAAATTGAAACAACCCCCGATGATGAAACCGGACTTATGTCTAATTGGATTGATTGATTTTAAACTTGTTTAGTGATTGAAATTCAATGCTTTGTTAATAGGAGGATTTGGCGTTTTGTGCTCACATGCATTAATGTCATATTGCCTATGTCATTTTAGATGGATTCATGTGGGAAAGATGTGGTTTAAATTTGTTGAAACTTTCTATGCCTAATTATGTGAGCTTTTGGACCTATTATAGTGCATACAAGTTTCACTTGCACTAGTTCTTTCATTGTGTGATCAATTCATTGTGCATGTAATCTAGAACTTGCTTCAAATCTTTCAAGACTTTATATCAAAAACATGAGTTGTTATTGGGGAAGACCAAGGCATTAGGGATCCACCATGGCCAAATAGCTTTTGTCCTTATAATGAAATCCATTAGTAAGCTAATTTGAGCCTTTATAATTATGTGTTAGCCTTTTCATTTCTTCACCACCACAAATATCCACCCTTCTATGCCTAAACACTTTTTCCTACCCTTTCTAAGCCAAGTGGTAAGCAATGTGAGTCCTATTATTAGTTTGGTGCTTGTAAATGGTTTTACGGAGTAAAAGAATAAGTTTGAGGTGGGTAAAATATTTTTGTGTGTGGCCAAGAAAAGAAAAGAAAAGAAAAGAAAAAAAAAAAGTGTTATCTGAAAAAAAAAAAAAAGAGAAAAAAAAATACAAAAAGAGTGAGGAGAATAAATATTTTTTTTGTTTAGTAGTCTAGATGGGTTTGTGGAAAAGAAAAGAGAGAATTATAAAGCACCTATAGCAAAAGAGTCTTATAGGATGTCAACCAGAGAATTACTTACTAGGAGGCTTAGAATTTGTGATTTCCTTTCCCTTCATTTCTTAAACCCCCGCCTTCAGCCCCGTTATAACCTTAATAAAAGACCTTGTGATCCAAGAGAACTTGTGCAATGATCATGTGGAGAAAAGATTGAAGAGCAAGCCTATGGAAAACATGTCAATTTGAATTGCATGAGTGTAAACACTAGCCATTAGACACTTGAGTGAAAATAATGAGTGATATCCATGCGAGTTTGATGGTTAGACAAAAGTGGTTCATGTTAATCCTATATGAATTCTTTTAAGGTGCATACATGGCATATGTATATACATTGTTGAGCAGGACTCTCCAACACCACCTATTAGCTTTGCATTTTGAAAATTTGGTTTCTAAACTTGCTTAATTGAAGTTGATCCACTAGTCATGGTTCTCTGAGGGAAAATGGTTAAACTCCGCAAGGTTGCAAGCGAGCCTTTAAGTTTTACTTGTTGTTAGTTAGATTTGTGTTTTGCTTGAGGACAAGCAAAGATTAAGTGTGAGGTAGTTTGTTAGGTCAATAATTACCTAATAATTGTTGTCTTATTCTTATTCTTTTGCTGTATCTTTTCGTATTTTATCTATTTCTTATTACGTTTCCGATTCATGCTAGGAAATAGAGCTACGGATGGGAAACAAGTCAAAAAGGTGGATCTAGCACATATTGAAGAAACCGGGTGAAGAATTGAAGTCAAAGGAGCAAAACCGGAAATTTCACTAAAAGACGAATTTGACCGGTCAACGGGCAGAACTCCGGTCAAACTCCGGCCGCCGGAATATGGTGATGGCTGATATTCAACAAATGAAAGAGCATTAGAGGGAAGAAGACTTGTTAATTCAAATTCAAATGAGAAGAAGACAAGTGAAAGGGACATCTTTGGCTTTGTCCCTTTGATGTTGACCTTGTCCCCTTGTCCTTATGGCCAAATATCAAGAGTGCCCTTACCTTTTCCTTCTCCACCAAAATATCTTTGAGGTTTTTGGTCATTTAATAAAGACTAGATCCACAATTTGTGCTTCCCTCTTTGTCCACCACATCTAGCCCTTCATTTCCTTGCATCTCCACCCTTCATTCATCAATTTAGGCCTATTTATACCTCCCTCTCTCATTTTGGACGAATTTACTATTCCTCTCTCCATTTTGCAAGCTTGTAGTTTTAGTTTTGGTGTAAGAAAGAGTTGTGATAGCTTGGGGGTTTCACCAAAACCACACCCACTTCATTTCTCTTCATCCTCTACTCATATTTTATACTACATACTTGTTTCTTCAAGATTTTGTGGATTAGCATGGTGTTAATGGTGTTCTTCCCATCTTAGATCCCATTAATACCATTCTTGGAAGCATTTTCTTACCCTTTTCTTTCTTCTCTCACTCTTATTCATCCTCAAGCCTTGTTCTTTATTCATATTAGATTGTGTGGATTGTGTATGGTGGTGATGGAGTTCTTTCTTTGTTAGGACCCATTAGTACCATACATAGAAGCACTCTCTTGTCTTACATCTTGGTAAGGTTTGGTATCTTGGTACCAAACCCTTGGTAATCTCCCTCTTTCTTGCTCTTCTTCTCTTTTTACTTTGATGTATTTCAAGTTCATGGCTTTGTTGTATGTAATGAGCAGTGAGTAGTTGGATTTGAGGCTAGGGCTGCCCCTAGCCAAATTTGTGCAAACAATGTAATTTTCCTTTAAGTTTGATGTTGATGCATGTTTGAATCTATGGCTTCTACACTTTATGCTTACTAAATGTGTTAACTAGCTTTGTCACCTAGGAAACATGTTTAGATAACTAATGAATTGGAAACTTGAATTTGACAACTTCTTGAATCCATGAGCATGAGTAGCCTTTAGGTGGTGGCTTAGTATTTCTAAGGGAAGTACTAAGTTGCTTGAATTTCTTACTTTGGTCTTAATGCTTGTGCCTTGAGTCTAATTGCTCTAAGGGGGCGTTAGGCTTGTGGTACATAGCCCACTTGTATTATAAGGTAATATAATTGGGATTAAGGTTGTGTGATTTAACTTGGCTCCAAAAGACTTTGTTAAATTGCATGATTAGTTAGTTTCTTGGTAGCTTCACCAAAGCACTAGGGGGATGTTTGTCAAGCATGTTTCACATCAACTTTTAAATTACATTTGTGCATGAGTTAGGGTAGGTGTGATGCCTAAGTCTCTACTCTTCTTGTTAATTTAGTCTCTACAATTTAATTATCATAGATTACTTTTACGTAAGACTTTATTTTAAATCTCAAATCAATCAAGCCGATTCTCCACCTCTTGTTAATACCATCATCATTACCTTAGCTTCCAAAGGGCTAAAGTTGTGAGTTGTAAAAAGTAGATTGCATGTGTTTTCTAGGTTTTATTTTTCGGTAATCTAGTTAGGATAGAGTTTCCCCCAATCCCTTGGGTACGATACTCTTACTTATTCCCCTTATACTAAAACTTGACCTCCTATTCTTGGGAGTAGGAAGCATCACAAATTTGCACATAATATTAGTTAGGTGATGCAACCAACATTCATACATAGACATATAATCCAAAACCAAAAATACATGCAAGTTTCATAGACAAAACTAAACATAACTACATAAACTTTACTAAACCGAGAGAAGGGAGTGGATCACACTTTTGTAGACACCTTGATGACTTCGACTCGTGTGGATCCGGCGGAAGATGGATGATGTATGGAGGCTGCTCGGCAAAGGGCTGTGTCGGCAGACAAAGGTTCCAAGTTTCGGCAGAAACTTGGGTGAAGGAGGGGGGTGATTTTCGGCTAGGGTTTATGTAGGATCTTTGGGGAGAATTTGGTAGAGCTTTGGCTTTGTGTTTTAGCAAAAGATGTGACACTTTTCTTCATGGTGCTGGCCTCTATATATAGGAGAAAGGCTGTGAAGTTTGGGACTTTTCCTTGTTCAAAACAGGATAGAAATCTTCAATAAATAAGGTTTCCAAATCCGAGTTGGAATAGACTTTTCTCTCCTTATTGAACAAAGAAACTCTTGCTTGGCCGGCTTATGATTTCTTCTTGGTCGTTGCAAAGCTCTTTGGAATGATTTGGCACGCTTGCAGCCGCTTGAAGACATTACCGGAAATTCCTCTCTGGTCGCGAGTACAGACTTTGCTAGTATCGGGTACTGGCGAGGCTTCTTGGTGGCGAGTATAGGCTTCTGGCGGGTAGCTCGAACATGCATGCTGGCGTGCGCGGATGATTGGCGAGCGGATATGTGCAAGCTGGCGAGCTAGTGTTGGCGGCTGATCTTCTGGCGAGCAAGGTTGTTTGGCGAACAAACAAGGGCTTGGCGAGCAAGGTTGTTGGCGAGCGAACAAGGGCTTGGCGAGCGAGCTCTGGCGAGCATAAGCGAAGCTGATTTTCTTCCTTCTTCTCAGCAGATCTGACCATTGTGACTTTAACCGAATATTACTTTTTCCTCACTGCTCCGATTGATCTGTATTTTTGACACAAAACTCTTTAGCAAGCCAAAAAAATGCATACCAAATTTCAGCAAATTTGGAAAAGGATAGGTCACAATTCATTCATCTCATAATCACGAAAAAGACACATTTTGCACTATTTTTCAGAATTCTATAAACTTAGTCATTTTTTGGATTCTAAAGCATATTTTATCAAAACTCTACCAAAATGACACTAAACTATATTATGACTCAATCTTAGATAAATAAGGGTTAAACAAAGCATAAATGAGGGCGTAAACACATTAATATCGTCGCACATTGTGCTCCTATCAACTACCCCACACTTATCCTTTGCTAGTCCCTTAGCAAACTAAATTAAACTAAGACTCAAACTACTATTGCCCCTAACAATTTGTCTCAGGCTCGTATGTACACATAGCTTTCAAGTTAATGCATGAGAATGCTAGGCACGAAAATTCCGAGCTTCATGAACATGTAACATCAATAAAAACATATACGAGCAAAAGTAAGCATGTAGACATGTAAAGCTAATTCACTCCACCTCACTAGGCATACTCTCTTCTTTTCTCTCGAAGCATGGTTATTCACACAAAAGTATATGCAAGTGAAAGATAATGTATTACGAAGAGTAACTTGCATATGTCAAAGAAACAAAAGCACTTTGTGAAATTTTTATGGAAAAACCTCATATGATAACTATATGCACCAATGAACAAAAACCATATGCTTACTCTTGAGATAATCTCCACAAATCAAATTTAACCATTTTAAGAATCATGAAAAGATCAATAAAAGGGTTGTAATGGGGCTAGGCTAAGAGGCATTCGATATTTGGATAAGGAGGCTCAAAACATCACCGTGGCCTTTGGTAAAGCTCAAATCTCCTCATGTCTTCTCATCAATGGTCGGATTGCTTCTTGTTGGACCCATACTTCATTCTTTTCCTCCTAAAAATATTACAACAAAATTCAAGACTCAAGCCATGCACAATTTTCTTTTTCTTACCTATGCTGTGCCCTACTTTCTTTTCTTGCTCTCGGCATTGTTCTTTTATTTTGGTCTGAGCAATACTTTTCTTTCTCTTTTCTTTTCTAAGGCATGGTACAAACATATATTTTCATACATATTGATGGCTAAGTCTACCCCACACTTGTTCTTCTTCATCACGTCACGCGAAAACGCCTTCAAAAATCAAGCTTTACCAAATCATTGATCAAGGATAAAGATATCACTTATACTAAGCTCATGGAAAGTGTTTAAGGGTGATTTAAGAAAAGGCTAATCGTAGGCTCAAAGGGGTTTACTAAGGTATCCCACAATGGGCACAAATAGGCACATACTTTATTTGGCAATGGTGGTAAACCTAAGAGATCTTTTCAATCACTTTCAAAATCAAGGTATTTTATGACTAAGAACGTTTTGAAAATCAACAAGAGTAAGTTCTAGTAATACTCGAGTCCATGAAAAACTATTGCATATAGTCATCGAATAATCAAAGAATTATGAGGTTTCATGCTTCTTACGAATCTATCGAATTTTATCTTTTATCACTCAAGAAGAAAGCAAATTGGCTCTAAAGCTCACATAGGTTATTATGGAAACAAACTAGCTAAAACATGCATGCTTCGTTAATCAACAAGTCCTACATGCTCCTACCAATGCACATAATCCATGAAACTCACAATTTTAATTGTATGCATAACCATCATCTATGTATGCAAAGAGGAGAAAAACATCATTGACACATTAGGGGCATCCTAAGACTCAAAACAAACAATTTAAACACTCTATTTTTGTGGAAAAATTTTCTGAATTTTTCTACTTTATACTAAGCATACGAAAACATAAACGGAATACATTATCCCACCCCACACTTAGAAAATTACATTGTCCTCAATGTGAGCACAAGTTTATATCAACGAATTTCCTAAGCATGCAATTGTCTAACACATTCCAACATATCATCACAAACCAAAGAAAGAGACAAGGGTTAAGAAATTTCAAACTCTCGGTGATGGCTCCTTCGTTTTTCTTTGATCGAATTGGGTTGCCTCCCAAGTAGTGCTTTGTATTTATAGTCCATTGCTTAGACTTTTCACCATGGTATCTTGCATGTGTTCATTGCGAGCTAAAATAGCTCAAATCGGCACGAAGTAGCTCAATGAGATGCTCGTTGCACCATGTGCTTGTCTCGGCGTCAAAGTGGGGAGTGCCGGCATGAGTTTGTGGAGAGGGCTGCGTATCGGCAGCAAGTTGCTGCTCGGCAGCAGGAGATGTATCCAGGTGCTGCTGCGTATTCGACGTCGTATCTGTGATGGTGGCTGCAGCATTGGTAGTCTGCCTCTCGGCAGTGGCAAGTGTGGCCTGTACTACTTGTGGTGCGTTATCCAATGGTAGGGAGGCTATGGTGTGTTCTTGGAATGAATCATAGTAAAGCTTTAAGCGATGACCATTGACCTTGAACACTTTGTTGGTGCTTGGATTGAGAATTTCGATGGTGCCATGAGAAAATACTTTAGTGACTATGAAAGGTCCAACCCATCTTGAACGAAGCTTACCCGGAAAGAGTCGAAGTCGAGTGTTGAATAAGAGAACTTTTTGACCAACCTCGAATTTCTTTCCTCGTATCAACTTGTCATGGTAAGCTCGAGTCTTCTCCTTATAAATCTGTGCGGCATCATAGGCTTCATTGCGTATTTCTTCAAGTTCGTTGAGTTGAAGCTTCCTATGAAGGCCGGCGTTGTCAATGTCCATGTTGAAAGCCTTGATTTCCCACCATGCTTTGTGCTCTAGCTCAACCGGTAAGTGACATGCTTTGCCATAAATTAACCGAAAAGGTGACATACCTATCGGTGTCTTGTATGCAGTCCTATATGCCCACAAAGCATCATCGAGACGATCACTCCAATCCTTCCTTGAAGGTCCAACAATTTTCTCAAGTATTTGCTTGATCTCTCGATTACTTACCTCGGCCTTGCCACTTGTTTGAGGATGATAAGACGTAGATACCTTGTGTGTGACCCCATATTTCTTCAATAAGGCCTCAATGGTGCGGTTGCAAAAATGGGATGGATGGAGCTACTATCCAAGCACATTGTACCTGCAAAACAACTTCATACAAATATTACCCTCTTGTGTCATCGTTAGTATAGGACAAGTAGGGATCGTTCAGTCCGGGGAAATCAAGGGCGTTCAATCACTTAAAGCATTACAAAATCATATTGGGGGTTTGAAATTTGATTCTAAAACCTACTGAAAATTACGAAAATAAAACCTAAATTATATATTTACATGTGATCAACATCTTTCAAGCAAAACACATCACACAAAAACTCACATGCACATAACAAACTTATCAAAGACAATAATACGGCAGCAACTTTATTGAATCCGATTTCATGCAATTTAGTTCCAATTATAACTAGAGCCCTTCGTGGTTCATCTAATCATTCAAAGCTTCTTAATTATTCAGAATTAGCTTCGTGCATAACCCTAAACATAGTGCTAATCAGTTTAAGACACTTCGTGTAGAAATTAAACCAAGAAACACATAAGCACAATGAGTTGAATTGGAAACATGCAACAAGTATGGCGTCACCTCACCTTGCTTCAACATGCATATTTTCTGAATTACTCTACCCTTAATATCAATATAAAATAACTTAACTTCGTGTATAAATTATTTCATAAATTGATTCGGCAACATAAAGAATTAAAGCCAAGATCAGCCTAGCTAAAGCTTTTCTTAACCCTAAAACTTGTTGTGCATACGAATTCAGAAAATAAACCAAACAAAATCATCAAATCATGCAACAAACTTACTGCCCTATTACCATACAATCAATTCGTCATATACATGTTCATCAATTAAACAAAAAGAAAACCAAAACACATAACATAATTTTGGAAATCCAATGTAAAATTAATAAAACCAAATAACAAACCACAAATCCTTACAAACTTCATAGACAAAGTTAAGTAATTATACAGAAAATTACAAGCCATGAGAGATGAGTGAATCACACTTTAAAAGAAACCTTGTAGAGGAATCGACAAAGGAAGATTCGGTGGGATGATGTCTTGTGATCGGTGGTGGTGATGAACTATGGAATCGGCTTGAATTTTCTATGGGATTTGTGGTGCTAATTGGACAGAGTTTTGGGTAGTGAAAAGTGAGAGAGAAGAGATCCCCCTTTCTGAAATTTCGTTGGCCTTTTATATAGGAAAAACCCCAGGGTTGCCGGTAGCAATAAGGAATGAGAATTCCTTTCCTAGTTGGCTTATGTTTCCTTGCCGGCCAAGCTTTGCATTCTTGGACATTAATTCTGATCTTGGACTTCAATCAGCCTCATTTGAATAGCATGGACATGTCCGATAAGTCTTTAGGTCCATAATATCCGATCCATCCTTCCAAAAATCCAATGGAGAGTTATCCTGATGCAACCGGGAAAGTTGTTGTTTTCCCGGTAGAATGACCTTACTCCAGTAAATCTGACATAACTTCCTCCTCAGAGCTCCGATTGATGCAATTCCAAGTCCCAGAGAAACTAGACTCGTAGAGCTTTCCAACGGCGTATGGCATGTTCTCTGGTTCCAAGCGATGTGTCCCACAGAAATTCCGGAAGTCAGGACACAGTCCTAGGAAAATCCTGATAGTCCCTGGTGATCTTTGCTCAAACTGCCAAGTTGCAGCCATCGTTTGGGTGACTTCCCAAACTCCGATTGATCTGAAATTTTGATACAATACACTTTAGCTTGCCAACTATATGCATACCAAATTTCATCAAATGTGGAAAAAGATAGTTCAGTCAAACACAGGCCTCAAAATCACGAAAACAACATATTTTTCACTTTTTCCTCAGATTTCTATACTTCGTCGTTTTTCTGACAATTAAGCACACTTTCTCCAAAACTCTACCAAATTGACACTAAACAAAATTATGACTCTATCTTAGGTAAATAAGGGTTAAACGAAGCATAAATGAGGGCACAAGCATATTAATATCGTCGCACATTGTGCTCCTATCAATCCGCCATCACTAATCAAGACTCTTGGAACTCCAAAACGTGAAAAGATGTTGGTCTTGAGAAATATGGCAGCTACTTTCGCATCATTGGTGCGTGTAGC
The DNA here is from genome assembly GCA_963682095.1 of Potentilla sterilis. Taxonomy (NCBI): domain Eukaryota; kingdom Viridiplantae; phylum Streptophyta; class Magnoliopsida; order Rosales; family Rosaceae; genus Potentilla; species Potentilla sterilis. The sequence goes on along the minus strand of OY821763.1, from coordinate 23,558,509 downwards.
CTTTGCCTCAATCCACTTTGACACATAATCAACCGCAAGAAAAATGTAGAGAAAGCCCTTACTTGATGGAAACGGCCCCATGAAATCAATTCCCCATAAGTCGAAAATTTCTACCTCAATGATTGGTTGTAGAGGCATTTGATCTCGGCCTCCTATGTTGCCGGTTCTTTGGCACCGGTCACATGTCACACACGCCATATATGAATCTTTAAACAAAGTTGGCCAAAAGAACCCACACTCGAGTACCTTCAATGCCGTCCTCTTTGGCCCGAAGTGACCACCACACGCCTCGGAGTGACAAAAAGAAAGAATGGATTGATGCTATTCTTTCAGAACACATCTTCTTACCACTTGATTGCTACATTGCTTCCACAAATATGGCTCATCCCAAAAGAAGTGCCGAGCTTGCTTCTTGATCCTGTTCTTCATGTGGCTCGGCATATCCCTTGGAAATTGGTGCGTTGCAAGATAATTGGCAATATCAGCGTACCAAGGTTCACTTGTTGCATCGATCCGAAATAGTTGCTCATCCGGGAAATTCTCCACTAAGGGCAGCCGATCCGCCTCCTTGAGAATCCTACTCAAGTGGTCGGCAACAACATTATCACTTCCCTTCTTGTCTTTTATTTCAATGTCGAACTCTTATAGCAAAAGAATCCAACGTATGAGCCTCGGCTTTGCATCCTTCTTCGTCATAAGATATCTCAAGGCGGCATGATCACTATAAACAATTACTTTGGAATTCAAAAGATATGATCGAAACTTTTCCAAAGCAAAAATTACCGCCAAGAGTTCTTTCTCCGTTGTGGTGTAGTTGAGTTGAGCATCATTTAGAGTTCGCGAAGCATAATAGATGGCGTGTGGCTTCTTCTCCACACGTTGGCCGAGCACAGCTCCCATGGCGTAATCACTTGCATCACACATCAACTCAAACGGAAGCTCCCAATTCGGTGATACTAGTATTGGAGCCAAGCACAACCTCTCCTTGAGCCGGATGAAGGCTTGCTCGCATGCATCACTCCACACAAACGTCACCTCTCCGCAGCAGCTTTCTTCTCGGCAGCAGTCCCTTGTATCTCTGGTGTTTCCACCGGCAGTAGCAGTGGCTCGGCTGCAACTTCTACATGTTGCTCGGCAGCAAGGCTGCCGGTTGTGGTTCCAAATGGCTGCTCAGCATCAATGTTACTGCCGGCAGCTTTTCCTCCTCTATTCTTGGCTTGTGGCTCGGCTAAGGTGTTACCACTTCGAGTAACGATGGCTTGAGCTTGCTCATTCCTCAGATTCTTTACTACTCCTCCTGGTAACTTCCCTTGCTCGGTAAACTTCCCCATAAAGTCCACGACTTGCCCCATTTGGGTTTTAAGTTCCCCAATATCCTTCGAGTGAGTTTGTTGTCCCGCGAGTAATACTTGAGTAGCACTTGGAAGAGATTGAATCAATGTCTCGTAGTTGGGGTTACTTGTTGCTCCTTGAGATTGGTTTGGCAAAGGTTGGAAGGTGGCATGGCTCGGCTGCCCTTGGTGTGGTTGGTAGGGCTGCTGTGGCACAAATGGTGCCCTAGGTTGAAAGGGTGCGGCAGCCCCTTGGTTTGGCTGCACTGGTGCTCTAAATACGTTGTCATTGTTCGCCCACTGAAAGTTCGGATGATCATTGAACCTCGGATTAAAGTTCCCGTACCTTTGGCCTCCTTGGAAACCAATAGCAATGCACTCCTCTACTCCCTCACTTGATCCAAATTGAGGGCATTGTTCGGTCTCATGGCCCTCAGTGCAAATGCCGCACACAATGGTACGTTTTCCCTTCATCATGCTACTTACCAAGTCGGCAAGCTTATCAACCTTCTCCTCTAACTTCGAACTGGAGGACGTCTTGATAAGAGCACAATGTGCGACGATATTAATGTGTTTACGCCCTCATTTATGCTTTGTTTAACCCTTATTTATCTAAGATAGAGTCATAATATAGTTTAGTGTCATTTTGGTAGAGTTTTGATAAAATATGCTTTAGAATCCGAAAAATGACTAAGTTTATAGAATTCTGGAAAATAGTGCAAAATGTGTCTTTTTCGTGATTCTGAGATGAATAGATTTGTGACTTATCCTTTTCCAAATTTGCTGAAATTTGGTATGCATGTCATTGGCTTGCTAATGGGTCTTGTGTAAAAAAATTCAGATCAATCGGAGTACTGAGCAAAAAGTTCTGCTCGACTGAAGACGCAAAGGTCAGATCTGCTAAGAAGAAGGAAGAAAATCAGCTTCGCCTATACTCACCAGAGCTCGCTCGCCAAGTCCTTGTTCGGCCGCCAACAACCTTGCTCGCCAGAAGATCAGCCGCCAGAGCCCCGTTAGCCAACATCTTCGCTCGCCAGCTTGCACATATCCGCTCGCCAATCATCCATGCATGCCAACATGCATGTTCACGCTACCCGCCAGAAGCCTATGCTCACCAGCACCAGACTCGCCACCAAGAAGCCTCGCCAGTACCCGATACTAGCAAAGTCTGTACTCACGAGCAGAGAGGAATTTCCGGTAATGCCTTCAAGCGGCTGCAAGCGTGCCAAATCATTCCAAAGAGCTTTGCAACGTCCAAAAAGAAATCATAAGCCGGCCAAGCAAGATTTTTTTTGTTCAATAAGGAGAGAAAAGCCTATTCCAACTCAGATTGGGAAATCTTATTTATTGATGATTTCTATCCCGTTTTGAGCAAGGAAAACTCTCCCAAATCAGCTTTTCCCTTCTCCTATAAATAGAGGCCGGCACCATGAAGAAAAGTGTCACATTCCAAAGCAAAAATCTAGCCAAAGCTCTACCGAAATTCCCCAAGAATCCTACAAAGAAAACCCTAGCCGAAAACCTACCTCCATCACCATAAAATCCTACCGAACCACCTTCATATTCACCTTCCAGAAAATTGCTGCCGTGCCTCCGTCTATCATCCATCGAGATCCACACGACTTGAAGCTCCAAAGGTGTTCTAAAAGTGTGATCTACTCCCCACTCTCGGTTTTGTAATTCTTTCTTTGTAGTTATGTTAAACTTTGTCTACGAAGTTAGCATGAATTCTTGGTTTCAAATATTATGTCTACGTATTGTTTGGATTGAAGTTTGGTTTTATAATTCACCTGATCAATTTATTTTCTTTAACTTTAATTGGTTTTTGGATGTAAGAATTTGGATTGCATGTTAAAATTGTAAGGAAAATATTTAATAAAATAGTAATTAGGCAGTCGGCAAATACATGTTAATTTGGTATTAAAATTGTACTTGGTTAGTTCTTTAAATTCGTGTGCCTTAAAGGTTGGTGTTTCATGCAATAGCTATGTGTGGGGCATTGATCTCATTTAGCCGAAAGTTAATATGAATTTAGTAGAAGCTGCGTTGCTTTATTCGTATTGTTTTCACAAGGGGTGGAGTAATTTAAATGAACTTGCAATTGCTTCTTTAATATGAAGAGTGACGCCTTGCATGTTAAACTTGTTTCCAATTAAAAAGACTTTGTGCGTATTTGCTAGCTAGTTCATGTGTCGACGCTGCGTGTCATGTAAACCAGTTAGTAATCAGATTAGGATTAGACGCTGAGTTAATTCTAAGTACATGAGAAGTCTAGTACGAGTAGATGGCCGCTGCGGTTCTAATTGGGAATTGGAACTAGGTCGAGTTTAGATCATCTTGTCATTGTTTGCCGTGAGTCTTGTCTACTATTTTGTTATGTGTTTTGATTGCTTTCGTGCTAGAGATTTGTGGAAGAATGTCGACCAAACTTGTAAATATTAGACTTAGGATTTATTTTCAGCAATTTAATTTCGTACCCTAGTTTTAGAGGACAGCAAAGCTGCCGATCCCATATCATTCCCCATTGTGATGATTTTGTGTGATATTTTTGTATATAATTTTCTAACAATCTCATATTTCAGGTACCCTTAATCCCCGGCTTAGAACGATCCCTACTTATGTCTATACTACTAACGATTGTAGGGATTGCTTGATGCTCGCTTAGGCGACACTCGTCACGTCTCATGCACTTTCTCATTCCTCGGCACATTACTTCGTGCCATACCAAATTGTTTGTTGTTCAATGCACGAACCTCCAACAAAATTCTTGCCGTTCCGGCATTCAATTCCAAGAAACTTCCTCCCGCGGCTGAATCAAGAAACTCTCTCTCCATAACACGCAATCCCTCATAGAAATATTGCAACAAGAGTTCATCGCTAATGCCATGCGACGGACACAAAGAAACTAGGGACTTGAACCTCTTTTAATAATCAAAGAAAGTCTCATCTCCGGCTTGCTTCACACTTATTATCTGCTTCCTCAAATCCGTGATACGTGAAGCGGGAAAATACTTGAGCAAAAACTCATCCATCATTGAATTCCATGAAACAATGCGACCACTAGGCACCTCAAACAACCACTCCTTCGCTTGATATTCCAATGAGAACGGAAAAGCTTTCATCTTGAAGTGTTGCAAATCAGTCCCTCTTGGACACATAGACTCAGTGGTAAAGTTAAACCATTGCAAGTGCTTGTTGGGATCCTCACTTGGCATTCCATAAAAAGACTTCAACTTGTGGAGGAATCCACTCCTCAATTCAATCTCTCTGGTCTTGTCCGACTCCAAAGGAGGGTAAGTGATAAAAAGGAGCTACCCCTCGTCCGGCAACATGTCCATTCTGTGCTCTGATCGAAGTCATTCTCTCTTCCTCTTCTACTGATTCGGCAAAACACACAAACTCGGGGTTCTCTAAATCACAAGTTGACGATATTACTGATGGAGGGCTCGGCAAAGATGTGGCCGAGCTAGGTGGTGTGGACAACGGCGTTGGTGAGCTCGGTGGTGAAGATGGTTCGGACGGCTCGGATGGTGGTAATGGCACAAACAACGCGATAGCGAGCTCTTGATTCAAACGTTGTAAACGGCCTTGATGATTTCGTGTCCAAATATTAGCTTCGGACATGCACTTTTCTGAAATTTGCAACGTTTTAACAAGTTAGAACTTCGTAAAGAAATAGAATGCAAGAATATACATCATTACAAGCCACGGCTTTGGCGATTACAAAACATATTTCAAACAATGGTACACAAACAAGATCGGCAACAAGAACTATACAATCGGCAATGGTAGAGAATAAAAATGTCCATGATCATGTAATCTCTAAGTCTAATTTCTTTTAAAAATTTGTTCTAACTCTCGAAGTACGTGGAGCAGAGGAGATAACGGTGCAATGGACTGATACAGCCCCCGGTAGTATCATGCTTTACCCGATATACCTCAAGAGTTCGAACCACACAAATATGTTTTATCTTTTGAAGAAAATAGATCACATATGTCAAGTTATCTTCTAGCGTCTAAAGTGAGGTGATACTTCGGCCCAAGCTATCGACTAGTTCGAGCGTGTTTTACTTTTCAAAGGCGGTGTTGTTAAGATTCACGGAGGGCGAACCCCCTGCAGGAACCAGGCAGGACTCGTTGTTGGTCACCACGGGGAGCGAACTCCCTATCGACTCACTCACCGAGAATGAACATCAGTCTGTGGGCCTTGAGATCCAGTTAAACAAACCTGAGAACCATATCAATGAAACTAACTTGCCTCATACTTTGTAAAACAAACTCGGGTCACTAGCGGTCTACAAGTGTTGATCATAGCCGCCCTCAACCTCATAAAAATGGGTCTTCTAAGTTATCGCTCGCCTGCGTGGGGGGGACGTATCCCACGTTTCCTAGTCTACATAAAAGACGGATCTAACAAGGCATCATTCGTATGAAGGGTTAAGGCTAAGACCAACAAAAGCGGCTTCTCCCTACATGTTACACTTTAGAAACAACGATAAACTCAAACATACATAACACTATCAACTTCCTAGAAATTAAACTAAGTTATTACAAACATACATTCTTTATATATCATGCAACTTCCAAAATTTAAACTCTACATGCCGAAGCATATTTCTACTTTACAAAATCCCAAACTAAAATCGAAAATTACAACTTTACAAATTTACAACAAAAATTCCCAGCAATATTATATACAAAACAATCACATAAATCAAGCTTCTATAATCCCCGGCAACGGCGCCAAAAATTGACGAGTCGCCGAAGCGAGCATCAAGCAATAATAACCCTACAATCGTTAGTAGTATAGAATAAGTACGGATCGTTCTAGCCGGGGATTAAGAGTACCTGAAACATGAGATTGTTAACACAAATATTCACAAACACATATGCACACAATTTTCACACTTATATACATATATACATATTCACACCAAATTATGGGGGATAAAAGGCTTGGCAGCAAAGCTGCCTCTAAATTCCTAGACATGAATTTAAGAAATGAAATTAAATCCTAAGTTACTATATACAAGGTTGGTTGACATCTTTCACACAAAGCACTCCACACTCAACTCTTTAACAAATAAGATTCGCACACAAGAAAGTAAGGAACAAGTATTTAGCATGCATTGAACTTAAACAAGTTTCGACCTACAACTAGAACGTTTCCGATTTTTACCTAGTTGAGAGACTTTCTAATGTTTTAAGATCGAGCTTTCGCGAGGTGATCCTAAAAGTTATGCTACCGTTATACAACTCGTAACATTGAAGCAGAAAAGTCTATAGTCGAAGACAAGCAAACAAGTAAGGTCGTCAATCTTCTTATTTAACATGCAAGTCCTAAGGTTAACCACTCTAGGTGAGCACAACAAATCAAAGTGATCATACGTCTACTTAGTTCATTATAACTCAAGCAAATTAAACCTAATACCTAGATCATGTTCAAAGACAACACTAAGTATCTATTATAAGCCCTCACCTTAGTTCTAACCGGTTTAAATTCTCAACATGCATCAATACCACTGTCCTAATTATCTAAGTGTATTCATCTTACAGGTTTTATAGTACAAATTAATATGCAAATTCATTGTTGCCGAAACTTAAACCTAAATCTAAGCATCGAATTCAACAACTCATTAACATAAAAAATATAAAACCAATCTCCAATTCGGTTCATACATAGACATATAATCCAAAACCAAAAATACATGCAAGTTTCATAGACAAAACTAAACATAACTACATAAACTTTACTAAACCGAGAGAAGGGAGTGGATCACACTTTTGTAGACACCTTGATGACTTCGACTCGTGTGGATCCGGCGGAAGATGGATGATGTATGGAGGCTGCTCGGCAAAGGGCTGTGTCGGCAGACAAAGGTTCCAAGTTTCGGCAGAAACTTGGGTGAAGGAGGGGGGTGATTTTCGGCTAGGGTTTATGTAGGATCTTTGGGGAGAATTTGGTAGAGCTTTGGCTTTGTGTTTTAGCAAAAGATGTGACACTTTTCTTCATGGTGCCGGCCTCTATATATAGGAGAAAGGCTGTGAAGTTTGGGACTTTTCCTTGTTCAAAACAGGATAGAAATCTTCAATAAATAAGGTTTCCAAATCCGAGTTGGAATAGGCTTTTCTCTCCTTATTGAACAAAGAAACTCTTGCTTGGCCGGCTTATGATTTCTTCTTGGTCGTTGCAAAGCTCTTTGGAATGATTTGGCACGCTTGCAGCCGCTTGAAGACATTACCGGAAATTCCTCTCTGGTCGCGAGTACAGACTTTGCTAGTATCGGGTACTGGCGAGGCTTCTTGGTGGCGAGTCTGGTGCTGGCGAGTATAGGCTTCTGGCGGGTAGCGCGAACATGCATGCTGGCATGCGCGGATGATTGGCGAGCGGATATGTGCAAGCTGGCGAGCTAGTGTTGGCGGCTGATCTTCTGGCGAGCTAGGTTGTTTGGCGAACAAACAAGGGCTTAGCGAGCAAGGTTGTTGGCGAGCGAGGTTGTTGGCGAGCGAACAATGGCTTGGCGAGCGAGCTCTGGCGAGCATAAGCGAAGCTGATTTTCTTCCTTCTTCTCAGCAGATCTGACCATTGTGACTTTAACCGAATATAACTTTTTCCTCAGTGCTCCGATTGATCTGTATTTTTGACACAAAACTCTTTAGCAAGCCAAAAAAATGCATACCAAATTTCAGCAAATTTGGAAAAGGATAGGTCACAATTCATTCATCTCAGAATCACGAAAAAGACACATTTTGCACTATTTTCCAGAATTCTATAAACTTAGTCATTTTTTGGATTCTAAAGCATATTTTATCAAAACTCTACCAAATTAACACTAAACTATATTATGACTCAATCTTAGATAAATAAGGGTTAAACAAAGCATAAATGAGGGCGTAAACACATTAATATCGTCGCACATTGTGCTCCTATCACATGTGCCCCAAAGGAGCTGATATACTACTTGTGAAGATGAGACCCTTTCCATTTTCACTTAATGTCAAGGTGAGGAAGTTGCTGTTTGCCGTGCTTCGTGGGAAGATTATCAATTGGAACACAATGGTACATGAGTTTCTTCTCAAGAACTTTCCAGTTTCAAGAGTGAATCAGCTGAGGAGTCAGATAACAGCAATCAAGCAAGCTCAAGACAAGCCATTTTACGATTACTATGATCGGTTCAAGAGTCTCGTTGCCTCTTGTCCAGGTCATGGAATTCATGAGGGTCTTCTCCTTCAATACTTTTATAAAGGAATGCGTGACTATGACAAGGATTTTCTTGATTCAGCAGTAGGAGGATCGTTCTTAGAGAAGGGCAATGTGGAAGCCACGGCATTGTTGGAGACTCGAGCCTTGAAGAACCAACAATCTCAACCTCAAACTCGCCCAAAGCAAGTGCATGAGACAATGACCAATCCGGCTCTAGAAGAAAAGGTTGACAAACTTGCCAACATGATGGCACAACTTATGAAGTCTCAAAGAGCTCAAGTATGTGGGGTATGTGCCGAAGGACACCCTACGGATCAATGACCACAAATGGGAAGTGAGAACTTTGAGGAGGTGAACACCTTGGGCTACTATGGAGGAGGAGGTTACCAAAATAACTTCAATCCAAGATGGCGTGATCACCCCAACTTCAGGTGGTCCAACAATGATAACGTACTCAAGCCCAATGCACCGAATGCCATGCCATTTCAACTAAGGGCAGCCGTACCTTATCAAAGGCCACAAGCCTCATTCGTTCCACAAAATCAAGGTGTGCCTACTACACCTAACTTTGATGATAGGAGTTAGGTGTAGTAGGCACACCTTGATTTTGTGGAACGAATGAGGCTTGTGGCCTTTGATAAGGTACGGCTGCCCTTAGTTGAAATGGCATGGCATTCGGTGCATTGGGCTTGAGTACGTTATCATTGTTGGACCACCTGAAGTTGGGGTGATCACGCCATCTTGGATTGAAGTTATTTTGGTAACCTCCTCCTCCATAGTAGCCCAAGGCGTTCACCTCCTCAAAGTTCTCACTTCCCATTTGTGGGCATTGATCCGTAGGGTGTCCTTCGGCACATACCCCACATACTTGAGCTCTTTGAGACTTCATAAGTTGTGCCATCATGTTGGCAAGTTTGTCAACCTTTTCTTCTAGAGCCGGATTGGTCATTGTCTCATGCACTTGCTTTGGGCGAGTTTGAGGTTGAGATTGTTGGTTCTTCAAGGCTCGAGTCTCTGATGGGATCGCAATGCGTGCACAATTTGTACCAGCAAAATGATCGCATACCAATAATACCCTTCTTGTGTCGATTGTAGTTAGGGCAAGTAGGGATCGTTCTATCCGGGGAAATCAAGGGCATTTAATTTCATAAAGCATCACATAATAATATGGGGGGATTGGAAATGGTATCTAATATCTACTGAAAATTACGAAAATAAAACCTAAATTACTATATACATTTGATCATCACCTTTCACACAATCACAAAACACAAAACTCATTACACATGCAACGAAATTAAAACAAGTAATAGGGGCAGCAAGCAAATATCGAATTCAAGATCAACTAAGTTCCAATTTAATTAGAGCCAATGCGGTATATCTAATTATTCAAAACATCACAAGTATTTAGAATCCAACATGCGTGTAATCCTAAACATGGTACTAATCGGTTTAACAACACTTCGCGTAGAAATTAAACACAAATAGCACATAAGCACAATATGTCGAATTGGAACATGTTAGCAGGTATGGCGTCACTCATCCCACATCGACATGTAAATTTCCAGAATTACTCTAACCCTTAGATAAATACATATTAAATCCAACATGCGTGTAATTCAACATGTATTAAATCGGCATATGAATTCAACATCTAGATAACACTCATGGCCTGCGAATGCATCTAGACATCTCCTTCGGTTCCACACGAATTAAGGAAATAAACCTTATTAAATCAAGAAAATATGCTAAAGCTTGCTGTCCAACATACCATATTCAATTAAATCACATGCATAATTCGGAATTTAAACCCAAGATAACCAAATAATATAACAAGAATTCGGAAATCCCATGAATAAATTACAAAACCAAAATCGGTACCAAGAATCCATACATAATTCATAGACAAATTAATGTATAAATACAAAGAAACTAAAGCCATTGAAAATTACAATCCAAATGACAACCTTTGTTGAAGAATTCGGCAAGAGGATTGGTGTTGATGATTGGAATGATTTTATGGAAGGTGGTGGAGATGGTTTGGCTATGTTCTTGGTGAAAATTCAAGGAAGCAATTCGGTAGAGTTTTGGTAAGCTTTTTGTGAGGAAGAGAAGATGATTTTTCTGAAAATATGGTGTGGTATTTATAGAGAGCAAGGGATGCTAGGGTTTCGGCAAAGGAATCCTTGAGATCCGAAAGTCCTTCTCCTATCTTCTTGTTCAGCAAGTCAATCCTTCCTTCTAGGTTGTTGCCGAAATAACTCAAGGATAAATGCTAAATTGTTTTCAAAATATTCCTTAAATTATCCTTGATTTAATTCAGCAAAATTACCTTGAATGTAGAGAGAAAATCAGTCCACATTCGTCCTTAATTTTGTTTCCTTTCCAAGATTTGTTTCCGAATTAATCCATACAAAGCTCCACCTTTTCTTTCTTAATTCAGCCTTGTTTCCTTGTAGCTCTAGAACTCCTTTAAATGGCTGAATGCTTCCCTTATTTTATTTGAAAACTTGCCATAAAAATTTCGGCATCAATGCATGCATTCCTTTCTTGGTCGAAGCATTTAAATCTTTCCTTGTCCTTGTTGCATTTGAATTCTTTTCCTTTCCGATTTCTTCATTTAATTTGCTTCTAAAATTCTTCATTTATCTCCTCTTTAATTCCTGAAAATAATAGAGAAAAATATATTAATAAAAGAAGAGAAATTGTAGCACAATATCTTAAGAACAAGTCCTGATTCGATAAGGATTCCTGCTTTCATTAGGATTCTTCAAAAATTGCACACTTTTCACGTTTTAAGCTCTTTTCATCAACAACTCTGCCAAAGACTCTATACTTAACTAAATGACTCTATATTACAATAATAAGGGTTAAGCAATTGCATAAATGGGGATAAAACACATTAAGAATGTCGCATATTATGCACTTATCAGTCTCCAACAATGCCGTGGCTTCCACATTGCCCTTCTCTAAGAACGATCCTCCTACTGCTGAATCAAGAAAATCCTTGTCATAGTCACGCATTCCTTCATAAAAGTATTGAAGGAGAAGACCCTCATGAATTCCATGACCTGGACAAGAGGCAACGAGACTCTTGAACCAATCATAGTAATCGTAAAATGGCTCGTCTTGAGCTTGCTTGATTGCTGTTATCTGACTCCTCAGCTGAGTCACTCTTGAAACTGGAAAGTACTTGAGAAGAAACTCATGTACCATTGTGTTCCAATTGATAATCTTCCCACTAAGCACGGCAAACAGCAACTTCCTCACCTTGACATTAAGTGAAAATGGAAAGGGTCTCATCTTCACAAGTAGTATATCAGCTCCTTTGGGGCACATGTGATAGGAGCACGAGGCAATGTGCAAAGGAATGAGAAGGTGCATGAGACGTCTTCAAGCTCAAAATTAGAGGAGAAAGTTGATAAGCTTACCGACTTGGTGAGTAATTTGATGAAGAAGCGTGCTAGTGTTTGTGGAATTTGCACCGAGGGCCATGAAACCGAACAATGCCCTCAATTTGGATCGAATGAGGGAGTAGAGGAGTGTAATGCAATTGGCTTTCAAGGAGGCCAACGTTTTGGAAATTTCAATCCGAGGTTCAATGATCATCCTAACTTTCGATGGGCGTATAATGATAATGTGCTTAGGGCACCTATGCAATCGAGAGAGGGAGGAGCACCGTTTGTACCGAGAGCACCCTTTGTGCCTCGGCAGCAATTTCAGCCGAACCAGGGACATTTTGCAGCACTGCCGAACCAAACTCAAGGAGGGCCGAGCCAAGGCCAAGCCGCACCGAGCAATCCCAACTATGATGCTTTGCTTCAATCATTGTCAAGTGCTACTCAAGCATTACTCGCGGGGCAACAAAATCATCAAAAGGACATTGGTGAGCTCAAGACTGAAATGGGTCAAGTTGTAGATTTCATGGGAAAATTTAATGAGCAAGGGAAGTTGCCAAGCAATACGATTCCCAATCCGAGGAACGAGCAAGCCAAAGTGATTCAAACTCGTAGTGGAAGGGAGTTGTTTCCTCCGACAAGTCCAAAGAAGAAGCGAGTAACTTTCAATGTTATTGAGGATGAAGAGATGGCTGCCGGACCTGCCATTGCCGGCAGCCATGTTGAGGAGACGGAAGGGGCTGCAGCCGGCAACCATGCTGCAGCGGGCAACCATGCTGCAGCCGAGAGTGAGCATAATGCTGCCGGCAGAGCTGCTGCCGAGAAGGGCATGAATGCCGAGAAGGGCAGAGACGCCGGAAACCATGTGACAGACAAGGGGCTGCGCAACGAACTTGAGTATGATCCCGCAACGTCAAAGAATGAGCTAGTGCCGGACCAAGCAAGCAAGGGAGGGGTGCCGACATCAAGCATTCCTTTCCCTTCTCGCTTTGCTAAATCAAAGAAGGATAAGTCCGATGAGGAGGTGTTGGAGATTTTCCGGAAAGGGCAAGTCAACATTCCTTTGTTGGAGTGCATTAAGCAAGTACCGAAGTATGCTAAGTTTTTGAAGGAGCTTTGCACGGCAAGAAGGCATACTAGAGAGACTCGTGTGGTAACTATGAGCGAGACGGTGTCGGCCGTTATTCAAAGGAAGTTGCCACCAAAGATGAAGGATCCGGGAAGCTTCAATGTGCCTTGTGTGATAGGCAACACTCGTTTTGAGGATGTGATGTTGGATTTGGGAGCATCGATCAATGTCATGCCACTCAATGTGTATCAAACGTTGAGCATAGGGCCTCTCAAGAAGAACAATGTCATCATTCAACTTGCGGATCGCTCAAGTAAGTATCCGGAGGGTTATGTGGAGGATGTGTTGGTGCAAGTAAACCAATTGATATTCCCTGCCGATTTCTATGTGGTTGAGATGGAGGATTCGCCGGTCAATAACACTCAATTGCTACTAGGGCGACCATTTATGAGGACCGCGCGTACAAAGATAGATGTGGCCGAGGGCAACCTAACTATGGAGTTTGATGGTGAGATGATCAAGTTCAATGTGTTTGATGCCATGAAGTTCCCTAATGTTGATTTGAAGGAGGGTTGTGCCATTAATGTTTTGGAGGAGGTCGAGCAAGTTATGTCGACCTCGCTCGACGCATAGCAATTAGCGATTGAGCAAGGGGTCGGATTTGACAAGAGGGGAGAACGTATCATGCATAAGAATGAGGAAGAGGTGCCGGCCGAGCCAAGCATTGCCGAGCCTTTCATGATGAAGCCGAGCCTAATGAAGATTTGTGCCGAGCTAGAGGCTCGGCCCTATGCCAAGGCTTATGATTCGTTCTTGTCAATTCCAAGTGCCACAATCAAATTTCGACCAAGTGTGGAAGAGGCCCCAAAGTTAGAACTAAAAGAACTCCCTAGTCACTTAAAGTATGTTTATCTTGGAGAAGAAGATACACTACCGGTTATTGTGTCTTCAATGCTTAGTGATAAGCAAGAGGTTGATTTGATACGTGTGCTTAAGAAGTATAAGACCGCTATAGGTTGGACCTTAGCGGACATCAAGGGAATAAGCCCTACTACTTGTGTTCATCGCATCTTGTTAGAAGGAGCTAAGCCGACAAAGGAAGCTCAACGTCGACTTCACCCTCCCATGATGAAAGTTGTGAAGGAAGAAATCATCAAGTTGCTTGATTGTGGGGTGATTTACCCAATTTCGGATAGTAAGTGGATATCTCCCGTGCAAGTAGTGCCGAAGAAGAGTGGTGTAACGGTTGTCAAGAATGAGAAGAATGAGCTTGTGCCACAAAGACTTGTAACCGGTCATCGGATGTGCATCGACTATAGGAAGCTCAACGCTACAACGAGGAAGGATCACATGCCTTTGCCGTTTATGGATCAAATGCTAGAGAGGTTAGCCGGCCATTCGTTCTATTGCTTTCTTGATGGATATAGTGGCTACAATCAAATCATGATACACCCGGATGATCAAGAGAAGACCACTTTTACTTGTCCATTTGGCACGTTTGCTTATCGGCGGATGCCATTCGGACTATGCAACGCACCCGGCACGTTTCAATGATGTATGTATGCTATCTTCTCGGATTTTATTGAAGACATTATCGAAGTGTTTATGGATGACTTTAGTGTGTATGGAAGCACCTTCGATGCATGTTTGGGGAACTTGGAGAAGATACTTGAGAGGTGTGTAGAGACAAATCTTGTGCTCAATTGGGAGAAGTGTCACTTCATGGTCACTCAAGGTATTGTACTAGGGCACATTATTTCGGCAAGAGGCTTAGAGGTTGACAAAGCCAAGGTGGAGCTAATACAAGCATTGCCGAGCCCTAGGTGTGTGAAGGATGTGAGAAGTTTTCTTGGCCATGCGGGGTTCTATCGACGATTTATCAAGGACTTCTCTTCAATTGCCAAGCCATTGAGCAACTTGTTACAAAAGGAGGTGACGTTTGAGTGGTCGGATGCTTGTGAGGCAAGTTTCTGCCGATTGAAGGAGATGCTTTGTACGGTGCCGGTTTTGGTGTCACCAAATTGGGATGAGCCATTTGAGTTGATGTGTGATGCTAGTGATTATGCACTTGGAGCGGTACTTGGACAACGAATTGAGAAGAAGCCATGCGCCATTTACTATTGTTGACAGTACATATAGTGCACCGCCAAGCACATCCGGCGACCTCGTGGACCGTGCAACCGGCATCGGGGGTCCTACTTCCGGCATCTAGCGAGTAGTCCAGCACCCCGGCTACATCTCCATTGTTCCACATCACCGGTGCCGCACTCGGAAGCAGTGCCACCGGGCGCCTGAAGTAGCTTCGTGAGTAGGGAAATATGTAATAGTGTAGTGAGCATCCCACATTGGAAACATGGTAAAGGAGGGAGCCTTCCTTCCCTATAAATAGGAGGCTTCCCCCTTAGTACAAAGGATCTTGGATCCAAGGCACTCCATCCTTGTAACCCGATGGCTTATTGGCCATGCCTACTAGATTCCAAGTGGACGTAGCCGTGCCCTCCGATGGCACGGTGAACCACTATACTCGCTGTGTTCAGTATAGCTGTGTTATTATGGTTCTGCCAGGCCCCAGGGTTTGAGCAGAAACAACTATGCTTCAAGGACTCTCAACGATGCTCAACTCAACTACATAACAACGGAAAAGGAACTCTTAGCGGTAATTTTTGCTTTGGAAAAGTTTCGATCATATCTTTTGAATTCCAAATTTATTGTTTATAGTGATCATGCCGCTTTGAGATATCTTATGACAAAGAAGGATGCTAAGCCAAGGCTTATTCGTTGGATTCTTTTGCTTCAAGAGTTCGACATTGAGATTAAAGACAAGAAAGGAGTAGAGAATGTTGTAGCCGATCATTTGAGTAGACTTGTGAAGGAAGAGGATCGGCTGCCCCTATTAGAAACCTTTCCGGATGAGCAACTTTTTCGACTTGAAGTACATGAGCCTTGGTACGCCGACATTGCCAACTATCTAGCCACACGCCGATTTCCCAAGGAGTTGCCGAGCCACCAACAAAAGAGAATAAGGAAGCAAGCTCGCCACTTCTTGTGGGATGATCCGTACTTATGGAAGCAATGTGGTGATCAAGTTATTCGAAGATGTGTTCCGGAGAATGAGCATCGATCCATCCTTGCTTTTTGTCATAGTGAAGCTTGTGGTGGGCATTTTGGACTGAAGAAAACGGCATTGAAGGTACTTACTTGTGGTTTCTTTTGGCCTACGATTTTCAAAGATGCATTCATGTTTTGCAAAGCATGTGATAGATGCCAAAGAATGGGGAACATTGGAGCTAGAGATCAAATGCCGCTCACGCCTATCATTGAGGTTGAAATTTTCGATTTATGGGGTATTGACTTCATGGGACCGTTTCCTTCAAGTAAGGGTTTTCTCTACATATTGCTTGCGGTTGATTATGTGTCAAAGTGGATCGAAGCAAGGGCTACACGCACCAACGATGCCAAGGTGGTAGCCGGGTTTCTCAAGACAAACATCTTTTCACGTTTTGGAGTTCCAAGAGTCTTGATTAGCGATGGAGGATCCCATTTTTGCAACCGCACCATTGAAGCCTTATTGAGGAAGTATGGAGTCACACATAAGGTTTCTACACCTTATCATCCCCAAACAAGTGGCATGGCCGAGGTAAGTAATCGAGAAATCAAGCAAATACTTGAGAAAACCGTTGGACCTTCAAGGAAGGATTGGAGTGATCGTCTCGATGACGCTTTGTGGGCATATAGAACTGCATACAAGACACCGATAGGTATGTCTCCTTTTCGGTTAGTTTATGGCAAAGCATGTCACGTACCGGTTGAGTTAGAGCATAAGGCATGGTGGGCAATCAAGGCCTTCAACATGAACATTGATGATGCCGGTCTTCATAGAAAGCTTCAACTCAACGAACTTGAAGAAATCCGTAATGAAGCCTATGATGCCGCTTGGATCTACAAGGAGAAGACTCGAGCCTACCATGATAAGATGATTCGAGGGAAAAAGTTTCAAGTTGGACAAAAAGTTCTCTTATTCAATGCAAGACTTAAACTTGTTCCGGGTAAGCTTCGACCTCGTTGGTTTGGACCATTCATTGTCACTAAAGTTTTTTCTCATGGTGCCATCGAGATTCAAAGTGTGGCGTCGGGAGATACATTCAAAGTTAATGGACACCGTTTGAAGCCTTACTACGAGCCCTTTTTACACCCTACAATCGAGGAACTCAATGTGCATGACATACCAACTTCCGGTCTACCTCCAACCGATTCCAACCAATCACCACCACAAGTTGCCGAAAGACCTATCTCTGTCCATTCACAAGCTGCAGTAGTTTCTGCCGTGTCCCCCTTCGTACTGGACATATCAGCCGCATCCGATACGGATATGCCGGACTTGCTGATTCTTGCTGCCGAGGAGCAACAGTCCCATTCAGCTGCCACCACACTCCCTGCCGGACCTGCCATTGCCGGCAGGATTGACAAGCTCACACAGGAATTTATGCACCAGGCAGATACGCCGGATACGCCTGCAGTAGTGTCAGACACGGTGCGTACATCGGACACGACGAATGCAACACAATCGGATACAGCATGCAATGATCTTCTTGTTGCCCTTCTTCATGCCGATTTGAGTTACTTCGGAGCGAGATGAACACATGCAACAAACGGTGAAAAGTCTAGGCTATGGACTATAAACACAAAGCGCTACTTGGGAGGCAACCCAATTCGATCAAAGAAAAGTGAAGGAGCCATCACCGAGAGTTTGAAATTTCTTAACCCTTCTCTTTTTCTTTGATTTGTGATGATATGTTGGTATATGTTAGACTATTGCATGCTTAGGAAATTCGTTGATATTGTTTTGTGCTTACATTGAGGGCAATGTAATTTTCTAAGTGTGGGGTGGGATAACGTATTCCGTTTATGTTTTTGTGTGCTTAGTTTAGAAAAGAAAAATTCAGAAAATTGTTCCACAAAAATAGAGTGTTCTAATTTGTTTGTTTCGAGTCTTAGGATGCCCCTAATATGTCAATGATGTTTTTCTCCTCTTTGCATACATAGATGATGGTTGTGCATACTTTTAAAATTGTAAGTTTCATGGATTTTGTGCATTGGTAGGAGCATGTAGGATTTGTTGATTATTAAGCATGCATGTTTTAGCTAGTTTGTTTCCATAATAACCTATGTGAGCTTTAGAGCCAATTTGCTTTCTTCTTGAGCGATAAAAAGATAAAATTCGATAGATTCGTAGGAAGCATGAAACCTCATAATTCTTTGCATATTCGATGACTATGCCATAGCTTTTAATGAACTCTAGTATGCTAGAACTTACTCTTGTTGATTTTCGAAACATTTATATCATAAAATACTTTGATTTTGAATATGATTGAATAAAGATCATTTAGGTTTACCACCAAAGCCAAATAAAGCATGTGCCCTATTGGAGCCCGTCGTGGGACACCTTAGTAAAACCCTTTGAGCCTATGTTGAGTCTTTTCTTTCATCATCCTTAAACACTTTCCATGAGCTTAGTATAGTTGTGCCTTTACCCTTGATCAAAGTATTGGCAAAGCTTGAATTTTGAAAGCTTTTTCGCGTGTGTGATGAAGAAGAACAAGTGTGGGGTAGACTTAGCCATGAATCTATATGAGAAGTGTATGTATGCCGTGCCAAAAGAAAAAGAAAAAGAAAAGAGAAAAATGTGCTCGGATCAAAAAGAAAAAAAGAAAAGAGAACCGAGAGCAAGTAAGAAAGAGGGTACGGCATAGGCGTGAAAAATAAAATTTTGTACATGGCTATTGTCTTGATTATTGTTGTAATGTTATGGGAGGAAAAGAATGAAGTATGGGTCCAACAAGATGAAATTTGACCCTTGGCGAGAAGACATAAGGAGATTTGAGCTTTGCCAAAGGCCACGGTGACGTTTTTAAGCCTCCTTATCCAAATATCGAATACCTCTTAGCCTAGCCCCATTACAACCTTTTTATTGATCTTTTTCATGATTCTTAAGATGGTTAAACTTGATTTGTGGAGATTATCTCAAGAGTAAGCATATGGTTTTGGTTCATTGGTGCATATAGTTATCATATGAGGTTTTTCCATAAAAATTCACAAAGTGCTTTCGTTTCTTTGATATATGCAAGTCACTCTTTGTAATTCATTATCTTTCGCTTGCATATACTTATGAGTGAATTACCATGCTTCGAGAGAAAAGAAGAGAGTATGCCTAGTGAGGAGGATTGAATTAGCTTAACATGTCTACATGCTTACTTTTGTTCTTATATGTTCTTATTGATGTTACATGTTCATGAAGCTTGGAATTTTCATGCTTAGCATTCTCATGCATTAACTTGAAAGCTATGTGTACATACGAGCCTGAGACAAATTGTTAGGGGCAATAGTTTGTTTAGAGTCTAGTTTAATTTAGTTTGCTAAGGGACTAGCAAAGGATAAGTGTGGGGTAGTTGATAGGAGCATAATGTGCTACGATATTATATGCTTATGCCCTCGTTTATGCTTTGTTTAACCCTTATTTGTATAAGATTGAGTTATAATATAGTTTAGTGTTAATTTGGTAGAGTTTGGCGAAAAATGGTTAAGAATCCGAAAAATGACTAAGTATGAGAAATCTGGAAAATAGTGAAAAATGTGTCTTTTTCGTGATTTTAAGATGAGCAAAAGTGCGATCTATCCTTGTCCGAATTTAATGAAATTTGGTGTGCTTATTATTCATATACTGAGGAATGTTGTGTTAAAATTTTAGATCAATCGGAGTTCGGGAAGTCACCCAAAAGATGGCTGTAAAACGGCAGTCCGAGCAAACCAATCCAGGGGCTTCCAGGATTTTCCTGGGACTTTGATCCAACTTCGAAAAATCATTTCCGACGATTCACAAGGAATTTGATCGAGATATTCTATGGGGAGATGGCTATATGTGTCTAGTTTATCTGAAACTTGGAATCGCATCAATTAGAGCTCCGAGAAGGGAGATATGTCAGATTTACTGGAGCAAGGTCATTCCAGCCGAGTTGCTGCCGGTCTTGTGTTCTTGCGGGTTTGGGGAATTTTTCCATGGACCAAGCTCACCAAATGGAGTTGTCAAGCCTACACAAGAAGTTCATGAAGATATACAGCCCAATCCAAGGAAGAAAATCAGAAAAAGAAGTTTCCTAGAAGAACCAAGAAAGGAAGGAACCAAAACCTTGTTGCACAAGGATTGCCTTTGCCGATTTGGACTAGGTTTTCTACCTAGGGTTTCTGCCGAATTTGCCTCTATATATAGCCATGTTTTCCTACAGAAAAATCATCTCATCTCAAGCACTAAAATACTAGCCAAAGCTCTACCAAGTTTCTTAAGTACCAAATACCCAAATACTTAGCCAAAACACCATCACCACCACCACAAACTTTCGAATTCCTTCACCTTGTTTTCTGCCGATTCTTGCTTAGGCCGAGCACTAAGGAGCAGCAGCAAGTACCATCTTGTCACGTCTTGAGGAGTCTTCAAAGGTTCTAAAAGTGTGATCCACTCCTCCTATGGCTTTTGTATTTGTTGTAGTTTGGTTGTATTGTATGAAAACAATTCGTTTCTTGGTTTTTATTGAACTTTTATGTAAACCGATTGCATGATTGATGTTTATGTTTAAGTTTTATGATTTTAGCATGTGAATTTCGTATGTATGATAATTAAGGCAGTGGTATCTTGCATGTTTTAGGTTCGAAATTGGTTAGAAATCTAAGGATTGGGACTTAAAAACCGAAACATTAGTGTTGGCTTGAAGCATGTAAATCTAGATGTTAGGTTTCATCAAACCCGAGTAATAACAAATATGGCTAAATACTCAAAAGGTTGCTTTGATTTGTTTTGCTCACCTAGGGTATAACACTTTAGAGATCTTGCATGTTAAAATAAGATGATTGACAACCTTGCTTGTTTTGCATGTCTCTGATTTAGACTATTGTGATTAATTGTTAAGTCTCAAAAGGATTAACATATATTCTAGGGTCCATACTCAAAAGGTCGATCTTAAGAACTTGAGAAGTCTTACAACTAAGTTGTAGTCGGAACTAATTTTGAATTTAAACATGTTGATACTTGTTCCTTACCTTCTTGCATGCGAATCTACGTGTTAAAGAGTTTTTGTGTGAACTGTTTTGTGTGAAAGATGATGATCACTTGTAAATATTAGACTTAGGATTTATTTTCAGCAATTTAAGTTTCGTGTGTAGTCTAGGGCAGCTTGCTGCCGAACCATATCATACCCCATGTGTGACGTTATGTGTTTATATTTGTATATATTTGTCTAACAATTTCATATCTCAGGTACCCTTAATCCCCGGCTTAGAACGATCCCTACTTGCTTATACTACTAACGATCTTTTGTAGGGTTTATTATTGCATGCGAGCTTTGGCTCACATCAGATGACCTAAATAATGATGATGCACACGGCAATAACAAGGCCGAACAAGGTGAGGTGAGTAAAGAGGATCTCGAAATCATGAGGAAATGAGACCTTGAGAAAGATCCAGCTACTTCAACCAAGGAGACACCAAAGGTAAATGATTCAAACTCTAATGGTTTAGTTAAAACTAACCAATTTTCGTGTCCACCTTTTCCCTCTAGGTTCAACAAGTCCAAAAATGACAAATCAGCTGAGGAAGTGCTTGATATTTTTCGCAAGGTGGAGGTGAACATACCCTTACTTGAATGCATCAAGCAAATACCAAACTATGCCAAGTTTTTGAAAGAGCTATGTACCACGAGGAGGCATACACGTGAGGAGCAGGTTGTTATCCAATGATGCGACCATATTACTAGCACAATTTTGTACCTGCAAAATAATCTCATACATATATTACCCTTCTTGTGTCGAATGTAGTATTGACAAGTAGGGATCGTTCTATCCGGGGAAATCAAGGGCATTTAATTCTCACAAAGCATCAAATATCAATATGGGGGGGGGTTTGGATTTATATCTAAAAACCTACTGAATTTTACTAAAAATAAAACAAATAAATAAAACCTAATTTAACATATATACATGATCATTATCTTCCACACATATCACTTTACACAAAACTCACATAATAAGTTTCAAATTCGCACAAGGTCAACAGAGTAGTAATTCGGCATGCAATCAAGATTGATTTTAGTTCCAATTTAATTAGAGCCTTCGTGGTTCTTCTAATTAGTCAAAACTCCTTAATTATTTAGAATCAGCTTCGTGCATAATCCTAAACATAGTGCTAATCAGTTTAAAGACACTTCATGTAGAAATTAAACCAAGAAACACTTAATCACAATGAGTTGAATTGGAAACATATTAGCAAATATGGCGTCACCTCATTTCACATCGATATGTAAATTTTCAGAATTACTCTAGCCCAAAGAACTAACACAAGATGAATCAACTTTGAGTATAATCCATCTTATGTTATATTCGGCAATTGAAACCAATACACAAGAATCAGCCATGACCATGGCTGTCCTCATGTATCGATTTATATGCATATGAATTCAGAAAGTAATCCAAAATAAATCAAGAACACATGCGATCATACTACAATAACAAACCCTGATTAAATTCGAAACTTACCATGATATATAATTCGGCAATCAAACATCCAAACAAATTCGGAAATCCAAAATAGAATTAATACAACTAAATAAACAACTACAAATCCTTATAATCTTCATAGACAAAGTATCGTAAGTATACAGAAAATATAAAGCCATGAGAGTAGAGTGAATCACACTTTGAAGAACCTTGAAGAAAGCTTCGGCAAAGGATGAATTCGGTGGTGATGAAGTGGTGTGATTTTATGGAAAGGTGGTGGTTCGGCTTTAGTATTTTCGGTATGAAAGTTGTGAAGAGAATTCGGCAGAGCTTTGGTGTTGTGAAGGTGAGAGACAAGATATCTTTCTATGACTATTACATGGCTATTTATAGAGAAAATAACCCAAAGAAGCCGGCCACAAACCAAAACCGAATTGGTTTAGGTTTTCCTTGATTTTCTTAATTCGGTAGAATGACCTCCGTGCATTGATTACATCATAACTGTCTCTAGAAAATAGCTATTTAGGTGATTCCAACTGATTTGGAAACTAGACTCCCGTAGCTTTCTATCCATATGTCGTATGCCATCTGGTTCAAAGTGAGCTGTCTTGGAGAGTCCGTGGAAGTTGGATGACGTGCACAGAAATTCTGCCGAATTTAATCAGGGTTTCTTCTGATTCTTCTTCTTCTTTTTCCGAATTATCTCTTTCTTTTCTCTTGAATTTGTTGCTGAATTTCCCTTGGATAATTACTGAATATCTTTGCAATATCTCTTCCATTTATCCTTGATATAATTCATCCTCTCTTCTTGTCCTAGTTGCATTGCAACTCTTCTCTTGCATTCGGCAATAGGTAATAATTTCTGCCTGATTTCTTCTTTGTTTTTTCCACCGAATTTCCCAATTTAATTCCTGAAAATAAGAGAGAAGAAATTTTAAAAAGACAAGATAAAATGTAGGAGAATTATTAAGAGTATGATTCCTGATTCACTCAGGATTTCCTGGTTCAACAAGGAGTTCTACTTTGATTGAAACTCTTAGAACTTTCGATGTTTTCAGAAACGTCGAGACATTGTACACTCCTAAACCGATTAAGACTCTTATTTGCATTAGGAGTCCTACTTTGAATCAAACTCTTGACTTAAGAATCCTAGTTCAACTCAAACTCTTACAAATTCAGCGTTTTTAGACGTTTTAGCTCATTTCACAAACCGACTCTACCAAAGACTCCTGACTCGACTAAACGACTATATAATACAACAATAAGGGTTAACTATTGCATAAATGGGGGTAAAAACGTATTAAGAACGTCGCATATAATGCTCCTATCATCCAACGCAAGGTTCCTCCACAGATGAAGGACCCAGGCAGTTTTACAGTGCCTTGTATAATTGGACAATCTCTTTTTAACAATGTTATGCTAGACTTAGGGGCTTCAATTAATGTGATGCCTTATAATGTTTATAAGTCCCTAAGTCTAGGAGAGTTGAAAAAGGATAACGTGATTATACAACTTGCTGATAGGTCTAACAAATATCCTGAGGGATATGTTAAGGATGTTCTTGTGTAGGTAAATAATTTGATATTTCCTGCAGACTTCTATGTGCTTCATATGGAAGAGTCGCCCCTAAATTCTACTCAACTTTTGTTGGGGCGACCATTTATGAGAACGGCAAGAACTAAGATCGATGTTGTCGAAGGCAATCTCACCATGAAGTTTGATGGTGAAGTGATAAGCTTCAACGTTTTTGAAGCTATGAGATATCCAATTTCTGATTTAAAACCATGCTATGCTATTGATGTTGTTGATTCTATTGCACAAGTTTTATCAGAAACTTTGGATCAATAGAAACTAGCTATTGAGCAAGGGGCAGGAACTGACAAACAAGGGGAACCAATCTCAGAAGAAGCACGGCTCGAACTTGAGCCGTGTATTGCACAAATGGTTGCCGAAATTGAGGCAGCCCCATATGTAGGTTATAGCAAACTCTTGTCAATTCTCATTTCCACTAACAAAATTCTACCATCTGTGGAACAGGCCCCAACATTAGAGCTTAAGGCTCTACCTGATCATTTGAAGTACATATACTTGGGAAACGATGCACTCTACCAGTTATTGTGTCATCAAATCTGAGTGAGCAGCAAGAAACCCAATTGATTGATGTGCTTAAGAGGAACAAAACCGTCATTGGATGGACTTTGACGGATATCAAGGGTATAAGCCCTACTACATGCGTGCATAGAATCTTGCTCGAAGAAGGAGCCAAGCCTACTAGAAAGGGTCAGAGACGTTTACACCCCCCTATGATGAAGATTGTGAAGGACGAGGTAATTAAATTGCTTGATTGTGGCGTAATATATCCTATCTCGGATAGCCAATGGATATCACCCGTCCAAGTTGTACCCAAGAAGAGTGGAGTCACAGTTTTGAAGAATGACAAGGATGAACTCGTGCCAAAAAGATTGGTGACAAGTCATAGGATGTGGTGCATTGATTATCGCAAGCTAAATGCTACTACATGCAAGGATCACATGCCTTTGGCCTTCATGGACCAAATGTTGGAAAGATTAGCTGAACACGAGTTATATTGCTTTTTGGATGGGTATAGCGGGTACAATCAGATATGCATTCACCCGGATGACCAAGAGAAAACAACGTTTACATGTCCGTTTGGTACGTTTGCCTATCAACGCATGTCTTTTGGTTTATGCAACGCACCAGGTACATTTCAACGTTGTATGTATTCCATTTTCTCAGATTACATTGAAAATACCATTGAGGTCTTTATGGACGATTTTTCTGTTTATGGACAAGACTTTGATGCATGTTTGGAAAATTTGGAATTAATCTTGGAGAGATGTGTCGAAACTAACCTTGTATTAAATTGGGAGAAATTTCATTTCATGGTTATTCAAGGGATAGTTTTGGGACACATAATATTTGCTAAGGGAATAGAGGTTGATAAGGCCAAGATTGATGTTATGCAACACTTACCCTCCCCCAAAACTGTGAGGGAGATTCATTCTTTTCTTGGCCATGCAGGTTTTTATAGAAGGTTCATCAAAGACTTTTCTTTGGTGGCAAAACCCTTGTGTTCTCTTTTGCAGAAAGATGTGCCATTCGTGTGGAGCAAAGAATGTGAAGAAGCTTTCGGCAAGCTTAAGGAGTTATTAATTTCGGCACCTATCATAGCGCCACCAGATTGGAACTTGCCGTTTGAGCTTATGTGTGACGCATCAAACTATGCTGTTAGAGCAGTTTTGGGGCAACGAAATGAGAAGAGGCCGAATGCAATTTATTATGCCTCTAAGACTTTAAATGATGCTCAAATGAATTACTCAGAAAAAGAGCTTTTGGCTGTCATATTTGCTTTAGAAAAGTTTCGATCTTATCTTTTGAATTCTAAAGTGATAGTTTATTCAGATCATGCAGCTCTTAGGTACTTGATGAAGAAGAAAGATGCCAAACCACGCTTGATTCGATGGATCCTCTTATTGGTGGGAGCCGAAACTCACACAAATTTAAAACCCTGCAAAATGTCATCGTTAGTATGGATAAATAGGGTTCGATCAATCCGGGGAACTTGAAGGGTAATCGAGAATTAAAGTGTTAACAAAAACATAACAATGGGGGATTCGAAATTGGAATTAACTACTTGCTGAAAATAAAAATCTAAATTAAATATATACAAGTGATCAACAATTCCACACAAAGCATAGCACAAAGAACTCAAAATCATACATGACACGAATCAAAGAACAAATCGGCAACAAGCATACAATCGGCAATTTCTATGATTTAACCTAATTCCAATTTTAATTAGAGTCCTCAGCGGTCCATCTAATCGTTAAGACTTCACAAGTAATTAGAGTTAACTCAGCGTATCACCCTAATCATAATGCTAATCGGTTTAAAAACACTCAGCGTAGAAGTTAAACACGAAAAACATATAAGCACAAAAGCCAAATTGGAAACACATAAACAAGCAAGTCGTCACACATCTTGTTTAAACATGCAAATTTTCAGAATTATGGTAACCCTCTTAAGTGATTTAGACACAACAACTCAGCGTATGATGCGATCTAAATTACTTTGGCAAGTGAAGTCAAGACCCTTGGAACTGCCATGACAAGGGCAGCCCGCACGTACAAGACTTTTATGCATAGAGTTCATGAAAATTAATCAAGCAAATCATAGAAACATACACAAATATACTACTGCCCCAATTCAAAGAAATCATAAATCAAGCATGAAATTATTTGTACAAATCGTTACATACATTCAATAAAAACCGAAAATATGTTCATCATACAAAACCAAAATTAATTCAAGGATTATTACAACGAAAATTGTAACAAGGCAGAAAATAATACAAGCCATAGGGATGAATCACAACTTTAAAAACCTTGGAAGATTCGGCAAGATGTGGTGGAGTGCACGGATGAAGGTAGGTTAGGGTTCGTGCGATTTTGTGGTGGGAGAATGGATGTGTTTCGGCTTGATGATTTTCTTCCTTGAACTTGAAAGAATTTGGGCAGAGCTTTGGCTAATAATTTCGTGCAGAATGTGATCCCCTTGAAGAGATGCAGCCGGCCTCTATATATAGGGAGCAAAGGAAAACCCTAGCCATTAAGGATTGGTGCAAAACCGGCAAGTAGTAAGAGTACTTTCCTTTTCTTGTTTTGGCTGAATTCTTTTCCTTTTTGCACAAAGGTTTCTTACCAATTTGATGTAAGAATAATGTCTCTTTCCTTGTATGATTCAGCAATTAAACCTTCCCTTTTGTAACTAGGACAAACCGGCCAAACCTTCCTTCTTCTTTTCTTCTTTTCTGAAATCGGCAGACTGACCTTTCGGCAATGATTCTAGCATAACTTTTTCCTTAGGAAAGCTTTTAATGCGATTCCAAATCCTGTAGAAACTAGACTCAAAGGGCTTCATCCCCATTAAAGGGTTTCCCCAAATTCATTGTGGTTCGTCCGGCAGAAATTCCGGAATTTGACAGACCGAATTCTGTCCGATTCTGAACAAGGCTCTTGATGTTTCTTCTCTTCTTTCCTATTTGCATCCGAGATTTCCTTGCCTTTTTAGGTCTTCTTTTCCTCTTGATTCAAGGTCACAATTGTGGAAATATTTTCTGAAAATTCAAGAAAATAAATATGGTAAGTTTCGGCAAGAATAATCTTCCCTTTTTAAAATAGTTTTCTTGTTCAATCCGATTTCCTTATTCATTTTAATTTCCTAGACAAGCTAGGTTTCCTAATCCGAATAGGTTTCCTAATCAAATGAAGTTTCCACATTTCAATCTTCGTCATTTTTAGAAACGACAAAGCATTTTTACTTTCCTGATTCAATTAGGATTCCTAGTTTGACTAGGAATTGCCGAAACTTTTCTAATTCAATATCATTGAGCACAACTTCATATTATTTCTGCCAAAGACTCAAGACTCACTCTAATGACTCGATCTTACAAAAATAAGGGTTAAGAAAAGCATAAATGGAGGTAAAAACATATTAAGAACGTCGCATAAAATGCTCCTATCACTTATTACAAGAGTTTGCCATCGAAATCAAGGACAAAAAGGGAAGTGAAAACGTTGTGGCAGATAACTTGAGCAGAATTGTGCAAGAGGAGGAGACGATATGAGAACAGAAGAACCAAGATAGATGTTGCCGAAGGCAACCTCATTATGAAATTTGATGGTGAAGTGATAAGCTTCAATGTGTTCGAAGAAATGAGGTATCCAGTTTCTGACCTAAAACCATGTTATGCTATTGATGTTGTTGATTCTATTGCACAGGTTTTATCAGAAACTTTAGATCAATAGCAACGAGCTATTGAGCAAGGGGCCGAAATTGACGGAAAAGGGGAACAAATTTCAAAAGAAGCACGGCTTGAATTTGAGCCGTGTATTGCACAAGTTTTTGGGACAAATTTACGAGCACAATTTGTACCTGCAAAATAATCTCATACATATATTACCCTTCTTGTGTCGAGTGTAGTATTGACAAGTAGGAATCGTTCTATCCGGGGAAATCAAGGGCATTTAATTCACACAAAGCATTACATAATCATATGGGGGGTTGAGATTTGTATCTAATCAACTACTAAATGTAACGAAAATAAACCTAAAACTATTATTTACATATGATCATCTTCTCCACAAGAACACATAACACGAAATCACTTTACACATGCATTAATCGAAATAAAAGATTCAAGGCAGCAATATTTCACATAGCACTTAGACAAATTTAATTCCAATTCTAATTAGAACCCTCAGCGGTTCATCTAATCGTTAAGACTTCTTAATTATTTAGAATTAACTCAGCGTATAATCCTAAACATAGTGCTAATCAGTTTACAAACACTCAGCGTCAAAGGTAAACACGAAGAACACATAAGTAGAATAAGCCGAATCAGAGACATGCAACAAGTATGGCGTCACCTCACCTTGCTTTAACATGTAAATTTTCATGGTTATAACCGCCCTAATAAACAATCTAAATCACAGCAACTCAGCGTATGAAGCAATCCAAATTATTTTGCTAGATAAAATCGGTACCTAAGGAGAAGCCACAAAGTCAGCCCGTTTTTATCTAGCAAAAACGATTTTATCTAGCAAAAGCGATTTTATCAACGTCTCATAACCGGCCATAGGATGTGCATCGATTATAGGAAGCTCAATACAACAACGAGGAATGATCACATGCCTTTGCCATTTATGAATCAAATGCTCGAAAGACTTGCCGAGCATGAGTTCTATTGTTTTCTTGATGGATATATGATAAGAGCATAATATGCGACATTCTTAATGTGTTTTATCCCTATTTATGCAATTGTTTAACTCTTATTGTTGTAATATAGAGACGTTTAATCGAGTCGGAGTCTTTGGTTGAGTCGGTTTGTGAAAAGAGCTAAAACATCTAAAAAACGCTGAATTTGCGAAGAGTTTGAGTTGAACTAGGATTCTTTTGTGAAGAGTTTGATTCAAAGTAGGATTCCTTATTACATCAGGAATCCTAATCAGTTCAGGAGTCTACAATGGCTCGACGTTTCTCAAAACGTCGAAGGTTTTTAAGAGTTTCAGTGAAAGTAGAACTCCTTGTTGAACCAGGAAACCTAAATGGAATCGAACTCTTACTCTAATCAAATTCAGCATACAGAATATTAATTCCTTAACATATATTTATTTTCTTTATTATTTTCAGGGAATTAAAAGAAGAGAATTGGGATTAAATGAAAAGCATGCCGAGCACATGCTAATGAAGCTTGTCGATCAAGAAAGAAGGAATGCATGCCGTGCACATGCATGACAAGAGAAGATTTCGGATAATTGGAGAGATAATTGAAGAGATAAAAGAGGAATAATTCAGAAAATACATGATTGTTGTCGTGAGTTTCAAAGAAGGAGATTTGGACTAGGATGCTTCAAGGCCGGCAGCAAAAGAAGAGGAGGATAAAGAGGAAAAGCTAAGGCCGAATGTGGACCACTTTGTGCTCAAGATTCATAATATTGTTGCTGAATTAAATCAAGAGAAATTGCAAGATTAATCAGCCATTATCCAAGGAGAATTCGGCAACAAACTTTGAAGAGAAAAAGAAGGAGTCCTATTACTACTCAATGAAGAACTCACGGCAAGAGGAGAAAATAAAGGCTGAATGTGGACTTGATTTCATGCTTGGTTCAAGACATTTTTGTAGAATTAAATCAAAGATAATTGAAGAGATATTGTTACAATTATTCAGCATATTATCCAAGGAGAATTCAGCAGAAAATAGAGGAAGAGAAGAGAAGTGCCGAACAAGAAATTGCTAGGGTTTCAAACCCTAGCTTTGCCGAAACCTCTTCCATGCTTTCCTCTATATATAGCACGTCCTAACTCTAAAAATATCATCTTTTTCTCTCACAAAAAGCTTACCAAAACTCTGCCAAAATACTCCCACAAGTCCTATACAGAAAATTACCAAGCCATAACTATCACCACCACCTCCAAAATACCATTCCTTACCCCAATCTTCCATCCGTTTCACCACCTTTGTCGAAAGCTTCAAAGGTTCTTCTTCAAAGTGTGATTCATCCTATCCATGGCTTGTAATATTTTCTGTATGATTTTGTATTGTATGGATTTTTGGATTGTAAACTTTGGTTTTGTATATTACTCTATGATTTCCGAATTCTTTTGGTTTTCTTGCTATGATTTATGAACTTGTTCATGTATGGTTTCGTGATTTAGTGTATAGGGCAGTAGGTATTTTCGCATGATACTTTGATTTTGTTTGATTAGCTTTCATGAATTCACGCTCAACAAATTGTGTGCTTGAGGACTGACTTTGTGGCAGCCCCTTGAGTGTCGATTTCATATGCTAGAGTAATCTAAATTGCATCTTACGCATGTTCAAATATGATGAGTGACGCCATTACATGTTTGCATGTCTCCAATTCGGCTTATTGTGTTTATGTGCTTCTTGTATTTAATTTCTACGCGAAGTGTCTTTAAACCAATTAGTACCATGTTTAGGATTATACGCGAAGTTAATTCTAAATACTTGAGAAGTCTTAACGATTAGATGAACCGCGAAGGGCTCTAATTAGAATTGGAATTGAATAGGTCTAAGAGGATCGAAAATTGCTGCCTTGTATCATTAATTTATGTGTCATGCATGTTTAGGAGAATTCGTGTGATGTGAGTATGTGGAGAAGATGATCACTTGTATATATTTAGTTTAGGATTTAATTCTAGTAAATTTTCAGTAGGTATTAGATATAAATTCTCAAACCCCCCATATTAATATGTGATGCTTTGTGTGAATTAAATGCCCTTGATTTTCCCGGATAGAACGATCCCTACTTGTCAATACTATACTCGACACAAGAAGGGTAATATATATGTATGAGATTACTTTGCAGGTACAACTTGTGCACGTAAAATGGTCCCATCAATATAGCGGATACAACCAAATTTGCATACATCCGGATGATCAAGAGAAGTGATGGGACTTATTCTCAAGCACATTTTGTACCTGCAAAACAATCTCATACATATATTACCCTTCTTGTGTCAGATGTAGTATTGACAAGTAGGGATCGTTCTATCCGGGGAAATCAAGAGTATTTAATCACATAAAGCATCACATATTAATATGGGGGGTTGAGATTTGTATCTAACAATTACTAAAATTTACAAAAATTAAATAGTAATATAAATATATACATATGATCAACATCTCTTACTCATAACGCTAAACACAAAATTCATATAACAATTGACAATTTCGCACAAAGTATTAAAATCACAAACAGCATGCATTCAAGATCAATTTTAGTTCCAATTTAGTTAGAGCCCTTCGCGGTTCATCTAATTAGCAAAACTCCTTAATTATTCAGAACTAGCTTCGCTCATAATCCTAAACATAGTATTAAATAGTTTAAAGACACTTCGCGTAGAAATTAAACCAAGAAACACATAATCACAATGAGTCAAATTGGAAACAAGTAACAAGTATGGCGTCACCTCACCCCATCAACATGTATATTTTCAGAATTACTGTAGTCCTTTGAACGCATACAAGATGAATCAACTTCGCGTATGAAGCATCTCATCAGATATTCGGCATGTAAAGCAAACATATGAGATTCGGCCATGATCAAGGCCGAACTCACACATTAAACTTGTGCTGCATACGAATTCAGAAAATAAACCAAAACATAATCAAGAACACATGCAATTCGTATATTATAACAAACCCTGATTAAAAATCGAAAATCATTATATACATAACCCGAAAATTAGATTAACAAATAGCTAATTTGAAAATCCAAAACTGAATTAATAAAATTAAACAAACATCCACAAATACATATAATCTTCATAGACAAAGTATTACAATTGATGGGACCAAATTACGAGCACAATTTGTACCTGCAAAATAATCTCATATATATATTACCCTTCTTGTGTCGAGTGTAGTATTGACAAGTAGGGATCGTTCTATCTGGAGAAATCAAGGGCATTTAATTCACACAAAGCATTACATAATCATATGGGGGGTTGAGATTTGTATCTAATCAACTACTAAATGTAACGAAAAAAACCTAAAACTATTATTTACATATGATCATCTTCTCCACAAGAACACATAACACGAAATCACTTTACACATGCATTAATCGAAATAAAAGATTCAAGGCAGCAATATTTCACATAGCACTTAGACAAATTTAATTCCAATTCTAATTAGAGCCCTCAGCGGTTCATCTAATCGTTAAGACTTCTTAATTATTTAGAACTAACTCAGCGTATAATGACAGGACCCGTCCCGGATAACACACTGTTACCCAGAGTAAATCCTGCGGGGACCATTTCAAGGGAGGTTCCCCCGAAAATCCGGCATGACCTCTCTTAAAATGGACGACCCAAACTTGGAAGAAACAATCAAACACTTCTAAAATATCCAACCTGACTCAAGGAGTCACCTGCTCCCCCAACAATCAAACAAAATTTAAAATACCAACAATAGAACTCAACTTCAAAAAGAATAATACAAAAGAAATAAACCGGTATATTAATAACGACTTCAAGCTACAATTCAAAAATGAACATTTGAAGTTTGCAACTACACTCAAAGTATTAGAGCGATTATACAAGGGAAACATATTTTACAGGTAATTTAATCTAGCAACCTACGGTTTTTGACAGCGGAAGAGAACTTTAGATCTTGCCTCCTACTAGTGCCGAACAGCTCTGCACACTGGGCAGTTTAAAACGAAGGGCCCAGGGAAAGTAATTTAAAACGTTAGCGTGAGTGGGCAAAAAATCAATATATAACTACGTATAATTTTATTGAAAAGTACTTTATTACTTTCCTCACTTTTCAAAATTCATAATCAAGATGCATGCATTCAACACTGAAATGTTTAATTTCATATGCAGTTAATATAAAAATCCCCAGTCCCCTGGTTCGGGAATTTATGAAATAACAGAAAATTTCATAGGAGAAATTATTCCCGAAATCCAATAAAATAAAATCACGACCAATCCTATTTGTCACACAATATATAAAACAATATAGGGGAACGTCATAACCACCATTTAATAGTAGCCCCTCAGACTAAGGGTCAAACCTCCAAGAGTCCCAATAGCGTCTTCACGCTATGCCCGTACACGTCGACCACTGATAGGAGCATAAAATGCGACGTTCTTAATATGTTTTTACCCCCATTTATGCAATTCTTAACCCTTATTGTTGTAATATAGAGTCATTGAGTCGAGTCTGGAGTCTTTGGCAGAGTTGGTATGCAAATTGAGCTTAAAATGCAGAAACTGTCGGAAAATGTGAAGAGTTCTAGTTTGAGTAGGAAGCCTGTTTGGACTAGGAAACCTGTTGGATTAGGAATCTTTATTGTTCGTCGTTTCTGTAACATGTGAGGAAATTTTAGAATCCTGTTGGGACTAGGAAAAGTTCTGTTTAGGAAAGTCCTACTTGAACTGTGACTGTTATTCCATGACTTTCCTATTTTGATTTTCATATTCTAGTAACTTTCTCGATCTAGTAAGTTCCGTGATGTGAATTGGAGACTTTCCTAATCTGATGATCTTATCTATTACATATATGTCTTTTTAAGACAATATTTGTCTAGATTAGGATAAGTTTATTACATGAATTAATTCTCTATTTCTTTTCTTTATTTTCAGAAATTGTGAGGAGATAAAGGAGGAGATAATGCAACCGATTTTTGGAGGATTTCATGGAGAGGAATAATTCAGAAATTCCACATATATTGCCGTGAGTTTTCAAAGAAGGGGTGATGGACTTGGATTCTTCAAGGCCGGCAAATGCAAGAGAGATACAAGGATGAGTTATTGCCGAATGTGGACATGATTTCAAGCAAGGTTCAAGATAATATTGCTGAATTAATTCAAGATTAAATCAATAGATATTGTGAAGATTAATTCAGCCAATATTCAAGGGTTCGGCAACAACTTTGAAGAGAAAGACAAGGGCTGCATGTGGACTGAATTTGATGCTTAGTTCAAGATATTTTGCTGAATTAAGTTAATGATAATTGAAGAGATAATTGAAGCAAGTATTCAGCCATGGACCAAGGATATTCGGCAACAAATTTTAGAGAAGAAAAGGGAGACTTGCCGAACCCTAGAGAGAGGAGAATTCGGTTTTTGTTGAAGGGAATTGCCGAACCCTAATGCTCCCTTGCCTCTATAAATACCACATCATATTTTCTGAAAAAATCATCTTCTCTTCCTAACTTTGAAGTAGCCAAACCTCTGCCGAAATTCCACCACAAAATCCCACAAAGAACTAAGCCAATTCCATCTCCACCACTCTTCCAAAAATTCAGTCCGTCCATCACCACTAATCCTCTTTGCCGATTCTCTACTCAAGGTTTCTCAAAGTGTGATTTTATCTTTTCTTATGGCTTTTATTCTTTTGTATCAATACAATATTTTGTCTATGAAATTTGTATGGATTCGTGGTTGTAATTTCGATTTTATGAATTATTCTTTGGATTTTCGGATTTCTGTTATGTGATTTGGTTGTCTCTTGGATTAATTTATGATCTATATATGTGATAACTTGAATTTGGGTTTTAAGGGCAGTAAGTATTTGCATGAATTTTTGGTTAAGTTTGGTTTATTTTCTGAATTCATATGCATATAAATTGATGCATGGGGCAGCCTTGATCATGGTTGTACCTTGTGTATTGGTTTCACTTGCCGAATACAATATGAGGTGGATTATAAACATAAAGTTGATTTACCTTGTATTAGTTCTAAGGGCTAGAGTAATTATGAAAATATACATGTCGATGTGAGATGAGGTGACGCCATACTTGCTAACATGTCTCCAATTCGACTTATTGTGCGTATGTGCTTTTTGTGTTTAATTTCTACGCGAAGTGTCTTTAAACCGATTAGTACAATGTTTAGGATTATACACGAAGTTAATTCTAAATACTTGTGAAGTTTTGAATGATTAGATGAACCGCGAAGGCTTTAATTAAATTGGAACTAAATAGGATCTAAAATTCAGTTTGAACTTGCTGCCCCTATTCCTTTATTTTATTTTGTTACATGTTTAGAGAGTTTTGTGTTATGTGTTATTTGTGGAAGATGTTGATCAATTGTATATATTAATTTAGTTTTTATTTTCTTTATTTACGTAAAAAAATCAGTAGTTTATTTAGTTAAACACTCCAAACCCCCATTTAATCTGCAATACTTTATGTAATTGAAAGCCCTTAATTTCCCCGGATAGAACGATCCCTACTTGTCCTAACTACAATTGACACAAGAAGGGTATTATGTGTATGAAGTTGTTTTGCAGGTACTTTGTGCTTGGATTATAGCTCCATCAACTACCGAGCGTGAATCTGACCTATATGGTCAAGTCGTCACCTCGCGTGGGCTCAGGCGACTAAGCTAGCTAGCATCAATATATACATATATCCCGACCCTGATATGGTGAAAATCCGAAAACAAAACCGAAAGCACATATCCCCTTATATATCAATCTGTACGGTCCCCGACCGTACATCTGAGGTTTATACATATAAATATAATTAAACACAAATACAGCCTCGTAGAAAATAAATGAAATCCACATATCTCACATGTCATAAATATCGAAACCAAGCAAAATCATATAATCCTCGGAAACTTCGTTTCCGAATAAATATCAATATAAATATAGATATCAATATGTCGAATTAATTGCCTTAATTCGTAAACCATTTGAAAATCGATCATAAAGAAATCATCAATTAAAACTAGATTATCGACCTTCGATAATTCACATCATTCTCAAAATAAAATATTGAATATAAATCCCAAAAGTATTTAAATGTTTATGCATGCATCAATTTGAAATAAAAGTCCACTAACAGTAATTAAACTTGTCGCCGAGTCGAGTCCTCCTCAAGTCGAGCTTCTCGTCGGTCTGCTAAAAGGAAATATTTAGAAAAACCCGAGCTCGAAAATTCAATTATAAATTAAATTCGAAGGGGTCTTCACTCAAACGAAACTCCCAAAATAATCAAACGCAATACTTCCCGAATAAGTATTGCCTGAAATTATTCAATATATCTCATTCTCGACCATTTAATCCTTTATTGGTCTAACCGTCGACAATTCCATTTAATCACCTAAACTCAGCTTTGACCACTATTTAAAACTGGTTAAAATCAGTCAAACAGTAACTTCTGAATTCC
The DNA here is from genome assembly GCA_963682095.1 of Potentilla sterilis. NCBI lineage: Eukaryota > Viridiplantae > Streptophyta > Magnoliopsida > Rosales > Rosaceae > Potentilla > Potentilla sterilis. The sequence continues at coordinate 23,521,736 of OY821763.1, read as the reverse complement.
TATTTACCCTTTTTACTTTTACTGTTTCACTTTTACTGTTTTACTGTTACTGGGTTACTGTTTACCAATTACTATTTACCAATTACCATTTTACTTTTACTTTTTACCGTGAACCACTTCTGGCTGCCAGCAGCAGCGGCGCCGCTGCCACAGCCTCGCCACAGAAACCCAAAACCACCTCCAAACTCACCCAAAACGATCACCAACACCTTAGGACCTCAAATCTCCTACCTCCGCCGCCCAAAAGTATCGCCACTGCCGCACGTGGCGGCCGACGCGGCGGCCACAACCCCTCCTCACCTATACTTCTCCAATTTCCCACCAATTGCACTAAAATTTCAACCTAAATGAACCTAACCACCAATCTGAACCCAACACAATCTCAAATTCATCCAAGAACATCCAAAAACATCCAAAATCACAAACCCCCAAATCGGAGCCACAAACCCTAGAAAATTCAATCTCCAATTTCTCCTTACATGTTGCAAAAGGGTTCAATTCCTTTGGGGAAAAGATTAAACGGGTCGAGGCCTTGCTTTTCCCCCCCGAAAACTCGCCGATCGGTGGCCGGAAGTGGGAGTTCCGGCCTCACTGCCCTCCACGGTTCTTGGCTTGAACCGGCCTAGCGGCGGCGCTTTGCGCCACGCAGCTACCACCAACAGAAAGAGAGAGAGAGAAGACGAGTCGTCCGGCACCGGTGGTGCGAAAATTGGTGACCGGATGGAGAAGTTGGGTGGTGGCAGTGGAGGAGGAGGCGTCGGGCAGAAGGAGGAAGAAGAGAGAAAGAAAAAGGAGAAAGAAAGAAAGAAAGAAAGAAAAAGGGAGAAAAGAGAAAGGTGTTTTTTTTCTTTCCCAAAATGGAAACATTCTCTACCTATTTATATCGAACCCAAAATCCGACGAATTAAAATACGCAACCCAAACATTCGTTTTTAACGGATTCTACCTTACGACAAACGATTTCCGCTCAACCATAAAAATAAAACAATTTTCATGAGCGTAAAAAAAATTTAAATAAATTTACCAAGAAATTTAACAAGGTTCGGGGCGTATCAAATCTCCCCTCCTTATAAAATTTCGTCCCCGAAATTTACGTACCTGCTGAACCCAAGGACTACAAATTTCCGTCACAATGGTAGTTCTACTCTACTGAGGTACGACCTTTACTCTGAGGATTCAAATTTGTGAAAACCACCCACCAAAGCATGATGAATCACCAAGAAATTCATTTATCAACAAATCTTGTATAAATAGATTATATATACACTGTAAATAGTAAGAACAAATCAAGAATAGACTCATATTTTTTTTTTTAAACTGAGGTAAGACATAGGTCAAATTTTTAGAAGAACTTGAAATGTCTCCTCTCATAAGAGATTAAAAATTTGGCAACAGGTAACTCTTTCAAAATAACTCTTTTCTGTCAGGGAAAATTAGACACTCCAATATTTTTGAAATACACTTGCCCTGAAAACCAGAACATAGATGCATACGAATAATGAAGATTGACGGCAAAACATCTTCAAATCAACTACTCAATAGGGACTAAACGATATGGAGTAAATAAGAGCCCGCAAGAATATACTTCGCTAGAAACTACTCGGAAATATCAAAACTTGTTTACAATAGGTAGTAAGATCAACACGGTTACTGTAAAACAAGTTAACTAGTCAAAATGTTACTAAATCAATTGGACAAAAGCCTACTTTAAGACTGGAGAAAGGAAAGTTTATCAACTGTCAACTTTTTATAAACAAACCTGAACATGCAATAGATATATATATATATATATATATATATATATATATATATATATATATATATAAGTTCTCTGTTGAAAAAAATTTGCAACAAGAGAACATACAATAAGGAGGGATATTCATAGAATTTCTTTGTGGAAACTTGAAAAATTCTGGCTATTGTAGGTCAAAAGTTAATCCCCATAAAACAAGGCAAAAGCAGTCGTTTAGCTGAAATCAATTAATATAGCTGAAAAATAGAATTTCACATAACAAATACGTTTGAGGACAAAGCAATTTGATAAACCTATAGATGAGCTAACGTATTTAAAACACTTAATACAAATTCGAATTCATAAATCCAGGAGTAAGAGAATAACCAAAAAAAGGAATTAAGTTTAACTAGTGTACATAGGAATAGACACTGAGACTGACACCAAAGTATGAGAAATCAGTTCTCTAAAAGAAGCTGTGTTTTACACTTCACGCAACTGGGTAAAACTTGACTCTCAGTACAACCACACACACATATGTATAAACACGTGCAAAGTTCATAAATAGTAAACGAGAAAGAAAAGGACTTTTAGTTTCAAACAAGTCCAAGAGTTTAAGACTTTGTTGTGTTAGCAGTTAAGAATTCTACAAATACTGTTCATAACCATTACAATCCGCCCGCACCAGGAGCTTCCTTGGGGAAAAATTTGGGTCATTGTGCCCATCACATAGCATGCCCATGGGTCAATGCGCCCAAGGTTTCACAGTCTTATTCCAACCTACATACTTTCCATTTCCGTTTCCAAAGATAAACAATTCCAAGTTTCTGAAACTTTAAACTCAAAGAACAATTTAGTCATTTCGTGTGATTTAAACTTTGAAAACTTTACATGCAAAAGCTTCATTTATCAAAGGAAGACAAACAACCTTTGCCAAACAAATCTCATTTTAAAACAACTTTTAATACTCAAAACTGAAACATGGATAACCATTGAGTTGGTAAAACAATTCAGTAACTTCTTAAGGACAATAGTACTGAATATAACCAACTAACTAATGAATTCCCTCTCAGGAAGACAAAACCCCGTATAAATTAAAACAATTTACCCCTACTTAACTAAACTCCCAAATAAAATAATTTAAAACAATTCATATCATTTTCTTTGTCAGGAAATATAACTTTAGTTGTTCAAATACTCTTATAAAATCAACACGATAAGTATACACTTGAACTTGAAATTTACAGTACTTGCTTAACTTGAAATATAACATGACCCTGACAAAGAATGTACAAATACAAGGCAATCAAATTGATAAAAGTCAGGGTCAACTAAGTTCCAATAAAAACTGAACACGAAAACGATAAAAACATATATCCATAGTTTCAAGTCTCAAAATAGAAATATAGATAAGACAATTAACAAAGATCATGTAAGACTCAAATTGGTGCAACCATGACGAGTTTATGTAGAATGCTGAAACAATTTAGATGGATAATCTGATATAGGGAATATTAATGAAATACCAACCTTTGATAAGCAAATCTGGACATTTTTGAAGAAAACCAGTACCAAAGTAATATTAGAAATAAGAATACTTAAATATTAGACTGGCTCCAAAAATTGACTGAGCTTTCGTTCGTCAACGGATAAATTAAAAACTTTCCAGATTCATAGTAAACACATTAAAGGGAGAAATACTAAATTCCCATACAATTTGAAATTCAAGAAGTGAGACAAAAATTTGACACACAGACTGAAAATGTCAAGTTTCAAAAGAATATAGTAGCAACAAGTACTTGGAAATTTTCACCAAAAATTCTTTGTAAGTCCAATTGTCACGAAATCAATTCTAAAATGGCCATTAGGAAGTATAGTTTCACACTTAAAAGACCCAAAATTAATTCACACAATTGATCATTCAAAATGGATTAGAAATCAAGGAGGTTTAATGAAAATTCTTGGAACATATCAAAATACAGACCCATCTTCGAACAACCACCGAATATTTATTTTTCATCGAATTTAACTAAAATTTCCCAGGTCAAAAGTTAACAATTAGAGGATCAACATATCTAAATTTCAGGAAATTTGGGTATCAATGTGATAAGCAAAGGATATTTCAAAATGGCTGTGCAGAAAAACTTAGATTCTGCAGAATCTCAGAAATAAAATTTTACCCATGAACAACAATAGAGACTAAACATACTTAAAGAAATTTTTAGTAAAACAAGTAAACGGTAGAACTTTGCCTTTACGAAACTTTACAAGTGGAAGTTATTCCAGTACTTGATAAAAGACCGCTAATAGACAAAAACACTCAGAGATCCTTTTATACAAATGAGAGTCAATAAGTCATAATTCACGAAGAAGAGGATAACTTAGGATGAAAAGGATCATGTTCAATGCATATTCATACTCTGTTTAAAGGGAAAAATAATTGAAATTAATGGGCTTTTATTCATGTTGTAAAAATTCTCAACAGAGTATAATTTAAAACCAAATGCTCAAGTCTCACAATGAATCAAACAAAATTTAAAATAGGTACTTGCATATTAAAAACTGCACCACTGCTTAAAAGAGAATGTTCCTCAAGAAACACAGCAAATGGGCCTTTGTGTTTGCCAGTTTCAGTATACCTACCATAAAATTTTCCTCCCCTATCTGATCTCACAGTTTTTATTTTCATGCCTAATTGAAGTTCAACTTCAGCTTTGAAAACCTTAAAAGCTTCTATAGACTGTGATTTTTCAGATAGTAACTGAATGTGACAAAAACGTGAGAAATCATCTATAAATGTAATGAAGTAGACGTTTCCACAGATAGTTTTATGACTTATAGGTCCACAAATGTCTGTATGAATTAACTCTAATAGACTAGTAGCTCTATATGCACCCTTTCTGTTTAAATTAGTCATCTTTCCCTTATAGCATTCCACACATTCATTCAAGTCAGAGAAATCTAATTCTTGTAACATTTTGTTCTTAACAAGAGTTTTTAATCTTTCTTTTGATATATGGCCTAATCTTCTATGCCATAAATAGGCTTACTTATCATTAATCATGGTTCTTTTAACACCAGAAACAGTGTTATTACTAGAAGCAGCATTTAAACTTGAATTCTCAATAGAATAAACTGTAGGAGAATTTTCAATGCTACATTGTATCTGTAAATATCTATTCAAACGCAAAGCAGAACCAACACATAATGAATCTTTAATAAACTTTATTCCATTAATGTCATAAAGAAAACTATAGCCAAACTGAACCAATAGATCCCAAGAGATTAAGTTTCTCTTCATTGTGGGTACAAAATAAACATTATCCAGAAAAAGAAAATTCCCTAAACTTAGACATAAAACTAAGCTGCCTATGGCCTTCACTGAGACTTTCATCCCATTGCCTACTCGAATGTGAGCTTCATCACTTCTTGGTTTCTTCCTGTTTGTGAAGCCCTGCAACTATGTGTAAGGGAGAGCCAGAATCAAGCCAAAAGGTATTTGGCTCTATATTTATTAAATCAACTTCTAGAAAATAAAGAGATGGTAAATTAAAAATTTTAGACAGGTTTAGGTTCTCACCCTTCTTAATCATCTAAGCCTTAAAGCCACTGCAATCATTCTTCTTATGGCCAGGCTTCTTACAGAAATAGCACTTGAACTTGAAAGTTCCAGTGTTGGATGTCCCTGCCCCCTTAGCTGAACGAGGCTTAAAGTTGGTCCTTTTAGCTCCTAGGTTCTTCTTCCACTTGTTCTTGCCTACCATATTGACTGTTGCTTCCGGATTGGAAGCCTTAATGACACCATAAGTTGGATCATCAGCTTTAATTCTAGTCTCTTCATCAGTTGCTATAGTGAGGAGTTCATTAAGTCCCCACTTTTCCTTTTGAGCATAGTAGCTCGACTTAAGCTGATTAAAACTTGGAGGAAGAGAATGAAGTGCAGTATTCAGCACATACTCATCAGGGAGAATCAGATTGAGATTCTTAGGTCTGTTTACTATATTCTCAATCTTCAGAATATGATCCCTGACCCCTCCTACACCATTATACTTAAGGGTGCTTAACTTCAGAGATAAAGTGGATGACTCAGACTTGTCAGTCTTCTTAAATTTTTCTTTTACATACTCTAGCAAGTCATATGCATACTCCATCTCTGGAATTGATCCAGCTATAGTCTCAATCATGGTGGCTCTAGCTATATTTCTACAGATATCATTCTTCCTATGCCAAGACCTCTCATACTCATAAGCTTCAGAGAACTGATCTCTGTCACATTCTTCTATGTGTGGTGGTACATGGGTTCTGAGACAATCATCTAACTCATGGTTGAGTGAAAAATACATGTCTAGCTGCCTCCTCCATGCTATGTAATTGGAACCAGTCAAAAGCTCAATCTGGTTAAGAATGACCACTTGGACACCTAAAGAGCAAACAAAAGATTTTCAATTATCATTCTTGTTACTGTATTTATTTGTTTGTAAAGTCTAAGGTTTTGTTAAGTGTCTTCTGTGTTTTTAATGAAATCCATCAAGTAAAAGCAATCACACAAACACAGAATGTTCAAAACAAACACAAAAACCAAAATCCTACTTCACAAATCAATCACAATATCCCAACTGTAATACATGCTTAACTACACTTATATAGCAGTAGATTAAACATAACTAAAGTTTCTGAATCCACAAACCACAGTAATTAAACTCAAGTTTTATAAAAGAAGCAGTCAACACCTATATGGCAGAAGAAAAGCTTCAAGCATAACCAAATATGAGATTAGAAACCATGTATGCAGCTGTTCTAATTCTTAAGCAATGCATTGATACTTCTATGGAAGACAAAATATGCATATTTTAAAAATCTAGTAACACAAGTTTTCAAGTTTTTATGCTTAATTGATCGTCTGCAATCATGAAAAGTTTTGCTATGTGCAATATACAATTCACAAAAGCAGAAAACCAAAAACTCAAGGAATTTCTTTATGTTCTTACTGAAATCAAGTTGAACCAAATCTTGATAAAACCAATCCTTTCTTCTGTAAATTTCTTGTTATGATGAGAATTAAAACATGGGAGACTAAATCATAACAATAACCAAAAGAAAATTTTACATATTTTATGCAGAAAGCTTAAGTCAATCCAGATGTCAAAATTTTCAATTCATCAATTGACATACCTTAGCCTCTGCTACAGCGCTATATGGTTAGTTAAAGCAAACAACAATACCAAATACAGCACACAAGTCCAATCATAGCAATCAAGAACATACACAGAGAATCATGCAAAAAATCCCAAATTTCTTCCGGTCCCCATCTAACTTAACCTAATTTGCACGCCGGGGATGCTTCTAGGGTTCTCTAATTGTTCTTAATCTAACCTGAATTGCGAGCTTCGGGTTTAGAATCTCATCGACTTCATAAACGAAATCTCGCGCCTTCTTCCCAGCCAAAAACCAGAACCCAGAAAAGTAGTCGTTGTAAACAACGACTAGTTCTTGATCTCTATGCAGAGGTTTTCGGGTCGGGTCGTAGACCGGGTAGCACGGCTCACAGGCCCAAGCTTCGATTTTCTGAATGGGTCAGCTTGGCTGGCCCGTTTTCTGAAATTTTTAATTTTTTTTTGTTGCGAAAAAAGGTTTTATTAAACATTTTTGTAAAAAACCCTGAATACTGAATTTGATTTTCTTAATCGATTTACATGCAAGGTTCATTAGGCTCTGATACCAATTAAAAGATCAAAAATCAAATAATCCTTTAATACTTAAATTGAACATAACCATGTAAACACAAATCAAAGCTAAATCTTGAACTACAACTAGCATTCAAAACTACAAACTAACATAAGGCAAGAAAAAGAGAAGGTAGCCACCTCACACTTGAACTTTGGATAATCATTTCAATAAAAGCTAAATCTTTTGTGTATTATCCATTGATCAAGGGTGAAATGACTATCTAACACTCAATGCTACAAGTTTATTAAAATGAAAAACACAAACACAACTATTCATGCTTAGGAAAATGAAAGTGAGGGATTAGAAAATGCAAACTCTTTGACGACCGTCCGTTTAGCTCCATAATGCATATTGTCGATGGTGATAACCTCACAAGGCCCCATTGGGCCTTGCCATCCATTAAACTCCATGCATATCGAACCAAACGCACATCACACTTGGGCTTTTACCACACTCTCATACCTTCGGCCCATGCTCCACAACTTTAAAGCTGATCTCCTTATTTCTTTCTTTTTGTTGGAGTCCGCCAAACCGGGTTTTAGTTTAAGGACATTAACAAGGTCCATAAAATTAGAAACCAATCAAAACTTGTAAATAGAGAAGCAAAGAGGATAAGGAGCTCTAAATTGGCGTAGTTCCAATTAATTTGCTAGCTTAACGCTCTTACTTTCGGTAACTCTTTTCGAATTATGACCAGGTAAGCGTATGTGCGGCTTTGGTAGAGCGAGGCTCACTTAGTACACGGCACAACACCCGGGATGAAATCCCTAGCCAACTTACCTAGACATCATAATCCTACTAAGGTGCGCCTAGTTGTGAAGAGAGATAAACTTACGTGACAATAGTCCAATCCAATTTACTTAGTAAAATGGAAGAGGCATTTGATCCTTGGGTGTTGTCTAACACTCAACTTTTCGGTAACTCCTCTTGAGTAAACTCAATCGGATGCGCCTAGTTGTGAAGAGTGAATAAACTCGACGGTACAAGGATAAAATCCCTAATCATTTTACTTTAGATTTTACAAGTTTCAATCAACCTCTAATTCAAAAGAAAAAAAAATAACTAAATAATTAATATACAAAGTATATACAAATTTTAACTAACTAAAAGGTGAAATTACACAAGTAGTAATTAAGTAGTAACATGGCAAGAACAATTTCCATTTCCAATTTGAACTTTCATTTATCTTTTTCTTACCAAAATTTACAAACTCACTTACCCAAAGTACTTGTAGAAATTTCAAAAATAAAACTACCATAACAAACTATCAAACAAAGAAATCCAAACAAAGAAAAAGAATAAATGGGTTATCTAGTCCCACGGCAACCTAATAGGGATTGAGTTTTATCTCAATCCCCGGCAACGGCGCCAAAAACTTGTTGGTTGCATCACCTAACTAATATTATGTGCAAATTTGTGATGCTTCCTACTCCCAAGAATAGGAGGTCAAGTTTTAGTATAGGGGGAAAAAGTAAGAGTATCGTACCCAAGGGATTGAGTAACTCTACCCTAACTAGATTACCGCGAAATGAAACCTAGAAAACACATGCATCTACCTTTTTACAATTCACAACCTTAGCCCTTTGGAAGCTAAAGGTCATGGGGATGGTTTTAACAAGTGGTAGTGAATCGGCTTTGTTGATTTTAGATAAATTAAAGCTAACATAAACATAAAACAAACTAAACTAACAAGTGTTGAGACTAGATCAATGAGAGGAAAAGACACTTGTGCACAAATGTAACCCATAATTGATGTGAAAACATGGTTGACAAATATCCCCCTAGTGCTTTGGTTAAGCTACCAAGAAACTAACTAATCATGCAATTTAACAAAGTCTTTTGGAGCCAAGTTAAATCACACAACCTTAATCCCAATTATGTTACCTTATAACACAAGTGGGCTATGTACCACAAGCCTAACGCCCCCTTAGAGCAATTAAACTCACGGCACAAGCATTAAGTTCATAGTAAGAAATCCAAGCAACTTAATACTTCCCGTAAGAAATACTAAGACACCACCTAAAGGCTACTCATGCTCACGGATTCAAGAAGTTGTCAATTTCATGTTCCGATTAATTACTTACCTAAACATGCTTTTTAGGTGACAAAGCTAGCTAACACATTTAGTAAGCATAAAGAGTAGGAACCCATAGATTCAAACATGCATCAATCATCAATATAAGGAAATTACATTGTTTGCTCATATCCACAACTCACACACATAGGCATATACATAAAAGCCATACAAAAGTAATACATCAAGAAAGCAAGAGAAGGTGAGAAAGAACCACAATACCCATGAGCTTCCTAGATGTATACAAAGAGAGTGTGAAGCTTCAAAGTATAGTATTTTCGGTTTTCTCAAACCCAAAACACTATACAAATCCACATACACAAAGAAAAGATTAAGAACAAGGCTTCATGGATCTACCCACAAGTGTGATTGATCAAGGGGTGTAGAATCTTCGGTTTTGGTTATCAACCAAAGATGCTACACCCCTCTCTCTACACAAGGGCTAAACTATTCTAACTAAACAAACTAAGTGATGAAGAACTATGAAAATATGGAGAGGAAATGAGGGGAGAGAGAGCTTCTTTTGTCCAAAATGGGAGAGGGGGTTATAAATAGGCCTAAAGTGGTGAATGGAGGGTGGAGATGTAAGAAAATGAAGGGCTAGATGTTATGGACAAAGATGTAAGCACAAATTGTGGATCTAGTCTTTATAAAATGACCAAAAACCTCAAAGATATTTTGGTGGAGAAGGAAAAGGAAATGGCACTCTTGATATTTGGCCATAAGGACAAGGGGACAAGGTCAACATCAAAGGGACAAAGCCAAAGATGTCCCTTTCACTTGTCTTCTTCCCATTTGAATTTGAATCAACAACTCTTCTTCCCTCCAATGCTCCTTCACTTGAATATCAGCCATCACCATCTTCCGACCGCCGGAGTTTGACCGGAATTCTGCCCGTTGACCGGTCAAATTCGTCTTTTAGTGTATTTTCCGGTTTTGCTCCTTTGGCTTCGATTCTTCACCCGATTTCTTCAATATGTGCTAAATCCACCATTTTGTCTCTTTTCCGATCCTTAGCTCATTTTCCTAGCATGAATAGGAAACGTTATAAGAAATAGATAAAACACAAAAGGATATAGCAAAAGAATAAGAATAAGGCAACAATTACTAGGTAAATATTGACCTAACACTAATCTAGACAAATGATGTCTTAAAAAGACATATATGTAATAGATAAGATTATTAGAATAGGAAAGTTTCCAAATCCAAATTGGATTTCTATTTCTTGATCTTCACGCAATGCATCTTCAATTTCTTGCCGAATTAATCCCATTTGTCTTCTCATGATTTCGTGAAAATATGATCATGAAATAAATCAAGAAGAAGACAAAACTATGTAGCACAATTATCATGAGTAAGAGTCCTAGATAGATAAGGAATCCTAGTCCAACAAGGAGTTGTATTTTCAATGAAATTCTTTCGACAATTCAGAAACGTCGAGCATTTGTAGACTCCTTGTTCAACTAAAATTCCTAGATTCGTAGAATTCAATTAGGACTCAAACTCATAGAATCCTTATCCAACTGGGATTCCTACTTTAGTAAGGATTCTTTTTCCAAATAGAATTCTACTTGAAAAAGGAGTCCTAGTTGCAATCAAACTCTTATTAGGAATCCTAGTTCAATAAGGACTCCACCATAATTATGCATTTTCACAATTTATAGCACAAACCGCAACCACACAAGTATTAGAAACGACAAATGATGAAAATTCCATTTCGACAAGTTTCCTAGTCAAAACAGGTTTCCTAGTCCAAACAGGATTCCTAGTTCAATAAGGAGTCCTACTTAAACTAAAACTCTTCAAAATTCGTCATTTCTGCATTTTTAGCTCAATTTATTCACCAACACTTGCCAACGACTCTAACATGACTCAATGACTCTATATTACAACAATAAGGGATAAGAAATGCATAAATGGGGATAAAAACATATTAAGAACGTCGCATTTTATGCTCCTATCAACTACCCCACACTTAGCCATTGCTAGTCCCTTAGCAAAACAAATAAAAAGACTCAACACTACAGCCCCTAAAATGATTGTCTCAGGATCTTTAAACACATAGCTTTCAAGTTAAGCATTCAATGTAAGCACAATAATCCCAAGCGTCATAGACATGTATCATAGCATGAACAAGTAAGAAACGAAAATCACAAGCAATGACATGTTATGTTGATTTCATCCTCCTCACTAGGCATACTCTCTTCTTTTCACTCATGATATGGCAATTCACTCAAAGTATATGCAAGAGAACAGATTGTAAGGCAACAAATAGCTCGCATATTTCATCAAATAAAAGCACTTTGTGAATTAATCTTTCAGGAAAAACTTCATATAACAATTATGTGCACAAATGAACCACAGCCATATGCTCACTCTTGACAAAAATCTCCACATACAAAGTTCACCTATTATTCGAATCATGAGAGATCTTAACATGGGAAAATAGTGGGGCTAGGCATAAGGAATTCGCATTTAGAATAGTGGTGAGAAATTGTCACCAAGACTTAGAAAAGCTCAATACTCCTTATGACTTCACTTCAAAAGGGCCAAGTTAAAACTTGTTGGGCCCAAACTTCATTCTTTTCTTTCCCATAACATAGTGAATATGAACAAAGGTCAAGTATGATAATAATAGACCTTCAATTGTAAAACCAACTCCAAATTCACCACAAGATCTCAATCCAAGCATTTCTATTTTTCTTTTCAATTGCCGAAACTTTTTCTTTTTATTTCTTTATTTTCGGCACAAATTTTTCTTTTATGGTCTGTCCGAATTTTCTTTTTATTTTCGGCAATCATGGTTTTTCATGCTTTTGGATTGGATCACCCCACACTTACTTCAAATCATCACTTCAAATAACAAATTCCAATTAAACTTTACCAAGTCTTGACAACAATGGTTAGGATAAACTGTTCTAAGCTCAAGGAAAGTGTATTATGGTGATGCAATAAATGGCTCAATGTCGGCTCAAGGGGGTTAAAACTAAGGAGTCCCATGATGGGCACAAATAGGCATATGCTTTATTTGGCATGGTGGTAATCCTAACAAGATCATCTCAATCATATTCGAAATCAAGGCATTTCATGAATAATAGTCTCAAAAATCGTCAAGAGCAAGTTCTAGCATTCTAGAGTTCATTAAAATCTATGGCACATAGTCATTGAATGTTCAAAGAATGATGAAGTTTTGAAAAATTCTGCCCATTTTTATCACTCAAGAAGAAAGGTATATGGCAATCAAAGCTCACAAAGGTTATTATGGAACAAAATCAACACAACATACATGCTTCTTACACAATTAAGTTCAAGTCTCAAATGTTCATACCAATCACAAAGTCCATGAAACTCACAATTATTTTCAAGATTATGCAAAACCATCATCTATGTACTAAAGATATAATCATCATAGACTATTTAGGGGCACCTAAGACTCAAAATTAAAACAAAAATTTAAAAAGCAACGAAATTAATGACAAAAAGCAACGAAATTTTTTTTTTTTTTTTCAATTTTTCTGATTTTTCTGATTTTTTATTTTCTTTTCTTTTTAAGACTCAAAACAAAAACAAACATGTGAAACATGTATCCCTACCCCACACTTAGAAAATTACATTGTCCTCAATGTACACATAAATTATGTAGTAATTTCTAAGCATTTGATAATTCACAAGTTCCACATTTATACAATTCAACCAAAAAGAGTTTAGGGTTTAGAAATTCAAACTCTCGTAGACGGCTCCTTCACACTTTTGGTTGAAATGGGTTGCCTCCCATGCAGCGCTTAATGTTTATAGTCTACTCAGCCTAGACTCTTCTCCATATTATCAGGATCCTGGTGCGTCTCTGAATTGTATCTCCTCAATGGTGTGCTCCTCAAAAGGTTCGTAGTAAGGCTTAAGTCGATGACCATTTACCTTGAACGCTTTTCCTGTTTCAATACTTTGAATTTCTATAGCACCATGAGAAAACACATTAGTAACAATATAAGGACCAGCCCAACGAGTACGCAATTTTCCAGGAAATAATCTAAGACGAGAATGATACAACAAGACTTTTTTACCAATATGAAACTTTTTGCCTCTTATCATCTTGTCATGAACCAATTTCGTCTTCTCCTTGTAAATCCACGCAGCATCATATGCATCATTTCCGATTTCCTCAAGCTCGCTCAGCTGCAATTTCCTGTGAAGTCCAGCCTTGTCAAGTTCCATGTTGAATTGCTTGACCGCCCACCACGCCTTATGCTCCAACTCTACTGGAAGATGGCACGCCTTGCCATATGTGAGCCGAAATGGAGACATCCCAATGGGTGTCTTGTATGCCGTTCTGTAGGCCCAAAGTGCATCATCAAGTCTGTCACTCCAATCTTTCCTTGATGGGCCCACAGTTTTCTCCAATATGCTCTTGATCTCTCTGTTGGACACTTCTGCCATTCCGCTCGTCTGAGGATGATAAGGTGTGGATACCTTATGGGTGACTCCATATCTTCTGAGCAAAGCCTCTATTGTTCTGTTGCAGAAATGAGAACCTCCATCGCTTATAAGCACACGAGGTACTCCAAACCTGGAAAATATGTTAGTTCTCAAGAAACCTGCAACAACTTTAGAATCATTAGTCCTTGTGGCTTTCGCCTCCACCCATTTAGACACATAATCAACTGCCAACAAGATATATAGAAAGCCCTTAGATGAAGGAAAAGGTCCCATAAAATCTATACCCCATACATCAAATATTTCGACAAAGATCATATAAGTAAGGGGCATTTGGTCTCTCTTACCAATGTTACCTGTCCTTTGGCACCTATCACATGTCATACAAAATGTGTATGCATCCTTAAAAATCGTGGGCCAATAAAAACCGCTTTCTAATACCTTGAGGGCTGTCCTCTTAGCTCCAAAGTGTCCTCCACACGCCTCATTGTGGCAAAATGCAAGAATCGGCCTATGCTCCTCTTGTGGCACACAACGTCTAATCACTTGATCACTACACGTCCTCCATAGATAAGGATCGTCCCATATGTAGTGTCTTGCATTCTTTTTAATCCTCGTCTTGGCTGCCTGCAAACATGTACTTGGAAAAGTTTTAGTAACTAAATAATTGACAATGTCTGCATACCAAGGTTCTTTTGTGTCCACTCGAAAAAGCTGCTCATCTGGGAAAGTTTCCTGAAGTGGCAACGTTTCCTCCTCTCTCACAATTCTGCTCAAGTGATCCGCCACAACATTTTCTCTCCCCTTCTTGTCCTTGATCTCGATGTCAAACTCTTGGAGTAAGAGAATCCATCGAATCAGGCGTGGCTTAGCATCTTTCTTTTTCATTAGATATCTAAGGGCTGCATGATCAGAATACACAATCACTTTAGAATTCAATAGATATGAACGAAATTTTTCTAAAGTAAAAATAACAGCCAACAGTTCTTTTTCAGTTGTAGAGTAATTTAATTGAGCATCATTAAGTGTGCGAGAAGCATAATATATGGCATTTGGCTTCTTCTCTTTTCTCTGTCCAAGCACTGCTCCAACTGCATAGTCTGAAGCATCACACATGATCTCAAATGGTAGGCTCCAGTCAGGTGGCGCCATTATTGGTGCCGATGTCAACAACTTCTTCAACATGACAAATGCATCTTCACACCCTTTGTCCCATACGAATGGAACATCCTTCTGCAAAAGGGCACAAATAGGCTTGGCTACCAACGAAAAATCCTTGATGAACCTCCTATAAAATCCTGCATGGCCAAGAAACGAACGTACCTCCCTTACAGTTGTAGGGGAGGGTAAGTGAAGCATAATATCAATCTTGGCCCTATCTACCTCAATACCCTTTGCAGAAATAATGTGTCCTAAAACTATCCCTTGTTTTACCATGAAATGACACTTTTCCCAATTAAGTACAAGGTTAGTTTCTACACATCTTTTCAGGATTAATTCCAAATTCTCTAAACATGCATCAAAGTCTTTTCCATAAACGCTAAAATCATCCATAAAGACTTCAATGATATTCTCAATATAATCGCTGAAAATGGAATACATACAACGTTGAAATGTACCTGGTGCGTTGCATAAACCAAAAGGCATGCGTCGATAGGCAAACGTACCAAAGGGACATGTGAACGTCGTCTTTTCCTGATCATCTGGGTGAATGCATATTTGATTGTAACCGCTGTACCCATCCAAGAAGCAATAGAATTCGTGCCCAGCTAATCTCTCCAACATCTGGTCCATGAAAGGCAAAGGCATGTGATCCTTGCGTGTAGTAGCATTCAACTTTCTGTAGTCGATACACATCCTATGACCTGTCACCAATCGTTGGGGCACGAGTTCATCCTTGTCATTCTTCACAACTGTGACTCCACTCTTCTTAGGTACAACCTGGACAGGTGCAATCCACTGGCTATCTGATATAGGATAAATGACTCCACAATCCAGCAATTTGATCACCTCGTCCTTCACAATCTTCATCATAGGGGGGTGTAATCGTCTCTGACCCTCCCTAGTAGGGTTGGCTCCTTCTTCAAGCAAGATCCTATGGACACAAGTTGTAGGGCTGATTCCCTTGATATCCGCCAACGTCCATCCAATGGCGGTCTTGTTCCTCTTCAGCATGCTAGTTAACCGTGCTTCCTGCTGCTCACTCAGCTGTGATGACACAATAACTGGTAGTGTGTCATCGTCTCCCAAGTACACATACTTTAAATGATCTGGAAGCACCTTGAGTTCTAAAATAGGGGCCTGTTCCACAGATGGTAAAATTTTATTAGTGGAAATGGGAATTGACATATACTTACATGACTTTTTAATGTGGGGTGTTGCCTCTAGCTCGGCAACAATGTTCATCATGCTCGGCTCAAGTTTGAGCCGTGCCTCCCTGCTAATCTTCTCCCCATTTGCGTCAATTCCGGCCCCTTGCTCAATAGCTAGTTGCTATTGATCTAAAGTTGCTGATAAAACCTGCGCAATAGCATCAACTACATCAACATTATAGCAAGGTTTTAGGTCAGAAACTGGATACCTCATGGCCTCAAAGATATTGAAGCCAATCACTTCACCATCGAACTCCATGGTGAGGTTCCCTTCAGCAACATATATCTTTGTTCTTGCTGTTCTCATAAATGGTCGCCCCAACAATAGTTGAGTGGAATTAAGGGGCGATTCTTCCATTTGAAGCACAGAGAAATCTGCAGGAAATATCAGATTATTCACCTGCACAAGAACATCTTCAACATATCCCTCAGGATATTTGTTAGACCTATCGGCGAGCTGAATTATTACATTGTCCTTCTTCAACTCGCCAAGACCTAGGGACTTATACACATTATAAGGAATCACATTAATTGAAGCCCCTAGATCTAGCAAAACTTTATCAAAATAAGATTGTCCAATTTTACAAGGTACAGAAAAGCTGCCAGGGTCTTTCATTTTAGGTGGGAGCTTTCTATGGAGAACGGCTGAAACCGTCTCACTCATCTTGACCACCTGCTCCTCACGAGTATGCCTCCTCGTTGTGCACAGCTCCTTTAAAAACTTAGCATACTTGGGAATTTGCTTGATACACTCAAGTAATGGTATGTTCACCTCCACACGCCTGAAAATATCAAGTACCTCCTCATCTGATTTCTCCTTCTTCGATTTAGCAAATCTGGAAGGAAAAGGCAAACAAGAAGATTGGTTAGCATTAACTAATTCACTTGAGTTAGAATTATTCACCTTGTGTGTCTCTGAGGTAGCGGGATCTTTCTCCAAGTCCCTTTTCTTCATAGCCTCGAGCTCAGCCTTGCTTGGTTTACTCCTCTCGGCCTCATTGCCATTTAAAGCACCATCATTGCTGTGTGCCTCCTTATGCTCGGCATCAACATGCACTAGCACGTCATCACCATCACCATGATGATCTACCATCACGTCCTCAACCTCCTTGAGTGCCGGCCCCTCCAAAACTTTACCACTCCTTGTGGTAATTGCATTTGCTTGCTCATTCTTGGGGTTCTTTATCACTCCTCCAGGTAATCTCCCTTGTTCCTGAATCTGCCCCATGAAATCCACAACCTTCCCCATCTGATTCTTCAACTCAGAAATGTCCTTGGTGTTCGAGGTTGTAGATTGCAACAATGTGTGAGTTGCATCGTTCAAAGACTTAAGCATGGCGTCATAGTTGGGATTTGACGATGCTTGTGCATTATTGTTGTAGAATTGTTGCTGAGGCCTTGCAAACCCTTGAAATTGCCCTTGAGGTCTTGGTTGAAACGCCATTCCTCCTTGGTTTGCTTGTGGTGGCGCCACCTGTTGAGGGTTCTGAACATTGCTATTGTTGGCCCAACGAAAATTAGGGTGATCGTTGTACCTTGGATTGAAATTCTGGAAAGTGGAACGTTGCTGCCCTTGGAAACCAACTGAATTGGCTTCCTCAAAATTTTCACCTCCTCCAACTTGTGGACACATATCTGCCGAATGCCCTTCCATACTACACACCCCACAGACTTGGGCATGTTTCTGTTTCATAAACTGGGACGTCATTTGAGTGAGTTTGCCCACATCTTCCTTAAGCTCCTTCACTGCACTAGATTCCTCATATCCACTGGCCTCACTAACTCGCCTTGAGGAAGTAGACCCGAACTGTTGTTGATTGGTGAAATGCATCTCCAACAAATTCTTAACTTCCTCTCTGCTCTTCTCCATTAAAGATCCACCAGCTGCTGAATCTAGAAATCTACGCTCCAAGGGACGCAACCCTTCATAGAAATACTGTAGTAGAAGACCCTCACGTATCCCATGATTAGGACACGTTGCCACCAAAGACTTGTACCTGTCATAGTACACGTCGAAGCTTTCATCTGGCTCTTGTCTTATTGAGGTGATCTCCTTCCTGATCTGCGTCACCCTTGATGATGGAAAATATTTTGTGAGAAATTCTCTCACCATTGTAGTCCAAGACACCATCTTCCCTGGCGGTATTGCATAGAACCATTCCTGCGCCCTATCTTCCAGTGAAAAAGAAAACGCCTTCATCCTCACATGCTGTAAGTCTGCCCCAGTTGGGCACATTGACTCACATCTGAACTCAAACTTCTGAATATGGCGATTCAGATCCTCTCCACTGAGTCCATGAAACTTTGGCAATTGGTGGATAAATCCACCCTTCAGCTCAAACTCTTCTGATTTGCCAAGTGCAACTGCAGGATATGTTACATTGCTCGGTCTCACTACTCCTCCTTGTGGTGCATCTACCTGTCCATTCTCCTCTCTTAATGAAGTCATCTTAAATGTAGGATCAGGTAAATCGAAGTTCAAATACTGAATAGGGATTGGACTCTGGAGTAGCTCAAATTCTGGTTCTTCGTGAAACAAAGGGTTAAGTTCACACGAAGCTTCTGAAGGAAATGGTGATGATGGTGCAACAAAATTTCGGTCAAAAAGTGATGAGGTGGGAGAAATAAACTGATGCTCTGGTGTAGATGTATTCGGCAAAACTTGCTCTATTTCCTCTTGGTTGCAAATTCTTTTCAATCTTTCCTCAATTTCTTGTGTCCAACCAAGATTCATGTACCTGAAATTATCATAAGATCAAGTATATCAATCATTGAATTAAAAAGAAAAATAAACGTGTATTGTATAGTTAGAATGTATAAGTTAGTGTTAGGGTAAAAATATCACACGAAAGAGTGTTAGTATGTATAATGTCAACGAGAAATTCAATATATGAACGTGTAAAAGTATGTATAAGTATAAGTATCACAATAAATCAAACGTGTAAATGTATAGGTAACAAACGAAAATTCATACAAGTATGTCACACGAAATATAATGAATATGTCACACAAAAATTTACAAGCATGGCACACACACAATTTCACAAGTATATCGTAAGAAGTATCAAGAAATAAGTATCATACAAATATAAGAGTATTAACGTCACATTAAACTAAAAATATGTATCACACGAAAATTACAAGAATATATGTATCACACGAAAATTTCAAGAATATATTTCACATAAATTTACAAGTATGAGAGAAGTATAAGAATGTGTTTTATGTATCCCTAGTTAAATTGCTATATGATTTGTTCAAATTTTCAAGGTACGTGGAGCAGAGGAGATAACGGTGCAATGGGCTGAAACAGTCCAAGGTAGTATCATGCTTATTCCGATATACCTCGAAAATTCAAACCAAGAAATGTTTTCTTTTGAGATCAAAAATTTACTCATATCAAACTTATTTAAGGTTTTGAAGCTCGGTGGACGTGCAGCCTAGGTCTATCGACTAGACACAAGGTTCCGTGGTTTCAGTAGGCTAGAACGAAAGTACTAATAATGGAGTGAGGCAAGACTCGTTGTTGGTTACCACGGAGAGCGAACTCCCTATCGACTCACTCACAGAGAATGAACATCAGTCTGTGGGCCTTGAGATCTAGTTAAACAAACCTCAATACCAAAATTAGAACAAACGAACTATGATTGCCCCTTACTCTGTTTAGAACCTTATGTTGTCAGTACCACTAAAGTGCATAAAAGCCGCCCTCAACCTCATAAAAACGCAAGCGCTAGTATGAAGGGTTAAGGCTAATATCAACATTAGTGACCTTACCTATTCCTCTTCCCCTCAAAACCAAAAACAAACTCAACATGAATAGATTTTTAAAACTCCTTAACCATTTAACTAATTTTACATATCACACGAAAAATTTTTTTTTATACAAGTATCTATATTGGTTCGGTTTTTTGTGTTCATCGATTGTGTAAGTATTGTAACTGCCGAAACTTAGGGTTTCTAAATGTCTTTCACACAACTTTAAAATTTGAGGTACGTGGAGCAGAGGAGATAACGGTGCAATGGGCTGAAACAGTCCAAGGTAGTATCATGCTTATTCCGATATACCTCAAAAATTAAAGACGAATTTTATCTTTTGAAGAAAAACAGATTCACATATGCTCAAGTTATCTTCTAGCGTCTAAAGTGAGGTGATGCTTCGGCACAAGCGGTTGTCTAGGTCGAGGATACTTTACTTTTCTAAGGCGGTGTCGTTAAAATTCACGGAGAGTAAACTCTCTTTAGGAACAAGGCAGGTCTCAAAGTTTTTAACCACGGAGGACAAGTCCCCTATCGACTCACTCACAGAGAATGAACATCAGTCTATGGGTCTTGAAAACCAGTTTTACAAACCTCGAACCAATCAATGAAAAATAACTTGCCCTATACTTTGTAAAATAAACTCGGGTCCTAGCGGTCTACAAGTGTTGATTAAAACCGCCCTCAACCTCATAGAAGTAATACTATTGCCGAAATGTCGCTTGTATGCGTGGGGGGGAAGTATCCCGCGTTTCCCAATCTACATAAAACGGATTCAACAAAGCACCATTCAAATGAAGGGTTTTGGTTATGATCAACAAAAGAGGCTTCACCTACATGTTACACTTTAGAAACTACAATAAACTACAAGCATACACAAAAACTATCAACTTCCTAGAAATTATCTAAGTGTATAAACATCACAATATACATCACACACATGGCAATTAAGAACAAAAACCAAAAACCAAAAATAAAAATCGGAAAACCTACTTACTATTACATTCCCGAAAATCCTATTATACATATCCCAAAGTCTATTGAAAAATTAAAATAACCTGCAATATACATAATTACAAACAAGACTTTATGAATCAAAATATTATAATTTCCCCGGCAACGGCGCCAAAAACTGATGGAGGTGTTATCCAAGCATAAAATACCTGCAAAACAACTACATACAAATAATACCCTTCTTGTGTCGAGTGTAGTATTGACAAGTAGGGATCGTTCTATCCGGGGAAATCAAGGGCTTTCAATCACACAAAGCATTGTATTAAAGGGGGTGTCGAAATTTTTAATTATTATTTACCTACTAGTTTACGAAAATTAAATCCTAGATTACTATATACAATTGATCATCACCTTTCACACAATCACCAAACACGAATCTCATTACACATGCAATAAAATTAAAACAAGTAATAGGGCAGCAAGCATAAAACGATTTCAAGATTAATTAAGCTCCAATTTAATTAGGGCCAACGTAGCTTATCCTAATTATTCAAGACATCACAAGTATTTAGAATCCGAAACGCGCGCAATCCTAAACATGGTACTAATCGGTTTAATAACACAATGCATGTAAATTAAACACAAAAAGCACATAAGCACATATTGTCGAATTGAAACATGTTAGCAAGTATGGCGTCACTCATCTCACATCGACATGTAAATTTCCATAATTACTCTAACCCTTAGATTAATACATATTAAAACCAACAACGCGTGTGAATCAACATGTATTAAATCGGCATATGAATTCAACATCTAGATAACACTCATGGCCTGCGAATGCATCTAGACATCTCCTTCGGTTCCACACGAATTAAGGAAATAAACCTAATTAAAATCAAGAAAACATGCTAAAGCTTGCTGTCCAACATACCATATTCAATTAAACACATGCATAATTCGGCAATCACATACAAAATATCCAAACAATTATAACAAAGATCCGAAGATCCCATATATGATTATCAATACCGAAATTAAAACCAAAAACCAAAACATACTTCATAGACAAAGTTATGTTTAAATACAAAGAAACAAAATCCAAAATAATACAATCCATGTTACAACCTTGGTTAAGATTCGGCAAGGATTGGTGAATGATGATCGGATTGTTGGTAGAATATGGTGGTGGATTCGGCCTTGGTTCTTGGTGGAATTTCTGGAAATAATTTGGCAGGGATTCGGCAGCTTTTTGTGGAGGGAGAGATGATCATTTTCTGAATACAATGTGTGGTATTTATAGAGAGAAGGGGGAGCTAGGGTTCGGCAAAGCTTGGTGACCAAGAAAACCGAAACCCTTAAGGTGATGGAATTCGGCAAGCATTATCTTTTTCTTCTCTTGTTGCTGCCGAATATAATCTTGGATAAGTGTAGCATGATTCCGAAATAAATCTTCTAATTCCTTCTAGCATGACTCTTTTAATTCGGCATTAAGTTGTTGCACAAAACTCACAATGAGTCCACATTCATTCTTGTATTGCCGGCCTTGAAGATTCCCACAAGAAGTCTTCCTCTTTTCTCTCATGCAATTTCCGATTTTCCCATGTAAAAAGATATTAATTCCACCATTTATCTCTTATCTTGGCCGGCCATGAAGTCTCCAAGTCCCTCTCTTCTTCTTTTCTTTTGCACGGCAAGTAATCTTCTTTTCCATTATATTTCCGAAATTCTATAAGATAATAGAATTTATTCTTGATTTAATCCATCTCTTTGCCGGCCTTGAAGAGTCCTTATCCATCTTTTCCTTCTTGAAGCTCACGGCAACACATCCCATTTTGCCGAAAATTACTTCTCCTTTTTACCATGGTAATTCGGCAGAAATTCCCTCAAGAATTATCTCCTTCTTTATTTCCAAGTAAATCTGAAAATAAAGAAAAGAAATACACAATTAATTCATGCATTAAACTTGTCCTAATCTAGACAAATGATGTCTTAAAAAGACATATATGTAATAGATAAGATTATTAGAATAGGAAAGTTTCCAAATCCAAATTGGATTTCTATTTCTTGATCTTCACGCAATGCATCTTCAATTTCTTGCCGAATTAATCCCATTTGTCTTCTCATGATTTCGTGAAAATATGATCATGAAATAAATCAAGAAGAAGACAAAAATATGTAGCACAATTATCATGAGTAAGAGTCCTAGATAGATAAGGAATCCTAGTCCAACAAGGAGTTGTATTTTCAATGAAATTCTTTCGACAATTCAGAAACGTCGAGCATTTGTAGACTCCTTGTTCAACTAAAATTCCTAGATTCGTAGAATTCAATTAGGACTCAAACTCATAGAATCCTTATCCAACTGGGATTCCTACTTTAGTAAGGATTCCTTTTCCAAATAGAATTCTACTTGAAAAAGGAGTCCTAGTTGCAATCAAACTCTTATTAGGAATCCTAGTTCAATAAGGACTCCACCATAATTATGCATTTTCACAATTTATAGCACAAACCGCAACCACACAAGTATTAGAAACGACAAATGATGAAAATTCCATTTCGACAAGTTTCCTAGTCAAAACAGGTTTCCTAGTCCAAACAGGATTCCTAGTTCAATAAGGAGTCCTACTTAAACTAAAACTCTTCAAAATTCGTCATTTCTGCATTTTTAGCTCAATTTATTCACCAACACTTGCCAACGACTCTAACATGACTCAATGACTCTATATTACAACAATAAGGGATAAGAAATGCATAAATGGGGATAAAAACATATTAAGAACGTCGCATTTTATGCTCCTATCAAGAACAGTAAGAACTAAGATAGACGTCGCTGAAGGAAATCTCACCATGGAATTTGATGGTGAAGTGATTAGCTTCAATGTGTTTGAAGCAATGAGGTATCCAGTTTCTGATCTTAAACCATGGTATGCTATTGATGTTGTTGATTCTTGTGCACATGTTTTATCAGAGACTTTGGATCAATAGCAACGAGCTATTGAGATGGGGGCCGGAATTGACCAAAAAGGGAAGAGAACTTCAAAGGAAGCACGGTTCGAACTTGAGCCGTGTATTGCACAAGTTTTTGCTGAGCTAGAGGCAACACCCCATTTCAGGTATAACAAATTCATGTCAATTCCCATTTCCACTAATAAAATTCTACCATCTGTGGAATAGGCCCCAATATTAGAGCTTAAGGCTCTACCAGATCATTTGAAGTACGTATACTTGGGAAACGATGACACTTTACTAGTTATTCTGTCATCAAAGCTGAGCGAGCAGCAAGAGAAGAAGTTGATTGACGTGCTTAAAAGGAACAAGACCGCCATTGGTTGGACCTTGGCGGATATCAAGGGCATAAGCCCTACTACTTGTGTTCACAGGATTTTGTTGGAGGAATGAGCCAAGCCTACTAGGGAGGGTCAGAGACGTTTACACCCCCCTATGATGAAGATTGTGAAGGACAAGGTAATTAAATTGCTTGATTGTGGCGTTATATATCCTATCTCGAATAGCCAATGGATATCACCCGTCCAAGTTGTACCCAAGAAGAGTGGAGTCATAGTTGTGAAGAATGACAAGGATGAACTCGTGCCACAACGATTGGTAACAGGTCATAGGATGTGTATCGATTACCGGAAGTTGAATGCTACTACACGCAAAGATCACTTGCCTTTACCTTTCATGGACAAAATGTTAGACAGACTATCTGGACACGAGTTCTATTGCTTTTTGGATGGGAATAGTGGGTACAATCAGATATGCATTTACCCGGATGACCAAGAGAAGACAACATTTACATGCCCCTTTGGTACGTTTGCTTATCGAAGCATGCCTTTTGGTTTATGGAACAGACCAGGTACATTTCAACGTTGGATGTATTCCATATTCTCAGATTTTATCGAAAATATCATTGAAGTCTTTATGGATGATTTTAGTGTTTATGGAAAAGACTTTGATGCATGTTTAGAAAATTTGGAATTAATCTTGGAGAGATATGTTGAAACCAACCTTGTACTTAATTGGGAAAAATGTCATTTCATGGTAAAACAAGGGATAGTTTTGGGACACTTAATTTTTGCTAAGGGAATAGAGGTTGATAGGGCCAAGATTGATATATTATGCTTCACTTACTATTGACAGTAGCCACAGAGGGGCTACAGCAGGCCCACAGACCTGCAGCTAGTGTACCAGGGGCCGGCCCGAGGCCCAGGACCGGATCACCAGCACCCGGCCTCGGGGTCCAGCAGTCTATCCTGCCACCAGGGGCCCGGGGACCGAGGGCGCCTGCCTGCCAAAGAGGTCACCAAAGCTGCTCTTTGGTGTGCAAACAGAAGGGAACCAGTCCCACATCGAAGGGTAAGGCCAGACTTCACTCCCAGGCTCCCAGCCACCTATATAAAGGCCTCAACTACCCTCCTTAATAGGTAACCGATCCTTCCTACCGCTTATATACGTGCTTAAGTTATATCTATTCCAACTATACTAACTTAGGCATCGGAGAGGAGAAGACCGGTCCGCCCGGTATTCCCCTTAGTAAGCAGGTTTACAGGAGATCACGTGAAGATTCATATGTCTCTACAAGGCCTACGAGTTTGTGCAGAAACAATTGGCGCCGTCTGTGGGAACGGTTTGATCCGCGAGAAAAGTAAGTGTTGCTCTACCGAAGAATAGAACCCGATCGATCCTTTGGAAAGCAGTTAAATCCGCAGTGCGGAGGCCAAGGAAGGAAGATCAAAACTGGCGCGGGAAGGTTGAAAGAGCGAATTCAGATCCCCGACCGGGCCCAAAACATAAGGGCTGAGGTCGGTGCGAGGTTCGCCCTTTCTCCCGACCAAGACAGAACTCGCGATCGCCAAAACTCAGAGAACCCCGACCGGTATGATGCGGGGGAGGAAATAAAAAAGATGAAGGCAGAAGTTGCGCGGTTGCGAGAAGAGGGCGATCGGGACCGATTAAGGGCGGATGCCTGGTGCCAGGAATTGGAAGCAGTGAACATCGCCTTAGTGGCGGCCCTGGAGAAAGGGGGCCAGCAGGGCACTTCTCGGGCGGCATCGCGGCCCGCAAGCAATGCTAACGAATTCCCGCACCTAGAGGTGGGACAGCCTACGGGAAGAAGAAAGACCGCGCATGTGTCCACACCTCTCTTCCCGGAAGCTCTAAAAAACTCCGGCCCGGTTGAGCCCCCGTACCGCACAAGCCTGGCATCGAGCGAGCAGGACAGCCCCACTGCAAGGACGCTCGAGGCGCTCTCCGCCTCGGTGTCGGACATGAAGGACCGCCTAGAGGTCAGCGAGAGAAAAGCGGGGCGACCGCGGGACAGCGCACGGTTCAGCGAACGCACTGGACCTTTTCCGCGCCGGATTAGGGAGTCAGGAAGATCTGGTAGCCAAAGGTCCCTGAAATTGACGTACTCAGGAACGAGCTGCCCGTACCAGCACCTGGACAGCTTTAAGTCGCAGACGGGCACAAGGGGCTATTCAGATGCCACGTGCTGTAACATATTCCAAGAGACGCTCTCGGGGGAGACGTTGAGTTGGTTTTACGAGCTGCCAGCGAACTCGGTGGAAACTTTCGAACAATTGGCTGATAAGTTTGTCGCCCGGTTCGCCCTTAGAGCCAAGACGGCCCAAACATCAACGATCCTTTTCGATTGCATGCAGACTGACCACGAACCGCTACGCGCCTTCGTTAACCAGTGGCATATCGCCACGGCCGGGGTCAGAAACTTGGATAAAAGGATAGCGGGGATGGCATTCAAGCAGGGGTTAAAACCTGGGGAACTCTCGTACAACTTGCGAGTAAAGGAGCCATTGGGGTACGATGAGTTGATGGCCGTGGCCGTCAGGCACGCCCAGGCGGAGCACGAGACGTACGGGGATAAGATGCCCAAGCGGAGTCCGGATGACCCGCTACCGCCGTCTCCCCGTGAAAGCAAGACTAGGCGGCAAGATCGCAACCATACACCCGCGACTAGCAAGAAAGCCGAAGTACGGGAGGACTGGCGACCCCGACGGAGCAGTGACAACAGTTCAAGTAGAA
Organism: Potentilla sterilis; assembly: GCA_963682095.1. Classification (NCBI taxonomy): domain Eukaryota; kingdom Viridiplantae; phylum Streptophyta; class Magnoliopsida; order Rosales; family Rosaceae; genus Potentilla; species Potentilla sterilis. The sequence continues at coordinate 23,494,645 of OY821763.1, read as the reverse complement.
GACCACCACTTGTGCGAAGACCACCACTTGTGCGACCAACACGGCCCCCGGCAGCTGCGCCAGCGAGGCGACCACCGCGGGCTCTAGCCATTATGCCGGCAGAAAAGCCCGAAGATCCAGCCCTTCGGAGTAGCAGCCAAAGACCCCAGAGGATGGTGGTGGACGGCCGAGTCCGTCCGGATGACCCGCAAAGGGACCGGCAGGCAGCTCGGCAAGTAGGGACCATAAGCACCCGAGTCCCCGAGGGGATAGAGGTGCACGGGAGCATAAACATGATACCTGGTGGGGAAAGGAGGTATATGCCTTCGGAGGAGGAAGCGGCCAGGCCACTAAAACCGGATGGAACTCGGTTACTTTCTACGAGGAAGAAGAGCCGGAGGATCTGATTCAACCGCACAACGACCCCTTCCTCATTACGGTCCAAATAGACCACTGGATAACTAGCCGTATGCTGATCGATACCGGAGGTTCTGTCAACGTGATGTTCCGAGACGCATACAAAGGGCTGCAGAGAGGAAAGAATAAGTTATCCCAGGATAATGAGCCGCTGATAAGCTTCTCCGGTGAGGTGGTCTAGCCTTTGGGATCGGATTACCTACCGCTAATCTTCGGCGAGGGAGACAGGACGAAGAAGGAGCACCTGGAGTTCATCGTCGTGGACTGCCTGTCATCGTACAATGGCATAATCGGTCGGCCAGGGTTATGGAAGCTGAAAACATTTATAGCCGGCCATATGCTGATGCAGAAGATGCCTTCACCGGTCGGTGTCATTACCATACGCGGGGACCAGAGGATCGCTCGCAGGTATTATGCGGAGGCCCTGACCCACGGGAGAAAGCGGACTGAGGTCTTCACGGCCACTCAACAAGCGCCGGTGCCAGGTCTGAGAATTGACCCCCGTGATTACACCGATTCTGACGACGAGAAGCTAAAGCGACCTTCGGCCGTGGAAGAAACCGAAACAGTCTCCATTTCGGAGGACCACCTGGAGCGAAAAGTGGTGATAGGGACGAAGCTCGCTCCGGCTGTCAGGAAAGAGCTCATCACCTTCCTCCGAGACAACAGTTCGGTCTTCGCATGGTCCTACGAGGACATGCCAGGCATATCCCTGGAGATAGCCGTCCACAGGCTAAATTCGTTGCCCAACGTTCCCCTGGTGAGGCAAAAAAGGAGGTCCTTCAGTCCGGCAAAGTATGAAGCAATCAGAGAAGAAGTACAGAAGCTAAGGGACATAGGTTTCATCCGGGAAGTCCAGTACCCCCGGTGGCTTGCTAATGTGGTTATGGTACCGAAGAAGGGAACCGACCGGTGGCGCATGTGCGTGGATTTCACCAATCTAAACCGGGCGTGCCCAAAAGACAGCTTCCCACTCCCCCGGATAGATCAGCTTATAGATTCCACGTCCGGCTTTAAGCTGCTCAGCTTCATGGACGCCTACGCCGGTACAATCAGATAAGGATGAACCCGGACGACGAAGAGCACACATCGTTCACAACCGACCGAGGTACCTACTGTTATAAGAGGATGCCGTACGGTCTAAAGAATGCCGGAGCCACCTACCAGCGGATGGTGAATCGCATGCTGGAACAAGAAATGGGCAAAACGGTGGAAGTATACGTAGATGACATATTGGTCAAGAGCTTGACCGCAGGGGCCCACGTCCGAGATTTGGCGGTAGTCATCGGTAAGATGCTCAAGTTTGGAATGCGCTTGAACCCGAAGAAGTGCATTTTTGGGATTTCAGAGGGCTTGTTCCTAGGCCACATCATCAGCCAGCGAGGGATAGAAGCTAACCCGCTGAAGGTCCAGGCAATCCTAGACAAGGAAACACTAGGGGAAAGAAACCAGGTCCAAATGTTGACCGGCCGGTTGGCCGCCCTGGCCAGATTCATCTCCTGCCTGACCGATAAGTGCGCCCCACTCTTTAAACTGCTCAAAGCACAACAGTTCAAGAAAATCCACTGGGCGGCGGAGCATGAAGCGGCATTCCAGTCCATCAAGACGTATCTGTCTGCAGTACCTCTCCTATCCAAACCAGTGCCGGGCGAGATGCTAAACCTATACATAGCTGCATCCTAAGCAGCCGTCTCCGCGGTTCTCGTCAGGAAGGAGGGCACGCTCGATCTCCCGGTATATTATGCAGGGAAGGGACTTACCGGAGCCGAGAGCCGGTACCCCGACATTGAGAGGTTGGCCCTGGCCCTGATCGTTAGTGCCAGAAAGCTCAGGCACTATTTCCAGGCTCATTCCATCACCCTATATACCAATCACCCTTTGCGGCAGATCTTGCAAAAATCGGACACCAGCGGCAGGCTCGTACGGTGGGCAGTTGAATTGGGAGAGTTCGACATCACTTATGCTCCGCGAACGGCTATCAAGGGACAGGCAGCTGCGGATTTCATATGTGAACTCACCCCAATGGTGGCAGAAGCGCACCCCGGCCGGTACGAGGACAAGGAGGCAGTTCAGGCTGTAAAGATCGAACCGGGCCTCCCCAACGGTTGGAAGCTTTACGTAGACGGCTCCGTAACGAGTAAACGGAGCGGAGCCGGCGTCATGCTAACCTCGCCCGATGGCCAATCGTACGAGTATGCCCTACGGTTCCTCTTCAACACTTCCAATAACGCCGCTGAATATGAGGCCCTCATAGCCGGTTTACAACTAGCCAAAGAGATGGGAATCCCATCCCTGGACATATACAGCGACTCGAGCCTAGTGGTGAACCAGATAAACGGGCTGTTCGAAGTCAAGGAACCCCAGCTAGCCTCCTACCAAGCTTTGGCCAAGGCCCTGATCGAGCCATTCCAGGGTGCTACGATCCAGCATATACCCCGAGCGGAAAATAGGCATGCAGATGCCCTCGCAAGTTTAGCAACCGGAAACTACCCTCCGGAGTACCGAAGAGGTAAAATTGAAACCCTCGAGAAACGGAGTATAAGCAAGACCATCTCTGAGATATTTGCGGTAGAAGAGGCACCACCGAGCTGGATGGATCCAATAGTTAGATACTTGGCTGACAAAACCAACCCCCAAGATGCGGTGGAGGCTAGGAGGCTACACCTCCGGTGCGCCAGGTACAGCCTTCTCAATGGCAAGTTGTACCGAAGAGGGCACAGCTTCCCCCAGCTGAAATGTGTCACTAAGGAGGTAGGAGAGGCTATCATGCGAGAAATCCACGAGGGAGTATGCGGTAATCACTCTGGTGCCCGGTCCTTGTCTCACAAGTCGCTCCGGGCGGGGTACTTTTGGCCAGACATGGCAGCAGCATCAAGAAGAATATCAGGTGGCTGCCACAAGTGCCACATGTACGCCTCTACACCCCATGCCCCGGCAATCGCGTTATCAATTCTATTAGCGCCATGGCCGTTCGCACAGTGGGGACTAGACATCATCGGCCCTTTTCCAATAGCTGTGGGACAATACAAATACGCCATTGTGGCCGTGGACTATCAGACTAAGTGGGTCGAGGCGGAACCCCTGGTAAAGATCACCGAGGAGCGGGTAAGAAAATTCCTGTGGAAGAACATCTGCTGCAGGTTCGGGGTGTCGCAGACTATAGTCACGGATAATGGGACACAGTTCAACAATGCTGATCTTATCCAATACACGGCCTCTATGGGGACCCGGATGTTGTTTGCCTCAGTGGCACACCCGCAGACCAACGGCCAGGTGGAAGCGGTGAACAAGATTATCAAAACCCTCCTAAAAAAAAAGCTGGATGCCAAGAAGGGATGTTGGGCTGAGGAACTCCCCGCGGTTCTATGGGCCATCCGGACGACAGCAGCCGAGGCAACAGGGGAGACCCCGTTCTGCATGGCGTTTGGGAGCGCAGCAGTACTCCCTGTAGAGACCAATATGCCCAGCGGCAGGGTCGAGAATTACAACGCCGAAAGAAACGCCGAAGGCATACGGCTCAACCTGGATCTCATAGAAGAGCGGCGCGACCAGGCGCATATGCGGAACCAAACCTACAAGCAACGGGTCGCTCGGTACTATGATAGAAGGGTCCGGGAAAGGAAATTACAAGTGAGGGACTGGGTCATGAAGAAAGTTCAGAAAAAACCGCTGGCCTTGGAGCCAACGTGGGAAGGGCCCTACCAAATCACCGCAACTGCGGGCCCGGGAACATTCCACATCATAGACGCCGAAGGCATCTATTCCACCTGCCCGTGGAATATCCAGCACCTGCGTTTCTACCCTAAGTGAAATCGGTCATAAAGGGACAATAATGTATTTGGCGCCAACATTGCAAAGCACGGTTAATGTATTTAGAATAAACTACAGCTGATTGCAAGGTATGTACAAAAAACTGTTAGCCAGCACCACCAGAGCCCCCAATCCCGGACCCGCCACCTTTGAGAGACTGCTCTTGCTCCGCCATCTCAGCCAGGGCTACATCAGGCGCCATCCGCTCAGCATCAAGCCACCCTTTCTCCCTCAACTCCAGATAGGCATCATTTATGCCTTTCGCACGGGCGTCATCCAGCATCTCTTCAAGCTCCACCGACTCCCGGAAGTCGTCGACAGCTTTATCAGCCACTTCAGCAAGCCGGGATTCCACGAGCTTCTCCCCTCCTTTGACGACTGCTGTCATTTGGGTCTGCAGCTCCAAAACCTTCGCCTCCAACTCCGCATTCTTCGCTTCCCGAGCGGTTGCCTGACGATCGGCTTCCTCCCGCTCTTGCGCAAGCTCAGTGGTCAACCGACCGGTTTCCTCTTTCTCTTGCGCGAGCTCAGTTTTCAGCCGACCAACCTCCTTTCTCTCCCGCGCAAGCTTAGCTTCCGCCAAGAATAGCCGCACAGTAAGCTCCTCCACTTGCTTCTCCGAAACCGCAGCCTCCCCTCTAGGCTCGGCGACGTAAAGGCTATGAACCAGCTGGCACAGGTACGCAAAAGGAACATTAGCTCGTACCACAAAGGGGAAAGGAAGCGGAGAAAACACACTTACCCGAAGAGCTAATTCCACGGGCTTCGTCCTGCTCTCGTCTGGTTGCCCAGTTCCATGGCCCTCCCGATCAAGTCCCAAAGTTTCGATGGTAGATACCACGAACCTGCCAAAACCACCACGGCCGGAACTACGATCGGCTTCCGGCCCCCGACTCCTTCGGCCGTCGGTCTCCACGACCGGAACTAATGCTGACCCCCCACCAGCCGAGCTTGACGCCCCGGCATCAAACGTCCTGGCCCTCTTCGCCGGGGCTTCACCGCGATCGGTTCTGCGGTGCCCGGGCATCTCCGCTGCCTCTTTCTCCCGCGGGGCCCGTACCCCCATCGGCCGTGCTAGAGGTTCCGAACCCGGTAGGCCCACCGACCTTACTTCCCGGATAACGAGTGGGGCAGTATCCTCACCGCCCAGCCGCCTGCCATAGTGGGAGTCCGGAAACACGAGCGGCACAGGCCTGTTATGCACCGTTCACTCTAGGGTGACCGGATCTACCACTACCAGTTTTGACAGAATAGCCGACGAAATTTTTTTCGTCGGCTATTCCTTCTACCGACGAAAATTTCGTCGGCTATAATTCGTCGGTAAAACCCCGTCGGTAATACCAATGGCCGACGAAAAAAACCAATTCGTCGGCCATTTCAACCTTGGCCGACGAATTATGGCCGACGAAAATGATTTTGTCGACCAAAGCTTGGTCAAATATATTAATTTTTAAAGTTATAGCCGACGAAATTTGAATTCGTCGGCTATTTGTTCTGAAGTATAGCCGACGATTTGAGCTATTTCGTCGGCTATTTCGTCGGAATATATTAATATTTTAAAGTTATAGCCGACGAAATAATGTCAATTTCGTCGGCTATAACTGCATTTTGGGCAAAAAAAATACCAGATCGGAGGAGGAGAAGGAGGAGGAGGAGGAGGAGGCTGGAGGAGGAGGGGAAGGAGGAGGGGAAGGAGGAGGAGGAGGAGAAGGAGGAGGAGGGGAAGGAGGAGGAGGAGGAGGGGAAGGAGGAGGAGGAGGCCGGAGGAGGAGGAGAAGGAGGAGGAGGAGGAGGGGGGGGGGGGAAGGAGGAGAGAAAAAAGGCGGGAGGAAGCGATTTAAAAGATTTAGAAGGAGAATAGCCGACGAAATTAATATATTTCGTCGGCTATACTTTGGAAAATCAACAGCCGTTGGATCTGAGCCATCCAACGGCGGACAATAAAAAGGCGCGGATCGCAAGAGTTTAGCAGACGAATTCAAATATTTCGTCGGCTATGCTTTGGAAAATCAGCAGCCGTTGGATCTGAGCCATCCAACGGTGGACAATAAGCGGATCGAAGGAGTTTAGCCGACGACATATACTTTTCGTCGGCTAAACTTAGAGAATAGCCGACGAATTACAATGTTTCGTCGGCTATTCTATGAAAACATACTAAACTGCCGTTTTGAGGCCCTAAACGAACTCGAAAGCCCGAAAAATCCCACACATTGTGGCACAGCCACAAGTTTGATTCCTGGCGTCGTTCCCTTTCCGGAATGGTATCACAATCATCATTCGGACGCCGGACGCCAAATCTACAGTAAACCGGGTTTTGACTTATTTCATTATTTCAGCACACGGATTTTATCGGAATCTTGTCATTTTTCAACCGTAGACGTATTTCATTATTTCGGTCATATCTTATTTGACGACATATTTGCATTTGAAGAGTGTACGTATAGTAACTATTTGAAACTATACATTCATTTAAACACTTAGTAAACAAGTTAAGGAACATTAGTGCATATGTTCTGATTTTGAATCTAAAAGTTTGGAAAATCTATTCCAACCGTCAGATATCACCGTTAAGATTAAATACATGTATGAAAAAAAATCCAACTACATCTGACAAAGTTAAAGGCTCGATCGGGACGGTCAACCGGGTGAGTCAACCCTTTAAATGCTTAGAAATGGTAATTGGCCTGTCTAAATGACGTTTTTTTGCCTGACCTTCAACAAATAATAGTTTCAAATCGATGAGACGCAACTAATCGTATAAAAATTTTCCTCAAAATATTTACCGACCGTCAGGCTACCCATAGGAAAACGGAAGTAAAAAACTGTTAACTGCAACATTCGGCACACAGATTTTGTCGGAATCTTGTCATTTTTCAACCGTAGACGTATTTCATTATTTCGGTCATATCTTATTTCACGACACATTTGCATTTGAAGGACGAAGCAATGGTTTGTCGATAGTGATAGAAAATGGAAGCTGTTCTTTTTTTTTTTTTTTTTTTTTTTAATCATAGCCGACGAAATCAAACCTAGTACTCGTCGGCCATACTTCCAAAAATTTTCTTCGGCTAAAGTTTCAGAGAAAGGCCGACGAAAATTCAAATCGTCGACTAAAATATGAATATAGCCGACGATTTTTTTTTTTACCAACGAAAAAAAAAATTCGTCGGCTATTCCCCTAGAATGGCCGACGAATTTTTTTTTTAGCGACGAAAAAAAATTCGTCGGCCATTCTTGGGAATAGCCGACGAAAATTTTATTTCGTCGGCCGTTTTTTTTTATTTCGTCGGGAAAAGCCTTTTTTCTGGTAGTGTACAACGATTTTCGAAGCCATCTCCCCCATCTCCATCAACCTCGGGGCCACAAGCTCTTCATCCGGTTCGACGGTCTCCTCACTCCGAACAGTGAGCCGGGGGGCATTAGCTGCAAAACGATAAACCGAGCTGTCAGAATAAAAGAGACCCTGCAAAACAACAGTGCAAGGTACCTTACCAGGCTTTCTCCCCATCTCGCATATCTCCAGCACATTCCACTGGATAAAATTGTAGGAGCTCCGGCCCAGAATGTCCCAGCACACAAAAAGTCGGGCTAGCCGTTGCCTCTCTAAGTCCACCAACCGGTATGACTGATCTCCGATCGATTGATAAGCCCCGGGCACCTGAAAGTTCCTTGAACTACGCTGCCACCTGCCCCCGGCCATCACAACCGACCTCCTCCATACATTCGAAACCGACGACGGCAGGTGAGTAATGGCATGATCGAAGTCCCGCGCGGCAAAGTTAACACAACCGCAGGCCTGGGCCTTTTTGCAGTAGAGAACCTTGTACAGCGCCCGGAACTCATTCACCGTGGGCCAGTCCATATTGCTCAAGCTGAATAGGCATCCGAGGCCAAGCAACTGCCTCCACTAGTTGCTAGGCAGCTGAGCTGGGGAAAGATTTATACTGCTCAGCATAAACTGGATAAACTTCGGCAGCGGCAGAGATAGTCCGTGCCGAAATTGATCATCAAAAACGGCAACCCAACCCGGCTCTGGGTTGCAGGCCAGTTCCCCGGGATGCAGGCCTCGAAGCTTAACGGAGGATCAATATCCCACTTCGCCCGAAAGTCCCTTATCTCTCTCTCAGACATGCTTCTGATTGGCTCGTCGTAGAAGATCACCCTGTCGCCATCCAGTAGCTCATACCTCAACCCACAGCCGGAACCGACAGGATTCGCCGATCTCCCAGATGCCATAAAGCTTAAATAACGGAGGTTAGAGCTGTAGCAAGATAGCAACACAGACAAACGGCAGGAAAAGGGCAAGGAACAGAAAGATATGGCGGCAGGAGGAAAGCAGAGGGGATGATAAATAGGGCAAGCATAAAAGAGAGGCAACCTCAGCCGCAGATCCCCTTCATCTCAGACCGTTCCTTGCCGACACGTGTCCCAGCATCGATAAAGGTTCCCATGCCATCATAACTAATGGGACTGATGGGCTCTCCCCTTCATCGCATGTCAGCCACCTGTCCCACCTACAAGCGGCAGTTAGGGGAGATAGGAGCGCAGAACGAGGCGTCCACTCCCTTCACTTCCCCAAGAAGTCAACCTTGAACCAAGGAGCAGCATCTCACCAGTTATGAAGTATCCAACCGGCTTGAAGACCTCTCACCGGTTATGATCTTTCAACCGGCTTGAACCGCCTCGAGAGCATTGTTCCGGGTATGAGCCATCCATCCGGTACCATGGCAGTTCACGGTTAGGTATCATTCAACCGGCTGCATGGCATCTTCACTACAAGTCACCGGTTATGATCTTTCAACCGGCTTGAACCGCCTCAAGAGCATTGTTCCGGGTATGAGCCATCCATCCGGTACCATGGCAATTCACCGGTTAGGTATCATTCAACCGGCTGCATGGCACCTCACTGGGGGACTCGTCTCGATATGGCAGAACGCCCGGGCGAGATCCACCCGGTCCCATGACATTCCACCGGGCATGTGACATTCAACCGACTCCAAAGCATTCCACAGGTTTAGTCACCTTCCTTCGCCTACGGGCAGGAACGAGCCAGCAACAACTCAAGGCTTCCAAACGCATGGGCTTTATAAACCCGGGCGAGTTTACATCTAGCACATGTACTCTTGTCCAGCAGGATAAAAACCCTGCATCACACTGAATTGTGATACATTTGGGGATACTTGGCGAGACTCATTATCTCAACGCCACCCCACCGGGCAGATTGTTTCTCTAACACAGAACAAGTCTCCCCGCAGGCTAACAAACCTGCACATTTACCTCGCTTATTCCAACAAAAGCTGAGAACTAGCAAGTGTTGACCGGTGCTTCGGAATGACCGCAACACCGGGGGCACCTGTTGGCTCATTCCACGCACCAACAGGCCTTCCCGTAGGCTAGCACTCTCTGACTAGTACCGATATGGCAGAACGCCCGGTCGAGGTCCCATACACTCTCCGACTCGTACCGATATGGCAGAACGCCCGGTCGAGGTCCCATGCACTCCGACTCGTACCGATATGGCAGAACGCCCGGTCGAGGTCTCATGCACTCTCCGACTCGTACCGATATGGCAGAACGCCCGGTCGAGGTCCATGCACTCTCCGACTCGTACCGATATGGCAGAACGCCCGGTCGAGGTCCCATGCACTCTCCGACTCGTACCGATATGGCAGAACGCCCGGGCGAGGTCCCATGCACTCTCCGACTCGTACCGATATGGCAGAACGCCCGGTCGAGGTCCCATGCACTCTCCGGCTCATCTCGATATAGCACAACGCCCGGTCACGCCCAATCTTCAATACGGACTTGGGGGACTGAGCACCGTTGGGTTGGTTGCGGGTCTGCGGGACAAGAGCAAGACAGATTAAGTCCCCATTCAAGATTGCACTTGACCGTGAACTTGGGGGACTTGTTGACAGTAGCCATAGAGGGGCTACAGCAGGCCCACAGACCCGCAGCTAGTGTACCAGGGGCCGGCCTGAGGCCCAGGACCGGATCACCAGCACCCGGCCTCGGGGTCCAACAGTCTATCCTGCCACCAGGGGCCCAGGGACCGGGGGCGCTGCCAAAGAGGTCACCAGAGCTGCTCTTTGGTGTGCAAACAGAAGGGAACCAGTCTCACATCGAAGGGTAAGGCCAAACTTCACTCCCAGGCACCTATATAAAGGCCTCAACTACCCTCATTAATAGGTAACTGATCCTTCCTACCGCTTATATACGTGCTTAAGTTATATCTATTCCAACTATACTAACTTAGGCATCGGAGAGGAGAAGACCGGCCCGCCCAGTATTCCCCTTAGTAAGTAGGTTTACAGGAGATCACGTGAAGATTCATCTGTCTCTACAAGGCCTACGGGTTTGTGCAGAAACACTTACCCTCCCCCACAACTGTGAGGGAAATTCGTTTGTTTCTTGGCCATGCAGATTTTTATAGGAGGTTCATCAAAGATTTCTCTTTCGTGGCCAAGCCCTTGTGTTCCCTATTGTAGAAAGAGGTTCCATTCGTGTGGAGCAAAGAGTGTGAAGAGGCTTTCGGCAAGCTCAAGGAGTTATTGACATCGGCACCTATCATGGTACGTACCACCAGATTGGAGGTTGCCATTTGAGCTCATGTGTGACGCATCAGACTATGCCGTTGGAGCAGTTTTGGGACAAAGAAAAGACAAGAGGCCGAATGTCATTTATTATGCCTCTAGAACTTTAAATGATGCTAAAATGAATTACTCCACCATAGAAAAAGAGCTTTTGGCTGTCATATTTGCTTTAGAAAAATTTCGATCTTATCTTTTGAATTATAAAGTGACAGTTTATTCTGACCATGCAGCTCTTATATATTTGATGAAAAAGAAAGATGCTAAACCACGCTTGATTCGATGGATTCTCTTACTCCAAGAGTTTGACATCGAAATCAAGGACAAAAAGGGGAGTGAAAACGTTGTGGCGAATCACTTGAGCAGAATTGTGCAAGAGGAAGACACGTTCCCTTTGGGAGAATCTTTCCCAGATGAGCAGCTTTTTCGAATGGAGACACATGAACCTTGGTATGCTGATATTGTGAATTATTACTACTAAGACTTTTCCTAGTACAGTTTCGAATGCAGCCAAGATAAGGATAAAAAAGATGGCAAGACACTACATTTGGGATGATGATCCATACCTTTGGAAGCATTGTAGTAATCAGATCATTCGACGTTGTGTCCCACAAGAAGAGCATAGGCCGATCCTAGCTTTTTGTCACAATGAGGCATGTGGAGGTCATTTTGGACCAAAGAGGACAGTCATTAAGGTATTAGATTGCGGATTTTATTGGCCCACGATTTTGAAAGATGCATATACATTTTGTATGACATGTGATAGGTGCCAACGAATAGGTAATATAGGACCAAAAGATCAAATGCCCCTTATCCCTATTATTATTGTTGAAATATTTGATGTTTGGGGAATTGATTTTATGAGACTTTTTCCCTCTTCCAAAGGCTTTCTATATATCTTATTGGTTGTTGACGATGTTTCTAAATGGGTGGAGGTGAAAGCCACAAGGACTAATGATTCTAAAATTGTTGCAGATTTCTTGAGAACTAACATATTTTCCAAGTTTGGAGTACCACGTGTTCTTATAAGAGATGGAGGTTCTCATTTTTGCAACAGGACTATAGAGGTTTTGTTTATGAAGTATGGAGTTACTCACAAGGTTTCCACCCCATATCACCCTCAGACAAGTAGAATGGCAGAAGTTTCGAATAGGGAGATCAAGAAGATCTTGGAGAAAACTGTTGGCCCAACAAGGAAAGATTGGAGAAACAGAATTGATGATGCTTTGTGGGCATATAGAACAGCCTACAAGACGCCTATAGGGATATCTCCCTTTAGGCTTACCTACGGCAAAGCATGCCATCTCCCACAAGGCGTGGTGGGAGGTAAAGGAGTTCAATATGAACTTAGATATGGCAGGTCTACACAGAAAATTGTAATTGAGCGAGCTTGAGGAAATAAGTAATGATGCATACGATGCCGCTTGGATTCACAAGGAAAAGACGAGAGTGTATCATGATAAAACGATAAGGAGAAAAACGTTTCAAATTGGTCAAAAATTTTTGTTGTTTCATGATGGAATTATTTTCAAGCATATTTGTACCTGTAAAACAATTTCATACATATATTACCTTTCTTGTGTCGATAGTAGTGTTGACAGTAGCCACAGAGGGGCTACACAGGCCCACAGACCCGTAGCCAGCATGCCTGGGGCCGGACTGAGGCCCGGAGCAGGATCACCAGCACCCGGACCCGAGGCCCAGCAGTCTACCTTGTGACCAGCACTCGCACCGGGTTCTGGAATCAGGGAGGTCTGGTAACCAGAAATCCCTAAAGCTCACGTACTCAGGATCCGGCTGCCCATACCAACATTTGGATAGTTTCCGGTCCCAAACGTGCGCCAAGGGCTATGACGATGCAGTGTGCTGCAACATTTTCCAGGAAACCCTATCTGGAGAGGCGCTCAGCTGGTTCTATGAGCTCACGGCAAACTCCATCGAAGCGTTCGAGCAACTGGCCGACTGGTTTGTAGGCCGCTTCATCCTCCAGGTCGAAGGAGCCCGGACATCAACCATCCTCTTCAACTGCATGCAGGCACCTGGCGAGGAGCTAAGGACGTTTGTCAACCGCTGGCAAATGGCGACGGCCGGGGTTCGGAACCTCGACAAGGGTATCGCCGAGATGGCGTTCAAACAGGGGCTCCCGCCAGGAAAATTTTCCTACGCCGTACGGTGGAACTCCCGCAGGGATATGACGAGCTAATGGCGATGACCATCAGGCACGCTCAGGCCAATCATGAAACGTATGGGCAACACCTGCTGAAGAGAAGGCGGGAAGAGCATCCCCCGGCCGGCCAAGAAAACAAGGTCAGCCAGCGGAGCGAGAACCGGGGCGCCCAACCAAGCAGACCCGGCAGAAATTGGGGAAACCAACAGCAGCAGAAGACCTATCATGACAAACCCCGGGGCGAGCACAAGCCGGCGCAGTACCGGCAAGAACGCCCCCTGGCGATCATGCCAGCAGAACCTCAAGAGGTCTTCACCACTCTATCCTCTTCATACGAGGACATCTTGCACGAAAACGGGAACATCATCCCCCCACCGCCGAGGAGCAAGTACCCAAAGGGGAAACTTACCCAAGCGCGAACGGGCAAGTACTGCTCCTATCACGATGAAGCTACCCATCGGAAGAACAGTTGCTTCGCACTCAAGACAGCGGTGGAGGGTTTGATTAGCAACGGTCAGCTTCAGCGGTATATAGGGGAAAGGAGAGCAGATCCCGACCGGGAGCAGGGCCAGGGCTGGTAAGCACGCCCTGACCGGTGAAGAGTTAGGTGCTAGAACTTCCAGGCAGTTAGTTTGGCATATCAACGATTCACCAACGCAACATTATAAGATGTATGCCAACTATTTTAAGAGAAATCCAAGGAATTCCACCGGTGCAAAAATATATATCCAAAAGGCATAACACAAAAAACCATTCCAGCGGATTTACAAAAGAGAGCAAAACAAAAATCTTCAAGGAGCCGCGCCTCCCCCCTCGGCGGGCATCCCACCAGTTTCTCCAGATGGAGCCACCGCATACTCTCCAACAAGTGCAGATGGTTGAGGCCCGCCTTCCTCTTCCGGCTGCTCCTCTTCTGCCGGCTGCTCATGGGTATCATCATCGGCCCCCGCCTTCGGCATTCGAGAGGTATCCAGGTACCCCTTCTCTTCCCACTCCACGTAGGCGTCGGCGATACCCGACTCCCTAGCCTTCTCCAGGAGCTTAAGAAACTGATCACTATCGTGATATTTGAGGACAACCCACTGGAAAAGCTCTGGGTCATCTTCTCCAGCAGCAGCGGCAGCGGCGGCACGTACAGCGGTAGCTCCCAGCTGGAGCTCATCCACTCTCTTCTCCAGCTCGGCCCTCTCCTCCTCAGCCCGCTCCTTCTCCTCCTCGAGGCTCCGGACCTGCTCTTCTAGCCTGGCCACCTATTTCTTGGCCCTCTCCTCCAGTCTGGCCTTCTCCAGCTCAAGCCTGAACTTCTCAACTTCCAGGCGCTCACGGGCTCCTGTCAGAGCGGCCACCTGCCTCTTCACCTTCGGCAGCTCCTCACTCGGCTCCGGCTGGTACAGATTGTACAGTAGCTGTAAAACAACAGGAAGCCAATTAAGCAAACAGCAAAAGTAACGAGACCCGGCAGAAGTTATGAGCGGCGCCATGGCACCAAGCAATTCTTACCCGGAGGACCGACTCTTTGCTCCTATGGCGGTTCTCCCCCGTCAAGGCTCCAGCGACCCCAGGCCTATCCAGACCAAGGCCAGCCACATATGCCGCCAGCTTCCGGACGAAGGGACTCTCCAGACCTCCCCTCTGTTCCTCCGCAGGAGCGGGGCTACTCTGCTGACCGGCAGAGCTTGAGGCAGCAGCGGCCTTGTCCCCAGCGGAACTCGTCGCACCGCTGACCACCTTGAGCCGTTTCGCCAAGTTCTCACCAGACGACCGGCCGGACAGCGTCACCAGCGCGGAGGGAAGGACGTCCATGATCCTCCGCCTCTTCTCACCCAGGCCGTCCGGTGAAGAAGATTGTGCGCCTGACCGGGTGACCCTAGTGACGAGCGGGACCGATCCCGGTCGGTGCGGAATCCTGTTCGTCCCACCAGGAACCCTTGGCGGCCCCCCAGTGGTCTTGCCCTTTCCGAGTCCCGCCTTGGGCGTAGCGGGGTGACTCTTCACACGCCTCAGGATATAGGCGTCGTCCTCAACATCCAAGGCCCTCACCTCGGCATGAACGGTCAGCCAACCGGACTCCTCATCCACCGAGGTCCGTGAAACGGCCTCCCCTTTCTCCTTCAGCTTCGAGACAAGGTCTTCACCGTCCATGGATATTGTATTACCGGGCTTGACGACCGTCCGGGAAGATGCACCTGCAGAACAAGCAAAGGGTTAGTATCAACTCGGTCAGCATAAATGCCACCGCTAAAACCCTGCTACGCACCGGGATCTCACCCGAGACAGCAGTACTCCAACACCTCCCGCCGTATGAAGTTATAGGAGCATCGCTCAAGATCGTCCCAGCACCCGAGTATCGTCATAATCTTCTCCCGCTCCAACTCGGACAGCACGAACGATTGGTCGCCAAGGGGCTGGAAGGCACCAGGAACCCGGTACATCTTGCTCCTTTTCTGCCACTTCCCACCCGCCTTCACCACCTTTTTCCTCCAGCTATTGTCCACCCAGGAAGGCAGATGAGTGATGATAGGCTGGAAGTGTCGGGCGCTAAAGGTCAGACAACCCCGGCACCCTTTCTTCTTCGAGAAGGACACTATGTACAGCGCCCGGAACTCGTTCACCGTTGGCATGCTCATCCCGGACAGCTCGTACAGGCAACCGAGGCTCAGCAGCTGCCTCCACTAGTTCCCGGAAAGCTGCGCGGGAGACACTTGCAGAGCGCTAAGCGTATACTGCACTAAGTCCGGCAGCGGGAGGGAGAACCCGTGGCAAAATTGGTCTCCGTGAACAGCAACCCAACCCGCCTCCGGGTTACAGGCCGATTCTCCGGGATTCAGCGGCCGTAGTGCCACCTCATCGGGGATATTTCACGTCTCTCGGAAAGCGGCAATCTCTACAGGGCTCATAGTACCCTCCGGTTCATCGCACACCACAGCCTCTTTCCCACTCCCGATAGTGTAGCTCACGGGCGGAGTGCCAGGAAAGCGCACCCCGTGAGGGATGCCCTCAGATCCCGAAGACCCGGAAGACGAGACCCCGCCCCGGGAGCGGTCAGCGGCTTCGGACTCCGGGGATTCCGAACTGAGTCAATCCTCCAATCTCTCCTCATCGTCCACCACGGGACGCCTGTCGGCCGATTCGGAAGCCCCATCAGACTCGCAGAAGCCATTTAACCTAAGGGGAAGAAAACAAAACCCTACCGCTGGTCAGCAATAAGCCAGAACAGCGCCCACTGCGGCTGCTCCCCAAGTTTGCCGCAGACGCCCCGCTCAAAACGACTCACAGTCGGCGACAGAGCACCCCCCCCCCCCCCCCCCCCGGCGCAAAAGACCAACCAAAAAGAAAAGCACAAAGCAAAGAAAGCAAGACTTACCGATTACTATGCACAACCGAGGAAAGTCCGTCCTACGAAAACACCGAGCAATGGTAGGCAAAGACCCAGAACGCTTGGGGCACGGATATCGCGAGGCACCTCCACAGAACTTTCGCTGGATTCCTCTTCAACCTTCTCTTCTTCTCTCTGGGCCAAGAGCAAAAACAGAAATAATGAAGACAATGGAGGCCTTTTTATAGATGGGTCCAATGCCCTAGGCACTCCTGTAATCCCCCCAAAATACTTAATCGGGGCAAGTCAAGCGCCTGCGAATCCAGGCCCTCCATCTCAGATCGCTCCCTACTGACACGTGTCCCAGCATCGATAACCTTCCCATACCATCATAACTGATTAGACTGATGGGCTTCCTCCTTAAATGCATGTCAGCCACTTGTCCCGCCTACAAGCGGCAGTTAGGGAGATAGGGGCAGGAACCGAGGCGTCCAGCCCCCCCGGCCCACTTCCCCAAGAGCCAAGGCTCATCACCGGTTAGGTATCATTGAACCGGCTCCACGGCATCTCACCGGTTATGTATCATTCAACTGGCTCCATGGCATCTCACCGGTTATGTATCATTCAACCGGCTCCACGGCATCTCACCGGTTAGGTATCATTCATCCGGCTCCATGGCATCTCACCGGTTATGTATCATTCAACCGGCTCCACGGCATCTCACCGGTTAGGTATCATTCAACCGGCTCCACGGCATCACGGTATCTCACCGGTTAGGTATCATTCAACCGGCTCCACGGCGTCTCACCGGTTATGTATCATTCAACCGGCTCCATGGCGTCTCACCGGTTAGGTATCATTCAACCGGCTCCATGGCGTCTCACCGGTTAGGTATCATTCAACCGGCTCCACGGCATCTCACCGGTTATGTATCATTCAACCGGCTCCACGGCATCTCACCGGTTAGGTATCATTCAACCGGCTCCATGGCATCTCACCGGTTATGTATCATTCAACTGGCTCCACGGCATCTCACCGGTTAGGTATCATTCAACCGGCTCCACGGCATCTCACCGGTTATGTATCATTCAACCGGCTCCATGGCATCTCACCAGTTATGTATCATTCAACCGGCTCCATGACATCTCACCGGTTAGGTATCATTCAACCGGCTCCATGGCATCTCGTCTCACCGGTTATGTATCATTCAACCGGCTCCATGACATTTCACCGGTTATGTGACATTCAACCAGCATGAGCTTTATAAACCCAGGAGAGTTTGCATCTAACACATGCAAACTTTTCCAGCAGGATAAAAACCCTGCATCATACTGAACTGTGATCAATATGGGGATCTAAGGCGAGACTTGTCATCTCAACGCCACCCCACCGGGCAGATTGTTTCTCTAACGCAGAACAAATCCCCCCGCAGGCACGTTACCCCACGCTTATTCTAACACAAGCTGGACCGAGCCACCGGGCTACTCCTGGCCTACCCCACCGTTGGCAGCAATTTTTACCTTGGGAAACTTGGGGGACTCGTCCCATGCACTCATCCCATGCACTCGTCCGGGTTTCACCCCGCTCCATATCTATTGCATGGCGGATCTCAACGCCACATCATCAACCCATGCACTCGTCCGGGTTTCACCCCACTCCATATTTATTCCATGGCGGATTTCAACGCCGCATTGTCCTCCCATGCACTTGTCCGGGTTTCACCCCGTTCCATATATACTCATGGCACGACAACACTTGAGCACAATATCATCAGTATTGCAAGCATACTCATAACTGTCACACGTCATCATTAATAGGTACTCACATCACCACGCCTTCTCTACCCGAACGCCCGGTCACGCCCAATCTTCAATACGGACTTGGGGGACTGGGCACCGTTGGGTTGGTAACCCTGCGGGTCTGCGGGACAGGAGCAAGACATATTAAGTCCCCATTCAAGTTGCACTTGACCGGGAACTTGGGGGATTTATTGACAGTAGCCACAGAGGGGCTACACAGGCCCACAGACCCGCAGCCAGCATGCCCGGGGCCGAACTGAGGGCCGGAGCAGGATCACCAGCACCCGGACCCGAGGCCCAGCAGTCTACCTTGTGACCAGGGGCCCGGGAGTCGGGGGCGCCAGCCTGCCGAACAGGCCACCAGAGCTGCCCTTTTGTGTGCGAACAGAAAGAAGCCAGTCCCACATCGAAGAGTGAGACCAGACCTCACGCCCGACCACCTATATAAGGGCCTCAACTACCCTCTTTAATAGGTAACTGATCTCTCCAACTGCTTATCATACGTGCTTAAGTTATCTATTCATCCCAACTGTACTAACTTAGGCATCGGAGAGGAGAAGACCGGCCCGCCCGGTATTCCTCTTAGTGAGCAGGTTTGCAGGAGGAGATCACATCTTGATTCACCTGTCTCTACCAGGCCTACGGGTTTGTACAGAAACAAGTAGTATAAGACAAGTAGGGATCGTTCTATCCGGGAAAATCAAGGGCATTTAATCACATGAAGTATCACATAATAATATGGGGGGTTTTGATTTTAACTAATAACCTACTGAATTTTACGAAAATAAATATAAATTAATATATACATATGATCAACATCTCTCACACATAACACTACACACAAAACTCACATAACATGTAACAAAATCAAACAAGGAATTTACGGCAGCAATAAAACAATAAATCAAGATTCAATGCGGTTCCAATTTTAATTAGAGTCCTTGGCGGCTCATCTAATCGTTAAGACTTCTCAAGTATTTAGAATTATCTTGGCAATTAATCCTAAACATATGTAATTCGGTTTAAGAACACTTGGTGTAGAAAGTAAACACGGAGAACACATAAGCACAATAAGCCAAATTGGAGACATGCAACAAGTATGGCGTCACCTCACCTTGCTTTAACATGTATATTTTCAGAATTACTCTAGCCCTTAGAACCAACATGAGATAAATCAACTTTGCGCATAATTAACCTCATGTTGTATTCAGCATATGAAGTTATCACCTAAGGAGAAGCCATGGCCTAGGCATGCCTTAAGTGCATCAGTTTTGTGCATACGAATTCAGAAAATAAACCAAAATAAATCAAGAACAAAATCGAAACATGTTGTCCATACAAACTCTGATTAAAATCGCAACATATTATGAACAAGAATCAGAAATTAAACAACCATATAATAAATTCGGAAGTCTAAATTCAAATTAATAAAACCAAATAAACGATCACAAATTCTTACAATCTTCATAGAAAAAGTATTGTATTTATACAGAAAAATGAAAGCTATGATAGAAGAGTGAATCACACTTTGATAAATTTTCAAGAAAGCTTCGGCAAAGATGTGGATTCGGTGGAGATGGATGAACGAATTAGGGTTGTGGTGGAAGGGATTTGGCTTGTATTTTGCTTTGGATATGTGGAGCTATTTCGGTAGAATTTTAGCTTGTGAAAGTATGAGAGAAGATATCATTTTTCTGTGTCAAAACCGTGCTTTATCGGCAAAGCTACAAGGATTCGGCAGCAACTAGGGTTTACAAAACCTAGTTTTTCTCAAACTTATCATGCGGGCAGATTTGACCTTCGTGTGAAGATTCCGGAATATCTCCCTCTAGAAAATATCTATTGAGGTGATTTTAATTGATTTGGAAACTAGACTCCCGTATCCATATGTGACTCGCCATTTGGTTCAAAGTGAGCTGTTCTGGAGAGTCCGTGGAAGTTGGATGACGTACACAGGAATTATGCTGAATTTAATCAGGGTTTCTTGCGATTTTTCTTCCTCTTTTTCTGAATTATCTCTTCCTTTTCTCTTGAATTTGTTGTTGAATTTTCCTTGGATAATTACTAAATATCCTTGCAATATCTCTTCCATTTATCATTGATTTAATTCAGCCTCTCTTCTTGTCCTAGTTGCATTGAAACTCTTCTCTTGCATTCGGCAATAGGTAATAATTTCTGCCCGATTTCTCTCCTATTTTCTCCAACGAATTTTTCTCATTTAATTCCTGAAAATAAGAGAGAAGAAATATTAAAAAGACAAGATAAAAATGTAGGAGAATTTTTAAGAGTATGATTCCTGATTCTGTCAGGATTTCCTGGTTCAACAAGGAGTTTTACTTTGATTGAAACTCTTAGATCTTTCGACGTTTTCAGAAACGTCGAGACATTGTAGACTCCTAAACCGATTAAGACTCTTACTTGCATAAGGAATCCTTCTTTGAATCAAACTCTTGACTTATGAATCCTAGTTCAACTCAAACTCTTCATAAATTCAGCATTTTTCGTCGTTTAAGCTCATTTCACAAACCGACTCTACCAAAGACTCCAGACTCCACTAAACAACTCAATATTACAACAATAAGGGTTAAGCATTGCATAAATGGATGTAAACACATATTAAGAACGTCGCATATAATGCTCCTATCATTTCATTTTCTTCTTAAATTATTTCCTGGGAAATTGCATTCTCGTTGGATTGGTCCTTATATTGTTACTAATGTGTTTGCTCATGGTGTCATTGAAATTCAAAGTATTGAAACAGGAAAAACGTTTAAGGTGAATGGGCATAGACTCAAACCTTACTACGAGCCTTATGAGGTGATTTACATTAAGGACAATGTAATTTTCTAAGTGTGGGGTAGGGAATACATGTTACACATGTTTTTGTTTGTTTTGTTTGAGTCTTTGAGTCATAAAAAGAAAAGAAAAATATAAAATAGAAAAAATCAGAAAATTTAAAAATTTTCGTTTCTTTTTTGTTTAAGATTGAGTCTTAGGTCGCCCCTAAAGTCTATGATGTTTATATCTTTGAATGCATAGATGCTTGTTTTGCATGATCATAAGAATAAATTGTGAGTTTCATGGATAATGTGATTGGTATGAACATATGAGATTTTGATTGATATATGATAAAACGTGCATGTTTGAGTTAATTTGTTTCCATAATATCTTATGTGAGCTTTTGTGCCAAAATACTTTCTTCTTGTGCGATAAATATAATAAAAAATGGCAGAATTTATCAAAACTTCATCATTATTTGAATATTCAATGACTATGTGTCATAGTTTTTAATGAACTCTAGAATGCTAGAACTTGCTCTTGATGATTTTTGAGATTATTATTCATGACTATGCCTTGATTTCGAAAGTGATTGAAAAGATCTTACTAGGATTACCACCAAAGCCAAAGAAAGCATGTGCATAATTTGTGCCCGTCGTGGGACTCCTTAGTTTTAACCCATTTGCGCTTGTATTGAGCCTTTCTTTCAATACCTAATACACATTCCATTTGCTTAGAATAGTTATATATTTACCCTTGTTCTCAAGACTTGGTGAAACTTTATTTCGATGTGGAATTGTGATTTGGAGTAGTGTTGTGAAACAAGTATGGGGTGAACTTAGCAAGAAATTATATGCTTGTATCTATGCCGTGCCTAAAAAGATAAAAGAAAGAAAAATAATTGTTTCGGACAGAAAATAAAGAAAAGAGAAATCGATCCGAATTGAAACAAAAGAAGAAGGGCACTGTTTTAGAATTGAAAAAAAAATTGCTAAGTTATTGTGAAATGAGAGTTTGTTTGCAATTTGAAGGTCTTACATTGTTATACTTGACATTTGTCCATTTTCACTATGTTTTGGGGAAGAAAAGAATGAAGAATGGGTCCAACAAGATGATATTTGGCCCATGGAGTGAAGTCATAAGGAGAATTGAGTTTTGCTAAGTCTTGGTGACATTTTTATCACCACATTCCTAAATTCAAATACCTTATACTAAGCCCCATACTTTTCCTTTAAAGATCTTTTTCATGATTCTTAAAATAGGTGAACTTTGATATGTGGAGATTATCTGAAGAGTTAATCTTATGGTTTTGGTTCATTTGTGCATATAGTTGTTATATGAAGTTTATCCATAAAACATTATTCACAAAGTGCTTTTATTTTGATGAAATATGCAAGCTATTTGTTGCCTTACAATCTGTTCTCTTGCATATACTTTGAGTGAATATTGCCATATCATAAGTGAAAAGAAGAGAGTATGCCTAGTGAGGAGGATTGAATTAACTTGACATGTTGACATGCTTATTTTCTCACTTCTTACCTATTCATGCCATGAAACATGTCTATGATGCATTATTGTGCTTACACTTGAATGCTTAAACTTGAAAGCTATGTGTTTAAAAGATCCTGAGACATTCATTTAGGGGCAATTGTAATAGAGTCTTTTGTTTTGTTTTGCTAAGGGACTAGCAAAATCTAAGTGTGGGGTAGTTGATAGGAGCATAATATGCAACGTTCTTAATATGTTTTACCCCCATTTATGTAATGTTTAACCCTTGTTGTTGTATTATAGAGTCATCGAGTCGAGTCATGAGTCTTTGGCAGAGTTGGTTGTGAAAAGAGCTTAAAACGTGAAAAAAAACAAAAACAAAAAAATCTTGAAGAATCCTAATTGAATTAGGAATCATAATCAAACTAGGAGTCTAAAATGTTTCGACGTTTCTAAAACGATGAAGTTGCAAAGAGTTTGATTGAAATTAGGAAACCTTATTCGACTAGGAAACTAAGTTGAATGAGGAGTCCTAATGAAAGAAGGAATCTTTATTGAATCAGGACTTGTTCGTAGAATAGATTGTGCTACACTTTATTTTCTCTTATTAATTTCTTTCTCTTATTTTCAGGAATTAAAGAGGAGATAATTGAAAGAAAGCTCGGCAATTATTCAAGGAATGAATCGGATTTAAATGAAATCCATGCCGTGTACATGATTTCAGAAAATTCTTGAGGAAAAATGCAAGTGTGCCGAGCACATGAACAAGTCTTGCGAATCAAGAAACAAGGAGCATGCCAAACATGTGCATGAGGGAGTCTTGCACAACAAGACAAATCAAGAAGCACGGCAAAGAAAGGAAGCCGAATTAAAGAAGAAGATTGTTGCCAAATTACACAAGGAATTCCAAGCCGGATGTGGACTCAATTCCACACCAAGTTCAAAGAGGGAATTGCCGAATTTAATAAAAGATTAAAGGAAGAATTATTTGAATATTAATTCAGCAATTATCAAGAGGATTTCGGTAACAAAGAAAGGAAAAGAAGAGTCTTTCCTTGTAAGAAAAGTAAAGAGAGTTCAGCAACAACTCTTTGTGCCGAACCCTATCACCTTTGCCGAAACCCTAGTATCCCTTGCCTCTATATATAGGGTACGGCTGCTCCTAGAAAATCATCTTTTCTCTTATACTTTCACAAGCCTAAACTCTGCCGAATTACCACCACAAATACCAAATAAAATACAGCGGAATCTCTTCACCACCACCATATCAAAATCGCATCTTCATCACCACCGAATCCACCTTTGCCGAACTCCATTCAAGGTTTCTACAAAGTGTGATCCAGTCTTCTCTCATGGCTTTATATTTTCTTTGTAATTAAATTTATGGAGCTATAATCCAAGCACAAAGTACCTGCAAAACAACTTCATACACATAATACCCTTCTTGTGTCAATTGTAGTTAGGACAAGTAGGGATCGTTCTATCCGGGAAAATTAAGGGCTTTCAATCACATAAAGTATTGCAGATTAAAGGGGGTTTGATGTTTTTATCTAAATAACCTACTGATTTTTACACAAATTATAAAGAAAAATAAAACCTAAATTAATATATACAATTGATCAACATCTTCCACAAAGAACACAAAACACAAAAATCTCTAAACATGTAACAAAATAAAATAAAGGAATAGGGGCAGCAAGTTCAAACTGAATTTTAGCTCCTATTTAGTTCAAAAATTGATGGAACTATTATCCAAGCACAAAGTACCTGCAAAACAACTTCATACACATAATACCCTTCTTGTGTCAATTGTAGTTAGGACAAGTAGGGATCGTTCTATCCGGAGAAATTAAGGGCTTTCAATCACATAAAGTATTGCAGATTAAAGGGGGGTTTGGAGTGTTTAACTAAATAACCTACTGATTTTTACGTAAATTAAATCCTAAATTACTATATACTGTTGATCAACATCTTCCACAAAGAGCACATAACACAAAACTCTCTAAACATGTAACAATATAAAATAAAGGAATAGGGGCAGCATGTTCAAACTGAATTTTAGATCCTATTTAGTTCAAAAATTGATGGAACTATTATCCAAGTACAAAGTACCTGCAAAACAACTTCACACATATAATACCCTTCTTGTGTCAATTGTAGTTAGGACAAGTAGGGATCGTTCTATCCGGGGAAATTAAGGGCTTTCAATCACATAAAGTATTGCAGATTAAAGGGGGGTTTGGAGTGTTTAACTAAATAACCTACTGATTTTTACTTAAATTAAATCCTAAATTACTATATACTGTTGATCAACATCTTCCACAAAGAGCACATAACACAAAACTCTCTAAACATGTAACAAAATAAAATAAAGGAATAGGGGCAGCAAGTTCAAACTGAATTTTAGATCCTATTTAGTTCAAAAATTGATGGAACTATTATCCAAGTACAAAGTACCTGCAAACAACTTCATACATATAATACCCTTCTTGTGTCAATTGTAGTTAGGACAAGTAGGGATCGTTCTATCTGGGGAAATTAAGGGCTTTCAATCACATAAAGTATTGCAGATTAAAGGGGGGTTTGGAGTGTTTAACTAAATAACCTACTGATTTTTACGTAAATTAAATCCTAAATTACTATATACTATTGATCAACATCTTCCACAAAGAGCACATAACACAAAACTCTCTAAACATGTAACAAAATAAAATAAAGGAATAGGGGCAGCAAGTTCAAACTGAATTTTAGATCCTATTTAGTTCCAATTTAATTAGAGCCTTCGCGGTTCATCTAATTAGCAAAACTCCTTAATTATTTAGAACTAGCTTCGCGCATAATCCCAAACATAGTATTAAATAGTTTAAAGACACTTCGCGTAGAAATTAAACCATGAAACACATAAGCACAATGAGTCGAATTGGAGACATATTAGCAAGTATGGCGTCACCTCATCTCACATCGATATGTAAATTTTCAGAATTACTCTAGCCCTTAGAACCAATACAAGGTGAATCAACTTTATGTTTATAATCCACCTCATATTGCATTCGGCAAGTGAAACCAATACACAAGGCACAACCATGATCAAGGCTGCCCTCATGCATCAATTTATATGCATATGAATTCAGAAAATAAACCAAACTTAACAAAAAATTCATGCAAATACCTACTGCCCATAAAACCTAAATTCAAGTTATCACATATATAGATCATAAATTAATCCAAGAGAAAACCAAATCACATAACAGAAATTCGGAAATCCAAAGAATAATTCATAAAACTGAAATTACAACCACGAATCCATACAAATTTCATAGATAAAATATTGTATTGATACAAAAGAATAAAAGCCATAAGAAAAGATAAAATCACACTTTGAGAAACCTTGAGTAGAGAATCGGCAAAGAGGATTAGTGGTGATGGACGGACTGATTTTTTGGAAGAGTGGTGGAGATGGAATTGGCTTAGTTCTTTGTGGGGATTTTGTGGTGGAATTTCAGCAGAGGTTTGGCAGTTTAAAGTGAGGAAGAGAAGATGATTTTTCTGAAATTATGGGGTGGTATTTATAAGGAAACAAGGGAACATTAGGGTTCGGCAATTCCCTTCAACAAAAACTGAATTCTTCCCTCTCTAGGGTTCGGCAAGTCTCCCCTTTCTTCTCTAAAATTTGTTGCCGAAAATCCTTGGTCAAAGGTTGAATACTTGCTTCAATTATCATTAACTTAATTCAGCAAAATATCTTGAACCAAGCATCAAATTCAGTCCACATGCAGCCCTTGTCTTTCTCTTTTGCTTTGCCGAAAATTCCAAAGATAATGGCTGAAAAATTCTTCTAATTATCTCTTGATTTAATCTTGAATTAATCAGCAACAATATCATGAACCTTGGCACAATTTCATGTCCACATTCGGTCTTTGTTCAACCTTGATTCTCTCCCTCTTTGGCCGGCCATGAAGAGTTCCAAACAAACTCTTCCTCTTGAAAACTCACGACACACAAGCTAGGGAATGCTCTTCAACCATTGCCGAATTATCTCCACAAAATCTCCATGATTTTCGCCAAATAAAATCAGCAATCTCCCACGAAAGTTACCATGGTAAATCGGCAAAAGCTCCCCATGCATATTAGAATTTATCTCCTCTGTTGACAGTAGCCGCAGAGAGGCTACAACATGCCCACAGACCCGCAGCAAGTGCACCAGGGCCCGGCCCAAGGCTCGGGACCGGATCACCAGCACCCGGCCTCGGGGCCCAGCACTCTATCCTGCCTCCAGGGACCCTGGGGCCGGGGGCGCCAGCCTGCCGAAGAGGGCACCAGAAGGTACAAACAGAAGGGAGCCAGTCCCACATCGAAGGGTGAGGCCAGCCCTCACCCCCAACCACCTATATAAGGGCCCCAACTACCCTCTTTATTAGGTAACTTATCTCTCTCTCTCTGCTTACATACGTGCCTTGGTTATATATATTCCAACTATACTAACTTAGGCATCGGAGAGGAGAAGACCGGCCCGACCGGTATTCCCCTTAGTGAGCAGGATTGCAGGAGATCAAGTTGGATTCATCAAGTATCTACTAGGCCCCGGGTTTAGGCAGAAACAATTGGCGCTGTCTGTGGGAATCTTGAACGAAAAGCCGTGTAAGCAACACCATTGGGAAAGAATTCGGAAATGAGTCGAGAGAAAGGTATCGCCGAGGAGGGACGTCTTGCAGTAGTGCAGACGCTCACCTCCACCCCAGCCGTCACGCGGGAGCCGCGCGGCGACCGGGGCAACGGTCAGGATGGAGGGAGCTGTGGGGGACCATCCGGCATGCCGGATCCCCACCGCGACAGCTCGCGCGGGAAAGGCCCGGCAGAGGAGGAAGACAGTCCAGAGTGACGGGGCTTCTCCTTGACGTTCTCAGATGATCCAAGCGACCGATCTGAGAGCCCGGACCGGGACCCTACGTACAGCCCCGGCCATAGCGGTATGGCGGGAGAGCTACGGGCAATGGCCGCAGAGGTCAGTCGTCTAAGAGAGGAGAGCGACAGGGACAGAGCCAAGTCCAACGCCCGATACGAAGAGATGGAGGCGGTGAATACTGCCCTAGTGGCCGCCCTGGAGAGGGGACAGCAGCGTAGTAACGCCATGGCCGAGGCGCAGGCGACACTCCCACCGATCCAACCTCAACACATCGAAGCAGGGCAATCTTCGGGCGGTCGGCCCGGGGACCCCGTGCGCGAAAAGTCGCCAGCCGGGGCAGGCCCGCCGAAGAGCACGACAACCTACCACCAGCCCGGCGCTTCGTCAGTGGATGAAGTTGGGACTCCGACCGCACGAGCGCTGCAAATGCTAGCCAACACCGTGTCGGACCTAAAGGCCCAAATGGAGGCCAACGAGAGAAGAGCTGCGCGGCCGATGGAGGGCGCCCGATTTAATGAGCGCATGGGCCCTTTCTCGCACCGGGTCATAGAGTCGGGAAGATCTGGCAACCAGAAGTCCCTCAAGCTCACCTACTCAGGATCCGGCTGCCCATACCAGCATCTGGACAGTTTCCGGTCTGCTGCAACATCTTCCAGGAGACTTTGTCTGGAGAAGCGCTCAGCTGGTTCTACGAGCTTCCAGCAAACTCGATCGAGGCGTTCGAGCAGTTAGCCGACCGGTTCGTAGGCCGCTTCATTCTCCGAGTCGAGGGAGCTCGGACGTCGACCATCCTCTTCAACTACATACAAGCCCCCGGAGAGGAGCTGAGAACCTTTGTCAACCGCTGGCAGACGGCCACAGCCGGGGTTCGGAACCTGGACAAAGGCATCGCCGAGATGGCGTTCAAGCAAGGGCTCCGAGCGGGCAAGTTTTCCTACGCCGTCCGGGTAGAGCTCCCGCAGGGGTATGATGTGAGCCTAAGCTCGCATGCAATAATAAACCCTGCAATCGTTAGTAGTATAGACATAAGTAGGGATCGTTCTAGGCCGGGGATTAAGGGTACCTGAGATATGAAATTGTTAGACAAATATATACATATATACACACATAAACGTCACATATGGGGGATGGTATGAATCGGCAGCTAGGCTGCCCTAAACTAGGTTCGGCACAAAATTTGAAAGAAAAGAAACAAGAAACAAAAAGGTCCTAGGTTCGGCAGCAATAGGCTGCCTCTAAATCATGTATAAAAACAGAAATTTAAAATCCTAAATTACTATATACAAGTTTGATCATCATCTCTCACGCATCACATAGCACAAAACACACAATTCACACACAAGCATTCATGCAAGACTCGGCAATTTAGTTCAAGTTTCATAGACTCTATTCAATTCCAATTTCAATTAGAGCCTCAACGGTCATCTAATCACTAGACTCTCTCTTAAATATTTTAGAAAACACTCAACGTCGAATCCTAAAGTTATACTAGTCATGTTTGAAAACACTCAACGTCGAAGACAAACACAAAGAGTAATTACGCACAAGAGTCTATAAATTGGAGACATATCTTTAGGTATGGCGTACTCATCCTATCAACATGCAAGTTCATGAATTAAGTAACCTTGATTTTAACAACCTAGAATTCAGTTCGATCGTTGCCTAACTCAATCCCAAATTATTAAGTTAAATGAAATCGCAATCTACATAAGTACTAAGGCCCTAGCATCATGTAAACATTGATTTTTATGCACAAATTCAAGAACTAATCGAATAAAAACTAACAAATACAAGAACATGTTACTGCCCTAATCTAACATACGAATTCAAGCATGCAATTGTTTGCAAAATTCATCACATAAATTCCAACAGAAATCGCAATTCATGTTCATCATACAACACCAAACGAAAACAAAGTATTTTTATAACAACAAATGTGACTAAACCAAAAATCAAAATACAAGTCATATGGATGGATCACACTTTAGAAACCTTGGAGAGCTTTGTCTTGGTGTGGTGAAAGAGGCTCGGCAGTGGCTAAGGCAGGGGATGGAATCGGTGGTGAATGGTGGAATCGGTGGACTTGTGTTTTAGGGTTTCGGTATAGAACTTTGGTAGAACTTTTGGTAGAGTTTCGGCTAGTGTTTTGCAAGAGATGAGATGATGTTTTTCTGTGTAAAAGATGGCTTTTATAGAGGAGAGGGGTGCCGGCTGCCCTAGATGCTCAAGGAAGTCAGAAAACCAAGTGGATTAAGGAATTGAAACCTTCCTTTTCAAAGTCTAATTAGGTTTTCTTTTTCTGATTTTTCTTCAAGGCTTGGGCTTCACATCTTCATGGACTTCTTGCATAGCGTTTGGACTTCAATTGATAGGTCTTGATCCACCAAAAATGCTTCAATTGCCGGCAGCAACATCAAGCACACAATCTGCCTCTATTCGGCAGCTTCTCCTAGTGTGACTAGGAGAACTTCTTTCTTCAATTTTTCTTCAATGCCATGGCCTAGTGTCTTCCTCTTCCCTTCATAAAGCTTGAACCATCTTCAAAAATGCATTTGTGCACCATTTGGTCCATTAAAAACAGAAAACACAAAAAGGGGGCAGTAGGTTCCTGGAATCGGCAGATTTGACCTTGTTGCAGTAATTCCGGCATATCTCCATCCGTGGAGCTCCGATTGATGCGATTCCAAGTCTCAGATAAACTAGACACATATGGCCATCTCCCCATAAAAGGGCTCGATCAAATTCCTTGTGAGTCGTCGGGAATGATTTTTCGAAGTTGGAACAAAGTCCCAGGAAATTCCTGGAAGTCCCTGGATTGATTTGCTCGAACTGCTGTTTTGCAGCCATCTTTTGGGTGACTTCCCGAACTCCAATTGATCTGAAATTTTAACACAACATTTCTCAGTATATGAATAATAAGCACACCAAATTTCATTAAATTCGAACAAGGATAGATCGCATTTTTACTCATCTCAAAATCACGAAAAAGACATATTTTGCACTATTTTCCAGATTTCTCACACTTAGTCATTTTTTGGATTCTTAAGCACATTTGATAAAAACTCTACCAAAATGACACTAAACTAAATTATGACTCTATCTTAGACAAATAAGGGTTAAACGAAGCATAAACGAGGGCAAATACATATAATAACGTCGCACATTGTGCTCCTATCAACTAACCCAGACTTATCCTTTGCTAGTCCCTTAGCAAACTAAATTAAACTAGACTCTAAACAAACTATTGCCCCTAACAATTTGTCTCAGGCTCGTATGTACACATAGCTTTCAAGTTAATGCATGAGAATGCTAAGCACGAAAATTCCGAGTTTCATGAACATGTGACATCAATATGAACATATAAGAACAAAAGGTAAGCATGTAAACATGTTAAAGCTAATTCAAATCACCTCACAAGGCATACTCTCTTCTTTTTCGCTCGAAGCATGGTCATTCACACATAAGTATATGCAAGCGAAAGATAATGAATTACAAAGAGTGACTTGCATAAATCGAAGAAATGAAAGCACTTTGTGAATTTTGATGGAAAAACCTCATATGATAACTATATACACCAATGAACCAAAACCATATGCTTACTCTTGAGATAATCTCCACAATCAATTTTAACCATCTTAAGAATCATGAAAAAAAGACCAACAAAAGGGTTGTAATGAGGTTAGGCTAAGAGGTATTCGATATTTGGATAAGTGAGGCTTAAAAACATCACCATGGCATTTGGCAAAGCTCAAATCTCCTTATATCTTCTCGCCGAAAGGGTCAAATTTCATCTTGTTGGACCCATACTTCATTCTTTTCTTCCCATAAAACATTACAACAATAATCTAGACAATAGCCATGCACAAAATTTTTTATTTTTCAAGCCTATGCCGTGCCCTCTTCTTTTCTTGCTCTCGGCTTCTTTTCTTTTCTTTTTAATCCGAGCAAAATTCTTTTCTTTCTTTCTCTTTTTAAGGTACGGCATACATACATTTTTCATATAATTTTATGGCTAAGTCTACCCCACACTTGTTCTTCTTCATCACACACGCGAAAACGCTTTCAAAAATCAAGCTTTGCCGACACACAAGGTAAAGGCATCACTATACTAAGCTCATGGAAAGTGTTTAAGGGTGATGAAAGAAAAGGCTCAACATAGGCTCAAAGGGGTTTACTAAGGTGTCCCACGACGGGCTCCAATAGGGCACATGCTTTATTTGGCTTTGGTGGTAAACCTAAAAGATCTTTATTCAATCATATTCAAAATCAAAGTATTTTATGATATAAACGTTTCGAAAATCAACAAGAGTAAGTTCTAGCATACTAGAGTTCATTAAAAACTATGACATATAGTCATCGAATATGCAAAGAATTATGAGGTTTCATGCTTCCTACGAATCTATCAAATTTTATCTTTTTATCGCTCGAGAAGAAAGCAATTTGGCTCATTAGCTCACACAGGTTATTATGGAAGTAAATTAGCTAAAACATGCATGCTTAATAATCAACACATCCTACATGCTCCTACCAATGCACATAATCCATGAAACTTACAATTTTAATTGTATGCACAACTATCATCTATGTATGCAAAGAGGAGAAAAACATCATTGACATATTAGGGGCATCCTAAGACTCGAAACAAACAAATTAAACACTCTATTTTTGTGGAACAATTTTCTGAATTTTTCTTGTCTAACTAAGCACACTAAAAGCAAAAACAAAACCGGAACATGCTATCCCACCCCACACTTAGAAAATTACATTGTCCTCAATGTAAGCACAAAACAATATCAATGAATTTCCTAAGCATGCAATAGTCTAACATATACCAACAAATCATCACAAATCAAAGAAAAAGAGAAGGGTTAAGAAATTTCAAACTCTCGGTGATGGCTCCTTCACTTTTCTTTGATCGAATTGGGTTGCCTCCCAAGTAGCGCTTTGTGTTTATAGTCCATAGCCTAGACTTTTCACCGTGTTTGGCATGTGTTCATCTCGCTCCAAAGCAGCTCAAATCGGCAAGAAGAAGGTTGATGAGAAGTGCATCGCATGTTGTATCCGATTCTATTGCACTCTGCCTGTCCGGCTGAATCGGCGTGTCCGGCTCGACAGCTTGCTTATCCGGCGTATCCAGCGGTTCAATATGGCTGTGCTGGTCTTCATGCGTCATATCTTCAATCCTGCCGGCAATGGCAGGTCCGGCAGGTGGTTCGGTTTCAGCAGGAGTGAGGTCCGGCCTCTCGGCTTCTTTGTCCGTGTCCGGCATTGTGGTGATGCTGCCGGCAATTGCAGGTCCGGCAGCAGCTTGGTTTGGTGGTGGCGTGGCTGCAGCAGATGATTGTGAAGGCAGCTCGGCAGCAGCTTGTGGGGAGTCTCCAAGAACAATTGTGTCCTCGAATGCATCAAAAGGTGCATGATAATGCTTGAGGCGATGGCCATTAACCTTGAAAGTCTTGTGGGTTTGCAAATCTTGAATTTCCACGGCTCCATGAGGGAACACACGAGCAATGACAAAAGGGCCAATCCAACGAGAGCGTAACTTTCCGGGAAAAAGTCTAAGGTGAGAGTGAAATAGAAGCACATGTTGTCCAACTTCAAACTTCTTACCACGGATCATCTTGTTATGGTAGGCACGTGTTTTCTCCTTGTAAATCCATGCGGCATCATAGGCTTCATTACGGATTTCTTCAAGTTCATTGAGTTGAAGCTTTCTATGAAGACCGGCATCATCAATGTTCATGTTGAAGG
Organism: Potentilla sterilis; assembly: GCA_963682095.1. Classification (NCBI taxonomy): domain Eukaryota; kingdom Viridiplantae; phylum Streptophyta; class Magnoliopsida; order Rosales; family Rosaceae; genus Potentilla; species Potentilla sterilis. Next base: position 23,461,647 of record OY821763.1, on the reverse strand, counting down.
CCTTTATTGCCCACCATGCCTTATGTTCTAGCTCAACCGGTAAGTGACATGCTTTACCATAAACCAACCGAAAAGGAGACATACCTATTGGTGTCTTGTATGCAGTCCTATATGCCCACAAAGCATCATCGAGTCGATCACTCCAATCCTTCCTTGAAGGTCCAACGGTTTTCTCAAGTATTTGCTTGATCTCTCGATTACTTACCTCGGCCATGCCACTTGTTTGGGGATGATAAGGTGTAGACACCTTATGTGTGACTCCATACTTCCTCAATAAGGCTTCAATGGTGCGGTTACAAAAATGGGATCCTCCATCGCTAATCAAGACTCTTGGAACTCCAAAACGTGAAAAGATGTTGGTCTTGAGAAACTTGGCTACCACCTTGGCATCATTGGTGCGTGTAGCCCTTGCTTCGATCCATTTTGACACATAATCAACCGCAAGCAATATGTAGAGAAAACCCTTACTTGAAGGAAATGGTCCCATGAAATCAATCCCCCAAAGATCAAAAATTTCCACCTCAATGATAGGCGTGAGCGGCATTTGGTCTCTAGCTCCAATGTTCCCCATTCTTTGGCATCTATCACATGCTTTGCAAAACATGAATGCATCCTTGAAAATCGTAGGCCAAAAGAAACCACAAGTGAGTACCTTCAAAGCCGTTTTCCTTGGTCCAAAATGCCCACCACAAGCTTCACTATGACAAAAAGCAAGGATAGAGCGATGCTCATTCTCCGGCACACATCTTCGAATAACTTGATCACCACATTGCTTCCATAAGTACGGATCATCCCACAAGAAGTGTCGAGCTTGCTTCCTTATTCTCTTTTGTTGGTGGCTCGGCAACTCTTTGGGAAATCGGTTTGTAGCAAGAAAATTTGCAATGTCGGCATACCAAGGCTCATGTACTTCAAGTCGAAAAAGTTGCTCATCCGGAAAGGTTTCACATAGGGGCAGCCGATCCTCTTCATGAACAAGGCGACTCAAATGATCGGCTACAACATTCTCTACTCCTTTCTTGTTTTTTATCTCAATATCGAACTCTTGAAGCAAAAGTATCCATCGAATAAGCCTCGGCTTTGCATCCTTCTTCGTCATAAGATATCTCAAAGCGGCATGATCACTATAAACAATAACTTTGGAATTCAAAAGATATGATCGAAACTTTTCCAAAGCAAAGATTACCGCTAAGAGTTCCTTCTCCGTTGTTGTGTAGTTGAGTTGAGCATCGTTGAGAGTCCTTGAAGCATAGTAAATGGCGCATGGCTTCTTCTCAATTTGTTGTCCAAGTACCGCTCCAAGTGCATAATCACTAGCATCACACATCAACTCAAATGACTCATCCCAATTTGGTGAAACTAAAACCGGCGCCGTACACAATAATTCCTTTAATCGGCAAAAGGCAATCTCACATGCCTCCGACCACTCAAACGTCACCTCCTTTTGTAACAAGTTGCTCAATGGCTTGGCAATTGAAGAGAAGTCCTTGATAAATCTTCGATAAAACCCCGCATGGCCAAGAAAACTTCTCACATCCTTCACACATCTAGGGCTCGGCAATGCTTGTATAAGCTCCACTTTTGCTTTGTCAACTTCTAAGCCTCTTGCCGAAATAATGTGCCCTAGAACAATACCTTGCGTGACCATGAAGTGACACTTCTCCCAATTAAGCACAAGATTTGTCTCTACACACCTCTCAAGTATCTTCTCCAAGTTCCCCAAACATGCATCGAAGGTGCTTCCATACACACTAAAATCATCCATAAACACTTCGATAATGTCTTCAATAAAATCCGAGAAGATAGCATACATACATCTTTGAAAAGTGCCGGGTGCGTTGCATAGTCCGAATGGCATCCGCCGATACGCAAACGTGCCAAATGGACAAGTAAAAGTGGTCTTCTCTTGATCATCCGGGTGTATCATGATTTGATTGTAGCCACTATAACCATCAAGAAAGCAATAGAAAGCATGGCCGGCTAACCTCTCTAGCATTTGATCCATAAACGGCAAAGGCATGTGATCCTTCCTTGTTGTAGCGTTGAGCTTCCTATAATCGATGCACATCCGATGACCGGTTACAAGTCTTTGTGGCACAAGCTCATTCTTCTCATTCTTGACAACCGTTATACCACTCTTCTTCGGCACTACTTGCACGGGAGATATCCACTTACTATCCAAAATTGGGTAGATCACCCCACAATCAAGCAACTTGATAATTTCTTCTTTCACAACTTTCATCATGGGAGGGTGAAGTCGACGTTGAGCTTCCTTAGTCGGCTTAGCTTCTTCTTCTAACGAGATGCGATGAACACAAGTAGTAGGGCTTATTCCCTTGATATCCGCTAAGGTCCAACCTATGGCGGTCTTGTACTTCTTAAGCACCCGTATCAAATCCACTTCTTGCTTCTCACTAAGCATTGAAGACACAATAACCGGTAGTGTATCTTCTTCTCCAAGATAAACATACTTCAAGTGACTAGGGAGTTCTTTAAGTTCTAACTTTGGGGCCTCTTCCACACTTGGTCGAAATTTTGTTGTGGCACTTGGAATTGACAAGAACGAGTTCCTCGGATACATTGGTGTGGCGTCGAGTTCGACAACCACCTCTCTAAGGCTCGGCATCATGGTGTAGGGCTCGGCAATGCTTGGCACGACCTCTTCTTGCACTCGTTCTCCCCTCTTGTCAAATCCGACTCCTTGCTCAATCGCTAATTGCTATGCGTCGAGCGAGGTCGACATAACTTGCTCGACCTCCTCCAATACTTCAATGACACAACCCTCCTTCAAATCAACATTAGGGAACTTCATGGCGTCAAACACATTGAACTTGATTACTTCACCATCAAACTCCATAGTTAGGTTGCCCTCGGCCACATCTATCTTTGTGCGCGGGGTCCTCATGAATGGTCTCCCTAGTAGCAATTGAGTGTTATTGACCGGCGAATCCTCCATCTCAACCACATAGAAATCGGCAGGGAAAATCAATTGGTTGACTTGCACCAACACATCCTCCACATAACCCTCCGGATACTTACTTGAGCGATCCGCAAGTTGAATGATGACATTATCCTTCTTGAGAGGCCCTATACTCAACGTTTGATACACATTGAGTGGCATGACATTGATCGATGCTCCCAAATCCAACATCACATCCTCAAACCGAGTATTGCCTATGACACAAGGCACATTGAAGCTTCCCGGATCCTTCATCTTTGGTGGCAACTTCCTTTGAATAACGGCCGATACCGTCTCGCTCATAGTCACCACACGAGTTTCCCTCGTATGCCTTCTTGCCGTGCAAAGCTCCTTCAAAAACTTAGCATACTTCGGTACTTGCTTAATGCACTCCAACAAAGGGATGTTGACTTGCACTTTCCGGAAAATCTCCAACACCTCCTCATCGGACTTATTCTTCTTTGATCTAGCAAAGCGAGAAGGGAATGGAATGCTTGATGTTGGCACCCCTCCCTTGCTTGCTTGGTTTGGCACTAACTCATTCTTCGATGTTGCGGGATCATACTCAAGCTCATTGCGCAGCCCCTTGTTCCTCATATTGTGGCCGGCATCACTCCCTTGCTCGGCAGTGTTCTTCTCGGCAGCAGCCCTGCCGGCTGCAGCATGGTTGCCGGCTGCAGCCCCTTGTTCTTCAATATGGCTGCCGGCAATGACAGGTCCGGCAGCCCTCTCGTCATCCTTAATGCCCTTAAAAGTCACTCGCTTCTTCTTCGGACTTGTTGGAGGAAACAACTCTCTTCCACTACGAGTTTGAATCACTTTGGCTTGCTCGTTCCTCGGATTGGGAATTGTATTGCTTGGCAACTTCTCTTGCTCATTAAATCTTCCCATGAAATCCACAACTTGGCCCATTTGAGTCTTGAGCTCACCAATGTCCTTTTGATGATTTTGTTGCCCCACGAGCAATGCTTGAGTAGCACTTGACAAAGATTGAATCAAAGCATCATAGTTTGAATTGCTCGACGCGGCTTGGCCTTGGTGATGGGATCGCATGCGTGCACAATTTGTACCTGCAAAATAATCTCATACCAATAATACCCTTCTTGTGTCGATTGTAGTATTGACAAGTAGGGATCGTTCTATCCGGGGAAATCAAGGGCATTTAATTTCATAAAGCATCACATAATAATATGGGGGGATTGGAAATGGTATCTAATATCTACTGAAAATTACGAAAATAAAACCTAAATTCTTATATACAATTGATCAACATCTTCCACAAAGAGCACAAAACACAAAACTCTCTAAACATGTAACAAAATAAAATTAAGGAATAGGGGCAGCAAGTTCAAACTGAATTTTAGATCCTATTTAGTTCCAATCTAATTAGAGCCTCTGCGGTTATTCTAATCGTTTATAGACTTCTCAAGTATTTAGAATTAACTCTGCGTATAATCCTAAATTATGCTAATCGGTTTAAAGACACTCTGCGTAGAAATTAAACACGAAGAACACATAAGCACAAGAGTCAAATATTGGAGACATGTTAGCAAGTATGGCGTCACCTCATCTCACATCGACATGTAAATTTCCAGAATTACTCTAGCCCTTAGAACTAATACAAGGTGAATCAACTTTATGTTTATAATCCACCTCATATTGCATTCGGCAAGTGAAACCAATACACAAGGAACAACATGATCAAGGCTGCCCTCATGCATCAATTTATATGCATATGAATTCAGAAAATAAACCAAACTTAACCAAAAATTCATGCAAATACCTACTGCCCATAAAACCTAAATTCAAGTTATCACATATATAGATCATAAATTAATCCAAGAGAAAACCAAATCACATAACAGAAATCCGGAAATCCAAAGAATAATTCATAAAACCGAAATTACAACCACGAATCCATACAAATTTCATAGACAAAATATTGTATTGATACAAAAGAATAAAAGCCATAGGAAAAGATAAAATCACACTTTGAGAAACCTTGAGTAGAGAATCGGCAAAGAGGATTAGTGGTGATGAACGGACTGATTTTTTTGGAAGAGTGGTGGAGATGGAATTAGCTTAGTTCTTTGTGGGGATTTTGTGGTGGAATCTCGGCAGAGGTTTGGCAGTTTAAAGTGAGGAGGAGAAGATCCTTTTTCTGAAAATATGGTGTGGTATTTATAGGGAGCAAGGGATGCTAGGGTTTCGGCAAAGGAATCCTTGAGATCCGAAAGTCCTTCTCCTATCTTCTTGTTCAGCAAGTCAATCCTTCCTTCTAGGTTGTTGCCGAAATAACTCAAGGATAAATGCTGAATTGTTTTCAAAATATTCCTTAAATTATCCTTGATTTAATTCAGCAAAATTACCTTGAATGTAGAGAGAAAAACAGTCCACATTCGTCCTTAATTTTGTTTCCTTTCCAAGCTTTGTTTCCGAATTAATCCATACAAAGCTCCACCTTTTCTTTCTTAATTCAGCCTTGTTTCCTTGTAGCTCTAGAACTCCTTTAAATGGCTGAATGCTTCCCTTATTTTATTTGAAAACTTGCCATACAAATTTCGGCATCAATGCATGCATTCCTTTCTTGGTCGAAGCATTTAAATCTTTCCTTGTCCTTGTTGCATTTGAATTCTTTTCCTTTCCGATTTCTTCATTTAATTTGCTTCCAAAATTCTTCATTTATCTCCTCTTTAATTCCTGAAAATAATAGAGAAAAATATATTAATAAAAGAAGAGAAATTGTAGCACAATATCTTAAGAACAAGTCCTGATTCGATAAGGATTCCTGCTTCAATTATGACTTTTGCCGAAACTTCACATTTTCTTCATTTTAAGCACATTTTCACAAATTCACTACCAAAAACTCAAGACTCGATCTAATGACTTAATTCTACAACAATAAGGTTAAACATTGCATAAATGGGGGTAAAAACATATTAAGAACGTCGCATTTTATGCTCTTATCAACTACCCCACACTTAGCTTTTGCTAGTCCCTTAGCAAAACTAAATAAAAGACTCTACTAAAACTGTTGTTGCCCCTAAATAACTGTCTCAAGATCTTTTAAAACACATAGCTTTCAAGTTAAGCATCTGAATGTAAGCGCAATAAGCCCAAGCGTCATAGATATGTTTCATGGCATGAATAAGTAAGAAGTGAGAAAATAAGCATGTAAACATGTCAAGTTAATCCAATCCTCCTCACTAGGCATACTCTCTTCTTTTCACTCATGATATGACATTATTCACTCAAAGTATATGCAAGAGAATAGATTAAGAATTACAAAGAGTAACTTGCATATGTCATCAAATAAAGGCACTTTGTGAATAGTATTATCAAGATAAACTTCATTTAACAATTATGTGCACAAATGAACCAAAACCATAAGCTCAACTCTTGAGATAATCTCCACATACAAAGTTCACCTATTTTAAGAATCATGAGAGATCTTTACAAGGGGATATAATAGGGCTTGGCATAAGGTATTCGTATTTAGGATAATGGTGATAAAATGTCACCAAGACTTAGTAAAACTCAATACTCCTTATGACTTCACTCCAAAGGGCCAAATTTTATCATGTTGGGCCCAAACTTCATTCTTTTCTTCCCCATAAAATAGTGAAAATGAACAAAGGTCAAGTATAACAATGTTAGACCTTCAAATAATCATACAACTCCAAATTCACAACAAGAACTCAATCCAAAGCATTTTTATTCTTCTTTTTGTTGCCGAATTTCTTTTCTTTCTTCTTTTTTTTTTTTTTTTTTTTCGGCAATCATATTTCTTTCCTGCTTTTGGATTGGTTCACCCCACACTTGCTTCAAATCATCACTCCACATCACAATTCCACAATAAAATTAAGCTTTACCAAGTCTTGATAACAAGGGTTAGGATAAAACTATTCTAAGCACAAGGAATGTGTTTCATGGTGATGAAATAAAATGGCTGAATTTCGGCTCAAAGGGGTTAAAACTAAGGAGTCCCACGACGGGCACAAATTAGGCACATGCTTTATTTGGCTTTAGTGGTAATCCTAACAAGATCTTCTCAATCACTTTCGAAATCAAGGTATTTCATGAATAATAGTCTCAAAAATCAACAAGAGTGAGTTCTAGCATTCTAGAGTTCATTAAAATCTATGGCACATAGTCATTGAATATTCAAAGAATGATGAAGTTTAGACAAATTTCTGCCATGTATTAAATTTATCGCACAAGAAGAAAGTATTTGGCACGAAAGCTCACATAGGGTATTATGGAAACAAATTAACTCAAACATGCATGCTTATTGTATGTCAATCATAATCTCACATGTTCATACCAATCACAATATCCATGAAACTCACAATTAATTTTTATGATTATGCAAAACAATCATCTATGCATTCAAAGATATAATCATCATCGACTCTTTTAGGGGCATCTATGACTCGATCTTAGCTAAAAACAAACGAAAATTTTTAATTTTTCTGTATTTTTCTTTTACTGACTCGAAACAAACTAAAATAAATGAAACAAAACAAAACAAAACACATGGAAACATGTATCACTACCCCACACTTAGAAAATTACATTGTCCTCAATGTAGATCAAAATAATGTTGTAATTTCTAAGCACATGATAAATCACATATCTCCATTTATACAATTCAACCAAAAAGAGTTTAGGGATTAGAAATTTCAAACTCTCGTTGATGGCTCCTTCACAATTTTGGTTGAAATGGGTTGCCTCCCATGCAGCGCTTAATGTTTATAGTCTACTCAGCCTAAACTCTTCACTTCTTAATCAAGTTGTGGGCGACGCCTTTTGGAGTGCGCACTCCAAATTCGTGCCTCCTTACAATGGTTATCATAACTCGATGCATGATTACTCCACTCTTCAACTGCATCACATCAAGATAAAGAAATTTAGAAGAGTGGAGATGAGAATTCAAAGAATAAGTTAGTAGTGAATTAGTGAATTAGCTGAAGTTAGAAGTTAGTGTATAAATATACAATAATTAGCTAAGTAGAATTTAATTGCAAATCATGAACAAAAGTTTAGAGAATGGAGTCTCATTTCTTTCAACACTTGTCGTCCTTCCCAAGTCAATGAGAGCTTCAATCAACTGTTTACAACATAATTCTTCATCTCTTCTTTATGATCTGTAATGAACAATTAAATTCTACAAGAATCTTCAGAATCAACATGTATAGGTTAGAAAGAATGAGTTAGAATAAGTTAGAGTATAGGTTAGAAATAAGTTAGAAGTAATATGTATAGGTTAACACATAATTATTTCAAGTATATCACACAAAATTTTCACACGAAATTTACACAATGTTTCACGAAAATTTACATGTTATTTACACAAGAATTCGGTTCATTATTCACAAAGTATCCGAAAATTATAACACATCAAATATGTCGAACTCTTAGAGTCTAATTGCTTTTGTTCGCAACACTTTTAAAATTCAAGGTACGTGGAGCAGAGGAGATAACAGTGCAATGGGCTGAAGCAGCCCAATGTAGTATCATGCTTTAATCCGATATACCTTAAAATTTAAAGACATCTTTCATATGTGAAGCTATATAAATCTATTTATGCAAAGTTATTTTCTAAGTTCTAAAGCAAGGTGGACGTGCGGCCCAAGTATTGTCGTCTAGACATGACTATTCCGTGTTTTCAGAAGGCTAGAACGAAAGTTTCTAAGATGGATCAAGGCAAGACTCGTTGTTGGTAACCACGGAGAGCGAACTCCCTATCGACTCCCTCACCGAGAAGGAACGTCAGTCTGTGGGCCTTGAGATCTAGTTAAACAAACCTTGAAACCAAATTAAAGACAAAAGAAAAAAATAGGCGAACCTTTATGCCCCTTACTCAGTTAAGAATAACCATGTGTTAGACAGTTCTCCAAGTGTTAATAAAAACCGCCCTCAACCCCAAATGACCTTAACAAGGTACAAATGGAGGGTTATAGCTAATATTAACAAAAGGGACTTCACCTATTCCGTTCACTTTAGAACCTACAATAAACTAAACATAAATAAATCTTTAACTTCTTAGCAATTTATCTAAATGTTACACACATAAATCACATATTATATCATACATTCGGCCACAATTATAAACAAAAACCGAAACCTAAAACTTATACAAAACAGAAACTATAAACAATTATGCACATCACAATTTATACAATGATACAAAGTAACACATCATGAAATTAAATAATTTTAATTTCCCCGGCAACGGCGCCAAAAATTGATGGGATCGCATGCGTGCACAATTTGTAACTGCAAAATAATCTCATACCAATAATACCCTTCTTGTGTCGATTGTAGTATTGACAAGTAGGGATCTGATGGAGGTGTTATCCAAGCACAAAATACCTGCAAAACAACTACATACAAATAATACCCTTCTTGTGTCGAGTGTAGTATTGACAAGTAGGGATCGTTCTATCCGGGGAAATCAAGGGCTTTTAATCACACAAAGTATTGTATTAAAGGGGGTTACGATTTTTATCTAATAACCTACTGAATTTATACGATTTTTACAAAACCTAAGCTATTATATACAATTGATCATCACCTTTCACACAATCACTAAACACAAATCACATTACACATGCAATATAATTAAAATAAGTAATAGGGCAGCAGCAAATATCGAATTCAAGATCAATTAAGTTCCAATTTAATTAGAGCCAATGCGGTTATTCTAATTATTCAAAACATCACAAGTATTTAGAATCCAACATGCGTGTAATCCTAAACATGGTACTAATCAGTTTAATAACACAATGCGTAGAAATTAAACACAATTAGCACATAAGCACAATATGTCGAATTGGAACATGTTAGCAAGTATGGCGTCACCCATCTCACATCGACATGTAAATTTCCAGAATTACTCTTACCCTTAGATTAATACATATTAAATCCAACATGCGTGTAATTCAACATGTATTAAATCGGCATATGAATTCAACACCTAGATAACACTCATGGCCATCGAATGCATCTAGATATCTCCTTCGGTTCCACACGAATTAAGGAAATAAACCTAATTAAAATCAAGAACACATTCAAAACCTACTGCCCATACAACATATTTAATCATATCACATGCATAAATCGGCAATCATATATAAAAATCCCAAACATTTATAACAAAGATCCAAAGATCCCATATATGATTATCAATACCGAAATTAAATCCATAAACCAAAACATACTTCATAGACAAAGTTATGTTTAAATACAAAGTAACAAAAACCAAAATAAAACAATCCATATTACAACCTTTGTTAGAGATTCGGCAAGGATTGGTGATGATGGATTTTTGTGAGAGATGGAAGGTGGATTCGGCTTTGCTCCTTGGTATGTAATTTGTGGAATTAATTTGGCAGGGATTCGGCAAGGTAAAAGTGAGGAAAGGGAGATGATTTTCTGAATACAATGTGTGGTATTTATAGAGAAAAGGGGGAGCTAGGGTTCGGCAAAGAAGTGCTCTCCAAGAAAACCAAAACCCTATTACTTTCGGCAAAGGATTATCTCTAGAATCCGAAATCTTTTACTTGTTGGATTCGGCAACAAGTCTTCTTTTTCTTCTCCAATATGTGTTGCCGAATTATCTCTTCTTTTGTTCTTCAAATAATTCTTTAATTCGGCAACAAGCTAATGCATGTAGCTTTGATCAAGTCCAAGTTCGTTCCATGCCTTGTTCTCTTTTAATTCTGCCGAAAATCCCATGGATAATTGCTGAATAAATCTCCTATTTATCTCTTGAATTAATCACCAAGTAATTCAGAAATTAACCATGAATCATGCTTGAAATATTGTCCACATTCGACCAAAGAATTCTTCATTAATTCCAAGTTGTTGCCGGCCTTGAAGTGTCCCACAAAAAGTCCTCCTCCTTTCTCTCAAGTTAAATCCGAATTATCCTTGTAAAAGCAAATAAATTCTTCCTTTTATCTCTCATTTTGGCCGGCAATAAAGAGTCCAAGAACAACACTTCTTCTTTTCTTTCTTTGAACCATGTATCATCCAAGAAAAACACAAGGAAAATCGGAAATTAATTCCAAGATTCCGATTTTATGTTGCACGGTTCAAAGGGAAATCCAAATCCAATGTGACTTCTTATTTCTTTATTCACACGGCAAGAACTCCTTCCTTGCCGAAATAATTCCAAGATTCTCCCAATTATCTTCTCTTTAATTCCTGAAAAATAAGAATAAGAAATAAATTAAAAAGAAGATAAAAAGATGTAGCATAATTGTTATGAGTAAGAGTCCTAGATAGATAAGGAATCCTAGTTCAACAAGGAGTTGTATTTTCAATGAAATTCTTTCGACGATTCAAAAACGTCGAGCGTTTGTAGACTCCTTGTTCGACTAAGATTCTTCAACTTGTAGACTTTAATTAGGACTCAAACTCGTAGAATCCTTATTCAACTGGGATTCCTACTTTAGTAAGGATTCCTTTTCCAAATAGAGTTCTACTTGAAAAAGGAGTCCTAGTCACATTAAAACTCTTATTAGGAATCCTAGTTCAATAAGGACTCCACCATAATTATGCAATTTAACATTTTATAGCACAAAACCGATCCACACAAATATTAGAAACGACGAAAGATAAAGAAATCAATTCCGACAAGTTTCCTAGTCAAAACAGGTTTCCTAGTCCAAACAGGATTCCTAGTACAACAAGGAGTCCTACTTAAACTAAAACTCTTCAAAAATCGACATTTCTGCATTTTTAGCTCAATTTATTCACCAACACTTGCCAATGACTCTAACATGACTTAATGACTCTATATTACAACAATAAGGGATAAGAAATGCATAAATGGGGATAAAAACATATTAAGAACGTCGCATTTTATGCTCCTATCAGGATCGTTCTATCCGGGGAAATCAAGGGCATTTAATTTCATAAAGCATCACATAATAATATGGGGGGATTGGAAATGGTATCTAATATCTACTGAAAATTACGAAAATAAAACCTAAATTCTTATATACAATTGATCAACATCTTCCACAAAGAGCACAAAACACAAAACTCTCTAAACATGTAACAAAATAAAATTAAGGAATAGGGGCAGCAAGTTCAAACTGAATTTTAGATCCTATTTAGTTCCAATCTAATTAGAGCCTCTGCGGTTATTCTAATCGTTTATAGACTTCTCAAGTATTTAGAATTAACTCTGCGTATAATCCTAAATTATGCTAATCGGTTTAAAGACACTCTGCGTAGAAATTAAACACGAAGAACACATAAGCACAAGAGTCAAATATTGGAGACATGTTAGCAAGTATGGCGTCACCTCATCTCACATCGACATGTAAATTTCCAGAATTACTCTAGCCCTTAGAACTAATACAAGGTGAATCAACTTTATGTTTATAATCCACCTCATATTGCATTCGGCAAGTGAAACCAATACACAAGGAACAACATGATCAAGGCTGCCCTCATGCATCAATTTATATGCATATGAATTCAGAAAATAAACCAAACTTAACCAAAAATTCATGCAAATACCTACTGCCCATAAAACCTAAATTCAAGTTATCACATATATAGATCATAAATTAATCCAAGAGAAAACCAAATCACATAACAGAAATCCGGAAATCCAAAGAATAATTCATAAAACCGAAATTACAACCACGAATCCATACAAATTTCATAGACAAAATATTGTATTGATACAAAAGAATAAAAGCCATAGGAAAAGATAAAATCACACTTTGAGAAACCTTGAGTAGAGAATCGGCAAAGAGGATTAGTGGTGATGAACGGACTGATTTTTTTGGAAGAGTGGTGGAGATGGAATTAGCTTAGTTCTTTGTGGGGATTTTGTGGTGGAATCTCGGCAGAGGTTTGGCAGTTTAAAGTGAGGAAGAGAAGATCCTTTTTCTGAAAATATGGTGTGGTATTTATAGAGAGCAAGGGATGCTAGGGTTTCGGCAAAGGAATCCTTGAGATCCGAAAGTCCTTCTCCTATCTTCTTGTTCAGCAAGTCAATCCTTCCTTCTAGGTTGTTGCCGAAATAACTCAAGGATAAATGCTGAATTGTTTTCAAAATATTCCTTAAATTATCCTTGATTTAATTCAGCAAAATTACCTTGAATGTAGAGAGAAAAACAGTCCACATTCGTCCTTAATTTTGTTTCCTTTCCAAGCTTTGTTTCCGAATTAATCCATACAAAGCTCCACCTTTTCTTTCTTAATTCAGCCTTGTTTCCTTGTAGCTCTAGAACTCCTTTAAATGGCTGAATGCTTCCCTTATTTTATTTGAAAACTTGCCATACAAATTTCGGCATCAATGCATGGATTCCTTTCTTGGTCGAAGCATTTAAATCTTTCCTTGTCCTTGTTGCATTTGAATTCTTTTCCTTTCCGATTTCTTCATTTAATTTGCTTCCAAAATTCTTCATTTATCTCCTCTTTAATTCCTGAAAATAATAGAGAAAAATATATTAATAAAAGAAGAGAAATTGTAGCACAATATCTTAAGAACAAGTCCTGATTCGATAAGGATTCCTGCTTCAATTATGACTTTTGCCGAAACTTCACATTTTCTTCATTTTAAGTACATTTTCACAAATTCACTACCAAAAACTCAAGACTCGATCTAATGACTTAATTCTACAACAATAAGGTTAAACATTGCATAAATGGGGGTAAAAACATATTAAGAACGTCGCATTTTATGCTCTTATCACTTGGCTCGGCCCTCCTTGAGTTTGGTTCGGCAATGCCCCATATGGCCCTTGGTTCGGCTGAAAATGTTGCCGAGGCACAAAGGGTGCTCTCGGTACAAACGGTGCTCCTCCCTCTCTCGGTTGCATAGGTGCCCTAAGCACATTGTCATTATTCGCCCATCGAAAGTTAGGATGATCATTGAACCTCGGATTGAAGTTCCCAAATCGTTGGCCTCCTTGAAAGCCAATTGCATTGCACTCTTCTACTCCCTCACTAACTCCAAATTGAGGGCATTGGTCGGTCTCATGGCCCTCGGTGCAAATTCCACATACACTAGCACGCTTCTTCATCAAATTACTCACCAAGTCGGTAAGCTTGTCCACTTTATCCTCTAACTTTGAGCTCGAAGACGTCTCATGCACTTTCTCATTCCTTTGCACATTACCTCGTGTCATGCCAAATTGTTGGTTGTTCAAGGCACGAACTTCCAACAAACTTCTTGCCGCACCGGCATTTAACTCCAAAAAGCTACCTCCCGCGGCCGAGTCAAGAAACTCTCTCTCCATGACACGCAATCCCTCATAGAAATATTGTAGCAAGAGTCCATCGCTAATGCCATGCGATGGACACAAAGAAACTAGGGATTTGAACCTCTTGTAGTAGTCGAAGAAAGTCTCATCTCCGGCTTGCTTCACACTAGTTATTTGCTTCCTCAGATCAGTGATACGTGAAGCAGGAAAGTACTTGAGCAAAAACTCATCCATCATAGTACTCCACGAAACGATGCGACCACTAGGCACCTCAAACAACCACTCCTTTGCTTGATCTTCTAAAGAAAACGGAAATGCCTTCATTTTGAAGTGTTGTAAATCGGTCCCTCTTGGACACATAGACTCCGTGGTGAAGTTAAACCACTGTAGATGTTTGTTAGGATCCTCACTTGGCATCCCATAAAACGATTTCAGCTTATGGAGGAATCCACTCCTCAATTCAATCTCTCCAGTCTTGTCAGCTTCCAAGGGAGGATAAGTAATATTAGAAGGAGCAACACCAGCTCCAGCAACATGACCATTCTGTGATCTGATTGATGCCATTATCTCTTCTTCTTCTTCTGATTCGGCAAAGGCCTCAAACTCTGGATTCTGAAGATCACACGACGACGAAACTATGGAAGGGGAACTCGGCAAAGAATCTGAAATGGACGGCACAATTGGTGATGATGGCAATGATGATGAAACTGATGAACTGGTTGGTGATGATGGCGGTAATGGCACAAAACGAGCAATAGCGAGTTCTTGATCTAAACGTTGCAAACGGCCTTGAAGATCTCTTGTCCAAATATTAGATTCGGTCATGCATTATTTCTGAAATTTACAACATTTAAACAAGTTAGAACATCGTAAAGAAATAGAAAACAAGAATATACATAATTACAAGCCACGACATTGGCGATTACACAACATATTTCAATAATAGCATACAAACACATTCGGCAAAGGCACAAAATTTCGGCAAAGCACAAGTATGGTTCGTCAATAAGAGATAAAAAATTGGAACGTTCATGATCTTGTAATCGCTAAGTCTAATTTCTTTTAAATTTGTTCTAACTCTCGAAGTACGTGGAGCAGACCCCCGGTAGTATCATGCTTAACCCGATATACCTCAAGAGTTTGAACCACACAACATGTTTTATCTTCGAAGAAAATATGCCACATATGTCAAGTTATGTTCTAGCGTCTAAAGTGAGGTGATGCTTCGGCACAAGCTGTCGACTAGGTCGTGCGTATTTTACGTTTCAAAGGTCATTAAAATCACGGAGGGCGAACCCCCTACAGGAACCAGGCAGGACTCGTTGTTGGACACCACAAAGGGTGAACCCCCTATCGACTCACTCACCGAGAATGAACATCAGTCTATGGGCCTTGAGATCCAGTTAAACAAACCTGAGAACCATATCTATGAAAATAACTTCCCCATACTTTGTAAAACAAACACGGATCCCTAGCAGTCTACAAGTGTTGATTAAAACCGCCCTCAACCTCATAGAAGTAATACTATTGCCGAAGAAACGCTTATATGCGTGGGGGGGAAGTATCCCGCGTTTCCCAATCTACATAGAAACGGCCTCCGACATAGCACCATTCACATGAAGGGTTTTGGTTATGATCAACAAAAGTGGCTTCACCTACATGTTACACTTTAGAAACTACAATAAACTCAAACATACACAACACTATCAACTCCCTAGAAATTAAACTAAGTGATTACCAACATACATCAATATACATCATGCAACTTCCGAAATTTAAACTCTACATGCCGAAGCATATTTCTACTTTACAAAATCCCAAAATAAAATTAAAATTTACAACTTTACAACTTCACAACAAAAATTTCCAGCACATTATATACACAACAAATTCATAAAACAAGCTTTTATAATCCCCGGCAACGGCGCCAAAAATTGATGTGAGCCTAAGCTCGCATGCAATAATAAACCCTGCAATCGTTAGTAGTTGATGGAGGTGTTATCCAAGCATAAAATACCTGCAAAACAACTACATACACATAATACCCTTCTTGTGTCGATTGTAGTATTGACAAGTAGGGATCGTTCTATCCGGGGAAATCAAGAGCTTTCAATTACATAAAGTATTGCACAAAAAGGGGGTTTCGAATTTTAACTAAATATCTACTGATTTTTTTTTACGAAAATTTAATTCCTAAGCTATTATATACAATTGATCAACATCTTCCACACAATCACCAAACACAAATCTCATTATACATGCAACAAAATTAAAACAAGTAATAGAGGCAGCAGCAAAAATCGGATTCAAGATCAACTAAGTTCCAATTTAATTAGAGCCAACGCGGTTATTCTAATTATTCAAGACATCACAAGTATTTAGAATCCACAACGCGTGTAATCCTAAACATGGTACTAATCGGTTTAATAACACAACGCGTAGAAATTAAACACAAATAGCACATAAGCACAATATGTCGAATTAGAAACATGTTAGCAGGTATGGCGTCACTCATCCCACATCGACATGTAAATTTCCATAAATACTCTAGCCCTTAGAAAAATACATATTAAAATCCACAACGCGTGAGATCCAACATATATTAAATCGGCATATGAATTCAACATCTAGATAACAACCATGGCCTACAATTGCATCTAGACATCTCCTTCGGTTGCACACGAATTATGAAAATAAACCTAATTAAATCAAGAATACATGCTAAAGCTACTGCCCATAATACAAATTTAATCACATCACATATATAAATCGGCAATCATATACAAAATTCCCAAACATTTATAACAAAGATCCGAAGATCCCATATATAGTTATCAATACCGAAAATAAAACCAGAAATTAAAACATATTTCATAGACAAAAGTATGTTTAAATACAAAGAATCAAAAGCCAATAAAGTACAATCCATGTTACAACCTTATGAAGATTCGGCAAGGATTGGTGGAGGTTGGATTTTTGTGAAAGGTGGAGGTGGAATTCGGCAAAGCTTCTTGGTAAGATTTCTGAATTTATTTGGGCAGAGGTTCGGCAAGGATTTTGAGGGGAAGAGAAGATGATTTTTATGAATACAAAGTGTTGTATTTATAGAGGAAGAGAGGAGCTAGGGTTCGGCAGCCTTGATCTCCAAGAAAACCAAAACCAATTAGGTTTTGGTTTCGGCAAACATTATTTTTCTCCCACCGAATTATCTTCTTTCTTTTTCTTTTATTCGGCCAAGTCTTCCAATAATCATGTAATTGCTGCCGATTATGTTTGATAAAAATGCTGAATTATCACTTCAATTTCTCTTTTAATTCGGCAACAATGCACCAAGCTTCAATGAGGTCCACATTCATCCCAAGCTTTTCTCCTTTCTTCTTTTCCAAAATTCCTAGATAATGGCTGAATAAATTCCTTGTTATCTCTTCTCCTTTGCCGAATTATATCTTGATTTTTCTTCAATTAACTCTCTTTTAATTCGGCAAAGAAGTCCTTGCATAATGTTACAAGGAAACCAAATCCGATTTGGTTTCCTCCTTCTTCTTTCTCTTTCACGGCAAGGAACCATTTCTTGCCGAAAATTCTCCCATTAATCTTCCATTAATCTTCTCTTTAATTCCTGAAAAATAAGAATAAGAAATAAATTAAAAAGAAGATAAAAAGATGTAGCACAATTATCATGAGTAAGAGTCCTAGATAGATAAGGAATCCTAGTCCAACAAGGAGTTGTATTTTCAATGAAATTCTTTCGACATTTCAAAAACGTCGAGCATTTGTAGACTCCTTGTTCGACTAAAACTCTTCAATTCGTAGACTTCAATTAGGACTCAAACTCGAAGAATCCTTATTCAACTGGGATTCCTACTTTAGTAAGGATTCCTTTTCCAAATAGAGTTCTACTTGAAAAAAGGAGTCCTAGTCACAATCAAACTCTTATTAGGAATCCTAGTTCAATAAGGACTCCACCATAATTATGCATTTTTAACATTTCTAGCACAAACCGATTCCACACATGATTTAGAAACGACGAAAGATAAAGAAATCAATTCCGACAAGTTTCCTAGTCAAAACAGGTTTCCTAGTCCAAACAGGATTCCTAGTACAACAAGGAGTCCTACTCAAACTAAAACTCTTCAAAAATCGACATTTCTGCATTTTTAGCTCAATTTATTCACCAACACTTGCCAACGACTCCAACATGACTCAATGACTCTATAATACAACAATAAGGGATAAGAAATGCATAAATGGGGGTAAAACATATTAAGAACGTCGCATTTTATGCTCCTATCAACTACCCCACACTTAGCCTTTGCTAGTCCCTTAGCAAAACAACTAAAAAGACTCAACACTACAGCCCCTAAATGATTGTCTCAGGATCTTTAAACACATAGCTTTCAAGTTAAGCATTCAATGTAAGCACAATAATCCCAAGCGTCATAGACATGTATCATGGCATGAACAAGTAAGAAACGAAAATCACAAGCAATGACATGTTATGTTGATTCATCCTCCTCACTAGGCATACTCTCTTCTTTTCACTCATGATATGGCAATATTCACTCAAACTATATGCAAGAAAATAGATTAAGAGTTACAAAGAGTAACTTGCATATTCCATCAAATAAAGGCACTTTGTGAATAGATCTTTCAGGAAAAACTTCATATAACAACTATGTGCACCAATGAACCAAAGCCATATGCTCAACTCTTGACAAAAATCTCCACATACAAAGTTCACCTATTATTCGAATCATGAGAGATCTTACATGGGAAAATAGTGGGGCTAGGCATAAGGAATTCGCATTTAGAATAGTGGTGAGAAAATGTCACCAAGACTTAGCAAAGCTCAATACTCCTTATGACTTCACTCAAAAGGGCCAAGTTTCAACTTGTTGGGCCCAAACTTCGTTCTTTTCTTCCCCATAACATAGTGAATATGAACAAAGGTCAAGTATGATAATAATAATAGACCTTCAATTGTAAAACAAACTCCAAATTCACCACAAGATCCCAATCCAAGCATTTCTATATTTTTTTTTTTTTTTGATTTCTTTTGCCGAAACTTTTTCAATTTTCTTTATTAATCGGCACAAATTTTTCTTTTATTTTCTGTCTGAATTTTTCTTTTTATTCTCGGCAATCGTGGCTTTTCATGCTTTTGGATTGGATCACTCCACACTTACTTCAAATCATCACTTCAAACAACAAATTCCAATTAAACTTTACCAAGTCTTGACAACAATGGTTAGGATAAACTGTTCTAAGCTCAAGGAATGTGTATCATGGTGATGAAATAAATGGCTCAATATCGGTTCAAGGGGGTTAAAACTAAGGAGTCCCACGATGGGCACAAATTAGGCATATGCTTTATTTGGCATGGTGGTAATCCTAACAAGATCATCTCAATCATATTCGAAATCAAGGCATTTCATGAATAATAGTCTCAAAAATCGTCAAGAGCAAGTTCTAGCATTCTAGAGTTCATTAAAATCTATGGCACATAGTCATTGTATGTTCAAAGAATGATGAAGTTTTGAAAAATTCTGCCCATTTTTATCGCTCAAGAAGAAAGTATTTGGCAATCAAAGCTCACATAGGTTTTTATGGAACAAAATCAACACAACATACATGCTTATTACACAATTAAGTCCAAGTCTCAAATGTTCATACCAATCACAAAGTCCATGAAACTCACAATTATTTTCAAGATTATGCAAAACCATCATCTATGTATTAAAGATATAATCATCATAGACTATTTAGGGGCACCTAAGACTCTAAAATTAAACCAAAAATTTAAAAGCAACGAAATTTTTTTTTATTTTTCTGATTTTTCCGATTTTTTATTTTATTTTCTTTTTTTATGACTCAAAACAAAAACAAAACATGTGAAACATGTATCCCTACCCCACACTTAGAAAATTACATTGTCCTCAATGTACACAAAAATTATGTAGTAATTTCCAAGCATTTGATAATTCACAAGTTCCACATTTATACAATTCAACCAAAAAGAGTTTAGGTTTAGAATTTCAAACTCTCGTAGACGGCTCCTTCACAATTTTGGTTGAAATGGGTTGCCTCTCATGCAGCGCTTAATGTTTATAGTCTACTCAGCCTAGACTCTTCTCCATATCATCAGGATCTTGGTGCGTCTCTAAATTGTATCTCCTCAATGGTGTGCTCCTCAAAAGGTTCGTAGTAAGGCTTAAGTCGATGACCATTCACCTTGAACGCTTTTCCTGTTTCAATACTCTGAATTTCTATAGCACCATGAGAAAACACATTAGCAACAATATAGGGACCAGCCCAACGAGAACGCAATTTTCCAGGAAATAATCTAAGACGAGAATGATATAACAAGACTTTTTGACCAATATGAAACGTTTTGCCTCTTATCATCTTGTCATGATACAATTTCGTCTTCTCCTTGTAAATCCATGCAGCATCATATGCTTCATTCCTGATTTCCTCAAGCTCGCTCAACTGCAATTTCCTGTGAAGTCCAGCCTTGTCAAGCTCCATGTTGAATTGCTTGACTGCCCACCATGCTCTATGCTCCAACTCTACTGGAAGATGGCACGCCTTGCCATATGTAAGCCGAAATGGAGACATCCCAATGGGTGTCTTGTATGCCGTTCTGTAAGCCCAAAGTGCATCATCAAGTCTGTCACTCCAATCTTTCCTTGATGGGCCCACAGTTTTCTCCAATATGCTCTTAATCTCTCTGTTGGACACTTCCGCCATTCCGCTCGTCTGAGGGTGATAAGGTGTGGAAACCTTATGGGTGACTCCATATCTTCTGAGCAAAGCCTCTATTGTTCTGTTGCAGAAATGAGAACCTCCATCGCTTATAAGCACACGAGGTACTCCAAACCTGGAAAATATGTTAGTTCTCAAGAAACTTGCAACAACTTTAGAATCATTAGTCCTTGTGGCTTTCGCCTCCACCCATTTTGACACATAATCAACAGCCAACAAGATATATAGAAAGCCCTTAGATGAAGGAAAAGGTCCCATAAAATCAATACCCCATACATCAAAAATTTCGACAAAGATCATAATAGTAAGGGGCATTTGGTCTCTCTTACCAATGTTACCTGTCCTTTGGCACCTATCACATGTCATACAAAATATGTATGCATCCTTGAAAATCGTGGGCCAATAAAATCCGCTTTCTAATACCTTAAGGGCTGTCCTCTTAGCTCCAAAGTGTCCTCCACACGCCTCATTGTGGCAAAATGCAAGAATCGGCCTATGCTCCTCTTGTGGCACACAACGTCTAATCACTTGATCACTACACGTCCTCCATAGATAAGGATCGTCCCATATGTAGTGTCTTGCATTCTTTTTAATCCTAGTCTTGGCTGCCTGCAAACATGTACTTGGAAAAGTTTTAGTAACTTAATAATTGACAATGTCTGCATACCAAGGTTCTTTTGTGTCCACTCGAAAAAGCTGCTCATCTGGGAAAGTTTCCTGAAGTGGTAACGTTTCCTCCTCTCTCACAATTCTGCTCAAGTGATCCGCCACAACATTTTCGCTCCCCTTCTTGTCCTTGATCTCGATGTCAAACTCTTGGAGTAAGAGAATCCATCGAATCAAGCGTGGCTTAGCATCTTTCTTCTTCATCAGATATCTAAGGGCTGCATGATCAGAATAAACAATCACTTTAGAATTCAAAAGATATGAACGAAATTTTTCTAAAGCAAATATAACAGCCAACAGTTCTTTTTCAGTAGTAGAGTAATTTAATTGAGCATCATTAAGTGTGCGAGAAGCATAATAAATAGCATTCGGCTTCTTTTCTTTTCTCTGTCCAAGCACTGCTCCAACTGCATAGTCTGAAGCATCACACATGATCTCAAAAGGTAGCGTCCAATCTGGTGGCGCCATTATTGGTGCCGACGTCAGCAAATCCTTCAACATCACAAATGCATCTTCACACCCTTTGTCCCATATGAATGGAACATCCTTCTGCAAAAGGGCACAAATAGGCTTGGCTACCAACGAAAAATCCTTGATGAACCTCCTATAAAATCCTGCATGGCCAAGAAACGAACGTACCTCCCTTACAGTTGTAGGGGAGGGTAAGTGAAGCATAATATCAATCTTGGCCCTATCTACCTCAATACCCTTTGCAGAAATAATGTGTCCTAAAACTATCCCTTGTTTTACCATAAAATGACATTTTTCCCAATTAAGTACAAGGTTAGTTTCTACACATCTCTTCAAGATTAGTTCCAAATTCTCTAAGCATGCATCAAAGTCTTTTCCATAAACACTAAAATCATCCATAAAGACTTCAATGATATTCTCAATATAATCGCTGAAAATGGAATACATACAACGTTGAAATGTACCTGGTGCGTTGCATAAACCAAAAGGCATGCGTCGATAGGCAAACGTACCAAAGGGACATGTGAACGTTGTCTTTTTCTGATCATCTGGGTGAATGCATATTTGATTGTAACCGCTGTACCCATCCAAGAAGCAATAGAATTCGTGCCCAGCTAATCTCTCCAACATCTGGTCCATGAAAGGCAAAGGCATGTGATCCTTGCGTGTAGTAGCATTCAACTTTCTGTAGTCGATACACATCCTATGACCTGCCACCAATCGTTGGGGCACGAGCTCATCCTTGTCATTCTTCACAACCGTGACTCCACTCTTCTTAGGTACAACTTGGACAGGTGCAATCCACTGGCTATCTGAAATGGGATAAATGACTCCACAATCCAGCAATTTGATCACCTCGTCTTTCACAATCTTCATCATAGGGGGGTGTAAACGTCTCTGACCCTCCCTAGTAGGCTTGGCTCCTTCCTCAAGCAAGATCCTATGGACACAAGTTGTAGGGCTGATTCCCTTGATATCCGCCAACGTCCATCCAATGGCGGTCTTGTTCCTCTTCAGCATGCTAGTCAAACGTGCTTCCTGCTGCTCACTCAGCTGTGATGACACAATAACTGGTAGTGTGTCATCGTCTCCCAAGTACACGTACTTCAAATGATTGGGAAGCACCTTCAGTTCTAAAATAGGGGCCTGTTCCACAGATGGTAAAATTTTATTAGTGGAAATGAGAATTGACAAAAATTTACATGTCCTCAACACGTGGGGTGTTGCCTCTAGCTCGGCAACAATGCTCATCATGCTCGGCTCAAGCTCAAGCCTTGCATCCATCGAATTCTCCTCCCCATTTGCATCAATTCCTGCCCCTTGCTCAATAGCTAGTTGCTATTGATCCAAAGTTTCTGATAAAACCTGTGCAAGAGAATCAACCACATCAATATTATAGCAATGTTTTAGATCAGAAACTGGATACCTCATTGCTTCAAAGATATTGAAGCCAATCACTTCACCATCGAACTCCATGGTGAGGTTCCCTTCAGCAACATCAATCTTAGTTCTTGCTGTCCTCATAAATGGTCGCCCCAACAATAGTTGAGTGGAATTTAGGGGCGACTCTTCCATATGTAACACATAGAAGTCTGCAGGAAATATCAGATTATTCACCTGCACAAGAACATCTTCAACATATCCCTCAGGATATTTGTTAGACCTATCGGCGAGTTGAATGATTACATTGTCCTTTTTCAACTCGCCTAGACCTAGGGATTTATACACATTGAATGGCATAACATTTATAGAAGCCCCTAAATCTAGCAAAACTTTTTCAAAGCATGATTGTCCAATTTTACATGGCACTGAAAAGCTGCCTGGGTCTTTCATTTTTTGTGGGAGCTTCCTCTGGAGAACGGCTGAAACCGTCTCACTCATCTTTACCACCTGCTCCTCCCGAGTATGCCTCCTTGTTGTGCACAGCTCCTTAAGAAATTTGGCATACTTGGGAATCTGCTTGATGCACTCAAGCAATGGAATGTTCACCTCCACACGTCTAAAGATATCAAGTACCTCCTCATCTGATTTCTCCTTCTTTGATTTAGCAAATCTGGAAGGAAAAGGCAAACTCGAAGATTGGTTAGTATTAACTAAACCACTTGAATTAGATTTTACCTTATGTGTCTCTGAGGTTGCGGGATCTTTTTCAATGTCCCTCTTCTTCATCACGTCAAGCTCAGCCTTGCTTGGTTCACCATTCTTATCATTGTCATGGCCGTGTGTCTCATCCTTATCATTGCCGAGTGTCACCTCCATGTCCTTGCTGTCGAATGTCTCATCATGCTCGGAATCATCACCATCGTCGTCACAATTTTCCACAAACTCGTCACTCTTCTTCATGCTCGGCCCCTCCAAAGTCTTACCACTCCTTGTGGTAACTGCATTTGCTTGCTCGTTCTTGGGGTTCTTAATCACTCCTCCAGGTAACCTCCCTTGTTCTTGGATCTGCCCCATGAAATCCACAACCTTCCCCATCTGATTCTTCAGCTCAGAAATATCCTTAGTGTTGGAAGTTGTAGATTGCAACAATGTGTTAGTTGCATCATTCAAGGATTTCAGCATTGCATCATAATTAGGGTTTGATGATGCTTGAGCATTGTTGTTGTAGAATTGTTGCTGCTGAGGTCTTGCATATCCTTGGAATTGCCCTTGAGGTCTTGGTTGAAACGCCATTCCTCCTTGATTTGCTTGTGGTGGCGCCACTTGTTGAGGGTTCTGAACATTACTATTGTTGGCCCAACGAAAATTAGGGTGATCGTTGTACCTTGGATTGAAATTCTGGAAAGTGGAACGTTGCTGCCCTTGGAAACCAACTGAATTGGCTTCCTCAAAATTTTCACCTCCTCCCAATTGAGGACATACATCAGCCGTATGGCCCTCCAAATTACACACCCCACATACTTGAGCATGATTCTGCTTCATCATTTGGGACATCATCTGAGTCAGCTTTCCCATGTCTTCCCTAAGCTCTTTAACAGCACCAGACTCCTCAAAACCACTAGCCACATTCACTCGCCTTGAGGAAGTAGACCCGAACTGTTGTTGGTTAGTGAAATGCATCTCCAACAAGTTCTTAACTTCCTCCTTGCTCTTTTCCATTAATGATCCACCAGCTGCTGAATCAAGAAATCTACGCTCCAAGGGACGCAATCCTTCATAAAAATACTGCAGGAAAAGGCCTTCACGTATCCCATGATTAGGACACGTCGCCACCAAAGATTTGTACCTATCATAGTACACATCGAAGCTCTCATATGGCTCTTGTCTGATAGAAGTGATCTCCTTCCTAATCTGTGTCACCCTCGATGAAGGAAAGTATTTGGTGAGAAATTCCTTCACCATAGTATTCCAAGACACCATCTTCCCTGGTGGAATAGCAAAGAACCATTCGGCTGCCCTATCATCAAGTGAGAAAGGAAATGCCTTCATTCTCACATGTTGCAAATCTGCCCCAGTTGGGCACATTGACTCACATCTGAACTCAAACTTTTGAATGTGTCGATTAGGATCCTCTCCACTGAGTCCAAAGAACTTGGGCAATTGGTGAATAAATCCACCCTTCAACTCAAACTCTGCTGATTTTCCATGTGCAACAGCAGGATACGTTACATTGCTCGGTCTTACTACTCCTCCTTGTGGCGCATCTACCTGCCCGTTCTCCTCTCTTAATGAAGTCATATTAAATGTAGGATCAGGTAAATCAAAATTCAAGTACTGAATTGGTATGGGACTTTGGAGTAGCTCAAACTCTGGTTCTTCGTGAAACAAAGGGTTAAGTTCACACGAAGCTTCTGAAGGAAATGGTGATGGTGGTGCAACGAAATCTCTGTTAAAAAGTGATGAGGAGGGAGATACAAACTGGTGTTCTGGTGAAGAAGTGCTCGGCAGAACTGGCTCTATTTCCTCTTGGTTGCAAATTCTTTTCAATCTATCCTCAATTTCTTGTGACCAACCAAAATTCATGTACCTGAAATTATTATAAGATCAAGGTATTCAATCAAAGAATTAAAAAGAAAAATAAACGTATATTGTATAGTTAGAATGTATAAGTTAGTGTTAGGGTAAAAATATCACACGAAAGAGTGTTAGTATGTATAATGTCACCGAAAATTTCAAGTATAAACGAATATGTATAAGTGTCACATTTATGTATAAGTATGTATAAATATAAGTGTCACATAAAAAATTCAAACGTGTAAATGTAAAGGTCTCACTTGAAAATACATACAAGTATATTACAACGAATATGTCAAACGAAAATTTACAAGTATGGCACACACAATTTCACAAGTCTCATCGTAAAAAGTATCAAGAAAAATGTATCATACAAATATAAGTGAATATTAACGAAGAATTCAACTAAAAATATGCATATGTATCACACGAAAAATTCAAAAATGTATAAGTATCACACGAACATTTCAAGTATATTTCACATAAGTTTACAAGTATGAAAGAAGTATAAGAATGTGTTTTATGTATCCCTAGTTAAATTGCTATATGATTTGTTCGAATTTTCAAAGTACGTGGAGTAGAGGAGATAACAGTGCAATGGGCTGAAACAGTCCAAGGTAGTATCATGCTTTTTCCGATATACCTCAAAAATTCAAACCAAGAAATGATTTCTTTTGAGATCAAAAATTTACTTATATCAAACTCATTTAAGGTTTTGAAGCTCGGTGGACGTGCGTCCTAGGTCTATCGACTAGACACAAGGTTCCGTGGTTTCAGAAGGCTAGAACGAAAGTACTAACAATGGAGTGAGGCAAGACTCGTTGTTGGATACCACGGAGAGCGAACTCCCTATCGACTCACTCACAGGGAATGAACATCAGTCTGTGGGCCTTGAGATCTAGTTAAACAAACCTCAATACCAAAATTAGAACAAACGAACTATGAATGCCCCTTACTCTGTTGAGAACCTTATGTTGTCAGTACCACTAAAGTGCATAAAAGCCGCCCTCAACCTCATAAAAACGCAAGCGCTAGTATGAAGGGTTAAGGCTAATATCAACATTAGTGACCTTACCTATTCCTCTTCCCCTCAAAACCAAAAACAAACTCAACGTAAATAGACTTTTAAAACTCCCTAACAATTTAGCTAGTTATACACATCACACGAAATTTTGTTTTACATGTATCTATATTGGTTCGGTTTTTAGAGGTCATCGATTATGTGAGAATTGTAGCTGCCGAAACTTAGGGTTTCTAGATGTCTTTCACACAACTTTAAAATTCGAGGTACGTGGAGCAGAGGAGATAACAGTGCAATGGGCTGAAACAGTCCAAGGTAGTATCATGCTTTTTCCGATATACCTCAAAAATTAAAGACGAATTTTATCTTTTGAAGAAAAACACATTCACATATGCTCAAATTATTTTCTAGCGTCTAAAGTGAGGTGATGCTTCAGCACAAGCGGTTGTCTAGGTCGAGCATACTTTACTTTTCTAAGGCGGTGTCGTTAAAATTCACGGAGAGTAAACTCTCTTTAGGAACAAGGCAGGTCTCAAAGTTTTTAACCACGGAGGACAAGTCCCCTATCGACTCACTCACAGAGAATGAACATCAGTCTGTGGGTCTTGAAAACCAGTTTTACAAACCTCGAACCATTCAATGAAAATAACTTGCCCTATACTTGGTAAAATAAACTCGGGTCCTAGCGGTCTACAAGTGTTGATTAAAACCGCCCTCAACCTCATCAAAGTAATACTATTGCTGAAAAATCGCTTGTATGCGTGGGGGGGAAGTATCCCGCGTTTCCCAATCTACATAAAAACGGATCCAACAAAACACCATTCAAATGAAGGGTTTTGGTTATGATCAACAAAAGAGGCTTCACCTACATGTTACACTTTAGAAACTACAATAAACTCAAAGCATACACAAAAACTATCAACTTCCTAGAATTTATCTAAGTGTATCAACATCACAATATACATCACACACATCGGCAATTAAGCAAAATAAAAACCAAAAACCAAAAACCAAAAATCGGATAAGTCCTATTTACTATTACACTTCCGAAAATCCTATTAATACATATCCCAAAATCTATTGAAAAATTAAATAACCTGCAATATACATAATTACAAACAACACTTTATGAATCAAAATATTATAATTTCCCCGACAACGGCGCCAAAAACTGATGGAGGTGTTATCCAAGCATAAAATTCCTGCAAAACAACTACATACACATAATACCCTTCTTGTGTCGATTGTAGTATTGACAAGTAGGGATCGTTCTATCCGGGGAAATCAAGGGCTTTCAATTACATAAAGTATTGCACAAAAAGGGGGTTTCGAATTTTAACTAAATATCTACTGATTTTTTTTACGAAAATTTAATTCCTAAGCTATTATATACAATTGATCAACATCTTCCACACAATCACCAAACACAAATCTCATTATACATGCAACAAAATTAAAACAAGTAATAGAGGCAGCAGCAAAAATCGGATTCAAGATCAACTAAGTTCCAATTTAATTAGAGCCAACGCGGTTATTCTAATTATTCAAGACATCACAAGTATTTAGAATCCACAACGCGTGTAATCCTAAACATGGTACTAATCGGTTTAATAACACAACGCGTAGAAATTAAACACAAATAGCACATAAGCACAATATGTCGAATTAGAAACATGTTAGCAGGTATGGCGTCACTCATCCCACATCGACATGTAAATTTCCATAATTACTCTAGCCCTTAGATAAATACATATTAAAATCCACAACGCGTGAGATCCAACATATATTAAATCGGCATATGAATTCAACATCTAGATAACAACCATGGCCTACGATTGCATCTAGACATCTCCTTCGGTTGCACACGAATTATGAAAATAAACCTAATTAAATCAAGAATACATGCTAGAGCTACTGCCCATAATACAAATTTAATCACATCACATATATAAATCGGCAATCATATACAAAATTCCTAAACATTTATAACAAAGATCCGAAGATCCCATATATAGTTATCAATACCGAAAATAAAACCAGAAATTAAAACATATTTCATAGACAAAAGTATGTTTAAATACAAAGAATCAAAAGCCAATAAAGTACAATCCATGTTACAACCTTATGAAGATTCGGCAAGGATTGGTGGAGGTTGGATTTTTGTGAAAGGTGGAGGTGGAATTCGGCAAAGCTTCTTGGTAAGATTTCTGAATTTATTTGGGCAGAGGTTCGGCAAGGATTTTGAGGGGAAGAGAAGATGATTTTTATGAATACAAAGTGTTGTATTTATAGAGGAAGAGAGGAGCTAGGGTTCGGCAGCCTTGATCTCCAAGAAAACCAAAACCAATTAGGTTTTGGTTTCGGCAAACATTATTTTTCTCCCACCGAATTATCTTCTTTCTTTTTCTTTTATTCGGCCAAGTCTTCCAATAATCATGTAATTGCTGCCGATTATGCTTGATAAAA
This sequence comes from Potentilla sterilis, assembly GCA_963682095.1. Lineage (NCBI taxonomy): Eukaryota > Viridiplantae > Streptophyta > Magnoliopsida > Rosales > Rosaceae > Potentilla > Potentilla sterilis. The sequence goes on along the minus strand of OY821763.1, from coordinate 23,432,108 downwards.
ATGCTGAATTATCACTTCAATTTCTCTTTTAATTCGGCAACAATGCACCAAGCTTCAATGAGGTCCACATTCATCCCAAGCTTTTCTCCTTTCTTCTTTTCCAAAATTCCTAGATAATGGCTGAATAAATTCCTTGTTATCTCTTCTCCTTTGCCGAATTATATCTTGATTTTTCTTCAATTAACTTTCTTTTAATTCGGCAAAGAAGTCCTTGCATAATGTTACAAGGAAACCAAATCCGATTTGGTTTCCTCCTTCTTCTTTCTCTTTCACGGCAAGGAACCATTTCTTGCCGAAAATTCTCCCATTAATCTTCCATTAATCTTCTCTTTAAGTAATCCTAGATAGATAAGGAATCCTAGTCCAACAAGGAGTTGTATTTTCAATGAAATTCTTTCGACATTTCAAAAACGTCGAGCATTTGTAGACTCCTTGTTCGACTAAAACTCTTCAATTCGTAGACTTCAATTAGGACTCAAACTCGTAGAATCCTTATTCAACTGGGATTCCTACTTTAGTAAGGATTCCTTTTCCAAATAGAGTTCTACTTGAAAAAAGGAGTCCTAGTCACAATCAAACTCTTATTAGGAATCCTAGTTCAATAAGGACTCCACCATAATTATGCATTTTTAACATTTCTAGCACAAACCGATTCCACACATGATTTAGAAACGACGAAAGATAAAGAAATCAATTCCGACAAGTTTCTTAGTCAAAACAGGTTTCCTAGTCCAAACAGGATTCCTAGTACAACAAGGAGTCCTACTCAAACTAAAACTCTTCAAAAATCGACATTTCTGCATTTTTAGCTCAATTTATTCACCAACACTTGCCAACGACTCCAACATGACTCAATGACTCTATAATACAACAATAAGGGATAAGAAATGCATAAATGGGGGTAAAACATATTAAGAACGTCGCATTTTATGCTCCTATCAGTAGTATAGACATAAGTAGGGATCGTTCTAGGCCGGGGATTAAGGGTACCTGAGATATGAAATTGTTAGACAAATATATACATATATACACACATAAACGTCACATATGGGGGATGGTATGAATCGGCAGCTAGGCTGCCCTAAACTAGGTTCGGCACAAAATTTGAAAGAAAAGAAACAAGAAACAAAAAGGTCCTAGGTTCGGCAGCAATAGGCTGCCTCTAAATCATGTATAAAAACAGAAATTTAAAATCCTAAATTACTATATACAAGTTTGATCATCATCTCTCACGCATCACATAGCACAAAACACACAATTCACACACAAGCATTCATGCAAGACTCGGCAATTTAGTTCAAGTTTCATAGACTCTATTCAATTCCAATTTCAATTAGAGCCTCAACGGTCATCTAATCACTAGACTCTCTCTTAAATATTTTAGAAAACACTCAACGTCGAATCCTAAAGTTATACTAGTCATGTTTGAAAACACTCAACGTCGAAGACAAACACAAAGAGTAATTACGCACAAGAGTCTATAAATTGGAGACATATCTTTAGGTATGGCGTACTCATCCTATCAACATGCAAGTTCATGAATTAAGTAACCTTGATTTTAACAACCTAGAATTCAGTTCGATCGTTGCCTAACTCAATCCCAAATTATTAAGTTAAATGAAATCGCAATCTACATAAGTACTAAGGCCCTAGCATCATGTAAACATTGATTTTTATGCACAAATTCAAGAACTAATCGAATAAAAACTAACAAATACAAGAACATGTTACTGCCCTAATCTAACATACGAATTCAAGCATGCAATTGTTTGCAAAATTCATCACATAAATTCCAACAGAAATCGCAATTCATGTTCATCATACAACACCAAACGAAAACAAAGTATTTTTATAACAACAAATGTGACTAAACCAAAAATCAAAATACAAGTCATATGGATGGATCACACTTTAGAAACCTTGGAGAGCTTTGTCTTGGTGTGGTGAAAGAGGCTCGGCAGTGGCTAAGGCAGGGGATGGAATCGGTGGTGAATGGTGGAATCGGTGGACTTGTGTTTTAGGGTTTCGGTATAGAACTTTGGTAGAACTTTTGGTAGAGTTTCGGCTAGTGTTTTGCAAGAGATGAGATGATGTTTTTCTGTGTAAAAGATGGCTTTTATAGAGGAGAGGGGTGCCGGCTGCCCTAGATGCTCAAGGAAGTCAGAAAACCAAGTGGATTAAGGAATTGAAACCTTCCTTTTCAAAGTCTAATTAGGTTTTCTTTTTCTGATTTTTCTTCAAGGCTTGGGCTTCACATCTTCATGGACTTCTTGCATAGCGTTTGGACTTCAATTGATAGGTCTTGATCCACCAAAAATGCTTCAATTGCCGGCAGCAACATCAAGCACACAATCTGCCTCTATTCGGCAGCTTCTCCTAGTGTGACTAGGAGAACTTCTTTCTTCAATTTTTCTTCAATGCCATGGCCTAGTGTCTTCCTCTTCCCTTCATAAAGCTTGAACCATCTTCAAAAATGCATTTGTGCACCATTTGGTCCATTAAAAACAGAAAACACAAAAAGGGGGCAGTAGGTTCCTGGAATCGGCAGATTTGACCTTGTTGCAGTAATTCCGGCATATCTCCAATCGTGGAGCTCCGATTGATGCGATTCGAAGTCTCAGATAAACTAGACACATATGGCCATCTCCCCATAAAGGGGATCGATCAAATTCCTTGTGAGTCGTCGGGAATGATTTTTCGAAGTTGGAACAAAGTCCCAGGAAATTCCTGGAAGTCCCTGGATTGATTTGCTCGAACTGCTGTCTTGCAGCCATCTTTTGGGTGACTTCCCGAACTCCAATTGATCTGAAATTTTAACACAACATTTCTCAGTATATGAATAATAAGCACACCAAATTTCATTAAATTCGGACAAGGATAGATCGCATTTTTACTCATCTCAAAATCACGAAAAAGACATATTTTGCACTATTTTCCAGATTTCTCACACTTAGTCATTTTTCGGATTCTTAAGCACATTTGATAAAAACTCTACCAAAATGACACTAAACTAAATTATGACTCTATCTTAGACAAATAAGGGTTAAACGAAGCATAAACGAGGGCAAATACATATAATAGCGTCGCACATTGTGCTCCTATCAGGGTACGACGAATTGATGGCTATGGCCATCCGGCATGCCCAGGCCGATCATGAGACCTACGGGCACCACCTACTGAAGAGGAAGCGGGATGAGCTGCAGGAAGACCATCCCCGGGAAGAGAACCCTCCGCCCGGCCAGGAAGCCAAGCCCAGTCAGCGGACTGAGAACCGCACCGCTCGACCCAGCCGAAACGCCAACAACAGAAACTGGCCACAGCGGCAGCAGAGACCCTATTCTGATAGACCCCAGGCCGAGCACAAGCCGGCACCATACCGCCAAGAGCGCCCCCTGACAATCATGCCGGCACCACCACCGGCCGGTCAAGAAGTCTTCACCGCTCTCACCACTTCCTACGAGGACATCCTACTTGAGAACGGGAGCGTCATTCCCCCACCGCCCAAGAGAAAGTACCCGAAGGGGAAACTTACAACGGCGCAGACGGGCAAGTACTGCTCTTATCATGATGAGGCCACTCATCAAACAAATCAGTGCTGCGCTCTCAAGACAGCGGTGCAGAGTTTGATCGATAACGGCTAGCTTCAGCGGTACGTAGGGGAAAGAAGAACAGACCCCGACCGGGAACGGGACCAGGCCTGGTAAACCCGCTAGCCCCGAGCGGTTAGTTTGGCATAGTTCACGGTTCTACCGTTGTAAGAACATATATATATATATATGCAAACTACTTTTGAGAAAATTTCACCGGCTCTGCCAGTTCCAGTATATTCATATTCAAGCAAGTATACAAGCAGTAACCGATCCGGAAAGATTACAATGAAAGGGCAAGGAAAATCCTAAGGAGCCACGACTCCGCCTTCAGCAGGCAATCCGCTGGCTTCTCCTGCGGCACCCTCGTCGTCAACCTCAGTTCCGGTGTTGACTCCGGCTCGGGGAAACTCGGCACCGTTGGTAGAAGAATCCAAGTCCGAGCGTAGTGCTTCTTCCGGCTGCCCCTCCGCCGCCTCCTGATGGATGTCCGACTGCTCATGGATATCTCCTTCAGTAGCAGTCGGCATCAAGGAAGTGTCTAACCATCCCTTCCCCGCCCATTCCGTGTACGCATCCGAGATGCCCTCCTCCATGGCCTTCACCAGAAACTCCAGGAACTGATCGCTCTCACGGTATTTGAGAACGACCCGCTCGTAGAGTTCCGGGTCATCTTCCCCGGTCGGAGCAGCAGAAGCGGCGCGCAGAGCGGCAGCTCCCACTTGGAGCTCGTCCACCTTGGCTTCTAGCTCGGCCCTCTCCTTCTCCAGGCTCCGGTTCTGCTCCTCCAGCTTCTTGGCCCTCTCCTCCGATCTGGCCTTCTCCCGGTCCGAGCGAGAATTCTCCACCTCCAGGCGCTGTCGGGCCTCCGATAGAGCAGCTATCTGTCTCTTCAGCTCCGACAACTCCTCGCTCGCGTCCGGTTGGTACAGACTGTACAGCAACTGCACAACATCAAGGACAGTTAGTCAAGCCGCAAACGAAAACAAGCTACAAGCAGTGTAGTGATTTCGTGCGGTAATTACCCGAAGGACGGATTCCTAGCATTTTGGGCGATTCCCGCCCGCCAGGGCTCCAGCTACCCCGGGTCTGTCCAGCCCAAGACCGGCCAAGTCCGCCGCCACTTGCCGGGCGAGTGCACTATTCGGGCTTCCCCTTGGCGCCTCAGCAGGCGCAGGACTACTCTGCCGGGCAGCAGCAGCGGCCTTCTCCCCGGCAGGGTTAGCTTGCGCGCCGCTGGTTATCCTGAACCGTTTGGCTAGGTTCTCACGTGCCGACCCACCGGTAAGAGTCACCAGCGCGGAGGAAGGAATGTCCCCGCCCTTCCGTTTCTCCCCCCGACCTTCCGGAGAAGAAGATCGTGCGCTTACCAGGGCAACGCGAGCCATGTGCGGCACAGACACCGGCCGGTTGGGGATCCTGTTCACTCCACCGGGAACCCTAACTAACCCTCCGGTAGCCTTGCCCCTTCCAGGCACCGCATGGGGCGCGGTATGATGGGTCTTCACCCGCTTCAGGACATAGGCGTCGTCATCAACGTCCATGGCCCTCGGCTCCGCATGAGTCGTGAGCCGGCCGGACTCCTCTTCCACCGACGTCCGCGAGACGGTCTCGCCTTTCTCCTTCAGCTTGTTGAGGAGGTCTTCCCCGTCCATTGAAAGAGTGGTTTCGGGCTTGATAACCGCCCGGGAAGATGCACCTGCAAGGAAGACAAACAGTTAGCAATTTGCAAAACTAGCACAAGGTATCACCGCTAAAGGGGTTTCCTACGCACCGGGACCCCGCCCGAGTTGGCAGTATTCCAGCACTTCTCGCCGGATGAAGTTGAAAGAACTCCGTTCCAGGTCGTCCCAGCATCCGAGTATGGTCGAGATCCTCTCATGCTCCAGATCGGATAGCTCGAACGACTGGTCGCCAATGGGTTGGAAGGCGTCAGGAACCCAGTACATTTTACTCCTCGCCTACCACCTCCCGCCCACCATCACCACCTTCTTTCTCCAGCTATTGTCTACCCATGAAGGCATATGGGTGACGATCGGTGGAGGTTTCCGGGTGTTGAAGGACAGGCAACCCCGGGACCCCTGCTTCCTGGAGTACGACAGCCTATACAAGGCCCGGAACTCGTTTACCATTGGTATATTCATCCCGGAAAACTCGTACAAGCAGCCGAGGCTCAGTAGTCGCCTCCACTGGAGCCCAGGAAGCTGCGCGGGCGACACTTGCAGCGCACTAAGCATATACTGCACGAAGTTTGGCAGCGGGAGCGAGAGTCCATGCCGGAACTGGTCCTGATGAGCGGCAACCCAACCTGCTTCCGGGTTGCAGGCCGACTCTCCAGGATTCAGGGGCCGCAGCAGAACTTCATCCGGGATACCCCACGTTTCCCGGAACGCTGAAATCTCTCCAGGGGTCATGCTACCCTCCGGTTCATCACATACCACAGCATACTTCCCTCTGCCAATGGTGTAGCTCGCGGCCGGAGCATTTGCAAGGCGCACCCCGTGCGGTATTTCAGTCTCCGAGGATTCAGCCCCGGAAGACGAAGATGAGGACGGAGACGAAAACCTGCTCCCGGAGCAGTCGGCGACTTCGGTCTCCGGGGATTCCGAACTGAGCCAGTCATCCAGCCTCTCCGCATCATCCACGAGGGGACCCCTGGCAGTCGATTCGGAAGCCCGGTCAGAACCTGAAGATGACATCTTAACCTAGGGGAAGAAAACAAAACCCTAGCGCTCGTCAGCAACAGGCTACAACACCGCCTTCTACGGCCTCTCCCCAAGTTCGCCGCAGAGCAGTTCCGTCAGCGACATCGATCCCTCCCCCCCCCCCCGCCGCAAAACAACAAAACCAAAAACAAGAACAACACCGGGGCAAAGAAATCAACAAACTTACCGATTAGTATGCTCAACCGAGGACAATCCGCCCTGCGAAAGCAGCGAGCAATGGTAGGAAGAGAGTAGGGAGCGCTCAAGAAAACGGATCTCGTGGGGCAAAACGGCTCAAAGTGATCGCCGGATTCCTCTCTTTCTCTTAGTTTCTCCAAAGCAAGAAGCAACAGCAGAAAGGAGAGCAGAAGATGCCTTTTTATAGAGGGGACCAGTGCCCTAGGCAATTGAAATCCCTTCAAAACAAGTAACCACAGCAACTCAAACGCCTGCGAATCCAGGCCCTCCATCTCAAGACCGCCCCCTGCTGGCACGTGTCCCAGCATTGGTAAACTGCCCATGCCATCATAACTGACGAGACTGATGGACTTCCTCCTTAAATGCATGTCAGCCACTTGTCCTACACGCTGGCGACATGAAGGTAGGAGCGGGAACCGAGGAGTCAGGCCCTCCCACACTTCCCCAGATCCCACGGTTGCACACCATCTTCTTCGTATATCTTGAAGACCTCTCACCGGTGGTAATCATCCAACCGCTTCGAGAGCACCCATCCGGGTACGAGCCATCCGCCCGGCACCATGGCAGTTCACGGTTATGATCATTCAACCGGCTGCATGGCTTCTTCGCATATCTTGAAGACCTCTCACCGGTGGTAATCATCCAACCGCTTCGAGAGTATCCATCCGGGTATGAGAAATGGAGGACCCGTCTCGATATGGCAGGACGCCCGGTCGAGGTCCGCCCGGCACCATGGCAGTTCACGGTTATGATCATTCAACCGGCTGCATGGCTTCTTCGTTGCATATCACCGGAGGACTCGTCTCGATATGGCATGTCGCCCGGTCGAGATCCGCCCGGTCCGTAGCAGTTTGCGGTTAGGTATCATTCAACCGGCTGCACGCCATCCTACTGGAGACCTCGTCTCGATATGGCATGTCGCCCGATCGAGGTCCACCCAGTTACATCTCTCTTGGGGGACTCGTCTCGATATGGCAGAACGCCCGGTCGAGTTCCGCCCACCGGTTACGACACATCCAACCAGCTCGAGAGCATATTCCGGGAATAGGATCCACCCGGCCCCATGGTGTTTCACCGGAGGACTGGTCTCGATATGGCAGGACGCCCGGTCGAGTTCCGCCCGGTACCATGGCTGACCCCGGTCATGAGAACATTCGACCGGCATAGGGCTTTATACACCCGGGTGAGTTTACATCTAACCCATGTACGCTTGTCCAGCAGGATAAAAACCCTGCATCGCACCAGCTGCGGCAAACGGGGGCTGCACGGCGAGCCTTGTCACCTCAACGCCACCCCCCTACCGGGAATCCACCCGGCCCCATGGCATTTTACTGGGGGACTCGTCTCGATATGGCAGGACGCCCGGTCGAGCTCCGCCCGGTACCATGGCTGACCCCGGTCATGAGAACATTCGATCGGCATGGGCTTTATACACCCGGGCGAGTTTACATCTAACCCATGTACTCTTGTCCAGCAGGACAAAAACCCTGCATCGCATTGAACCGCGATCAACATGGGGCTGCACGGCGAGCCTTGTCACCTCAACGCCACCCCCCTTACCTCAACGCTTATTCAACACAAGCTGAGAAGAACTAGCAAGTGTTCACCGGTGCTTCAAACAGCCCGCAACACCGGGGTAATCTCCCTGCAGCCTAGCAATATGGGACTCGTCTCGATATGGCAGAACGCCCGGTCGAGCTCCCATACTCCTGGACTCGTCTCGATATGGCAGAACGCCCGGTCGAGATCCAGTACTGAAGTTCACCTGGGACTCGTCTAGATATGGCAGAACGCCCGGTCGAGGTCCCATGAACTTCACCCCGTCCGCTTTGGCAGATCGCCCGGTAGAGGCTCAGTGAACCCCGCTTTGGCAGATAGCCCGGTAGAGGCTCAGTGAACTCCGCTTTGGCAGATCGCCCGGTATAGGCTCAGTGAACTCCGCTCCGTTTCGATTTGGCAGATCGCCCAGTTGTGACCCAGTGAAGCTCCGCCTCGTACCGATAGGGCAGAGTGCCCGGCCGAAATTCCATGCGCATCTCTTGCATGGCGGATTTCAACGCCTCATTATCATCCCATGCACAAATCTCTTGCATGGCGGATTTCAACGCCTCATTATCATTCCATGCACGCATCTATTGCATGGCATCATGGCATCATCTCATACACTCTCCGGGTTCCACCCGGCTCCATGCTCATAACAATACCTGACCACAGTACTGATATTACAAGTATGCTTATAAACTATTGCTTCCCATCGGTAACAGGTACTCACCACGGTCACGCCCAATCTTTAACGCGGACTTGGGGGACTGGGCACCGGTAGGTTGGTAACCCTGCGGGTCTGCGGGACAAGAGCAAGACAGATTTAAGTCCCCATTCAAGATTGCACTTGACCGGGAACTTGGGGGACTTGTTGACAGTAGCCGCAGAGAGGCTACAGCAGGCCCACAGACCCGCAGCAAGTGCACCAAGGCCCGGCCCAAGGCTCGGGACCGGATCACCAGCACCCGGCCTCGGGGCCCAGCACTCTATCCTGCCTCCAGGGACCCTGGGGCCGGGGGCGCCAGCCTGCCGAAGAGGGCACCAGAAGGTACAAACAAAAGGGAGCCAGTCCCACATCGAAGGGTGAGGCCAGCCCTCACCCCCAACCACCTATATAAGGGCCCCAACTACCCTCTTTATTAGGTAACTTATCTCTCTCCCTGCTTACATACGTGCCTTGGTTATATATATTCCAACTATACTAACTTAGGCATCGGAGAGGAGAAGACCGGCCCGCCCGGTATTCCCCTTAGTGAGCAGGATTGCAGGAGATCAAGTTGGATTCATCAAGTATATACTAGGCCCCCGGGTTTAGGCAGAAACATCCTCCTTTATCTCCACATAAAATCTGAAAATAAAGAAAAGAAATACAGAATTAATTCATGTAATAAACTTGTCCTAATCTAGACAAATATTGTCTTAAAAAGACATATGTGTAATAGATAAGATCATTAGATTAGGAAAGTTTCCAATTCAAACCAAGGAACTTACTAGATCGAGAAAGTTACTAGAATAGGAAAATCGAAATAGGAAAGTCACGGAATATACAGTCATAGTTCAAGTAGGACTTTCCTAAACAGAACTTTTCCCAGTCCAACAGGATTCTAAAATTTCCTCACATGTTACAGAAACGACGAACAATAAAGATTCCTAATCCAACCGGTTTCCTAGTCTAACAAGGATTCCTACTCAAACTAGAACTCTTCACATTTTCCGACAATTTCTGCATTTTACGCTCAATTTGTACACCAACTCTGCCAACGACTCCAAACACGACTCAATCACTCTATATTACAACAATAAGGGTTAAGAATTGCATAAATGGGGGTAAAAACATATTAAGAACGTCGCATTTTATGCTCCTATCAAATTACAATGCTTTGTCTATGAAGATTGTAAGTATTATAAATCGATGCATGAGGACAGCCTTGTATTGGTTTCACGTGCCGAATATAACATGAGTTGAATTATGCGCGAAGTTGATTCACCTTGTGTTAGTTCTTTAGGCTAGAGTAATTCTGAAAATTTACATATCGATATGAGATGAGGTGACGCCATACTTGCTAATATGTTTCCAATTCGACTCATTATGCTGATGTGTTTCTTGGTTTAATTTCTACGCGAAGTGTCTTTAAACTAATTAGCACTATGTTTAGGATTATGCGTGAAGCTAGTTCTAAATAATTAAGGAGTTTTGCTAATTAGATGAACCGCGAATGCTCTAATTAAATTGGAACTAAAACTAATCTTGAATACTTGCCGTTTGTTATGTTTTTACCTTGTGCAAAATTGTTACATGTTATGTGAGTTTTGTGTTTAGTGTTATCTGTGAGAGATGATGATCATATGTATATATTAATTTAGTTTTTATTTTCGTAAAATTCAGTAGTTATTAGATACAATTTTCAATCCCCCTTATAATTTTGTAATACTTCATGAGATTAAATGCCCTTGATTTCCCCGGATAGAACGATCCCTACTTGTCTTATACTACCATCGACACAAGAAGGGTAATATATGTATGATGTTGTTTTGCAGGTACAATATGCTTGAGAATAATTCCATCAATGCCAACCGTGCAAGGAGGCTAAACGAGAACACTCCATAATAGCTAGGAATTCACTATGCCTAACTAGTAATAGGAATTGACTTGGTAAAAACTCTCACACAAGAGCTAAAAGAGTCTCTGAAAATACCCTCAATACAAGTAGCACCTGTGGTGGTTTTCTCCAGCTAGCAACTGAGCTTGAATTCCGGTGATTAGGCCGGGTATGAGCAGATCGGTAATCCTCCCACCAATCTAATGTGATTGAGATAATTTCCTCCGCCACTTTTACGTCATTGTTCCAATCAAATGTGGTCTAGCGTATTGTTACTGTATGTGATGGAGAAGAGAAGATCCACATGAGTTTTAATGTTTTTCTAAGTAATAATTTTATAATAAATTGATCCAGAGCTATATTATTATATTTGGGGACTCAAAAGGTTTAGTCTAATGGAAGTATGTTAGGCTCCAATTGGGAGCGGGCGTTGCAAGGATTGTTGAGGTAATGGGAGGTCCTTGATTCGAACCTCAGCTTGGTGAAAAACATCTCTTGGGAGGGGCCATACCTCAGATCTAGACTTCGAAAATTAGGTGAGCGGAAATAATATTCTTAATAACTCTTGATTGCCAAAATAAAAAAATTCATCACGAATAGTATACAAGTAATACAACTCTCGATAATAAACCAATGGATCCGGCTCCTCTAAAGTGAGGAGCCCGTAAATTTAGTTAAAGTTCATTAAATCCAAACTCTTCATCTAATCTAATAGTTATGGGTTTAGACACATCACTCTTAGGTTAATCTGACTTCTTTTATATAGCTGTTTCGAAAAGTTGTACACTTGAGTATAATCTTCTAATCAAGTTATACCGCATTAGTAAGCATGTTGTCATTATAATAGCTAAATTCACAAAATGAAAATTTTGACCGTCTGATGTGATCATTATAGTTAAATATGAGTATAGTAGAAAAATCAACTCGTTTCGTGAACGTTCGATGCTCGATCGAAACGGTCAACCATATTTTCATAAAATTTATCACACGAAAACGCTATTACGTATCTTTAGATGACCTTGTTTCATATCGACTCTTCCAAACATTAAACTCTCAAATAAATGAGACGTAATCAGCCATGTAAAAATTTAGAAATGTTTATCTCCCGTTTCTATGACTTCCCATAGAGAGAGATAAGTTTAAATAAGGTTGACCGTATCAATCGAGGCTTTAACTTTGTCAAATCTAAGTGATTTTTTGACCATCACCATATTTCATCATAACGATCAAATGCTATCTAATAGCATTTTTCAAAACTTAACTTTTAACACATTGTTGTTGGCGGGGCGGGGCGGGGCGGGGCGGCGCATGACGAAAATTAAAGGGCAACGAAAAAGTGATCAATTAAAGAGGGCTTGGCTTGCTTAGGTCGGTCTCAGCATGTTAATAAAGACTGAAATTCAATGCTGTGTATTTCAGTTCAGATAAATAAATAAATAAATAAATAATAATCAAAACACCGGTGTCCTTCTAGAAGGTTTGAAAACAAAGACCAACAACTCTCTATTTCCTTCTGGCTCAGTTGTCCTGGACTAGTCTTCCAATCAATGAATCAATACAATTCATAATATATATTTTTTTTCTTTTTTTTTCAAGTTTTGAATTTGATTAATGGTGGCGGACTTGTTCCTTCTCCTCCTAATTTCTTGTAATAGTCGCCCACCCTCTTGAGCCTCCCAATCATGCCTTTGACCTCCTACATTTCTCATTCACTTCCTCTTCCTCTTCCTCTTCCTCCATTACACGCTTCCTCTTCAACTCATCCAACCTTGTTTGACTCCCCTTGCTCTCTCGTCTATCTACACTAAGCTCATAACCCACAATCATCTCTGTCTTTCTGGCTTCTTCATGCTGTGTGCTGCTCTCTGATCTGATCATGACCTCAAACCGGCCTCTTCTGATCCCATCTCCCACAACACCCAACACCCACCATCCCCCTCTATTTCCCGATTCATCAAAACCCATGGATTCCGAAAACCCAGAACCCAATAATACTTCAAGACGCAGCCTTTCTTCTTCCTCCTCTATTCAATCCAAGCCGTCCATCCGCTACGGTTCCAGAGGAGCTGATTCCGAGGCCACAGCGTCCCAGAAGGAAATGAAGGACGAGGATGTCAGGATTATTCATATCAATGACGTTGCCCACACCAACGAGAGGTTTGAGTTTTCTGGCAATTCTATAAGGACCACTAAGTACTCAGTTTTCACTTTTTTGCCTAGGAATTTGTTTGAACAGTTTCATAGAGTAGCCTATCTCTATTTTCTAGTCATTGCTGTGCTCAATCAGCTCCCCCAGCTCGCTGTTTTCGGCCGGGGAGTTTCCATTTTGCCATTAGCATTTGTTTTGCTGGTTACTGCTGTTAAGGATGCCTATGAGGACTACAGGAGGCATCGCTCCGATCGCATTGAGAACAATCGTTTCGCTTCAGTTTTTGTTGACAGTCAGTTTCAGTTGAAGAAGTGGAAGGATGTACAGGTTGGTGAGATCATCAAAATTGAAGCAAATGAGGGTATTCCCTGTGATATGGTTCTGCTCTCCACCAGTGACCCCACTGGTGTTGCTTATGTGCAGACCATCAATTTAGATGGAGAGTCTAATTTGAAGACCCGCTATGCGAAACAAGAAACCCTCTCCAAGTTGCCCGAAAAGGACAGGATCACTGGGATCATCAAGTGTGAGAAACCCAACAGGAACATTTATGGATTTCAGGCATTCATGGAGATTGATGGCAAAAGACTCTCATTAGGTCCCTCCAACATTGTGCTTCGAGGCTGTGAGCTCAAGAACACTCATTGGGCCCTCGGAGTGGCTGTATATGCTGGCCGTGACACCAAAGTTATGCTTAATAGCTCCGGAGCCCCATCCAAGAGGAGTCGTCTCGAGACCCGTATGAACTATGAGATCATCACGCTCTCGCTGTTTCTTGTTGTCATGTGTTCAGTTGTCTCTCTCTGTGCTGCTGTTTGGTTGAAGCGTGAAAATGATAATTTGGTAGACATACTTTTCTACAGGAAGAAGGACTACTCCGAAGATGAAGTCAAGGATTATAAATATTATGGATGGGGATTAGAGATTGTTTTCACGTTCCTCATGTCTATTATTGTGTTCCAGATCATGATCCCCATCTCTTTGTACATTTCTATGGAGCTTGTCCGGGTCGGTCAGGCTTACTTCATGATACGAGATAGTCACATGTATGATGAGGCTTCTAATGCAAGATTTCAGTGCAGAGCTTTAAATATAAATGAAGATTTAGGACAAATTAAGTATGTATTCTCCGACAAAACCGGTACACTTACTGAGAACAAAATGGAATTTCAATGTGCAAGCATTTGGGGAGTTGATTATAATGGTGGGAGAGCCAGTTTGGAAAAAGACCAATTGGGGAACAATGTTCAACGTAAGAAATACTTTTGCTTGATGACTATACTGTCTTGTGATTAATAGTGGTTATTGTTTCTTTTACTGTATTCCAATTTCTTATTTTCTTTGTTTGGTATCAGTCGATGGAATTTTTTTGAGGCCAAAGATGACGGTAAAGGCTGATCCAGATCTTCTACGACTACTAAGAAGTGAAAAAGACACAAATGAAGGCAAACATGTACACGAGTTCTTCCTTGCGTTGGCAGCTTGTAATACTATTGTGCCTCTTGTTACAGACTCGTCTGATAAAAATGTGAGATTGATTGATTACCAAGGGGAGTCACCTGATGAACAGGCATTAGTTTATGCCGCCGCTGCCTATGGTTTTATGCTTATTGAAAGAACATCTGGTCATATAACTATTGATATCCAAGGAGAAAGGCGAAGGTAATGTCTCATCTTTATAATTCAAAATAAAAATCATCAAAATATAACTGTTGTTTGTGACTTTGGATGAGTTTTATTGTATAATGCTATTATAGCAAAATAGTTGACACTTACAAACTTCATGAAGGCCTTTAATTTCTCAATCATAATTACCCACTTATGGCAGTGCAGGTTCAGTGTTTTGGGTTTGCATGAATTTGATAGCGACCGGAAGAGAATGTCGGTGATATTGGGGGGCCCTGATCAAACTGTGAAAGTGTTTGTAAAAGGTGCTGACACTACCATGTTCAGCGTAACAGACAAAAGGTTGAACTTGAACATAATACGCGCAACAGAATCCCATATTCATGCTTATTCCTCTCTGGGTTTAAGAACACTTGTTGTGGGGATGAGAGAACTGACTGCTTCAGAATTTGAGCAGTGGCACTCTTCTTTTGAGGCAGCAAGCACTGCTTTAATTGGCAGGGCTGGTCTGCTGCGCAAGGTTGCTAGCAACATAGAGAACAATCTCATCATTTTAGGTGCCTCTGGTATTGAAGACAAACTGCAACTGGGGGTGCCTGAAGCAATAGATTCTCTAAGAACTGCAGGGGTTCAGGTGTGGGTTTTGACGGGGGACAAGCAAGAAACTGCCATATCAATTGGCTTTTCCTCAAAGCTTCTTACAAGGAGAATGACCCAGGTTTTAATTAACAGCAGCTCTAAGGAGTCGTGTAGAAGGAGTTTGGAAGATGCCATACTCATGTCTAAGAAGCTCATGACTGTGTCTGGCAATGAGCACAGTACCCGAGGAAGTTCTGGAGGTGGTATATCTTCAGTAGCTTTAATTATCGATGGTACCAGCCTTGTTTATATTCTTGATAGTGAACTTGAGGAGAAGGTAATTGCTTCCCGACATGCAAGTTTCGTTTTCTAAATGTCTCTCTGCTTTCTATATACTGATCTATTTTATTTTGTATTGCAGCTCTTTGAATTTGCAAATAGATGTTCTGTGGTGCTTTGCTGCCGAGTAGCTCCTCTGCAAAAAGCTGGAATCGTCGCCCTTGTGAAAAACAGGACTACTGATATGACACTTGCCATTGGAGATGGTAATTATTATTCTGTTTATCAAAATACCAAAATCCTTGCTTCTAATTTCATATATCAATATTCCCTGCATTTCATGCTGACGTTGAAAACTCGTTTTTGTGATATGATTAGGTGCAAATGATGTTTCGATGATCCAAATGGCTGATGTTGGAGTTGGAATCAGTGGCCAAGAGGGTCGACAAGCTGTAATGGCTTCAGATTTTGCAATGGGGCAGTTTAGATTCTTAGTTCCCCTCTTATTGGTGCATGGGCATTGGAATTACCAGCGAATGGGCTACATGATATTATACAACTTTTATAGGAATGCTGTCTTTGTTCTTATTTTGTTTTGGTGAGTAAATCTTCTTTGGATACAATTTTTTTCAGTTCATGCATGCGATTAATCCACATTAATATCCCACCAAGCGTAGTTGGTTAAGATTTACAACTATCTGGCAGTAATTCTGCAGATTCAATACTTTCCCTGAGACTGAACTTTCTCTTTAGCTGTATCTTCTCTTTAAAAGTAAAAGTTAATTATTGAGTGAAGTTACTGACTTGGCTTTAGAGTGCACATAATCTGTTGTGAGGATACAAATGTAAGAAATCACATGTAGTTGATGTCACACATTTGTATAGAAGCTAGAAGAATGGAGATGGCCCCCATTTGAATCTACTTTAGTCAAATTTATTGCCTGTGGTATTGCTGATGTTTGACTTGCTCTTGTCACTTTTTTTTTACAATTTTTGTTAATTTTTTTATTACAACTGCTTATATTTTTTTTGTGGGTGTGTGCAGGTATGTGCTCTTTACTTGTTTTACACTGTCAACGGCAATCACTGAATGGAGCAGCATGTTGTATTCTATAATCTACACTGCCGTACCTACAATAGTTGTTGGGGTTCTGGACAAGGACCTAAGTAGAATGACCCTTCTAACATATCCTCAGCTCTATGGAGCTGGTCACAGACAAGAGTGCTATAACACGAAATTATTTTGGCTAACAATGGTTGACACATTGTGGCAAAGTGTGGCCGTCTTCTTTATCCCCCTCTTTGCATACTGGGGTAGCACCATCGATACCTCAAGTATAGGCGATCTTTGGACTCTATCGGTGGTTATATTGGTTAACATACACTTGGCTATGGATGTCATTCGATGGAGTTGGATTACACATGCAGCTATTTGGGGATCTATCATTGCAACCTGGATTTGTGTCATTGTGATTGATGCTATACCTTCACTTGTGGGCTACTGGTATGTCCCCTAGTTTTGTAGTATTATATTTAAAGTATTTTACTTTTGCACAAACAGACATTCATTTACGCTACCGACATACCCTATAGAACTTGCAGTGGCAAACATGCATAATGTAATAGTCACAGAATACATATATGTCTGACAATAATATGCCCTCTCCAACTCCTAAAGTCAATCAAGGTGCATATAGCTCACGATAATAGTCCAATAAAGAACATACTATTAAACTCTTTATCACATTACATCAAAGTTGTTTCATGATGTCTAACTATTTACAGGAAAGAAAATATAATATGTATGTGTGTATGTGATTAATTAATGGAAGGTTAATTAATCTCCAAGTCCCTCTTTAAAGTTTTGGTGGTGAGAGTTAACTCCATCAAGTCACAGCCATCCATTATCTAAGCAGTTGGAAAGTGGAAAAGTCCATTCCTTGAACTGCAGAATTTCCAAGATTTGTGCTTTTTGTGTAGATAAAATATTGAAATTTCTCGTGTATGTGCCCCATAAGCATCGAATATTTTACTATGTTATTTATGTTTTTATTTTTTTATCATATTATGTTATTTATGTTAGCTTTGTGTGCATGTAAATTTAGCACTTGATCATCTTGTAAAATGCTAGGATGCTGTGTCGTACCAAACTTATTTCTGCAGGCTCGATTAAATCGTCAAATTTCTATCATCTTTTCATTACCAGTTGAACATTTTGTATTGCATTTTGTATTTTACATGCATGTATTTTCTATTGCACTGTTTCATCTAAGGTAAAGTGCAGTACCTGACAACTTGGCATATGTATGTCTAACCTCTGCAACTCCTGTATGATTTGTCAGGGCCATTTTCGATGTCATGAAAACAGGACCATTTTGGTTATGTTTGCTTGCAATCATCATAGCAGCAGTCACTCCTCGTTTTTGTGTAAAGTATCTGTATCAGTACTATAGTCCCTGTGATGTGCAGATTGCAAGAGAGGGTGAGAAGTTTGGTAATTTAAGAGTGTCGAGTCCTGTACAAATAGAAATGAATCCAATCATGGAACCCCCGAGGAGATGACAATTAAGGTGACATTATTACTTTAAGCGCCTCCTTTTCTTTTGTAATATATGTTATTCTTTAGGCTGCTTCAGAGTATCTCTTGATTGCCTCATTTTCATTGTTTGCTATCCAAAGGATAGATGTAGATTAGCGAGTTTATGCTCCGTCACTTTTTTGTAATTTTTGTATCTCACAAAAGTCATCTGAGTGTAATTACTTGGCCCTGTTAAGTAGAAATGATTAGACACGCAGGGCCGGCCCTGACTTTTTGGGGGCCTTGGGCGAAAAAAAAATGGGGCCTATGTTCAAAATCTCTTTCAATTTATATATGCTTTGATGTTCAACCACATGAATAAGATGATCATAATCACTAATGTAATACAAAAGTCATCAGATTGATGTTTTTAAAAAACTACTCTTCTTGTATTTTTTTAAGCAAAAGTACTAATTAGCCTTTCATAGTCGAGCTTGTCAACGAGATCTTTTTCAATCGATAACAAAGCCAAACCATTTAATCTTTTTTGTGACATGGTTGAACGAAGGTAAGACTTGATCAACTTCAACTTTGAGAATGTCCTTTCAACGGAGACAACAGTGACAGGAATTGTTAAGAGAATTCTGTAGACAACTCAAGCATTTGGATAACAAATACTGTAATCTTTCAAATATTCCAGTACTTTGACTACTCTTGCTGTTTCTTGTGGCAAAACTTCTCTCAAGTGATCTAACTCTGAAAACAAATCACTCCCATCTATGTCTGAAATATCACCATGTTTCAACAAATCTTCAAGATTCGAACAAAAACTCATGAAGCTCTTTTTTTCCGCAGACTTTAACTTCTTCAAATTAAACAAGAATCCAAAATCTTTCTCATACTTCTCAAATTGTTCAAACCTACTTTGAAGTGAAAATAAAGCTTGATCGATAATATAAAGGAAGTAACTAACCTTAAATGATTCCATGGCCGATTGTGTCACCCCTTCAGTATCATTGTCATCAAACCATCTTTTTGGCTTAGAGATTCTCTTTTCAGGGAGCCTAGCTTCAATATCCATCTTACTAGCAATCTCTTCGGCTTCAATGAATGCTTCCTCAAAACCAGTTTCTTTATACTTCTGCAACCATGATATAAGACCTTTCAATTCACGGATAGCATGATCAATGTGCATATCTTCTGTTTGGAGAATTTTGCTCACAATATTAATATGATTCAGTAAATTATACCAAATAACCATACCAAAGAGGAACTCAAAATTCTCTAATTCATGTGCTATGAAGGAACCAGCTTCACTCCTTGTCTTAGAATCATCACCATATTTTTTCAAGTGAGCAAAAGCATCTCTTATCTGTGGAGCTTGAAATCTGATTGCTTTCACACTTTCAACACGACTTTCCCAACGTGTTTCAGACAATGGTTTAACAGTTAGGCCTGCAACATGATCTCTAAAAACTTTTCATCGCTTTGTTGAAGATGAAAAGAATGAATATATTCGTTGTATAACTCCAAAAAAAGAATCAGCTTTCTCACAACAAGTAGCCATATCACAAATCGCAAGATTTAGACTATGCGAACCGCAAGAAGTATATAATGCTCTAGGATTTACCTCGAGTAGTCTTTTTTGCACGCCTTTGTGTTTTCCTTTCATGTTTGCTCCATTGTCATAACTTTGTCCTCTTATATGATTGATATCAAGCTTAAGAGAACCCAAAGCAGTTGTAAGTTCATTAAAAAGTCCAAGCCCTGATGTATCATGGACCTTTAAAAATTCCAAAAAGAATTCTTCTACCACAATCGGACTTGCTGACACATTAACACACCGTGCTACAAGAGACATCTGCTCCTCATGACTGGTATCTGGAGTGCAATCAAGTATAACAGAAAAGTACTTTGCTTCTTTTATACTTGCGATAATCGAATTTCTGACCTCACTTGCTAGCATCTGAATCATTTCATTTTGGATCTTGTGGCTCAAGTAATGGTAATGAACATCTTTTTTCTGAATACGTCGAACATGTTCATCCAACGTTGAATCAAATTCAGCAACCATCTCAATAATCTGTAAAAAGATTCCATTGTTCTCTTGATATAACTTCTCATTATCTCCACGAAATGCCAAATTGTTCTTTGCAAGTCTCTTCACAATGGCCAGAATCCTCACCAAAACTTTCCTCCAATGCTCTCTCTCTTTGTTTATTTGTTCTTCCACAGCTTGATCCATTGTTTTTTTTTCTTCATTCTTTTCTCCAGCTCAATCCAACTAGTCATGCAAACAACGTGATAACTACTCTTTTCATGACTTACAAGTCGTGCACTGATATTTTTCCAATCTTTAACTCCATCGTTTCCAAACTGACCCACAAGGTTCTTGTTACGATCTTGCTTGAACAACTTACAACAAAAGCAATATACTTTGTGCAAGGAAATTGAGTACACTAACCATCGACGATCTTGCTTATCTCTATTTGGTAAGATACGAGTGTACTGTGAGGATGTGAAGTGTCTGCCTGAATCGTCAAGAGGAAATATTATATCATCAACTCGTTTAGGGCCTCTTTCAACTAAAAATTCTCTGGCATTGTTTTTAATTATGTCCCAATTTGCTGGATCATCAACATCAAAGGAATAAACAATATCTTCACTTGCTTCTTCGGTAGGTTGAACCTGCTCTTCACTTTCTTTTTCCCCATTCACCAGTTCATCTTCACTTTCTTTTCCCTCATTCACCAGTTCATCTTCACTTTCTGTTTCCCCATTCACCAGTTCATCTGCTTCTTCCATAGCTTGAGTTGCTCCATCATTCTCATTCTCATTCATGACTTGATTATGTTCTTCATCCACAGTTCTCTGTAATTCATCATCATTAGCATTCATAGGTTCCTCTATTGCCACATTATTCCTTGAAGTCTCTCCCTTTTTAGTAAGAAACTTATCGAGAGATCCCGATTGAAGTTTCTCTAATGCTTTTCTCCTCTTCCTCTCTCTGGCTTTTTGTGCTCCGGAACGACACTTTCGTATGGGAGCCATACCAAACCACTGAACCAGTTTGCACAATTGCAAATTAAATCAGTAAGATTGAATACCTAATTCAATAAATCAATAACTCAGACTCAGTATATGAAGATTAGAAGATAGAAGACAATCTAAAATCTTCATAAACAATTGAAAATTCATATATAAGTTTAACCAATAATCATAGTATCTGAGATTCTGAGTATCATACCTGAGGAATGACTGAATGAGGCTATCAGGCTATGAAGTATGAAGCTATATGAGGAGATTTTGATCGAGAGTCACTCATCAATTCGTGCGGGAGGAGGGTAGCTATTGAAGTCGATGGTTTTTTTTTTTCATCGTCTATTCGTTTTGGGTGTGATGGGAAACTGAATCATCAATTGATTCCTTCTTGAATACGTACTGTGGCTGATTTACTTTCTATAACAATTCAATTTTTTTTTTCAATACAGCAAAAAAAAAAAAAAAAAAATTTGGGGTCTCTCAAATTTGGGGCTCTAGGCCTGTGCCTATACCCAGGGCCGGCCCTGTAGACACGTTACATGAAACCACGAAAAGAGAATTTCTAACATAAGTTTCTTCTGGCTGTTTTCCCTTGATGAGTTTATCTGATTCTGGTTTAGTGCATAATGGCATGCGATAGATATCACATGCATCTGGATCTCCTTTTCTTGTTTCCAGAATATCTAGTAATGAAATGAAACTTGTTGTTGCTGTAATCTCATTTTGTTTGAGTGCACAAATTTGCTCACCTATCAGTAATTTCCTAACTAATTTTGGTTCGGGGGTTTCATAACTTGAAGTACTCAGCTTTACAAAGATAATTTCCACATGACTAATTTTAAAAATACTAAAATTGAGCAGATTTTTTTTTTTTTTTTTTCAGTATACATTAGAGAGGAATCAAACTCCTGATCTAGGTCATCTAGCCTAATTCTAACCAAATGACCGAATTGGCAACCCTCTACTTCGGCCAAACCTAACGGCTGATGACAAAGTATCTAACACTTTACTTTTGGAAAACAGAATATAATTTATTTCGTAACATTGATAGATAAATACCAAAACAAAATTGTAAAAGGAAACAAATATTATGGACTGTATAGGAGCTTGTACATCAATTTTGTTTCCTATTGGTACAGCACATGCAACAACCCACTGCTTAGAAATAAGAAATATTCCAATGCCGGGATAGAAACGAAGTCTAAAGTTATCTAAAAGGTTTAGACTTTTTGGGAGTGGGATGAAGAGACAGGAGAGTCTAGATGTGAAGTTGAATCCTGGAGTTGTGCTGCAAACTGCAAATTCCAAAGAATGTCTTCCACTGAAGGCCTCTCAGGTGGCTCATTAGAAAGACACCTCACACATATCTCCATCATTGTCTTCAGTGATTCATCTGAGCACTCCTTCTGCACTCCAGGATCAACAATGCTTCTTCGAGCTATGTCGTCAGTGGTTAAACTTACTCGTAGCTGTGCAAAATCCAAAACAAAATTGCTGTTTTAGTTGGACATCACAAGAAAAATTTGGATACGAGTGTTTGAGCGAAAGAAGGAATCAATTCATTTGATAGAGAACTCACAAGGTCTTTCAAGACACCCACTTCATTCTGGAACATGATGGGCCTCCCCAAAATGATTTCTAGCAGGATTACTCCAAAGTCATAAACATCATTCTTGCATTCATCATTCACCCTGTAACACATAGAAAATTGAAAAAAACCAGCTCAGATATTGCTTTTGAAATCGGCAGAAAGTAGACAAGGAGAGTTAAAGAGTATTGTGAATCAATGTAGAAACAGTTGTTTAAGAAAATACAGGGCCTAATGACAGGAACTCAAAAAGCAACTAACTATGGGTGTTATCAGACATTCTTCTGGGTAAAGAACAGCAACTGGTGTGGTAGAGTACATTCTTCTAGGAACGACGTCCTTAAATATAGTAGTTTGTAGAAATTGATAAATATTTAATGAAACAATGTAATTCAAGTATAGTATTGGCAAAAAAATGTTACTACCTTGCCTGAAAGCTTCCTTTTTGAGAGGAAGACGCAGCTAAAGTGCCCACCTGAAGGCGTACAAAACCGAAGTTAACTAGGAGGACATGAGGTCAAGTGGAAACTCATTCACAAAATCATATATGAAGTTTCATGCCTTACCACTCCCCTGTTTTCAGCTAAAAGAGCAAGGCTATAATTGCTGAATTTTACATGATGATCATGATCCATCAAGACATTTTTAATCTTTAGATTAATTGATTTCACACCAGGAACAATCCCTGTATGCAGAAACTGAATGCCCTTTGCAACTCCTATTGCAGCCACTATTCTTTGTGCCCAAGTAAGCTTTCGTCCTGGAGGTGCTTCTGCAAAAGGAAGTGTTAGGGAAAATATATAAGTCCTGACAGAATATTGTATCTATGCATAACAGTTATGAATTAGAGAAGGAGAAAACAATTTAGTGAGAACCTAACAGATGACTCCCTTAAAAGTATACTGTATGTATGCATAATCAAAGTCATGTTGAAAAGTTAAATAGGTTGGACTTGGAAATATTTTTGCAGAATGAAAATGATAGATTATTGAAAGAAATGTAAGTTGGGTTCTGATGCTTGCATTAAGCGTATAAAGAGTAAGAACATATACTTCATGTCTCCATGAAATAACTATAAAGTACCATTTGTTGTTAGAAGTGTATATATTACGTAGAAAGATAATTAGGGCTACTTTACCAGAGATGCAGCCTCGTAGCGTTCCATTTGGAACAAACTCAGATATAAGAAATAGTCTACTGACGCTTGAATCATCTGGATGGAACTCCAAGCAATGTCCAAGAGCGCTAACCAAATGGCTGTGTCTCAGTTTTGAAATTAGCTCAATCAGCTGTGTATAGACCTGCGGATTATGCCTCTTTCTCATTTTCAAGCCTCTTATAGCTACTAGTGTTCCATCAGGGAGTTTCCCTCTAAAGACCTGACATCATTGTTGGGAGAAAAATGAAATGATTAGGAGGCAGTTCCAGTTGGAAAATAAGAACCCATATGAATTGTAATGAACAGAGAAGCACATTGCTTACAATCAACTATGCAATATCCATATGAGTACCTACATGATTTTTGTAGAAATGAGAAAGGATATCCAGGAATAAATCACCAATCACTTACTGGCATCGTAGCCTATAGTGAATCTTCTCACAACAGGCTAGGTAAATTTAATTATAAATTCCAAGAGGGTTATAGAGAAGAATATGATGGGGTTCAAATAATTCATAATATAGGTTTCTGAAACAAGAATCACATCTGTCTGGATACGGTAAATGCCAATATACCAAAGGGCTGCTATATCATATATAAATAACATAGGCACACAAACGGAAGACACATGTGGTAATGCTCTGCTGCCAGATTAACCTGCCATGTTTATATACTGTAATCTAGGACTGCTATAACATGTCATTCGATCAGAAAAGAACTCTTGTGCATTTCCACTTGAAGTTGAACACATATGGACTCATTTAAGTAGAGAGCATTGACTTAACATATTTTTCACAAAGTTTTTGTCACATAGAGAATGCATACCTGTCCATCTGAACCTTCACCTAGTAGTGTTGAATCATCAAAGTTATTGGTAGCTTCCTGTAGCTCCTCCAAAGCAAAAGTTCTATAAGCAGGAAGGCTAGCACCCATCTTCATTGTTTCCGATATGTATTCTGCAAAGAAAAGACTCTATAATGAGGAATGGGATGCATATCTCCTGAAACCTAAGAACATTCATGCAAATCAAATTTGAAATTGATAGAAAAATTTAGTCCATATTTATTCTTTTCAGAACTCCAAATTCAGAAGATAAGCTATGAGTCTGGACATATGAAGGACAGGAATGAGAATTGAACTTACTTGCGTCTGAGAGGAGCTTAGCTGTGTTCACTGCAGAGGCAGTGTCTGTAATGAACCTTGTCTTAGGATTTTTAGTAGATTGATAACTGTAAGACCTCTTAACAGCCACGAAAACTAGACCAACAAGAGTAATTGCACCAGCTATACCTCCCACTGCACTTAATACAATTACTTTCTTAGCATAATGTCTCTTATGCTCCTCCTTACTAGGCGGTATTCGCACAGCCAGAGCTTCATTATGGCACATGTTAGAAGGGTGCTGCTCCTGATCTTCATATTCTAAGCAATTCTGTGTATACAGAGAAATCCTGCTTTTTTTAAGACAAACGGGCAACTCCCCTGTCAAGAGATTTGAGGATAAATTGACAAAAGCAAGCTCAGCATTGCAAGACATGTTCTTGAAGAGTACCCCTGTGAACTTGTTGCCACCAATGTCGAGATAATTAATCGAAGGCAGAGACAACAATGATGGCACAAATGGTCCTACAAATCCATTCAATGATATGTCAAGTTTTTGAAGCTGAAACCAGGAGGAGGAGGGGTCTAATGTGGTGTGGATTCCCAACCGAAACTTGTTCTTCCTGAGCACAAGTGTGACTAATTTGCTAGGCAAACTCGGAAAATGTGGCCCAAAATAGTTGTCTTCTAGATCAAGAACTTGCAAGTTTGTCAAGTTGGTAAGATCAGGGACTTCCCCAGACAAGTAGTTGTGGGAGAGAGAAATAACTCTGAGTGTTTCCAAAAATGAGAAAGAATATGGAAGAGACCCATTAAGCAAATTCTTCTTCAAACTCAAAACAGATAAGACTGGCAGTGAGCTTAACCAAGCTGGGACTTGACCAGTGAACTTGTTGTGGTCAAGTATGAGTGTCTGAAGGTTTCTGAGGGATGAAATTTGAAGAGGGATGTTTCCACTCAAGTAGTTTGTGCTGACATTAAATATTTCCAGAGAAGATAGCTGAGCAATAGTAGGAGGGATTGCACCCCATAAACCGAGAGAAGTCAAAGAAAGAACTTTCAAGCCTGGTAACTGAGCAATACTTGCAAAGAAAGAGTAAGATGAGAAATCATTAGGCAGTGGAGGAAACTCATTGTTGCCAGTGATGTGAAGCTGGGTTATTATGCCTTGATAACATGCTAGAGTCAAAGATGGGGTTGGTTCAATGCTGCACAGGCCTCTACCTTTTCTGCTGTACTTGAAGCTACTTAAAGCTGAAGGGTAGTTTAGAAGCTTCTGGATTTCCACAAGGCTCTGCCATTGGGAATGGGACTGGGTTTGCTGTGAGTGATGGAAACAAAGAAAAACCACCAACAGGAAGAAGAGAAGATGTGAAGGGCATATAGTTTCTGCCATTAATGACCCAAAACCCTCCAAACAGAGTTGAAGCTTTTCAGCACAACAAGTTCAGGGCTATATTGCTATTGTACTATCCCCTCTGCTTCTTGGGTTATAGTTAAACCCAGCAGCACAGTTTTGAGAACTGAATGAATGAATGAGTATCCCTAAGATGTCATCTTTAACTGCATCACTTGATTTCAATTAGAATTTGTATTGTTTTATTGTCTTTTTCCTGCTTTTCTCTTCAATAATTATTGTTTTGAACCCAATTATTTAAAACTGTGCTAATTATGCAGATTACTACACCAACCTAGCTACCTAGCTCTTTAATTTGCTCTGTTACCATGCACTTACACGTCACACAGTCATAACTTCATAGGTGGCTGCACAGCAGGCTCACCACTTCCAACTCATCCAGTTCATTCATAACAAGTACTCAGTTTTCACAGATATTAATGGCACATTGAAGTTTTCGAGGAACAGGGCCTAGTGATTATATGCAGCAAAACACTGATGCCAATTTTGCAAGTGACAGAGGACGAAGTGCACACTTGAAATAGATAAATACTAGTGTCAGAAACATACATTTGTCTTTATCTCAGAAACTGAACACATAGTCTCCCAAAGGAAAACTTGTACAATTTTCAGGCATTTAATGTTTAAATACTTATTTTTAAGCATAAGTCTTTTCTAATTTATTTTTAATAGAAGAAACATAGGTCATTGTATAATGTCATCTCTATGGATTTTAAACATAGGTCATTGTATAATGTCATCTCTATGGATTTTAAAACCGAAAAATAAAATAGAAAAGAGACAACATGTAATACCCGATGCGTTCTAGGAGGTTCACGGGAGCATATATATGGATGTTATAGAAATAAGACTTGGTACTTGTTTGTAAATATATAAAATTGAAGCTAACAGGATCACTTGCATACAAGTAGTGAAGAGAAAAGATGCCCCAGATGATAACATAGCTCCAAATCAGTCATTTTCTTGAGAGAAAAAAAAAAACATGCGTGGCCTTTCCATTCCTGTAGAAAGGTAGCAAACAAGTACTTGTGTTGGTCACGGGTGAGCCTGCACTACACGCATTCATTCATTATTCTATTTCTATGGATGGCTTCTGCTCTATGGATTTCCACCAGACCAGCCTGGATGACACCTGTACCATTTCGTCTTCTGCTCAACTGAAACACTCAGCGTCGGAACGGAAGTTATGTAGGGGCTTTTAGTCGTTTACTAAACATGATTGGGATTTGAGAGTAAACTGGAAAGAGAAGAAATCAGAGGTATAATGTGTCCTTCTCATTCTTCTCTGGGAAAAAGACCATTTGTATAAAAAAAAATGAAAAACTTGCCAATTTCAATGGTACATGCCAATTCCAATGAATCTTGACAAAAATACATAATTACCCTATATTAAAACTATATATATATATATATCTCAAGGTAGAGTTTCACTTTTCTCAATCACTCTCCGATCCTCACTACCCTCATCCTCCTCCTCCTCTTTCTCCTCTCATCCACCGCCACCTCACCGCCGGAAACCACAACCTCTGCCTTCATCTGCTCCACCAACTCGGCCTCCACTGCCGCCCACTTCCGCAGACGACGCTGATCTGCCTCCTGTTCCTCCTCCGCCGGATCGGGGGAGAGCAGTGATGGGTGTCCATATCTGGACTGCAGCGGGCTTCGTCGTCTAGGGGCGACGATGGGCTTCGTCTTCAGATTCGAGGTCTAGGTCGAGGTCGAGGGGTGGCGATCCTGGTCTAGAGGCTTCGGATATGTGGGACTGTGGGAGGGAGACGTGCTCTTACGGGCTTTTTCTGGTTATAGGAGGAGGAGGGTGGTGTTGCTTTTCCTTCAAGGGAATCGCACTGCATGTGAAAATTGTGGATGGTCCAAATCTGTGGGGTTCCACCATTACGACTCGATTGAGCTTTTTAGGTGTGTGTGATGGAGGGGGTGTACATTTGCTCTACCATTCTTGCATTCTTGTTTATGAATCACAGTAACAAATCGGTCATGTTTATGGAGGGGGTGTACATTTGCTCTACCACAACTCTATCTGTCTATCGGTCATGTCAGTATACATTTCATGCATTCATTCAATCTGGGGTAGGGAAGGAAGGTATAGAAGGAAGGCTCTCCCTGATAACCCAGGCGAGTCAACTCATGTCTCAAATCCCGTTAAGACCCGGAAGAGAGTAACAGATCGTTTTGATTCATTCCATTTGCTTCTTTTGTCTAATCTGTAAAGGAATAAAAACAAAAGGATTATCATTCATATTCAAAATATTATTAACCCTCAGTAATGTGATTACTGACCCACAGTAATCAAATTACTGACCCTCAGTAATCGATTACTGACCCTCAGTAATCAATTATTGACCCCCAGTAATCAATTACTGACCCCCAGTAATTACATTAAAAACACTCACTAATCTATTACTGACCCTCAATAATCACATTACTGACCCCCAGTAATCACATTACTGACCTGTTTTTGCCTAAACCCGAGGGTCTAGTAGACACTTGATGAATCCAACTTGATTTCCTGCAATCCTGCTCACTAAGGGGAATACCGGGCGGGCCGGTCTTCTCCTCTCCGATGCCTAAGTTAGTATAGTTGGAATATATATAACCAAGGCACGTATGTAAGCGGGGAGAGAGATAAGTTACCTAATAAAGAGGGTAGTTGGGGCCCTTATATAGGTGGTTGGGGGTGAAGGCTGGCCTTACCCTTCGATGTGGGACTGGTTCCCTTCTGTTAGTACATTCTGGTGCCCTCTTTGGCAGGCTGGCGCTCCCGGCCCCAGGGTCCCTGGAGGCAGGATAGAGTGCTGGGGCCCGAGGCCGGGTGCTGGTGATCCGGTCCCGAGCCTTGGGCCGGGCCCTGGTGCACTTGCTGCGGGTCTGTGGGCCTGCTGTAGCCTCTCTGCGGCTACTGTCAACAAGTCCCCCAAGTTCCCGGTCAAGTGCAATCTTGAATGGGGACTTAAATCTTGTCTTGCTCTTGCCCCGCAGACCCGCAGGGTTACCAACCTACCGGTGCCCAGTCCCCCAAGTCCGCGTTAAAGATTGGGCGTGACCGAGGTGAGTACCTGTTTACCGATGGGAATCAATAGTTTATAAGCACGTTTGTAATACAAGTAGCACTGTGCTCAGGTATTGTGGTGTTATGAGCATAGAGCCGGGTGGAACCCGGAGAGTGTATGAGATGATGCCATGATGCCATGCAATAGATGCGTGCATGGAATGATAATGAGGCGTTGAAATCCGCCATGCAAGAGATTTGTGCATGGGATGATAATGAGGCGTTGAAATCCGCCATGCAAGAGATGCGCATGGAATTTCGGCCTGGCACTCTGCCCTATCGGTACGAGGTGGAGCTTCACTGGGTCACAACTGGGCGATCTGCCAAATCGAAACGGAGCGGAGTTCACTGAGCCTATACCGGGCGATCTGCCAAAGCGGAACGTGGTGAAGTTCATGGGACCTCGACCGGGCGTTCTGCCATATCGAGACGAGTCCCAGGTGAACTTCAGTACTGGATCTCGACCGGGCGTTCTGCCATATCGAGACGAGTCCAGGAGTATGGGAGCTCGACCGGGCGTCCTGCCATATCGAGACGAGTCCCATATTGCTAGGCTGCAGGGAGATTACCCCGGTGTTGCGGGCTGTTTGAAGCACCGGTGAACACTTGCTAGTTCTTCTCAGCTTGTGTTGAATAAGCGTTGAGGTAAGGGGGGGTGGCGTTGAGGTGACAAGGCTCGCCGTGCAGCCCCATGTTGATCGCGGTTCAATGCGATGCAGGGTTTTTATCCTGCTGGACAAGAGTACATGGGTTAGATGTAAACTCGCCCGGGTGTATAAAGCCCGCCGGTCGAATGTTCTCGACCGGGGTCAGCCATGGTACCGGGCGGAACTCGACCGGGCGTCCTGCCATATCGAGACGAGTCCCCCAGTGAAATGCCATGGTACCGGGTGAATTATGTTCCCGGTAGGGGGGTGGCGTTGAGGTGACAAGGCTCGCCGTGCAGCCCCCGTTTGCCGCAGCTGGTGCGATGCAGGGTTTTTATCCTGCTGGACAAGCGTACATGGGTCAGATGTAAACTCGCCTGGGTGTATAAAGCCCATGCCGGTCGAATGTTCTCATGACCGGGGTCAGCCATGGTACCGGGCGGAACTCGACCGGGCGTCCTGCCATATCGAGACGAGTCCCCCAGTGAAATGCCATGGTACCGGGTGGATCCTATTCCCGGAATATGCTCTCGAGCCGGTTGGATGCGTCGTAACCGGTGGGCGGATCTTCGACCGGGCGTTCTGCCATATTGAGACGAGTCCCCCAAGAGAGATGTAACTGGGTGGACCTCGACCGGGCGACATGCCATATCGAGACGAGGTCTCCAGTAGGATTGCGTGCAGCCGGTTGAATAATACCTGACCGCAAACTGCTATGGACCGGGCGGATCTCGACCGGGCGACATGCCATATCGAGACGAGTCCTCCGGTGATATTCAACGAAGAAGCCATGCAGCCGGTTGAATGATCATAACCGTGAACTGCCATGGTGCCGGGCAGATGGCTCGTACCCGGATGGGTGCTCTCGAAGCGGTTGGATGATTACCACCGGTGATAGGTCTTCAAGATATGCGAAGAAGATGGCGTGCAACCGTGGAATCTGGGGAAGTGGGAGGGCCTGACTCCTTGGTTCCCGCTCCTACCTTCCTGTCGCCAGCGTGTGGGACAAGTGGCTGACATGCATTTAAGGAGGAAGTCCATCAGTCTCGTCAGTTATGATGGCACGGGCAGTTTACCAATGCTGGGACACGTGCCAGCAGGGGGCGGTCTTGAGATGGAGGGCCTAGATTTGCAGACGTTTGAGTTGTTGCGATTACTTGTTTTGGAGGGATTTCAATTGCCTAGGGCACGGGTCCCCTCTATAAAAAGGCCTCTTCTGCTCTCCTTTCTGCTGTTGCTTCTTGCTTTGGAGAAACTAAGAGAAAGAGAGGAATCCGGCGATCACTTTGAGCCGTTTTGCCCCTACGAGATCCGTTTTCTTGAGTGCTCCCTACTCTCTTCCTACCATTGCTCACTGCTTTCCCAGGGCGGATTGTCCTCGGTTGAGCATACTAATGGGAAGTTTGTTTGATTTCTTTGCCCCGGTGTTGTTTCTTGTTTTTGGCTTTGTTGTTTTGTGGCGGGGGGGAGGGATCTCTGTCGCTGACGGAACTGTTCTGCGGTGAACTTGGGGAGAGGCCGTAGAAGGCAGTGTTGTAGCCTGTTGCTGACGAGCGCTAGGGTTTTGTTTTCTTCCCCTAGGTTAAATGTCATCTTCAGGTTCTGACCGGGCTTCCGAATCGGCTGCCAGGGGTCCCCTCGTGGATGATGCGGAGAGGCTGGATGACTGGCTCGATTCGGAATCTCCGGAGACCGAAGTCGCCGACTGCTCCGGGAGCAGGGTTTCGTCTCCGTCCTCGTCTTCGTCTTCCGGGGCTGAATCCTCGGAGACTGAAATACCGCATGGGGTGCGTCTTGCAGATGCTCTGGGTGCGAGCTACACCATTGGCAGAGGGAAGTATGCTATGGTGTGCGATGAACCGGAGGGGAGCATGAGCCCTGGAGAGATTGCAGCGTTCCGGGAAACGTGGGGTATCCCGGATGAAGTTCTGCTGCGGCCCCTGAATCCTGGAGAGTCGGCCTGCAACCCGGAAGCAGGTTGGGTTGCCGCGCATCAGGACCAGTTCCGGCATGGGCTCTCACTCCCGCTGCCAAACTTCGTACAATATATGCTTAGTGCGCTGCAAGTGTCGCCTGCCCAGCTTCCTGGGCTCTAGTGGAGGCGACTACTGAGCCTCGGCTGCCTGTACGAGTTTTCCGGGATGAATATACCAACGGTAAATGAGTTCCGGGCCTTGTACAGGCTGTCGTACTCCAGGAAGCAGTGGTCCCAGGGTTGCCTGTCCTTCAACACCCGGAGACCTCCACCGATCGTCACCCATATGCCTTCATGGGTAGACAATAGCTGGAGAAAGAAGGTGGTGATGGTGGGCGGGAGGTGGCAGGCGAGGAGTAAGATGTACTGGGTTCCTGGCGCCTTCCAACCCATTAGCGACTAGTCGTTCGAGCTATCCGACCTGGAGCATGAGAGGATCTCGACCATACTCGGATGCTGGGACGACTTGGAACGGAGTTCTTCCAACTTCATCCGGGGAGAAGTGCTGGAATATTGCCAACTCGGGCGGGGTCCCGGTGAGTAGGAAGCCTTTTAGCGGTGATACCTTGTGCTAGTTTTGCAAAATGCTTAACTGTTTGCCTTCCTTGCAGGTGCATCTTCCCGGGCGGTCATCAAGCCCGAAACCACTCTTTCCATGGACGGGGAAGACCTCCTCAACAAGCTGAAGGAGAAAGGCGAGACTGTCTCGCGGACGTCGGTGGACGAGGAGTCCGGCCGGCTCACGACTCATGCGGAGCCGAGGGCTATGGACGTTGATGACAGCGCCTATGTCCTGAAGCGGGTGAAGACCCACCATACTGTGCCCCATGCGGTGCCTGGAAGGGGTAGGGCTACCGGAGGGTTAGTTAGGGTTCCCGGTGGAGTGAACAGGATTCCCAACATGGCTCGCGTTGCCCCGGTAAGCGCACGATCTTCTTCTCCGGAAGGTCGGGGAGAGAAACGGAAGGGTGGGGACATTCCTTCCTCCACGCTGATGACGCTCACCAGTGGATCGGCACGTGAGAACCTGGCCAAACGGTTCAGGATAACCAGCGGCGCGCAAGCTAGCCCTTCCGGGGAGAAGACCGCTGCTGCTACCCGGCAGAGTAGTCCTGCGCCTGCTGAGGCGCCAAGGGGAAGCCCGGATAGCGCATTCGCCCGGCAAGTGGTGGCAGACTTGGCCGGCCTTGGGCTGGACAGACCCGGGGTTGCTGGAGCCCTGGCGGGCGGGAATCGCCCAAAATGCAAGGAATCCGTCCTTCGGGTAAGTACCGCGCGGTATCACTACACTGCTTGTAGCTTGTTTTTGTTTGCGGCTTGACTAACTGTCCTTGATGTTGTGCAGTTGCTGTACAGTCTGTACCAACCGGACGCTAGCGAGGAGCTGTCGGAGCTGCAGAGACAGATAACTGCTCTATCGGAGGTCCGACAGCGCCTGGAGGTGGAGAAGTCTCACTCGGATCGGGAGAAGGCCAGATCGGAGGAGAGGGCCAAGAAGCTGGAGGAGCAGAACCGGTGCCTGGAGAAGGAGAGGGCCGAGCTGGAAGCCAAGGTGGACGAGCTCCAAGTGGGAGCTGCCGCTCTGCGCACCGCTTCTGCTGCTCCGACCGGGGAAGATGACCCGGAACTCTACGAGCGGGTCGTTCTCAAATACCGTGAGAGCGATCAGTTCCTGGAGTTTCTGGTGAAGGCCAGGGAGGAGGGCATCTCGGATGCGTACACGGAATGGACGGGGAAGGGATGGTTAGACACTTCCCTGATGCCGACTGCTGCTAAAGGAGATATCCATGAGCAGTCGGACATCCATCAGGAGGCGGTGGAGGGGCAGCCGGAAGAAGCGCTTCGCTCGGACTTGGATTCTTCTACCAACGGCGCCGAGTTTCCCCAAGCCGGAGTCAACACCGGAACTGAGGTTGACGACGAGGGTACCGCAGGAGAGGCCAGCGGGTTGCCTGCTGAAGGCGGAGTCGTGGCTCCTTAGGATTTTCCTCTCTCTTTTTTTTTTTTTTTTGCAATCTTTCCGGGTCGGTTACTGCTTGTATACTTGCTTGAATATGAATATACTTGAACTGGCAGAGCCGGTGAAATTTTCTCAAAAGTAGTTTGCATATATATATGTTCTTACAACGGTTGAACCGTGAACTATGCCAAACTAACCGCTCGGGGCTAGCGGGTTTACCAGGCCTGGTCCCGTTCCCGGTCGAGGTCTGTTCTTCTTTCCCCTACGTACCGCTGGAGCTGGCAGTTATCGATCAAACCCTGCACCGCTGTCTTGAGAGCGCAGCACTGATTGGTTCGATGAGTGGCCTCATCATGATAAGAGCAGTACTTGCCCGTCTGCGCCGTCGTAAGCTTCCCCTTCGGGTACTTTCTCTTGGGCGGTGGGGGAATGACGCTCCCGTTCTCAAGTAGGATGTCCTCGTAGGAAGTGGTGAGAGCGGTGAAGACTTCTTGACCGGCTGGTGGTGGTGGAGGCATGATTGCCAAGGGGCGCTCTTGGCGGTACGGCGCCGGCTTGTGCTCGGCCTGGGGTCTATCAGAATAGGGCCTCTGCTGCCGCTGTGGCCAGTTTCTGTTGTTGGCGTTCCGGCTGGGCCGAGCGGTGCGGTTCTCAGTCCGCTGACTGGGTTTGGCTTCCTGGCCGGGCGGAGGGTTCTCTTCCCGGGGATGGTCTTCCTGCTGCTCATCCCGCTTTCTCTTCAGTAGGTGGTGCCCATAGGTCTCATGATCGGCCTGGGCATGCCGGATGGCCATAGCCATTAATTCGTCGTACCCCTGCGGGAGCTCTACCCGGACGGCATAGGAAAACTTGCCCGCTCGGAGCCCTTGCTTGAACGCCATCTCGGCGATGCCTTTGTCCAGGTTCCGAACTCCGGCCGTAGCCGTCTGCCAGCGGTTGACAAAGGTTCTCAGCTCCTCTCCGGGGGCTTGTATGCAGTTGAAGAGGATGGTCGACGTCCGGGCTCCCTCGACTCGGAGAATGAAGCGGCCTACGAACCGGTCGGCTAACTGCTCGAACGCCTCGATCGAGTTCGCCGGAAGCTCGTAGAACCAGCTAAGCGCTTCCCCAAACAAAGTCTCCTGGAAGATGTTGCAGCACACTGCATCGGAGTACCCCTTGGCCCAGGTTTGGGACGGGAAACTGTCCAGGTGCTGATACGGGCAACCGGACCCTGAATAGGTGAGCTTGAGGGACTTCTGATTGCCAGATCTTCTCGACTCTATGGCCCGGTGCGAGAAAGGGCCCATGCGCTCATTAAATCGGGCGCCCTCCATCGGCCGCGCGGCTCTTCTCTCGTTGGCCTCCATTTGGGCCTTTAGGTCCGACACAGTGTTGGCTAGCATTTGCAGCGCTCGTGCGGTCGGAGTCCCAACTTCATCCATGGACGAAGCGCCGGGCTGGTGGTAGGTTGTCGTGCTCTTCGGCGGGCCTGCGCCGGCTGGCGACTTCTCGCGCACGGGGCCCGAAGATTGCCCTGCTTCGGTGTTTTGAGGTTGGATCAGTGGGAGTGTCGCCTGCGCCTCGGCCATGGCGTTACTACGCTGCTGTCCCCTCTCCAGGGCGGCTACTAGGGCAGTATTCACCGCCTCCATCTCTTCGTATCGGGCGTTGGACTTGGCTCTGTTCCTGTCGCTCTCCTCTCTTAGACGACTGACCTCTGCGGCCATTGCCAGTAGCTCTCCCGCCATACTGCTATGGCCGGGGCTGTACGTAGGGTCCCGGTCCGGGCTCTCAGATCGATCGCTTGGATCATCTGAGAACGTCAAGGAGAAGCCCCGTCGCTCTGGACTGTCTTCCTCCTCTGCCGGGCCTTTTCCGCGCGAGCTGTCGCGGTGGGGATCCGGTATGCCAGATGGTCCCCCACAGCTTCCTCCATCTTGATCGTTGCCCCGGTCGCCGCGCGGCTCCCGCGTGACGGCTGGGGTGGAGGTGAGCATCTGCACTACTGCAAGACGTCCCTCCTCGGGGGTACCTTTCTCCCGACTCATTTTCGAATTCTTTCCCAACGGTGTTGCTTACACGGCTTTTCATTCAAACTTCCCACAAACGGCGCCAATTGTTTCTGCCTAAACCCGGGGGTCTAGTAGACACTTGATGAATCCAACTTGATCTCCTGCAATCCTGCTCACTAAGGGGAATACCGGGCGGGCCGGTCTTCTCCTCTCCGATGCCTAAGTTAGTATAGTTGGAATATATATAACCAAGGCACGTATGTAAGCGGGGAGAGAGATAAGTTACCTAATAAAGAGGGTAGTTGGGGCCCTTATATAGGTGGTTGGGGGTGAAGGCTGGCCTTACCCTTCGATGTGGGACTGGTTCCCTTCTGTTAGTACATTCTGGTGCCCTCTTTGGCAGGCTGGCGTCCCCGGCCCCAGGGTCCCTGGAGGCAGGATAGAGTGCTGGGGCCCGAGGCCGGGTGCTGGTGATCCGGTCCCGAGCCTTGGGCCGGGCCCTGGTGCACTTGCTGCGGGTCTGTGGGCCTCCTGTAGCCTCTCTGCGGCTACTGTCAACATGACCCTCAGTAACTTGAGTCAAGTGACTGGAATCCGGCGACTAAATTAATATTGAAAGAAAAAAAAATTCCGGCGAAAGAAAAAAAAATAAAATTCCGACGAAAAAGTCTGATTGGGAAAATCTGATTACTGGGGGTCAGTAACCCTAAAAAAATCTGAATATAAAAAAAAAAAAAAAATTCGGCGAAAAAAAAAATCCAGTGAAAAAAATTTGGTGACCAGAATCCGGCTACTCCGGCGACCGGTCATGGGAGGCCGGCGGAGTTGGGTGACCTTTCGGCAAAGTTTCTTTATCTTCCACTTTGTCAGCACATTATAATTCAAAAATATGTTAGATAAGACAGACGGACAAAAAAAGAAGAAAAAAATTAAAATTGTACTAGGGTTGAAAAAGATTTGTTCAAATGGGCAATAGAGTTGTAATCTTATGTTCAATAGGGGAGAAAAATAAGATTGTCATTGGAATGGGTAATGAGGAGGCCTTTTTAATACTAAATGGGCATTTTCCATTCTTCTATTGAGTAAGAGCAATGCTACATTCACTAAAGAATTATACCAGAATCTTTATACCAAAAATCAATACAAAATGATGTGGCATATGAGTTACCGTATTATGTGTTATGACATCAACTAGTGAATTCAGACATACACTACCAGTCTCAGAAAATTCAAAGTATTAGGTTTAGGGTTCTTCTTTCTCTTGTTGTTGTTGTTTAGCATATGCATTTGTTTTAAAATTTCTATTCATACAATAATAATTTTGAATTACTGATCTTTTCATTTTAAACATTAAAACTAAAATCATAATACATCCTACAAATTTGATGACATGGTAAATGCCACATCATTTGGTATTAGTATTTGAGAAAATTATTTGGAATCCCAAGCATTTTCCATTGAGTAATGCTACAGATCTTTTGTATTGAATTCAATTGCCTCTCCATCATATTTAGCGTGATTAGTTTTTTTTTCATGTGTGGTAGCAGACTGACAGCTTATGAAAAGTTAGGGTAGAAAATTGGCATAAATAAGTTTCAGAGTAGCAAATTGATACTAGCTTTCACATTATGATAGAAAATTGCAATTATGCCATGTATTCTAGCACAAAAAAAAGCCTAAAATTTTCATAAATGTTATATTAAAAGGGCCACTAGCCCTTTTGTTCCCATTAGCAAAATAAGATTGGAAAAATTCTCATCAACCAAAAAATGAGAAAAT
The DNA here is from genome assembly GCA_963682095.1 of Potentilla sterilis. Classification (NCBI taxonomy): domain Eukaryota; kingdom Viridiplantae; phylum Streptophyta; class Magnoliopsida; order Rosales; family Rosaceae; genus Potentilla; species Potentilla sterilis. Next base: position 23,394,596 of record OY821763.1, on the reverse strand, counting down.
AGACAATTATACTTTTAATAACAGGACCCGCCCCGAATTTCACCCTGAAATCCGGATAAGATCATGCGGGGACCACCTTAAGACTAACTCTATCGATAAATCGATAAGTCAATCTTAAAATGGACAACCCTAAAACCTGCAACAACCAAAACACTTCTAAATTTCAGTTCCAACCGTAACACCTGGAGCCACATGCTCCCCAAATCACAACAACCGCCACAAATAAATACAAAATCTAATTCAACTGGCTCACAGGTAATCAGAGCAATCTAACAAAATGAACTGGAATTACAAATGGAAATATAACAAGAAATGTAATATGAAAATAAAAGAATAAGGGATCACAGATCCCACCTAGCGGAAGCGACAATGATGATGACTATGTCTCGACTCCGAGTACTCTTGACCTCTGATCACTACTCTGCACACTGGGCGATTTTAAAACGAAGAGCTCAGGGGAAAGTAATTTAAAAACGAACGTTAGAGTGAGTGGATAAAATAATATCGTATAACACTTTATATAAAAAAAATATTATATTACTTCCCCAATATTTTATAACTGAAAACCACTATGCATGCATTTCGTAAAACGTCCCACGTTTAAGTAAATCATAATAATTAATCAGCCCCGCTGATATCTCAAATACACAAATAATATTTTGTTTATACTTTCAAAATAAATACTTTGAAAATCAAATAGTAACATACCACGACCAATCCCATCGGCCGAATCTCAAATCATTTTATAGTAAAAATCCAGCCCCACTGGTATATCGAATAATCAAATAAAATATAACTGGACCAATCCCATTGGCCCATTCCCAAATATTCTTGTAATTAAAAATCCAGCCCCGCTGGTTTGGGAATGTATTAAATAACAGAAATCTTATAGAGAAAATATTCCCGAAACCCAAATGATATAAAATCCTGACCGATCCCATTGGTCATATCATATAATAAAATAGGGGAAACGTCATACCCACCATTTAATATGAGCCCCTAAGGCTAAGGGTCAAATCTCAAAGAGTCCCAATAGCGTCATCACGCTATGCCCGTACACGTCGACCACCGAGTGTGAATCTGACCTATATGGTCAAGTCGTCACCTCGCGTGGGCTCAGGCGACTAAGCTTGCTAACATCAATATATGTATATCCCGACCCTGATATGGTGAAAATCCGAAAACGAAACCGAAAGCACGTATCCCCTTATATATCATAAATTCGTACGGTCCCCGACCGTACATCTGAGGCTTATATATATATATATATATATATATATATATATATATCTAATCAAATAAAATCATAGCTTCGAAGGAAGATATATATCTGACATGTCTCAATGTCATAGAAATAATATCGAAAATAATAAATAACTTCGACATGTCTCACATGTCGGAAAAATCACAAATACCGAAAGCATAAAATCTCCGGAAATCTCATTTCCGGTCCTTTTATTTAAATACCATTAAAACTTATTCAGTATGATCAAATATGAATAATTAAAACATACTATTTCCGGAAACGAGGTTTCCGGATAAAATCACGTACTACTAAAATAGTAGTAAAAGCATAACCCCAAAACCATATTTCTTTAAATATCATTTCATTTTAGCTATATGAATTTTCATGCTTCTCAAATCATTTATTTGAAATAAACTTCATTTCATTAAAATAATTATGCATGCATGATAGGAGCATAAAATGCGACGTTCTTAATATGTTTTTACCCCCATTTATGCAATTCTTATCCCTTATTGTTGTAATAAAATTGTCATTGAGTCATGATTGGAGTCTTTGGCAAGAGTTGGTGTATAAATTAAGCTAAAATACAGAAATGTCGATTTTTGAAGAGTTTTAGTTTGAGTAGGATTCCTTATTGTACTAGGAATCCTGTTTGGACTAGGAAACCTGTTTTGACTAGGAAACTTGTCGGAATTGATTTCTTTATTTTTCGTCGTTTCTAATATATGTGTGGAATCGGTTTGTGCTAGAAATTGTTAAAATGCATAATTATGGTGGAGTCCTTATTGAACTAGGATTCCTAATAAGAGTTTGATTGCAACTAGGACTCCTTTTTCAACTAGAACTCTAGTTGGAAAAGGAATCCTTACTAAAGTAGGAATCCCAGTTGGATAAGGATTCTACAAGTTTGAGTCCTAATTGAAGTCTATGAAAATAGGAGTTTTAGTCGGACAAGGAGTCTTCAAATGCTCGACGTTTTTGTATAGTCGAAAGAGTTTCATTGAAAATACAACTCTTTGTTGGACTAGGATTCCTTATCTATTTAGGACTCTTACTCATGATAATTGTGCTACATATTTTTATTTTCTTTATGATTTATTTCTTAATCTTATTTTCAGGAATTCATGGAAGATAAACGAAAAGGAATTGGAGGAATTATTTCGGCAATGATGATGCTTTGCCGTGAGAATGAAGAAAAAGAAGACAAGTTTGATTTGGATTCTTCCTTGTGCCGTGCAACAAATATTCAGAATTATGGAATTAATTTCCGATTTTGATTTGTTTTTCTTGGTAATACACGGCTGAAGATAAAAGAGAAAGAGAAAGAGATAAACAGAAGACTTATTCAGCAATTATCTATTGGATTTTCGGAAAAGAAGAAAGAGAAAAGCAAGGGATGAATGTGGACTTAATGGAAGCTTGGTTCAATTACTTGTTGCTGAATTAAGTTGATTAAATTCATAGGATATTGTTGCACAATTCAGCCTTTGACCAAGAGATAATTCGGTAGCAATTACATGAAGAGAAAAGTCTTTTGCCGAAACCAAAAACCAAAGGGATTTCGGTTTTCTTGGAGAATATTCTTGCCGAACCCTAGTGCCTCCCTTGCCTCTATAAATACCACAACATAATTCAGAATAATGATCTTCTCTTCCTCACTTAAACTTGCCGAAACTCTGCCGAATTCTCTCCAAAAATCCTCACCAAGAACATAGCCGAACCATCTTTCACCACCTTTCATAAAATCATTCCAATCATCAACACCAATCCACTTGCCGAATTCTTCAACAAGGTTGTCACTGGGATTGTAATTTTCGATGGCTTTAGTTTTTTTGTATATATACATTAATTTGTCTATGAATTATGTATGGATTCTTGGTTTGTATTTCGGTTTTGTTAATTATTCATGGGATTTATGAATTCTTGTTATATTGTTTGGTTTTCTTGTGTTTAATTACTGAATTATGCTTGTGATTTAATTGAATATGGTATGATGGGCAGTAGACTTTTGCATGTTTTCTTGATTTAATTAGGTTTATTTCCTTAATTCGTGCATTCGAAAGAGATGTCTAGATGCATTCGAAAGGCCATGAGTGTTGTCTAGATGTTGAATTCACTTGCCGATTTAATACATGTTGGATCATACACGAAGTTGGTTTTAATGTGTATTTATCTAAGGGCTAGAGTAATTCTAGAAATTTACATGTCGATGTGGGATGAGTGACGCCATACCTGCTAACATGTTCCAATTCGACATATTGTGCTTATGTGCTATTTGTGTTTAATTTCTACGCGAAGTGTTGTTAAACCGATTAGTACCATGTTTAGGATTATACGCGAAATTAATTCTAAATACTTGTGATGTTTTGAATAATTAGATATACCGCGAATGTTCTAATTAAATTGGAACTTAGTTGATCTTGAATTCGATATTTGCTTGCTGCCCCTATTACTTTGTTTAATTTCGTTGCATGTTTAATGAGTTTTGTGTTTTGTGATTGTGTGGAAGATGTTGATCAATTGTATATAATAATTTAGGTTTTAATTTTTGTAAAAAAATCAGTAGGTAAATTAGATATAAAAATCGACACCCCCCTTTATTTGCAATACTTTATGTGATTAAATGCCTTGATTTCCCCGGATAGAATGATCCCTACTTGTCCTAACTACAATTGACAAAAGAAGGGTATTATGTGTATGAAGTTGTTTTGCAGGTACTTTGTGCTTGGATAATAGCTCCATCAATTTTTGGTGCCGTTGCCGGGGAAATTTAATCAATTTTGATTCATAAAGTGTTGTTTTGTAATTATGTAAATTGCAGATTATTTAATTTTTCTATAGTTTTTTGAGATATGTATAATAGGATTTTTTTTCGGAAATGTAATAGTAAATAGGGATTTTCCAATTTTTGCTTTTGGTTTTTGGTTTTTGTTTTGATTAATTGCCGATTATGTGATGTATATTGTGAATGTTGTAACACTTAGATAATTTCTAGGAAGTTGATAGTTTTTGTGTGTGCTTTGAGTTTATTGTAGTTTCTAAAGTGTAACATGTAGGTGAAGCCTCTTTTGTTTATCATAACCAAAACCCTTCATACGAATGGTGCTTTGTTGGATCCGTTTTTATGTAGATTGGGAAACGCCCCCCCCCCCCCCCCCAATGCATACAAGCGACATTTCAGCAAAGTCATTACTTCTATGAGGTTGAGGGCGGTTTTAATCAACACTTGTAGACCGCTAGGACCCGAGTTTATTTTACAAAGTATAGGGCAAGTTATTTTTCATTGATTGGTTCGAGGTTTGTAAAACTGGTTCTCAAGACCCACAGACTGATGATCATTCTCGGTGAGTGAGTCGATAGGGGACTTGTCCTCCGTGGTTACCAACTTTAAGACCTGCCTGGTTCCTAAAGAGAGTTTACTCTCCGTGAATCTTAACGACACCGCCTTAGAAAAGTAAAATACGTTCGACCTAGACAACAACTTGTGCCGAAGCATTACCTCACTTTAGACGCTAGAAAATAACTTGAGCATATGTGAATCTATTTTTCTTCAAAAGATAAAATTCGTCTTTAATTTTTGAGGTATATCAGAATAAGCATGATACTACCTTGGACTGTTTCAGCCCATTGCACTGTTATCTCCTCTGCTCCACGTACCTCAAATTTTAAAGTTGTGTGAATAAAAGATATTAGAAATTCTAAGTTTCGGCATTTACATACTTACATAATTCGATGACCTTAAGAACCAAGCCATTGTTGATACATGTATATTTCGTGTGTTGTATTGTATAACTAGCTAAATTGTTAGGGAGTTTTAAAAGTCTATTTATGTTGAGTTTGTTTTTGGTTTTGAGGGGAAGAGGAATAGGTAAGGTCACTAATGTTGATATTAGCCTTAACCCTTCATACTAGCGCTTGCATTTTTATGAGGTTGAGGGCGGCTTTTATTCACTTTAGTGGTACTGACAACATAAGGTTCTCAATAGAGTAAGGGGCATTCATAGTTCGTTTGTTCTAATTTTGGTGTTGAGGTTTGTTTAACTAGATCTCAAGGCCCACAGACTGATGTTCATTCTCTGTGAGTGAGTCGATAGGGAGTTCGCTCTCCGTGGTGTCCAACAACGAGTCTTGCCTCACTCCATTGTTAGTACTTTCGTTCTAGCCTTCTGAAACCACGGAATCTTGTGTCTAGTCGATAGACCTAGGCCGCACGTCCACCGAGCTTCAAAACCTTAAATGAGTTTGATATAAGTAAACTTTTAATCTCAAAAGAAAACATTTTCTTGGTTCGAATTTTTGAGGTATATCGGAATAAGCATGATACTACCTTGGACTGTTTCAGCCCATCACTACCAGAAAAGGGGTTATAGCCGACGACGCCATCTCGTCGGCCGTTTTCATTAAATCGTCGGCTATAGTCATAGCCGACGATACTTCGTCGGCTATTCTCTCGTCGGGAATGCGCCGTCGGCTATAGTATAGCCGACGACACTGAGGGTAAGTCGTCGGCTTATAAAACACGAGGTATAGCCGACGAATAAAGCGTCGTCGGCTATACTTCGAACATTGCCGACGACAGGATCGTCGGCTTCAACAATTACGTAATTGCCCCTAACCCGGAAGTATGGCCGACGATAGTGTCGTCGGCTATACTTCCGCATAGTATCGTCGGCTATACATCCAATATAGCCGACGACACTATCGTCGGCTATACTGCCGGCATAGCCGACGAATTAATCGTCGGCCATAACAATCGCCGGTACCAGGAACGGCTTTTTTTTGCCGGAAGCCGGGAGGGTATAGCCGACGAAATATGGCCCATTTCGTCGGCTATAACCCCTAAATATTTAAAAAAATTTAAAAATTTAACTCGGGCCCAATTTCACTTCGTCTTCGGTTTGGCTGCAGAAAATCCACAAACAAACATCCAAATATCCAACAAATATCCACATCAATCAATCCCTAATATCCTACCTACTGTACAAATTAACCCCCTAGCTAACTAGTCATCTACTCATCATCACCCCCTAAACGCGTAGCGTCGTCGACCGGATCGTTCGAGTTCCGGTGGCTATGGCTATCCTGATCGCCTGGCGTACTCCGATGCGGGTGGGGAGTGGGGACGACGAACTGGGGCATCTGTGGCGGAGGCGGGGGCTGGAGTCCAGCCTGCTGGGCCTCCCAAGATAGCTGCATCCATCGGTACATCTCCGCCACAGATGCGTCTCTAGCCTGCTGCGCCGAAGCCTCCGCGGCCCTCGCCAACTCCGCCTGCTGGAGCGCCTCCACCGCCCTCGCCAACTCCGCCTGAGTCCTCTGCAGCTGCGTCTGCAAATCTCCTCTCGTCGAAGTCGCACGCTGCGTGCTGGGATTCGCCGGCGTGTACTTGAGAACCCCATCTCCCGCCGCGCCTAGGCCTCTCTGGTAGAAGTAGTTGTTGCCCGTCCCCACCGCCGCGTGCATGATCTGAGAGGCCAAGCGCGGCTCAAGGGTGTCGATCGTGGAGGCAAACTCCACGATCGCCTCATCGGACGCCCCTTCCCCCAGGGTGTCTCGCGCGATCCCGAAGGTGATCGCGTCGGTCTCCGCATCTATTTCCGCCTAATTGACAAGAAAATATAATAAACGAATTAATAAAAAATATATATAAATTAATTTAATGAAACACTTTTATTGAATATGGGCGAATACTTACCACTTGGTCGGGACGCCCCGGATACATCTGAGCATGAATCCACGACAACGGCCTCAGCGGTCGGTCCCTCCTCGCCATCTCTGCCCACTGCCTCCAGGAGCGGGCGCCGCCGTGGTGGGGGTGCTCGTTCCTCTTGCGGTTGTCGCTGTTCGTCTTCGAGATTTTCTGTATTATAACAACAAACATATAAACGCAAATATAAATTAGTAACTAAATTAAAATATTAGGAACTAACCAAAATAAAATTATTAACTAATTTAGTTACTAACTAATTTAATTTAATTAGTAACTACTTAACTAACTAATTTAATTTAGTAACTAACTAACTTACTAACTACCTAATTTAATTTAATTTAATTTAATTTAGTAACGAACTAACTAACTATGTAACTAACTAACTAACTTAATTTAATAACTAATAACTAACTAACTAATTAATTTAATTAAGTAACTACATAATTTAATTATTAAATAACATTAAAAAGTTATATACTAGGAGGCTAAATTTTCTTACCGAGACCCTGTCGCTCCCGAAGTAGGCTACCAGCCATAGCCACTCATACTCCCTGTACCGGAACTCGTGGGGGGTTGCACCTCGCCCCAAGCGCTGCTCCACATGGTACGTCCTGTAGTGCGTCGCCAGCTCGTTCTTCCACTCGGAGTACCTATATTAACAAAACACAACTGTTAGATATATTCGTACACTGCCAGTAAATATATTTATACAAAAAAATGCGAAACACATAACCTGTTCTTCAGCTGCTCGTCTCTCCACCAGTCCAAGGTAGGATGGACTCTAAACCATTGCTGCAATATTATAAATTAATTAGAAAATATTTTTATATAGTTATAAGGACTGAATTCATAAATGTTTATTTTCTATAATAAAAATACGATTTAACTCACCGACAGTGCATTGTACACTCGCGCCTTGATGTCATCGGGCACAGAGCCCCAGTCGGGCCACAACAGTGGGACCCTGTCCCGCACGAGCATGCCCGTCGCGTTGATATACTTGGTGGTGGTGTCTCTCCTCTCAATCGGGCGTCCATCCTCACCGGGACCGGGCAGGATCTCTCTGATCCCACCGGCGAGCTCCCTCTCCAGGGTCGACATGTTCGCTGGCCCTCTGGTCCGTCTCGTCCCAGCGGGTTTATTGACGAGGACGCCTGTTTCATAATTAAAATGAATACATAGTTAAATAATTATTTAAACTAACTAATTAAATAATTAATTAAACAATCTAAATAATTAATTAAACTAACCAATTACCTGCGTCGTTGTACTGCTTGTCCTTCTCACGAACACACCACAGGCCGCGGCAGTCCTCTGAGTCGAAAGGCGCGTAGACGTAGGCCTCCTCCCAGGGAATCTCGTGGGGCCGGTCGTGCCTCCAAATCTGCCTCCCCCTGGCGTCGTACTCAGGGATGGCAGGGAGGAACTGGACCATGTACATCCCCGATGGCGGAGACATACGGGGCGTAGACCCTGAGGGGCCTGCTCCCCCTGACGGTGGGCCCCGTAACTGTGGACGCTGTCGCTGTGGGAAAACAGGGAGCATCTCTGGAGGGTCCAGATCGGCGCGCGGTGGGGTCGGCTGCCGATCCTGGAACAGTGCTGAAGTGCACTGGTGGCTCTGCGTCCTCCTCCGACACTCGAGTCAGGGCCCGCTCCCGTCGACTCATACGAGGAGCCCCCACGTGGATCGCTCGGGGTCAATCCCATCAACGTCTCCTCTCGTCGACTCATAGGCCGGCCTAGGCCCCGACGACCGCTGGATCCGCTCCCCCCACGGCTGGCTCCTGCCTGAGCGTCGGGGTCGCTCTCGGTCCGTCTGCCAAGCCATCGGTCTACAGCGCGGCGGTTTCCTGCACAATTAGTATATAAATTCCATAAATTGCACAAAAATTCCACAAAAAAATTAAAAACTTCATTCAATGTATATATACCTAAATATATTTATACCTAATTATATATATATATATATATTCCGAAATATATATATATAGATATATATATACATATATATATGTATATCCTTCTAAAAAATCTTGTTAATTCCACAAAATTAAAAAAAATTCCACAAAATTCCTTAAATTTCACAAAAAAAATAAAAAACTTCATTAAATATATATATACCTAATTATATATATTTATACCTAATTATATATATATATATAATTGTATATATATATTCCGAAATATATATATATATAGATATATATATCCTCCTAAAATTTTTTGTTAATTCCACAAAATTAAACAAAATTCCACAAAATTCCATAAATTTCACACAAAAATAAAATACGTCATTAAATATATATATACCTAATTATATATATACCTAAATATATTTATACCTAATTATATATAAATTAGTATACTAGTATATAAATTCCACAAAATTCCACAATTAGTATATATATAAAAACCCTAAATTTAACAAAAAATCCACAAAATTAGTATATAAATTGCACAAAATTCCACAATTAGTATATATATAAAAACCCTAAATTTAACAAAAAATCCACAAAATTAGTATATAAATTCCACAAAATTCCACAATTAGTATATATATAAAAACCCTAAATTTAACAAAAAATCCACAAAATTAGTATATAAATTCCACAAAATTCCACAAAATTAACAAAAAATCCACACAATTCCATAAATTTCACAAAAACCCTAAATTCCACAAAAAATTCACAAAAACCCTAAATTTAAAAAAAAAAAACAAAATTCCACAAAATAAATAAAAACCCTAAATGAGCAATCGATCGGGACTACCTGACATGGTGGTGTAGTCTGGACGAGGAGCTTGGTGGGTGCGGCGGCGACGGCGGCTATGGCGGCGGATCGATCGGCTCGTCTGGTTCGGGTCGGGGAGGCGTCGGGAAGCTCGGGCACGGGTCGGGGAGGGGTCGGGTAGGGCAGGGGAGGGTCGGTCGGCGTCGGGAGGCGTGGTGGTGGTCGGTCGGCGTCGGGGAGGCGTGGTGGCGATTAGGGATTTCGGCAAAAATCCAGAAAATGAGGGAGAGGCGCCTCTGTTGCGGTTTAAATCGAAGGACTATAGCCGACGATTTAATTTTAATTCGTCGGCTATAGTCATAGCCGACGACATTGACCCGACATCCGGGCCGGGCCAAAGTTGGGCTTTGCGGGCCGGTTATAGCCGACGAAGTATGGATTTCGTCGCCTATAGTGTGGACTATAGCCGACGATTTGATTTTAATTCGTCGGCTATACTATAGCCGACGAAATTCGTCGGCTATACTCGTCCGGGCCGGGCCGAAGTTGGGCTTTGCAGGCCGGTTATAGCCGACGAAATAGTTATGTCGTCGCCTATAATATGAATCTCGTCGGCTATATTATGAATCTCGTCGGCTATACGTCACGCTCTCAGCAGCCGTCAGATCTCGCCCATCCAACGGCGGACAATGAAACGGCGCGGATCGCAACAGTTTAGCCGACGAAGTTAAGTATGTCGTCGGCTATTCTTTGGTCAAACTACAAAGTCAAACCTCTAAACGCTTTAAAACGGAAATTGGCCCGTCTAGATGACGTTTTTTTGCCTGACCTTCAACAGAGAATGGTTTCAGATCGATGAGACGCAACTAATCGTATAAAAATTTTCCTCAAAATATTTACCGACCGTCAGGCTACCCATAGGAAAACGGGAGTAAAAAACAGCTAACCGCAACATTCGGCACACAGATTTTGTCGGAATCTTCCCATTTTTCAACCGTAGACGTATTTCAATATTTCGGTCGTATCTTATTTCACGACACTTTTGCATTTGAAGGGTCTACGTATAGCAACTATTTGAAACTATACATTCACTTAAACACTTAGTAAACAAGTTAAGGAACATTAGTGCATATATTCCGATTTCGAATCTAAAAGTTTGGAAAATCTATTCCAACCGTCAGATATCACCGTTAAGATTAAATACATGTATGAAAAAAATTCCAACTACATCTGACAACGTTAAAGGCTCGATCCGTACGGTCAAACTGCAAAGTCAAACATCTAAACGCTTTAAAACGGAAATTGGCCCGTCTAGATGACGTTTTTTGGCCTGACCTTCAACAGAGAATAGTTTCAGATCGCTGAGACGCAACTAATCGTATAAAAATTTTCCTCAAAATATTTACCGACCGTCAGGCTACCCATAGGAAAACGGGAGTAAAAAATAGCTAACCGCAACATTCGGCACACAGATTTTGTCGGAATCTTCCCATTTTTCAACCGTATACGTATTTCAATATTTCGGTCGTATCTTATTTCACGACACTTTTGCATTTGAAGGGTCTACGTATAGCAACTATTTGAAACTATACATTCACTTAAACACTTAGTAAACAAGTTAAGGAACATTAGTGCATATGTTCCGATTTCGAATCTAAAAGTTTGGAAAATGTATTCCAACCGTCAGATATCACCGTTAAGATTAAATACATGTATGAAAAAAATTCCAACTACATCTGACAACGTTAAAGGCTCGATCCGTACGGTCAAACGAAGTATGGTCCATTTCGTCGGCTATAATGCTTATCTTTCAGAAAATTTGCCATTTAGGGCCTGAAATAAATTCCTGAACATCGCACAAACAATTCAATACAATTTCCCATAAACTCGGAAAACGGTAATTAAGGACGAAAAAAGTATTCATACATGCATGCACCATCGTACACAAATTCCACATAAAGAGTATACTAAGGATGGTAATCAGAATCATCCTCATCACTTGAGTCAGACGTAGTATAGTAGTTCATATCTGGCAACCGGTGCTCGTACTCGTCGTCTGAGTCATCGTCTGCCTGATATAGACAATTCGGATTAACATCATACATGGGCACCTGACCCCTAGGAAGTTGAACCACTATGCCCGGCGTCACATTATTATCGCGGATGGTGGAGGATTCCGGAATGTCGCCGGCGTCCGGCTCTTGGTATGCGGTCGCTTCTTGACACTCTGTGCTCACACCAAGTGTGGTAGGACTGTATATGTCTCGCTGAGACACATGGTTAACTACCTTCCACGTGCCTTTGTTCAATGGATCGTCCAGATAAAAGACCTTTTTGGCCGCTGTGGCGAAAACAAAGGGGTCGTCTTCATACACACTAGTGGCGGTATTCACCGAAAGTATGCCGTACTGATCGATCCGTATGCGGTGCGGCCTAGTATCAAACCATCGACACTTGAACAAGTGGACTTTCATGCGGTTCCCATAAATGAGTTCAACAACTGACTGTAGGACACCGTAAAAATCCACGCCCCCCTCTGCACCATCGACCATCACCCCACAATTCTGTGTTTTGCGTTCCCCGTCTCTAGCTTCACATATATACTTAACGCCGTTGACATCACACATTGGGCGGACTGTGGAAGATATCGGCTTCATCGACAACAGCCTCAATTCCTCTGAGTAATTTGTATGACCACCCCTCTCAGCCACTTGCATCAGCTGAAAAATATAACTCAAATCAGTTGGTGTGTTTATGATTAAAGAATAGGGAACTGTAAAAGAAAGCCATCTAATATATATATTTATACACTTACCCATTGTGGAAAATAGTCTGCAAACGTCGTGTTGTGGTACTCGACATCACCGCGAACTTCCTTGCAGTGAAGATGGGTTCGTTTCCAATATTGTACCTCCGGACAGTTTATTAGAACCCACCAGTGGGCAATCCCTACCTCATGGTCAGACAACTTGTCCACCCCCTTCTTCTTGAAGCTTCCGTATGGTACAACAGAGTTGGCGACGATAGATAGGTTGAACTCGGGGTCATCACGACTTGGATGTTGTGGGGGGTCCTCCATCGCTCCCAAGTACAACTTGGCGTACGTTACACACTCATGCGCAATGTATGTTTCAGCAATACACCCCTCAGGCGCAGATTTATTGTGCACATATTTCTTGTAGTGTCCAAGTTGTCTGCAAGGTTAACAAGTGCATGTTAAGAGCATGCAACTTTTATTTAAAAACATGTATAAATCAAATTTATGAATAACATGTACCTTTCGATGGGATACATCCAAGTGTAGTGTACGGGACCGGTAAGCAACAATTGTTGGGGAAGATGGATCATCAGGTGAGGCATGATGTCAAAGAAGTTTGGGGGAAATATCCTCTCGAACTTGCACAAGATAAAAACGATTTCCTCATGCATTCTCATGAGGTCTGATTTTCTAACTTCTCTAGCGCATAACTTCTGGAAGAATCTTGACAACGCCACCAACGGCTCAACCACTTCATCGTCCAAGTACGCTCGAATGAAAATAGGGAAGAGGCGTTGAAGCAGTACATGGCAGTCGTGACTCTTCAATCCGTACATCTTGTTGTCTCGGTAGTTAACACACTTGCTTATGTTACCCGCATAGCCATAAGGATACCTGCATAGCCATTAACAACAATTAGATTTCATGCATATATAGTCGTCCAACAACAGATGGATTCTTTAGGGAATACACGCCTAATTAATAAAAAGTTACCTGACATTACTCAGCCATCCAAAGATTTCATGTTTCTGGTCCCTGGTGACGGTGTAAGGAGCTTGGGGCATTTTGCTCCTGCCCTCTCTCAACCACAAATGGTCCCGCAGTCCCATATTTCTCAGATCAACGCGTGCCTTGGGGGTGTCTTTTGTTTTCTTCTCCCAATTCAAAACTGTGCCAACCACGGCTTCACCCACATTCTTCTCTATATGCATGACATCCAGGTAGTATCTGGTAGCCAACCTGGCCCAATAAGGAAGTTCCCATAAGATGCTCTTGTGTGACCAGAACCTATACCGATCCGGCCTCTCTGGAATCGTGCGCAACACATCGGGATGATTGCTAAGCGGACCAAAGTCATACTCATTCAACACTGCCAATATTTCCTCCCCTGTCCATTGCTCGGGTGCCCAGCCCCTTTCTTCAGTCCCATCAAAAGCCTGTGCATCGTCCCTAAATGGATGGTCATGCGGAAGCCAACGACGGTGACGCATCTGGACAATCTTGCTGCAATGAGGACTGGAGCAATCAACAGTCATGCACTCTGAACAAGCCCTGTAACCCCTGGTGACGCTGCCCGACAACATACCCCTCCCAGGAAAGTCATTGATCGTGCCAACAAGCATGGCATGCATCCGGAACATCTCATTTTTGAACCGTTCGTAGACCAGGTGGCCGTTCAGACTCAAGTACCGAAGCTCCTCAATTACGGGTCTCAAATACACATCGAGACACTTTCCCGGATAACCTGGGCCTGGAATCAACAATGTGAGCATGTTATATTCCTTCTTCATGCACATCCACGGTGGAAAGTTGTACGGAATCAAAATAACTGGCCACACACTGTACTGAAGCTCTTTCTTGCCAAAATGGTTGAAACCGTCGGATGATAGCCCTAGCCAAACATTTCGAACCTCTGATGCAAATTCAGGAAACTCCAACACATTCTTCTTCCAAGCCTCTCCGTCGGCGGGATGTCTAAGGGTGTCATCGTCAGGCACATTCCTCTCAGCCCACCATCTCATAGCTTTGGCCGTGAAAGCACACATGAACAACCGCTCAAGCCTATCAATCAGCGGGAAGTACCGAAGTATCTTCACAGCTTTCTTGTTCCCTTTAGGAGTGAACTTATACCGCTCTGTATTGCATACTGGGCAGTATTCAAGATCTGTAAGTCCTTCCCCGTAAAACAGAACGCAATCGTATCTGCATGCATGAATCTTGATGTAGGAAAGACCGAGATCTTTAAGGATATGTCGCACCTTATGATGACTGGTAGGAAGCCGATGTCCGGGGGGCATCGCCCCACCCCATAGCCGAAGCCAATCATCAACCGATTTGACAGTGCCTTTGTTCTCCGTTTTGATCTTCATCACTCCCATGACAGATTCAAGGACAGTCTTACTGCATCCGGGGTACAACGGAGTCTGTTGCAATGCGATCAGGTTGTTGTACTTTTCCATACCACTTGTGTTGACCGGAGATCGGGGTAATGGCTCGAGTGGCTCAATATCAGGGAAACACTCCATCTCCGGAGGAGGGAGTTGCACATCTGGTGCTTCCTCAAAGACACCGCTCTCACGAGGAAACATATCGTTGATCCAGTTTGTTGTTGGATCATTGGAGGAACTCCCTCTCTCGGCAAATTGTCCATGATCATGACGACCCGCAAACTCTGGTTCACCGTGATAAATCCAATTAGTGTATAACACCCAAAATCCATATCTAGCCAGGTGTTGCTCCACTGTCTCTATGGAAAACCGGTGTCGTGGGGTGGCACACTTGCACTTTTTACACGGACAATAATGAAGTGTAGTGTCTCCACAGTTAGCCATCACAAAATCCAGGAAACTCCTAACTCCATCATGATACGCCTGATCCCATCTTCCAAGGGTAATCCAACTCTTGTCCATCCTGTAAATTCAAGAAATAAATATAGCTATATATAGATATGTATATATGCACGTACTACGTACGTACGTACGTACTAATTAATTAAAAAATTCATCATTAATTACACACACACACACACACACACATATATATATATATATATATATATATACACATGCATCCCTAAATTAATTAAAACATCGTCAATCTCCCTAATTAATTAAACACAATGTATTTTTTATGTATACCAACAATATATTTTTAATTACAATTAAATTAATTAATATATATATATACATTTTTTCATCAAATTCATCTAAAATCACCTATAAATCAACAATCAATCACTAATCTTCAACAAAACTTCAATTCTATCTAACCAACATATATATCAATTACCCATTAATAATCTCATCTCAACACACACACACACACACATATATATATATATATATATCAAATTAATCACACATTTATTCTAATTAAACTCTAAATTAACACACCTCTGCATATAACCAACTAAATCAACACACACAACAATATACGTACCTTTCAAGCTTATGGCCGAGGTTTTGGACGATTTCAGAGCGTTTTCGAAATGTTTTCGACGAATGAGCTCGCTGCTGCAGAATGAATCTGATATAAGAGTTATAGCCGACGAATACCCTCCTCGTCGGCTATAACCAAAAACTTTTCGTCGGCTATAACTTTATAGCCGACGAATACCATCCTCGTCGGCTATAACCAAAAACGTTTCGTCGGCTATAGTTATAGTCGACGAGTTGTCGGCAGTCGTCGGCTATAATATTATAGCCGACGATGTGGCCAACGAAATAGTAATTCGTCGGCTATAATTACTTATAGCCGACGAAGTACTGTTTCGTCGGCCGTGTTTTCCCATATCGTCGGCTATAACCCCTTTTCCGGTAGTGCATTGCACTGTTATCTCCTCTGCTCCACGTACTTTGAAAATTCGAACAAATCATATAGCAATTTAACTAGGGATACATAAAACACATTCTTGATACTTCTTTCGTTTATACTTGTAAACTTGTGTGAAATATACTTGTGAAAATTTCGTGTGATACATATACATATTTGAAATTTCGTGTGATACACTACATATTTTAATTTTCGTGTGATACATATACATATATTTATTTGAATTTTTCGTTGATACTTACTTATATTTGTATGATACATACTTTTACCCTAACACTAACACATACATTATAACTTTACACCTAACGTTGGCTTTTCTTTTTAATTCATTGACTAAATACTTGATCTTTTAATAATTTCAGTTACATGAATCCTGGTTGGTCACAAGAAATTGAGGATAGATTGAAAAGAATTTGCAACCAAGAAGAAGTAGAGCAAGTATTGCCGAGCACACCTTCACCAGAGCATCAGTTTGTTTCTCCCACCTCATCACTTTTCAATAGAAATTTCGTTGCACCACCCTCACCATTTTCTTCAGAAGCTTCGTGTGAACTTAATCCTTTGTTTCACGAAGAACCAGAGTTTGAGCTACTTCAAAGTCCCATACCGATTCAATATTTGAACTTTGATTTTCCTGATCCTACATTCAAGATGACTTCATTGAGGGAAGAGAATGGGAAAGTCGATGCGCCACTAGGAGGAGTGCACTACCAGAAAAGGCATCATAGCCGACGAATTTAAGTCGTCGGCTATAATGGTTATAGCCGACGATATTGTCGGCTATAGTTATACCCGACGACATATCGTCGGTTATAACATCGTCGGAAATACGCCGTCGGCAAAACTATACCCGACGACGATATCGTCGGCTATAACCATTTTAGCTGACGAAATACCACTACAGACGACGAATTTCGTCGGCTATAATGGTTATAGCCGACGAATAAAGAGTTCGTCGGCCGTTATTTGCAATTTCGTCGGCTATAATGCCTTTTCTGGTAGTGGTGGCACGACCAAGCAATGTGACATATCCTGCTATTGCACCTGGCAAATCAGCAGAGTTTGAGTTGAAAGGTGGATTTATTCACCAATTGCCCAAGTTCTATGGATTAAGTGGAGAGGATCCTAATCGCCATATCCACAAGTTTGAATTTCGATGTGAGTCAATGTGCCCAACTGGGGCAGATTTGCAGCATGTGAGGATGAAGGCATTTCCTTTCTCACTTGAAGAGAGGGCAGCCGAATGGTTCTATGTAATGCCACCAGGAAAAATGACGTCTTGGAACACAATGGTGAAGGAATTTCTCACCAAATATTTTCCTTCATCAAGGGTGACACAAATCAGAAAGAAGATCACCTCAATTAGACAAGAGCCAGACGAGAGCATTGATGTGTACTATAATAGGTACAAATCTTTGGTGGCAACGTGTCCTAATCATGGGATACGTGAAGGTCTTTTGCTTCAGTACTTTTATGAAGGGTTGCACCCTATGGAGAGACGATTTCTTGATTAAGCTGCTGGAGGATCACTAATGGAGAAGAGCAAGGAGGAGGTTAAGAACTTGTTGGAGATGCATTTCACTAACCAGCAACAGTTCGGGTCTACTTCCTCCAAGCGTGTCAATGAGGCTAGCGGATTTGAGGAGTCTAGTGCCATCAAGGAGCTTCGTGAAGACATGGGGAAAATCACTCAGATGATGACACAAATGATGAAGCCGAAACAAGCTCAAGTTTGTGGTGTTTGCCGAATGGAAGGGCATGTAACCGATTTATGTCCTCAACTTGGAGTGGATGATCATTTTGAGGAGGCCAATGCATTGGGATTTCCTCAACAACAAAGTGCCATCAAGTGCCATCAAGGAGCTTCGTGAAGACATGGGGAAAATCACTCAGATGATGACACAAATGATGAAGCCGAAACAAGCTCAAGTTTGTGGTGTTTGCCGAATGGAAGGGCATGTAACCGATTTATGTCCTCAACTTGGAGTGGATGATCATTTTGAGGAGGCCAATGCATTGGGATTTCCTCAACAACAAAGTGGGCAGCGGTTTGGGAATTTCAACCCAAGGTACAACGATCACCCAAATTTTCGTTGGGCCAACATCAACAATGTTCAGAACCCTCAACCGTTGGCGCCACCACAAGCAAACCAAGGAGGCATGGCGTATCAACCGAGACCTCAAGGGCAATTCCAAGGATTTGCAAGACCTCACCAACAATTCTACAACAACAATGCTCAAGCATCGTCAAACCCTAACTATGATGCAATGCTGAAATCTTTGAATGATGCAACTCACACATTGTTGCAATCTACAACCTCAAACACGAAAGATATTTCTGAGCTGAAGAATCAGATGGGAAAGGTTGTGGATTTTATGGGACAGATCCAAGAACAAGGGAGGTTACCTGGAGGAGTGATCCCTAACCCCAAGAATGAGCAAGCAAAGTCAATCACCACGAGGAGTGGTAAGATCTTGGAAGGACAGAAAGTTGGGAGGACAAATGAGGACGTGGTAGAGCATGATGAGGATGTGGCCGACAACAAGGTTGCACACGGCAAGGGTGAGGCAGCACACGGCAATGAGGCCGAGAAGAATAAACCGAGCAAGGATGAGCTCGATGTAATGAAGAAAAGGGATTTGGAAAAAGATCCCGCAACCTCAGAAACACACAAGGTAAATAACTCAAACTCAAGTGGTTTAGTTAATACTAACCTATCTTCGTGTTTGCCTTTTCCTTCCAGATTTGCTAAATCGAAGAAGGAGAAATCAGATGAGGAGGTACTTGATATCTTCAGACGTGTGGAGGTAAACATTCCATTGCTTGAGTGCATCAAGCAGATTCCAAAGTATGCCAAATTTCTCAAAGAACTTTGCACAACAAGGAGGCATACTCGAGAGGAGCAGGTGGTGAAGATGAGTGAGACGGTTTCAGCCGTCATTCAAAGAAAGCTCCCACCGAAAATGAAAGATCCTGGCAGTTTTACTATTCCTTGTATTATTGGACAATGTTGTTTTTCTAGACCTAGGAGCGTCAATTAATGTGATGCCCTATAATGTTTACAAGTCTCTAGGTCTAGGAGAATTGAAGAGAGACAATGTGATAATTCAGTTGGCTGACAGGTCTAACAAGTATCCTGAGGGATATGTTGAAGATGTTCTTGTGTAGGTTAATAATCTGATATTTCCTGCAGACTTCTATGTGCTTCATATGGAAGATTCGCCCCACAATTCAACTCAATTACTTTTGGGGCGACCTTTTATGAGGACAGCAAGAACAAAAATTGATGTTGCAGAAGGCAACCTCACCATGGAGTTTGATGGTGAAATAATTGGCTTCAACATATTTGAAGCGATGAGGTATCCGGTTTTTGACTTAAAACCTTACTATGTTATTGATGTAGTTGATTCTTTTGCACATGTTTTGTCAGAAACTTTGGATCAATAGCAACTAGCTATTGAGCAAGGGGCCGGAATTGACGCATTAGGGGAAGAGATTTCGATGGAGGCATGGCAAAATCTTGAGCCGTGCATAGCACAAGTAGTTGCCGAGCTAGAGGCAACACCCCACGTGATGAGGTCATGTCAATTTTTGTCAATTCCCATTTCCACTAATAAAATTCTACCATCTGTGGAACATGCCCCTATTTTAGAATTGAAGGTGCTTCCCAACCATTTGAAGTATGTATACTTGGGAGACGATGACACACTACCAGTTATTGTGTCATCACAGCTGAGTGAGCAGCAGGAAGCACGTTTGACTAGCATGCTGAAGAGAAACAAGACCGCCATTGGATGGACGTTGGCGGATATCAAGGGAATCAGCCCTACAACTTGTGTCCATAGGATCTTGCTCGAGGAAGGAGCCAAGCCCACTAGGGAGGGTCAGAGACGTTTACACCCCCCTATGATGAAGATTGTGAAGGACGAGGTGATCAAATTGCTGGATTGTGGAGTAATTTATCCTATCTCAGATAGCCAGTGGATTGCACCCGTCCAAGTTGTACCTAAGAAGAGTGGAGTCACAGTTGTGAAGAACGACAAGGATGAACTTGTGCCCCAACGATTAGTAACAAGTCATAGGATGTGCATCGACTACAGAAAGCTGAATGCTACAACTCGAAAGGATCACATGCCTTTGCCTTTCATGGACCAGATGTTGGAAAGACTAGCTGTGCACGAATTCTATTGCTTCTTGGATGGGTACAGCGGTTACAATCAGATATGCATTCACCCAGATGATCAGGAAAAGACGACGTTCACATGTCCCTTTGGTACGTTTGCCTATCAATGCATGCCTTTTGGTTTATGCAACGCACCAGGTACATTTCAACGTTGTATGTACTCATTATTCTCTGATTATATTGAAAATATCATTGAAGTCTTTATGGATGATTTTAGTGTTTATGGAAAAGACTTTGATGCATGCTTAGGGAATTTGGAATTAATCCTGAGAAGATGTGTAGAAACTAACCTTGTGCTTAATTGGGAAAAATGTCATTTCATGATAAAACAAGAGATAGTTTTAGGACACATAATTTCTGCAAAGGGTATTGAGGTTGATAGGGCCAAGATTGATATTATGCTTCACTTACCCTCCTCTACAACTGTAAGGGAGGTACGTTCGTTTCTTGGCCATGCAGGTTTTTACAGGAGGTTCATCAAGGATTTTTCGTTGGTGGCCAAGCCCATTTGTGCCTTATTGTAGAAGGATGTTCCATTCATATGGGACAAAGGGTGTGAAGATGCATTTGTGAGGTTGAAGAAGCTTTTGACGTCAGCACCTATCATGGCGCCACCAGATTGGACATTGCCATTTGAGATCATGTGTGATGCTTCCGACTATGCAGTTGGAGCAGTTCTTGGACAGAGAAAAGAGAAGAAGCCGAATGCCATTTATTATGCTTCTCGAACACTTAATGATGCTCAATTAAATTACTCTACTACTGAGAAAGAACTATTAGCTGTGATATTTGCTTTAGAAAAATTTCGTTCATATCTTTTGAATTCTAAAGTGATTGTCTATTCTGATCATGCAGCCCTTAGATATCTGATGAAGAAGAAAGATGCTAAGCCACGCTTGATTCGATGGATTCTCTTACTCCAAGAGTTTGACATCGAGATCAAGGACAAGAAGGGGAGCGAAAATGTTGTGGCGGATCACTTGAGTAGAATTGTGAAAGAGGAGGAAACGTTGCCACTTCAGGAAACTTTCCCAGACGAGCAGCTCTTTCGAGTGGACACAAAAGAACCTTGGTATGCAGACATTGTCAATTATTTAGTTACTAAAACTTTTCCATGTACATGTTTGCAGGCAACCAAGACGAGGATCAAAAAGAATGCAAGACACTACATATGGGACAATCCCTATCTTTGGAGGATTTGTAGTGATCAGATTATTCGACGTTGTGTGCCACAAGAAGAGCATAGGCCGATCCTAGCATTTTGCCACAATGAGGCGTGTGGAGGACACTTTGGAGCTAAGAGGACAGCCCTTAAGGTATTAGAAAGCGGATTCTATTGGCCCACAATTTTCAAAGACGCATACACATTTTGTATGACATGTGATAGGTGCCAAAGGACAGGTAACATTGGTAAGAGAGATCAAATGCCCCTAACTTCTATAATCATTGTTGAAATTTTTGATGTTTGGGGGATAGATTTTATGGGACCTTTTCCTTCGTCTAAGGGCTTTCTATATATCTTGTTGGCTGTTGATTATGTGTCTAAATGGGTGGAGGCGAAAGCCACAAGGACTAATGATTCTAAAGTTGTTGCAGATTTCTTGAGAACTAACATATTTTCCAGGTTTAGAGTACCTCGTGTGCTTATAAGCGATGGAGGTTCTCATTTCTGCAACAGAACAATTGAGGCTTTGCTCAAAAGATATGGAGTCACCCATAAGGTATCCACACCTTATCATCCTCAGACGAGGGGAATGGCGGAAGTGTCAAACAGAGAGATCAAGAGCATATTTGAGAAAACTGTGGGCCCATCAAGGAAAGATTGGAGTGACAGATTTGATGATGCACTTTGGACTTACAGAACGGCATACAAGACACCCATTGGGATGTCTCCATTTCGGCTCACTTATGGCAAGGCGTGCCATCTTCCAGTAGAGTTGGAGCACAAGGCGTGGTGGGCGGTCAAGCAATTCAACATGGAGCTTGACAAGGCTGGACTTCACAGGAAATTGCAGTTGAGCGAGCTTGAGGAAATCAGGAATGAAGCATATGATGCTGCGTGGATTTACAAGGAGAAGACGAAATTGTTTCATGACAAGATGATAAGAGGCAAAACGTTTCATATTGGTAAAAAAGTCTTGTCATTTCATTCTCGTCTTAGATTATTTCCTGGAAAATTGCGTTCTCTTTGGGTTGGGCCTTATATTGTTACTAATGTGTTTTCTCATGGTGCTATTGAAATTCAAAGTATTGAAACAGAAAAAGCGTTCAAGGTGAATGGTAATCGACTTAAGCCTTACTACGAACCTTTTGAGGAGCACACCATTGAGGAGATACAATTTAGAGACGCACCAAGATCCTGATGATATGGAGAAGAGTCTAGGCTGAGTAGACTATAAACATTAAGCGCTGCATGGGAGGCAACCCATTTCAACCAAAATTGTGAAGGAGCCATCAACGAGAGTTTGAATTTCTAAACCCTAAACTCTTTTTGGTTGAATTGTATAAATGTGGAACTTGTGTGAATTATCAAATGCTTAGAAATTACTACATAATTTTTTTGTAACATTGAGGACAATGTAATTTTCTAAGTGTGGGGTAGGGATACATGTTTCACATGTTTTGTTTTGTTTTGTTTTTGTCTTTTTTTTGAGTCATAAAAATAAAAGAAAATAAAAAATCAGAAAAATCATAAAAATTAAAAAATTAAAAAATTTCGTTGCTTTTGTGTAATTTTTGTTTTGTTTGTTTTGTTTTTGAGTCTTAGAAGCCTCTAAATAGTCTATGATGATTACATCTTTGAATACATAGATGATGGTTTTGCATAATCAAAAGAATTAATTGTGAGTTTCTTAGACTTTGTGATTGGTATGAACATTTGAGACTTAGACATAATTTTGTAATAAGCATGCATGTTGTGTTGATTTTGTTCCATAATAACTTATGAGAGCTTTGATGCCATATACTTTCTTTTTGAGTGATAAAAATGGGCAGAATTTTTCAAAACTTCATTATTCTTTGATTATTCAATGACTATGTGCCATAGCTTTTAATGAACTCTAGAATGCTAGAACTTGCTCTTGACAATTTTTGAGACTATTATTCATGAAATGCCTTGATTTTGAAAAGGATTGAAAAGATCATGTTAGGATTACCACCAATGCCAAATAAAGCTTATGCCTAATTTGTGCCCGTCGTGGGACTCCTTAGTTTTAACCCCTTTGAGCCGACATTAAGCCATTTTATTTCATCACCATGATACACTTTCCTTGAGCTTAGAACAGTTTATCCTTTCCATTGTTGTCAAGACTTGGTAAAGTTTAATTGGAATTTGTTATTTGAAGTGATGTTGTGAAGTAAGTGTGGGGTAAAACTTGTCCAATTACATGAAAAGAATTGTGTTGCCGAAATAAAGAAAAGAAAAGAAAATCGGACAGAAAAATTTGAAAGAAAATCCGATCCGAGAATAAGAAAAAATTGGAGATTTCGGCAACTAAAATAATTGGATGAGTTCTTGTGGTGAATTTGGAATTGTATGATTATTTGAAGGTCTAGCATTGTTATACTTGACCTTTGTTCATATTCACTATGTTATGGGGAAGAAAAGAATGAAGTTTGGGCCCAACATGATAAAAATTGGCCCTTTGAAGTGAAGTCATAAGGAGTATTGAATTTTGCTAAGTCTTGGTGACATTTTATCACCATTATCCTAAATGTGAATGCCTTATGCCAATCCCCATTATCACCTTTATGTTGATCTTTTCATGATTCTTAAAATTGGTGAACTTTGATTAGTGGAGATTTTTGTCAAGAATGAGCATATGGCTTTGGTTCATTGGTGCACATAGTTGTTACATGAAGTTTTTCCTGAAAGATTAATTCACAAAGTGCTTTTATTTGATGAAATATGCGAGCTATTTGTTGCCTTACAATCTATTCTCTTGCATATACTTTGAGTGAATTGCCATATCATGAGTGAAAAGAAGAGAGTATGCCTAGTGAGGAGGATGAAATCAACATAACATGTCATTGCTTGCTATTTTCGTTTCTTACTTGTTCATGCTATGATACATGTCTATGACGCTTAGGATTATTGTGCTTACATGGAATGCTTAACTTGAAAGCTATGTGTTTAAAGATCCTGAGACAATTATCTAGGGGCAGTAGTGTTGAGTCTTTTTGTTTGTTTTGCTAAGGGACTAGCAAAGGCTAAGTGTGGGGTAGTTGATAGGAGCATAAAATGCGACGTTCTTAATATGTTTTTACCCCCATTTATGCAATTCTTATCCCTTATTGTTGTAATATAGAGTCATTGAGTCATGATTGGAGTCTTTGGCAAGAGTTGGTGTATAAATTGAGCTAAAATGCAGAAATGTCGATTTTTGAAGAGTTTTAGTTTGAGTAGGATTCCTTATTGTACTAGGAATCATGTTTGGACAAGGAAACCTGTTTTGACTAGGAAACTTGTCGGAATTGATTTCTTTATTTTTCGTCGTTTCTAATATATGTGTGGAATCGGTTTGTGCTAGAAATTGTTAAAATGCATAATTATGGTGGAGTCCTTATTGAACTAGGATTCCTAATAAGAGTTTGATTGCAACTAGGACTCCTTTTTCAACTAGAACTCTAGTTGGAAAAGGAATCCTTACTAAAGTAGGAATCCCAGTTGGATAAGGATTCTACAAGTTTGAGTCCTAATTGAAGTCTATGAAAATAGGAGTTTTAGTCGGACAAGGAGTCTTCAAATGCTCGACGTTTTTGTATAGTCGAAAGAGTTTCATTGAAAATACAACTCCTTGTTGGACTAGGATTCCTTATCTATTTAGGACTCTTACTCATGATAATTGTGCTACATATTTTTATCTTCTTTATGATTTATTTCTTAATCTTATTTTCAGAAATTCATGGAAGATAAACGAAAAGGAATTGGAGGAATTATTTCGGCAATGATGATGCTTTGCCGTGAGAATGAAGAAAAAGAAGACAAGTTGGATTTGGATTCTTCCTTGTGCCGTGCAACAAATATTCAGAATTATGGAATTAATTTCCGATTTTGATTTGTTTTTCTTGGTAATACACGGCTGAAGATAAAAGAGAAAGAGAAAGAGATAAATAGAAGACTTATTTAGCAATTATCTATGAGATTTTCGGAAAAGAAGAAAAGAGAAAAGCAAGGGATGAATGTGGACTTAATGGAAGCTTGGTTCAATTACTTGTTGCTGAATTAAGTTGATTAAATTCATAGGATATTGTTGCACAATTCAGCCTTTGACCAAGAGATAATTCGACAGCAATTACATGAAGAGAAAAGTCTTTTGCCGAAACCAAAAACCAAAGGGATTTCGGTTTTCTTGGAGAATATTCTTGCCGAACCCTAGTGCCTCCCTTGCCTCTATAAATACCACAACATAATTCAGAATAATGATCTTCTCTTCCTCACTTAAACTTGCCGAAACTCTGCCGAATTCTCTCCAAAAATCCTCACCAAGAACATAGCCGAACCATCTTTCACCACCTTTCATAAAATCATTCCAATCATCAACACCAATCCACTTGCCGAATTCTTCAACAAGGTTGTCACTTGGATTGTAATTTTCGATGGCTTTAGTTTCTTTGTATTTATACATTAATTTGTCTATGAATTATGTATGGATTCTTGGTTTGTATTTCGGTTTTGTTAATTATTCATGGGATTTCCGAATTCTTGTTATATTGTTTGGTTTTCTTGTGTTTAATTACTGAATTATGCTTGTGATTTAATTGAATATGGTATGATGGGCAGTAGACTTTTGCATGTATTCTTGATTTAATTAGGTTTATTTCCTTAATTCGTGTGCAATCGAAGGAGATGTCTAAATGCATTCGAAAGGCCATGAGTGTTGTCTAGATGTTGAATTCACTTGCCGATTTAATACATGTTGGATCATACGCGTAGTTGGTTTTAATGTGTATTTATCTAAGGGCTAGAGTAATTCTGGAAATTTACATGTCGATGTGGGATGAGTGACGCCATACCTGCTAACATGTTCCAATTCGACATATTGTGCTTATGTGCTATTTGTGTTTAATTTCTACGCGAAGTGTTGTTAAACCGATTAGTACCATGTTTAGGATTATACGCGAAGTTAATTCTAAATACTTGTGATGTTTTGAATAATTAGATATACCGCGAAGGCTCTAATTAAATTGGAACTTAGTTGATCTTGAATTCGATATTTGCTTGCTGCCCCTATTACTTTGTTTAATTTCGTTGCATGTTTAATGAGTTTTGTGTTTTGTGATTGTGTGGAAGATGTTGATCAATTGTATATAATAATTTAGGTTTTAATTTTTGTAAAAAAATCAGTAGGTAAATTAGATATAAAAATCGACACCTCCCTTTATTTGCAATACTTTATGTGATTAAATGCCCTTTATTTCCCCGGATAGAACGATCCCTACTTGTCCTAACTACAATTGACAAAAGAAGGGTATTATGTGTATGAAGTTGTTTTGCAGGTACTTTGTGCTTGGATAATAGCTCAATCAATGCATTTATTTAAAATAAAAATCCACTCACAGTACGGCCGAGCGCGCCGCTATTCCGAGGTTTCATCACGTCAAGTTACCCCTCGACCTGTAACAGGGACGAAATTCTAAATATTACGAAACTCTGAATTTAATTATAAACGTTAAATCTACGGACGTCCTCACTCGCACGAAACCTCCCTAATTTCCCTTTTTACTTATCGGTATAAGAATTACGCCTTTATACCGAAAATCAACGTCCGAAATTACTCAGAACACCCATCCCGAGTCCGATCAATCCCTTTTCTGATTATTTCGTCGAAAAACTATTTTAATTAGCTTTTAACCTTTTTACGGTTAGTCAACAGTAATAATCCAAGGTCAAACAGTAATTATTCTAGGTCAAATACTAATTCTGAAAGTCAAACAGTAAATGGTTAAAATTCAATTACTATTTACCATTTACTGTTTACAGTTTACCATTTTTTTTACTGTTTTACCATTTACTGATTTACTGTTTACTGTTTTACCGTTTACTATTCATTTTTTACCGTTTTACTTTTACTATTTACTGTTTTCACTCTTCATCTTCTTCCTCAGCCGCAGCTCCGCCGCCCGCCGCCGGCAGCTCCGCCGCCCGCCGCCGGCAGCTCCGCCCTGGAGGCCTAAAACACCTCCAATCGTTCTCAAATTTTCACACCACCACAGGGACTCATCCCCCTCATTTCCGCCGCCATTGGAGGTCTCCTCCGCCACGATCGGCGGCCCGGACGGCGGTCCAAATTCCCCAACTTCCAATTTTTACAAAAACCACCCAATCGAACTTCCAATTCCATCTAATCAACTCTAAACAACCTCCTAAACCTGATTTCAACATCCAATTACAACAAAAACACCAAATATCCAACCTCCACCGAAAATCATAAAACCCTAGAAATTCAACTTTGAATTTCTACTTACCCGTTCTAATTCGAGTCAATTCCTCCCATGGAGATGACGTGCAGGCCGAGGTCTCCCTTTCCCCTCTCGAAATCGGGCCGATTGGTGGCCGGAGGAGGGAGTTTCGAACCGTCGGTGTCGGAGGTTCTTGGGCGTCGCATGGCCGAACGGCGGCGATTCACGCCGCGCCGCTGAGGAGGTGAAGGAGGCGGTCCGAACGGGACGGGTGCGCCGACCCAGTTCTGCCGGACGGCGGAGGTTCGGCCGGAGGTCGGGCCGAGTCGGGGTAGAGGAGAGAGAAAGGAGAGAGAAGAAAATGAAAGAAAAGAAAAGAAAAGGAAAAAAAGAGAAAAATGGGGGGTTTTCCCTTTCGGGAAATTTTCCTCCCGCTATTTATACTCGTCCAAAATCGGAAAAATTTCCGATTTTACATCGTAACTTTTTCGTACGAACTCCAAATTAAACGTGTTACATGTCCACGAATTCGTTTCAACGTCTTCTACCTCGTCATGAAATAAAATCCTCGGTCGAGTCAACTTATTTAAAAGTCAACCTTTAGAACTTTCAAATCGTAAAAACAATTCCCGAGGAGAAATAATAAAAGTAAAACAGTTAAACGTTAATTCTAGGTTCGGCTCGTATCATTTAATCAATTAAATAAATTCAAAATAAACATCTATTAGGGTAATAGAGGGTTAACCGTTGACCGAATTTCAGTTACCGAGACGGGACTTCAGTAAAAAGTTACCGGATTCCGACGACCGACGACTGTTAACCGTTGACCCACTACAAAACTCCTATTACCCCCCCCCCCCTATTGCCCACAATATAACCCTACTGTCTAGCCTACAGCTAAAAAGGTAGACACTATAATTTTTTCTGTAGATTGCTTTTCCCCGCAGCTCCTAGCCCCGAGAAATTACTCGACGTAATGAGAGCGAGGAATAGCGGCACGCTTGGCCGAACTGTGAGTGGATTTTATTTTAAAATAAATGCATGCAATTACGTTTTATTGAAATGTGTTCAAGGAAGGTTAACTCCGTAACTTCCGTGGTGTGTCTTGTCCTAATAAGACTTGTAGTCTAGATACTCTATTAGATAGGGAATCCCTGTTCGCCAGGGATACTTGATGTAATGCCTATATAAAGGCCTCCTTATCAATGAATAAACACAGAGAGATTTATCAATCTATTTCTCCTACAACACGTTATCAGCACGTTGCTCTAGCCTCCCGTCTGATAGCCCTAGAAACCCTAATTCCGAATTTTTTTCGAAACCCTAACCTACCGTCGGCCGCCGATTCTTCCCTTCGGCACCGTCGGCCTCTTCTCAGCAGCATCTGCGCTGCTCGCCTGCCGCTTTGTACCTTCGCGTACTACTCCTCCTCTGCCTTTAGGTAGACAACCCGCTCGCCAGCAGCTCTCCCTTGCGTGCTACTTTTTGCACGCATCCGCCAGACGATCAAAATTGCTCGTAAGCCAAGCAAGCGATCCGCGAACCCTTATTCGTGGTTAAGAAGAAATCAAGAAAAATCGAAGAAAACAAGCTTCCCCAAGAGTCAAGTTTCGTTTGATCAAGCTTCTTTTGAAGAGGTAAATATTTTTATAAACGTTCCCGCTTATGAAAATTTCAATAGTTGGGTTTTGTTTTCTCTTCCGGGACCTTTCCGTGTCCCTGCTTCTTCATCCCGATTCTATCGCTTCTCGGGACGGCATACGGGGATTTAGTCACCCCGGTGCCAACGTTTATTGGGGTAACTGTGATGTTACCGGCCACCGTTATGCTTGTGACTGTGATGTCACTGTGAACCATAACGTATTATTCTTTTTTGGAAAGAAAACAAAGGGAAGATATCGATTGTGACTTGAAGTCACGTTAAGCATCGATTTATGTGACCATGATATATCTTGGCACTGTTCTAAAAGAACAATCAAACTTGATTAGTATTCAAACATACTAACGTCTCCCTGTTTGTGTTCTGTAGATGGCTGACACTCAGCGTCCAGAATTTGACATCTTGGATGTCCAAGGCAAGGAATACAAGAGGTGGGTCTCAGATGTTGAGAACACTTTCATTGGTAAAAGATTTACTGCCACCATCAACCCTCCTGAGGATGAAAGCTTACACGCTTCTCCTGAACAGAAAGCACAAGCCCTGATGTTTCTCAGGCGCCATATCCATCCAACGCTCAAGAAGCAATACCTGAGGAAAACTGATCCCAAAGAGCTATGGGATATCCTCAAGGACCGCTTCGACAATGTGCATGACGCACAACTCCCAGACCTCATGTCTGATTGGGAGCAAATCCGCTTACTGGATTTTGATTCCGTCCAGGAATATCATCAGACTATGCTAAACTTGCAATCTGATTTGAGCTTTTGTGGGGTCGAAAAGACCGATGATGATATGATGGAGAAGACTTTCACGACGTTCCCAGAATCTGCGTCCATGTTGTCGCATCAGTACCGCGATCTCCGCGAGAAAGGCACTATCAAAACCTTCAGCGATTTGATGAATGTGCTTCAAAGAAAGGAGAGGTACCATGAGTTGATTCTTACCACCAATAAGAGGCCTCGAGGACCGAAATTCATTGCGGAATCTCATCAAGCCCGTGGTAAAGCTTTTAAGCAGAAGCATCAACCTCATGAACGTCAAGCACCGCCACCACGTACGCCAAGAGCAATACGTGGCGGACGAGGAGGGAGAAGAGGCGTCGGCCGTGGCCGACCGCTTTCTTGGACAAGGGATGATGACAGAGCCGCCGCTCCCAGAGGGAGGAACAGTTTTGGTTCCGGTCCCAGGCGTGGTGGCCATCCGCCGAACAATGCTTCGGCTCCTTGCTTCAAATGTGGTTCTATGAATCATCTCCAACGCGATTGCATAGCAAGCAGAGATATTCAAGCCGCTTACAAGAAACACAAACAATACATAGAACAAGAAGCACACTATGTAGGAGACTTTGAGGAAGAAGTATACGATGAGGAAAATACGAACTTCGCCATCGATGACTTCCAACCTACCAAGAAACGTAGGACTCAGGAGTATGATACTCCAGACTATGAATAAGTATTTGACTTAGGTCATGAGATACGTGTTCAAGTTTGATTTTGATTGTTATTTTGACAGAATAGTCAATAAATCACGACTTTGTTCGATAAGTCGTTCTATTTAGAACAACCATGATGTATTTTTGAGTTGTCATCAATAAAATCTATCTTATTCTACGAATGATTTGAGATTTTTACATCCCTGAAAGCAAAATTGGTTCAATGCGTCCAATTCTCAATGGCATAATCATTTTGAGTTCACCAAAATTCTGGTGATGTTAACTCATATCCGAAAAATCACAAAGACAAAAGGAGAGATCCGCGAGCCGCGATACGCCATCCGCGAGCCACGATACGCGAGCCGCGATACGCGATACGCCATCCGCGAGCCGCGATGCACGATCCGCGATCCGAGATCCGCGATCCGTGATCCACGATCCGCTATCCGCCAACTTGGTCGCGATCCGCCAGGACTCGCTCGCCATGGCTATTCGCCAACTAATCCGCGATCCGCGATCAGCGATCCGCCAACTTGGCTGCGATCCGCCATGCCTCGCTCGCCAAAGCCCATAAGCGCTTGGCCGCGACTCGCTAGGCCTCACTCGCCATGGCCATTCGCCAGCTTGGCTCAGCACCGAATCCGGTTTTTTTGAAACCAACAATCGATAGCCTATCGAACAAATGCAACTTTTGCATCAATGGCTCGGCAACGAAGTGTCTTCGGACTCGCCATGCTTCGGATTTAGCTCAACCGTCGCATCGCATTGCCTCAATGCCTGACCGACTCTCACCACTCGCCTTGCTTCGGCTCGGCCTCTGGGTCGCTTTGGCCTTACCACAGCTTCGGCTTTGGCTTGGCTCCGGCCTTTGCCTTGGCCTCGGTCTTGGCTCGGCCACGCCACCTACGACGGTGTCCGGTCTCAATCTCTGACCTAGGCTATGATTATCATTGTTGATACTCGGTGATTAAAATGAGGCTTATCTTTTTCTCTCAAATTTTGTCGTTGCCATGGCTATGTTATTGGCCTTAATGCACTTCATTTTGTGATGATATATTGTTTCAGTACACTTACTTTAAAGTGTTCGCCAAAGTCTAAAGTAGACTATTGATTCAATTTACATTGTTTTTGTAGATGTATCAAGGCGAGATTGAGTGTTTGTTGGATTGTGCAACAACTCACACGATTCTGAGAAATCGGCAATTGTTTTCGGATTTTACGCCAAGAGAATCGTCGTTATCTACGATGACAGGAACTGGACCCGTAATTAAGGGTCGTGGCACTGCTCAATTCTTACTGCCAAATGGCACTGAGATTCGGGTAGAGGACGCCCTATATGCGCCTAAGGCGCCAAGAACCTTGCTAGCTTTCAAGGATGTGCGTGACAATGACTATCACCTCAGCACTTATGTTGAAGATGGAACTGAATATCTGTTGATCACCTCCACTCAATCTATGCGCACTCGCATTGTGGAGAAGTGTAAGCGAGTTCGCAATGGCATGTATTTCACAACCATTCGAGCCAACGAATCTCATGTTGTTATATTATGTGATTCTGATGCTTATAAGCTTTGGCATGATAGACTCGGTCATCCGGGTCGTGATCTGATGATCCGTATTTTGAAATGCTCCCACGGTCATCCATTTTTCCGATCACAAAAGCACAGAGGGCGCCTCGGCCTCGGTTCGGCCGTGCCGTCGATAGCCACCTCTCGGTTCCAAGGAGAGGTTCGGCCCCCTCCTGCTTCTCATGCTTCTGTAGCGATGTCTAATGCTCATCGTTCGTTTTGTAAAGCTTGTTCACTAGCAAAACTTCAAGCAAGACCATCTTTTGCTATTGATAATAAACAGAATATTCCGTTTCTACAACGAATACAAGGTGATATTTGTGGACCTATAACACCAGAATGCGGACCATTTCGATATTTCATGGTTCTGGTTGATGCATCAACGCGTTGGTCACACGTAGCGTTGTTGTCCACGAGGAATGCTGCATTCGCTAAACTCCTAGCTCAGATTATTAAGCTTCGGGCTCACCACCCGGACAATCCGATTAAGTCCATCAGACTGGATAATGCTGGAGAGTTTACCTCAAAGTGTTTTGATGACTATTGCATGTCAGTTGGGATTGAAGTTGAACATCCCGTACCCCACGTTCATTCTCAGAACGGTCTTGCAGAAGCCGCTATCAAGAGACTACAGCTTGTAGCTAGGTCTCTTGTCATGGCCACAAACTTGCCAGTTTCGGCATGGGGATATGCAATATTACATGCAGCTATGCTTATTCGTCTACGACCCACAGATAGCCAACCATTTAGTGCGTACCAGTTGGTAACTGGTTACGAGCCTGATATTTCGCATCTGCGTACTTTTGGTTGTGCCGTATATGTGCCTATCACGCCTCCACTGCGTACCAAGATGGGTCCACAACGACGATCAGCTATTTATGTTGGATATGAAGCACCAACTATTGTCCGCTATATAGAGCCTATGACAGGTGATCTGTTTACTGCAAGATTTGCAGATTGTCACTTTGATGAGACATCCTTCCCGCCGTTAGGGGGAGATGGGGCCGCATCCGTCCCAAGTGAACGTCAGGAATTGACGTGGTTCTCTCCCACTATGTCTCATTATGATCCCCGTACGTCTCAGTGTGAGACTGAAATACAACGCATATTAGAACTACAAAAGGTGGCGGATACGATGCCCGACTCCTTTACTGATATTGCGAAAGTGACAAGATCAACCATACCTGCTGCGAATGTACCTGCAAGGCTTAACATTCCTCGCCATGCGCGAGCACGCGCCGCCGGTCTCGGACCCGCAGCCCTAGGTGCCATCGGCAGCCTAGGCTCGGCACCTCCAAGTGGAGAGCCGGCGTCGACTTCGGATCCTCCTAGAAAGAGGGGGAGACCAATCGGTTCCAAAGACAATGTACCTAGAAAGAGGGCATGTGTCCAGGCACAAAGCGATCCGTTCATCATCGATACTGTGACGCCGTCACACGAGATTGTCTCCGACTATACCTATGTCCAAGAATCAACTCTGAATCATCTGGGGGACGCCTCAGACTCACTGTTGATGTTGGAGAACAAGGAAATCTCACTAAACTACTTATGCATGCACAATCTGATGGAAAGAAATTCCATGTATATCGATGATGCATTCGCCTACGCCGTTGCTCAAGAAGTTATTGACGACGACGATATGGAACCCCGCACTGTTGATGAATGTCAACGTAGGGCGGATTGGCCGAAGTGGGAAGAAGCAATCCAGGCTGAACTAGACTCTCTAAAGAAAAGGCAAGTATTCGGACCGGTTGTGCCTACACCGCCGAACGTGAAGCCTGTTGGACATAAATGGGTCTTTGTCAGAAAGCGCAATGAGAATGGCGAAGTCCAGCGATATAAAGCTCGACTCGTGGCGCAAGGTTTTTCTCAACGCCCTGGAATTGATTATGAGGAGACGTATTCTCCTGTCATGGATACTATTACCTTCCGATACTTAATAAGTTTGGTAGTCTCAGAGAGACTCAATATGCAGCTTATGGATGTTGTAACTGCGTATCTTTATGGGGACCTAGATACGGAGATGTACATGAAAGTGCCAGAAGGACTTTCGTTACCCAAGTCAAGTGAGCAAAAACCACGAAGTTCATTTGCTATCAGGTTGAGACGATCTCTATATGGACTCCGACAATCTGGTAGGATGTGGTACACACGGTTAAGTGATTACTTGATTGGGAAAGGATACAAGAATGATGAGTTGTGCCCTTGTGTGTTCATAAAGAGAACAAGTTCAGGATTTGCCATTATAGCCGTCTATGTCGATGATATGAACATCATTGGAACTCTGAATGAGATCAATGAGACCGCTAGCTATTTGAAATCCGAATTCGAGATGAAAGATCTGGGAAGGACTCGGTTTTGCCTAGGCTTAGAACTAGAGCACCGAAGTGGTGGAATTTTTATACACCAGTCTGCATATGTCCGAAAGATGCTCAGGCGATTTAACATGGACAAAGTTATGCATCCTATAGGCACTCCCATGGTCGTTAGAAGTCTGGATATCAACAAAGATCCCTTTCGTCCGAAAGAAGATGACGAAGAGATCTTGGGAGCTGAATATCCATATCTTAGTGCGATTGGAGCTTTGTTATACTTAGCTCAGTGTACTAGACCAGACATCGCTTTCTCTGTGAACTTGTTAGCTAGATTTAGCTCTGCGCCAACACAACGTCATTGGGTTGGAATCAAGAACATCTTCCGATACCTTAAAGGAACCCTTGACATGGGCTTGTACTATCGATACACTCATCAGGATTCGACACCTAGTCGATCTCTTGCATCTAACAGCACAAACCATGGCTCGGATTGCCATCCGCCAGCCATATCCGCCAGGACTGGCTTTGGTTCATCCATCCGCCATCCTGCAGACATATCCGCCAACTTATCCGGACCCGCGGATGCTAAGTCGTGGTCCCGATACGATTTTGGCGATACCCCCTCCTACTCAGATACACCAAATGATGTAATGGTAGGATTTGCTGATGCTGGATATTTGTCAGATCCACACAAAGGACGTTCCCAAACAGGTTATGTTTTTACCATCGGGAATACGGCGATATCTTGGAGATCAACCAAGCAAACCCTTGTTGCTACCTCCTCGAACCATGCTGAGATTATTGCACTACATGAAGCAGTCAAAGAATGTATTTGGCTTCGCTCAGTTATATCTCACATCCGCGAGTCTAGTGGACTTGAGTCTACTATGATGGGACCAACTTGCATATTTGAAGATAATGCAGCATGCATTGAGCAGATGAAGTTGGGATACATTAAGGGTGACAATACTAAACACATTTCGCCTAAGTTCTTCTACAATCAGCAGCAGCAAGAGACTTTGAATATTCAAGTGAAGCAAGTCAGCTCAGAAGAAAATGCAGCGGATCTGTTCACCAAGTCTCTACCCAAATCTACATTTATGAAGCATGTAAAGCGCATTGGAATGTGTCGCTTATCCGAACTCAAAGACTGATTGACTATCAGGGGGAGTTCTCATCTAGACTTCAGGGGGAGCCTAGTTATGCATGTCTCACATACTTGTAGTTGGTGCGTTGTACTCTTTTTCCTTAGACCATGCTTTTATTTTTGCCCAAGAGGTTTTTGTTTGCTGGCAAAGGTTTTAACGAGGCAACAGCTCATGCACCATTGAGGACGCGACACAAGGGGGAGTGTTCAAGGAAGGTTAACTCCGTAACTTCCGTGGTGTGTCTTGTCCTAATAAGACTTGTAGTCTAGATACTCTATTAGATAGGGAATCCCTGTTCGCCAGGGATACTTGATGTAATGCCTATATAAAGGCCTCCTTATCAATGAATAAACACAGAGAGATTTATCAATCTATTTCTCCTACAACAAAATGCAATTTATTTAATTAAATGAGTTCGTAAGCATGATATGAATTATCGAAAGTCGATAATTCATATACTTCTGTTATAATTGTTGATTTAATATTTAAAGAAATATGGTTTTAGGGTTTTGCTTTTACTACTATTTTGGTAATATGTGATTTTATCCGGAAACAAGGTTTCCGGAAATGGTATTTTTTAATTATTTATAATTGATTATGTTGAATAAGTTTTAATTAAAGGTAGTGACCGGAAATGAGATTTCCGAGGATTTTATATTTTCGTTATTTATGATTTTCGACATGTGAGACATGTCGACGTTATAAATATAATTTTTGATATTATTTTACGGCATGTTGGATATGTCGGATATATATGAGTATATTTCGAGGCTATTATACTTATGATTCTTATAAGCCTCAGATGTGCGGTCGGGGACCGTACGGATTTATGATATATAAGGGGAAGCGTACTTTCAGTTTTGTTTTCAGATTTTCACCATATCAGGGTCCAGATATGTTTATTGATGCTAGCTAGCTTAGTCGCCTGAGCCTATGCGAGGTGACGACTTGACCACATAGGTCAGATTCACACTCGGTGGTCGACGTGTACGGGCATAGCGTCGCCTGAGCCCACACTACCAGAAAAGGAGTCATAGCCGACGATATGAAAAAAAACGGCCGACGAACTCTTTATTCGTCGTTTGTAGTGGTATTTCGTCGGCTAAAATGGGTATTTTGTCGTCGGGTATAGTTTTGCCGACGACGTATTTCCGACGATGTTATAACCGACGATATGTCGTCGGGTAATGGTTATAGCCGACGAAATCGCCGGCTATAATAATTATAGCCGACGATATCGTCGGCTATAACCATTATAGCCGACGACTAAAATTCGTCGGCTATGATGCCTTTTCTGGTAGTGCCATGCGAGGTGACAACTTAACCACATAGGTCAGATTCACGCTCGGTGGTCGACGTGTACGGGCATAGCGTGGGACGCTATAGAGAGTCTTGGAGACTCGACCCTTAGTCTTGGAGGCTACTATTAAATGGTGGTAATGACGTTCCCCTATTCTATTATATGACCAATGGGATTGGTCATGATTTTATATTATTTGGTTTTTCGGGAATATTTTCTCTATGAGACTTTCTGTAATTTAATAAATTCCCGAACCAGAGGGGCTGAGTTTTTATATGACCAACGGGATTGGTCGTGAAATATTATTAATTGATTTTCAAAAATATTTCGTTTTGAAATACAAATATAAACAAAAGTATTATTTCTTTATTTGATATATCAGCGGGGCTGATTTTTAAATACGATTTTCTTAAAACGTGGGACGTTTTATTATAGGCATTGTTTCTGCACAAACCCTGGGGTCTGGTAGATACAGATGAATCCAACTTGATCTCCTGCAAACCTGCTTACTAAGGGGAATACCGGGCGGGCCGGTTTTCTCCTCTCCGATGCCTAAGTCAGTATAGTTGGAATATATAACTTGAGCACGTATCTAAGCGGTGAGAGAGATAAGTTACCTATTAATGAGGGTGGCTGGGGCCCTTATATAGGTGGTTGGGGGTGAGGGCTGGCCTCACCCTTCGATGTGGGACTGGTTCCCTTCTGAACGTACACTCTGGTGTCCTCTTTGGCAGGCAAGCGCCCCCGGTCCCAGGGTTCCTGGTAGCTGGATAGACTGCTGGACCCCGAGGCCGTGTCCTGGTGGTTCGGTCCTGGGCCTCGGGCCGGGCCCTGGTGCACCTGCTGCGGGTCTGTGGGCCTGCTGTAGCCCCTCTGCGGCAACTGTCAACAAGTCCCCCAAGTTCCCGGTCAAGTGCAATCTTGAATGGGGACTTAAAGTCTGTCTTGCTCTTGTCCCGCAGACCTGATAGGAGCACAATGTGCGACGATATTATATGCTTATGCCCTCGTTTATGCTTTGTTTAACTCTTATTTGTCTAAGATTGAGTCATAATGTAGTTAGTGTCAATTTTGGTAGAGTTTTGTGAAAAATGGTTAAGAATCCGAAAAATGACTAAGTTTGAGAAATCTGGAAAATAGTGTAAAATATGTCTTTTTCGTGATTTTGAGATGAATGAAACTATGATCTATCCTTGTCCAAATTCTATGAAATTTGGCGTGCTTAATATTCATATGCTGAGGAATCTTGTGTTAAAATTTTAGATCAATCGGAGTTCGGGAAGTCACCCAAAAGATGGCTGCAAAACAGCAGTCCGAGCATTCCAATCCAGGGACTTCCAGGATTTTCCTGGGACTTTGTCCTAACTTCGAAAAACTCATTCCCGTCAATTCACAAGGATTTTGATCAAACTGTTTTATGGGGAGATGGCAATTTGTGTCTAGTTTATCTAAGATTTGAAATCGCATCAATCAGAGCATTGAAGAAAAAGTTATACTCGACTGAAGATGCAAAGATTTCATCCGCCAAGTCTCATCCGCCGGATTTCATCCGCCAAGCTTCATCCGCCAGCAGCTTCACCAGTACTTGTCCGCTCGCCAACCATCCGCGCATGCCTGCATGCATGTTCGCGCGACCCGCCAAAAAGCCTCGCTTGCACCCGGTACTAGCAAAGTCTATACTCGCGAGCAGAGTGGAATTTCCGGTAATAACTTCAATTGGCGGCAAGCATGCCAAATCATTCCAAAGAGCTATGAAACGGCCAAAAAGAAATCATAAGCTGTCCAAGCAAGGTTTCTTTGTTCGATAAGGAAAGAAAAGCCTATTCCAACTTGGATTGGGAAACCTTATTTAATAAAGATTTCTTTGCCGTTTTGAACAAGGAAAAGCTTCAAACTGCACAGACCTTTTCTCCTATATATAGAGGCCTGCTTCCATCATAAAAATCATCTCATCTCAAGCATATTACACTAGCCTAAAGCTCTACCAAGTCTTCCAAAACACCAACACCTAAATACCCTAGCCGAACCATCATCACCATAACCATATTGCCGAATCCCTCCCACCTTTGTTTCTGCCGATTTCTGTTCTTGCCGAACACCAAGGAGCAGCAGCCGAGCCATCTATTCACCTTTGAGGAATCTTCAAGGTTTTTAAAGTGTGATCCATTCCCCTATGGCTTTTGTATTTATTTATGTTTGGTTGTTTTGTATGAACTTGTTTCGATTCTTGGTTTTTCTTGAAACTTTGTATGAACCGATTATGATGTGTTATGCA
Organism: Potentilla sterilis; assembly: GCA_963682095.1. Classification (NCBI taxonomy): domain Eukaryota; kingdom Viridiplantae; phylum Streptophyta; class Magnoliopsida; order Rosales; family Rosaceae; genus Potentilla; species Potentilla sterilis. The sequence continues at coordinate 23,355,035 of OY821763.1, read as the reverse complement.
TGGTTTTACTGAATTTTAACTTGTGTGTTTTGTATGCATCGATAATTAGGGCAGTGGTATTTCGCATGTTTAAACTTGAAATTGGTTAGAACTAAGGTTAGGGCAAATAAACCGACACACTAGTTATGATTAGCATGTAATTCTAAGTGCTAGGTTTCATGTGATAGAGTAACACGGATAAGTCATACGTTGGAGTAGTTTGTTTTGTGTTGCTCACCTAGGTCTAATAAACCTTAGAACTTGCAAGTTAAATAAGAAGAATGACAACCTTACTTGTTTGCTTGTCTTCGATTAAGACTCATATGCTTAAATGTTGAAACGTGTAAAACCGGATTAACATCACCTTAGAAGTCATACGTTGGAGTAGTTTCTAAGAAATTAAGAAGTCTAACAATTGGAAAACCGTTGGAGGCTCTAGTTGTGTCGAAACTAATTTTGGTCTTGAACAGGTTAAATACTTGTCTCTTACCTTCTTGTATGCAATTTGCCTTGTTAAAGAGTCTTTTGTGTGAACTGTTTTGTGTGAGAGATGATGATCACTTGTATATAATAGCTTAGGTTTATTTTTCTGTTTTTATTTTCGTATCTAGTATTAGAGGGCAGCCCTAGGGCTGCCGAACCATTTTTACCCCAATATGTGACGATTTTGTATATATGTATATATGTTTGTCTAACAATTTCATATCTCAGGTACCCTTAATCCCCGGCCTAGAACGATCCCTACTTGCTCATACTACTAACGATATTTTGTAGGGTTTATTATTGCATGAGAGCTTCGGCTCCCATCAAGACCCGCAGGGTTACCAACCCAACGGTGCCCAGTCCCCCAAGTCCGCGTTGAAGATTGGGCGTGACCGGGGTGAGCACCTATTTACCGATGGTAAGCAACAGTTTATAAGTACGCTTGTAGTATAAGTAGTACTGTGCTCAAGTGTTGTGGTGCTATGAGCATGGAGTGGGGTGAAACCCGGAGAGTGTATGAGATGATGCCATGTAATAGATGTGTGCATGGAATGATCATGGAGCGTTGAAATCCGCCATGCAATAGATGTGTGCATGGAATGATAATGGGGCGTTGAAATCCGCCATGCAAAAGATGTGTGCATGGAATTTCGACCGGGCGCTCTGCCATATCGGTACGGAGCGGAGTTCACTGGGTCTCTACCGGGCGTTCTGCCAAATCGGTACGGAGCGGAGCTCACTGGGCCTCTACCGGGCGTTCTGCCAAATCGGTACGGAGCGGAGCTCATTGGGCCTCTACCGGGCGTTCTGCCAAATCGGTATGAAGCGGAGTTCACTGGGCCTCTACCGGGCGTTCTGCCATATCGGTACGGAGCGGAGCTCACTGGGCCTCTACCGGGCGTTCTGCCAAATGAACGGAGCCGGAGCTCGCATGCAATAATAACCCTACAAAATATCGTTAGTAGTATGAGCAAGTAGGGATCGTTCTAGGCCGGGGATTAAGGGTACCTGAGATATGAAATTGTTAGACAAACATATATACATATATACAAAATCGTCACACATATGGGGGAATAGGGTACGGCAGCAAGCTGCCCTAAACTAGGCTCGGCATGAACTTTAAAACAAAAATTCCTAGGTTCGGCAGCAAACATGGTTGCCTCTAAATCATGCATAAAAACAGAAAATAAAAATACTAAATTACTATATACAAGTTTGGTCGACATTCTTCCACAAATTACTAACACAAAAGCACTCAAAACACATAGCAAAGTTATAAGATAAGACATGGCAAGAGCACACAATATCCTAGATCCGACTTAGTTCCAACCTAATTAGCTCCTTATCGGTTTACTAATCGATTAAGACTCTCAAGTACTTCAAGATTAACTTATCGTCTAACCCTAAAGTTATACTAAACACATTTGAGAACACTTATCGTCGAAATCAAACATGCAAAGTAATTAAGCACAAGGTCTTTTTAGTCGGAAACATATCAATCAAGCAAGGCGTCACCACTTCTTGTTAACATGCATAGTCGTTTAAACCACTCTAGTCCTATTATTGACGGATACAAGACCAATACTCAAAACACACCGCGAATATGCTAAGTGAGAGGACCCGTCCCGGAAATTCCCCTCGGAAACATCCGGAACAGCTCCTAAATATCCCAAATCCAAAAATATACTTTCTTTGTTCCCAAACCGCCAACACCCACCCACTGGGAACAAAGTTCGACCAATTCTTTGGTCGCTAATTTTTGTTAATAATTTCTTACTCGCTAAATACTCGATTTTTCTATATACGCATTCTAAATATAACGATAAAAATATTCACACATATACTCGTAGCTTATAATAATATCAGGAGATTTACTCACCTTAATTTACCAGAAATGGTAAATACTCACAAGAAATCGAACCGGACCGCTGAAGGATCGCATCGGAGCAAAACGCCACGATTCTGGAATCCGGTCAACGCCGGTCAACGCCGGTCGTCGCCGGTCAACGCCGGTCAAAAGCCGGTCAACGGCGGGTCAAAGTCGTCAGCGGTCAACGTTGGTCAACGTTGACTGGTCAACGTTGGTCAACGTTGATTGTCAACGGCTGGTCAACGTTGACTAGTCAACGCTGACTGGGCCGGATTGAGTCTGGGCCGGGCCGGGTCGAAATACACTGGGCCGGGTCGTAACTACTGAAACCGGGTCGGATCGACCCGATCGGGGTCGATTTTTCCCGGCGTCGATCCGGCCGCCTCGGCTGGAACTGGTCGTCGCCACCACACCAGAAAGAACCGGCATGAAGAACCCCACCGATCGGTGGGTGGCGCACCCTCGTTCGCCGCCTGCAGCGCCGCCACCCACGGTGGCCGATCCTCGCGTCTCCGCCGCTCTCTCCTCCGTGCTCTACCAGTGCCGATCTATGGCTCGAAATGACGAGGAGAGGGAGCTGAGCCCGATGCGGGGTGGCTCGCGTGCCGCCTTGGCCGGACGGCGGAGATCGGGGCAATTTCGGGATGAACAGTAAATCGGGGGAGAGAGGGATGAACAGTAACTCGAAGAGCTACAGTAAAATGCTACAGTAATTAGTAACATCCCGAAATGGAAAGTTACCATTTTCTGAAACTACCCCCCCTATTTATAGTAACTTTCCAAAACAGTAAAATGACTTCCTCAGGTCGTAACTTTCTCACACGACGTCCGTTCCACGCGTGCCGCGTGTCCACGAACTCGTATCGTCGCGCTCTACAACTTTCGTGAAGAAAACTTTTCCAAAATTCCGAAAGATCACAAAGTCAACTTTTCCCCCATTAAAACTTAAAACATTTTCAAATTAAATCTCCGAAATTACTTCTGACATCGCGTGACAATTAAAATAAAGCGTACGAAATTTCAAATACTCAATATTCAGATAAATTGGGTTCGGGATGTGTCAATTCCTCCCCCCTTATAAAATTTCGTCCTCGAAATTTGAATAACCGAAGTCGCAGAAAATTCTGCGGAAAAATCGGACAGAGTTTCCGCTATAATTAGGAAACCCAAAACCTGCAAGTATTCAAAATACACTTCTATATCCACAATAACATTTCCAACCTATACCGCGAGCCACCACTGCTCATTCGGATTTCTTTACCAACACGTCTCAATGAAATACTTACTATAAACAAATTCAAGAACTCAAATCCAACAATTTCATAATTTCTAAAATAATAGATTAAAACAATTTCAGAACTGAAACAAATAATCAATTAAAGATAAGTCTAATACTCAAGATAAACAATTTAAATAACCATCTGTACGATCCCCGACCGTACATCCGAGGCTTATACTCATAAAGATGCTTAAATATCAATCCAGCCTCGTATAAATTAAATGCAATCCACATATCTCAATTATCATGATTTCAGAATATTTCAAATCATATAATATATGAAAATTCCATTTTTCCGATCAAATATTAATATACGCATACTCCCATAGATAACAATTTAATCCAATTTAAATGATAAACCAATTTAAAATCGGCAGGAAGCAATCATTAATTCAAACAACTTTATAACTTTTCGATAATTCAACACACTAACAACATAATCATCTCAACTAATTAAATCCCCATAAAACCCAATATTTACGCATGCATCACTTTTAAAACAAAGGTCCACTCACTGGTTTAAAGCATAAAATTTTGTTTTTCAACTTTGAAAACCACTATATATGCATATATATATATAAAATGTAGGTATATTTTATGAAAATCTCATTTAAAATACATCAGCCTCGCTGATAATTCAAATAAACAAATATTTCTTTGTTTGAACTTTATACTCAAAATCATATTTCTTTGAAATCAAATCATAAAATCTCTTGACCATTCTCATTGGTCATAGAAAAATCTCAAACTCGCTAGTTCGGGAATCTATTAAAAGCTGAAAATCTCATAGAGGAAATATTCCCGAAACTAGATAATAATATAAAATATAAAAATCTTAATCCACTGCTTCGGGAATCTATCAAAAGCTGAAAATCTCATAAATGAAATATTCCCGAAGCCACATCATATAATCGTACAAAATCTCAATCAAATCATATCATGATACAAAAGTTCAATCAACTGATGCGGGAATTTAATAAAACTGAAAACCTCACTGAGGAAATATTCCCGCCATCACAGTGAAAACATCCTCATGACCAAACCCCGTTGGCCATGCAACAGGGAAATGTCTACCCACCACTGGAGCTGATCAGACTCCGGCCCGAGAACCCTAATGGCTCCCCCCGTGTCTAAGTCTACTACCTAGACACGTAATCCGCCTCAATATACACAACCCTACGTCGACCACCGAGCGTGAATCTGACCTATATGGTCAAGTCGTCACCTCGCGTGGGATGAGGCACCGCTAGCTAGCATCCATATCAATATCATAATCACGTGGGCCATTGTGGTGAAAACAAATCTCGAAATACATTTCCCTGTTAAATCGACATGCCGAAAATCCACAAATACCCGGCAAATCACTATGCCGTCAAATCACAAATACTCGGCAATCTCCATGCCGTCAAATCACAAATACTCGGCAATCTCCATGCCGTCAAATCATAAACACTCGGCAATCATCATGCCGTCAAATCATAAACACCCGGCAATCACTATGCCGTCAAATCAGAAATACTTAAATCCCAAAATCATATCAAAAGAAGTAATCACCATCGGCATGTCGAGAAATTCCAAATAACTAAACTCAACAAAATCCCCGGAATCCCCAGTTCCGGTCTATCGAGTAAATATTCAAATATTTCGAAATTAAGAAATCTCATGGAAACCCATTTCTCAGAGAAATATCAAAGTCCAATAAAACAGCACTGCTGTCACGATCAAATCAAAACTAGATATTTCCTCAAATATCTCATAAAATTTCAAAAATTCCTCAAAATTCTTTTCGAAAATATGAATTCCCATAGAAATCTCGTTCTCAAAGAATTATCAAAATCCATAATGACAGCATTACTTCCAATCAAATCCGTTTAGCAATCAATCAATGAAATATATTCGAAAGAAATCATCGATCTTTGATAATAAAATCATCCTCAAAATAATTCAATGAATATATAAAAATCCCCAAAACTGTATCTTTGCTTTACTCTTATCACTTTTCATTTCAATAAAACACTCCTCAATTCAGATTTATTAAACATATAATTATTCATACTTCATAGCAATTAGAAGTCAAGAAAAAAAAATTAAAGTATATGAAATCTCCCCAATGACACACATACTAAAACACACAGGTCAGAAGATCATGCTCTGATACCATTTGAGAGGACCCGTCCCGGAAATTCCCCTCGGAAACATCCGGAACAGCTCCTAAATATCCCAAATCCAAAAATATACTTTCTTTGTTCCCAAACCGCCAACACCCACCCACTGGGAACAAAGTTCGACCAATTCTTTGGTCGCTAATTTTTGTTAATAATTTCTTACTCGCTAAATACTCGATTTTTCTATATACGCATTCTAAATATAACGATAAAAATATTCACACATATACTCGTAGCTTATAATAATATCAGGAGATTTACTCACCTTAATTTACCAGAAATGGTAAATACTCACAAGAAATCGAACCGGACCGCTGAAGGATCGCATCGGAGCAAAACGCCACGATTCTGGAATCCGGTCAACGCCGGTCAACGCCGGTCGTCGCCGGTCAACGCCGGTCAAAAGCCGGTCAACGGCGGGTCAAAGTCGTCAGCGGTCAACGTTGGTCAATTTCGGGATGAACAGTAAATCGGGGGAGAGAGGGATGAACAGTAACTCGAAGAGCTACAGTAAAATGCTACAGTAATTAGTAACATCCCGAAATGGAAAGTTACCATTTTCTGAAACTACCCCCCCTATTTATAGTAACTTTCCAAAACAGTAAAATGACTTCCTCAGGTCGTAACTTTCTCACACGACGTCCGTTCCACGCGTGCCGCGTGTCCACGAACTCGTATCGTCGCGCTCTACAACTTTCGTGAAGAAAACTTTTCCAAAATTCCGAAAGATCACAAAGTCAACTTTTCCCCCATTAAAACTTAAAACATTTTCAAATTAAATCTCCGAAATTACTTCTGACATCGCGTGACAATTAAAATAAAGCGTACGGAATTTCAAATACTCAATATTCAGATAAATTGGGTTCGGGATGTGTCACTAAGTACCAATCTTTGAGGCACACGGATTTAAGGACTAAACCAAGAACGAATTACTAGAATCAGAGTGAACATGCTTGCCTATCTAATCCTATCTCTTTACTTCATATTTTCATTACAATTTAGCATGCAATTCGAAACTTATCTTTGAAATTCCTTATTAATACTATAAGAATTAAATTAACATGCATCATCATAAAACCAAATTCACAATTGTTTTTCACATAGACATGAAAACACAATAACCAAACATACACATGAGTTTCATAGACAAAACTACACATAACTACATAAAAACTATTACAAACCAAGAGTAGGGAGTAGATCACACTTTTGCAGACACCTTTGAGGGCTTCAAGTCGTGTGGATCCAATGGAAAGTGGTTCGGTGGTGGCTGGATGAATGATGAAGACAATCGGCAGGAATTTATGGTGGTGGTGGTGGCTTTTGGTTTGTGTTTTTATGTAGGATCTTTGGCTGAAAATTGGTAGAGCTTTGGCTAGGGTTTTTGCTTTAGAATGTGACACCTTTTCTGTAGGAAAAGTTGGTATTTATAGGGGATAGAAAGAGAGGCTGCCGGCCACAACCCTAGATGCAAAAGGGATTCACAAAACCTAATGGGATTAGGTTTTGTAACCTTCCTTTCATAGTACAATTAGGTTTTGTTTTTCTGAATTTTTCTTCAAGGCTTGGGCTTCACATCTTTATGGACTTCTTGTATGGTCTTGGACTTCAATTGATAGGTTTTGATCCATCGAAAATGCCCCAAATGCCGGCAACACACAAAGGCAGCAAATCTGCCAGAATTCGGCAGCTTCTCCTAGTGTGACTAGGAGAACGTCTTTCTTCAAGTTTTTCTTCAATGCCATGGCCTAGTGTCATCCTCTTCCCTTAATAAGGCTTGAACCATCTTCACATATGCATTTGTACACCATTTGGTCCATCAAAAACAGAAAACACGAAAAGGGGGCAGTAGGTTCCTGGAATCGGCAGATTTGACCTTGTCGCAGTGATTCCGACATATCTCCATCTGTGGAGCTCCGATTGATGCGATTCCAAGTCTCACGTAAACTAGACACCTATGGCCATCTCCCCATAAAATATCTCGGCCAAATTCCATGTAAGTCGTCGGGAATGAATTTTCGAAGTTGGATCAAAGTCCCAGGAAAATCCTGGAAGCCCCTGGATTGGTTTACTCGGACTGCCGTTTTGCAGCCATCTTTTGGGTGACTTCCCGAACTCCGATTGATCTGAAATTTTAACAAAGCATTCCTCAACATATGAATATGAAGCACACAAAATTTCATAGAATTCGGACAAAGATAGATCATACTTTCACTCATCTCAAAATCACGAAAAAGACATATTTTACACTATTTTCCAGATTTCTCAAACTTAGTCATTTTTCGGATCATTAAGCTCATATTTCCAAAACTCTACCAAAATTGACACTAACTACATTATGACTCAATCTTAGACAAATAAGAGTTAAACAAAGCATAAACGAGGGCATAAGCATATAATATCGTCGCACATTGTGCTCCTATCAACTACCCCACACTTAGACTTTGCTAGTCCCTTAGCAAACTAACTTAACTAAGACTCAAAACAAACTATTGCCCCTAACAATTTGTCTCAGGCTCGTATGTACACATAGCTTTCAAGTTAATGCATGAGAATGCTAAGCATGAAAATTCCAAGCTTCATGAACAAGTGACATCAATATGAACATATAAAAACAAAAAGGTAAGCATGTAAACATGTTAAAAGCTAATTCAAATCACCTCACTAGGCATACTCTCTTCTTTTCTCTCAAAGCATGGTATTCACTCATAAGTATATGCAAGCGAAAGATAATGAATTACAAAGAGTAACTTGCATATGTCAAGAAAAGAAAGCACTTTGTGAATTTTGATGGAAAAACCTCATATGATAACTATATGCACCAATGAACCAAAACCATATGCTTACTCTTGAGATAATCTTCACAAATCAATTTTAACCATCTTAAGAATCATGAAAAAGATCAATAAAAGGGTTGTAATGGGGCTAGGCTAAGAGGTATTCGCTATTTTGGATAAGGAGGCTCAAAACGTCACCATGCGCTTTAGCAAAGCTCAAATCTCCTTATGTCTTCTCTCCGAAAGGGTCAAATTTTATCTTGTTGGACCCATACTTCATTCTTTTCTTCCCATACAACATTACAACAAAAATCTAGACAATAGCCATACACAAAAATTTTTCTTTTCATGCCTATGCCGTACCCCTTTTTTTCTTTTTCTCTCGGCTTCTTTTATTTTTCTTTTTAATCCGAGCATTTTTTTTTTCTTTTCCTAGGTACGGCATGCATACACTTCTCATACAAATTCATGGCTAAGTCTACCCCACACTTGTTCTTCTTCATCACACACGCGAAAACGCTTTCAAAAAATTCAAGCTTTGCCGGAACACACAGTAAAGGCATCACTATACTAAGTTCATGGAAAGTGTTTAAGGGTGATGAAAGAAAAGGCTTAACATAGGCTCAAAGGGGATTTACTAAGGTGTCCCACGACGGGCACAAATAGGCTCATGCTTTATTTGGCTTTGGTGGTAAACCTAAATGATCTTTATTCAATCATATTCAAAATCAAGGTATTTTATGACAAAAACGTTTCGAAAATCAACAAGAGTAAGTTCTAGCATACTAGAGTTCATTAAAAAGCTATGGCATATAGTCATCGAATATGTAAAGAATTATGAGGTTTCATGCTTCCTACAAATCTATCGAATTTTATCTTTTATCGCTCAAGAAGAAAGCAAATTGGCTCTAAAGCTCACATAGGTTATTTTCGAACTAAACTAGCTAAAACATGCATGCTTCGTAATCAACAAGTCCTACATGCTCCTACCAATGCACATAATCCATGAAACTCACAATTTTAATTGTATGCACAACCATCATCTATGTATGCAAAGAGGAGAAAAACATCATTGACATATTAGGGGCATCCTAAGACTCGAAACAAATAATTTAAACACTCTATTTTTGTAGAACAATTTTCTGAATTTTCTTTTCTAAACTAAGCACACCAAAACATAAACGGAATACGTTATCCCACCCCACACTTAGAAAATTACATTGTCCTCAATGTAAGCACAAATCTATATCAACGAATTTCCTAAGCATGCAATAGTCTAACATATACCAACATATCATCACAAATCAAAGAAAAAGAGAAGAGTTAAGAAATTTCAAACTCTCGGTGATGGCTCCTTCACTTTTCTTTGATCGAATTGGGTTGCCTCCCAAGTAGCGCTTTGTGTTTATAGTCCATAGCCTAGACTTTTCACCGTGTTTGCATGTGTTCATCGTGTTCCAAAACATTCCAAATCGGCAAGAAGAAGATCGATAAGAAGATCGTTGCATGAGGTGTCCGAATCGGTGCTTGTAGAAGGCTGCGTATCCGAGTATGGTGCAATCTGCGTGTCCGGCTGTGTCGCCTTCGTGTCCGTCGTATCCGGCTGTGTCGCCTTCGTGTCCGTCGTATCCGGCTGGCTGCTCTCGGTTACTGGTTGTATCTGGTCAATCCTGCCGGCAATGGCAGGTCCGGCAGGCGGTTCAGCAGCAGCAAACGTGGGAGACGGTGGCTCGGCAGGGTGGCTTGTATCCGGCAGGGTATTCGGCAGTGTGGTCTTGAAGCTGCCGGCAATGGCAGGTTTGGCAGCTTGACATGGTGGTGGTGTGGGGGTGGTGGGAGGCAGCTCGGCAGGGACTAGTGGTAGGGGAGGCTGCAGCTCGGCATGGACAATAGCAATGGTAGCCCCTTGGCTTGGAGGATCATGCACATCGGTTTCATCATGTATGGGTTCAAATGGCTCGTAGTACGGCTTGAGTCTATGTCCATTTACCTTGAATATGTTTCCCGTAGCTTCATTCCGAATCTCTATGGCTCCATGTGGAAACACTTGAAGAACAATGAATGGTCCAATCCAACGTGAGCGCAACTTACCCAGAAAAAGTTTGAGTCGTGAATGATACAAGAGAACTTTTTGACCAACTTCAAACTCCTTTCGTCGAAGCATCTTATCATGTGCAACCTTAGTCTTTTGCTTGTAAATCCATGCGGCTTCATAAGCTTCATTCCGTATTTCTTCAAGTTCGTTGAGTTGAAGCTTCCTATGAAGACCGGCCTCATCAATGCTCATGTTGAAAGCCTTAACCGCCCACCATGCTCTATGCTCAAGTTCAACCGGTAAGTGACATGCTTTGCCATATGTTAACCGAAAAGGTGACATACCTATCGGTGTCTTGTATGCCGTCCTATAAGCCCACAAAGCATCATCGAGACGATCACTCCAATCCTTCCTTGAAGGTCCAACGGTCTTCTCAAGTATTTGCTTGATCTCTCGATTACTTACTTCGGCCATGCCACTAGTTTGGGGATGATAAGGTGTAGAAACTTTATGTGTGACTCCATACTTCTTCAATAAAGCTTCAATGGTGCGGTTACAAAAATGGGATCCTCCATCGCTAATCAAGACTCTTGGAACTCCAAAACGTGAAAAGATGTTGGTCTTGAGAAACTCGGCTACCACCTTAGCATCATTGGTGCGTGTAGCCTTGGCTTCAATCCACTTTGACACATAATCTACCGCAAGCAATATGTAGAGAAAGCCCTTACTTGAAGGAAACGGTCCCATGAAGTCAATCCCCCAAAGATCATGAATCTCAATAGAAGTGATGGGGTGTAACGGCATTTGATCTCTTGGTCCAATATTCCCCATTCTTTGGCATCGATCACATGACTTACAAAACATGAATGCATCTTTGAAAATTGTAGGCCAAAAGAAACCACAATTAAGTACCTTCAATGCCGTTTTCTTTGCCCCAAAGTGTCCTCCACACGCCTCACTATGACAAAAAGTAAGGATGGAACGATGCTCATTCTCCGGCACACATCTTCTAAGCACTTGATCACCACATTGCTTCCATAAGTACGGATCATCCCACAAGAAGTGTCGAGCTTGCTTCCTTATTCTTTGTTGATGGTGGTTCGGCAACTCCTTGGGGAATCGGCGTGTGGCTAGAAAATTTGCAATGTCGGCATACCAAGGCTCAAGTACTTCAAGTCGAAAAAGTTGTTCATCCGGAAAGGTTTCACATAGGGGTAGCCGATCCACATCTTGCACAAGTCTACTCAAATGATCGGCTACGACATTCTCAACACCTTTCTTGTCTTTGATCTCAATATCGAACTCTTGAAGCAAAAGAATCCATCGAATAAGCCTCGGCTTCGCATCCTTCTTTGTCATAAGATATCTCAAAGCGGCATGATCACTATAAACAATGACTTTGGAATTCAAAAGATATGATCGAAACTTTTCCAAAGCAAAAATTACCGCTAAGAGTTCCTTCTCCGTTGTTGTGTAGTTGAGTTGTGCATCGTTGAGAGTCCTTGAAGCATAGTAAATGGCGCATGGCTTCTTTTCAATTCGTTGTCCAAGTACCGCTCCAAGTGCATAATCACTAGCATCACACATCAACTCAAACGGCTCATCCCAATTAGGGGACACAAGTATGGGTGCCGTGCATAGTAACTCCTTCAATCGGCAAAATGCTTGCTCACATGCTTCCGACCACTCAAACGTCACCTCCTTTTGTAACAAGTTGCTCAATGGCTTGGCAATTGAAGAGAAGTCCTTGATAAATCGTCGATAAAACCCCGCATGGCCAAGAAAACTTCTCACATCTTTCACACACCTAGGGCTTGGCAATGCTTGTATTAGCTCCACCTTGGCTTTGTCAACCTCTAAGCCTCTTGCCGAAATTATGTGCCCTAGAACAATGCCTTGCGTGACCATGAAGTGACACTTCTCCCAATTGAGCACAAGATTTGTCTCTACACACCTCTCAAGTATCTTCTCCAAATTCCCCAAACATGCATCGAAGGTGCCTCCATACACACTAAAATCATCCATAAACACTTCGATAATGTCTTCAATAAAATCCGAGAAGATAGCATACATACATCTTTGAAAAGTGCCGGGTGCGTTGCAAAGTCCGAATGGCATCCTCCGATAAGCAAACGTGCCAAATGGACAAGTAAAAGTGGTCTTCTCTTGATCATCCGGGTGTATCATGATTTGATTGTAGCCACTATATCCATCAAGAAAGCAATAGTAAGAATGACCGGCCAACCTCTCTAGCATTTGATCCATAAACGGCAAAGGCATGTGATCCTTCCTTGTTGTAGCGTTGAGCTTCCTATAATCGATGCACATCCTATGACCGGTTACAAGTCTTTGTGGCACAAGCTCATTCTTCTCATTCTTGACAACCGTTACACCACTCTTCTTCGGCACTACTTGCACGGGAGATATCCACTTACTATCCGAAATTGGGTAGATCACCCCACAATCAAGCAACTTGATAATCTCTTCCTTTACAACCTTCATCATGGGAGGGTGAAGTCGACGTTGAGCTTCCTTCGTTGGCTTAGCTCCTTCTTCCAATAAGATACGATGAACACAAGTAGTAGGGCTTATTCCCTTGATATCCGCTAAGGTCCAACCTATGGCGGTCTTATACTTCTTAAGCACACAAATCAAATCCTCCTCTTGCTTCTTACTAAGCATTGAAGACACAATAACCGGTAGTGTATCTCCTTCTCCAAGATAAGCATATTTCAAATGACTAGGGAGCTCTTTAAGTTCTAACTTTGGGGCCTCTTCCACACTTGGTCGAAATTTTGTTGTGGCACTTGGAATTGACAAAAACGAATTAAAGGTTTGGGCATAGGGCCGAGCCTCTAGCTCGGCACAAACTTTCATCACACTCGGCTCTATCATAAATGGCTCGGCAATGGTGCCTTGCTCGGCACTTCTTGGCTTGGCCGGCTCTTCTTCCTCATTCTCACGCACGATTCATTCTCCCCTCTTGTCAAATCCGACCCCTTGCTCAATCGCTAATTGCTATGCGTCGAGCGAGGTCGACATAACTTGCTCGACCTCCTCCAAAACATCAATGGCACAACCCTCCTTCAAATCAACATTGGGAAATTTCATGGCATCAAACACATTGAACTTTATCACCTCACCATCAAACTCCATAGTTAGGTTGCCCTCGGCCACATCTATCTTTGTACGCGCGGTCCTCATGAATGGTCGCCCTAAAAGCAATTGAGTGTTGTTGACCGGCGAATCCTCCATCTCAACCACATAGAAATCGGCGGGAAAAATCAATTGGTTGACTTGTACCAACACATCTTCTACATACCCCTCCGGATATTTGCTTGAGCGATCCGCAAGTTGAATGATGACATTATCCTTCTTGAGAGGCCCTATACTCAACGATTGATACACATTGAGTGGCATGACATTGATCGATGCTCCCAAGTCCAACATAACATCCTCAAACCGAGTATTGCCTATGACACAAGGCACATTGAAGCTTCCCGGATCCTTCATCTTTGGTGGCAACTTTCTTTGAATAACGGCCGAAACCGTCTCGCTCATTGTCACCACACGAGTCTCCCTAGTATGCCTCCTTGCCGTACAAAGCTCCTTCAAAAACTTAGCATACTTTGGCACTTGCTTAATGCATTCCAACAAAGGGATGTTGACTTGCACTTTCCGGAAAATCTCCAACACCTCTTCATCGGATTTATCTTTCTTCGTTCTAGCAAAGCGAGAAGGGAATGGAATGCTAGATGATGACACCCCTCCCTTGCTTGCTTGGCTCGGCAATAACTCATTCTTTGATGTGGCGGGATCGTACTCAAGCTCGTTGCGCAGCCCCTTTTCTTGCATACCATGTCCGGCGTTATGCCCTTGCTCGGCATCTCGGCTCTTCTCGGCAGCACCATCATGATGCTCGGCAGTGTGCCTCTCGGATGCAGCCCTGCCGGCAGCATTATGCTCGGCAGCATTCCTCTCGGCATCCTCTCTATGGCTGCCGGCAATGACAGGTCCGGCAGCCCTCTCATCATCATTAACACCTTTGAAAGTCACTCGCTTCTTCTTTGGACTTGTTGGAGGAACCAACTTTCTTCCGCTTCGAGTTTGAATCACTTTGGCTTGCTCGTTCCTCGGATTGGGAATAGTATTGCTCGGCAACTTCCCTTGCTCATTGAATCTTCCCATAAAATCCACAACTTGCCCCATTTGAGTCTTGAGCTCACCAATGTCCTTTTGATGATTTTGTTGCCCCGCGAGTAATGCTTGAGTAGCACTTGACAAAGATTGAAGCAAAGCATCGTAATTCGGATTGCTCGGCGCGGCTTGGCCTTGGATAGGCACGGCTTGAGCTTGGTTTTGGTTCGGCACTGCCCCATAGGCTCCTTGGTTCGGCATGTATGGCTGCCGAGGCACAAATGGTGACCTCGGTGCAAATGGCGCTTCTCCCTCTCTCGGTTGCATAGGTGCCCTAAGCACGTTGTCATTATTTGCCCATCGAAAGTTTGGATGATCATTGAACCTTGGGTTGAAATTTCCAAAACGTTGGCCTCCTTGAAAACCAATGGCATTGCACTCCTCAACTCCCTCACTAATTCCAAATTGAGGGCATTGGTCGGTCTCATGGCCCTCAGTGCAAATACCACATACACTTGCACGCTTCTTCATCAAATTACTCACCAAGTCGGTAAGCTTGTCCACTTTATCTTCTAACTTTGAGCTCGAAGACGTCTCATGCACTTTCTCATTCCTTTGCACATTGCCTCGTGCCATGCCAAATTGTTGGTTGTTCAAAGCACGAACTTCCAACAAACTTCTTGCCGCTCCGGCATTCAACTCCAAAAAGCTACCTCCCGCGGCCGAGTCAAGAAACTCTCTCTCCATGACGCGCAATCCCTCATAGAAATATTGTAGCAAGAGTCCATCGCTAATGCCATGCGATGGACACAAAGAAACTAGGGACTTGAACCTCTTGTAATAGTCGAAGAAAGTCTCATCTCCGGCTTGCTTCACACTTGTAATTTGCTTCCTCAGATCAGTGATACGTGAAGCGGGAAAGTACTTGAGCAAAAACTCATCCATCATAGTACTCCACGAAACAATGCGACCACTAGGCACCTCAAACAACCACTCCTTTGCTTGATCTTCTAGAGAAAACGGAAATGCCTTCATTTTGAAGTGTTGCAAATCGGTCCCTCTTGGACACATAGACTCCGTGGTGAAGTTAAACCACTGCAGATGCTTGTTAGGGTCCTCACTCGGCATCCCATAAAATGACTTCAGCTTATGGAGGAATCCACTCCTCAATTCAATCTCTCCAGTCTTGTCAGCTTCCAAGGGAGGATAAGTAATATTAGAAGGAGCAACTCCGGCTCCAGCAACATGACCATTCTGTGATCTGATTGATGCCATGATCTCTTCTTCTTCTTCTAATTCGGCAAAAGATTCAAATTCTGGATTCTGAAGATCACAAGACGATGACACAACTGAAGGTGAGCTCGGCACTGATGATGGAATGGACGGCACACTAGGTGATGATGGCAAGGATGATGACACTGATGAACTGGTTGGTGACGATGGAGGTAATGGCACAAAACGAGCAATAGCGAGTTCTTGGTCTAAACGTTGCAAACGGCCTTGAAGATCTCTTGTCCAAATACTAGATTTGGACATGCATTATTTTCTGAAATTTGCAACATTTAAACAAGTTAGAACCTCATAAAGAAATAGGAGACAAGAATATACATCATTACAAGCCACGGCATTGGCGATTACACAACAAATTTCAACAATGATACACAAAAACATTCGGCAAAGGCACAAAATTTCGGCAAAGAACAAACATGGTTCGGCAAAAAGAGAAGAAAAATTGGAACGTTCATGATCATGTAATCGCTAAGTCTAATTTCTTTTAAATTTGTCCTAACTCTCGAAGTACGTGGAGCAGAGGAGATAACGGTGCAATGGACTGATACAGCCCCCGGTAGTATCATGCTTAATCCGATATACCTCAAGAGTTTGAACCACACAACATGTTTTATCTTTGAAGAAAATAGGCCACATATGTCAAGTTATGTTCTAGCGTCTAAAGTGAGGTGATGCTTCGGCACAAGCTGTCGACTAGGTCGTGCGGATTTTACGTTTCAAAGGTCATTACAATCACGGAGGGCGAACCCCCTACAGGAACCAGGCAGGACTCGTTGTTGGACACCACGGAGGGCGAACCCCCTATCGACTCACTCACCGAGAATGAACATCAGTCTATGGGCCTTGAGATCCAGTTAAACAAACCTGAGAACCATATCTATGATCATAACTTCCCCATACTTTGTAAAACAAACACGGATCCCTAGCGGTCTCAAGTGTTGATTAAAACCGCCCTCAACCTCATAAAAATAATACCAAGTTAGCGTCTTTATGCGTGGGGGGCCAACGATGGACTAATTCCAACATTGCAGGGCCCGTTTCCCAATCTACACAAAAACATACCTAACATGGCATCACTCGTATGAAGGGTTTTGGTTATGATCAACAAAAGAGGCTTCACCTACATGTTACACTTTAGAAACTACAATAAACTCAAACATACACAACACTATCAACTTCCTAGAAATTAAACTAAGTGATTACCAACATACATCAATATACATCATGCAACTTTCGAAATTTAAACTCTACATGCCGAAGCATATTTCTACTTTACAAAATCCCAAAATAAACTTAAAATTTACAACTTTACAACTTCACAACAAAAATTTCCAGCAACATATATACACAACAATAACATAAAACAAGCTTTTATAATCCCCGGCAACGGCGCCAAAAATTGAACGGAGCCGGAGCTCGCATGCAATAATAACCCTACAAAATATCGTTAGTAGTATGAGCAAGTAGGGATCGTTCTAGGCCGGGGATTAAGGGTACCTGAGATATGAAATTGTTAGACAAACATATATACATATATACAAAATCGTCACACATATGGGGGAATAGGGTACGGCAGCAAGCTGCCCTAAACTAGGCTCGGCATGAACTTTAAAACAAAAATTCCTAGGTTCGGCAGCAAACATGGTTGCCTCTAAATCATGCATAAAAACAGAAAATAAAAATACTAAATTACTATATACAAGTTTGGTCGACATTCTTCCACAAATTACTAACACAAAAGCACTCAAAACACATAGCAAAGTTATAAGATAAGACATGGCAAGAGCACACAATATCCTAGATCCGACTTAGTTCCAACCTAATTAGCTCCTTATCGGTTTACTAATCGATTAAGACTCTCAAGTACTTCAAGATTAACTTATCGTCTAACCCTAAAGTTATACTAAACACATTTGAGAACACTTATCGTCGAAATCAAACATGCAAAGTAATTAAGCACAAGGTCTTTTTAGTCGGAAACATATCAATCAAGCAAGGCGTCACCACTTCTTGTTAACATGCATAGTCGTTTAAACCACTCTAGTCCTATTATTGACGGATACAAGACCAATACTCAAAACACACCGCGAATATGCTAAGTACCAATCTTTGAGGCACACGGATTTAAGGACTAAACCAAGAACGAATTACTAGAATCAGAGTGAACATGCTTGCCTATCTAATCCTATCTCTTTACTTCATATTTTCATTACAATTTAGCATGCAATTCGAAACTTATCTTTGAAATTCCTTATTAATACTATAAGAATTAAATTAACATGCATCATCATAAAACCAAATTCACAATTGTTTTTCACATAGACATGAAAACACAATAACCAAACATACACATGAGTTTCATAGACAAAACTACACATAACTACATAAAAACTATTACAAACCAAGAGTAGGGAGTAGATCACACTTTTGCAGACACCTTTGAGGGCTTCAAGTCGTGTGGATCCAATGGAAAGTGGTTCGGTGGTGGCTGGATGAATGATGAAGACAATCGGCAGGAATTTATGGTGGTGGTGGTGGCTTTTGGTTTGTGTTTTTATGTAGGATCTTTGGCTGAAAATTGGTAGAGCTTTGGCTAGGGTTTTTGCTTTAGAATGTGACACCTTTTCTGTAGGAAAAGTTGGTATTTATAGGGGATAGAAAGAGAGGCTGCCGGCCACAACCCTAGATGCAAAAGGGATTCACAAAACCTAATGGGATTAGGTTTTGTAACCTTCCTTTCATAGTACAATTAGGTTTTGTTTTTCTGAATTTTTCTTCAAGGCTTGGGCTTCACATCTTTATGGACTTCTTGTATGGTCTTGGACTTCAATTGATAGGTTTTGATCCATCGAAAATGCCCCAAATGCCGGCAACACACAAAGGCAGCAAATCTGCCAGAATTCGGCAGCTTCTCCTAGTGTGACTAGGAGAACGTCTTTCTTCAAGTTTTTCTTCAATGCCATGGCCTAGTGTCATCCTCTTCCCTTAATAAGGCTTGAACCATCTTCACATATGCATTTGTACACCATTTGGTCCATCAAAAACAGAAAACACGAAAAGGGGGCAGTAGGTTCCTGGAATCGGCAGATTTGACCTTGTCGCAGTGATTCCGACATATCTCCATCTGTGGAGCTCCGATTGATGCGATTCCAAGTCTCACGTAAACTAGACACCTATGGCCATCTCCCCATAAAATATCTCGGCCAAATTCCATGTAAGTCGTCGGGAATGAATTTTCGAAGTTGGATCAAAGTCCCAGGAAAATCCTGGAAGCCCCTGGATTGGTTTACTCGGACTGCCGTTTTGCAGCCATCTTTTGGGTGACTTCCCGAACTCCGATTGATCTGAAATTTTAACAAAGCATTCCTCAACATATGAATATGAAGCACACAAAATTTCATAGAATTCGGACAAAGATAGATCATACTTTCACTCATCTCAAAATCACGAAAAAGACATATTTTACACTATTTTCCAGATTTCTCAAACTTAGTCATTTTTCGGATCATTAAGCTCATATTTCCAAAACTCTACCAAAATTGACACTAACTACATTATGACTCAATCTTAGACAAATAAGAGTTAAACAAAGCATAAACGAGGGCATAAGCATATAATATCGTCGCACATTGTGCTCCTATCACCAAATCGGTACGGAGCGGAGCTCACTGGGCCTCTACCGGGCGTTCTACCAAATCGGTATGAAGCGGAGAGCATGGGACCTCGACCGGGCGTTCTGCCATATCGAGACGAGTCCATTAGCATGGGACCTCGACCGGGCGTTCTGCCATATCGAGACGAGTCCATATTGCTAGGCTGCGGGGGGTGGCCCCGGTGTTGCGGTCTGTTTGAAGCACCGGTCAACACTTGCTAGTTCTTCTCAGCTTGTGTTGATTAAGCGTTGAGGTAAGGGGCGGTGGCGTTGAGGTGACAAGGCTCGCCGTGCAGCCCCACGTTGATCGCGGTTCAATGCGATGCAGGGTTTTTATCCTGCTGGACAAGAGTACATGGGTTAGATGTAAACTCACCCGGGTGTATAAAGCCCATGCCGGTCGAATGTTCTCATGACCGGGGTCATGCCATGGAGCCGGGCGAGACTCGACCGGGCGTCCTGCCATATCGAGACGAGCTCCCCAGTGGAATGCCATGGGGCCGGGTGGATCGCGTTCCCGAAAAATGCTCTCGAGCCGGTTGGATGTTACGTAACCGGTGGGTGGATCTCGACCGGGCGTCCTGCCATATCGAGACGAGTTCCCCAAGAGAGATGCAGCTGGGTGGATCTCGACCGGGCGTTCTGCCATATCGAGACAAGTCCCCCAGTGGAATGGCGTGCAGCCGGTTGAATGATCATAACCGTGAACTGCCATGGTGCCGGGCGGACCTCGACCGGGCGTTCTGCCATAACGAGACGAGTCCCCCAAGAGAGATGCAGCTGGGCGGATCTCGACCGGGCGTTCTGCCATATCGAGACGAGTCCCCCAGTGGAATGGCGTGCAGCCGGTTGAATGATCATAACCGTGAACTGCCATGGTGCCGGGCGGACCTCGACCGGGCGTTCTGCCATAACGAGACGAGTCCCCCAAGAGAGATGCAGCTGGGCGGATCTCGACCGGGCGTTCTGCCATATCGAGACGAGTCCCCCAGTGGAATGGCGTGTAGCCGGTTGAATGATCATAACCGTGAACTGCCATGGTGCCGGGCGGACCTCGACCGGGCGTTCTGCCATAACGAGACGAGTCCCCCAAGAGAGATGCAGCTGGGCGGATCTCGACCGGGCGTTCTGCCATATCGAGACGAGTCCCCCAGTGGAATGGCGTGCAGCCGGTTGAATGATCATAACCGTAAACTGCCATGGTGCCGGGCGGACCTCGACCGGGCGTTCTGCCATAACGAGACGAGTCCCCCAAGAGAGATGCAGCTGGGTGGATCTCGACCGAGCGTTCTGCCATATCGAGACGAGTCCCCCAGTGGAATGGCGTGCAGCCGGTTGAATGATCATAACCGTGAACTGCCATGGTGCCGGGCGGATGGCTCATACCCGGAACGATGCTCTCGAAGCGGTTGAAAAAATCATAACCGGTGAGAGGTCTTCAAGACATGCAGCGAAGAAGCCATGCAGCCGGTTGAATGATCATAACCGCGAACTGCCATGGTGCCGGGCGGATGGCTCATACCCGGAACGATGCTCTCGAAGTGGTTGAAAAAATCATAACCAGTGAGAGGTCTTCAAGACATGCAGCGAAGAAGCCATGCAACCGGTTGAATGATCATAACCGCGAACTGCCATGGTGCCGGGCGGATGGCTCATACCCGGAACGATGCTCTCGAGCGGTTGAAAAAATCATAACCGGTGAGAGGTCTTCAAGACATGCAGCGAAGAAGCCATGCAGCCGGTTGAATGATCATAACCGCGAACTGCCATGGTGCCGGGCGGATGGCTCATACCCGGAACGATGCTCTCGAAGCGGTTGAAAAAATCATAACCGGTGAGAGGTCTTCAAGACATGCAGCGAAGAAGTCATGCAGCCGGTTGAATGATCATAACCGCGAACTGCCATGGTACTCGAAAATAGCCGACGAATTTCGTCGGATATTTGGCCAAGATTTGGTCAACGAAATCATTTTCGTCGGCCATAATTCGTCGGCCAAGGTTGGAATGGCCGACGATGTCGTTTTTTTCGTCGGCCATTACTTTTACCGACGAATTATAGCCGACGAAAATTTGGAATAGCCGACGAAAAAAATTTCGTCGGCTATTCTGTCAAATCTGGTAGTGGCACAATATGTAGAGACGCGTTTTGGGGGCTCAATGGCTTCGGAGGGGATGGGAACTCCGAAGTTAAGCTTGCTCGCCTCGTAGCAATCCCAGGATGAGTGACCTGGGAAGCTAGCAGGCAAACAGTTCCCGAAGCAAAACCGTGCGGGGTGATTCCCAAAGCGGATAATATCTCTACTACGCGTGCCGGACCGTTACAAAAATTAAAAACACGACTGACAGGACCCGCCCCGGATTTCACCCTGAAACCCGGATAAGGCCCTGCGGGGACCACCTTAAGACTAACTCTATCGATAAATCGATAAGTCAATCTTAAGATGGACAACCCTAAAACCTGCAACAACCAAAACACTTCTAAATTCCAGTTCCATCCATAACACCTGGAGCCACCTGCTCCCCAAATCACAACAACCGCCACAAATAAATACAAAATCTAATTCAACTGGCTCACAGGTAATCAGAGCAATCTAACAAAATGAACTGGAATTACAATTGGAAATATAACAAGAAATAGAATAATAAGGGATCATGGATCCCACCTAGCGGAAGCAACAATGATGATGACAATGCCTCGACTCCGAGAACTCTTGACCTCTGATCACTACTCTACACACTGGGCGATTTTAAAACAAAGGGCCCAGGGGAAAGTAAATTAAAAACACGTTAGTGTGAGTGGATAAAAATAAAACAATTTAATATAATACTTTAATTGAAAGTATCATATTACTTTCCCAATATTTTAGAAATAAAATCACATTGCATGCCTGTTGACAGTAGCCGCAGAGGGGCTATAGCAGGCCCACAGACCCGCAGCAGGTGCACCAGGGCCCGGCCCGAGGCCCAGGACCGAACCACCAGCACCCGGCCTCGGGGTCCAGCAGTCTATCCGGTCCCCCTGGGACCGGGGGCGCCTGCCTGCCAAAGAGGACACCAGAGTGTACGTCCAAAAGGGAACCAGTCCCACATCGAAGGGTGAGGCCAGCCCTCACCCCCAACCACCTATATAAGGGTCCCAGCCGCCCTCATTAATAGGTAACTTATCTCTCTCACCGCTTACATACGTGCTCAAGTTATATATTCAAACTATACTGACTTAGGCATCGGAGAGGAGAAGACCGGCCCGCCCGGTATTCCCCTTACTAAGCAGGTTTGCAGGAGATCAAGTTGGATTCATCTGTATCTACCAGACCCCAGGGTTTGTGCAGAAATAATGGCCGACGATTTCGTCGGAATATATTAATATTTTAAAGTTATAGCCGACGAAATTTGGTTTCGTCGGCTATTTGTTCTGAAGTATAGCCGACGATTTGGGCTATTTCGTCGGCTATAACTGCATTTTGGGCAAAAAAAATTACCGGATCGGAGGAGGAGAAGGAGGAGGAGGGGAAGGAGGAGGAGGAGGAGCAGGCCGGAGGAGGAGGAGGAGGAGAGAAAAAAGGCGGGAGGAAGCGATTTAAAAGATTTAGAAGGAGAATAGCCGACGATTTAAAAGATTTCGTCGGCTATACTTTGGAAGATCAACAGCCGTCGGATCTGAGCCATCCAACGGCGGACAATAAAAAGGCGCGGATCGCAAGAGTTTAGCCGACGAAATATAATTTTCGTCGGCTAAACTTAGAGAATAGCCGACGATTTACAATATTTCGTCGGCTATTCTATGAACATCGTCGGCTATACTTTGAAAACATATTAAACTGCCGTTTTGAGGCCCTAAACAAACTCGAAAGCCCGAAAAGGCCCACACGTCGTGGCAAAGCGACGAGTTTGATTCCTGGCGTTGTTCCCTTTCCGGAATGGTATCACAATCGTCATTCGGACGCCGGACGCCAAATCTGCAGTAAGCCGGGTTTTGACTTGCAACAGTCAATCTACTCTTCAACGCCAAATCTGGCCTCACCTTCAACAGATAATAGTTTCAAATCAATGAGACGCAACTAATCATATAAAAATTTTACAAAATTGATTTAACGAACGTCAGGCTACCCATAGGAAAACGAAAGTAAAAAACAGTTAACCGCAACATTCGGCACACAGATTTTGTCAGAATCTTGTCATTTTTCAACTGTAGCCGTATTTCATTATTTCGGTCATATCTTCTTTGCATCTCATCGATTTGAAACTACTATCTGTTGAAGGTCAGGCCAAAAAACGTCATTTAGACAGTCCAATTACCATTTCTAAGCGTTTAGAGGTTTGACTTACCCGGTTGACCGTTCCGATCGAGCCTTTAACGTTGTCAGCTGAAGTTGGATTTTTTTTCCATACATGTATTTAATCTTAACGGTGATATCTGACGGTTGGAATAGATTTTCTAAACTTTTAGATTCAAAATCAGAACATATGCACTAATGTTCCTTAACTTGTTTACTAAGTGTTTAAGTGAATGTATAGTTTTAAATAGTTACTATACGTAGACTCTTCAAATGCAAAAATGTTGTGAAATAAGATATGACCGAAATAATGAAATACGTCTACGGTTGAAAAATGACAAGGTTCTGATAAAATCTGTGTGCCGAATGTTGCGGTTAACTGTTTTTTACTTTCGTTTTCCTATAGGTAGCCTGACGTTCGTTAAATCAATTTTGTAAAATTTTTATATGATTAGTTGCGTCTCATTGATTTGAAACTATTATCTGTTGAAGGTGAGGCTAGAAACCGTCGTTTAACTAGACTAATTTCCGTTTTTAAGCGTTTAAAGGTTTGACTTAGTGGTTTGACCTATAGTTTAGTCGACGAAAATTATATTTCGTCGGCTAAACTCTTGCGATCCGCGTCTTTTTATTGTCCGCCGTTGGATGGCTCAGATCCGACGGCTGTTGATCTTCCAAAGTCTAGCCGACGACATTCAAAGAATAGCCGACGAAATCTTGTAAATAGTCGGCTATTCTCTCTGTTATAAAAGCTGAAAGTCGCTTTCAGCCCGACTTTTTCTCTCCTCCTCCGGAAAAACATCTCCGCCGCTCTCCTCCGCCGATCTACGTCTCCAATCCTTCGAATTTCATCAACTTCCTCCTCCTTCTCCGATCTGCAGCGTCATCCTCCTCCTCCTCCTCAAATCGGCGCCGGCGTCCTCCTCCTCCTCCTTCCCCTCCTCCTCCGGTCTCCTTCCCCTCCTCCTCCGACCTCCTCCTCCTCCTTCTCCTCCTCCGCTAGGTAATTTTGTTTTTTTGTAATTTATTTTAATTGTATAATTTAGGTATATAATTTAGATATTTAAGTGTGTTTTAAATTGTTATATATATTGGTTATATATATAAATTGTTAGATTAATTATATATATAAATTTGTAGATTAATTATATAAATTGTTATATATTTGTTAATATATACACATATTTGTATATATATATATATGTTAATGTATATTTTAATTGTTATATATAAATTGTTAAATTAATTATATATATAAATTGGTAGCCTAATTATATAAATGGTTATATTTATGTTAATATATAAATGGTTATTTGTATGTATATATATGTTAATGATGAAATATAGTTATATTTGTATATAAATGGTTATATCTATGTTAATGGTTAGTATTATTTAAAATTAGTTAAATTATAAATATTAATTTGTTAGTATGTTTTAAAATATGTTAGTATTATTGGTTATTATATTAATTAGAATTTGTTATTTAATATAATATAATATAATATTAATTAATGTATTAATTTATTTTTTTCCAGATGGCCGATGCATTTAGACAGCTATTCGGAGGCCGTCGTTCCAGATCTAGGGGTTCTGGAAGTTCTGGCGGATCCGGAGACTCCGAGAGGACCCCTAGCCAGCCTGAGAGGACCACCAGCCAGCCTCAGAGGATCGATTCATCCCAGCCGCGGAGGAGTGTGAGCAACCGGCACCAGACCCTTTTATCGGCGGGGCGGCCGTTGAGTAGTTCATGTCCCCCTCTCCGGCCAGATCCTCCGAGATGTACTACGCAGCTATTTCAGGACGACATAGCTCCAGACGTTCATCAGGTCCGTATGCCTGAGGTTCATCGGGAGCCGATGACGAGTCCTGCGCCGTCTGCTGCTGACTCTACTAAGGGGCCTACTCTCCCTAATCAGCTATACCTGCCATACAACATTCCTGAAATGGAGCGTTGGCATGCTGAATGCGAGAAAATTCGGCGACAGAACTACGCCGGCCAACAAAACTGGTGGTATGCTATGTTCGCGGCACAACAACAAGGCCTTGAACCCCCGCCCCCGTTTGAGCCGTTAGATGAACCTCGAATGCCGAGAGCTCCCGAGTTCATTCAGCAGGATGACGTGCATGATGAACAGCAGGATGGTGGCCAGGATGGAACAAATTAAATAATTAATGAAAAACTTGTTTCTTGTTGAATTGTCATTCTGAATTGTAGGTTGCTTGGAATGGTAATTTAGAAATTAATTTAATTTTTTACCAAATTTCGTCGGCTATAACTGTTATAACCGACGAAAATGACATTATTTCGTCGGTGGTCTATGTTAAATAGTGACTGTTTCGTCAGCTATAACTAATTAATGTCTCTTAAAATATTAATATATTCCGACGAAATCTGCATGTCGGCTATATTTCAGAACAAATAACCGACGAAATAGAAGAGATCGTCGGCTATATTTTACGATATTGTCGGCCATATGTGAAAATATCCGATGAATTTCGTCGGGCATTATGCCAAGGTTTGGCCGACGAAATGTATTTTCGTCGGTGATAACTTTGGCATGGCCGACGATTTCGTTATTGTCGTCGGGTATATTTTTACCGACGCCGTTTTATCGACGAATAATAGCCGACGAAATTTTCGTCGATAGAAGGAATACCTGACGAAAATTTTGAATAGTAGAAGAAATTTTTTTCATCGGCTATTCTGTCCGATCTGGTAGTGTCGGAGTCGAGGCATAGTTATCATCGTTGTCGCTTCCGCTAGGTGGGATCTGTGATCCCTTGTTCTTTTATTTTCATATTACATTTCTTGTTATATTTCCATTTGTAATTCCAGTTCATTTTGCTATATTGCTCTGATTACCGGTGAGCCAGTTGAATTAGATTTTGTATTTATTTGTGGCGGTTGTTGTGATTTGGGGAGCATGTGGCTCCAGGTGTTACGGTTGGAACTGAAATTTAGAAGTGTTTTGGTTGTTGCAGGTTTTAGGGTTGTCCATCTTAAGATGGACTTATCGATTTATCGATACAGTTAGTCTTAAGGTGGTCCCCGCAGGATCTTATCTGGATTTCAAGGTGAAATTCGGGGCGCGTCCTGTCAGTTTGGTATCAGAGCATTAGGTCCTTTCATTCCTCAAGTCATGTTATCTTTTATACTTGATGGCGCCTAGTATTTTAGATTGGTGGTCCGGCCGCGGCGGATTTCCATCATATACTTCGATGCTAGTGTGTTCATTAAGTGTGTGAGTCAGATTCCTTGGTGTCTTGTTATGTACTTTGTAGAGTACTATTTTATTCAGTTATTTTATATGCTTAGTAATGCTTAGTACCTCCGACTGATGGATCCAATAATATAAAATCATGACCAATCCCATTGGTCATATAATAGAATAAGGGAACGTCATTACCACCATTTAATAGTAGCCTCCAAGACTAAGGGTCGAGCCTCCAAGACTCTCTATAACGTCCCACGCTATGCCCGTACACATCGGCCACCGAGCGTGAATCTGATCTATGTGGTCAAGTCGTCACCTCGCATGGGCTCAGGCGACTAAGCTAGCTAGCATCAATATATATCTGAACCCTGATATGGTGAAAATCCGAAAACAAAACCGAAAGTACGCTTTCCCTTATATATCATAAATCCGTACGGTCCCCGACCGCACATCTGAGGCTTATAATAATCATTAGTATAATAGCCTCGAAATATACTCATATATATCCGACATATCCAACATGCCGTAAAATAATATCGAAAATTATATTTATAACGTCGACATGTCTCACATGTCGAAAATCATAAATAACGATAATATAAAATCTCCGGAAATCTCATTTCCGGTCACTACCTTTAATTAAAACTTATTCAACATAATCAATTATAAATTATTAAAACATACCATATCCGGAAACCTTGTTTCCGGATGAAATCACATACTACCAAAATAGTAGTAAAAGCAAAACCCTAAAACCATATTTCTTTAAATATTAAATCAACAATTATAACAGAAGTATATGAATTATTGAATTTCGATAATTCATATCATGCTTACGAACTCATTTAATTAAATAAATTGCATTTCAATAAAACGTAATTTCAATAAAACGTAATTGCTAGCTAGCTTAGTCGCCTGAGCCCATGCGAGGTGACGACTTGACCACATATGTCAGGTTCACGCTCAGTGGTCGACGTGTACGGGCATAGCGTGGTACGCTATAGAGAGTCTTGGAGGCTCGACCCTTAGTCTTGGAGGCTACTATTGAATGGTGGTAATGACGTTCCCCTATTCTATTATATGACCAATGGGATTGGTCATGATTTTATATTATTTGGTTTTCGAAACGTAAAAACAAGTACCGGAACGTAAACATAAAACAGTCAAAAAGTAACTCGAGATTCGGGTCGTATCATCTATACCCAACCAAGCCTAATGACAAAACAAGGACGTTATCTCAAGCCTTTCACAAGCCAAAATAATTAGATATTGTATCCAAAGTTTCCAGGCATTTATTGCTGAATCCTTGCAGCCTCATTCCTCTATAAATACCAAGGCTTGTGGACAGAAAAATAATCTCATATTATATAGAAACACAAGCCGAAAGCTCTACCAAGTCTCTCAAATCCTAAACTGAAAAAATACTTAGCCGAAAACCACACCACCACCTTCCATAAAATTGTAACACCCTTACCTACATCTGAGCATCCGATCAAGCTTCATATCTTCAAGGTCTCCTTTGAATGTGTGATTCTACCATCTCACGGCTATGTACTCTTTTATGTTTGTGTGATTTGTTTTTATGAAATTATTTCAAATTCTTGGTTTTTGTAAAACTTTATAACCCAAATTTCTGTTTGATTTATGTAAAATAGTTTTATGATTTTAACTTGTAATATTTTCGTGTATTTGATAATTAGGACAGTAGGTGTCGATGCATGTTTTAGGATTAAAATTCGGTTATTTATCTAGAGTTTGGGCAGAAAAATTGATGTTTAGATGCAGCTAGAATGTATTCTAGGTTTAGGTTTCATGTGCTAGAGTAATACGATATAAGTCATACACGATGTTGGTTTGTTTTGTGTTGCTTGCTTAGGGCTGTTATAATTCTAGAAAACTTGCATGCCTAAATAAGAAGAGTGACGCCTTGCTTGTTTACATGTTTCCAATTTTCACTCTTGTGCTTACATGTTAATCATTTTGTTTTCAAAAACTGAATTAGCATAACTTTAGGATTATACGCGAAGTTAATTCTAAAAACTTGAGAAGTCTTACGATTAGATAACCACGAAGGCTCTAGTTGTAGTCAGAACTGAATTAAGTTTATGATGTGTCGATACTTGTTCCTTACTTTCTTGCACGTATTTGTTACTTGTTAAAGAGTCTTGTCAAAATGTTTTGTATGAAAGATGACGATCACTTGTAAATATTTTGATATAATTTATTTTCAGCAGTAGTATTTTAGTTGAAACATCTATCAACCCCCCCCCCCCCCCCCCCCCCCCCCCCCCCTTCTTTTGATTTGATGTATTTGTTATGTGTTGATGCTTTGTATTTCGATTGCCCTTTGATGTCCCCAGCTAGAACGATCCTTACTTATTTTATACTAACGATGACTTTTGCAGGGTATTAAATTGTGAGTTGTGTTACCCCGGTTGCGCGACTCGTCAATCAATGACGTATTACCCTTATAACAACCCACTTGTTCATTTATCGGTAATAGGTTCTATAAATTTGTAATGGGGAAATTTCTACAATTTTAACAACAAATTATTATATTCTAGGACAATTCATTGTCACATTAGTTATATGGTCTAGATTTCAAATATAGTTTAGTCATAGTTTTTTATCATTTTTTTTTCCTTTTAACATTTTTGAAATATGTGTTAAACTTCTAGGTCTTTTATGAAACCACATTTTAGAAAAAAAGGCTATCTACCTTTGAAAATTAGAAAAAAAGCCCATTCTTTTTCACTTTATAAATAAGGACATGGTTTTAATATGTTGATCACAAAAAACTCCATTCAATTTCACTAAACAATAAAAAGGGGCTGTTTTTCACTTTCAAAGTGACGATTTTACCATTCCCTAACAAACTTTCTTTTTTCCCGTTCTGTTACTTTCCCTCCTTTCTCTGTTAATTGCGATCTTCGTTTTAGTGTCGTCGCTCTCTCTCTCTCTGTCTCTCTCTGTCTCTCTGTCACTGCCGCCGATTTGTAATTCGTCGTTGCCGATATGCAATGCCAATTTGCCTCTTTCGCTGCCAATTTGCAATTCCGATTTGCCTCTGTAGCTTTGCATCTGCGATTCCTCAGTTTCGATTT
The DNA here is from genome assembly GCA_963682095.1 of Potentilla sterilis. Taxonomy (NCBI): domain Eukaryota; kingdom Viridiplantae; phylum Streptophyta; class Magnoliopsida; order Rosales; family Rosaceae; genus Potentilla; species Potentilla sterilis. The sequence continues at coordinate 23,324,772 of OY821763.1, read as the reverse complement.
ATTGAAATAAGGTATGTTAAGTTTTTGCAGTTGTTCATATGTCATTTTTAGCTTTTGAATCAATTCGTGTTGATTTTGATGTTATAGGTCTTCATTTTTTTTTAAATATGAATTGTTAAAACTTGTGATTGCCTATTCAACCTCTCGATTTTCATTCTTTCTTCAGTTTCTTTCGATTTTTTTTTGAAATCTGAATTGTTAAAAATTGTTAAGCAATTTTCTGCTGTACGAACTGACAGTCAAATTTGACTTATAATTCTCCTTAATCAACCTTATAGATTGAACTTCATCTTCAGTAAGAGCCTCTTCTACCATCTGCAATTCGGTGCTGGTGCTCTTGTTGCAGTCTATTTTATACCTGCATCCTTGCTCCAGCATGTCATCCGATTGATCAAGCACAACTTTCATCCACAAATTAATCATTGTAACCTATTAATAGCATAGTTAGTCATATAGTTACAAAAAATGATAGTTATTCAGATAGTTACTTTCATAATTAGTCAGATAGCTCGCAAAAATTGATAGTTACAAAGATAGTTACTAACATAGTTACACAGATAGGTTTCAAAATTGATAGTTACTAAGATAGTTACTAACATAGTTACATAGTTACACAGATAGGTTTCAAAATTGATAGTTACTAACATAGTTACACAGATAGTTTTCATAACTGATAGTTACTAAGATAGTTACTAACATAGTTACACAGATAGGTTTCAAAATTGATAGTTACTAAGATAGTTACTAATGCATAGTTACACATATAGTTTTCAAAAAAGTTCACTCTTGTTTTTCTGTCCTGCATTTGTTTGATTTTTCATAGTTACTTTGCTAGTTACTTGAGCTACTTCTTTGTAGTTGATTGTTTTGTTTTTTGTTGTTGTCAAATTTGATAGTTAAAATTATAGTTACTTGATAGATTGTGTACAGTTACAGTCACATGGATTTGCTAATTGATGTTTATGATGATTTTCTCTTGTAGGTGCAATGGACAGTTGTTATATTGCAAAGCTTGTCTATTCTGGTGAAGGAGGAGCACTTTCCTTTGGTCATAATTATACTTTTTCTGATTTTTGTCATCGGATACGTGATCGTTTTTCAGAGTTGGAAAGATTTATTTTTAAACTCAAGTATAATGTTTATCTAGATCCTACTGTTTACAATCTTGGAAATGAGGTTGATATGAGCATGATGTTTAGAGTTTTGGGACGGTATAAATATGATTTTGTTGATGTGGATGTTCATTGTTTGGATGTCAGTTCTTCTGTTTCGGAAAATGTAGTTAGTAATAATGTTAGCGAGGATACTAGTGTTTTGGTTGAAGATAATGAATTTTTGGGTTGTAATAGGCGTGAGGATGCGAAAATGTATCTTTCTAAAGGATGGAAGTCTCTTATTCACTCTAAGGGTCAGATGTTTGAGGGTGGAGTAAAAGAGTTTAGGTTCAAGTTGCGGATGTATGCCGTGGAGGTTGGTTTTGAGTATGATTTTGAGAGAAATAAGCCAGAACGTGTTGTTACTTTCTGCAAGAAAAAACATTATGAAGGTTGTAATTGGTGTGTGAAGGCATCTTTATGCAGGTATAGTTACATTAGTTGTTACACAGTTTCTGTATAATTACATTTTTTTTGTTCATGTTTATTTCGGCAGCGTTCCGCTGCCGTGGTGCTGTGCAGCGGCACGCTGCATTTTGTCCTGCATTTGTTATCATGATAGTTACTTGTATAGTTATCATGATAGTTACTTGTATATTTACTTAGATAGTTACTCTTGTAGTTCTAGTTTTTGAACTCACTGGAACTGTTAATTGCATAGTTACTCAAATAGTTACTTTGATATTTAGTAGTTAATTTGATAATTACTAGTTATTTTGATAGTTACTAGTTACATTGATGATAGTTACAATGATAGTTACTAGTTACTTTGATACTTATGATAAGAGCATAATATGCGACATTCGTAATGTGTTTTATCCCCATTTATGCAATTGTTTAACTCTTATTGTTGTAATATAGAGTTGTTTAGTCGAGTCAAGAGTCTTGGGCCGAGTTTTTGGAGAAAAGAGCTTAATTGTCAAATATTGCATGATTTATGAAGAGTTTGATTCAAAGTAGGATTCCTTATTGCATTAGGAATCCTAATCGGTTTAGGAGTCTACAATCTCTCGACGTTTCTCAAAACGTCGAAGGTTTTAAAAGTTTCAATCAAAGTAGAACTCTTTGTTGTACCAGGAAATCCTGACAGAATCAGGAATCTATCAAATCATAAATTGTGCTACATTTTATCTTTTTTTATTAATATATTTTTATCTATTATTTTCAGGAATTAAAGAGGGGATAAATGAAGAATTTTGGAAGCAAATTAAATGAAGAAATCGGAAAGGAAAAGAATTCAAATGCAACAAGGACAAGGAAAGATTTCAATGCTGAACCAAGAAAGGAATGCATGAATTGATGTCGAAACTTGTATGGGAAGAATCAAAGAGTCCTAAAAACTATAAGGAAGGGAATTCACGGCAAAGAGAAGAAAAAGGAAGGAGTTTGATGCTGAAATTAAAAGAGAAATTCAAGGATGAATGTGGACTTAATTCTCTCTACATTCATTTAGGTTTTGCCGAATTAAATAATGGAGGAATATTCAGTAATTATACAAGGAATAATTCGGCAAACAAAAGAAGGAAAAATCAAGACTTACCTTGTAAGGAAAAGAGGAAGAATTCGGCACCATTACCTTTTTGCCGAAACCCTAAGAGATAAAACCCTAGTTCCTCTTGCTCCCTTATATATAGTTCGGCACATATTCAGAAAAAGCATCTTGTCTCTCACCTTCACAACACCAAAGCTCTGCCGAATTCTCTTCACAACTTTCATACCGAAAATACTAAAGCCAAACAACCACCTTTCCATAAAATCACACCACTTCATCACCACCGAATTCATCCTTTGCCGAAGCTTTCTTCAAGGTTCTTCAAAGTGTGATTCACTCTACTCTCATGGCTTTATATTTTCTGTATACTTATGATACTTTGTCTATGAAGATTATAAGGATTTGTGGATGTTTATTTGGTTGTGTTAATTCTATTTTGGATTTCCGAATTTGTTTGGATGTTTGATTGCTGAATTATATATCACGGCAAGTTTCGAATTTAATCAGGGTTTGTTATTGTTGTAACAGCCCAGCTCATATACTTAGGTTATTGTCCGCTTTGGGCACTCTCCTCTCTGGCCCTCACGGTTTTATTTGTGGGAGCTCACGAGTAACTTCCCAGTAGGTCACCCATCCTAGGATTGCTCTGAGCTTAGCAAGCTTAACTTCGGAGTTCTCAACCCCTTCCGAAGCCGTTGCGCCCCAAAACGCGTCCTTAAGTATTGAGCTAACTCTGCACATATAAGCACAGCATCCACTCTTCCCCGGGCGATGTGGGATGTGTAACCTACCTACCTGCTAGCTTCCCTTCCCTAGCCAGGTCAGGTCGCCTACCTGCTAGCTTCTCTAGCTAGGTCAGGTCGGGTCATCACAATCCACCCCCTTTAGGGTCCGACGTCCGCGTTGGCACACTTCCGGCTGGGGACAGGCTCTGATACCATTTGTAACAGCCAAGCTCATATACTTAGGTTATTGTCCGCTTTGGGCACTCTCCTCTCTGGCCCTCACGGTTTTGTTTCTGGGAGCTCACGAGCAACTTCCCAGTAGGTCACCCATCCTGGGACTGCTCTGAGCTTAGCAAGCTTAACTTCGGAGTTCTCAACCCCTTCCGAAGCCATTGTGCCCCAAAAGGCGTCCTTAAGTATTGAGCTAACTCTGCACATATAAGCACAGCATCCACTCTTCCCCGGGCGATGTGGGATGTGTGACCTACCTACCTGCTAGCTTCCCTTCCCTAGCCAGGTCAGGTCGCCTACCTGCTAGCTTCTCTAGCCAGGTCAGGTCGCCTACCTGCTAGCTTCCCTAGCCATGTCAGGTCGGGTCATCACAATTGTAGTATGATCGCATGTGTTCTTGATTTATTTTGGTTTATTTTCTGAATTCATATGCATATAAATCGATGCATGAGGACAACCATGGCCATGGCTGTTTCTTGTGTGTTGGTTTCAATTGCCGAATTTAACATAAGATGGATTATACTCAAAGTTGATTCATCTTGTGTTAGTTCTTTAGGCTAGAGTAATTCTGAAAATTTACATATCGATGTGAGATGAGGTGACGCCATACTTGCTATTATGTTTCCAATTCAACTCATTGTGATTATGTGTTTCTTGGTTTAATTTCTACACGAAGTGTCTTTAAACTGATTAGCACTATGTTTAGGATTATGCACGAAGCTGATTCTAAATAATTAAGGAGTTTTGACTAATTAGAAGAACCACGAAAGCTCTAATTAAATTGGAACTAAAGTCAATCTTGATTGCATGTCGAATTACTACTCTGTTTACCTTGTGCGAATTTGATACTTATTATGTGAGTTTTGTGTAAAGTGATATGTGTGGAAGATAATGATAATGTATATATGTTAAATTAGGTTTTATTTTTTTGTTTTATTTTTTCGTAAAATTCATTAGGTTTTTAGATATAAATCCAAACCCCCCACATTGATATTTGATGCTTTGTGTGAATTAAATGCCCTTGATTTCCCCGGATAGAACGATCCCTACTTGTCAATACTACACTCGACACAAGAAGGGTAATATATGTATGATATTCTTTTGCAGGTACAAATTGTGCGTGTAATTTGGTCCCATCAAGTTAGTTTGGAAAATTATATATGCTGATTGATTTTTGCACCTGTTATTCAGGTATAATGGTTTCGTTGTGATTACTGAATTGATGAACGAACATAGATGTCGTTGTGTCATTCGGCTTCAAAAGAGTAAGATGATGTGCAACAAGATTATAAGGGAGGTGATGCTTGACAAAGTTCGTGAGAATCCCAATAAGAAAGCTATTGATATACTGCAACACATAAAGCTAAACTACAGATTAGATATCCCTTATCATACTGCATGGTATGGCAAAGAGCGCGCGAAGGAATCTGTGCTTGGTGTTGAGTCTGAGTCTTACCAGAATTTATCATGGTTTTGCGAGCGCACATATGAATCCAACCCATATTCTAGGCTAGCTATACAATATGAATTTGAAACAAGAAGGTTCCAGCGTATGTTTGTTACTTATGGTGCTTGGATGAATGGTTTTCAGTCTTGCAGACCAGTTCTCTGTATTGATGCTACATTCATCACGAACAAATACAAAGGCATGCTTCTTTGTGCTTCAGCAAAAGACGCAAATTGTGGTACATTGCTTTCTTCGTTTTTGTTCTTATTTCATTTTTTGTTGTTAATTATTGTCATTTATTTTTTCTTGTTTTTCAATTTCATTTACATGACTTCCAGACCAAACAGTTACTTGGATAGATACTAGTGTAGTTACTTGTATAGTTACATGAACTTCCAGACCATATAGTTACTTTGATATATACTAGTGGAAATACTTTTATAGTTTCAGGAACTTCTAGACCAAATAGTTACTTCGATAGATACTAGTGCGGATACTTTTAAATAGTTTATGGTTACAAAGTTGATAGTTATTAAGGTAGTTACATAGATAATTACAAAAATTAATAGTTACTAAGATAGTTAGTGAAATAGTTACACAGATAGTTACATAATTGATAGTTACTAAGATAGTTACTGAAATAGTTACAAAGACTAGTTTAGTCAGATGATAGTTACTAAGGTAGTTATTAATATAGTTACATGAACCTGATATTATTTTTTCTTTTCTTTTGTTTAGGATTATATCCAGTTGCTTATGCTATTGTGAATTTTGAAAATGAGAGCAATTGGACCTTCTTTCTCAAACTTTTGTCCGAAGAGTTGTCGAGATATTCTACAAGGCAAATTATTTTCATATCTGATCGTAATATTGGGCTTCTAAATGCAGTTCGTATAGTTTTTCCAAATAGTCCACATGGATTTTGTTATATGCATCTTCAGGCTAATCTCAGCAGCAAGTTTCCAAATGGTTCTTACCTAAGCAAAAGGATTCCATCGTTGTTTATGTGTTGTGCTTATTCTCGCACTCGTGAATATTTTGACCTTAATTTCCAGAAGTTGAAGCATGAAGGTGGTGTGGTTGTAGATCTGTTTTTGAAGGATCTTCCGTTGGAAACATGGGCTTATTCGTCTTTTTTTAATGGTGAAAGGTTTGAGGAAATGACCAATAATTTGGCTGAGTGTTTTAACATTTGGGTGAAGGATTTGAAGAGCCTTCCCATTATTGAATTTAACGAAGCCATTCGTCTTAAGTCTATGGCTTTAATTGCTTCTCGGAAGGAAGAATCAGCTGGATGGGTTACTGAGCTGTGTCCTAATTTGGAAAAGAAGCTGGTTGTCAACTTGGAGTTGGGAAGACACTGGTTAGTTAGTAGATCTGATACATACATTTATGAATTTCAGTGCCAAAAGTATTCTGTTATTGTGAACTTGGAAGAATCCTACTATTCATGTGAAGAATGGCAAGTTCACGGATTCCCTGGCTCGCATGCACTTGTCGTGATTCAGAAACACGGTTCTGATGTGTACTCATATATCAACCCAATTTTCAAGGTGCAGTACTTCTCCTAAATCTATCATTAATTAGACAGTTACCCCGGTAGTTACTTAAATAGTTACTTCAGATTAAATAATTACATTTATAGATACTAGTGAAGTTACTTGTATAGTTACATTAACCTGACATTATAACCTTATTTTTTCTTCTTTTTATTCCTGTTATAGGTGGATAAATATCGCGAAACATATTCTTTCTCAATCAACCCGGTTCCTACTATTTCAAAGCCGGTGGATCTAGCTCAGCCTGCATTGTTGGTGCAACCACTTTAACAAAAAGACCACCTGGAAGGTAAAAATTACAGAGGTATAGAAGTAAAAATAAAGTTAAAAGGACTGTCAAGTGTAGCAGGTGTAACAAATATGCTGGTCACAACAGAACAAGTTGTAAAGAAATTATATAGTTCCGTAAATTGCTATTCAGGCAGTTACAACAATAGCTACTTTCTGTTTTTTTCGGTGTACCAACATATATAGCTGTTTTTTTACAATTACCATGATGGTTAGTTAACAATATTTTTTGAAAGTTACATTGAAACTTATATTGAAATTTACATTGATTGTTTCTTGGTTTTACTGTTATTGAATGGTTGCATTTTTAATTTTGTTCATGTTTATTTAATTGAGTGGTGCGGGGCAGCGGCTGATACATCCCGAACCCTGTTTAAATTTTGGGTAATTTTAGTTAAATGTTACGCTCTTAAGTATTGTTTCATTTTTGGGGTTGAGCGGACTTTGTTGGCGTCGAGAGGGAGAAACGTTTTATTTAAATCATCGGGTTGAGTTCGTTTCGTCGAAGAAAGTTTAAAAAGGATGTCAGAAATTTAAATTATTTCCAAAAAAAAAAAAGTTTCTTTTTCTGGAAACTTCCTTTCCTCTTTTTTTTCTCTCTTTCTTCTTTCTTTTCCCCCGTGCCTCTCATTCTTTCTTTCTTTCTTCTGTCTTTCTTCTTCCTCCACCGACACCACCACCACCACGTGGTCCGGCCACCATCACGACCTCCACCGGCGCCGGACGACGCGTGTCGGCTTCCCCATCCCGCCAGCAGCTGCGGCATGGCGTCTCCGCCGCCGTGCAGCCGAGAGGAACTCCGGCAGCTCCTCTCCAGTGGTGATTGAAGTCCCCTTGGCCGGCCATTTCTTGGCCCAAATTGAAGGGGGAAAGCTTGGGCTCGGTGTGGGTAGCAATCCCACCAAAGGAATCAAGCCAATTTGTTTTGGGTAAGGAGATTTCAAGTTTTGCAATTTTAGGGTTTATGAAGTTTTGATGATTTTTGGTTGAGTTGTGGTTGTGGAGGTTAATTTCGGATTGGTGGTATGTTTAGGAGTTGAATTGCTGTTGTTGGAAGTTTATTGGAGTGTTTTGGTGAAATTTGTGTTGTGGGAAAAAGGGGAGCCGCCATGACAGCCGCCATGTGCGGCGGCTGCAGCGGAGGAGGGCGGCGGAGAGAGGGGGAAGGAGGTACTGTGGTGCCGGAGGAGGCGTTGTGAGCCTTGGCGGAGCTGCTGCTGCCGCAGCGGCGGCGGCGGTAGGAAACGAAGGTTAAAATAAAAATGAAAAGAGAGTAAGAGTTAGTTTGGATATATGGACTATGTTCATATAATTAATTGAGTGTAATCTGAGGAATCGTACGAGTGAGGGCGATTTGATTTGAGTTCTGATTTTGCTATTGAGTCTGAGTTATTGAAAATATGTTCCTTTTCAGGCCGAGGAGAGACTCAGCAAGAGGACGCGAGTCGAAGACCGGCTAAGTATCGTGAGTGGACTTTTGTTTTAAAAGTGATGCGTGCATAAATATTTGGTTTTATGGGGATTTAAATATATGGGGTGATTATTTTGTTAATGTTTTGAATTATCGAAGAGTTATAAAGTTATTTGAAATAATGATTGCTTCTTTTCGATTTTTAATTGGTTTATCAATTAAATTGGATTAACCTAATATCAATGAGATTATACGTATATTGATACTTAACTGGAAAATGAAATTTTCGCGTATTATATAATTTGAAATATTCGGATTTTATGACAGTCAGGATATATGGACTTCATTTATTTCATACGAGGCTGGATTGATGTTTAAGTATATTTATGAGTATAAGCCTCGGATGTACGATCGGGGATCGTACAGAGTGTTATATATATAAGGGGAAAATTGTTTTTGATTTGTTTTCGGATTTGCGCCATACGAGGGTCCACGGTATTATTACATTTATGCTAGCTAGCGAGGCCTCATCCCACGCGAGGTGACGACTTGACCATATAGGTCAGATTCACGCTCGGTGGTCGACGTAGGGTGGTGTATATTGTGGCGGTGACGTGTCTAGGTAGTAGACTTAGACACAGGGGGAGTCAATAGGACTCTCGGACCCGGAGCCTGACGAGGTTCCAGTTATTTATGGTGGATGGATTTTCCCCTGTTACATGACCAATGGGATTTAGTCATGATGAGATGTTTTCTTTTACATTGACTGGTTGCGGGAATATTTTTCTTTATGAGGTTTTCGACTTTTAATAGATTCCCGAACCAGAGGGGCTGGGATATGTTTTCATGGAAAGATTATATTTTAAAATGACATTGTTATGGTAAAGGCATGCATCGTGATTTTTTTTATATATATATTATGAAAAATGTGGAAAGTAATATATAAATGTTTATTAGAGTATTATATTTATTTGTAGAACTTTTTGTCCACTCACGCTAATGTTTTTAAATTACTTTCCCTGGGCCCTTTGTTTTTAAAATGCCCAGTGTGCAGAGCTGTTCGGCACTAGTAGGAGGCAAGACTTAAAGTTCCTTCCGCTGTCTGAAATCCGTAGGTTATTCGGTTAACCTACCTGTAAATTATTTTCATTGTCTAGTCGCTCTGATACTTGTATTCGTTATAAATCTCGAATGTTTAACTTTGGTTGTAACTTGACGTTTGGTTGTAGATATTAATACATTTTCTGTGCACCTTTGAGAATTGTGTTAATTGTTGGTTGTTTTTGAGAAGTTGTTTGATTTGGGGGAGCAGGAGGCTCCTTGAGTCAGGTTGGGTGCTTTTAAGAAGTGTTTGGTGATTTTGCTACAGGTTTTGAGTCGTCCATTTTAAGAGAGGTTATGTCGAAATTTTCTCTTGTTCGGTAGAACTTCTCTTAAAGTGGTCCCTGCAGGACTTATCCTGGATAACAGTGTTGTTATTCGGGGCGGGTCCTGTGAGCGGCACGCTGCATTGTTTTATGCAGATAGTTATCAAGATAGTTACTAAGTTAGTTACACAGATAGGTTTCAAAATTGATAGTTACTAATGCATAGTTACACAGATAGCTTTCAAAATTGATAGTTACTATGATAGTTACTAAGATACAAATATGATAGTTACTAAGATAGTTACTTTGTCATTTACTTGATAGTTACTTGATAGTTACTTTTTCATTCGGTGATGGTGCTCTTGTTGCAGTCTATTTTGTACATGCATCCATGCTCCAGCATGTCATCCGATTGATCAAGCACAACTTTCATCCACAAATTAATCATTGTAACCTATTAATAGCATAATTGATAGGAGCATTTTATGCGACGTTCTTAGTACGTTTTTACCCTCATTTATGTAATGCTTAACCCTTATTGTTGTATTATAGAGTCGTTTAGTCGAGTCTGGAGTCTTTGGTTGAGTCGGTTTGTGAAATGAGCTAAAACGTCTAAAAACGCTAAATTTGTGAAGAGTTTGAGTTGAACTAAGATTCTTAAGTCAAGAGTTTGATTCAAAGTAGGACTCCTTATGCAAATAAGAGTCTTAATCGGTGTAGGAGTCTACAATGTCTCAACGTTTCTGAAAATGTCGAAAGTTCTAAGAGTTTCAATCAAAGTCTAGAACTCCTTATTGAACCAGGAAATCCTGACTGAATCAGGAATCATATTCTTAATAATTCTCCAACACTTTTATCTTGTCTTTTTAATATTTCTTCTCTCTTATTTACAGGAATTAAATGAGAAAAATTTGTTGGAGAAAATAGGAGAGAAATCGGACAGAAATTATTACTTATTGCCGAATGCAAGAGAAGAGTTGCAATGAAACTAGGACAAGAAGAGAGGCTGAATTAAATCAAGGATAAATGGAAGAGATATTGCAAGGATATTCAGTAATTATCCAAGGGAAATTTAGCAACAAATTCAAGAGAAAAGGAAGAGATAATTCGGAAAAAGAAGAAGAAAAATCAGAAGAAACCCTGATTAAATTCGGCAGAATTCCTGTGCACGTCATCCAAGTTCCACGGACTCTAAAAGACAGCTCACTTTGAACCATATAGTGTGCCACATATGTATGGAAAGCTACGGGAGTCTAGTTTCCAAATCAGTTGGAATCACCTCAATAGCTATTTTCTAGAGGGAGATAGTCCATAATCTTTACACGAAGGTCAAATCTGCCAATAGGATAAGTTTGAGAAAAACTAGGTTTTGTAAAGCCTAGTTGCTGCCGAATTCTTTTACCTTTGCCTCTATATAAAGAACGGTTTTGACAAATAAAAATCATCTCTTCCTCTCACAAAATACTAGCCAAAACTCTACCAAAGTGTAACCATAAATCCTATACATAAATTTATCAAGCCGAACCACCACCACCTTTCCAAATCGCAACTCTTCATCTTCGAATTCATCCTTTGCTGAAGCATCTTCAAGGTTCTTCTAAAGTGTGATTCGTCTAACTCATGGCTTCTTTAATTTTCTGTATGAATTACAATATCATGTTGTATGATTTGTTGGATTATAACTTTTGGTTTGTAAACTTTATTAAGGATTTTCGAATTTTATTAAGAGTTCATATATTGCTTGCGAATTTGATTCAATGTTTGTATGTGATTTCCGAATTTGATTCAGGGTTCCTATGATATATTGTATGTATTTTTACATGTTGTTTTCGTAAATAATTGGTAAAGGGCAGTAGGTTTTGTATGTTAGTTTGATGTTGTTTGATTAATTTTCATGAGTTCGTGCATCACAAATAGTGTGCTTAAGGGCTGACTTTGTGGCTTCTCCTTAGGTACCGATTTTATCTACCAAAATAATTTGGATTGCTTCATACGCTGAGTTGCTGTGATTTAGATTGTTTATTAGGGCGGTTATAACCATGAAAATTTACATGTTAAAGCAAGGTGAGGTGACGCCATACTTGTTGCACGTCTCTGATTCGGCTTATTGTGCTTATGTGTTCTTCGTGTTTACCTTCGACGCTGAGTGTTTGTAAACTGATTAGCACTATGTTTAGGATTATATGCTGAGTTAATTCTAAATAATTAAGAAGTCTTAACGATTAGATGAACCGATGAGGGCTCTAATTAGAATTGGAATTAAATTTGTCTCAGTGCTATGTGAAATATTGCTGCCTTGAATCTTTTATTTCGATTAATGCATGTGTAAAGTGATTTTGTGTTATGTGTTCTTGTGGAGAAGATGATCATATGTAAATAATAGTTTTAGGTTTTTATTTTATAATTTTCGTTACATTTAGATATTTAGATACAATTTCCAAACTCCCCCATATTTATATGTGATACTTTGTGAGAATTAAATGCCCTTGATTTCCCCGGATAGAACGATCCCTACTTGTCAATACTACACTCGACACAAGAAGGGTAATATATTTATGATATTATTTTGCAGGTACAAATTGTGCTCATAATTTGGTCGCATCAATAGTTAGTCAGATAGTTACAAAAAATGGTAGTTATTCAGATAGTTACTTTCATAGTTAGTTAGATAGCTCGCAAAAATTGATAGTTACAAAAATAGTTACTAACATAGTTACACAGATAGATTTCAAAATTGATAGTTACTAAGATAGTTACTAACATAGTTACACAAATAGTTTTCATAACTAATAGTTACTAAGATAGTTACTAGCATAGTTACACAAATAGGTTTCAAAATTGATAGTTACTAAGATAGTTACTAATGCATAGTTACACAGATAGTTTTCAAAATTTATAGTTACTCAGACAGTTACTGATGCATAGTTTACACAAATAGTTTTCAAAATTGATAGTTACTAAGATTATAGTTACTAACATACCATTTTTTCAGCATCTTTAAAACTTTGCCAGGTTTCTTTTCTTCTTGCTCTCATGGAATCAAATTGGGCAAATCTGCACGCTTCCTTGTCAAACACCAGTAGAGTATGGTGGAAGTTCCGCTTATGTGTAAGGGGTATCATAATGGCATCCGCTTTAGCTAGCTTCTCATACAGAGGTTCACAAAGGAACTGATGAATTGGTTTTGCTTCGAGGTCTTCTGTCGACATCTGTTATTCAAACCAAACCTATGATTAGTTATCTCATAATTTTTTACAAAAATATAATTCTCCTATTAATTAGTATCTTACCCAGGAGTGAGTGAGCATAATTTCTACTTTTGGTGCAACTGGATCGTTGATGTCCTTCATTTCGCTATATAACAAAGATGCAAATGCATCAATCTTGATGTTTGCGACTTCAACTCCCAACACGACTTGTTCAATTTCATGCTTTGAAATTTCTGTTCCCACCTCCTTTCCTTCCCAGAAGAACACTCTGCACACATGATAGTAAATTATATGATAGTTACTAAGACAGTTACAGTCAGATTATAGATACTGAGATAGTTACTAAAATAGTCACACAGGTAGTTAGTCAGATAGTTACTCAGAATGATAGTTACTGAGGCAGATAGTTAGAAAGATAGATACTAAGATGATAGTTATTGAGAGAGTTACTGAGATAGTTACTTAAGAAATTATCCAGACAGATTGTAGGACAGATTGTAGGACAGACAGTTAATAAGATATATACCAAGACAGATAACAGGACAGACTGTAGGATAAATGAATATTATGCTTACCCGCTTGGCGCCTTGTTCCAGTATTCTCGAAACTTTTACTTCGTGTTTTCGTCCATATGATCTTTGTAAACTGTGTGGTCATCCCAGTCCATCACCTCTCATTGGCTTGGTTGATAAGTTTCCTCTGAATCACCAACAAGGTATATTGGTTCACCTTCCTCTGTCACCCCAGCCACATCGTCAAATGACGTCTGAACAACAGTTACTGATTCAACCTGTTCTGGTTGCACCACCTTTCTCAAACTTTCCTCCTCTTTCTTTTTCCGCCTCTCTTCTTTGAACTTTTTTCTGTTCTCTTCCTGCCTCTTTCTTTTTATTTCCCTTTCAGCTTTGACTTCACCCCACCAGTATATGTTGTCCTTTCTTGACGCCCTCTTTTTGTTTTTTATGCGCACAACATATGAATATATTCGCAGCAATTCTGCTGAACTCCCGTAGTGCATTTCGTCAAGCAAAAAATTCGTCACATTTTGGTTTGATCTTAAATGAACTTTTTTCTTTGTTTTTGCCTCAGATTGGTTGAAAACAGGCATGGGAACCGGTGACTCTATGATCTGGAACTTGTGAGGTTCAGCTATCATGTCACCCAGAGTTAGTTTTCTAGCTTGTGGAGTAGGTGGAGTCCTCAGATTTGCTGTTGAGATTTCTTTTGGTTGCTGCGGTGATTGAATGGGAGTACTGTAAGCTCCCCAAGGAGATATAATCCCCGGCAAGATGTTGAAAGAAGGCATTTCCGTCACCGGTGTCTTGGGTGACCATCTTGCTTCCTTTGGGATTTTTCTACGATATGTTCTTGTTTCTTCCTCATCACCTGCGCGATAGGAAATCAGATGATAGTTATAGTTAGAGTTATAGTTACTAATACAGATACTCAGATGATAGTTACTCAGTTCTGTTGATAGTTACTAAGGTAGTTAAACATATAGTTTTCTCAGATGGTAGTTACTAAGGTAGTTGCACAAAATAGGTACAAAGATGATAGTTACTAAGATAGTTACTAACATAGTTAGATAGAATAGTTTTCAAAATCAGATAGTTACTAAGATAGTTTCTAACATAGTTACACAGATAGTTTTCAAAATTGATAGTTATGAAGATAGTTATTCAAAATTGATAGTTACTAAGATAGTTACTAACATTGTTGCACATATAGTTTTCAAAATTGATAGTTAATAACAAATTTTTATTACCTTTGCTTTTTTCTTCCTCTCTTCTTTTTTCAGCCTCTTCTTTTTTCTTCCTTTCTATTTCTTCCTCCACTTTTTTCAAAGCGTCCAGCTGATCTGCTACAAGCTGTTCTTCTTCTTCTTTTGCATTATTCTGACTGCTTTCCTTCACTTCAGTTGCCTGCCCTTCTTTTTCAGCTTCAGTCGCCAGTTTTTCCAGGCCATCATATTGAGATTGTGGTGGTGTCATCTCCATTAGGTCGGAGAATTGAGTCAGTGCGGCCACAATTTTCTTTTGCCTCTCTAACTCAGCCTTTAATTTTAAATTTTCCAGCTCTTGTGCCGTTGCACTCTCTTTCATCACCACAATTTCCAGTCTGGCATCTTCCAAATCTTGTGACATCTGTGCTAGATATTTCTCCTTTTCTTGCAATTTTTTTCCAAATGCTCAATCTGCATTTGCTTTTGCCTGAGCTGTTCTGAATTTTCTTTGTTGATGATTCCATGTTGCATTTGTTCTATTTCAGTCTGCTCAGTTGCTTCAGGTTCATCCTCATCCTCACTTGTGCCTTCCAGGTCTTCTCTGCTTTTTACGAAATGTTTCTGAAAAAAATAAAATAACAATTACTCACACAGTTACTGACATAGTTACCAAAATGATAGTTACCAAAATAGTTACTAACATAGTTAGTCAGAAATAGTTACAAAGATGATAGTTAGTCATCTTTGATAGTTACTAGTTACTAACATAGTTAGTCAGACATTGTTACAAAGATAATAGTTAGTCAGATAGTTACTAACATACTTACATAGATTGTTTACAAAATTTATAGTTACTGAGATAGTTACTAAGATAACTACACAGATAGTTTTCAAAATTGATAGTTACTAAGGTAGTTACTAACACAGTTACATAGATAGTTATTCGCAAATGATAATTACTAAGATAGTTACTAAGATGATACTTACTGACAAGTTTTTGAGTTGATACTTCCACATCTTTTTCTTCAACTTTTCCAAGTCCCATTTTCTGATCTGGTGTTGTTCATTGTCCCTCCCTGGAATTGGCTCTACCAAGTTTGTCTTCATGCACATCCAATACTGGTTGCAAAAGGAATGTTAGTTTATAAGAAGCAAAATGATATAACATAAAAGAATAAAAGAAGATAAAACTCGCGCGCTTACCAGAATGACATGAACACATCCTCCTGTATTCTTTGATGCACGGTCCGATTTCTTGTACTTTGTGAGACATCTTTTCAAGAAGATTTTTACTTCTTTTGCCCAGGCATAGTTAGATGTCTCATCTAAATCGTCCACAGCTCTGACCATGTCTATATGGAGGGTTCCCTTTGTATTTGGGAAGAGAAGCTTGATGAGAATGTCGACAATTATTAGTCTTGCTATATTTGCATCTCTGCTTCCTCTTTCCTCATCAGATTGAGGATTCTTGTTTAATTCGGCTGTTGTGGTTGTATTCACCATCTTTTTATTGACCTCCTTTGCTTGTCTGAAAAATCTAATCACAAAATTAGAAATGGGCGTCTCTTTTCTCTGAATGTACACTCCTGTACGGTTCAGCCCTAGAATTTGTGAAACATCTGATGATTTTATTCGGAACTTCTTCCCAGCAAACTGAAACTCATCTCTTACGTGATCGTAAGCTTCCAGCACCATCCCCACCTGGTTGTTTGACTTTGAACAGTAAACAAGGTTCAGGTGGAGTGCTTGAAACAGCTTATAAAGGGAGTCCTCTCGATCAGCTGTAGTACTGCCTCCGGTATTATGCCCCCATATTCATTGAAATTTGGTAGGGTGCTTCTGAACTGTAGGGTCTTCCCCTTTTTCTTCTGCTCATTTGAAAACACAATTAAAACAAAATTAGTATGACAGTTGATAGTTACTAGGTACTTTGATAGTTACAATGATAGTTACTAGTTACTTTCATAGATACTATGATAGTTACCTTGATAGTTACTAGTTACCTTCATAGTTACTATGATAGTTAGTAGATATTGTGATAGTTACTATGATAGTTACAATGATAGTTTTTAGTTACTTTGATAGTTACAATGATAGTTACTAGTTACTTTCATAGATACTATGATAGTTACCTTTATAGTTACTAGTTACTTTCATAGTTACTATGATAGTTACTAGTTACTATGATAGTTACTATGATAGTTAGTAGATACTGTGATAGTTACTTTGATAGTTACAATGATAGTTACTAGTTATTTTCATAGATACTATGATAGTTACCTTGATAGTTACTAGTTACTTTCATAGTTACTATGATAGTTAGTAGATACTGTAATAGTTACTTACAAGATTTTGCAATTGATGTTCTTCTTGTTTTTCTATCAGGACGATCTTCTTTGCAGCTTTATCATCATCTTCATCAATTTGATAATCAGATTCACTACCACTAGTAGATGTATCATATTCAATTTCATCACCATCATCCTCTTATTGCCACTACAAGAAAAAAAGGCTTTGCCGACGAAAAAAAAAAAAACGGCCGACGAAACACTTTTTTCGTCGGCTATTCCCAAGAATGGCCGACGAAAATTTTTGTCGTCGGCAAAAAAAAAATTTCGTCGGCCATTCCCATAGAATGGCCGACGATTTTTTTTTTCGTCGGTAAAAATGAAAAATCGTCGGCTATACTCCTATAATGGCCGACGATTTAAAGTTTTCGTCGGCTATAAACTTTTGGAAGAATGGCCGACGAAACTTTTTTATTTCGTCGGCCATAAGTTTTTTTAAAAATAATTATTTTACGAATAATGGCCGACGAAAATTAATTATTTCGTCGGCCATAAATTATTTAAAAATAATTATTTTACGAACAATGGCCGACGAAAATTAATTATTTCGTCGGCCATACTTTTTTTAAAAATAATTATTTACGAACAATGGCCGACGAAAATTAAGTATTTCGTCGGCCATAAGTTTTAAAAAAAAATAATTATACGATTATTTTTGACAGAAAACGACAAAAGAATAGCATAGTCGACGAATACTAGGTTTGATTTCGTCGGCTATGATTAAAAAAAAAACAAAAAAAGAGCAGTTTCCATTTTCTATCACTATCGACAAACCATTGCTTCATCCTTCAAATGCAAATGTGTCGTGAAATAAGACATGACCAAAATATTGAAATACGGCTACGGTTGAAAAATGGGAAGATTCCGACAAAATCTGTGTGCCGAATGTTGCGGTTAACTGTTTTTTACTCCCGTTTTCCTATGGGTAGCCTGACGGTCGGTAAATATTTTGAGGAAAATTTTTATACGATTAGTCGCGTCTCATCAATCTGAAACTATTCTCTATTGAAGATCAGGCAAAAAAACGTCATTTAGACGGGCCAATTTCCGTTTTAAAGCGTTTAGAGGTTTGACTCACCCGGTTGACCGTCCCGATCGAGCCTTTAACGTTGTCAGATGTAGTTGGATTTTTTTTCATACATGTATTTAATCTTAACGGTGATATCTGACGGTTGGAATAGATTTTCCAAACTTTTAGATTCAAAATCGGAACATATGCACTAATGTTCCTTAACTTGTTTACTAAGTGTTTAAGTGAATGTATAGTTTCAAATAGTTACTATACGTACACTCTTCAAATGCAAATATGTCGTCAAATAAGATATGACCGAAATAATGAAATACGTCTACGGTTGAAAAATGACAAGATTCCGATAAAATCCGTGTGCCGAAATAATGAAATCAGTCAAAACCCGGTTTACTGCAGATTTGGCATCCGGCGTCCGAATGACGATTGTGATACCATTCCGGAAAGGGAACGACGCCAGGAACAAAACTCGTGGCTTTGCCACGATGTGTGGGCTTTTTCGGGCTTTCGAGTTCGTTTAGGGCCTCAAAACGGCATTTTAGTATGTTTTCATAGAATAGCCGACGAAACATTCAAATTTCGTCGGCTATTCTCTAAATATAGCCGACGAATTCAAATATTTCGTCCGCTAAACTCTTGATCCGCGCCTTTTTATTGTCCGCCGTTGGATGGCTCAGATCCGACGGCTGTTGATTTTCCAAAGTATAGCCGACGAAATAAAAGATTTCGTCGGCTATACTTAGAGAATAGCCGACGAAATCTTTTTATTTCGTCGGCTATACTCCTTCTAAATCTTTTAAATCCTCCCGCCTTTTTTCTCTCCTCCTTCCCCCCCTCCTCCGGCCTCCTCTTCCTCCTTCCCCTCCTCCGGCCTCCTCCTCTTCCTCCTTCCCCTCCTCCTCCTCCTCCTCCCCCTCCTTCCCCTCCTCCTCCTCCTCCTCCTTCCCCTCCTTCCCCTCCTCCTCCTCCTCCTCCTTCCCCTCCTCCCCCTCCTTCCCCTCCTCCTCCTCCCCCTCCTTCCCCTCCTCCTCCTCCTCCTCCTTCCCCTCCTTCCCCTCCTCCTCCTCCTCCTTCCCCTCCTCCGGCCTCCTCCTCCTCCTCCTCCTCCTTCCCCTCCTCCTCCTCCGGCCTCCTCCTCCTCCTCCTTCCCCTCCTCCTCCTCCTTCTCCTCCTCCTCCTCCTCCTCCTTCTCCTTCTCCTCCTCCTCCGGCCTCCTCCTTCCCCTCCTCCGGCCTCCTCCTTCCCCTCCTCCTTCTCCTCCTCCTCCGGCCTCCTCCTCCTCCTTCCCCTCCTCCTCCTTCCCCTCCTCCGGCCTCCTCCTCCTCCTTCCCCTCCTCATTCCCCTCCTCCATCCAAAGCATAATTTAATTTTTTTTTTGCCTAAAATTTAAGAATAGCCGACGAATTTTACCAATTTTCGTCGGCTATAAGTTGTATAGCCGACGAAAATTCTAGTATTTCGTCGGCTATAACTAATTATGCCTATTAAAATATTAATATATTTCGAGGAAATAGCCGACGAAATTTTATTAAATCGTCGGCTATAGTTAAAACAAAATAGCCGACGAAATTCGTCGGCCATACTTAATGGATTTCGTCGGCCATACTCAAAAATACCCGACGAAATTCGTCGGCTATTTCTCCCACGTTTGCCCGACGAATTTTTGGATTCGTCGGCCATATTTAACTATAGCCGACGAAATTTTTTTTTTTCGTCGGCCATTGGTATTACCGACGGCGTATTACCGACGACTTATGGCCGACGAAATTTTCGTCGGCAGAGGGTATAGCCGACGAAAAAATGGAATGGCCGACGAAAAAATTTTCGTCGGCTATTCCCCCGTATCTGGTAGTGTGCCATTTTCTTTTTTTTATCTCTAGCTCCCCTTTCTTCTGTTATCTGCACATTTGATAAGCAAAGTTAGTATAACAGTTTTTTTCAATTATAACACAGTTAGTAAGATGGTTACTCAAAAGAAAAACAGTTACTATGACAGTTACTTACTGATTTTCGTGCTTGCTTTCCTTTTTTAACATCAGCACCATCATCGCTTTCATCATTTTGTTTTCTTTTTCTTTTGGCAGCTGCGGCTACCTTATCTTCGCTTATCTGCACATTCGATAAACACAGTTATTAAGACACTTTTTCAATTGTAACATAGTTACTCAGATAGTTACTTATAAGAAATACTGTTACTACTATAGTTACTAACTGATTGTGTTGTTTTCCTTTCCAGTTTCCTTTTTTTTCTTTCCCTTCTATCTCTTCTGCTTTTTTCTTCTATGCTCCCATCAATTCATAGTTAGATGATTTATACACTAACATTTGCATTACCAACTGCTTAATAGTTACACTAAGAGTTACAGAAAAAATAAAATTTCGATTACCAAGATAGATAGTTACCTTTCGCTGTTTTTGTTTTGCAGTCTTCTTTTTTGGATTGTCCTCATTCATTTTCTTTGTTCGTAGCTCGTGTTGTATATCATCGTCACTTGTAGTAACCTCTTTTGCCGGACTAGTTTTTAGTTTTGGTGCCATTTTCTGCATATGTGAGGGAAAAAAGTTATTATAACCCGATACAACCATAAACTCAAACAGTTCACATATACTTTCAAAAGCCATAAATTATAAAACCCCCTTTATGAAAACATATATGTAAATTTTTGGGCAAATTATAAAAAAGGGCTATTGAAAGTCCATAATTAGAAAAAAGGCATAAATTTTAAAGGCCTTATAAAAAAGGGCACCAGTTAACAAATACTCAAAAAAACTGATATAATTACATATCATGCCACTGAAAAAACGGAACGGAAACGGGTAAACACTACAGTTGATTGGTTACGTGGTTACGGACGATCAAACAATATTCACTCTCACACTCCACTACTAAGTCTACTATTCACTCTCTCTTTCTCTGAAAATCAAATACTGTTCACTCTCTAGGTTAAAACTTCTCTCCTCGTTTACTCTCTCTTTCTCTGAATCTCCGACGCGGAATCGAATCTTCACCGTCACCGGCTCACGCTCCTTATCAACTCTCACCGGCTTTCTCCACCATCACCGCTCACGTTGCTTCTCGATTGTCACCGACTAAAAACCACATCACCACCGTCACCAGCTAACCACCGCTTCTCCACCTCACTCACTGTACCGGATAGTTACAGGAACCACCGCTTCTCCACCACTTCTAAAATCTAAGATGATTAGACTGGGTTGAAGAGGAAGAAGGTAGAGGATGGATAATGATTTTAGATTTCGGGGATTTACTGACAAATTGGAAGATGATTTTAGCTTGATTACATATATACAGTGTTTACCAGTGTTTATACAACATTTTGTGAAAGAATAAATGGTTGGAACTATCAAACTAACTATTTCATTTTGAATTTTGCTTGAGCGCTAAATATTCTGACTGTTTGTGTATGAGTGGAAGAATGAAACTGTGTTAGAACTATATCAATAACTATTCTAGTAACTATCAAACTGTTTTTAATTTATGTGAATAAAACTATCTTGTATAAGTATTGAATAACTGTGTTAGTAACTGTGGAATTTGCTGATACATATATATGCAGAAAATGGCACCAAAACAAACAAGTAGTCAAGAAAAAACAGGTCACTAGCAGTGATGATGAAAGAGAATACGAGTTAAGATCAAAGAAAAAGAACGATCAAAATGTCCAGAAAACAACTGGAAAGCAAATTCAGCGAAAGGTAACTATCTATCGTTGTAACTGAAACTTTTATTTTTTATAGAAACTAAGAAACATGATAGTAACTATCATAGTAACTATGAAAAATAACTAGTAACTATCATAGTAACTATAAAAAAAATAACTAGTAACTATCACAGTATCTACTAACTATCATAGTAACTAGTAACTATGATAGTAACTAACCAAAGTAGATAGTAACTATCATAGTAACTATGAAATTATGGAAACTATTAATGTAACTATTAAGCAGTTGGTAAATGCAAAATGTTAATGTATAAATCATCTAACTATGAATTGATTGGACTGCAGAAGAAAAAAGAAGAACAGCCAGAAGAGGAAGACAAAAAGAAGAAACGGGAAAGGAAATCACCACAATCAGTATGTAAAAAAACTACTAACTGTATTTCTTATAAGTGACTACCTCAGTAACTATGTTACAACTGAATGAGTGTCTCAGTATATGTGTTTATTAAATGTGCAGCTACGCGAAGGTAAAGTATCGTCACCTGCCAAAAGAAAAAGAAAAACAAATGGTGAAAGCGGCGGGGATGATAATGATGCTGCTGATGGACGAAAAAGAAATCAAGAATCACAATCAGTAAGTAACTGTCATAGTAACTGTTTTTGTTTTAAGTAACTATCTTAGTAACTGTGTTTATTTAAAAAAACTGTCATAGTAACTTTGTTTATCAAATGTGCAGATAAGGGAAGAAAGGGGAACTCAAGGGAAGAAAAGAAAACTAAAGCAAAAGGATGATGTTGATGATGATAATAAATCTAAACAGGCGCTCACCCTGATAGAAACACAAGAAGAACATCAACTGAAAAGTCCTGTAAGTAACTATCAAAAAATAACTAGTAAATATCATAGTAACTATCATAAATATCTACTAACTATAATAGTTACTAGTAACTATCATAGTAACTATCACAAAAATCTACTAACTTTAATAGTTACTAGTAACTATCAAAAAGGTACTAGTAACTAAAATAGTAACTATCAAAGTAGATAGTAACTATCATAGTAACTATCAAAAGGTACTAGTAACTATCATAGTAACTATGAAATTAACTAGTAACTATCGATGTAACTACCATTGTATCTATCAAACTAACTAGTAAAAATATCAGAACAATTATTATTCAACTGTCATAGTAATTTTGTGGTTTTAATTGTGTTTTAAAATGAGCAGAAACAGAAGCAGAAGCAAAAAGACCCAACCCTACAGTTCAGAAGCACCATACCAAATTTCAAAGAGTACGGGTGCGAAATACCACAAGAAGTAGTCGAGCTGGTCCAGAGGACTCTATTTTCCCAGCTGTTTAAAGCACTCCACCAAAACCTAATTTATGGTTCAAAGTCAAACAACCAATTAGGGATGGTGCTAGAAGCTTACGATCACGTAACAGATGTGTTTCATTTTGCTGAGAAGAAGTTCAGAATAAAATCTTCACACATTTCACAAATTATGGGGCTTAACCGTACAGGAACGTACATTCAAAGAAAAGTGACAGGACCCGAACCAGATTTCACCCCGAAACCCGGATCAGATCCTGCGGGGACCACCTTAAGAGAGATTTTACCGAAAAATCGGCATGACCTCTCTTAAAATGGACAACCCTCACCTGTCAAATACACAAAACACTTCTATAAAAACTACCCTGACTCTAGGAGCCACCTGCTCCCCCAAGATTCCAACAACTTCTCAACACAAAAGTAAAATCACTTTTAAAACATCTACAATTTATCAGAGCATTCTACAGAAAGTAACTAAGGATACAAAATCAAAAAGATAAAGGATCAAAAGATCCTACCGAGCGGAAGCAATACCGACGCTGACTATGCCTCGACCTGAGTATCATTGACCTCAACTACTAGTCTGCACACTGGGCAATTTAAAACGAAGGGCCCAGGGGAAAGTAATTTAAAAACGTTAGAGTGAGTGGATAAAAATAAAATAATTTCAACTAATACTTTTAGTTAAAGACATTATATCACTTTCCCACTTTTTCATACTAATCGGAAAATCACAATGCATGCATATGTATATATAAACGTACCACATTTTATGAAAAATTCTATTAAAACAACTCAGCCTCGCTGACAACTCAAATAAACAAAACTTCTTTGTTTATATATATATATATATATATATAAAATCATAACCATTTGAAAATCAACTTATAATACATCTCGATCAATCTCTTTGGTCATATAAATCCCAGTTCCACTGGTTCGGGAATCTATGAAATACCGAAAGCCTCATAGAGGAAATATTCCGGAAACTAGATAATAATATAAAAATATAGAAATCTTAATCCACTGCTTCGGGAATCTATCAAAAGCTGAAAGTCTCATAAATGAAATATTCCCGAAGCCACATCATATAATCGTATAAAAATCTCAATCACGTCATATAATAATATAAAAATCTCAATCGGCTGATGCGGGAATTTATTAAAAACTGAAAGCTTCACAGAGGAAATATTCCCGCAATCACAGTGAAAAACATCCTCATGACTAAATCCCATTGGCCATGCAACAGGGAAATGTCTACCCACCACTGGAGCCTCGTCAGGCTCTGGTCCGAGAGTCCTATTGACTCCCCCCGTGTCTAAGTCTACTACCTAGACACGTCACCGCCTCAATATATACAACCCTACGTCGACCACCGAGCGTGAATCTGACCTATATGGTCAAGTCGTCACCTCGCGTGGGATGAGGCTCCGCTAGCTAGCATCAATATAATAATAACGTGGACCCTCGTGTGGTGAAAACAAATCTCGAAATACATTTCCCCTGATAAATCATCAACCATCTGAGGCTCATAATCACATAACAATATTCTAGCCTCCAGATATAACCATGAATCCCTGGAAAATCAACACGTAACATAAGTACCCGGCAATCACCATGCCGTAAAATCAAATCAAATATAAGTAAATCCCATCGACATACCTCGCATGTCAGAAAAATCATAAATAATAAAATCAACAAAATCCCCGGAATTTCATTCCGGTCTACTGATTAACATACTCAAAATATTTCGAAAATATAAAACCACATGGAAATCTCATTTCCCAAGGAAAAGCAAAACCCAATATAAATATCATTACTGTCGATAAAACGAAACCATATATTCCTTAACATATCTTTTTCTTTTTCTCATATAATCTTTCATACTTCAAAATCATTTAATCAAAATAAATTTCATTTTTAAAAGAAATTTCATTTCAATAAAATAATCATGCATGCATTTGTTTTAAAAATAAAAATCCACTCACAGTCTTTTCCGAGCTGGTAGCCGTTTCGGCTCTCGTCCCGTCGAGTACCCTCTCGACCTGTCACATGGGCGAAATCGTAAATTTCTAAACCTCGGAAAACAAATATAAAACCCAAACCACAGACGTCCTCGCTCGTTCGAATTATCCCCACTTCTATTTTATTTCCAGTATTAGAATTTCGTCTCAAATACCGAAACGATCTATAACTAAATTTACTCTGGACACCCACACCGTGTCCGATCAATTCCTTTCCTAGTAAATTCGTCATAAAACCCTTTTTTTTTTCAGCTTTTAACCTTCTTACAGTAAGTCAACAGTAACTTTTAATGGTCAAACATTAATTCTGAAAGTCAAACAATAAATGGTTAAAATTCAATTACTATTTACCATTTATCATTTACTGTTTACTGTTTACTTTTACTGTTTACCTTTTTACTTTTCACCTTTTACCAATTTACTTTTACCTTTTTACTGTTTTACTATTTACCGGTTACTGTTCATCGTCTTCAACCTCACGCCGCCGGAGCGCCGCCATCACTACCAGATCTGAGGGAATAGCCGACGAAAAAAATTTCGTCGGCTATACCTTCTACCGACGAAATTTTCGTCGGCTATAAGTCGTCGGGAAAACCCCGTCGGTAATACAATGGCCGACGAAAAAAACCAATTCGTCGGCTATAGTAGAGTATGGCCGACGAATTTACCGACGAAAATATTTTTTGTCGGCCAAACCTGGGAGAAATTGCCGACGATTTTCGTCGGGTATTTTCGAGTATGGCCGACGAAATTCATTAAGTATAGCCGACGAATTCATAAATTTTCGTCGGCTATTTCTTCGAAATATATTACTATTTTAATAGGTATTAATTAGTTATAGCCGACGAAATAATGCACTTTTCGTCGGCTATAAGTTGTATAGCCGACGAAATTTGTAAAATTCGTCGGCTATAGAGATTATAGCTGACGAAATAATGCCAAAATCGTCGGCTATAACTGCATTTTGGGCAAAAAAAAATACCGGATCGGAGGAGGAGAAGGAGGAGGAGGAGGAGGCCGGAGGAGGAGGGGAAGGAGGAGGAGGAGGAGAGGAAGGAGGAGGAGGCCGGAGGAGGAGGGGAAGGAGGAGGAGAAGGAGGAGGCCGGAGGAGGAGGAGGAGGAGGAGGAGGAGGGGAAGGAGGAGGAGGAGGAGGAGGCCGGGAAGGAGGAGGCCAGAGGAGGAGGAGGCCGGAGGAGGAGGAGGAGGCCGGAGGAGGAGGAGGAGGAGGGGAAGGAGGAGGAGGAGGAGGAGGCCGGAGGAGGAGGGGAAGGAGGAGGAGGAGGAGGCCGGAGGAGGGGGGGAATGAGGAGAGAAAAAAGGCGGAAGGAATCAATTTAAAAGATTTAGAAGGAGAATAGCCGACGATTTAAAAGATTTCGTCAGCTATACTTAGAGAATAGCCGACGATTTAATATATTTCGTCGGCTATACTTTGGAAAATCAACAGCCGTCGGATCTGAGCCATCCAACGGCGAACAATAAAAAGGCGCGGATCAAGAGTTTAGCCGACGAAACATTGTATTTCGTCGGCTATACTTAGAGAATAGCCGACGAAATACAATGTTTCGTCGGCTATTCTATGAAAAAATACTAAACTGCCGTTTTGAGGCCCTAAACGAACTCGAAAGCCCTGGCGTTTTGATTCCTGGCGTCGTTCCCTTTCCGGAATGGTATCACAATCATCATTCGGACGCCGGACGCCAAATCTACAGTAAACCGGGTTTTGACTTATTTCATTATTTCAGCACACGGATTTTATCGGAATCTTGTTATTTTTCAACCGTAGACGTATTTCATTATTTCGGTGATATCTTATTTGACGACATATTTGCATTTGAAGAGTGTACGTATAGTAACTATTTGAAACTATACATTCACTTAAACACTTAGTAAACAAGTTCAAGAACATTAGTGCATATGTTCCGATTTTGAATCTAAAAGTTTGGAAAATCTATTCCAACCGTTAGATATCACCGTTTAGATTAAATACATGTATGAAAAAAAATCCAACTACATCTGACAACGGTAAAGGCTCGATCGGGACGGTCAACCGGGTGAGTCAACCCTTTAAACGCTTAGAAATGGTAATTGGCATGTCTAAATGACGTTTTTTTGTCTAACCTTCAACAGATAATAGTTTCAAATCGATGAGACGCAACTAATCGTATAAAAATTTTTCTCAAAATATTTACCGACCGTCAGGCTACCCATAGGAAAACGGAAGTAAAAAACAGTTAACCGCAACATTCGGCACACAGATTTTGTCGGAATCTTATCATTTTTCAACCGTAGACGTATTTCATTATTTCGGTCATATCTTATTTCACGACACATTTGCATTTGAAGGACGAAGCAATGGTTTGTCGATAGTGATAGAAAATGGAAGCTGTTTTTTTTTTTTTTTAATCATAGCCGACGAAATCAAACCTAGTACTCGTCGGCCATACTTCCAAAAATTTTCGTCGGCTAAAGTTTCAGAGAAAGGCCGACGAAAATTCAAATCGTCGGCCAAAATATGAATATAGCCGACGATTTTTTTTTACCAACGAAAAAAAAAATCGTCGGCCATTCTAGGGAAATAGCCGACGATTTTTTTTTTTAGCGACGAAAAAAAAATTCGTCGGCCATTCTTGGGAATAGCCGACGAAAATTTTGTTTCGTCGGCCGTTTTTTTTTATTTCGTCGGGAAAAGCCTTTTTTCTGGTAGTGCATCGCCGCCGGCAGCTCCGCCACCGGAGGTCAAAAACACCTCCGATCGAAGCCAATTTCATCCAACACCATCGCCACCACCTCGGGGACTCGTCCCCGCCGCCAAAAACAGCCCCAGCCGCCGCATACGGCGGCTGGCACGGCGGCCGAACTCCCCAAAGTCCAATTTCTCCAAAACTCAACCAATCGAACCCCAAATTATACTCAAACAACTCCAAACAACGTTCTAAACTCAATTCTAGCCTCCAATTACAACAAACACATCAAAATCCCAACCTCCCCCAAAATTCACAAAAACCTTAAAAATTTCAAATCCCAATTCCTCCTTACCTCGTGCAAACTGGTTCGATTCCTCCCATGGGCTTGACGTGCGGGTCGAGGCCTTCGATTCCCGACCGGAATCGGGCCGAACCATGGCCGGAGAGGGGAGAACCAACCGATCGGGGTCGGTGCTTCTCGGGCTGTACACGGCCAAACGGCAGCGATTCGGCATGAACCGCCACCACCGGCGTGACGAGGGAGCCGAGCCGGTCCGAACACGACCGGTGCGCCGGCCTAGTTCGGCCGGACGGCGGAGTTGGGTGGAGGCAGGGGAGCGGGTCGGGGGAGAGGAGAGAGAAAGAGAAGGAGAGAAGAAAAAGAAAAAAAAAATTGCTATTTCGGGAAAATCCCGGCTATTTATACTCGTCCAAAATCGGACAATTTCCGATTCTACATCACAACTTTTTCGTACAAACTCCAAATTAATCGTGCCGCATGTCCACGAACTCGTTTCGACGACTTCTATTTCGTCGCGAAATAAAATCCTCGGTCAGGTCAACTTATTTAAAAGTCAACCCTTTGAATTTTCCGAATCGTAACAATTCCCGAGGAGTAAAAGTACACGTAACACCGTAAAAAGTTAATTCCAGATTCGGGTCGTATCAAAAAGAGACTCCAATTTCTGATTTTGTGATCATATTTTTTGGACAAGCAAAGGAAGTCAACAAAAAGTTGGTGAATTCAGCCATTACAACAGAATTGCAGAAGAATCCTCAATCTGATGAGGAAAGAGTCAGCAGAAATAGAGATATAGCAAGGCTGATAATCATCGACATTCTGGTCAAGCTTCTCTTCCCAAATGCAAAGGGAAGCCTCCGTATAGACATGGTCAGAGCTGTGGAGGATTTAGAAGAGACATCCTCATATGCCTGGGCAAAAGAAGTACAAATATTCTTGAAAAAATGTCTCACAATGTACAAGAAATCAAAACATGCATCCAAGAATACAGGAGGATGTGTTCATGTCATTCTGGTAAGTGAGCGAGTTTTATATTCCTTTATTTTTTTTATATTACAACATTTTTCTTCTTATAAAAAACTAACATTCCTTCTGCAACCAGTATTGGCTGTGCATGAAGACAAATTTGGTGGAGCCAATTCCAGGGAGGGACAATGAACAACACCAGATCAGGAAATGGGACCTTGAAAAGTTGAAGAAAAAGATGTGGAAGTATCAACTCAAAGACTTGTCAGTAAGTATCATCTTAGTAACTATCTTAGTAATTATCATTTGCGAATAGCTATCTATGTAACTGTGTTAGTAACTACCTTAGTAACTATCAATTTTGAAAACTATCTGTGTAGTTATCTTAGTAACTATCTTAGTAACTATCTCAGTAACTATAAATTTTGTAAACAATCTATGTAAGTATGTTAGTAACTATCTGACTAACTATTATCTTTGTAACAATGTCTGACTAACTATGTTAGTAACTAGTAACTATCATAGTAACTATCAAAGATGACTAACTATCATCTTTGTAACTATTTCTGACTAACTATTTTAGTAACTATTTTGGTAACTATGTCAGTAACTGTGTGAGTAATTATTATTTTATTTTTTTCAGAAACATTTCGTAAAAAGCAGAGAAGACCTGGAAGGGACAAGTGAGGATGAGGATGAACCTGAAGCAGCTGAGCAGACTGAAATAGAACAAATGCAACCGGGAATCATCAACAAAGAAAATTCAGAACAACTCAGGCAAAAGCAAATGCAGATTGAGCATTTGGAAAAAAATTGCAAGAAAAGGAGAAAAATTTAGCACAGATGTCACAAGATTTGGAAGACGCCAGACTGGAAATTGTGGTGATGAAAGAGAGTGCAATGGCACAAGAGCTGGAAAATTTAAAATTAAAGGCTGAGTTGGAGAGGCAAAAGAAAATTGTGGCCGCACTGACTCAATTCTCCGACCCAATGGAGATGACACCACCACAATCTCAATTAGATGGCCTGGAAAAACTGGCGACTGAAGCCGAAAAAAAAAGGGCAGGCAACTGAAGTGAAGGAAAGCAGTAAGAAAAATGCAAAAGAAGAAGAAGAAGAAGAAGAAGAAGAAGAACAGCTTGTAGCAGATCAGCTAGACGCTTTGAAAAAAGTTGAGAAAGAATTAGAAAGGAAGAAAAAAGAAGAGGCTGAAAAAAGAAGAGAGGAAGAAAAAAGCAAAGGTAATAAATATTTGTTATTACCTATCAATTTTGAAAAAATATCTGTGAAACAATGTTAGTAACTATCTTAGTAACTATGAATTTTGAATAACTATCTTAGTAACTATAATATTAGTAACTATCAATTTTGAAAACTATCTGTGTAACTATGTTAGTAACTATCTTAGTAACTATCATCTGAGTAACTATCTTAGTAACTATGAATTTTGAATAACTATCTTAGTAACTATAATATTAGTAACTATCAATTTTGAAAACTATCTGTGTAACTATGTTAGTAACTATCTTAGTAACTATCATCTGAGAAAACTATCTGTTTAACTACTTTGAGTAACTATCATCTCAGTATCTGTATTAGTAACTATAACTGTAACTATAGCTATCATCTGATTTCCTATCTCGTAGGTGATGAGGATGAAACAAGGACATATCGTAGAAAAATCACAAAGGAAGCAAGATGGTCACCCAAGACACCGGTGACGGAAATGCCGGAAATGCCTTCTTTCAACATCTTGCCGGGGGTTATATCTCCTTGGGGAGCTTACAGCATTCCCAATCAATCACCGCAGCAACCAAAAGAAATCTCAACAGAAAATCTGAGGACTCCACCTACTCCACAAGCCAAAAAACTAACTCTGGGCGACATAATAGCTAAACCTCACAAGTTCCAGATCATAGAGTCACCGGTTCCCATGCCTATTTTCAACCAAGCTGAGGCAAGAAAGAAGAAAAAAGTGCATTTCAAGTCAAACAAAAGTGTGACGGAATTTAAGATTGACGAAATGCACTCTGGGTGTTCAGCAGACACTACCAGAAAAAAGGCTTTTCCCGACGAAATAAAAAAAAACGGCCGACGAAATAAAATTTTCGTCGCTAAAAAAAAAATTCGTCGGCTATTCCCCTAGAATGGCCGACGAATTTTTTTTTCGTTGGTAAAAAAAAAATTGTCGGCTATATTCATATTTTAGTCGACGATTTGAATTTTCGTCGGCCTTTCTCTGAAACTTTAGCCGACGAAAATTTTTGGAAGTATGGCCGACGAGTACTAGGTTTGATTTCGTCGGCTATGATTAAAAAAAAAAAAAAAGAACAGCTTCCATTTTCTATCACTATCGACAAACCATTGCTTCGTCCTTCAAATGCAAATGTGTCGTGAAATAAGATATGACCGAAATAATGAAATACGTCTACGGTTGAAAAATGACAAGATTCCGACAAAATCTGTGTGCTGAATGTTGCGGTTAACTGTTTTTTACTTCCGTTTTCCTATGGGTAGCCTGACGGTCGGTAAATATTTTGAGGAAAATTTTTATACGATTAGTTGCGTCTCATCGATTTGAAACTATTATCTGTTGAAGGTCAGGCCAAAAAACGTCATTTAGACAGGCCAATTATCATTTCTAAGCGTTTAAAGGGTTGACTCACCCGGTTGACCGTCCCGATCGAGCCTTTAACGTTGTCAGATGTAGTTGGATTTTTTTCCATACATGTATTTAATCTTAACGGTGATATCTGACGGTTGGAATAGATTTTCCAAACTTTTAGATTCAAAATCGGAACATATGCACTAATGTTCCTTAACTTGTTTACTAAGTGTTTAAGTGAATGTATAGTTTCAAATAGTTACTATACGTACACTCTTCAAATGCAAATATGTCGTCAAATAAGATATGACCGAAATAATGAAATACGTCTACGGTTGAAAACTGACAAGATTCCGATAAAATCCGTGTGTTGAAATAATGAAATAAGTCAAAACCCGGTTTACTGCAGATTTGGCGTCCGGCGTCCGAATGATGATTGTGATACCATTCCGGAAAGGGAACGACGCCAGGAATCAAAACGCCAGGGCTTTCGAGTTCGTTTAGGGCCTCAAAACGGCAGTTTAGTATGTTTTCATAGAATAGCCGACGAAACATTGTAATTCGTCGGCTATTCTCTAAGTTTAACCGACGAAAAGTATATGTCGTCGGCTAAACTCCTTCGATCCGCTTATTGTCCACCGTTGGATGGCTCAGATCCAACGGCTGCTGATTTTCCAAAGCATAGCCGACGAAATATTTGAATTCGTCGGCTAAACTCTTGCGATCAGCGCCTTTTTATTGTCCGCCGTTGGATGGCTCAGATCCAACGGCTGTTGATTTTCCAAAGTATAGCCGACGAAATATATTAATTTCGTCGGCTATTCTCCTTCTAAATCTTTTAAATCGCTTCCTCCCGCCTTTTTTCTCTACTCCTTCTCCTCCTCCTCCGGCCTCCTCCTCCGGCCTCCTCCTCCTCCTCCTCCTCCTTCCCCTCCTCCTCCGGCCTCCAGCCTCCTCCTTCTCCTCCTCCTCCTCCTCCTCCTTCCCCTCCTCCTCCGGCCTCCAGCCTCCTCCTTCTCCTCCTCCTTCCCCTCCTCCTCCTCCTCCTCCTCCTCCTCCTTCTCCTTCTCCGATCCGGTATTTTTTTTTGCCCAAAATGCAGTTATAGCCGACGAAATTGACATTATTTCATCGGCTATAACTTTAAAATATTAATATATTCTGACGAAATAGCCGACGAAATAGCTCAAATCGTCGGCTATACTTCAGAACAAATAGCCGACAAATTCAAATTTCGTCGGCTATAACTTTAAAATATTAATATATTTGACCAAGCTTTGGTCGACGAAATCATTTTCGTCGGCCATAATTCGTCGGCCAAGGTTGGAATAGCCGACGAATTGGTTTTTTTCGTCGGCCATTGGTATTACCGACGGGGTTTTACCGACGAATTATAGCCGACAAAATTTTCGTCGGTAGAAGGAATAGCCGACGAAAATTTGGAATAGCCGACGAAAAAAATTTCGTCGGCTATTCTGTCAAAGCTGGTAGTGAGAGTCGCTGGGAATATATTTGTATGTTGTGCAGGTAAAAACCATAAAGAGAACTTCTAAAAAGGACAACATCTACTGGTGGGGTGATGTTAAGGCTGAACGGGAGATAAGAAGAAAAAGGCAAGAAGAAAACAGAAGGAAGAGGGAAGAAGAGATGAGAAAGAAGAAGGAGGAGGAAAGTCTGAAAAAGGTGGTCCAACCAGAACAGATGCAATCTGAAAGTGTTGTTCAGACGTCTGAAAATCCTGTTCAGACATCTGAAAATCCTGTTCAGACGTCATTTGACGATCTGGCTGGGATCACAGAGGAAGGTGAACCAATATACCTTGTTGGTGATTCAGAGGAATCTTATCAACCAAGCCAACAAGAGGTGATGGACTGGGATGACCACACAGTTTACAAAGATCATATGGATGAAAACACGAAGCAAAGGTTTCGAGAATACTGGAACAAGGCGCCAAGCGGGTAAGCATAATATTCATTTATCCTACAATCTGTCTTGCTATCTATCTTATTAATTGTCTGTCCTACAATCTGTCTGGATAACTTCTTTAGTAACTATATTAGTAACTATCAACTGAGCATCTATCTTTTTAACTATCTGCAATTAATTAAAGTAACTGTCTAAGTAACTATCATCTAAAAATCAATTCTTTGTAACTGTCTTTCTAACTATCGTCTGAGTAACTATCTGACAACCTATCATCTGTGTAACTATCATCTGTGTGACTATTTTAGTAACTATCTTAGTAACTATTATCTGATTCACTTTCATCTGAATATCTGTATTAATAACTACTAAATATGATAGTAACTATCAAAGTAACTAGGAAAAAATAACTAGTAACTATCAAAGTAAGTATGAAAAAATAACTAGTAACTATCTTACTAACTATAAAAAAATAACTAGTAACTATCAATGTATCTTCTAACTATCATAGTAACTAGAAACTATGATAGTAACTATGATAGTAACTATCAAAGTAACTTGTAACTATCAACTTATTTAATATCATGTGTGCAGAGTGTTCTTCTTGGAAAGAAAAGAGGTGGGAACAGAAATTTCTAAGTATGAAATAAATCAGGTGGTGTTCGGAAGTGAAGTTGCGAACAACATGATTGATGCCTATGCTGCTCTATTATATTCTGAAATGATAGACAAGGACGATCCAGATGAATATAAAGTAGAAATTATGCAGACTCACTCTTGGGTAAGATACTTTTTAATAGGACAATTATACTTTGTAAAAACTTATGAGATAACTAATCATAGGTTTTGTTTGTTTGAAAACAGATGTCCACAGAAGAGCTAGAAGCAAAAACAATGCACCAGTTCATGTGTGAACCACTGTACGAGAAGCTGGGTAAAGCGGAAATGATTTTGATCCCACTTACTCATAAGAGGAATTTTCACCATACTCTACTCGTTTTTGACAAGGAAGCATGCTGATTTGCACACTTAGACTCCATAAAATCCAGAAAGCCAGGAACCGGGCAAAGTTATAATGATGCTAAAAAAATGGTATGTTAGTAACTATCTTAGTAATTATCGTCTGTGGAAATCTTATTGAGTAACTATTCATTGAGTAAATATCAAACTATTTATTGAGTAAATATCATCTTTGTAACTATCTTAGTAACTATCATTTTAGTAACTATCTGTTTTTGTAACTATCAACTATTTCAGTAACTATCTTTGTAATTACCTTTGTAACTATAATCTTCGTATCTATCTTACTAACTATCTTAGTAACTATCATTCTAGTAACTATCTGTTTTAGTGACTAACTGTTTTAGTAACTATCAACTATTTTCGTAACTATCATAGTAACTACCTTTGTAACTATAATCTGAGTATCTACCTTACTAACTATCTGTGTAACTATCATTTTAGAAACTATCAACTATTTCAGTAACTATCTTGGTAAATATGGTCTTCGTAACTATACGTGTAACTATGTTAGTAACTATCTAACTAACTGTGTCTGTAACTATCTGAGTAACTATCTTATATGAACTATCTGACTAACTATGTTATTAACATGTCACAATGATTGATATATGGATGAGAGCTGTCCTTAATCAAGCAGATGATATGCTGGAGCAAGGATGCCGGTACAAAATAGACACCAGCAAAAGCTCCAGCACAGAACTGAAGATGGTAGAAGAGGCTCTTAATGAAGATGAAATTAAAACTATAAGGTGGATTAAGGACAACTACAAGTCCAACATGACTATAAGTCCGTTCAAGGGAAAATTGCCTCAACAACTATCTGATTCGTAAATTTCTAAACCCAACATATCTTAATAACTATCAACTTGTAACTGCCTGTAGAACTATGTTAAGTAAATATTTGAGTAATATCATCTTTGTAAATTCTCTGTGTTTTTATAGTAGTAACTATCTCAGTAACTATCATATTTGTAACTGTCATCTTTATAACTGTCTGACTTTAAGTAATCTTTTTATTTTGACAAAACAGCGTCGACTGTGGAATATATGTGATGTACTACATGAGCCTCATTTTTTCACAAGGTGATTTCACAAAGAAGTTTGGGAAGAAAGAGGCTGACAAGTTCAGGGCTCACATTCTAAAGAAGTTTGCGGACAATCGGCATAGTTGGAGGCCCTCTTAGATGGATTAAACAGATTTTTCATGCTTTGTTTTGAACAGTTAAACAAATTATTGACGATAATTTGTTTAGGGAACAAATTTCGTATCTATTCAGGCTGACAAGTTTAGTGAACAAATTACTATTCAGGGAACAAATTTTGAATCTATTCAGGCTGACAAGTTTAGGGATCATTTTCAGTAACTATCAGACTAACTATCACTTTTTTCATATACTATCAAACTAACTATCATCTTAGTTTATATCTATTTCATTTACTATCGTATTAACAATAACTTTTTCAGTAACTAACAAATTCAATTAATCTTGTTTCTTTGAAACTGAGTTAGTAACTAGAACATAAACTATCACTTTTTCAGTAACTATCTTAATAACTATCAAAATAACTATCATTTTACTACATATCTTACTAACTATCAGATCAGTAACTATCAAACTAACTATCATTTTACTTCAAAATCTTACGAATTATATTACTAACTCTCAAACTAACTATCATGTTATTGAAATATCTTAGTAACTATCGTTCAAACTACAAATACTAATTATATAAAAAACCATCATCTTAATAAAACTAAATAACTATCTAACTATCGTACTAACTATCAAAGTAACTATGAAAAAACACAATTGCTGGGCAGAACAACAACTTATCAAAGTATGAAAATTGCAGGACACAATGCAGCGTGCCGCTGCACCGCACAAAGGCAGCGGAACGCTGCCGAACTCAACATGAATAAAATAATAAAAGTAACCTTTCAATTATTGTAAAACAAGTAAACAATCAATGTACATTTCAATGTAACCATCATAAAAAAAAATAGAACTGCATGAATAGCTATCTAGGGAACTATATAATTTCTCTACAGCTTGTTCTGTTGTGACCAGCATATTTGTTACACCTGCTGCACTTGACTGTCCTTTTCACTTCATTTTTACTTCTGTACCTCTGTAATTTTGGCCTTCCAGGTGGTCTCTTTGTTAATGGTGGTTGCACCAACAATGCAGGCTGAGCTAGATCCACCGGCTTTGAAATAGTAGGAACCGGGTTGATTGCGAAAGAATAAGTTTCACGATATTTATCCACCTAAAAAAAAAAAAAAAGGAAAAATAATGGCAGGTTCATATAACTGTACAAGTAACTTCACTAGTATCTGTCAGTGTAACTATTTTATTTGAAGTAACTATCTTACTAACTACCTCGGTAACTGTTTAAATAATGTTAAATTTAGGAAAAGAGGTGCACCTTGAAAATTGGATTGACATATGAGTACACATTAGAACCGTGTTTCTGAATCACGACAAGGGCATGTGAGCAAGGAAATTCGTAAACTTGCCATTCACCACATGAACAGTATAACGCTTTCAAGTTTACCATCACAGAATACTTTTGGCACTGAACTTCATAAACGTATGTATCAGATCTACTCACTAACCAGTGTCTACCCAACTCCAAGTTGTTAACCAGCTTCTTTTCCAACTTTGGACACAGCTCAGTAACCCATCCAGCAGATTCTTCCTTCTGAGAAGCAATTAAAGCCATACACTTAAGACGAATGCCTTCGTTAAATTCAATAATGGGAAGGCTCTTCAACTCCTTCACCTAATTGTTGAAACACTCAGCCAAATTATTTTTCATTTCACCAAACCTTTCACCATTAAAAAAACTAGAAGCCCATGTTTCCAGTGGGAGATCCTTCAAAAACTGATCAACAACCTCACCACCTTCATGCTTCAACTTCTCGAAATTAATCTCAAAATATTCACGAGTGCGAGAATAAGCACACTTCATAAACAACAATGAAATTCTTTTGCTCAGATAAGAACCACATGCAAACTTATTGCTCAGATTAGCCTGAAGATGCCTATAACAAAATCCATGAGGAATATTGGGAAAGACTGTACGAACTGCATTTAGAAGACCAATATTTCGATCAGATATGAAAGTAATTTGCCTTGTACAATATCTCGACAACTCTTCAGACAACATCTTAAGAAAGAAGGTCCAGTTTTTTTTCAGAATCGACAATAGCATAAGCAACTGGATATAATCCTAAACAAAAGAAAGAAAAAAAATAATGTCAGGTTCATATAAATAACTATCAAAGTAAAAGTAGCTGCACTAGTATCTATCAAAGTAACTATTTATGCTGAAAGTTCCTGTAACTACAAAAGAAGTTCCACTAGTATGTATCAAAGTAAATGTATAACCTGAAAAATTCATTTAACTATACCAGTAACTACCATACTATCTATCAAAAGTAAATATTTGGTCTTGAGCTTTCTGTAACTGTATAAGAAACTACCATGGTATCTATCAAAATAACTGTTGGTCTGAAAGTAATGTAAATGAAAACCAACAGCAATGAAGAAAAGAAAGAACAAAACAATGAAGAAAGTGATGTACCACAATTCGCATCCTTTGTCGAAGCAGCAAGAAGCATGCCTTTGTATTTATTTGTGATGAATGTAGCATCAATACAGAAAATTGGTCTGCAAGACTGAAAACCATTCAACCAAGCAGAATACGTAACAAACATACGCAGGAACCTTTGTGTTTCAGATTCGTACTCTACAGCTAGCCTAGAATATGGGTTGCATTCATATGTGCGCTGGTAAAACCATGATAAAAACTGGTAAGACTCAGAATCAACACCAACCACAGCATCCCTTGCAAGTTCTTTGCCATACCAAGCAGTATGATAGGGGACATCTAAGCCGTAGTTTAGCTTTATGTCTTGCAGTATATCAATAGCTTTCTTACTGGGATTCTCACGAACCTTGTCAAGCATCACCTCCCTAATAATCTTGCTGCACATCATCTTACTATTTTGAAGCCAGATGACACAACGACATCTATGGTCGTTCACCAATTCATTGATCACAAAGAAACCATTATACCTGAATAAAAGGTGCAAAACTCAATCAACATATATACTTTTTCATAGTAACTATCAAAGAAAAAAAACAACTATCCAAGTAACTAATAAATATCCAGTTAACAATTCCTGTAACTTTAACATTGAGAAATATAGAAATAACTATCTAAGTAACTACTAACTACTGAAGAAAAAAACAGGTAACTATCAAAGTAACTATCAAAATAAAAGTTTGT
Source organism: Potentilla sterilis (assembly GCA_963682095.1). NCBI lineage: Eukaryota > Viridiplantae > Streptophyta > Magnoliopsida > Rosales > Rosaceae > Potentilla > Potentilla sterilis. Next base: position 23,285,950 of record OY821763.1, on the reverse strand, counting down.
CTGAGTTCAAAACTAAGAAATATATAAATAACTATCTAAGTAACTATACAAGTAACTATCATGCTTAAAAATGAAGCACACAATGCAGCGTGCCGCTGCACCGCAATATGGCAGCACAACACTGCCGATATCAACTATACAAAATTAAATTTAACAATACAAAATACGTGCAACGGCTAATGAAAATGTACCTGCATAAAGATGCCTTCACACACTAATTACAACCTTCAGAATGTTTTTTCTTGCAGAAAGCAACAACGCGTTTAGGCTTATTTCTATCAAACAAATACTCAAAACCAATTTCCACAGCATACATCCGCAACTTCAGCCTAAACTCTTTTACCCCACCCTCAAACGTCTGACCCTTAGAGTGAATAAGATCTTTCCATCCTTTAGAAAGATACATTTTTGGGTCCTCACGTCTATAACGTCCCAAAAATTCATTCTCTTCCACCAAAACACTACTCTCCTCACTAATAGTATTACTAACTGCACTTTCGGAAACAAAAGCAATGGAATCCACACAATGAACATCCACATCAACAAAATCAGATTGATATCGTCCAAAAACTCTAAACATCATGCGCATATCAACCTCATTTTCCAGAAAGTAAACAGTAGGATCTGGATAAACATTGTACTTAAGTTTGAAAACCAATCTTTCCAAGTCGGGAAAACGATCACGTATCTTATGACAAAAATCAACAAAACTACAATTATGAACAAACGAAAGTGCTGCTCCTTCACCAGAATACACGAGCTTAGCAGTATAAAAACTGTCCATTACACCTACAGGAAAAATCATAACAACATCAATAAGTATAATACTATCAGAGGGCATCATAATTATATCTGTTACTATCGTACTAACTATTCTAGTATCTATCATCGCAGTAACTATCTTACTAACTATTGTACTAACTATCATTTTAGTAACTATCTTACTAACTATTACTTAGTAACTATCTTACTAACTATGAAAAATAAAAAATGCAGCAACTATCAGCCTAGTAACTAGCTTACTAACTATCGTAGAAGCTGAAATAATAACTATGAAATTGGTAACTATCGTACTAACTATTCTAGTATCTATCATCGCAGTAACTATCTTACTAACTATTGTACTACCTATCATTTTAGTAACTATCTTACTAACTATTACTTAGTAACTATCTTACTAACTATCTTACTAACTATGAAAAATAAAAAATGCAGCAACTATCAGCCTAGTAACTAGCTTACTAACTATCGTAGAAGTTGAAATAATAACTATGAAATTGGTAACTATCGTACTAACTATCATCTTGGTAAATATCTCACTAACAGTAATTAACTCACTAACTATGAAAAGACAAATGCAGAATGGAAAAAAGATGATGAGGAAGTTTTCGGAGCAGTAACAGTATGACGAATAACAGATGCAAAGTTTCAAAGGCAAATCGAAAATCGCAAAATGAGCAAATCAACTGAGAAACTACAAACGCAAATCTAAACAGCTGCAAAACATTAACATACCTTCAGAGACAAATCGCAATCGCAACGCAAATCTTCAGAGACAAATCGGAATCGCAAATTGAACAATTAAACAGATGAATTGCAGATTGCCGGAAGAAAACGAATTGTAAATCGGCGGTAAAAAAGGAATTGCAGATCGGCGGCAATGAGGAATTGAAGATCAGAGGCAATGAGGAATTGAAGATCGGAGGCAGAGAGAAAAAGAGAGGCGGCACTGAGAAGAAGAAAAGAAAACAGAACTGAAAGAGGGAAAGTAACAGAACGGGAATACAAATTTGATGCTTAAAGGTAAAATCGTCCGTTGGAAAATAAAAAACAGCCCTTTATTATAATTTAGTAAAATTGAAAAGAGCCTTTTCTCATAAAAATATTAAAAAGATGCCTTTTTTATGAAGTGAAAAACATGGGGCTTTTTGTCTAATTTACAAAGCTAGATGGTCCATTTCTCTAAAATATGGTAAATTTTTATATATAATTGATAATTGAGAAAAGAAAAAAAAAACTTGTATACGGCTAAACAAGTTAACATTATTGAATATTTTCATATATTCATATTTCCATTATATCCAACGATCTAGGATATTAAAAAAAGTTGATACATATCATGCATTGACTCGTACAATTGGGAAAATTCTACAATGTGTGGATGCATAGCATATATAAACTTTAACTTAAAGTTGTAAAAAAAGTCGTTAAAATAGTAATATTAGTCATCAAAGTTGTAACTTAGTTTTTAAAAGTTGTAAAATACCCAATTACCATACGAGTACTCTAGTAGTATTATTAGTACTCAAAATGGTAATTAAGCCCTTTAAGTTTAAAATTACGATTTTAAAGACTAATAGATGTCGATCACTCCCTAGAAAAAATCAATTTTGTTAAAAGGTAGTATTGAGTCAAAATGTGAATTCAAAGGCTGAAGCATAAATTTACCTCAAGTATATGGAAGATGGATTCAACTAATATGAATATCTACGTCATTGCGCAAAAATTAAGTTATTAAAAAAAAAATGAAAAGAGCGTAAATTGTAAAATATGGGGTGTAAATTTCAATTCCTTTTCTCTATCATGAGGTATGGTTATCCAAATTTGCTAAATTGCTACCTAAAGGATGATGAAGCTACCTTTTGCAAAAGGTAAATGATGCAGAGTTAGCGCTACTGGACACATGGTGAGATGGTGAGGCCTGTGCGAGATTTGATAGATACTGCAGCAAGTCCCGAAGCACAAAGAATAAAAAGATATGATACCAGTAAAGCAATTTACATCTCCATCAACATGGTAGCAGTAAAAAGATATGATCAAGTAGTACGGCAGTTAAGCTGTATACAGCTCCACAATATTTACAACAAATCGTATATATGATACACAAGTTTGAGATTATATTATGCACAAGTCGATAATTTACACTACAAAATCAGATGGAAAGTTTGTTTTTTTTTCCATCCTGTTTCAGATAAAAGATTACAGCGTAATTTTAAATTTAATCTTCGAGCATATATCTGTTTCTTCTTGCACCAAAAGCAAACCTCTGTGGATCAAGCCAAACAAATTAGAATGGTGACAAGATATTGTTAAATAAAACTACTAGAAACATGAGATCCTATATCCATAATCATATATATTTTATAACTTGGCTTCTTGTTTGGGTTACTTAACTGAGAATATCTGGGAGTAGGCTTTTATCCCAGTTAGGAAACGGATGTATGTGGGCTTCGTCGATCCCTTGGTAGGAATGGATCTTATATTCGGAACCAGATACTCGGCGACCTATGACATCCATGTCCAACCACAAGTAAGACCAAATAAACATGAGAATTGATTTCACAGATAAAGGGAAATTTTGAATCTAAGATACGACATGCTGTAAGCTTTGGTACCTTTATGACCAGGAAAGACAAATAATTTGTGATTGACAAACCATGTTGTGGTAAAACAGCAGCAATAGTGACTCTTACATCATTAGACTATAATGAACAGATTCTTACCACTTCAGCTGGTTCTGCCAGAACATTGATGAAAAACTTTGCCTGCAAAACAAATGTTACATTATGTGATCACAAACCATACAGAAGGTGATCCAGGAAAATATTCTATGAGGATTATATAATGCAAAACTTTGCCTGCTTCGTAGTTGCACCAGACATGAGAAGATCAGTTGTAACCATTCCTGGCTGCAACACAACAACACTGACTTAAGTGAAAGAAACTACTCATAAGTCATAACCAAAGATAGTAGAATCTCTGGAAGAACCACTAAATACTAATAGGGGCAAGATGAGGTGATACTATTTAAGTATACATGCATATATCTATACGCACCATTCTTAGTCAGTATAACCCTCTTAAGCCTGACAATTCTACGAAATTTTCTGGTGATTTCAAATGTCCTCTTTCATTGATCATCTTCCAAGAATACACCAAATTCGGAAGTAGTTTCACCATTATACCAGACATGATTATATAAACACTTATAAGAAACACCATCTTCAAACGATTAATATGCCCATTGTTATATGACTACATCGCTTCTGATTCACCAAAGCTATCCTAATAAATTAAGGGTTCAGATCATTGGGTAGTGGCCCAACAATCCGATACCTCTAAAATACACACACACATTTATACATACGGACAAACATACAAAAAATGTAACGGACCATATATTTGCAGGGTAGTACTAGCAAAGCATCAATGTGATAGCTAATACCAATACGGCAATCACTAGATCTACCAATTTGTCATTGAAGTCTGCGGAAAGTTTTCTTTCTTTTTGTCAGATAGGATAAATAAAAGAACAGAAAAAATTTCATTGAGCATGTAATTGCATACCGACAAGTTATGCACAATGACATCTTTCACATCTTGCATCTGTAATTCTGCCTGCAAAAGACTTTGTGTTGTGTATTAGATATTAATATTTTGGGAAGAAACCACAATTCCTATCTGGGGAGAGCAACCTTAAAAAGGAGGGTTCACTCTCCTTAGTTAATCAGAGAAGGAACAAGAGAAACAAATAGTCGGAGAAGCGGAGCATTTTAAATGTATTTTGCTAAAACTCCATCCTCTCTTCACTATATCTCACAACTTGAAATCCACATTTGTCAGCAAATAAAAGTATGTTGTTAACCCTTTCTCTATAGGTCTTTAGATTATAACAAGAAATGATTAATTTGGGACATAACTCTACTGGGTATAAACTCATTCTTTTGGGCACAAGTAAATTTGCGTAATCCAATTATAATCCTCAACTTACAATCTTACACTCTTTTCGGGAGTCTGAGTGACGCGCATATACAGTTGATAAAATTGAAAAACATGAATTGATTAAGGGAACGTTGCTGCAATATCGTGATAAAGGTGGTGTGAGTTCAGGTATAACCATTTTGGAATTATATTGATGTACTTATGAAAGAAAAGTGAACATCATTCAACCTAAAATAGAACCTGTGACCTCGTGAGTTAACAGCATGTAACAATCAACAAGGTATACCTGTAATGATTTCGTCAAATGCACCACACTACGCTTTGTTGCTCCATAAGCAGCAAACCTATGAAAAATAAAAAAACAGAATGAGCTATCACAAAAAAAGAAGAAGACCCAGACAGTGCATCTTCACAGATTCATTATCACTTGCATGTATCTATGAAATATAGGAATGTAGTTGTGTTGTGATATCGGCCAATTAGTGTGTCAAAGAACCCAAACGAGCACAGAAAACCAAGAGAAACAACCACAGAGCAAACAACACAAGAACACAGATTTAAGGTGGTTCAGCAAAACACTCTTCCACTATATTATAATGGGTACACCAGAAAGTATAAGAAAACAAAGACTCTCTCTTCTCTTCCTATCTCTCTCCTCTCTGCCCTCTCTCACTCTCTAACCCTGAGAATGGAACACACTTGCTCTTTATCTCTGCAAACTCTGTGATGCCTAAACCTAGAGCAGAACCCCTCCTTATATAGCCATAAGTATACTAGATTTCTTCACTAACTAGGAATCCTATTCCTACTAGTGGTAGGCATAAAACCTCCTCCTCTGTAATCAACTAGGATTAAAGGTAAACCATCATCAATAAGGATATCGTTTCCTTATTGGAACACCATACTCTAAGACAAACATCTTAGGAAAAACTTATGGGCTGGAAACCCAACAAGTTGAACCTATGACAGCTTACAATATCATGGAATAATATAAGCATCGTACTTGAATCACACTATCAGTGAACTTTAAACATGACACAGAAAAGTATTAAGGTAGACTTATTCTTGCAGTATCATCAGATTTGGTAGTGCACGTGGCTGGTTGGTATGGCACCGTGCCAAACATGTACTGCAGCCAAAAGGCAAGTAAAGGAAGGGCAGACGTTCTGTGTGATGGTACCAGGATGCAACTGAGAATGCTGACAACAAGGTGATCAAGAGGATAAATACTGAATTTGACACAAAAGTCAGGGGTCCATGTGTGTGAGTAATTTTGGAGGCAAATTAATACACAGCAATATATAGTTTCTCCATAGTGATAATTAAAAACAGGTCAACCAAAATTGTAGGGGTTTTGCCTTCCTCTAGGTTTGCTTTATAGAGTTGCAAGATCTTTAAGGATTAAGTAAATTCAGCGGTGACCACTAGTGTTCCCACTCAAACAAAAATATGGTTGCTCATGATCATATAAACCTAAGAATTCTATCCAACTACATATAGATGTAACAAGCTAAGAGAAAGCTGAATGATGTAGCACCTTGGGGTTGGTCTTCCATCAGAACCAGCTCCATCAATGTTGAAAACATGACCACCTCGAGGCTGGTCCAACATCATCTTTATTGCCTAAAGAACAAGAGTGCAAGACAACAATTCTGCATGAGATTCAGCTAGTACAGGCACTTACAAAGGAAGATAACTTTCTACCTCACGGCAACATATCATCAACCCAAGTGTATTTGTAGTGACAACTTCACTGCATATGTTTTGTCAAAATCATGAACCCACTGTATCATAAATAAGGTACATAGAAAAAGGTAATAAACTTGAATGACAACAATAAGGGACCAGAAAACTCACATAAGATCTTCATCTGAAGCCTCTGCCAGGGGTTTATAACTATATGCATTTGATCCTGCATTATTAATCTGCATCAATCTCACCATAAGACAAGATCGAATTAAATCTTCCTCAAATGAAGCAAAATCATAGAAACAATCAACAAAATGACAATATTAATTGCTATATGAAATTGGAAGCGAATGAATAAGGAACTGCATAAAGGAAGTACACGTATTTGCTGGGGAAGTATTAACAGCTATGGCAGAAAAATGGAAACCCGGATTAAGGGACACTATATTTTACACAAATTTTGACAAATCTTTTGAGCCATAAAACGTTCAATGGTTGAGATTTATTGTTACAATGGTGTCAACACAACACCAAGTGATGTGGAAATGACATGGCATTATATATTTCTAATCTAAATTAAACTTTTTCCTTCACAAAAACAATTAAAATTTGAAAAATCGAAATCAACAAAACCCGTAGAAGAAGATGAAGAAGTTGAATGAAAAGAAAACAAAAAAAGAACAAGAAGAAGATCAAAGCTATGACTTATGAGTTCAGTAGACAACTAGACATGTACAAATAAGCCGATTAACCAGAGACTTTCACATCTTGATTCTGTGTTACACTACAGACTAAAGGCAATAATTTGTCGGATCAAACCATAGTTTAGCCATGGACTGGTTCCTTCTTAAAAACTTTTAAATTCAAACTGCTAAGGAGGAATACATTGAAAACATAAGGTTGGAATATTTGGGAGCAATCATATTATTAATACAGGAGATACTTTCAATAAATTTGTATTCAATTCTTCAAGAGAACTCACAGTAGTCAAACACAGCTAACTGGACATTACTCAGGAAGAAATATTTTGTTACAAGGACTGCATAATCAGAAACATGCCTAAAGAATTTGGTATATGTGAAAAAAAAGAAACTTACAACAAAAAAACCCATCTAGCTAACGTTCACCAAGAGTAATGAGTTCACATTATAAACATGAGCAGTATAACCAGTCTTGAATGAAGTGAACAATCCTTGGGCAGAATTATATAATCAAAACAACACAATGCCTAGGGGGGTGACGTGAAAGGAATAAAAATATCAAATATAAAAGAATAAAAACAAGGATCAAACATCAGTACCCATATATCTATGTATTTCAGGTTCTTTTGTGCAAAGGCCACCAAGTCCTTCACATCTTTCCCTTCTCTAACATCACATTTAGTTCCCTGTAAAGAAAGAATTGAAAATTAATAATTTGAACCAGTATCGTGAAGTAGAAGCAAAATATAAACCCCATGCCTGAAATTACAAGCATAAACACACACACAAGTGCACCTGCTTACAACAACACTAATGAAAAAAAGGTAAAAGTGTCAAGGGACACACCCACACATGCTGCTCGCCAAACTCTTCTTTAAGACTCTGAACAGCAGATTCAACTCGTTCAGCTATGAACCCAAAAAAAAAAAATTACATTAAAGACTGGTTATAAGTTTAAAATATACATTCTTTTAATAAGTTTTTAAACTTCCAAATGAATTTTAACGTACAATATGATGAAGATCATTATTTTTTCAATGAGACTCATAAAAAAGTCAATTAATCAACTAGCTAGTGGATTTACAATTTCTATCAAGGAAAAGAAACACTAGAAAAAACTTCAAGAAGATGAAATGAAAGAAAAAAGAAAAGTGGAACTGAAAAAATAATTAGTTCTGGAAGTGTTTGACATTAATATAGCAAAATTTCTTAATTAAGTTATTAATCCTTAAAATATTCCCAATTATAAATGTAGCAACTCCAGAATTACATGACCCAAACCCTTCTTTGACTTTTTTCTTATATTGCAATATTACTTGTGCATGGGCGCTTCACTTAAATTTTTATGTGGTTTGGAAGGGTCATCAGAGATTCAACAGAAAATTTATGTTCCTAGTGTGCACAACTAATAGAGGGAAAACAAGTGTTTCATGTTGCTCATGCATGGTCCAAAGAATAACCTGGAGCATCAAATGACTATGATCTCTTTGACTGACAGGTATATTCTACTGGGATATTATCATCCCTTTGACTAAAGGTAGATTCTTCTGGGGAAGTTTCTCAAATTGTTTGTATGCTCTGCATATTTCAAGTTATTCTTGGCTTGGATTATTGGAAGGTATCAATAAATATAGATAAATGCAGATCATACAGATCATCCCTCTCTGACGAAGTTATCATAATACAATCAGATCATTTTTTATTTTATTTTTATGTTTTTGAAGGGACAATCAGATCATCTTAGAATGTGATACATTTGTCTTCAGAATAGCCAGAAGTACCTATGCTCCCAATTTCCAGAGGCTCATGGACCATTCCTACTTATGTCAGATAAAAAAAATTAAGGGAATAGTGCCACAACGTTATGGTTAGATTTTCCTTTCACCATTTTCTCACCAAAACCAGTAAACATTATAGTATCACCCATAAACTAAAATCTCTACTAGCAACTTCCCCACCATTGTCAAAACTGAAACAAAGTTTTTCCCACCACCCGTAGCTAGTGTTATTGTTTCTAATTGAATTTATAAGATCCTCCAATTTAGAGAGGGGAGTACTCGAAAATGTTACCAACAACAAAGACTTGTAGGTATCTTCCCATACGTTAGAGAGGGAGAGAAAAAGAGATACTGTGCTCTCAGATTTGGGAAATTGTATATGTGAGAGAGAATATAAGAAGTTATTGCATAGTGACATAGTGTGCATATCCAGCAGAGAAATCATGTTGCAGCCACTAACTAAAGGCTATGGCCTAATGTCTTTGATAAGCATGTAATCACTGTGTATAGCTGAATTTTGCAACTTGTAATGCTCTTTTGCTCCATATCTGGCCTCTGTTTCAGTAGCTTCTGAAGACATAGGTCTGTCTTCCATTTTCTTCAATCAGAAGGAATTATTAGCCATGTTTATGTTCTAGTTTGGTTTCATCTGGTTGCTGTGTATTGTTTTATAGAGTGGGCAATCTTGCCAATGCTATATTTGATAATGTCTCTTTTCTTTAAAAAAAATGAAGAAAAAAAAGGAGAAAAAAAACTATAGTGACCAATTTGGACAATAGCAAGACTGCAATGAAGGAAATGAAAATCAAAGTGTTATTCAGTTTATTCAGTTCACATGAATACCGATATTTTCCATGGGAACTTCAAGGGACAAAAAGGTGCTATTTTTGTTTGTTTGTTCCTATATCCTGAAACACTTGCTTCTTGGTTCTTCAAAGCAAGAATGTGAAACCATGCATCCTAAATCAAATCCCCTCTCAAGAAATTAAAGGTTAAACTAAAGTTTCTCATAAGGTATTCTACCAATTTTGGCCAATAGAATGACTAGTTTCAATGAACATCATCATAGACCTATTTCCTAGATTGCTTTATTTTATGCATTAGAAGTAGCTGTTTTCTTATTAGTCAAGAACAATTTCGGATTAGTTTTATCACCCCATACCATGTACACCCACAGAGGCTCACAACCAAAACCCAACACCACCCTTTGTTAAAATTTAACCCAAAAGTGTCTTTGTTTGATGAAGCAGAGAAAAAAAAAATACTAAGCAGAAGTTGTTTTCTGGTCTGAAATGAGCGCAGATTTGGAAGAGCAGGAACAAAGGAAATCTATTGACAGAACAGCTTAATGCAAAATCTATTGAGAGAGAGAGAGAGTCACATAGGAAAAAGTAGAGAAAACATAAATCTCTTCTTTCATACTAATAGCTCTAAAAATCATTGTATTGAAAGAATGTGCTTGTTGCAAGCCCGATTATGGGACAGAGAAAAAGATTGTTATTATTTGCTTCTTTTAACAAACTCTTTCAAACTCTAAACATCTAGAAGTGCATGCATATATATGTTCTGACAATTGCCTAACTTTCCGACATCAATTGGGAACCACAGCTAGCAAGAGACAATCACTTCTTACTTGTTCCGACACTCAATTACACTAAAACATATATTGGAAATGTGCCCTTGTTTTCCATCAACTTGAGGGGTAGTCCTAAAAGTTGAAACAATAAAATAAACTGGATCTTTGTCAGCCAGCTTGAGGGGAGTGTTAGAAGTTGGTTAGTGTTGCCTGCTCACTACAGCCTTGCAACTGAACATGTTTTTCATTTTTTGTTACCATTCTGAGCTATAAATGTAGTTAGGTAAACTTCTTTGAGTGCATTTTTGATACATTCACATATGCACAAGTAGTATAAGTTTTACCATATACAAAGCTTTAATAGTTTTTTTCTGTTCCCTCTCACAGATTAAATTAAGAGGAATGACAATCTTCTCTCATATATATAAAACTACATGGAGAATAGTACTGATACATAGACGACATTTTCATTAAAAGCACAAAAGACTCGAATAGGAAAATACACGGACAAGCCAAAGTGAGTAAAGAATGCGAAGGAAATTTCAGAGTAGATAGATTAAATCAGATAGAACTTACCAGATCTTGAGCAAATCACAACGTTGTCTCCTGCTCTGAGGAACTCTTTGGCAAGAGCAAAACCAATACCTATTTATTAAGGGCATATTAGAGTTAGCAAGCTGTAAACTATTAGTATTCCTATTCTGTTTGCAAAACCCAGATGTAAAGTGAAAGTGAAAGAAAGAATAAGAAGAGAGACCTTTGGTGGAACCAGTGATGAGAACATTGTAAGGAGGAAGCATGGGCTGTCTTGCATTCTGAGTGGCTTTGGGTAAAAGTGGTAATGAAGCATAATAAGTGGCGTAGCTGCTCAGACTTGAAGGGTTGCGTCGTGGAGCACCACAACACGTAGTAGTAATGAAACCACGCTCAAATCGAGGGAAACTCGAGCAATCCCACGATTTGGATATTGACAACACAGAAACGGCCATTGCCGACTGACACCAACCAGCACCAGGAGGATAGGAGAGGAGCGAGGGAATATATACCATGCAGATTTGTCACGGGCTCGGCACGTGATACTTATATCAAGAAGGTCTGGCTCACAAGGTTAGGATAGTAATATTCACAATTTGATAATAAAAAAGAGAGAAGCTTGCCTCTAGTGGTTGTATTGAGATGAATCACAAGTTGTGATGGGGAACAAGATCGCGCGGACGACGCAGGCGTCGGCGTCGGAGTATTACCTGCACGACCTACCGTCGTCGTATAACCTTGTCCTGAAAGAGGTCCTGGGTCGCGGACGGTTCTTGAAGTCGATTGAGTGCAAGCATGACGAGGGTTTGGTGCTGGTCAAGGTCTATTTCAAGCGCGGTGACTCCATCGACCTCCGCGAGTACGAGCGCCGACTCTTCCACATCAAGGAGACCTTTCGCGCCCTCGACCACCCTCACGTTTGGCCCTTCCAGGTCAGCTTCAGCTTCATTCTCAATTTCTCATTGCTTTTAACATAATCGATTAGAATTGTAATAATTGCGCACTGCAGTTTTGGCAAGAGACCGATAAAGCAGCGTATCTGGTGAGACAATACTTCTTCAACAATCTACATGATAGATTGAGCACGCGCCCCTTTCTCAGTCTCATCGAAAAGAAATGGCTGGCTTTCCAGGTATATACTCTTTCTCTTTCTCTCTCTGTTCATTTGTTCTAGTTACTTTTTACAATTCTGGTGGTTGTGCAGTTGCTTCTTGCTGTCAAACAGTGCCATGACAAAGGAATTTGTCACGGTGAGTTTATTAGTTGAGGTGTTTCGTTCACCAATGCCTTTCTGTTTTTTATGTGTCTAATTTTGTGCAACTATTAGGTGATATTAAGTGCGAAAATGTGCTGGTGACTTCATGGAACTGGCTCTATCTTGCCGACTTTGCATCCTTCAAACCCACCTACATTCCGTATGATGACCCTTCTGATTTCTCCTTTTTCTATGACACTGGAGGAAGAAGGCTTTGTTATCTTGCCCCCGAGGTTGGTAATTGTTATCTATCTTAAATTTTCTCTTCTTCAGAAAGCCGTAAGAATGTATGATGTGTATATGTAGGTCTTGAAGGATTAGAGTATTCTTGTACAAATACTAGATTGGAGTAGTTTGTGCAATTCATGCAATTGCTTCTGTCAAGGCTGAATAGACTGATTTAGAACACCGATCCTCTAGCGAATTTCTTAAAACTTAACCAACTAAGTAAATGAGGATCTTTAGGTTCCCTCGTGTTTGGAGAGAATTGAATTTCATAGCTGATGCTCTTGCGAATCTTGGACAAAGAGAACCTATTGGCAATTGTCACAATTCTCTAACACAAGAACCGATTCCTGCCTTACTGTTTAATAGCCTTCAAGTTGGTTGTTGTAGGGGTTTTAGCTTTTCAGTGGTTGTTTTTTCTTCCTATAAAAAAAAAATTAAAAAAATTACTGGAATTCATACAAGAAGACTTTAGTATACTCATGTTTAAAGTGTATACAACACTTCTTGGTCCTCTTATTTAGGAGTTCATACAAAAAAATGCTAATGAATCTTTCACCAATCACCATTACAGTTTTTTTTTAATGCTTCTGATAATTACCATTCGTCACCATATGCTTTTAAGATGGTTACATTAATAATGTCTTTACAACTTCCAACTCTCAGAGATTTTATGAGCATGGAGGTGAGATGCAAGTTGCACAAGATGCACCATTAAGGCCATCTATGGATATCTTTGCTGTAGGGTGAGTTTTCAAGGCACTAGCATCTCTTTTTTCAAACACATTAGCATTTAAGTTTTACGTCAATTTTGAAGTTGAAATTTCCGATTTTAAATTTGATTGTCGAAAGGGCTTTTGACATTCCTAGAAGAACGAAAGTAGTTGCATGTCAGTTTGCTAACCTGCAAATTGGCATATAACTTTTTAGACACTCGCAGTTCATATTTTGCGGCACTGCAAAGTATATCTCAAAAGCTAGTTGATGTATCAAGTTCACCCTTGGAACTCTTATCATTTATTCATAAAAAATTAGGTGTGTGATTGCTGAGCTTTTCCTCGAGGGTCAGCCCCTATTCGAACTATCTCAACTTCTTGCTTATCGTAGAGGGCAATACGATGCTAGTCAACTTCTTGAAAAGGTACTCTCTCTCTCTCTCTCTCTCACTGGTGTTTACAAGATTGTGTTATGACTACCAATTTTAAAAGTATAATGACCACCATATTTAATATTTTAATGGCTGTTATCTTTTACTCTCTCTCTCCCCTCTCATTTACTTACTGATTTTACGTCATTAGGTTATGACTACCATATTTAATGGTACATATCTTCTATTTTCTTCATGCTTATTGCCGTACATTGTCAAATCATATGCTTTCTGTATGCAGATACCAGATTTTGGAATCCGCAAAATGATACTTCATATGATTCAGTTGGAACCGGAGTTGCGACTTTCTGCTGATAGTTACCTGCAGGAGTATACAACTATTGTGTTTCCGAGTTACTTCTCTCCGTTTCTGCATAACTTTCATTGTTTCTGGAATCCGCTTCATTGTGATATGAGGGTAGACAATATTGTTAATATATGAAGGTGCATTTCTATTTCCTTGATTCACAGTCATGTTATAGTAATTTACTATTCCTGTGTGCAGATTGCTCTTTGCCAGAGTGTTTTTCCTGAGATACTGAAACAAATGATGAGCAATAGGTCAACTCAGGATACTAGCACTGGACTTGGAACTCCTTCAAACGTCCATGCCGTTGGCGGTAAATCTTCTCAGGACTTGATTGCTAAGGGCTCACTGGGAAAAAAAGTGGAGATGGATAAAGGTTTAAAACGGGATCAGTTTGAACTTCTTGGTGATATCAATACCCTTCTCAGGGATGTCAAACAAAGTAATCATTATTCTAATACGAAGCCAATGCCGGAGGACAACTCTGATTCTGCATTTTCCGAAAATCTGGGAAACTATGGCATGCAATCTCCCGGTGAATTACTTCAGACAATCTCTCATGCATTTAGGAGAAATGATCATCCTTTTCTAAAAAAGATTACAATGAATGATCTGAATTCATTGATGTCTAAGTATGACAGCCAGTCAGATACCTTTGGCACGCCTTTCTTACCATTACCTGAAGACAATTTGAGATGTGAGGGCATGATTCTGATTACCTCTTTGTTATGTTCCTGCATACGCAATGTCAAATTGCCTCATTTAAGGAGGAGGGCAATACTTTTGCTGAAGTCATCTGCATTGTATATTGATGATGATAACCGGTTGCAGCGTGTAATTCCATATGTTGTTGCAATGCTTTCGGATCAAGCTGCAATTGTGCGTTGTGCAGCGTTGGAGACGTTATGTGACATTCTTCCTTTAGTTCGAGAATTTCCTCCTAGTGATGCAAAAATATTTCCAGAGTATATATTGCCAATGCTGTCCATGCTGCCTGATGATTCAGAGGAAAGTGTAAGGATATGCTATGCAAGTAATATAGCTAAGCTGGCACTAACTGCTGATGGTTTCTTAGTTCACTCAATAACCTTGAGTGAGGCTGGTGTGCTTGATGAATTAAGTTCTAAGAAGCAAATGGCATCATCTAGTGAGGCATCTGGTCAGCTCCACAGGTTAAATGGTGATGCACAGCTGGCCCAGTTGAGGAAGTCCATAGCTGACGTCATTCAAGAGCTTGTTATGGGTCCGAGGCAGACTCCCAATATCAGGAGAGCACTCCTCCAAGATATTAGCAATCTATGCTGCTTCTTTGGCCAGAGGCAGAGTAACGATTTTTTGTTACCCATTCTCCCTGCTTTTCTGAATGATCGAGATGAGCAGCTAAGAGCTGTTTTCTATGGCCAAATTGTGTATGTATGTTTCTTTGTTGGTCAAAGAAGTGTGGAAGAATATCTTTTACCTTATATTGAGCAGGCTGTAAGTGATGCTACAGAGGCTGTTATTGTCAATGCATTGGATTGTTTGGCCATTTTGTGCAAAAGTGGTTACTTGCGGAAGAGGATACTCCTGGAAATGATTGAGCGTGCGTTTCCATTATTATGCTATCCTAGTCAGTGGGTAAGAAGGTCAGCTGTCAGTTTTATTGCAGCCAGCAGTGATTGCTTGGGTGCGGTAGATTCCTATGTATTCCTTGCTCCCGTTATTCGTCCCCTTCTTCGTAGACAGCCAGCATCTTTATCGTCTGAGAAGGCTCTCTTTTCATGCTTGAAAAATCCTGTCTCTAGACAGGTATTCTACCAAGTTCTAGAAAATGCAAGGAGTTCAGACATGTTGGAAAGGCAGAGAAAGATATGGTACAATTCTCGGCCTCAATCTAAACAATGGGAAAGTGTGGATTTACTTCATAAAGGGGTTGTAGAATTGAATTCGATGAGGAGCTGGACAGATGATCAAGACATTCCTGAGGGTCAAAAACAAGCTGGAAATGAATTGCAACAGGGGAAGCCAACTGAATGTGATGATGGTGAGGCTAAATTTGGATGTATGGGAAGCTTTACGCGTAATGCTTCAAGCACAGTTGACATTCACGATCCTTTATCCTCTGAAAAGTTGCAGTACTCGGGCTTTATGTGGCCACAGGGAAGTACTGTGAATAGCTTCATGTGTGATAAATCATCAGTAGGGATACCTCTGTACTCGTTTAGCATGGACAGGCAAGCACTGGGAGTTTCTCCATCTGATTCTCCATTACAAGTAAGTTCTGTAGGAGTTGGTGCATCATCTATGCCATGGATGGATCCAGTAAATAAATCTTTTAGTTTAGCTAGTACTGTTCCAGCACCGAAGCTCGTTTCGGGATCATTCAACATCAGTAGTGGTTCTAAACAATTCTATCGAGTGGTTCATGAACCAGATGGTAGGGATAATGACCAAACAGCCTTTGTCAATAGTAAGTATCAAGATATGGGGATATCTAGTGCTACAAAAGCAAGCTCTATTACTGTGGAAGATGCATCCTCCACAAGTGATCTAACGGGATTGCCCTCTGCTGCAAGAGCTTCATCAATTCCAGATTCTGGTTGGAGGCCTCGTGGAGTTTTGGTTGCACACTTGCAAGAGCATCGGTCTGCTGTCAATGACATAGCTATTTCAACTGATCATAGCTTCTTTGTGAGTGCATCTGATGATTCCACTGTCAAGATATGGGATTCGAGAAAGTTGGAAAAGGACATCTCATTTAGGTCAAGATTGACTTATCATCTGGAGGGAAGCCGTGCACTGTGTACTGCAATGCTCCGGGGCAGCACTCAGGTTGTAGTTGGGGCATGTGATGGCATGATACATTTGTTTTCTGTTGATTACATTTCTAGAGGTCTTGGTAATGTAGTTGAGAAGTACTCGGGGGTTGCTGATATCAAGAAGAAGGACACAAAAGAAGGGGCAATACTTAGCCTTTTGAATCTCTCTGCTGACAACTGTGCAAATCAGATGGTTATGTACAGCTCCCAAAATTGTGGGATCCATCTTTGGGATATAAGAACGAATTCAGATTCTTGGACACTGAAAGCAATTCCGGAGGAGGGCTATGTGTCTTCCCTAGTAACAGGCCCTTGTGAAAATTGGTTTGTGTCAGGATCCTCAAGGGGTGTGCTCACTCTTTGGGATATGAGGTTCCTTATTCCTGTGAACTCATGGCAGTATTCTGCTGTTTGCCCCATAGAGAAGATGTGTCTGTTCCTTCCTCCTCCTAATGCTTCTGTATCTGCTGCGGCAAGGCCCCTTGTTTATGTGGCTGCAGGCTGCAATGAAGTTTCTCTTTGGAATGCAGAAAATGGCACCTGCCACCAGGTACACTGGAGTATTTTATTAGTTTGTTTACAGAGAGATTACCAACTATATGGCCTTTAGGATATATGCATTGATTAAACTTCCCTGCATGCGCTTTTTAAAAAGCATTAAAGAAAATTGAAAGCAGAGATCAAATTTCATTATACTAGCAAGTTTTGGTAAAACATTATGATTTGAAAAGTTGCAAGAGAGAGAGAGAGAGAGAGTGTGTGTATGTTACTTTGATTCTTTGTTTAAGCTGTCACCTTGTCTGAAATAGAAGATGGTTACATATGTCTTTAAAAGTGTCCTTTTCCTAATCAACAGTCAAGTTTGTACCAGATAAACTATCACCACCACTTTGGGCTTATGTATATAGTCTTATTTAGCTTCATGTTTTGTTTTCAGCTCATTTATATGTGGGATGAAGCCTCTTTGTTTATCTTTTTGTATTTTTACTGTATATTGCTCAAGTCCATATCTGCAATATTTCAAATGTAGCTGTGGTATTTGACTTTTCTCCAATTCATTTTGTACGTCCAAAATTGGTTTTTCAGGTGTTGAGGGTCGCCAGTTATGAAAGTGATACTGAAATGTCTGAGGTGCCTTGGGCCTTGGGCAGATCTTCTACTAAAAATTCTAAAGTGGATATGAGACGGAATGTCAATCCTCATTACAGAGTAGATGAACTGAATGAACCACCTCCTCGCATTCCTGGCATCCGTTCATTGCTTCCGTTACCTGGAGGTGATTTGTTAACCGGGGGAACTGACTTGAAGATACGTCGATGGGATCATTACAGGTTTGTTGAAATTCATTATTGTTTTCTTGATTTACAAAAGACAGTGATGTAATTTCTCTATTCATGTATTTTGGCAGCCCCGATCGAAGTTACTGTATTTGTGGGCCAAACTTGAAGGCTGTGGGAAATGATGATTTTTATGGAACACGGTCTAGCTTTGGTGTGCAAGTTGTGCAGGTATCAATTTTAGAAACTCTAAAGTTAGCTAGGTTAGTTTTCCTTTATTGGAGGGTATGGTCATGTCAACACGTACGCATGCAGAAGTTTTGGGTTGGGGTGGAAAAAATTTATGCTCTATTGTTTGTTTTGCCCCTGTAAACCAGAGACCACTCTTGGTAGTTTCAAAAAATATGTTTGTAGTGGCCTAGTGACGAAACCGATTTCAAACAATTTCATGTGAGCTGGTCAAAGTTAAGTCCCATGTCTTCCCCTCATTGTTCATCTTTTTCCTATTCGTATATTTTGTTTTTATAGACCACTTGACTGTAAAAAGTTACTACTTTGTTCTGGGGTGGGAAGAAGGTTGTTATGGGGATGCTTAGTGCTTTGCTCTTATTATGGTCATGTGGATGGAAAGAAATCAGAAA
The DNA here is from genome assembly GCA_963682095.1 of Potentilla sterilis. Taxonomy (NCBI): domain Eukaryota; kingdom Viridiplantae; phylum Streptophyta; class Magnoliopsida; order Rosales; family Rosaceae; genus Potentilla; species Potentilla sterilis. The sequence goes on along the minus strand of OY821763.1, from coordinate 23,267,300 downwards.
ATTTTCGCAAGACAGTTGGGCCCTGTGGAGAGTTAATTTTGGACTTCCCCTTAGGCTTTGGTATCTTCTATGGTCAAGGATTTCTCTTTTCAGGCTTTATGGACTAGAAGGCAGCAGGCTAATATGTCTAGGACTTTAGCTTTTAAACTATTCTTGTGCTGCTTGATCTGTTTGTTTTTCGTGGCTTTATTTTGATGTTTAAAGCTTTGTGCACACTCTATTTCTTGTTAACAGTGACCTCTGTTTCAACTCAAAAGATATATATTGTTTATTGTTACTGTTGCACAGAATTCTTAAACTTGATTTTGCTTTTAACGTAGGAGACAAAGAGGCGTCCTCTAACAACAAAGTTGACAGCCAAGGCAGTTCTTGCAGCTGCTGCCACCGATACTGCTGGCTGCCATCGGGATTCAATCCTTTCATTGGCCTCTGTTAAGTTGAATCAAAGACACTTAATTTCAAGCAGTAGAGACGGGGCGATCAAGGTCTGGAAGTGATCCATCATAATCACACTTATTATTTTGCATCTATTGTACATATTTAGCATCAGTGCTAGTCAAGTTTGTATATTGTAGTTAGCCTATAACAAAGCTTCAACAGTCAGTTAACCCCTGGTAGATATATGATGGCTCATACCCATACTTGGATTTAGAGTTTGTAACATATTGTAGATAGGAACTTCTGTCACCCCACTGTAAACGTCTCAATTGATAGATGCAGAATTGTAAAACTTGTTAAGCACGGCATATGTTTTTCCAGTTTGATGGACTGTTCTTGGTCTGTTGGTGCCTCTTGCATGCAAGATAACAAATGTTAGATGAGAAAAGATTTCTCCTTCCAGTGATATTTGAGAAAAAAAAAATCAAGTATAGTAGAAAACCGGATTAAACCTTCGTCCCTAGGGGCTAGTTTGGGTCAGCTGTGCTGTGAGTAAAATGACTTTTGAATCAGTTGTGAGCAAAATGGTTTTTGAACCTGTTGTGAGAGGAATCAGTTTAGGTGTTTGGTAAACTGTTTTCAAAAGTGTTGTGAGAACGAAAAGTAATTTTTTGTGTTTCGTAAGTTCTAAGTAAAAAGTGATTTGAGTGGGTGTAATTTCCAAAATGATCATAAATGTAATTACCAAAATGGACCAAATAAAAGATTTACGTAGAACTCTTAAATATTAAACAAAATTCATCTAAAATATTACACTATTTTCCACCATAATCAAATGGAATCATTACACAAAATATATTAGAGTCTTTAAAATTGCAACTACAATGCATTCATTAGACTTTATGCAATCATATTTCTTAGCACCACCATTTCTTGTCTTCCCGTACCATTTTCATGCTCATTCTCCTCCATATCCTCACCAATTTCTTCACTTAAGTAATCGTCATCTTCATCAAAATCTCGATCTTGTTGAGCAAATCTTCTTATGTAGTTATGAATAGCCACAGTAGCAATAACTATCTTTACTTGTTTTTCATAAGGAAAGTTTGCCATATCACGTAAAATACTCCATTTTTTTTTTTCCAAACCCCAAAAGTACGCTCAATAATACTCTTAAGTGAGGAATGTGCATGATTAAATACCTCCCTATGACCCCTTGGTTCATCACCTCTACGAAAATGTGGAAGGTGATACCGTTCACCTCTGTATGGTCCTAGATAAACTTTTATTTGTGCATAACCGGCATCCACCAAATAATATTTTCCTGAAATAAAAAATGAATAATTTATTTTGATATAATTTTATAATAATTTTATGGTTTATGATTAACATTTTGAAACCCAGGTTAGAAAATTATCATTTAGAGGTTTGTGAAAATTCGATCGAGGGTCTCGTGTAGCATATGAGAATACTCTACTATCATGGGCAGTGCCTTCCCACCCTGCACATATAAATGTGAATTGCATGTCGAAGTTGCATACAGCCATTGATGGGACCAAATTACACGCACAATTTGTACCTGCAAAATAATCTCATACATATATTACCCTTCCTGTGTCGATTATAGTATTGACAAGTAGGGATCGTTCTATCCGGGAAAATCAAGGGCATTTAACCACACAAAACATTACAAAATCATATGGGGGTTGAGAGTTTATGTCTAAAATCCTACTGAATTTTTACGAAATTAAAAAGCAAATAAATAAAACCTAATTTAACATATATACATGATCATTATCTTCCACACATATCACTTTACACAAAACTCACACAACAAGCATCAAATTCGCACAAGGTAGATAGAATAATAATTCGGCATGCAATCAAGATTAATTTTAGTTCCAATTTAATTAGAGCCTTCGTGGTTCTTCTAATTAGTCAAAACTCCTTAATTATTTAGAACCAGCTTCGTGCATAATCCTAAACATAGTGCTAATCAGTTTAAAGACACTTCGTGTAGAAATTAAACCAAGAAACACATAAGCACAATGAGTTGAATTGGAAACATATTAGCAAGTACAGCGTCACCTCATCTCACATCGATATGTAAATTTTCAGAATTACTCTAGCCCAAAGAACTAACACAAGATGAATCAACTTTGAGTATAATCCATCTTATGTTATATTCGGCAATTGAAACCAACACACAAGAATCAGCCATGGCCATGGCTGCCCTCATGCATCGATTTATATGCACATGAATTCAGAAAATAAACCAAAATACATCAAGAACACATGCGATCATACTACAATAATAAACCCTGATTAAATTCGAAACTTGTCATGATATATAATTCGAAAATCAATCATCTAAACAAATTCGGAAATCCAAAATAGAATTAATACAACCAAATAAACATCCACAAATCCTTATAATCTTCATAGACAAAGTATCATAAGTATACAGAAAATATAAGGCCATGAGAGTAGAGTGAATCACACTTTGAAGAACCTTGAAGAAAGCTTCGGCAAAGGATGAATTCGGTGGTGGTGAAGTGGTGCGATTTTATGGCTAGGTGGTGGTTCGGCTTATGTATTTTCGGTATGAAATTTGTGTATAGAATTCGGCAAAGTTTTGGTGTTGTGAAGGTGAGAGACAAGATCATTTTTTAAAGGTTATGCCAAAGTATTTATATGAGGAAGAGGGAGCTAGGGTTTCGGCAAAGCTAGGGTTTCGGCACAAAGAGTTTGTGCCGAATTCTCTTTTGTTTTCTTGCTTGGCAAGTCTTTTCTTTTTCTTCCTTTGATGCTGAAATTCTCTTGATAATTACTGAAAAATTCTTCATTTCCTTCCTGTGTAATTCGGCATAAAACCTAAATGAATGTGCATAGAATCAAGTCTACATTAATTTAGGGTTTCTTCATGTAATTCGGAAATAATCTCTTCCCTTTTCTGAATTCTTCTTTCTCTTGCTTGCCGTGCACTTCTCTTACATTGCATGTGCTCGGCATGCTTCTTTCTTCTCCTAGTTGAGTTGCAATTCTCTTCTTTAATGAATTCGGCAAAGATCTCTTTTCCAATCCGATTTCTTCATGTAATTCCTTACCAAAAATCATTTATTAATTCCTGAAAATAAGAAAAGAATTATATTTAGATAAAGAAGATAAAATGTAGCACAGTTTATGATTTGATAGAATCTTGATTCTGTCAGGATTTCCTGGTTCAACAAGGAGTTCTACTTTGATTGAAACTCTTACAACCTTCGACGTTTTGAGAAACGTCGAGACATGTAGACTCCTAAACCGATTAGGATTCCTAATGTCATAAGGAATCCTACTTTGAATCAAACTCTTCATAGATTGTGTTGTATTCGATAGTTAAGCTCTTTTCACCACAAACTCTGCCAAAGACTCCTATCTAGACTCGATGACTCGATAAAACAACAATACGAGTTAAACAATTGCATAAATGGGGATAAAACATATTAAGAATGTCGCATATTATGCTCTTATCAACTACCCCACACTTAGCTTTTGCTAGTCCCTTAGCAAAACAAAGATAAAAAGACTCTACTAAAACTGCTGCCCCTAAATGATTGTCTCAGGATCTTTTAAATACATAGCTTTCAAGTTTAAGCATTTCAATGTAAGAACAATAATTCCAAGCGTCATAGATATGTTTCATGGCATGAATAAGTAAGAAGTGAGAAAATAAGCATGTAAGCATATCAAGTTAATTCAATCCTCCTCACTAGGCATACTCTCTTCTTTTCACTCATGATATAGCAATATTCACTCAAAGTGTATGCAAGAGAATAGATTGTAATGCAACAAATAGCTTGCATATTTCATCAAATCAAAGCACTTTGTGAATAATATTATCAAGATAAACTTCATATAACAACTATGTGCACAAATGAACCAAAATCATAACCTCAACTCTTGAGATAATTTCCACATACAAAGTTCACCTATTTTGAGAATCATGAGAGATCTTTTCAAAGGAATATAATGGGGCTCGGCATAAGGAATTCGCATTTAGGATAGTGGTGATAAAATGTCACCAAGACTTTGTAAAGCTCGATACTCCTGATGACTTCACTCCAAGGGCCAAGTTTCAACTTGTTGGGCCCATTCTTCAATTTTTTTCGTTCCCAAACATAGTGAAATTGAACAAAGGTCATGTATACAATGATGAACCTTCAATTTACAAACAAACTCCAATTTCACAATCAACTTAGCAAAAATCACTTGAAACCGTGCCTTTTTCATTTTTATTTCGGACTAACATTTTTCTCTTTTAATTTTTCTGTCCGAATTGTTTTTCTTTTCTTTTCTGTTAGGCACGGTTTTAATCAATTTATAAACAATGCTAAGTTCACCCTACACTTGTTTCACAACATCACTCCAAGTTACAATTCCACGATATTAAGCTTTACCAAGTCTTTAGAACAAAGGTAAAGATATAGCTATTCTAATCATATAGAATATGTATAAGGTGATGAAAGATAAGCTCAATGTAAGCTCAAAGGGGTTAAAACTAAGGAGTCCCACGACGGACACAATTTAGGCACATGCTTTATTTGGCTTTGGTGGTAATCCTAGTTAGATCTTCTCAATCACTTTCAAAATCAAGGCATTTAATGAATAATCGTCTCAAAAATCATCAAGAGCAAGTTCTGGCATTCTAGAGTTCATTAAAATCTATGGCACATAGTCATTGAATTTTCAAAGAATGATGAAGTTTTGATAAATTCTGCCATTTTTATCATAATTATCGCACAAGAAGAAAGTATTTGGCACAAAAGTATTATGAAAACAATTTAACTCAAACATGCATGCTTTATTGTATGTCAATCATAATCTCACATGTTCATACCAATCACAATATCTCTGAAACTCACAATTAATTTTTATGATTATGCAAAACCATCATCTATGTATTCAAAGATATAATCATCATCAACTCATTAGGGGCATCTATGACTCGAACTTAACTAAAAACAAACGAAATTTTTTAATTTTTCTGTATTTTTCTTTTTCTGACTCGAAACAAACTAAAATAAATAAAACAAAATAAAACAAAACACATGGAAACATGTATCATCACCCCACACTTAGAAAATTACATTGTCCTCAATGTTGATCAAAATAATGTTGTAATTTCTAAGCACATGATAAATCACATATCTCCATTTATACAATTCAACCAAAACGAGTTTAGGGATTAGAAAATGCAAACTCTCGTAGATGGCTCCTTCACTATTTCGGTTGAAATGGGTTGCCTTCCATGCAGCGCTTAATTGTTTATAGTCCTTTAGCCTAGACTCTTCTCTTGTTCACTTTGATCTTGGGGCGTCCTCCATCTAGAACGCAATTTTCCTGGGAATAAACGAAGACGAGAATGATATAATAGGACTTTTTGCCCTATATGAAACGTTTTTCCTCTCAAGTACTTATCATGATACACTCTTGTCTTCTCCTTGTAAATCCAAGCCGCATCTTATGCATCATTTCTGATTTCTTCCAGCTCGCTCAATTGCAGTTTCCTATGCAAACCTGCCGTATCTAAGTTCATGTTGAACTTCTGAACTGCCCACCACGCCTTATGCTCCAATTCCACGGGTAGATGACACGCCTTACCATAGGTAAGTCGAAAGGGAGACATCCCAATGGGTGTCTTGTATGCTGTTCTATAGGCCCATAATGCATCAACAAGTCGATCACTCCAATCCTTCCTTGTTGGGCCCACAATTTTCTCCAAAATTCGCTTAATCTCCCTATTGGACACTTCTGCCGTTCCACTTGTCTGAGGGTGATATGGGGTGGAAACTTTGTGAGTAACTCCATACTTTTTGAGCAAAGCTTCTATAATTTTGTTACAAAAATGAGAACCTCCATCGCTTATAAGAACACGTGGTACTCCAAACTTGGAAAATATGTTAGTTCTTAAGAAATTTGCAACAACTTTAGAATCATTAGTCCTTGTGGCTTTCGCCTCCACCCACTTAGAAACATAATCAACAGCCAATAAGATATAAAGAAAGCTTTTGGAAGAGGGAAAAGGTCTCATAAAATCAATACCCCAAACATCAAAAATTTCGACAATAATAATAAGAGTAAGGGGCATTTGATCTTTTGGTCCAATGTTACCTGTTCTTTGGCACCTATCACATGTCATACAAAATGTATGCACATCTTTGAAAATTGTGGGCCAATAAAATCCGCAATCCAATACCTTAAGGGCTGTTCTTTTAGGTCCAAAATGACCTCCACATGCCTCATTATGACAAAAAGCTAGGATCGGCCTATGTTCTTCTTGTGGAACACAACGTCGAATGATCTGATCACTACAATGTTTCCATAGATATGGATCATCCCAAATGTAGTGTCGTGCAATCTTCTTGATCCTTACCTTGGTTGTATGCAAAAATGTACTAGGAAAAGTCTTAGTAACTAAATAATTCACAATATCAGCATACCAAGGTTCATGTGTCTCTAATCGAAAAAGTTGTTCATCTGGGAAGGACTCTCTCAATGGGAGCATGTCCTCCCTTTTCACAATTCTGCTCAAGTGATCTACTACCACGTTTTCAGTTCCCTTTTTGTCCTTGATTTCGATGTCAAACTCTTGGAGTAAGAGGATCCATCGAATCAAGCGTGGTTTAGCATCTTTCTTCTTCATCAAGTACCTAAGAGCTGCATGATCTGAATAAACTGTCACTTTAGAATTCAAAAGATAAGATCGAAATTTTTCTAAAGCAAATATGACAGCCAAAAGCTCTTTTCTGTAGTGGAGTAATTCATTTGGGCATCATTCAAAGTTCTAGAGGCATAATAAATTGCATTTGGCCTCTTCTCATTTCGTTGCCCAAGAACAGCTCCAACAACATAGTCTGATGCATCACACATAAGCTCAAACGGCAAGTTCCAATTAGGTGGCGCCTTGATAGGTGCCGAAATTAATAACTCCTTAAGCTTGTCGAATGCTTCTTCGCATTCCTTGCTCCACACGAATGGCATATCTTTCTGCAAAAGAGAACACAAGGGTTTTGCCACCAAAGAGAAGTCTTTGATGAACCTTCTATAAAAACCTGCATGGCCAAGAAAAGAACGAATCTCCCTCACCGTTTTGGGGGAGGGTAAGTGTTGCATAACATCAATCTTGGCTTTATCAACCTCTATTCCCTTAGCAGATATTATGTGTCCCAAAACTATCCCTTGATTAACCATAAAATGACATTTTTTCCAATTCAAGACAAGGTTAGTTTCTACACATCTTTCCAAGATTAATTCCAAATTTTCCAAGCATGTATCAAAGTCTTTTCCATAAACACTAAAATCATCCATAAAGACTTCAATAATGTTCTCAATAAAATCCGAAAATATGGAATACATACAACGTTGAAACGTACCTGGTGCATTGCATAAACCAAAAGGCATGCGTCGATTGGGAAACGTACCAAAGGGACATGTAAACCTTGTCTTCTCTTGGTCATTCTGGTGAATGGAAATCTGATTGTACCCGCTATACCCATCCAAAAAGCAATAGAACTCGTGTCCAGCTAGTCTTTCAAGCATCTGGTCCATGAAAGACAAAGGCATGTGATCCTTTCTGGTAGTAGCATTCAACTTTCTGTAATCAATGCACATCCTATGACATGTCATCAATCTCTGTGGCACGAGGTCATCTTTGTCATTCTTCACAACGGTCACTTCACTCTTCTTAGGTACAACTTGGACGGGTGAGATCCATTGGCTATCCGAGTGATGGGAGCCTAAGCTCGCACACAATAATAACCCTACAAAATATCGTTAGTAGTATGAGCAAGTAGGGATCGTTCTAAGCCGGGGATTAAGGGTACCTGAAATATGAGATTGCTAGACAAATATATACACATATATACAAAATTACACGTCACATGAGGGTTGAGTATGGCGTCGGCAGCTTGCTGCCCTTTAACACTAGACACGAAATAAATTTCTGAAAATAAATCCCAAGTCTAATATTTACAAGTGATCATCATCTCTCACAATAAACAGTTCACACAAAAGACTCTTTAACACATAGATTCGCATGCAAGAAGGTAAGGAACAAGTATTTAGCACGTTCAAGACTCAAATTAGTTTCGACCATAACTAGAGCTTCCGCTATGTACCTAGTTACTGGACTCCTCAAGTTCTTTAGAACAAACTTCCGTTCTAGCCCTAAAGATTTTATGCTAATCCTTAACATATATCGCACAAGAGTCTTAAATCGAAAACATGTAAACAAGCAAGGTTGTCAATCATCTTATTTAACATGCAAGTTTTAGCTAAGGTTTTACCCTAAGTGAGCACAACAAATCAAAACAACCGTCAGACATATAGTTTTATTCATTATAACTCGAGTTAGATGAAACCTAACATCTAGAATTACATGCTTTAAACAACAAATGTTTTAAACAAAACTAATGCTTCGATTTTTAAGTCACACCCTTAGATTACTAACCAATTTAAATCCTAAACATGCTTTTAATACCACTGCCCTAATTATCCATACATACGAAATCCATGAATTAAAATTGCAAAACAACTTACATAAACTTCAACAAAGTTGATTCATACAAAAGTTTAGCAAAAACCAAGAATCGGAACAAGTTCTTACAAGATAAACAAACATAAATAAATACAAAAGCCATAGGGGAGTGGATCACACTTTTAGAACCTTGAAGACTCCTCAAGACGTGACAAAGTGAGGCTCGGCTGCTGCTTGGTAGGTTCTCGGCAAGAACAAGAATTCGGCAGAAAACCAAGGTGAAGGGTACGGCAGTTTGTGGTGGTGGTGGTGGTGATGGGTTTTGGCTTTGTATTTGGGAGTTGGTGCTTGAGAGACTTGGTAGAGCTTTAGGCTAGTATTTTATGCTTGAGATGAGATGATTTTCAGAATGACAAAGTGAGGCTATATATAGAGGAAAGGGTGCCGGGTGCCCTAGATGCATAAGGTAATCAGAAAACCAAGTGGATTAAGGATTTGAAACCTTCCTTTCATAGTTCAATTAGGTTTTCTTTTTCTGAATTTTTCTTCAAGGCTTGGGTTTCACATCTTCGTGGACTTCTTGAATAATCTTTGGACTTCATTGGATAATTTTTGATCCACCGAAAATTGCCCCAAACCCTCCGGCATGCATTGCCGGCAGCTTAGCAGTCCGATCGGCACCATCTCCTGGCTTGACTAGGAGATGCACTTTTCTTCATATTTTTCTCCATTGCTTTGGCTTAGTCTTCCTCTTTTCTTCCTTAAGCTTGGACCATCTTCACATATGCATTTGTACACCATATGATCCATCGAAAACAGAAATTGCGAAAAGGAGGCGGTAGCATCCTGGAATCGGCAGAAACGACCTTGTTGTAGTAACTCCGGCATATCTCCCTCCTCGAAGCTCCGATTGATGCGATTCCAAGTCTCAGATAAACTAGACACACATAGCTACCTCCATATAAAAGAGTTCGATCAAATTCCTTGTGAGTCATTGGGACTGATTTTTCGAAGTTGGGACACAGTCCCAGAAAAATCCTGGAAGTCCTTGGTGATCTTTGCTCGGACTGCCAAGTTGCAGCCATCTTTTGGGTGACTTCCCGAACTTCGATTGATCTGAAATTTCAACACAACGTTCCTCAGTATATGAGTAATAGGCACACCAAATTTCATTAAATGTGGACAAGGATACATCACATTTTTACTCATCTCAGAATATAAAAAAAAGACAACTTGCGTTATTTTCCAGATTTCTTAAACTTAGTCATTTTTCGGATTCTCAAGCACATTTGATAAAAACTCTACCAAATTGACACTAAACTAAATTATGACTCAATCTTAGATAAATAAAGGTTAAACAAAGCATAAACGAGGGTAAATACATATTAATATCATCGCACATTGTGCTCCTATCAATTACCCCACACTTATCCTGTGCTAGTCGCTTAGCAAACTAAATTAAACTAGACTCTAAACAAACTATTGCCCCTAACAATTTGTCTCAGGCTCATATGTACACATAGCTTTCAAGTTAATGCATGAGAATGCTAAGCACGAAAATTCTGAGCTTCATGAACATGCAACATCAATAAGAACATATACGAGCAAAAGGTAAGTATGTAGGCATGTTAAGCTAATCCAATCCTCCTCACTAGACATACTCTCTTCTTTTCTCTCGAAGCATGGTTAATCACTCAATAGTATATGCAAGTGAAAGATTATGAATTACAAAGAGTAACTTGCATATGTCAAGAAACAAAAGCACTTTGTGAAATTTTATGGAAAAACCTCATATGATAACTATATGCACCAATGAACCAAAACCATATGCTTACTCTTGAGAAAGTCTCCACAAATCAAATTTAACCATCTTAAGAATCATGAAAAAGATCAATCAAAGGATTGTAATGGGGCTAGGCTAAGAGGATACGAATTTCATGGAATAAGTGGTGCTAAAGACGCCTCTCTAACATACAAAGCTCGATTCTCCTCATGATTTCAAGGGTCGAATTTCTTCTTGTTGGATCCCAAACTTCATTCTTTTCTTCCCATAACATTGCAACAATAATAATCAAGACAATAGCCATGCACAAATTTCTTTTCTTTTCTAGCCTATGCCGTGCCCTACATTTTCTTTTCTTGCTCACGGTTTCGTTTCTTTTCTTTTTCTTTTGAGCAGAATTTTTCTTTCTTTTCTTTTCTTTACTAAGGCACGGCATGCACATACATTTTTCATAAATTCATGGCTAAGTCTACCCCAAACTTGTTCTTCTTCATCACTTCACGCAAAAACGCCTTCAAAAATCAAGCTTTGCCGACACACAATGGTCAAGACATCACTATACTAAGCTCATGGAAAGTGTTTAAGGGTGATGAAATAAAAGGCTAAATGTTGGCTCAAAAGGGGTTAACTAAGGTGTCCCACGACGGGCTCCAATAGGGCTCATGCTTTATTTGGCCTTGGTGGTAAACCTAAAAGATCTTTTCAATCACTTTCAAAATCAAGGTATTTTATGACTAAGAACGTTTTGAAAATCAACAAGAGTAAGTTCTAGCATACTAGAGTTCATTAAAAAGCTATGGCAGATAGTCATCGAATAATTAAAGAATTATGAGGTTTCATACTTCCTAAGAATCTATCGAATTTTATATTTTATTGCTCAAGAAGAAGGCAAATTGGCTCTAAAGCTCACATAGGTTATTATAGAAATAAACTAGCTAAAACATGCATGCTTATTAGTCAACAAGTCCTACATGCTCCTACGTACCAATGCACATAATCCATGAAACTCACAATTTTAATTGTATGCACAACTATCATCTATGTATGCAAAGAGGAGAAAAACATTATTGACATATTAGGGGCATCCTAAGACTCGAAACAAACAAATTAAACACTCTATTTTTGTGTTACAATTTTCTAAATTTTTCTTTTCTAAACTAAGCACACAAAAACATAAACGGAATACGTTATCCCACCCCACACTTAGAAAATTACATTGTCCTCAATGTAAGCACAAGTCTATATCAACGAATTTCCTAAGCATGCAATAGTCTAACATAGTCCAACATATCATCACAAATCAAAGAAAGAGAGAAGGGTTTAGAAATGGCAAACGCTCGGTGATGGTTCCTTCACTTTTCTTTGGTTGACTTGGGTTGCCTTCCAAGTAGCGCTTTGTGTTTATAGTCCATTGCTTAGACTTTTCACCGTTGTTGATCACATATGTTCATCGCGAACCAAAATAACTCAATTCGGCACGAAGGAGCTCGACGAGAAGCTTGTTGCATGATGTGTCCGAGTCGGCTATATGTGGTAGCGTGTCCGCAGCGTCGGACGTGTCCGGCCTTATATCGGAGGCTGAGTGCGGCGTGTCAGGCGTGTGGTGCAGCTGCAAGCTAGGCTTGGTGGAAGAAGGCTGCTTCTCGGCATCTTGTGGTGGCACAGCAGCAGGGTGCAGCTCGGCAGCAAGTGTTTTGGCGTGGAAGGCAGTTGGCAAGGCTGGTTTGTGGCCGGGACAAGGCTGCACAACCCTAGTAATAGCTTCGGCAGTAGCCTCTTGAGTTGTTGCCGGTTGGAAGTGTGCCGGCGAAGGGGGATCGGCAACAATGCTGTCCTCAATGGTGTGTTTCAAGATGGAGTCAAAATATGGCTTTAGACGATGGCCATTGACTTTGAATAAATTGCCCGATGTAGGATTTGAAATTTCTATTGCGCCATGAGGAAAAACTTGAGTGATGATGAAAGGGCCAACCCATCGAGAGGGTAGCTTACCCGGAAAGAGTCGAAGTCTTGAGTTGAATAAGAGAACTTTTTGGCCCACCTCGAATTTCTTCCCTCGTATCATCTTATCATGGTAAGTACGAGTCTTCTCCTTGTAGATCCATGCGGCATCATAGGCTTCATTACGGATTTCTTCAAGTTCGTTGAGTTGAAGCTTTCTATGAAGACCGGCATCATCAATGTTCATGTTGAAGGCCTTGATTGGCCACCATGCCTTGTGCTCTAGCTCAACCGGTAAGTGACATGCTTTGCTAAAAACTAACCGAAAAGGAGACATACCTATCGGTGTCTTGTATGCAGTCCTATATGCCCACAAAGCGTCATCGAGACGATCACTCCAATCCTTCCTTGAATGTCCAACGGTTTTCTCAAGTATTTGCTTGATCTCTCGATTACTTACCTCGGTCATACCACTTGTTTGGGGGTGATAAGGTGTAGATACCTTATGAGTGACTCCATACTTCTTCAATAAGGCTTCAATGGTGCGGTTACAAAGATGGGATCCTCCATCGCTAATCAAGACTCTTGGAACTCCAAAACGTGAAAAGATGTTGGTCTTGAGAAACTCGGCTACCACCTTGGCATCGTTGGTGCGTGTAGCCTTTGCTTCGATCCACTTTGACACATAATCAACCGCAAGTAATATGTAGAGAAAGTCCTTACTCGAAGAAAACGGCCCCATGAAGTCAATACCCCAAAGATCAAAAATTTCTACCTCAATGATAGGTGTAAGTGGCATTTGGTCTTTAGCTCCAATGTTCCCCATTCTTTGGTATCTATCACAAGCTTTACAAAACATGAATGCATCTTTAAAAATTGTAGGCCAAAAGAATCCACAATTCAGAACCTTCAATGCCGTCTTCTTTGGTCCAAAGTGCCCACCACAAGCTTCACTATGACAAAAAGCAAGGATGGAGCGATGTTCATTCTCCGGAACACATCTACGAATAACTTGATCACCACATTGCCTCCATAAGTACGGATCATCCCACAAGAAGTGCCGAGCTTGCTTCTTGATCCTCTTTTGTAGGTGGCTCGGCATCTCTTGGGGGAATCGGCGTGTAGCAAGAAAATTGGCAATGTCGGCATACCAAGGCTCATGTACTTCAAGTCGGAAAAGTTGCTCATCCGGAAAGGATTCCAATAGGGGCAGCCGATCCTCTGCATTAACAAGGCGACTCAAATGATCGGCTACAACATTCTCTACTCCCTTCTTGTCTTTAATCTCAATATCGAACTCTTGAAGCAAAAGAATCCATCGAATGAGCCTCGGCTTAGCATTCTTCTTTGTCATAAGATATCTCAAAGCGGCATGGTCACTATACACAATGACTTTGGAATTCAAAAGATATGATCGAAACTTTTCCAAAGCAAAAATTACCGCTAAGAGTTCTTTCTCCGTGGTGGTGTAGTTGAGTTGAGCATCGTTGAGAGTCCTTGAAGCATAGTAAATGGCGCATGGCTTCTTCTCAATTCGTTGTCCAAGTACCGCTCCAAGTGCATAATCACTAGCATCACACATTAGCTCAAACGGCTCATCCCAATTAGGGGAAACCAAAACCGGCGCCGTACATAACATAGTCTTCAATCGGCAAAAGCTAGCTTCACACGCCTCCGACCACTCGAACGTCACCTCCTTTTGTAACAAGTTGCTCGATGGCTTTGCAATTGAAGAGAAGTCTTTGATGAATCGTCGATAAAACCCCGCATGGCCAATAAAACTTCTCACATCTCTTACGCACCTTGGGCTTGGCAATGCTTGAATAAGCTCCACTTTGGCTTTGTCAACCTCTAAGCCTCTTGCCGAAATAATGTTCCCAAGAACAATGCCTTGCGTGACCATGAAGTGACACTTCTCCCAATTGAGCACAAGATTGGTCTCTACACACCTCTCAAGTATCTTCTCCAAGTTTCCCAAACATGCATCGAAGGTGCTTCCATACACACTAAAGTCATCCATAAACACTTCGATAATGTCTTCAATAAAATCCGAGAAGATAGCATACATACATCTTTGAAAAGTTCCGGGTGCGTTGCATAGACCGAATGACATCCATCGATAAGCAAACGTGCCAAATGGACAAGTAAAAGTGGTCTTCTCTTGATCATCCGGGTGTATCATGATTTGATTGTAGCCACTATAACCATCAAGAAAGCAATAGAAAGAATGGCCAGCTAACCTCTCTAGCATTTGATCCATAAACGGCAAAGGCATGTGATCCTTCCTCGTTGTAGCATTTAGCTTCCTATAGTCGATGCACATCCGATGACCGGTTACAAGTCTTTGTGGTACAAGCTCATTCTTCTCATTCTTGACAACTGTTACACCACTCTTCTTTGGCACTACTTGCATGGGTGATATCCACTTACTATCCGAAATTGGGTAAATCACCCCACAATCAAACAACTTGATAATCTCATCTTTCACAACTTTCATCATTGGAGGGTGAAGTCGACGTTGAGCTTCCTTAGTCGGCTTAGCTCCTTCTTCTAACAAGATGCGATGAACACATGTAGTAGGGCTTATTCCCTTGATGTCCGCTAAGGTCCAACATATCGCGGTCTTGTACTTTTTTAGCACACTTATCAAATCCACTTCTTGCTTCTCACTAAGCATTGAAGACACAATAACTAGTAGAGTATCTTCTTCTCCGAGATAAACATACTTCAAATGACTAGGGAGCTCTTTAAGTTCTAACTTTGGGGACTCTTCCACACTTGGTCGAAATTTGGTTGTGGCGCTTGGAATTGACAAGAACGAATCAAAAGCCTTGGCATATGGCCGAGCCTCTTGCTCGGCACACACTTCTTCAATGCTCGGCAACACCATGTACGGCTCGGCAATATTGCTAGGCTCGGCAATGTAGCTCCTCTTTTCCTCATACGTGACTCGTTGTCCCTTCTTGTCAAATCCGACCCCTTGCTCAATCGATAATTGCTATGCGTCGAGCGAGGTCGACATAACTTGCTCGACCTCCTCCAAAACATCAATGGCGCAACCATCCTTCAAATCGACATTGGGGAATTTCATGGCATCAAACACATTAAACTTGATCATCTCCCCATCAAACTCCATAGTTAGGTTGCCCTCGGCCACATCTATCTTTGTGCGTGTCGTTCTCATAAATGGTCGACCAAGTAGCAATTGTGTGCCATTGACCGGCGAGTCTTCCATCTCAACCACATAGAAATCGGCGGAGAATATCAATTGGTTGACTTGCACAAGAACATCTTCCACATAGCCCTCCGGATACTTGCTTGAGCGATCCGGAAGTTGAATAATGACATTGTCCTTCTTGAGAAGCCCTATACTCAACGTTTGGTATACATTGAGTGGCATGACATTGATCGATGCTCCCAAGTCTAACATCACATCCTTGAAACGAGTATTGCCTTATCACACAAGGCACAATGAAGCTTCCCGGATCCTTCATCTTTGGTGGCAACTTCCTTTGAATAACGGCCGATACCGTCTCGCTCATAGTCACCACACGAGTCTCCCTTGTATGCCTCCTAGCCGTGCAAAGCTCCTTAAGAAACTTGGCATACTTCGGTACTTGTTTAATGCACTCCAACAAAAGGATATTAACTTGCACTTTTCAGAAAATCTCCAACTCCTCCTCGTCGGACTTATCTTTCTTTGTCTTACCAAAGCGAGAAGGGAATGGAATGTTTGAGTGTGGCACGCCTCCCTTACTCACTTGGTTTGGCACTAACTCATTCTTCGATGTTGCAGGATCTTGCTCAAGCTCGTTGCGCAGTCCCTTATGTCCGGCATTCTTCTTCTCGGTAGCCTTGTCGCCGGTAGCTTCATTCTCTCTCTCGGCAGCAGCCCTCTAGGCTGCACTGCCGGCAGCATCATCCTGTGCTGCAACGTCTCCAGTTCCGCCGTCATGACTGCCGGCAATGGCAGGTCCTGTAGCCCTCTCGGCTTCCTCAATCACATTGAACAATACTTGCTTCTTCTTTGGACTCTTTGGAGGCAACAACTCCCTTCCTCTTCGAGTTTGAATCACTTTGGCATGCTCGTTCCTCGGATTTGGAATTGTATTGCAAGGCAACTTCCCTTGCTCATTAAATCTTCCCATGAAGTCCACAACTTGACCCATTTGAGTCTTGAGCTCACCAATATCTTTTTGCTGATTTTGTTGCCCTGCAAGCAACACTTGAGTTGCACTTAAAAGAGATTGGAGCAAAGCATCGTAGTTGGGATTGCTTGCTCCACTTTGGTTGTTGCTCGACATGCTTTGAATTTGGGTCGGCATGGCTTGGTTTGGCACGGCAGCATAGTTGCCTTGGCTCGGCTGAAATGGTTGCCGAGGCACAAAGGGTGCCCTCAGCGCATATGGCGCTCCTCCTTCTCTTGGTTGCATTGGTGCCCTAAGCACGTTATCATAGTTCACCCACCGAAAGTTAGGATGATCATTGAACCTCGGATTGAAGTTCCCAAATCGTTGACCTCCTTGAAAGCCAATAGCATTGCACTCTTCTACTCCCTCATTCAACCCAAATTGAGGGCATTGTTCGGTTTCATGGCTCTCGGTGCAAATACCACATACCATGGCACGCTTCTTCATCAAATTACTCACCAAGTCGGTAAGCTTGTCCACCTTCTCTTCTAACTTTGAGCTTGAAGACGTCTCATGCACTTTTTCATTCCTTTGCACATTGCCTCGTGCCATGCCAAATTGTTGATTGTTCAATACACGAACTTCCAACAAGCTTCTTGCCGCTCCGGCATTCAACTCCAAAAAACTACCTCCCGCGGCCGAGTCAAGAAACTCTCTCTCCACGACGCGCAATCCCTCATAGAAATATTGCAACAAGAGTCCATCGCTAATGTCATACGATGGACACAAAGATACTAGGGACTTGAACCTCTTGTAGTAGTCGAAGAAAGTCTCATCTCCGGCTTGCTTCACACTAGTAATTTGCTTCCTCAGATCAGTGATGCGTGAAGCAGGAAAGTACTTGAGCAAGAACTCATCCATCATAGAATTCCACGAAATAATGCGACCATTAGGCACCTCAAACAACCACTCTTTTGGTTGATCTTCCAATGAGAACGGAAAAGCCTTCATCTTGAAGTGTTGCAAATCGGTCCCTCTCGGACACATAGACTCCGTGGTGAAGTTAAACCACTGTAGATGCTTGTTAGGGTCTTCACTTGGCATCCCATAAAACGATTTCAGCTTATGGAGGAATCCACTCCTCAATTCAATCTCTCCTGTCTTATCAGCTTCCAAAGGAGGATAAGTTATATTCGATGGAGCAACACCAGCTCCAGCAACATGACCATTCTGTGATCGAATCGAAGTCATTCTCTCTTCTTCAACTTGCTCGGCAAAGGCCTCAAACTCGAGTGCCTCAAGATCACAAGTCGATGAAATAATGAGGGGTGAGCTCGGCAAGGATGTTGCCGAACCAGATGGAGATGATGGCTCAGATGGACTGCTCGGTGAAGATGGTGGTAACGGCACAAATAGAGTAATGGCGAGTTCTTGGTTCAAACGTTGCAATCAGTCTTGATGATCTCGTGTCCAAAGTTTCGATTCGAACATGCACTTTTCTGAAATTTGCAACGTTTAAACAAGTTAGAACCTTCGTAAAGAAATAGAAAGCAAGGATATACATCATTACAAGCCACGACATTGGCAATTACACAACAACTTTCAAACAATGGCACACACATTCACAATTAAGCAAGCATCGACAATAGACGTTAAAAATTGAAACGTTCAAGATCATGTAATCGCTAAGTCTAATTTCTTTTAAAAATTTGTTCTAACTCTCGAAGTACGCGGAGCAGAGGAGATAACGGTGCAATGGACTGATACAGCCCCCGGTAGTATCATGCTTTACCTGATATACCTCAAGAGATCGAACCACACAAATATGTTTTATCTTTTGAAGAAAATAGATCACATATGTCAAGGTATTTTCTAGCGTCTAAAGTGAGGTGATGCTTCGGCTCAAGCTATTGACTAGTTCGAGCGTGTCTTACTTTTCAAAGGCGGTGTTGTTAAGATTCACAGAGGACGAACCCCCTACAGGAACCAGGCAGGACTCGTTGTTGGTCACCACTGGGAGCGAACTCCCTATCGACTCACTCACCGAGAATGAACATCAGTCTGTGGGCCTTGAGATCCAGTTAAATAAACCTGAGAACCATATCAATGAAACTAACTTGCCCCATACTTTGTAAAACAAACTCGGGTCACTAGCGGTCTACAAGTGTTGATCAAAGCCGCCCTCAACCTCATAAAAATGGGTCTGCCAAGTTATCGCTCTTATGCGTGGGGGGGGGGGGGGGACGTATCCCACGTTTCCCAGTCTACATAAAAGACAGATCTAACATGGCATCATTCGTATGAAGGGTTAAGGCTAAGACCAACGAAAGCGGCTTCTCCCTACTTGTTACACTTTAGAAACTACAATAAACTCAAACATACACGAAACTACTAACTTCCTAGAAATTAAACTAAGTTATTACAAACATACACTCTTTATACATCATGCAACTTCCAAAATTTAAATTCTACATGCCGAAGCATATTTCTACTTTACAAAATCCCAAACTAAAATCGAAAATTACAACTTTACAACTTTACATCAAAAATTTCCAGCAATATTATATATACATCAATAACATAAATCAAGCTTTTATAATCCCCGACAACGGCGCTAAAAATTGATGGGAGCCTAAGCTCGCACACAATAATAACCCTACAAAATATCGTTAGTAGTATGAGCAAGTAGGGATCGTTCTAAGCCGGGGATTAAGGGTACCTGAAATATGAGATTGTTAGACAAATATATACACATATATACAAAATTACATGTCACATGGGGGATGAGTATGGCGTCGACAGCTTGCTGCCCTTTAACACTAGACACGAAATAAATTTCTGAAAATAAATCCTAAGTCTAATATTTACAAGTGATCATCATCTCTCACACAAAACAGTTCACACAAAAGACTCTTTAACACATAGATTCGCATGCAAGAAGGTAAGGAATAAGTATTTAGCACGTTCAAGACTCAAATTAGTTTCGACCATAACTAGAGCTTCCGCTATGTACCTAGTTACTAGACTCCTCAAGTTCTTTAGAACAAACTTCCGTTCTAGCCCTAAAGATTTTATGCTAATCCGGTCAAGACTTAACCTATATCGCACAAGAGTCTTAAATCGAAAACATGTAAACAAGCAAGGTTGTCAATCATCTTATTTAACATGCAAGTTTTAGCTAAGATTTTACCCTAAGTGAGCACAACAAATCAAAACAACCGTCAGACATATAGTTTTATTCATTATAACTCGGGTTAGATGAAACCTAACATCTAGAATTACATGCTTTAAACAACAAATGTTTTAAACAAAACTAATGCTTCGATTTTTAAGTCACAACCTTAGATTACTAACCAATTTAAATCCTAAACATGCTTTTAATACCACTGCCCTAATTATCCATACATACGAAATCCATGAATTAAAATTGCAAAACAACTTACATAAACTTCAACAAAGTTGATTCATACAAAAGTTTAGCAAAAACCAAGAATCGGAACAAGTTCTTACAAGATAAACAAACATAAATAAATACAAAAACCATAGGAGAATGGATCACAATTTTAGAACCTTGAAGACTCCTCAAGACGTGACAAAGTGAGGCTCGGCTGCTGCTTGGTAGGTGCTCGGCAAGAACAAGAATTTGGCAAAAAACCAAGGTGAAGGGTACGGCAGTTTGTGGTGGTGGTGGTGGTGATGGGTTTTGGCTTTGTATTTGGGAGTTGGTGCTTGAGAGACTTGGTAGAGCTTTAGACTAGTATTTTATGCTTGAGATGAGATGATTTTCAGAATGACAAAGTGAGGCTATATATAGAGGAAAGGGTGCCGGCTGCCCTAGATGCATAAGGTAATCAGAAAACCAAGTGGATTAAGGATTTGAAACCTTCCTTTCATAGTTCAATTAGGTTTTCTTTTTCTGAATTTTTCTTCAAGGCTTGGGCTTCACATCTTCGTGGACTTCTTGAATAATCTTTGGACTTCATTGGATAATTTTTGATCCACCGAAAATTGCCCCAAACCCGCCGGCATGCATTGCCGGCAGCTTAGCAGTCCGATTGGCACCATCTCCTGGCTTGACTAGGAGATGCACTTTTCTTCATATTTTTCTCCATTGCTTTGGCTTAGTGTCTTCCTCTTTTCTTCCTTAAGCTTGGACCATCTTCACATATGCATTTGTACACCATATGATCCATCGAAAACAGAAATTGTGAAAAGGAGGCGGTAGCATCCTGGAATCGGCAGAAACGACCTTGTTGTAGTAACTCCGGCATATCTCCCTCCTCGGAGCTCCGATTGATGCGATTCCAAGTCTCAGATAAACTAGACACACATAGCTACCTCCAAATAAAAGAGTTCGATCAAATTCCTTGTGAGTCGTTGGGAATGATTTTTCGAATTTGGGACACAGTCCCAGGAAAATCCTAGAAGTCCCTGGTGATCTTTGCTCGGACTGCCAAGTGGCAGCCATCTTTTGGGTGACTTTCCGAACTTTGATTGATCTGAAATTTTAACACAACATTCCTCAGTATATGAATAATAAGCACACCAAATTTCATTAAATTCGGGCAAGGATAGATCGTATTTTTACTCATCTCAGAATAAAAAAAAAAAAAAAAAAAGACAACTTGCGTTATTTTCCAGATTTCTTAAACTTAGTCATTTTTCGGATTCTCAAGCACATTTGATAAAAACTCTACCAAATTGACACTAAACTAAATTATGATTCAATTTTAGATAAATAAAGGTTAAACAAAGCATAAACGATGGCAAATACATATTAATATCATCGCACATTGTGCTCCTATCACCGAGATAGGATATATTACGCCACAATCAAGTAATTTAATTACCTCGTCCTTCACAATCTTCATCATAGGGGGGTGTAAACGTCTCTGACCCTCCATAGTAGGCTTGGCTCCTTCTTCAAGTAAGATCCTGTGAACACAAGTGGTAGGGCTGATTCCCTTGATTTCCGTCAAAGTCCAACAAATTGCCGTCTTGTTTCTTTTAAGCACATCAATCAATTGGATTTCTTGCTCCTTACTCAGCTTTGATGACACAATAACTGGTAAAGTGTCATCGTTTCCCAAGTACACGTACTTCAGATGATCTGGTGGAGCCTTAAGCTCTAGTATTGGGGCTTGTTCCACAGATGGTAAGATTTTGTTAGTGGTAATATGAATTGACATGAACTTGTTATACCTGAAATGGGGTGTTGCATCTAGTTCTGCAACAACTTGTGCAATGCATGTCTCAAGTTCAAGCCGTGCTTTATCTGAAGTTCGTTCCCCTTGTGTGTTAATTCCCGCCCCTCTCTCAATAGCTAGTTGCTATTGATCCAATGTTTCAGATAAAACCTGTGCAAGAGAATCTACAATATCAATAGCATTGCATGGTTTTAGATCATACATTGGATACCTCATTGCTTCAAACACGTTGAAGCTAATAATTTCACCATCAAACTCCATGGTGAGGTTGCCTTCGGCAACATCGATCTTGGTTCTTGTTATTCTCATAAATGGTCGCCCCAACGAAAGTTGAGTAGAATTAAGGGGCGACTCTTCTATATGAAGTACATAGAAATCTGCAGGAAATAGCAGATTATTTACCTGCACAAGAACATCCTCAATATATCCCTAAGGATTATTGTTAGACCTGTCAGCTAACTGAATTATCACATTGTCCTTTTTCAATGGTCATAAATCTAGAGACTCATACACATTATAAGGCATCACATTTATTGATGCCCCTAGATCTAGCATTACATTTGAAAAATGTGGTTGACCAATTACACAAGGCACGGTGAAGCTGCCTGGGTCTTTCATTTTTGGGGGTAGTTTCCTTTGGATGACGGCTGAAACCGTCTCACTCATGCGCACTACCTGCTCCTCCCTTGTATGCCTTCTTGTTGTACATAGCTCTTTTAAGAACTGTGCATATTTGGGTATCTTCTTGATGCATTCTAGCAAGGGTATGTTCACCTCCACCTTGCGAAAGATGTCAAGCACTTCCTCATCAGATTTGTCCTTTTTGGACTTATTGAATCTTGAGGGAAAAGGCAAACATGTAGATGGGTTAGTTTTAACTAAACCACTAAGATTGGAATCGTTTACCTTGGGTACTTCCTTGTTGGAAGTTGCCGGATCTTTTTCTAGATCCCTCTTTTTCATCACTTCGAGCTCTTCATTGCTCGGCTCATTCTCAACATTGCCGAATATATTACCTTCGGCCTCTCCCTTTGTTTCAGCCTCTCCTTTCTTCTTTTGTGCTTTAGGGATTGGTCCCTCCAATATTTTACCACTCCTTGTGGTTATAGCTTGAGCTTGCTCCTTCTTGGGGTTCTTTATAACATTAGAGGGCAGCCTCCCTTGCTCATTGAATTGGCCCATGAAGTCAACAACCTGCCCATCTGATTCTTTAACTCAGTTATATCCTTGGCATTGGTTTGTTGTCCTACCAACAAAGCTTGTGTAGGGGCATTCAACTGGCTTTGCCCCATTGCTAGAGACTTCAGTATCTCATCAAAGTTAGGTGTATTGGGAACACCTTGATTGTGTGGGACGAATGAGGACCTTTGGTATGATACGGCTGCCCTTTGTTGAAATGGCATGCCATTTGGTTGAGCATTTGGTGGCACATTGGGCTTGAGCACATTATCATTGTTGCTCCATCTGAAGTTAGGATGATCACGATACCTTGGGTTTAAATTCTGAAATCCTTCTCCTTGGTATCCCAAAGCATTGACCTCCTCTATGCTTTCTCCTCCCATTTTAGGGCATTGATCTGTTGGATGTCCTTCAGCACACACCCCACACACTTGAGCAACTTGAGCACGTTGAGACTTCATCATTTGTGCCATCATGTTGGCAAGCTTGTCAACCTTTTCTTCTAGAGCCGGATTGGCCCTTGTCTCATGCACTTGCTTGGTTCGGGTTTGAGGCCCGAATTGTTTGTTCTTCAAGGCACGTGTCTCCAAAAGTGTGGTGGCTTCCTCATTGGTCTTCTCCAAAAACGAACCTCCAGCAGCTGAATCAAGGAATTCTTTGTCCAAATCACGCATCCCCTCATAAAAATATTACAAAAGGAGACCTTGGCGAATGCCATGAGCTGGACAAGATGACACCAACGTTTTAAAACGCTCATAGTACTCATAGAATGGCTCATCATGTGCTTGCTTGATTCCAATTATCTGACTCCTCAGCTGAGTCACTCTAGATGCTGGAAAATATTTGAGAAGGAACTCGTTGACCATAGTGTTCCACGAAACAATTCGTCCGGATGGTATAGTGAACAACCATATCCTTGCCTTGTCCTCTAGTGAAAATGGAAAGGCTCTCATCTTCACATGTTGAATATCAGCTCCTCTAGGACACATGGTCTCACAAGTAAATTGGAATTGTTGTAGATGTGAGTTCGGCTCCTCTCCTGAAAGACCATGGAAATTCGGCAATTGATGCAAAAATCCACTTTTTAGCTCAAAATCATCCGACTTGCCAGTTGCAACTGTCAGATAAGTGATGTTGGAAGGTGCCATGCCTTCACCCGTGACGCGTCCATTTGGCTCTCTGATCGAACCCATTTGTTGTGGTGGAGCAGTTAAGTCGAAATTCAGATGTGTAGGGAATGGACTTGTAAGTAGCTCAAACTCTGGATCTTCGTGGAACAAAGGATTAAGTTCACACGAGACGTTGGATGGAAATGGTGATGATGGATCTACTATGTGACTTTCAAAAAGTGATGGTATGGGGGAGACGAATTGATGTTCGAACAATGGTGTGCTCGGTGATGCTTGCTCAGTTCTATCTCCACAAATTCTGTTTAAGCGATCTTCAATTTCTTGTGACCAACCTGGAATGATGGACATTCATGTACCTGCGAATTTGTGAAGATCAAGTTGTCAATAGTTAGAAACTAAAACGAAAGGCAAGTAAATTTTGTTTACAAGTTTAGTTAGGGTTAGGTGTTAGTGATATGTGTTAGTAATATAAGTAACGAAAAATTACATTTAAAGTATAAATTTCGAACATATAAGAGTAAAAGAGTGTATATCACAAACAATGTATAAGTAAAATGTGTAAAACAAAGTGTAAGAGTATAAACAAGTAAAAAGGAATAAACCTCAATCACAGTATAAGTCATACAAAATTTACAAGTACCAAATAATCATTTGGTTTATCAAGTAACGAAAGAATCAATTTAAACTTTACAATATTTCCGAAATTTTAAAGCATAACATGTCGAATTCCTTAGTGTCTAATTTCTTTTATTCACAACTTTAAAATTCAAGGTACGTGGAGCAGAGGAGATAACAATGCAATGGGCTGA
The DNA here is from genome assembly GCA_963682095.1 of Potentilla sterilis. Classification (NCBI taxonomy): domain Eukaryota; kingdom Viridiplantae; phylum Streptophyta; class Magnoliopsida; order Rosales; family Rosaceae; genus Potentilla; species Potentilla sterilis. Next base: position 23,242,225 of record OY821763.1, on the reverse strand, counting down.
AACAGTCCAAGGTAGTATCATGCTTTTATCCGATATACCTAAAAAATTTAAAGGTAACGTTTTAATTAAAGATTTAAGACGTACTCATACTCAATCTACTTTAGGTTTCGAAGCTCAGCGGTCGTGCGGCCTAGGTGATATCATCTTGACACAACATTCCGTGGTTTCAGAAGGCTAGAACGAAAGTTCTACTATGGAGCAAGGCAAGACTCGTTGTTGGTTACCATGGGGAACGAACTCCCTATTGCCCCCTTTACTGAGAAGAGATAGCTGTCTATGGCCCTTGAGATCTAGTTAAACAAAGCTTGACATCCATAATAAAGACAAACGAACTAATAGGCGAACCTTTTTGCCCCTTACTCAGTTTGGAATATTGTGTTGACTGTACAACTATTGTCTAATAAAAGCCGCCCTCAACCTCATAAAAATGGATTTGCCAAGCCGTCGCTCGTATGCGTGGGGGGCTAACAATGGACCAATTCCATTATTAAACAGGGCCCGTTTCCCAATCTACATAAAAAGACGGATCTTCCAAGACATCATTCGTATGAAGGGTTAAGGCTATAAATTGACAATAGCGACCTTACCTATTACTTCTTCCCCTCGAAACCAAAGTAAATAAAACACAAATAAACCTTTAAACTTCTAATAATTTAACTAAGTGTTACAAACATATATCAAATTATAAAGTAAATTTCGGCAACATTATAAAACCTAAAATAAAACCCTAATTACTATTACAAACTGAAAAACTTGAAATTATACAAAACCAAAAATTAAACAATCTGAAATATAAACAAATAAACAATTGTTACAAAGTAACACTTCATAAAATTAAACAATTTTAATTTCCCCGACAACGACGCCAAAAATTTATGGGACTAAATTACACGCACAATTTGTACCTGTAAAATAATCTCATACATATATTACCCTTCCTGTGTCGATTGTAGTATTGACAAGTAGGGATCGTTCTATCCGGAGAAATCAAGGGCATTTAACCACACAAAGCATTACAAAATCATATGGGGGTTGAGAGTTTATGTCTAAAATCCTACTGAATTTTTACGAAATTAAAAACAAATAAATAAAACCTAATTTAACATATATACATGATCATTATCTTCCACACCTACACTTTACACAAAACTCACATAACAAGCATCAAATTCGCACAAGGTAGATTGAATAATAATTCAGCATGCAATCAAGATTAATTTTAGTTCCAATTTAATTAGAGCCTTCGTGGTTCTTCTAATTAGTCAAAACTCCTTAATTATTTAGAACCAGCTTCGTGCATAATCCTAAACATAGTGCTAATCAGTTTAAAGACACTTCGTGTAGAAATTAAACCAAGAAACACATAAGCACAATGAGTTGAATTGGAAACATATTAGCAAGTACGGCGTCACCTCATCTCATATCGATATGTAAATTTTCAGAATTACTCTAGCCCAAAGAACTAACACAAGATGAATCAACTTTGAGTATAATCCATCTTATGTTATATTCGGCAATTGAAACCAACACACAAGAATCAGCCATGGCCATGGCTGCCCTCATGCATCGATTTATATGCACATGAATTCAGAAAATAAACCAAAATACATCAAGAACACATGCGATCATACTACAATAATAAACCCTGATTAAATTCGAAACTTGTCATGATATATAATTCGGCAATCAATCATCCAAACAAATTCGGAAATCCAAAATAGAATTAATACAACCAAATAAATATCCACAAATCCTTATAATCTTCATAGACAAAGTATCATAAGTATACAGAAAATATAAAGCCATGAGAGTAGAGTGAATCACACTTTGAAGAACCTTGAAGAAAGTTTCGGCAAAGGATGAATTCGGTGGTGGTGAAGTGGTGCGATTTTATGGCTAGGTGGTGGTTCGGCTTATGTAATTTCGGTATGAAATTTGTGTATAGAATTCGGCAGAGTTTTGGTGTTGTGAAGGTGAGAGACAAGATCATTTTTTAAAGGTTATGCCAAAGTATTTATATGAGGAAGAGGGAGCTAGGGTTTCGGCAAAGCTAGGGTTTCGGCACAAAGAGTTTGTGCCGAATTCTCTTTTGTTTTCTTGCTTGGCAAGTCTTTTCTTTTTCTTCCTTTGATGCCGAAATTCTCTTGATAATTACTGAAAAATTCTTCATTTCCTTCCTGTGTAATTCAGCATAAAACCTAAATGAATGTGCATAGAATCCAGTCTACATTAATTTAGGGTTTCTTCATGTAATTCGGAAATAATCTCTTCCCTTTTCTGAATTCTTCTTTCTCTTTCTTGCCGTGCACTTCTCTTGCATTGCATGTGCTCAGCATGCTTCTTTCTTCTCCTAGTTGAGTTGCAATTATCTTCTTTAATGAATTCGGCAAAGATCTCTTGTCCAATCCGATTTCTTCATGTAATTCCTTACCAAAAATCATTTATCAATTCCTGAAAATAAGAAGAATTATATTTAGATAAAGAAGATAAAATGTAGCACAGTTTATGATTTGATAGAATCCTGATTCTGTCAAGATTTCCTGGTTCAACAAGGAGTTCTACTTTGATTGAAACTCTTACAACCTTCGACGTTTTGAGAAACGTCGAGACATGTAGACTCCTAAAACGATTAGGATTCTTAATGTCATAAGGAATCCTACTTTGAATCAAACTCATCATAAATTGTGCTGTATTCGATAGTTAAGCTCTTTTCACCACAAACTCTGCCAAAGACTCCTAACTAGACTCGATGACTCGATAAAACAACAATAAGAGTTAAACAATTGCATAAATGGGGATAAAACATATTAAGAATGTCGCATATTATGCTCTTATCTGTCATCACATTTTGGGTGGGTGACCATTTCCTACCAATATACAACACTGCATTATTTGGAGAAATCGAAGCTTGCACATAGACCACATCAATTGCTGATGGAGATTATTTCCACACGCACATTTGTACCTGCAAAATAACTTCATACATATATTACCCTTCTTGTGTCAATTGTAGTATTAATAAGTAGGCATCGTTCTATCAGGGGAAATCAAGGCACTACCAGATCTGAGTGAATAGCCGACGAAAAAAATTTCGTCGGCTATGCCTATTTTTCGTCGACTATACCATCTGCCGACGAAATTTTCGTCGGCTATACTTCGTCGGAACAACCCCGTCGGCTATACCAATGGCCGACGAAAAAAACAAATTCGTCGGCTATAGTAGAGTATGGCCGACGAACTTACCGACGAAAATATTTTTTGTCGGCCAAACCTGGGAGAAATTACCGACGAATTTCGTCGGATATTTTCGAGTATGGCCGACGAAATTCATTAATTATAGCTGACGAAATTCATCGGCTATTGTGTGTTAACAATCGCCGACGATTTTATAAATTTTCGTCGGCTATTGCCTCGAAATATATTAATATTTAATAGGCATTAATTAGTTATAGCCGACGAAATAATGTAATTTTCGTCGGCTATACAACTTATAGCCGACGAAAATTGATAAAATTCGTCGGCTATAGTTATTATAGCCGACGAAATAATGCCAAAATCGTCGCCTTTTCTTACATTTGGGAAAAAAAATTAAATTATTTTCTAAATTACCATTCCAAGCAACCTGCAAATCACAAAAACAGTCCATGCATTTGCACCAACAAGAAACACGTCTAAATACCCTTTTTATTAAATTCGTTCTAATATACATAAACCCTAAACCCTAATCATCACCTAAACTACTAAAGTCCACAAGGTCATCCCCAGCATCCTGCTCTCCATCAGGCTCGTCATCCTGCTGACCGAACTCGGGAGGATGAGGCATTGGAGGTTCCGCTAACCGCTGAAACGGGGGCGGGGGTGGAAGGCCTTGTTGTTGTGCCGCGAACATCTCATACCACCAGGTTTGTTGGCCGTCGTAGTTGTGTTGCCGAATTCTGTCGCATTCGGCATGCCAACCGGCCATATCCAAATGATACTGCTGTGTTCTGCGGCGCAGCTCTAAATGATACTGCTGTGTGCTGCGGCGCAGCTCCTGTACTGTCTGGGACGAGGTCGCCAATTCTGCGGCCAATCGCTGCACTTCCCCCCTCATATGTTGGCTCTCCCCGCCTCCCTTCTTTTGACCTCCCTTAGTGGTCTTCAGAAGCCCTAGTCCAGAACTTCCCAAACCCCGGCAGTAGTAGTTGTTTGACCGGTTTGGGAAGGCTGCGTCGAACATCCTCGCTGCCGTTTGGACACTGGACCGGTCGACATGGCGCATGGCTTCTTCCAGATCTGCCTCTGAAATGTTCGGTTGTGTCTCCCGAACTACTTGCTGGAACACCTCTTCTTCGGCCCGGTTGACCCTCTCCTAAGTGGACGGGAAAAAAAATTAATATTATAACAAATATATAATTAAGTAAAATTAATAATTAAAATTTTAAAATTGTAATGAACGACTTACGAGCTGTTCTGTCGCTTGTGGATAAACGATCTTGAACGTCTCCACGTACGGGTTGCTATCAGGATGATCTCTAAGCGCCTCCTCCTGATATTGTGCAAACGACCGTGAACCAGCATGATGGGGGGTTGTGTTCCGGCGGCGGTTCTCAGAGTTTATCCGAGAACGTTGCTTCAAACAAATAATAAAATGTTAGAAAAATGCATCAAAAAATATTAGTGTAATAATTATAAAATAATTAAACTAATAATTAAAATTTTAACAAAATAAACATTTTTACTGAAGTTTAGTATTTACCTGCATAACTGGGTTGTTGAAGTCTACTGTCTTCAACCAACGCCACTCGTACTCCCTGAACATGAACTCCCTAGGAGTACCCATACGACCAAGGTTGTCGTATTCGTTATAGTGGGAACGCAGCTCGTTCATCCACTCTTTGAACCTACGAAAAAAACAAAAGTGCATTAGAAATATTATTAATATCATAAAATATTAATAATTATAAGATAATTATAATATCATAAAAACAAACGTACCTCGAGTTCTGCTGGGTGTCCGCCCAATCCCGCCTGTGTTCTGCAATCTCGAAGAATGTCTGAAAAATAATATTTTATTAGTTTTACAATTGTAATAATACCGAAAATTATTAAATATTACGATAAATAAATTAAATTTTTTAAATTACTCACCGACGCGGCGTTGTTCACTTCTCTCTTTATCTCTTCGGGCACATCAGCCCACCGGGTCCACAACATAGGGACTCTGTCCCTAATCAGTGACCCCACGCAACCCGAGTAGTCACGTTTTTTCTTCCCCTGAACCTCCTGATTAGGAGGTTCGTTGATCTGAATCCTCCCGCTGCGCTCAACAGTTCTCTTGAGCGTGTCAAAACATATGACACCTCTCGTATTCCTCCGTGAACTGCTAGCGGCTGTCCCTATCACAAAAACGACGATTGGTTAATAAAATTAAATATTAGTGCGTTAATTTTAATAAAACATTTAATTAATAAAATCAAATGTTACCTGAACTGGATGACTCGACTGTCGACTTTCCTTTTCTCCTCGGCGAAATAAGGTGGTCAGGGTTCTCAAATGGCTGCTGCTGGTATGCCTCCGCAGCACTCACGTACTGAGGCATATCAGGCCATATGGGCACACCCTGATAGTCGACCTCCGGTATCGCCGGAATGTTGTACGGGAGGTAGAGCTGGTTTGGGAGAGTAGGCCCCTCAGTCGAGTCAGCAGCAGACTGAGTCGGACTCGGTATCAGCTCCTGATGAACCTCAGGCATACGAACCTGAGGAACGTCGGCAGCTATCTCCTTGTGAAATAGCTGCCGACTAAACCTCGGAGCCACGGAGGGACCGACATTCGGAAGTGAAGTGCTCGACGGCCGCCCCGCATAGAGAAGGGTCTGGTGCCGAGAACTCACACTCCGCCGCGGCTAGGCTGCATCCACAGTCCTCTGCGGCTGGGATGAATCTACACTCCTCCGCGGCTGGCTGGTGGTCCTCTCAGGCTGGCTAGCGGTCCTCTCGGAGTCTGCGGAACCGGCGGAATTTCTAGAACCTCTAGATCTGCCGCCACGACGGCCTCCGAATAGGTTTCTTAATGCATCGGCCATCTAAAGCTCGAGGCATTAATACATTAATTGATATTAAATTATATTATATTAAATAACAAATTCTAATTAATATAATAACCAATAATACTAACATATTTTAATATAAAAATTTATATAATAACCAATTTATACGTATAAATTATACAATTACACCTAAATTATACAATTAAAATTAATTTTAAAAAAATTACCTATATTAACATAAATACCTAAATTATACCTAAATTAACATAAATACATAAATTATACCTACATTAACATAAATACATAAATTATAAATAAATGAACATAAATACATAAATTATACCTAAATTAACATAAATACATAAATTTAGGTATAAATACATAAATTATACCTAAATTAACATAAATACATAAATTATACCTAAATTAACATAAATACATAAATTAACATAAATTATACCTAAATTAACAATTATATCTAAATTAACAATTAATTAACATAAATGAAAAAAAAAAAAAACTTACATTGATTTTGCAGAGGAGAAGGAGGCCGGCCGGAGGAGGGAGGAGGAGGGACAGGCCGGATCAGAGGAGGAGGAGGGAAAGGGTGGCCGGCCGGAATAGGGAGGAGGAAGAGGGAGGAGGGGCCGGGGCGCTGCCGAATTGGAGGAGGAAGAGGGAGGAGGGCCGGGGCGCTGCCGGATTGGAGGAGGAAGAGGGAGGAGGGCCGGTTTTGGAAAAATGCAGCAAATGGAGGCTAGGGTTCGGCTGCAACAAACTTATACCCGAAAATATAGCCGACGAATTAAAAAGATTTCGTCGGCTATACTTAAGAATAGCCGACGAAATTCTCTAATTCGTCGGCTATACTTAAGAATAGCCGACGAAATTCTTTAATTCGTCGGCTATAGTTTAGGCGCTCAGCAGCCGTCCGATCTCCCACATCCAACGGCGGACAATGAAAAGGCGCGGATCACTAGAGTTTAGCCGACGAAATAGAATTTTCGTCGGCTAAACTTTTGGTCAAACTGCGAAGTCAAACCTCTAAACGCTTTAAAACGGAAATTGGACCGTCTAAATGACGTTTTTTGGCCTGATCTTCAACAGAGAATAGTTTCAGATCGATGAGACGCAACTAATCGTATAAAAATTTTCCTTAAAATATTTACCGACTGTCATGCTACACATAGGAAAACGGAAGTAAAAAACAGCTAACCGCAACATTCGGCACACAGATTTTGTCGGAATCTTCTCATTTTTCAGCCGTAGACGTATTTCAATATTTCGGTCATATCTTATTTCACGACACATTTTCATTTGAAGGGTCTACGTATAGTAACTATTTGAAACTATACATTCACTTAAACACTTGGTAAACAAGTTAAAAAACATTAGTGCATATGTTCCGATTTTGAATCTAAAAGTTTGGAAAATCTATTCCAACCGTCAGATATCACCGTTAAGATTAAATACATGTATGAAAAAAAATCCAACTACATCTGACAACGTTAAAGGCTCGATCGGGACGGTCAAACTGCAAAGTCAAACTTCTAAACGCTTTAAAACGGAAATTGGCCCGTCTAAATGACGTTTTTTGGCCTGACCTTCAACATAGAATAGTTTCAGATCGATGAGACGCAACTAATCGTATAAAAATTTTCATCAAAATATTTACCGACCGTCAGGCTACCCATAGGAAAACGGAAGTAAAAAACAGCTAACTGCAACATTCGGCACACAGATTTTGTCGGAATCTTCTCATTTTTCAACCGTAGACGTTTTTCAATATTTCGGTCATATCTTATTTCACGACACATTTGTATTTGAAGAGTCTACATATAGTAACTATTTGAAACTATACATTCACTTAAACACTTAGTAAAACAAGTTAAGGAACATTAGTGCATATGTTCCGATTTTGAATCTAAAAGTTGGGAAAATCTATTCCAACCGTCAGATATCACCGTTAAGATTAAATACATGTATGAAAAAAAATCCAACTACATCTGACAACGTTAACGGATCGATCGGGACGGTCAACCGGGTGAGTCAAACCTCTAAACGCTTTAAAAAGGAAATTGGCCCGTCTAAATGACGTTTTTTGGCCTGATCTTCAACAGAGAATAGTTTCAGATCGATGAGACGCAACTAATCGTATAAAAATTTTCCTCAAAATATTTACCGACCGTCAGGCTACCCATAGGAAAACGGCAGTAAAAAACAGTTAACCGCAATATTCGGCACACAGATTTTGTCGGAATCTTCTCATTTTTCAACCATAGACGTTTTTCAATATTTCAGTCATATCTTATTTCACGACACATTTGCATTTGAAGGATGAAGCAATGGTTTGTCGATAGTGATAGAAAATGGAAGCTGCTCTTTTTTTGTTTTTGTTTTTTAATCATAGCCGACGAAATCAAACCTAGTACTCGTTGGCTATTCTTTTGTCGTTTTCGGTCAAAAATAGAATATTTATTTTTAAAAAAACTTATGGCCGACGAAATAATGAATTTTTCGTCGGCCATTGTGAGAATAGCCGACGAAAAATTAAATTTTTCGTCGGCCATTATTGTAATGGCCGACGAAATAATGCATTTTTCGTCGGCTATTCTCTGCAAAAAAACCAAAAAAATCAGTGGTTTTACACCTCTCCTATTCCGATGTCCTGTTCACATATAACCAAAATTGAACATAAAAAACCAGAAACCCAACAGTCAACATATTTCAAAATTTTTTTTAAGGGGTTTGGAACCCAGCCTAGCTGGGAGGCTCATCCCCACGCCCGTTCATTAGAAATGAGTTGATTACAAATGAAAGGATTACATCATTTAAATTACTTAATCCGTCGGATTGTAATCGGAATCATCGGATGAGTCTTCTTCGGTTTCTGAATTGCTCGATAGGGGTAATCTATGTCTTTCCTCACCACTAGAGTCCTCGTTAGTTTCTTCATTTAGATCAACATCAACAAGCAGTGGCTCTTCACGTCGAATTCGCACCTGCGTGTCTAGGCGAATAAAAGAGGAGTCAGGAATACCGTTTGAGTTGGGCTCTTGATACGCGGTGCCCCCTTCCTCGTTCTCTTCAGCCACTCCAAGTGTAGACGCCCGGTAAATGTTGCGATGGTGGATAGTGTTGACTACTTTCCACGGGTCACCCTTGGCGAGATCATCAAGATAAAACACTTGTTTCACCCATGTGGCTAAAACGAACGGGTCGTCCTCATACCATGATGTACTAGTGTTCACAGAAGTTATGCCGTATTGATCGGTTTTCATGCTCTGCGGCCGTGTGTCAAACCATCTACACTTGAAAAGGTGCACTTTCATGCCTTCCCCGTAATGCAGTTCCACAACTGAATGGAGAACACCGTAATAGTCAACTCCACCATCCCCACCATGTGCCATAACCCCTGAATTTTGTGTTTTCCGTCTGAGGTCTCTGTCTTCACATCGAAATAACACACCATTCACCTTGCACGTCGCATAAACTTTTGAATAGACCGGCCTCATCGCTAAAAGTCTGAGTTCGTGCGACCAATTTGGGTGATTATCATTTTGAATAAGGTCCATCTGCAACCATCAGAATCAACTATAAATATGAATAAATATACACAATAATATATGAACACGTATAGAATAGTGTTAAAGTTACGTACCCAGCGGCCGAAATACTCTGCGAATGTCCGGTTGTGGTAATCGACATCACCTCGTACTTGTTCACAGTGTAGATATATGTTCTTCCAAAACTGAACTTCTGGACAGTTAATTAGTACCCACCAATGTGCAATGGTTACCTCATAATCTTTCAACTTGTAGGAAACTGGCATGTTTCCACCGAGTACAACATCGTCGGAGAGTATGGAAAGATTGAACTGTGACGGTACATCTTCCGGTATGCTTTCCTGTAACGCTCCTAAATACAGCTTCATGTAGGTGACGCACTCGTGCGCAATATATGCTTCAGCTATACATCCTTCAGGTGCGGATCTGTTTTGGACAAAACCACCGTATTGTCCAAGTTGCCTATAAATCAAGTTTTTAAAGTGTTATGATAATACATTAACACTATATCACATATATTGATGAGGAAATTAACATAAGGTGTAAAATACGTACCTTTCCATCGGATACATCCAAGTGAAGTGCACAGGACCGGTAAGCAACAACTGCCGAGGAAGATGGATCATGAGGTGAGGCATGATGTCGAAAAAATTTGGAGGAAATATCATTTCAAATTTACACATGATATGAACGATGTCTTGTTGCATTTCTCGGAGGTCAGATTTTCTCACTTCCCGTGTGCATACCTTCTGGAAAAATCTTGCCAACGCTACTAACGGCTCCACAACGTGACGGGGAAGGAACGGTCGAATGAAAATAGGGAAGAGACGTTGTAGCAGGATATGATTGTCATGACTTTTCAACCCGTACAGATTGTTGAATTGTCTGTTCACACACTTGGCTATATTTCCAGCAAAGCCTGAAGGATACTTGGCCCGACTTATCCAATGGAAAATTTCTGGTTTATGCTCAGGCTTGACGGTGTAAGGAGCTTGAGGCATTTTTCTCTTCCCTTGTTTCAACCATAGTTATTTTCTGATATTCATGTTTTGCAGATCAGTGCGAGCCTTAGGACCGTCTTTCGTCTTCCCCTCCAAGTTCAGCGTTGTGCCCACCACACTTTCAGAAACATTTTTTTCTATGTGCATAACGTCTAGGAAGTGACGGATCAGCAACTCACACCAGTACGGGAGTTCCCACAATATGCTCTTATGTGTCCAGAATTTGTACTGCTCAGGTCTTTCAGGTATTTCCGCTACAATATCGGGATGATTGCTGAGGGGCCCAAAATCGTACTCATTAAGCACTACTAAAATTTCTCTTCCCGTCCATCTTCTGGGAGGACCACCGTGTTCTTCGGTTCCATCAAATGCGGCGGACTCGTAACGCCAGTGGTGATCCGCCGGAAGGAACACACGATGACCCATTCGGCATATCTTGTTGCAATGAGGGGTGCTCCCATAATCGCTGAGGCACTCTGGACAAGCCTTGTATCCCCTAACAACGCTGCCCGACAACATCCCATAAGCAGGAAAATCACTAATGGTACCAATAACCATGGCATGCATCTGGAACGTCTCCTGCTTGTACTTGTCAAAAGTGGGATGACCAACGTCCCACAATACCTTAAGCTCTTCAATCAATGGTCTCATATACACATCGAGACATTTCCCTGGGTAACCAGGCCCCGGAATCAACAACGTCAACATATTATATTCCTTCTTCATGCACATCCACGGAGGAAGGTTGTAAGGTACCAAAACCACCGGCCATATACTGTATGAAAGACTCATGGTGCCGAAAGGGTTGAACCCGTCGGTTGAGAGCCCGAGCCTGACGTTTCTGACATCTGACTCAAAATGAGGAAACTCATTGTTTATATGCTTCCAAGCCGCTCCGTCAGAGATGTGTGTCATGATATCTGCGTCTCCCGCGTCCCGCTCACCGTGCCACCTCATAGCTTTTGCGGTGGTTTCTGACATGTACAACCGCTCAAGCCTATCTCTCAACGGAAAATACCGAAGCACTTTCACAGGTTTCCTATTGCTTGCTCCCGTCAACTTATATCGGTCAGACTGACATATCGGACATGCGTCAAGGCTAGCAAGGTCATTCCCTTATGCATCTTTACCCCAGAATAGAACGCAGTCAAATGCGCATGCATGGATCTTAATGTAGGAAAGCCCTAGATCTTTGAGGATACTTCGGACCTGACGGTGATTGGTAGGATTACGATGACCCTCCTCCAACAACGAAGAAGTGTACTGTAGATATTCATCAACTTGCCTGATGCTCCCTTTTGTCTCGACTTTAATCTTCATTACCTCCATCACACTTTGAAGAACTGTCTTCTCAGAACTTGAAGACACAGGGGTATGTTGCAATGCAATCAGTTTGTTGTACTTGTCAAAGGCAGCAGTGTTGACAACTTGTGGGAACAGCTGCACCGGGTCCTGCATATATTGTTCCCCACGTACACCGCTTTCAAAAGGAAACACGTCATTGACGAATGCCATTGTTGGATCGTTGGATGTACTACTACTGCCCACCTCAAAATACTGCCCATGATCATGCGATCCATCTAATGATGGCTCACCGTGATATATCCAACGTGTGTACTTCGGCCAAAACCCATTACTCTTTAGGTGCTCCCATACTGTCCTAATCGGAAATCGACACATATCACTACGACACTTACATTTCTTGCACGGGCAATAATGGTAATTCCCGTTTGCATTTTCCTCGACGAACTGCAAAAAATCCACAACTCCTGTAGTGTATCGTCGGTCATGCCTTGGAAGCGAAATCCAACTCTTATCTCGATCCATATATAGCCTGATAATAATATATATGTATAACTTTAATTAATAATAAATTAATTAACACATATATATATATATATATTACAATATATATTATTATCAACATCAACTCATATATATATATATATACCATTAATTAACAACCATTATTTAAGTTCATTACACTATCAACAACCATTAATTAACATATTTATATATATTTTAACACTAATTAAAATAACATTATTAAATTAAAACACATAATTATACTCTAACTGAAAATCAACTCAACTACAACTCAAATTCAACATATATACATACATTCTAACACTAAAACAACAACAAAACAAAAAATCACTCACTATATCAAAATCACTAAAACTCAAAATCAACTCAACTAAAACTCAAAATCAACATATATACACATATACGTACCTATATATAGCTCCACAATGTAAGAGAGGACGGATTTCAACAATACCCACAGATTTTTCACTCTTTCTCCCGTTTTTTTCCGTTTTTTTTTAAATGAGCAGCTTCTGTCCAGATCTGAAAATATAAAGACTTATAGCCGACGAAAATGTCAACTTTCGTCGGCCAAACTTTCTAAAGTTTTCGTCGGCCAAACTTTTTAAAAGAAAGGCCGTCGAAAACCCAAATCGTCGGCCATTCTTGGGGTATAGCCGACGAAAAATATTTTTTAGTGACGAAAGAAAAAATCGTCGGCCATTCTTGGGGAATAGCCGACGATTTTTTATTTTTGCCGACGAAAGAAAAAATCGTCGGCCATTCTGGGGAATAGCCGACGAAAATAGTATGTCGTCAGCCGTTTTTTTTTTTCGTCGGCTATACTGTTTTTTCTGGTAGTGAGGGCATTCAATCTCATGAAGTATCACATAATAATATGGGGGGATTGGAAATTATATCTAATATCTACTGTATTTACGAAAATAAAACAGAAAATAAAACCTAAATTAACTATCTACACGTGATCATCTTCCAAACACAAATCATCACACAAATCTCTCAAGAACAAGTAGCAATTGTATGAACATAAACAAGCAGCAATTTCCGATTTTCCCAAGATTCATTTAATTCTAATTCTAATTAGAGTCCTTGGCGGCTCATCTAATCATTAAGACTTCTCAATTATTTAAAATTATCTTTGCGCCTAATTCTAAACATATGCAATCCAGTTTAAAGACATTTGGCGTAGAAATTAAACATGAAGAACACATAAGCACAATAAGCCGAATTAGAGACATGCAACAAGTTTGGCGTCACCTCACCTTATTAAACATGTTAATCTTCAGAATTATGGTAACTCTAATTAAATAACTTAGACTACAACAACTTGGCGTATGATGCAATCTAAATCATTTTGGTATATGAAATCGGCACCTAAGGAGAAGCCACAAAGTCAGCCCTTAAGCACACAATTTGTTGAGCTTGAATTCATAAAAATTAATCAAATAAACAATGGAAACATGCGAAAATATTCTGCCTATTTACAACATACAAATCGCAACAAGTTCATGCTCATAGAATCAAAACAAAGAAACCCTGATTAATCCGAATTCCATGTTTGAACTACAAAACCAAAAACCAAAAATCCAAAGTATAATACATCATGAAATCATAAAATACACAGAATATAATACAAGCCATTAAGCTGATGAATCACAATTTGAACAGAAACCTTGAATAGCTTTCGGCAAAGGGTGGTGAATTCGAATGGAAGCTAGGGTAAGGAACGGATTTTTGGAGGTGGTGGAAGGTGTTTATGGCTAGTATTTTTCTGTATGGACTTGGGAGTATTTTGGCAGAATTTTGGTTAGCTTTATGCGTGAGAAGAAGATGATTTTTTGAGAGGTGAAGCCGTGCTATATATAGAGGCAAAGCTAGCTAGGGTTTCGGCAAAAAGAGTTGAGAGTTCCACCAAATTTTTCTTCTTGTCTTGCACGGCAAGTCTTTGATTTTTGCTTGGACTTGTTACCGAATTATGCAAGAGATAATTGCTGAATAAATTAAACAATATCTCTTCATTTAATCTTCCTTGAATTCGGTCCACATTCGTGCTTGATTTCCTTGTAAAATTCGGATTGCTATCCTCTTTCGTCTCCATGCCGTGTCTTTCCTTCCCTTAGAAGCTTTAGGAAACCGTCTTTGATTCGGCATCATCCCTTTGTGATTCTTGCCGTGCACTCCTCCTTGATCATGTGTTCGGCATGCTTGTCTTCTCCTAGAAGGAATTGAAATCTTCTCCTTTTATGTTTCGGCAACTCTTCTTATCCTTGCCGAATTCCTCTCTTCTTTTATATCTCATTATCTTCTTAATTCCTAAAAATAAGAGAAAAAATCATTTATCAATTCCTGAAAATAAGAAGAATTATATTTAGAAAAAGAAGATAAAATGTAGCATAATTTAAGATTTAATAGATTCCTGATTCCGTCAGGATTTCCTGGTTCAACAAGGAGTTCTACTTTGATTGAAACTCTTAAAACCATCGTCGTTTTGAGAAACGTCGAAATATTTAGACTCCTAAACCGATTAGGATTCCTAATGAAATAAGGAATCCCACTTTGAATCAAACTCTTCATAAATCATGCAATATTTGACAATTAAGCTATTTTCACCACAAACTCTGCCAAAGACTCCTAACTAGACTCGATGACTCTATAATACAACAATAAGGGTTAAAAATTGCATAAATGGGGTCAAAACACATTAAGAACGTCGCATATTATGCTCTTATCAATTTCCCCAATGTAATCCTACAAATTAGGAATAATTTTTCATCTTCCTGATAAAAAAATATATATATATATATATATATATATATATATATATATATATATATATATGCAGAGTAGTAAATCAACAAGTATTGGATATAAATGCATTATACATACCTTAAAATGAGGCATGTACCTTAGTATTGGATATATATATGCAAAATATCTGCTCACCGTCTCTACTGAACGTTGAAAACGTTCTTGTGTGTTCCTATTTGTCTCTCCTCCTCCCAACATATAGAGAAACATTGCCAGAATTTCAGTTGTGCCAATGTTCTTTGATCCCTTGAACACTTTTTCAGCATCTTTCAATAGCAAAAAAAAGCATGACTTCTCCATCCTAAATGCATTATAACACCTAGTTTCATTGCCTTCTAATACTTCCAATAACCAAATGTACCCTGTTTGAGAGCTTGTTATATATGGAGTTTTCATAATATATTTTTCAAGATACACTTGAATAAGACGACCAACTACACATATAATTTGGTCCATCTCATCCTCCTCTCCGGAAGTGTCCATATGTTATCTAACAAATCCGCAATGACATTAACAAGAACATATATAATCAATATCATTATTAAAAAGAGACCAATTTTATATCAAACTAATTCAGAAACACCATTAAATAGAAAAAAGAGATCAATACTGTTATAAAAAAAAAAAAAAAAATATAGTAGCACAGCCTTAATAGAAAGAAAGTAGCATAAAAAAACAAACAAAATGGAAACTCTTAATAGAGTACCATTAACAAAGAAGGCCCTAATGGCCTAGTCATTATTTTCAACTAAAAAAAGGCAACAAATTTCAAATTACAAAGGAAGGATCAGCCTTCTTTTGATTAAGAAGCAAAAACTGGAGCTTGAGATTAGAATAAGTCATCACACTAAACATCTCTCTCTTCTCTTGGGAGCAAAAAAGCTCCGTTGCAAACCACCTGATAAGAGCATAATATGCGACATTCTTAATGTGTTTTATCCCCATTTATGCAATTGCTTAACCCTTATTGTTGTATTTTAGAGTCGTTTAGTCAAGTCAGGAGTCTTTGGTAGAGTTGATAAATGAAATGAGCTTAATTGTCGAATAATGCTGAATTTATAAAGAGTTTGATTCAAAGTAGGATTCCTAATTACATTAGGAATTCTAATCGGTTTAGGAGTCTACAATGGCTCGACGTTTCTCAAAACGTCAAAGATTTTAAGAGTTTCAATGAAACTAGAACTCCTTGTTGAACCAGGAAATCTAAATGGAATAAGGATTCTAACTCTAATAAATTTCGGCACATGATATTATTATTTTCCTAACATAAATTTTTTTTTGTTTATTTTCAGGAAATTAAAAGAAGTGAAATTGAATTAAATGAAGAGCGTGTCGTGCACATGAGAGGAAGAATTCAGATTACTTAAGGAAAGCCTTTGCCGAATTACTTAAAGGGAATTGTTGCCGAATTGCATCTAGGAGAAGAAAGAAGCATGCCGAACATGTGCAATGAAAAAGCCTTGCCGTGCAAGAAAAGGAGGAGAGACACGACTAAGGAAGGAGTTCCATGCCAAATTTAAAGAAGAATGCAAGGATGAATGTGGACCGAATCCTCTCTACATTCAATCAGGGTTTGCCGAATCATGCAAGGAAAGAATATTAAGTAATTATCAAGAATATTTCGGCAAACAAAGACTTAGCTTGCAAGAAAAGAAAAGAGAGAGTTCGGCACAAACACTTTGTGCTGAAACCCTAGTTCCCCATGCTCTCTATATAAAGGGTACGACTGCCTCTAAACAATCATCTCTTCTCTCACAAATAGAAAGCCGAAACTCTACCAAAGTGCCTCCACAAATCTTATACAGAAAATATTGAAGCCGAACCTCCATCACCTTTCCAAACCGCAACCTCTTCATCAGCGAATCATCTCTTGCCGAATTCTCTTCAAGGTTCTTCTAAAGTGTGATTCGTCTAACTCATGGCTTTTTTAGTTTTTTGTATATATTACGATTTCATATTGTATGGATTTATGGATTATAACTTTTGGTTTTGTAGTTTATACTATGATTTCTGAATTTTAATCAGGGTTCTTATGGAGTTCCAAATTTAATCAGGGTTTCTATGTTATTGTGTACAAACTTATATATGTTGATTTCGTAATTTAATGGTTAAGGACAGTAGATTTTCGCATGTGTTCCTGGTATTTATTTGATTAATTTTCATGAGTTCGAGCACCACAAATTGTGTGCTTAAGGGCTGACTTTGTGACTTCTCCTTAGGTGCCGATTTTATCCACCAAGTTAATTTGGATTGCATCATACGCTGAGTTGTTGTGATTTAGGTTGATTAATTAGGGCTATATAACCATGAAAATTTACGTGTTAAAGCAAGGTGAGGTGACGCCATACTTGTTGCATGTCTCTAATTCAACTTATTGTGCTTATGTGTTCTTCATGTTTAATTTCTATGCTGAGTGTCTTTAAACTGATTTGCATTATGTTTGGGATTATACGCTTAGTTAGTTCTAAATAATTAAGAAGTCTTAAAGATTGGATGAACCACTGAGGGCTCTAATTAGAATTGGAATTGAATTGTTCTAAGTGCTTTGTGAAAAATACTTGCTGCCTTGAATCTTTAATTTCGTGTTTTTCATGTGTAAGTGATTTCGTATTATGTGTTTATGTGGAGAAGATGATCCTGTGTAAATAATAGTTTTAGGTTTTAATTTCGTAAAAATCAGTAGTTGTTAGATACAATATCCAAACCCCCCATATGATTATGTAATATTTTGTGTTGATTAAATGCCCTTGATTTCCCCTGATAGAACGATCTCTACTTGTCAATACTACACTCGACACAAGAAGGGTAATATATATATGAAGTTGTTTTGCAGGTACAAATGTGCGTGTATAATAATTCCATCAATTTTTGGTGCCGTTGACGAGAAAATTAAAATTGTTTAATTTCATGAAGTGTTACTTTGTAACAATTGTTTATTTATAAATTTTCGGATATGTATAATTTTTCCTTAAGTTTTTTGATTTGTAATAGTAATTAATTAGGGTTTTCGGTTTTGTTTATATTGTTGCCGAAATTATTTATTTTATCATCTGATATTTGTTTGTAACACTTAGTTTAAATTGCTAAGAAGTTTAGAAATTTATTTTTGTTTGATTTGTTTTAAGTTTCAAGGGGCAGAGGAATAAGTTAGGTCACTTGTGTGAATAATTGCCTTAACCCTTCATGTTATCTCTTGAGGTCTCATGAGGTTGAGGGCGGCTTTTATTGACACTTGTGGTACTGTCAACACGAGGTTGTTCTTAACTGAGTAAGGGGCATAAAGGTTCACCTATTAGTTCGTTTATCTCTATTATGGATGTCAAGGTTTGTTTAACTAGATCTCAAGGCCCACAGACTGCTATCTCTTCTCTGTGAAGGGGGCGATAGGGAGTTTACTCTCCGTGGTAACCAACAACGAGTCTTGCCTTGCTCCATCTTAGAACTTTCGTTCTAGCCTTCTGAAACCACAGAACAACTATGTGTCTAGACGATAACACCTAGGCCGCACTTCCACCGAGCTTTGAAACTTAGAATAGATTCGGCAAGAGTGAGTTTCAAGACTTGAAATTAAACGTTGAAAGCTTAAATTTTTAAGGTATATTAGATTAAAGCATGATACTACCTTGAGTTGTTTCAGCTCATTGCACCGTTATCTCATCTGCTCCACGTACCTTGAATTTTAAAGTTGTGTGAATAAAAGCAATTAGACTCTAAGCATATAAACATATTTGATGTGCTTTAATATTTTCGGAAATTGTGAACCGAATTCTTTGTTACTTATAAATTTCATGTGCTATATACTTGTAAATTTTTGTGCTTATACTTATAAATTTTGTTTGTTTTATACTTGTAATGATATTAAAGTTTCGAATGATACTATAGAAATACTACTAACTTATACAATCTAACTATACTTTGAGATTTTGTCCCTTGTTTTTGTTTTCTAATTCCTTGAAATCTTTGAAAATTCTCAGATCAATGAATGTCCGGTCATAAAGTGTGGACCAAGCAATTTAAAGGAGAATTTCAAAGAATCATTGAAGAAGGGGAGCTTGACGTTGAAATCACCAATTCTCACATTGAGGAAGATCTTGACATTGATTTCCCTAGTCCAAAATTGGAAGCACGGATCATCACACCAACATCGTCACGCTTCTCACCATCATCATCAACCGTTCACACGCAAGAAGAGACAAATTCTGAGCTTAATCCATTGTTACTTGATGAGCCAGAATTTGAGTTACTAGCAAGCCCATTTCCACAAGGTTACTTGCAATGCGACTTACCAAATCCTCCACCACCAAGAATGGCATCAATCAGAGAGCAAAACGGACATGTAGCTGGGAATGACATGGTACCCTCTAACATCACTTATCCAGCCGTAGCAGCTAGTAAATCTGAAGACTTTGAGCTTAGAGGAGGGTTCATGAGTGAGTTGCCGAAATTCTATGGACTTGCGGGTGAGGATCCTAACTCTCACTTGCAACAATTCCAATTCACTTGTGAATCCATGTGCCCCAAAGGAGCCGACATACAACTTGTGAAGATGAGAGCCTCTCCATTTTCACTTGATGGCAAGGTGAGGAAATGGTTGTTTGCCGTACCAAGTGAGAAGATCAACAGTTGGAATACCATGGTGCATGAGTTCCTTCTCATGTACTTTCTAGCGTCAAGAGTGACTCAGCTGAGGAGTCAGATTACTGGGATCAAGCAAGCTTAAGATGAGCCATTTTGTGATTACTATGATCGATACAAGAGTCTCATTGCCTCTTGTCCAGCTCATGGTATTCGTGAGGGCATTCTCCTTCAATACTTCTACGAAGGAATGTGCGACTACGACAAAGAGTTTCTTTATTCTGCAGCAGGAGGATCGTTCTTAGAAAAGAGCAATGTGGAGGCCACGACATTGTTGGACACTAGAGCTTTGAAGAACCAACAAATGCAACCACAAGTGCGTTCCAAGCATGTGAACGAAACTAGAGCCAATCCGGCGTTGGAGGAGAAGGTTGACAAGCTTGCCAACATGATGGCACAACTGATGAAGCAACAAAGAGCCCAACTATGTGGGGTGTGTGCTGAGGGATACCCTACGGATCAATGCCCTCAAATGGGAGGAGAAAACTTGGAAGAGGTGAATGCTTTGGGCTACCAAGGAGGAGGAGGTTACCAAAATAACTTCAATCCAAGATAGCGTGATCACCCCAACTTCAGATGGAGCAACAATGACAACGTGCTCAAGCCTAATGCTCAACCGAATGCACCTTTCCAACCTAGGGCAGCCGTACCTTTGCAAAGGCCACAAGCTCCCTATGTTCATCAAGGCAATCAAGGTGTATCAAATGGGCCGAACTATGATGAGCTGCTGAAGTCTCTAGCACTTAGGCAAAGCCAATTGAACTCTTCTACACAAGCATTGTTGATAGGGCAACAAACCAACTCCAAAGACATAATCGAGCTCAAGAACCAGATGGGGCAGGTTGTTGACTTTATGGGAAAATTTAATGAGCAAGGGAGGCTACTCTCCAATGTGATTGTCAACCCTAAAAAGGAGCAAGCAAAAGCCATAACCAAAAAGAGTGGAAGAATTCTTGAGGGGCCGGCCCCTAAAGCACCAAAAAAGAAGGGGGCAGCCCCTAAAGAATTTATTTATTTATTTATTTTTATTTTTTTGGCATAACCTCCCTTAAAAATGGATAACCCTACCTGCAGAAATTTCAACAAAACATTCCTCATAATAATCCGTCCACACCCGGAGCCATCTGCTCCTCAAAACATAATCACCGTCATAAAACCCAAAATCTACACCCACAAGGTTCATGCTACACATTTACAGGATAATACAACTGATCAGATCCACACATGCATTATACTACTTTTTAAAACCACAACCTCTCATATTAACCTCACGAATATTATAACTCATAAAATACTTTTATCAAAATAATATGTTTCTCAAGATAACATAATTAACATTTTAAATCAAACCATATAATCTCCATCGGCCCCCCAATCATAAATATTTTCATAACAAAATATCCAGCCCCGTTGGTTCGGGAATTTATTAAATAATTAAAATTCTCACAAAATAAAATATTCCCGAAATCAAGTGATAAAATCTCAAAATCAAACTCATCAGCTATAACATCATATCAGATACATCAGGAGAAAGTCAGCACCACTATATAACAGTAAGCCTCAGGCTCGGGTCGGAACCTCCCAGGGCTACTAAGTAGCGTCCAACGCTACTGCGTGGGTACTAGCTAGCCAACAAGACGACCCAACCTCCAAGACTGCAGGTCGGAACCTCCCAGGGCTACTAAGTAGCGTCCAACGCTACTGCTAGCTAGTAATAAGACGACCCAGCCTCCAAGACTGCAGGTCGGAACCTCCCAGGGATACGACCCGAACCTCGAATTACCTTTTAACTGGTTTACTCTTACTTTTACTCCTCAGGAATTGTTTTTACGATTCGAAAGTTCTAAACGTTGACTTTTACATAAGTTGACCCGACCGAGGATTTTATTTCATGACGAGGTAAAAGACGTTGAGACGAGTTCGTGGACACGTAGCATGCTCAATTTGGAGTTCGTACGAAAAAGTTACGATGTAAAATCGGAAATTGTCCGATTTTAGACGAGTATAAATAGCCGGGAGAAAATTTCCCGAAAGGGAAATCCCTCATTTTTTCTTTTTCTTTTTCTTTTCTTTCTTTTTCTTCTCTCTCCTTTCTCTCTCCTCTCCCCCGACTCGGCCCGACCTCCGGCCGAACCTCTGCCGTCCGGCCGAACTGGGTCGGCGCACCGGTCCCGTTTGGACTGCCTCCTTCACCTCTTCACGTTTGCTGCAGCGGCGCGGCGTGAATCGCCGCCGTTTGGCCATGCGACGCCCGAGACCGAACGCCACCGATCGAACGGAGCTCCCTTTTCCGCCCACCAATCGGCCCGATTCCAAGAGGGCAAATGAAGGTCTCGACCCTCACACCTTCTCCACCAAAGGAATTGCACCAATTCGTGACAGGTAAGGAGAATTTTGGATTCAAAATTCTAGGGTTTTTGTGAAATTGGTGGAGGTTGTGTATTGGATGTTTTTGTTGGATTTGGAGGTTAAATTCGGGTTTAGGACGATGTTTGGAGTCGATTGAGTATAATTTGGGGTTCGATTGGTTGAGTTTTGGAGAAATTGAAGTTTGGGATTTTTGGGCCGCCGTACCGGCAGCCGTTCGCGGCGGCTGTGCTGGTTTTTGGCGGCGGAGGCGACGGGGATGAGTCCCCGAGGTGGTGGCGACGCCGCTGTGAAAATTTGGGATCAATTGGAGGTGTTTTGGCCTCCTGTGAGGAAGACGATGAATAGTGAAACCGGTAAAAAGTAAAAAGTAAAACGGTAAAAGGTGAATGATAAATAGTAAACAGTAAAAGTAAATGGTAAATGGTAATTGGATTTTAACCATTTACTGTTTGACTTTCAGAATTACTGTTTTACCTAGAATAATTACTGTTTGACCATTAAAAGTTACTGTTGACTTACCGTAAAAAGGTAAAAGCTGTTTTAAAGGAGTTTTACGACGAATTAACTTGTAAAAGAATTGATCGGACACGGGGTGGGTGTCCTGAGTAATTTCGGACGTAGGTTTTCGGTATTGAGGCGTAATTCTTATACCGATAAGTAAAAAAGGGAAATTAAGAAGTTTTGTGCGAGTGTGGACGTCCGTAGATTTAACGTTTATGATTAAATTCTGAGTTTCGTAATAATTATAATTACGTCCCTATTACAAGTCGAGAGGTTATTCGACGGGACGAGAGATCGGATTAGCGCCGCGCTCGGCCGTACAGTGAGTGGATTTTTATTTTAAATAAATGCATGCATAACTATTTAATGAAATGCAGTTTATATTGGGATAAATGATTTGAAAAGCATGAGAATTTGTATAATTAAAATGATATTGATATTTAAAGAACTTTATGGTTTTGGGGTTATGTTTTTACTACTATTTTAGTGGTACGTGATTTCAACCGGAAACGAGGTTTCCGGAAATAGTATGTTTTAATTATTCATAATTGATCATGATGAATAAGTTTTAATGGTATTTAAATGAAAGGATCGGAAATGAGATTTCCGGAGATTTTATGCTTTCGGTATTTGTGATTTTTCCGACATGTGAGACATGTCGAAGTTATATATTCTTGTCGGTATTATTTTTATGACATTGAGACATGTCAGATATATATATGTTCCTTCGAGGCTATGATTTTATTTGATTATATATATATATATAAGCCTCATATGTATGGTCGGGGACCGTACAGATTTATGATATATAAGGGGATGCGTGCTTTTGGTTTTGTTTTCGGATTTTCACCATATTAGGGTCGGGATATACATATATTGATGCTAGCTAGCTTAGTCGCCTGAGCCCACGCGAGGTGACGACTTGACCATATAGGTCAGATTCACTCTCGGTGGTCGACGTGTACGGGCATAGCGTGATGACGCTATTGGGACTCTTGGAGATTTGACCCTTAGCCTTAGGGGCTACTATTAAATGGTGGGTATGACGTTTCCCCTGTTTTATTATATGATATGACCAATGTGATTGGTCAGGATATTATATTAATTGGGTTTCGGGAATATTTTCGACTCTCATTTGTTTAATAAATTCCTGAACCAGCGGGGCTGGATTTTTAATTACAAGAATATTTGGGAATGGGCCAATGAGATTGGTCCAATTATATTTTATTTGATTATTCGATATACCAGTGGCACTCGGTTTTTACTACAAAATGATTTGGGATTCGGCCAATGGGATTGGTCGTGGTATGTTACTATTTGATTTTCAAAGTATTTATTTTGAAAGTATAAACGAAATATTATTTGTGTATTTGAGATATCAGCGGGGCTGATTAATTATTATGTTTTTCTTAAACGTGGGACGTTTTACGAAAATGCATGCATAGTGGTTTTAAATTATAAAATATTGGGAAACACTACCGGAAAAGGGGTTATAGCCGACGATATGGGAAAACACGGCCGACGAAACAGTACTTCGTCGGCTATAAGTAATTATAGCCGACGAATTACTATTTCGTCGGCCACATCGTCGGCTATAATATTATAGCCGACGACTGCCGACAACTCGTCGGCTATAACTATAGCCGACGAAACGTTTTTGGTTATAGCCGACGAGGATGGTATTCGTCGGCTATAAAGTTATAGCCGACGAAAAGTTTTTGGTTATAGCCGACGAGGAGGGTATTCGTCGGCTATAACTCTTATATCAGATCCATTCTGCAGCAGCGAGCTCATTCGTCGAAACCATTTCGAAAAGGCTCTGAAATCGTCCAAAACCTCGGCCATAAGCTTGAAAGGTACGTATATTGCTGTGTGTGTTGATTTAGTTGGTTATATGCAGAGGTGTGTTAATTTAGAGTTTAATTAGAATAAATGTGTGATTAATTTGATATATATATATATATATATATATATATATATGTGTTGAGATGAGATTATTAATGGGTAATTGATATATATGTTGGTTAGATAGAATTGAAGTTTTGTTGAAGATTAGTGATTGATTGTTGATTTATAGGTGATTTTAGATGAATTTGATGAAAAAATGTATATATATATTAATTAATTTAATTGTAATTAAAAATATATTGTTGGTATACATAAAAAATACATTGTGTTTAATTAATTAGGGAGATTGACGATGTTTTAATTAATTTAGGGATGCATGTGTATATATATATATATATATATATATATATATATATATATGTGTGTGTGTGTGTGTGTGTGTAATTAATGATGAATTTTTTAATTAATTAGTACGTACGTACGTACGTAGTACGTGCATATATACATATCTATATATAGCTATATTTATTTCTTGAATTTACAGGATGGACAAGAGTTGGATTACCCTTGGAAGATGGGATCAGGCGTATCATGATGGAGTTAGGAGTTTCCTGGATTTTTTGATGGCTAACTGTGGAGACACTACACTTCATTATTGTCCGTGTAAAAAGTGCAAGTGTGCCACTCCACGACATCGGTTTTCCATAGAGACAGTGGAGCAACACCTGGCTAGATATGGATTTTGGGTCTTATACACTAATTGGATTTATCACGGTGAACCAGAGTTTGCGGGTCGTCATGATCATGGACAATTTGCCGAGAGAGGGAGTTCCTCCAATGATCCAACAACGAACTGGATCAACGATATGTTTCCTCGTGAGAGCGGTGTCTTTGAGGAAGCACCAGATGTGCAACTCCCTCCTCCGGAGATGGAGTGTTTCCCTGATATTGAGCCACTCGAGCCATTACCCCGATCTCCGGTCAACACAAGTGGTATGGAAAAGTACAACAACCTGATCGCATTGCAACAGACTCCGTTGTACCCCGGATGCAGTAAGACTGTCCTTGAATCTGTCATGGGAGTGATGAAGATCAAAACGGAGAACAAAGGCACTGTCAAATCGGTTGATGATTGGCTTCGGCTATGGGGTGGGGCGATGCCCCCTGGACATCGGTTTCCTACCAGTCATCATAAGGTGCGACATATCCTTAAAGATCTCGGTCTTTCCTACATCAAGATTCATGCATGCAGATACGATTGCGTTCTGTTTTACGGGGAAGGACTTGCAGATCTTGAATACTGCCCAGTATGCAATACAGAGCGGTATAAGTTCACTCCTAAAGGGAACAAGAAAGCTGTGAAGATACTTCGGTACTTCCCGCTGATTGATAGGCTTGAGCGGTTGTTCATGTGTGCTTTCACGGCCAAAGCTATGAGATGGTGGGCTGAGAGGAATGTGCCTGACGATGACACCCTTAGACATCCCGCCGACGGAGAGGCTTGGAAGAAGAATGTGTTGGAGTTTCCTGAATTTGCATCAGAGGTTCGAAATGTTTGGCTAGGGCTATCATCCGACGGTTTCAACCCTTTTGGCAAGAAAGAGCTTCAGTACAGTGTGTGGCCAGTTATTTTGATTCCGTACAACTTTCCACCGTGGATGTGCATGAAGAAGGAATATAACATGCTCACATTGTTGATTCCAGGCCCAGGTTATCCGGGAAAGTGTCTCGATGTGTATTTGAGACCCGTAATTGAGGAGCTTCGGTACTTGAGTCTGAACGGCCACCTGGTCTACGACCGGTTCAAAAATGAGATGTTCCGGATGCATGCCATGCTTGTTGGCACGATCAGTGACTTTCCTGGGAGGGGTATGTTGTCGGGCAGCGTCACCAGGGGTTACAGGGCTTGTTCAGAGTGCATGACTGTTGATTGCTCCAGTCCTCATTGCAGCAAGATTGTCCAGATGCGTCACCGTCGTTGGCTTCCGCATGACCATCCATTTAGGGACGATGCACAGGCTTTTGATGGGACTGAAGAAAGGGGCTGGGCACCCGAGCAATGGACAGGGGAGGAAATATTGGCAGTGTTGAATGAGTATGACTTTGGTCCGCTTAGCAATCATCCCGATGTGTTGCGCACGATTCCAGAGAGGCCGGATCGGTATAGGTTCTGGTCACACAAGAGCATCTTATGGGAACTTCCTTATTGGGCCAGGTTGGCTACCAGATACTACCTGGATGTCATGTATATAGAGAAGAACGTGGGTGAAGCCGTGGTTGGCACAGTTTTGAATTGGGAGAAGAAAACAAAAGACACCCCCAAGGCACGCGTTGATCTGAGAAATATGGGACTGCGGGACCATTTGTGGTTGAGAGAGGGCAGGAGCAAAATGCCCCAAGCTCCTTACACCGTCACCAGGGACCAGAAACATGAAATCTTTGGATGGCTGAGTAATGTCAGGTAACTTTTTATTAATTAGGCATGTATTCCCTAAAGAATCCATCTGTTGTTGGACGACTATATATGCATGAAATCTAATTGTTGTTAATGGCTATGCAGGTATCCTTATGGCTATGCGGGTAACATAAGCAAGTGTGTTAACTACCGAGACAACAAGATGTACGGATTGAAGAGTCACGACTGCCATGTACTGCTTCAACGCCTCTTCCCTATTTTCATTCGAGCGTACTTGGACGATGAAGTGGTTGAGCCGTTGGTGGCGTTGTCAAGATTCTTCCAGAAGTTATGCGCTAGAGAAGTTAGAAAATCAGACCTCATGAGAATGCAAGAGGAAATCGTTTTTATCTTGTGCAAGTTCGAGAGGATATTTCCCCCAAACTTCTTTGACATCATGCCTCACCTGATGATTCATCTTCCCCAACAATTGTTGCTTACCGGTCCCGTACACTACACTTGGATGTATCCCATCGAAAGGTACATGTTATTCATAAATTTGATTTATACATATTTTTAAATAAAAGTTGCATGCTCTTAACATGCACTTGTTAACCTTGCAGACAACTTGGAGACTACAAGAAATATGTGCACAATAAATCTGCGCCTGAGGGGTGTATTGCTGAAGCTTACATTGCGCATGAGTGTGTAACGTATGCCAAGTTGTACTTGGGAGCGATGGAGGACCCCCCACAACATCCAAGTCGAGATGATCCTGAGTTCAACCTATCTATCGTCGCCAACTCTGTTGTACCATACGGAAGCTTCAAGAAGAAGGGGGTGGACAAGTTGCCTAACCATGAGGTAGGGATTGCCCACTGGTGGGTTCTAATAAACTGTCCGGAGGTACAATATTGGAAACGAACCCATCTTCACTGCAAGGAAGTTCGCGGTGATGTCGAGTACCACAACACGACGTTTGCAGACTATTTTCCACAATGGGTAAGTGTATAAATATATATATTAGATGGCTTTCTTTTACAGTTCCCTATTCTTTAATCATAAACACACCAACTGATTTGAGTTATATTTTTCAGCTGATGCAAGTGGCTGAGCGGGGTGGTCATACAAATTACTCAGAGGAATTGAGGCTGTTGTCGATGAAGCCGATATCTTCCACAGTCCGCCCAATGTGTGATGTCAACGGCGTTAAGTATATATGTGAAGCTAGAGACGGGGAACGCAAAACACAGAATTGTGGGGTGATGGTCGATGGTGCAGAGGGGGGCGTGGATTTTTACGGTGTCCTACAGTCAGTTGTTGAACTCATTTATGGGAACCGCATGAAAGTCCACTTGTTCAAGTGTCGATGGTTTGATACTAGGCCGCACCGCATACGGATCGATCAGTACGGCATACTTTCGGTGAATACCGCCACTAGTGTGTATGAAGACGACCCCTTTGTTTTCGCCACAGCGGCCAAAAAGGTCTTTTATCTGGACGATCCATTGAACAAAGGCACGTGGAAGGTAGCTAACCATGTGTCTCAGCGAGACATATACAGTGTTACCACACTTGGTGTGAGCACAGAGTGTCAAGAAGCGACCGCATACCAAGAGCCGGACGCCGGCGACATTCCGGAATCCTCCACCATCCGCGATAATAATGTGACGCCGGGCAGAGTGGTTCGACTTCCTAGGGGTCAGGTGCCCATGTATGATGTTAATCCGAATCGTCTATATCAGGCAGACGATGACTCAGACGACGAGTACGAGCACCGGTTGCCAGATATGAACTACTATACTACGTCTGACTCAAGTGATGAGGATGATTGTGATTACCATCCTTAGTATACTCTTTATGTGGAATTTGTGTACGATGGTGCATGCATGTATGAATACTTTTTTCGTCGGCTAAATTACCGTTTTCCGAGTTTATGGGAAATTGTATTGAATTGTTTGTGCGATGTTCAGGAATTTATTTCAGGCCCTAAATGGCAAATTTTCGGAAAGATAAGCATTATAGCCGACGAAATGGACCATACTTCGTTTGACCGTACGGATCGAGCCTTTAACGTTGTCAGATGTAGTTGGAATTTTTTTCATACATGTATTTAATCTTAACGGTGATATCTGACGGTTGGAATAGATTTTCCAAACTTTTAGATTCGAAATCGGAACATATGCACTAATGTTCCTCAACTTGTTTACTAAGTGTTTAAGTGAATGTATAGTTTCAAATAGTTGCTATACGTAGACCCTTCAAATGCAAAAGTGTCGTGAAATAAGATACGACCGAAATATTGAAATACGTCTACGGTTGAAAAATGGGAAGATTCCGACAAAATCTGTATGCCGAATGTTGCGGTTAGCTGTTTTTTACTCCCGTTTTCCTATGGGTAGCCTGACGGTCGGTAAATATTTTGAGGAAACTTTTTATAGGATTAGTTGGGTCTCAGCGATCTGAAACTATTCTCTGTTGAAGGTCAGGCCAAAAAACGTCATCTAGACGGGCCAATTTCCGTTTTAAAGCGTTTAGAGGTTTGACTTTGCAGTTTGACCGTACGGATTGAGCCTTTAACGTTGTCAGATGTAGTTGGACTTTTCTTCATACATGTATTTAATCTTAACGGTGATATCTGACGGTTGGAATAGATTTTCCAAACTTTTAGATTCGAAATCGGAACATATGCACTAATGTTCCTCAACTTGTTTACTAAGTGTTTAAGTGAATGTATAGTTTCAAATAGTTGCTATACGTAGACCCTTCAAATGCAAAAGTGTCGTGAAATAAGATACGACCGAAATATTGAAATACGTCTACGGTTGAAAAATGGGAAGATTCCGACAAAATCTGTATGCCGAATGTTGCGGTTAGCTGTTTTTTACTCCCGTTTTCCTATGGGTAGCCTGACGGTCGGTAAATATTTTGAGGAAACTTTTTATACGATTAGTTGGGTCTCAGCGATCTGAAACTATTCTCTGTTGAAGGTCAGGCCAAAAAACGTCATCTAGACGGGCCAATTTCCGTTTTAAAGCGTTTAGAGGTTTGACTTTGCAGTTTGACCGTACGGATTGAGCCTTTAACGTTGTCTGATGTAGTTGGACTTTTTTTCATACATGTATTTAATCTTAACGGTGATATCTGACGGTTGGAATAGATTTTCCAAACTTTTAGATTCGAAATCGGAACATATGCACTAATGTTCCTTAACTTGTTTACTAAGTGTTTAAGTGAATGTATAGTTTCAAATAGTTGCTATACGTAGACCCTTCAAATGCAAAAGTGTCGTGAAATAAGATACGATCGAAATATTGAAATACGTCTACGGTTGAAAAATGGGAAGATTCCGACAAAATCTGTGTGCCGAATGTTGCGGTTAGCTGTTTTTTACTCCCGTTTTCCTATGGGTAGCCTGACGGTCGGTAAATATTTTGAGGAAAATTTTTATACGATTAGTTGGGTCTCAGCGATCTGAAACTATTCTCTGTTGAAGGTCAGGCCAAAAAACGTCATCTAGACGGGCCAATTTCCGTTTTAAAGCGTTTAGAGGTTTGACTTTGCAGTTTGACCGTACGGATTGAGCCTTTAACGTTGTCAGATGTAGTTGGACTTTTTTTCATACATGTATTTAATCTTAACGGTGATATCTGACGGTTGGAATAGATTTTCCAAACTTTTAGATTCGAAATCGGAATATATGCACTAATGTTCCTTAACTTGTTTACTAAGTGTTTAAGTGAATGTATAGTTTCAAATAGTTGCTATACGTAGACCCTTCAAATGCAAAAGTGTCGTGAAATAAGATACGACCGAAATATTGAAATACGTCTACGGTTGAAAAATGGGAAGATTCCGACAAAATCTGTGTGCCGAATGTTGCGGTTAGCTGTTTTTTACTCCCGTTTTCCTATGGGTAGCCTGACGGTCGGTAAATATTTTGAGGAAACTTTTTATACGATTAGTTGGGTCTCAGCGATCTGAAACTATTCTCTGTTGAAGGTCAGGCAAAAAAACGTCATTTAGACGGGCCAATTTCCGTTTTAAAGCGTTTAGAGGTTTGACTTTGCAGTTTGACCGTACGGATTGAGCCTTTAACGTTGTCAGATGTAGTTGGACTTTTTTTCATACATGTATTTAATCTTAACGGTGATATATGACGGTTGGAATAGATTTTCCAAACTTTTAGATTCGAAATCGGAACATATGCACTAATGTTCCTTAACTTGTTTACTAAGTGTTTAAGTGAATGTATAGTTTCAAATAGTTGCTATACGTAGACCCTTCAAATGCAAAAGTGTCCTGAAATAAGATACGACCGAAATATTGAAATACGTCTACGGTTGAAAAATGGGAAGATTCCGACAAAATCTGTGTGCCGAATGTTGCGGTTAGCTGTTTTTTACTCCCGTTTTCCTATGGGTAGCCTGACGGTCGGTAAATATTTTGAGGAAACTTTTTATACGATTAGTTGGGTCTCAGCGATCTGAAACTATTCTCTGTTGAAGGTCAGGCCAAAAAACGTCATCTAGACGGGCCAATTTCCGTTTTAAAGCGTTTAGAGGTTTGACTTTGCAGTTTGACCGTACGGATTGAGCCTTTAACGTTGTCAGATGTAGTTGGACTTTTTTTCATACATGTATTAAATCTTAACGGTGATATCTGACGGTTGGAATAGATTTTCCAAACTTTTAGATTCGAAATCGGAACATATGCACTAATGTTCCTCAACTTGTTTACTAAGTGTTTAAGTGAATGTATAGTTTCAAATAGTTGCTATACGTAGACCCTTCAAATGCAAAAGTGTCGTGAAATAAGATACGACCGAAATATTGAAATACGTCTACGGTTGAAAAATGGGAAGATTCCGACAAAATCTGTATGCCGAATGTTGCGGTTAGCTGTTTTTTACTCCCGTTTTCCTATGGGTAGCCTGACGGTCGGTAAATATTTTGAGGAAACTTTTTATACGATTAGTTGGGTCTCAGCGATCTGAAACTATTCTCTGTTGAAAGTCAGGCCAAAAAACGTCATCTAGACGGGCCAATTTCCGTTTTAAAGCGTTTAGAGGTTTGACTTTGCAGTTTGATCGTACGGATTGAGCCTTTAACGTTGTCAGATGTAGTTGGACTTTTCTTCATACATGTATTTAATCTTAACGGTGATATCTGACGGTTGGAATAGATTTTCCAAACTTTTAGATTCGAAATCGGAACATATGCACTAATGTTCCTCAACTTGTTTACTAAGTGTTTAAGTGAATGTATAGTTTCAAATAGTTGCTATACGTAGACCCTTCAAATGCAAAAGTGTCGTGAAATAAGATACGACCGAAATATTGAAATACGTCTACGGTTGAAAAATGGGAAGATTCCGACAAAAGCTGTATGCCGAATGTTGCGGTTAGCTGTTTTTTACTCCCGTTTTCCTATGGGTAGCCTGACGGTCGGTAAATATTTTGAGGAAACTTTTTATACGATTAGTTGGGTCTCAGCGATCTGAAACTATTCTCTGTTGAAGGTCAGGCCAAAAAACGTCATTTAGACGGGCCAATTTCCGTTTTAAAGCGTTTAGAGGTTTGACTTTGCAGTTTGACCGTACGGATTGAGCCTTTAACGTTGTCTGATGTAGTTGGACTTTTTTTCATACATGTATTTAATCTTAACGGTGATATCTGACGGTTGGAATAGATTTTCCAAACTTTTAGATTCGAAATCGGAACATATGCACTAATGTTCCTTAACTTGTTTACTAAGTGTTTAAGTGAATGTATAGTTTCAAATAGTTGCTATACGTAGACCCTTCAAATGCAAAAGTGTCGTGAAATAAGATACGATCGAAATATTGAAATACGTCTACGGTTGAAAAATGGGAAGATTCCGACAAAATCTGTGTGCCGAATGTTGCGGTTAGCTGTTTTTTACTCCCGTTTTCCTATGGGTAGCCTGACGGTCGGTAAATATTTTGAGGAAAATTTTTATACGATTAGTTGCGTCTCAGCGATCTGAAACTATTCTCTGTTGAAGGTCAGGCCAAAAAACGTCATCTAGACGGGCCAATTTCCGTTTTAAAGCGTTTAGAGGTTTGACTTTGTAGTTTGACCAAAGAATAGCCGACGACATACTTAACTTCGTCGGCTAAACTCTTGCGATCCGCGCCGTTTCATTGTCCGCCGTTGGATGGGCGAGATCTGACGGCTGCTGAGAGCGTGAAGTATAGCCGACGAGATTCATAATATAGCCGACGAGATTCATATTATAGGCGACGACATAACTATTTCGTCGGCTATAACCGGCCTGCAAAGCCCAACTTCGGCCCGGCCCGGACGAGTATAGCCGACGAAATTCGTCGGCTATAGTATAGCCGACGAATTAAAATTAAATCGTCGGCTATAGTCCACACTATAGGCGACGAAATCCATACTTCGTCGGCTATAACCGTCCCGCAAAGCCCAACTTCGGCCCGGCCCGGATGTCGGGTCAGAGTATAGCCGACGAATGTCGTCGGCTATGACTATAGCCGACGAATTAAAATTAAATCGTCGGCTATAGTCCTTCGATTTAAACCGCAACAGAGGCGCCTCTCCCTCATTTTCTGGATTTTTGCCGAAATCCCTAATCGCCACCACGCCTCCCCGACGCCGACCGACCACCACCACGCCTCCCGACGCCGACCGACCCTCCCCTGCCCTACCCGACCCCTCCCCGACCCGTGCCCGAGCTTCCCGACGCCTCCCCGACCCGAACCAGACGAGCCGATCGATCCGCCGCCCCTAGCCGCCGTGGCCGCCGCACCCACCAAGCTCCTCGTCCAGACTGCACCACCATGTCAGGTAGTCCCGATCGATTGCTTATTTAGGGTTTTTATTTATTTTGTGGAATTTTGTTTTTTTTTTAAATTTAGGGTTTTTGTGAATTTTTTGTGGAATTTAGGGTTTTTGTGAAATTTATGGAATTGTGTGGATTTTTTGTTAATTTTGTGGAATTTTGTGGAATTTATATACTAATTTTGTGGATTTTTTTGTTAAATTTAGGGTTTTTATATATATACTAATTGTGGAATTTTGTGGAATTTATATACTAGTATACTAATTTATATATCACTACCAGAAAAGGCATCATAGCCGACGATATGGGAAAAAACAGCCGACGAAATAGTACTTCGTCGGCTATAATGGTTCATAGCCGACGAATTACTATTTCGTCGGCTATGAAATATTATAGCCGACGACTGCCGACAAGTCGTCGGCTATAACTATAGCCGACGAAACGTTTTTGGTTATAGCCGACGAGGAGGGTATTCGTCGGCTATAAGAGTTATAGCCGACGAAACGTTTTTGGTTATAGCCGACGAGGAGGGTATTCGTCGGCTATAACCCTTATATCAGATCGATCTTCTGCAGCAGGGAGCTCATTCGTCGATGAAATCGTCCAAAACGCTTTGAAATCGTCCAAAACCTCGGCCATAAGCTTGAAAGGTACGTATATTGCTGTGTGTGTTGATTTAGTTGATTATATGCAGAGGTGTGTTAATTTAGAGTTTAATTAGAATAAATGTGTGATTAATTTGATATATATATATACAGTCCGTCTACAATACGGACGTCCGTATTTTAAGCTAAAATACGGATTTCCGTTTTTCCACCATTTTCCGACCGAATTTCATCAAACTTCCTTCTAGACTTATCTAGATCATGTTGTGTAGATCATCCCTGCAAAATTTCAGCCAATTTGGTGATCGTTAAGGCCCTCAAACTTCAGTTTTTCTAAAGCATATCAAAACCGGGCCGATTTAGACCGTCCGGTTTGTTTTTTGATTTTGAGGGCCTTAACGATCACCAAATTGGCTGAAATTTTGCAGGGATGATCTATACAACATGATCTAGATAAGTCTAGAAGGAAGTTTGATGAAATTCGGTCGGGAAATGGGGGAAAAACAGACATCCGTATCTTAACTAAAATACGGACGTCCGTATTTGAAAATATCTCTATATATATATATATATATATGTGTGTTGAGATGAGATTATTAATGGGTTGATATGTTGGTTAGATAGAATTGAAGTTTTGTTGAAGATCAGTGATTGATTGTTGATTTAGATCGGTGATTTTAGATGAATTTGATGAAAAAATGTATATATATATATATATATATATATTAATTAATTAATTTAATTGTAATTAAAAATATATTGTTGGTATATATGAAAAATATATTGTGTTTAATTAATTAGGGAGATTGACGATGTTTTAATTAATTTAGGGATGCATGTGTACATGTATATATATGTGTGTGTAATGATCAATTTTTTAATTAATTAGTACGTACGTACGTACATACGTAGTACGTGCATATATACATATCGACAGATATATAGCTATATTTATTTCTTGAATTTACAGGATGGACAAGAGTTGGATTACCCTTGGAAGATGGGATCAGGTGTATCATGATGGAGTTAGGAGTTTCCTGGATTTTTTTATGGCTAACTGTGGAGACACTACACTTCATTATTGTCCGTGTAAAAAGTGCAAGTGTGCCACCCAACGACACCGGTTTTCCATAGAGACAGTGGAGCAACACTTGGCTAGATATGGATTTTGGGTCCTATACAGTAATTTGATTTATCACGGTGAACCAGAGTTTGCGGGTCCTCATGATCATGGACAATTTGCCGAGAGAGGGAGTTCCTCCAATGATCCAACAACGAACTGGATCAACGATATGTTTCCTCGTGAGAGCGGTGTCTTTGATGAAGCACCAGATGTGCAACTCCCTCCTCCGGAGATGGAGTGTTTCCCTGATATTGAGCCACTCCAGCCATTACCCCGATCTCCGGTCAACACAAGTGGTATGGAAAAGTACAACAACCTGATCGCATTGCAACAGACTCCGTTGTACCCCGGATGCAGTAAGACTGTCCTTGAATCTGTCATGGGAGTGATGAAGATCAAAACAGAGAACAAAGGCACTGTCAAATCGGTTGATGATTGGCTTCGGCTATGGGGTGGGGCGATGCCCCCCGGACATCGGCTTCCTACCAGTCATCATAAGGTACGACATATCCTTAAAGATCTCGGCCTTTCCTACATCAAGATTCATGCATGCAGATACGATTGCGTTCTGTTTTACGGGGAAGGACTTGCAGATCTTGAATACTGCCCAGTATGCAATACAGAGCGGTATAAGTTCACTCCTAAAGGGAACAAGAAAGCTGTGAAGATACTTCGGTACTTCCCGCTGATTGATAGGCTTGAGCGGTTGTTCATGTGTGCTTTCACGGCCGAAGCTATGAGATGGTGGGCTGAGAGGAATGTGCCTGACGATGACACCCTTAGACATCCCGCCGACGGAGAGGCTTGGAAGAAGAACGTGTTGGAGTTTCCTGAATTTGCATCAGAGGTTCGAAATGTTTGGCTAGGGCTATCATCCGACGGTTTCAACCCTTTTGGCAAGAAAGAGCTTCAGTACAGTGTGTGGCCAGTT
Source organism: Potentilla sterilis (assembly GCA_963682095.1). Taxonomy (NCBI): domain Eukaryota; kingdom Viridiplantae; phylum Streptophyta; class Magnoliopsida; order Rosales; family Rosaceae; genus Potentilla; species Potentilla sterilis. Next base: position 23,205,757 of record OY821763.1, on the reverse strand, counting down.
ATTTTGATTCCGTACAACTTTCCACCGTGGATGTGCATGAAGAAGGAATATAACATGCTCACATTGTTGATTCCAGGCCCAGGTTATCCGGGAAAGTGTCTCGATGTGTATTTGAGACCCGTAATTGAGGAGCTTCGGTACTTGAGTCTGAACGGCCACCTGGTCTACGACCGGTTCAAAAATGAGATGTTCCGGATGCATGCCATGCTTGTTGGCACGATCAGTGACTTTCCTGGGAGGGGTATGTTGTCGGGCAGCGTCACCAGGGGTTACAGGGCTTGTTCAGAGTGCATGACTGTTGATTGCTCCAGTCCTCATTGCAGCAAGATTGTCCAGATGCGTCACCGTCGTTGGCTTCCGCATGACCATCCATTTAGGGACGATGCACAGGCTTTTGATGGGACTGAAGAAAGGGGCTGGGCACCGGAGCGATGGACAGGGGAGGAAATATTGGCAGTGTTGAATGAGTATGACTTTGGTCCGCTTAGCAATCATCCCGATGTGTTGCGCACGATTCCAGAGAGGCCGGATCGGTATAGGTTCTGGTCACACAAGAGCATCTTATGGAAACTTCCTTATTGGGCCAGGTTGGCTACCAGATACTACCTGGATGTCATGCATATAGAGAAAAACGTGGGTGAAGCCGTGGTTGGCACAGTTTTGAATTGGGAGAAGAAAACAAAAGACACCCCGAAGGCACGCGTTGATCTGAGAAATATGGGACTGCGGGACCATTTGTGGTTGAGAGAGGGCAGGAGCAAAATGCCCCAAGCTCCTTACACCGTCACCAGGGACCAGAAACATGAAATCTTTGGATGGCTGAGTAATGTCAGGTAACTTTTTATTAGGCATGTATTCCCTAAAGAATCCATCTGTTGTTGGACGACTATATATGCATGAAATCTAACTGTTGTTAATGGCTATGCAGGTATCCTTATGGCTATGCGGGTAACATAAGCAAGTGTGTTAACTACCGAGACAACAAGATGTACGGATTGAAGAGTCACGACTGCCATGTACTGCTTCAACGCCTCTTCCCTATTTTCATTCGAGCGTACTTGGAGGATGAAGTGGTTGAGCCGTTAGTGGCGTTGTCAAGATTCTTCCAGAAGTTATGCGCTAGAGAAGTTAGAAAATCAGACCTCATGAGAATGCATGAGGAAATCGTTTTTATCTTGTGCAAGTTCGAGAGGATATTTCCCCCAAACTTCTTTGACATCATGCCTCACCTGATGATCCATCTTCCCCAACAATTGTTGCTTACCGGTCCCGTACACTACACTTGGATGTATCCCATCGAAAGGTACATGTTATTCCTAAATTTGATTTATACATGTTTTTAAATAAAAGTTGCATGCTCTTAACATGCACTTGTTAACCTTGCAGACAACTTGGAGACTACAAGAAATATGTGCACAATAAATCTGCGCCTGAGGGGTGTATTGCTGAAGCTTACATTGCGCATGAGTGTGTAACGTACGCCAAGTTGTACTTGGGACCGATGGAGGACCCCCCACAACATCCAAGTCGAGATGACCCCGAGTTCAACCTATCTATCGTCGCCAACTCTGTTGTACCATACGGAAGCTTCAAGAAGAAGGGTGTGGACAAGTTGCCTGACCATGAGGTAGGGATTGCCCACTGGTGGGTTCTAATAAACTGTCCGGAGGTACAATATTGGAAACGAACCCATCTTCGATGTACGGAAGTGAACAGTGATGTCGAGTACCACAACACGACGTTTGCAGACTATTTTCCACAATGGGTAAGTGTATAAATATATATATTAGATGGCTTTCTTTTACAGTTCCCTATTCTTTAATTATAAACACACCAACTGATTTGAGTTATATTTTTCAGCTCATGCAAGTGGCTGCGAGGGGTGGTCATACAAATTACTCAGAGGAATTGAGGCTGTTGTCGATGAAGCCGATATCTTCCACAGTCCGCCCAATGTGTGATGTCAACGGCGTTAAGTATATATGTGAAGCTCGAGACGGGGAACGCAAAACACAGAATTCTGGGGTGATGGTGGATGGTGCAGAGGGGGGCGTGGATTTTTACGGTGTCCTACAGTCAGTTGTTGAACTCATTTATGGGAACCGCATGAAAGTCCACTTGTTCAAGTGTCGATGGTTTGATACTAGGCCGCACCGCATACGGACCGATCAGTACGACATACTTTCGGTGAATACCGCTACTAGTGTGTATGAAGACGACCCCTTTGTTTTCGCCACAGCGGCCAAAAAGGTCTTTTATCTTGACGATCCATTGAACAAAGGCACGTGGAAGGTAGTTAACCATGTGTCTCAGCGAGACATATACAGTGCTACCACACTTGGTGTGAGCACAGAGTGTCAAGAAGCGACCGCATACCAAGAGCCGGACGCCGGCGACATTCCGGAATCCTCCACCATCCGCGATAATAATGTGACGCCGGGCAGAGTGGTTCGACTTCCTAGGGGTCAGGTGCCCATGTATGATGTTAATCCGAATCGTCTATATCCGGCAGACGATGACTCAGACGACGAGTACGAGCACCGATTGCCAGATATTAACTACTATACTACGTCTGACTCAAGTGATGAGGATGATTCTGATTATCATCCTTAGTATACTATTTATGTATTACTTTGTGTACGATGGTGCATGCATGTATGAAAACATTTTTTGTCCTTAATTACCGTTTTCCGAATTTATGGGAAATTGTATTGAATTGTTTGTGCGATGTTCAGGAATTTATCAGGTGAAATAGGCAATTTTCAGGCCCTAAATGGAAAATTTTCAGAAAGATCAGCATTATAGCCGACGAAATGGACCACAATTCGTCGGCTATAATGCCCATACTGTAGCCGACGACTTGCACGTCGTCGGCTAAAGTTTATTGACCGAAACCATACGTAGACCCTTCAAATGCAAAAGTGTCGTGAAATAAGATACGACCGAAATATTGAAATACGTCTACGGTTGAAAAATGGGAAGATTCCGACAAAATCTGTGTGCCGAATATTGCGGTTAGGTGTTTTTTACTTCCGATTTCCTATGGGTAGCCTGACGGTCGGTAAATATTTTGAGGAAAATTTTTATACGATTAGTTGCGTCTCATCGATCTGAAACTATTCTCTGTTGAAGGTCAGGCCAAAAAACGTCATTGAGATGGGCCAATTGCCGTTTTAAAGCGTTTAGAGGTTTGACTTTGCAGTTTGACCGTCCCGATCGAGCCTTTAACGTTGTCAGATGTAGTTAGATTTTTTTTTTCATACATGTATTTAATCTTAACGGTGATATCTGACGGTTGGAATAGATTTTCCAAACTTTTAGATTCGAAATCGGAACATATGCACTAATGTTCCTTAACTTGTTTACTAAGTGTTTAAGTGAATGTATAGTTTCAAATAGTTAAAATACGTAGACCCTTCAAATGCAAAAGTGTCGTGAAATAAGATACGACCGAAATATTGAAATACGTCTACGGTTGAAAAATGGGAAGATTCCGACAAAATCTGTGTGCCGAATGTTGCGGTTAGGTGTTTTTTACTTCCGATTTCCTATGGGTAGCCTGACGGTCGGTAAATATTTTGAGGAAAATTTTTATACGATTAGTTGCGTCTCACCGATCTGAAACTATTCTCTGTTAAAGGTCAGGCAAAAAAACGTCATTTAGACGGGCCAATTGCCGTTTTAAAGCGTTTAGCGGTTTGACCAAAAGTTGACCAAGGAATAGTCGACGAAATACTTAACTTCGTCGGCTATACTCTTGCGATCCGCGCCGTTTCATTGTCCGCCGTTGGATGGGTGAGATCTGACGGCTGCTGATAGCGTGAAGTATAGCCGACGAGATTCATATTATAGCCGACGATTTATTAACTTCGTCGGCTATAACCGGCCCGCAAAGCCCAACTTCGGCCCGGCCCGGATTTCGGCCCGGCCCGGATTTCGGCCCGGCCAGTCAGGGTAGAGCCGACGAATTTCATCGGCTATGGCTATAGCCGACGAATTAAAATTAAATCGTCGGCTATAGTCCTTCGATTTAAACCGAAACAGAGGGCGCCTCCCTCATTTTCCAGAAACCTAAATCCCTAAATCCCCACCTGCCGCAGCCGCCCGCTCCTCCCCGACGCCGACCGACCACGCCCGCCCGTCCCCGACGCCGACCGACCACGCCCGCCCGTCCCCGACGCCGACCGACCCTCCCCCTCCCTACCCTCCCCCTCCCCGCCCCCTCCCCGTCCTGCCCGACCCCTCCCCGACCCGAAACCCCCTGCCGCCGCCGCCCCGAGCCGCCGTAGCCGCCCCTGCCGCAGCCGCCCCTACCCGCCCCTGCCGCAGCCGCCTCTGCCGCCCCTGCTGCAGCCGCCCCTAGCCGCTGCCGCGCCTAGCCGACCGAAACCCCCTGCCGCCGCCGCCCCTGCCCCCGTCGCTGCCGTCGCCGCCGCACTGCACCACCGGTCCTCGTCCGGACTGCACCACCATGTCAGGTAGTCCCGATCGAGCCTCATTTAGGGTTTTTATTAATTTTGTCGAATTTTCTGAATTTTAGGGTTTTTGTGAATTTTTTGTGGAATTTAGGGTTTTTATGAAATTTATGGAATTGTGTGGATTTTTTGTTAAATTTGTTAATTTTGTGGAATTTATATACTAATTTTGTGGATTTTTTGTTAAATTTACGGTTTTTATATACTAATTGTGGAATTTTGTTGAATTTATATACTAATATACTAATTTATATACTAATTTATATATAATTAGGTATAAATATTTTGTGTAATTTTTAGGAGGATATATATATATATATATTTTTTTTTTTCAGAATATATATATATATATATATAATTAGGTATAAATATAGTTATGTATATATATATAATTAGGTATATATATATTTAAAAAAGTTTTTTATTTTTTTTGTGAAATTTAAGGAATTTTGTGTTATATTTCGGAATATATATATATAATTAGGTATAAATATATTTATGTATATATATAATTAGGTATATATACATTGAATGAAGTTTTTAATTTTTTTGTGGAATTTTTGTGCAATTTATGGAATTTATATACTAATTGTGCAGGAAACCGCCGCTTTGTAGACCGATGGCTTGGCAGACGGACCGAGAGCGACCCCGACGCTCAGGCAGGAGCCAGCCGTGGGGGGAGCGGATCCAGCGGTCGTCGGGGCCTAGGCCGGCCTATGAGTCGACGAGAGGAGACGTTGATGGGATTGACCCCGAGCGATCCACGTGGGGGCTCCTCGTATGAGTCGACGGGAGCGGGCCCTGAGTCGAGTGTCGGAGGAGGACGCAGAGCCACCAGACCCCAGTGCACTTCAGCACTGTTCCAGGATCGGCAGCCGACCCCACCGCGCGCCGATCTGGACCCTCCAGAGATGCTCCCTGTCCCCCCACAGCGACAGCGTCCACAGCTACGGGGCCCACCGTCAGGGGGAGCAGGCCCCTCAGGGTCCACGCCCCGTATGTCTCCGCCATCGGGGATGTACATGGTCCAGTTCGTCCCTGCCATCCCTGAGTACGACGCCAGGGGGAGGCAGATTTGGAGGCACGACCGGCCCCACGAGATTCCCTGGGAGGAGGCCTACGTCTACAGTCCTTTCGACTCAGAGGACTGCCGCGGCCTGTGGGCCGTTCGTGAGAAGGACAAGCAGTACAACGACGCAGGTAATTGGTTAGTTTAATTAATTATTTAGATTGTTTAATTAATTATTTAATTAGTTAGTTTAAATAATTATTTAACTATATCTTCATTTTAATTATGAAACAGGCGTCCTCGTCAATAAACCCGCGGGGACGAGACGGACCAGAGGGCCAGCGAACATGTCGACCCTGGAGAGGGAGCTCACCGGTGGGATCAGAGAGATCCTGCCCGGTCCCGGTGAGGATGGACGCCCGATTGAGAGGAGAGACACCACCACCAAGTATATCAACGCGACGGGCATGCTCGTGCGGGACAGGGTCCCACTGTTGTGGCCCGACTGGGGCTCTGTGCCCGATGACATTAAGGCGCGAGTGTACAATGCACTGTCGGTGAGTTAAATCGTATTTTTATTATAGAAAATAAACATTTATGAATTCAGTCCTTATAACTATATTAAAATATTTTCTAATTAATTTATAATATTGTAGCAATGGTTTAGAGTCCATCCTACCTTGGACTGGTGGAGGGACGAGCAGCTGAAGAACAGGTTATGTGTTTTGCTTTTTTTGTATAAATATATTTATTGGCAGTGTACGAATATATCTAACAGTTGTCTTCTGTTAATATAGGTACTCCGAGTGGAAGAACGAGCTGTCCACGCACTACAGGACGTACCATGTGGAGCAGCGCTTGGGGCGAGCTGCAACCCCCCACGAGTTCCGGTACAGGGAGTACGAGTGGCTATGGCTGGTAGCCTACTTCGGGAGCGACAGGGTCTCGGTAAGAAAATTTAGCCTGCTAGTATATCACTTTTTAATGTTATTTAATAATTAAATTATGTAGTTACTTAATTAAATTAATTAGTTAGTTAGTTAGTTATTAGTTATTAAATTAAGTTAGTTGGTTAGTTACATAGTTAGTTAGTTCGTTACTAAATTAAATTAAATTAAATTAAATTAAATTAGGTAGTTAGTAAGTTAGTTAGTTACTAAATTAAATTAGTTAGTTAAGTAGTTACTAATTAAATTAAATTAGTTAGTAACTAAATTAGTTAATAATTTTATTTTGGTTAGTTCCTAATATTTTAATTTAGTTACTAATTTATATTTGCGTTTATATGTTTGTTCTTATAATACAGAAAATCTCGCGGACGAACAGCGACAACCGCAGGAGGAACGAGCACCCCCACCACGGCGGCGCCCGCTCCTGGAGGCAGTGGGCAGAGATGGCGAGGAGGGACCGACCGCTGAGGCCGTTGTCGTGGATTCATGCGCAGATGTATCCGGGGAGTCCCGACCAAGTGGTAAGTATTCGCCCATCTTCAATAAAACTGTTTTATTAAATTAATTTATATATATATTTTTTAATTCGTTTATTATATTTTCTTGTCAATTAGGCGGAAATAGATGCGGAGACCGACGCGATCACCTTCGGGATCGCGCGAGACTCCCTGGGAGACGGGGCGTCCGACGAGGCGATCGCGGAGTTTGCCTCCACGATCGACACCCTTGAGCCGCGCTTGGCCTCTCAGATCATGCACGCGGCGGTAGGGACGGGGAACAACTACTTCTACCAGAGAGGCCTAGGCGCGGCGGGAGATGGGGTTCTCAAGTACACGCCGGCCAATCCCAGCACGCAGCGTGAGGCTTCGACGAGAGGAGACTTGCAGACGCAGCTGCAGAGGACTCAGGCAGAGTTGGCGAGGGCGGTGGAGGCGCTCCAGCAGGCGGAGTTGGCGAGAGCCGCGGAGGCTTCGGCGCAGCAGGCTAGAGACGCATCTGTGGCAGAGATGTACCGATGGATGCAGCAGTCTTGGGAGGCCCAGCAGGCTGGACTCCAGCCCCCGCCTCCGCCACAGATGCCCCAGTTCGTCGTCCCCACTCCCCCCCCGCATCGGAGTACGCCAGCCGATCAGGACAGCCATAGCCACCGGAACTCGAACGATCCGGTCGACGACGCTACGCGTTTAGGGGGTGATGATGAGTAGTTAGGGGGTTAATTTGTACAGTATGTAGGATATTAGGGATGGATTGATGTGGATATTTGTTGGATATTTGGATGTTTGTTTGTGCATTTTCTGCAGCTAAACCGAAGACGAAGTGAAATTGGGCCCGAGTTAAATTTTTAAATTTTTTTAAATATTTAGGGGTTATAGCCGACGATATTGGCATTATTTCGTCGGCTATAAGTGCTATAGCCGACGATTTTTACCAAATTTCGTCGGCTATAACGGTTATAGCCGACGAAGATGACATATGTCGTCGGCTATACCCTCCCGGCTTCCGGCAAAAAAAGCCGTTCCTGGTACCGGCGATTGGTATGGCCGACGACAGTGTCGTCGGCTATATTTCGGGTTAGGGGCAATTACGTAATTGTTGAAGCCGACGATCTTGTCGTCGGCAATGTTCGAAGTATAGCCGACGATGCTTTTTTCGTCGGCTATACATAGTGTTTTATAAGCCGACGACTTACCTGGTGTATCGTCGGCTATACTATAGCCGACGGAGCATTCCCGACGAGAGAATAGCCGACGATACTTCGTCGGCTATGAGCATAGCCGACGAATTAATGGAAACGGCCGACGAGATGGCGTCGTCGGCTATGATGCCTTTTCTGGTAGTGTATAATTAGGTATAAATATATTTAGGTATATATATAATTAGGTATATATATATTTAATGACGTATTTTATTTTTGTGTGAAATTTATGGAATTTTGTGGAATTTTGTTTAATTTTGTGGAATTAACAAAATTTTTTAGGAGGATATATATATCTATATATATATATATATTTCGGAATATATATATATAATTATATATATATAATTAGGTATAAATATATTTAGGTATATATATAATTAGGTATATATATATTTAATGACGTATTTTATTTTTGTGTGAAATTTATGGAATTTTGTGGAATTTTGTTTAATTTTGTGGAATTAACAAAAATTTTTAGGAGCATATATATATATATCTATATATGTATATATTTCGGAATATATATATATATATAATTATATATATATAATTAGGTATAAATATATATAATTAGGTATATATATATTTAATGAAGTTTTTTATTTTTTTTGTGAAATTTAAGGAATTTTGTGGAATTTTTTTTAATTTTGTGGAATTAACAAGATTTTTTAGAAGGATATACATATATATATATATATATCTATATATATATATTTCGGAATATATATATATATATATATATAATTAGGTATAAATATATTTAGGTATATATACATTGAATGAAGTTTTTAATTTTTTTGTGGAATTTTTGTGCAATTTATGGAATTTATATACTAATTGTGCAGGAAACCGCCGCTTTGTAGACCGATGGCTTGGCAGACGGACCGAGAGCGACCCCGACGCTCAGGCAGGAGCCAGCCGTGGGGGGAGCGGATCCAGCGGTCGTCGGGGCCTAGGCCGGCCTATGAGTCGACGAGAGGAGACGTTGATGGGATTGACCCCGAGCGATCCACGTGGGGGCTCCTCGTATGAGTCGACGGGAGCGGGCCCTGACTCGAGTGTCGGAGGAGGACGCAGAGCCACCAGACCCCAGTGCACTTCAGCACTGTTCCAGGATCGGCAGCCGACCCCACCGCGCGCCGATCTGGACCCTCCAGAGATGCTCCCTGTCCCCCCACAGCGACAGCGTCCACAGCTACGGGGCCCACCGTCAGGGGGAGCAGGCCCCTCAGGGTTCACGCCCCGTATGTCTCCGCCATCGGGGATGTACATGGTTCAGTTCCTCTCTGCCATCCCTGAGTACGACGCCAGGGGGAGGTAGATTTGGAGGCACGACCGGCCCCACGAGATTCCCTGGGAGGAGGCCTACGTCTACAGTCCTTTCGACTCAGAGGACTGCCGCGGCCTGTGGGCCGTTCGTGAGAAGGACAAGCAGTACAACGACGCAGGTAATTGGTTAGTTTAATTAATTATTTAGATTGTTTAATTAATTATTTAATTAGTTAGTTTAAATAATTATTTAACTATATCTTCATTTTAATTATGAAACAGGCGTCCTCGTCAATAAACCCGCGGGGACGAGACGGACCAGAGGGCCAGCGAACATGTCGACCCTGGAGAGGGAGCTCGCCGGTGGGATCAGAGAGATCCTGCCCGGTCCCGGTGAGGATGGACGCCTGATTGAGAGGAGAGACACCACCACCAAGTATATCAACGCGACGGGCATGCTCGTGCGGGACAGGGTCCCACTGTTGTGGCCCGACTGGGGCTCTGTGCCCGATGACATCAAGGCGCGAGTGTACAATGCACTGTCGGTGAGTTAAATCGTATTTTTATTATAGAAAATAAACATTTATGAATTCAGTCCTTATAACTATATAAAAATATTTTCTAATTAATTTATAATATTGCAGCAATGGTTTAGAGTCCATCCTACCTTGGACTGGTGGAGAGACGAGCAAACGTTGAGTATCGGGCCTCTCAAGAAGGACAATGTCATCATTCAACTTGCGGATCGCTCAAGCAAATATCCGGAGGGCTATGTAGAGGATGTGTTGGTACAAGTCAACTAATTGATTTTTCCCGCCGATTTCTATGTGGATGAGATGGAGGATTCGCCGGTCAACAACACTCAATTGCTCTTAGGGCGACCATTTATGAGGACCGCGCGCACAAAGATAGACGTGGCCGAGGGGAACCTAACTATGGAGTTTGATGGTGAGGTGATAAAGTTCAATGTGTTTGATGCCATGAAATTCCCCAATGTTGATTTGAAGGAGGGTTGTGCCATTGATGTTTTGGAGGAGGTCGAGCAAGTTATGTCGACCTCGCTCGACGCATAGCAATTAGCGATTGAGCAAGGGGTCGGATTTGACAAGAGGGGAGAACGAATCGTGCAAGAAAACGAGAAAGAAGGGCCGGCCGAGCCAAGAAATGCCGAGCAAGGAGCCACGGCTGAACCAAGAAATGCCGAGCAAGAGGTTTATGCCGAACCATATTTGATGGTGCCGAGCCAAAAGGAGGTTGCCGCCGAGCTAGAGGCTCGGCCCTATGCAAAGGTATTTGATTCGTTCTTGTCAATTCCAAGTGCCACAACCAAATTTCGACCAAGTGTGGAAGAGGCCCCAAAGTTAGAACTTAAAGAGCTCCCTAGTCATTTGAAGTATGCTTATCTTGGAGAAGGAGACACACTACCGGTTATTGTGTCTTCAATGCTTAGTGAGAAACAAGAGGTTGATTTGATAAGAGTGCTTAAGAAGTACAAAACCGCCATAGGTTGGACCTTAGCGGACATCAAGGGAATAAGCCCTACTACTTGTGTTCATCGCATTTTATTAGAAGAAGGAGCTAAGCCGACAAAGGAAGCTCAACGTCGACTTCACCCTCCCATGATGAAGGTTGTAAAGGAAGAAATTATCAAGTTGCTTGATTGTGGGGTGATCTACCCAATTTCGGATAGTAAGTGGATATCTCCCGTGCAAGTAGTGCCGAAGAAGAGTGGTGTAACGGTTGTCAAGAATGAGAAGAATGAGCTTGTGCCACAAAGACTTGTAACCGGTCATCGGATATGCATCGACTATAGGAAGCTCAACGCTACAACGAGGAAGGATCACATGCCTTTGCCGTTTATGGATCAAATGCTAGAGAGGTTAGCCGGTCATTCTTACTATTGCTTTCTTGATGGATATAGTGGTTACAATCAAATCATGATACACCCGGACGATCAAGAGAAGACCACTTTTACTTGTCCATTTGGCACGTTTGCTTATCGGCGGATGCCATTCGGACTTTGCAACGCACCCGGCACTTTTCAAAGATGTATGTATGCTATCTTCTCGGATTTTATTGAAGACATTATCGAAGTGTTTATGGATGATTTTAGTGTGTATGGAGGCACCTTCGATGCATGTTTGGGGAACTTGGAGAAGATACTTGAGAGGCGTGTAGAGACAAATCTTGTGCTCAATTGGGAGAAGTGTCACTTCATGGTCACACAAGGCATTGTTCTAGGGCACATAATTTCGACAAAAGGCTTAGAGGTTGACAAAGCCAAGGTGGAGCTCATACAAGCATTGCCGAGCCCTAGGTGTGTGAAGGATGTGAGAAGTTTTCTTGGCCATGCAGGGTTTTATCGAAGATTTATCAAAGACTTCTCTTCAATTGCCAAGCCATTGAGCAACTTGTTACAAAAGGAGGTGACGTTTGAGTGGTCGGAGGCTTGTGAGGAGGCGTTTTGCCGTTTGAAGATGCTATTGTGTACGGCACCAATACTTGTGTCCCCTAATTGGGATGAGCCATTTGAGTTGATGTGTGATGCTAGTGATTATGCACTTGGAGCGGTACTTGGACAACGAATTGAGAAGAAGCCATGCGCCATTTACTATGCTTCAAGGACTCTCAACGATGCACAACTCAACTACACAACGACGGAGAAGGAACTCTTAGCGGTAATCTTTGCTTTGGAAAAATTTCGATCATATCTTTTGAATTCCAAAGTTATTGTTTATAGTGATCATGCCGCTTTGAGATATCTTATGACGAAGAAGGATGCTAAGCCGAGGCTCATTCGATGGATACTTTTGCTTCAAGAGTTCGACATTGAGATAAAAGACAAGAAAGGAGTAGAGAATGTTGTAGCCGATCATTTGAGTAGACTTGTGCAAGAGGTGGATCGGCTGCCCCTATTAGAGTCCTTTCCGGATGAGCAACTTTTTCGACTTGAAGTACATGAGCCTTGGTATGCCGACATTGCAAATTTTCTAGCCACACGCCGATTTCCCCAAGAGTTGCCGAACCACCATCAACAAAGAATAAGGAAGCAAGCTCGACACTTCTTGTGGGATGATCCGTACCTTTGGAAGCAATGTGGTGATCAAGTTATTCGAAGATGTGTGCCGGAGAATGAGCATCGATCCATCCTTGCTTTTTGTCATAGCGAAGCTGATGGGAACCGAAGCTCGCATGCAATAATAAACCCTACAAATGATCGTTAGTAGTATAAGCAAGTAGGGATCGTTCTAGGCCGGGGATTAAGGGTACCTGAGATATGAAATTGTTAGACACAAACATATTCACATATATACAAAAAACGTCACAAATTGGGGGATTATATGGATCGGCAGCAATGCTGCCACAAACTTGCACACGGCAATCAAAAACAGAAAATTTAAAATCCTAAGTCTAATATTTACAAGTGATCATCATCTTTCACAAAACAGTTCACACAAAAGACTCTTTAAAACATAGATTCATATGCAAGAAGGTAAGAGACAAGTATTTAGCATGTTCATAATTTAAATTCGTTTCGACCGCAACTAGAGCTCTCGCTCTGTACCTAGTTACTAGACTTCCTTAGGTTCTTTTAGGACAAACTTTCGCTCTAGCCCTAAAGATATTTATTCTAATCCGGTTAAGACTTAACATATAACGCACAAGAGTCTTAAATCGAAAACATGTAAACAAGCAAGGTTGTCAATCATCTTATTTAACATGCAAGTATTAGCTAAGGTTTTATACCCTAGGTGAGCACAACAAATCAAAACAACCGCTAGGCCTATAGTTTTATTTATTCCACTCAGGTTAGATGAAACCTAACACCTAGATTTACATGCAAACAACAAATGCTTAAGCACAACTAATGTTTCGGTTTATAAGGAACATCCTTAACCCACTAACCAATTTAAATCCTTAACATGCTTTTAATACCATTGTCCTGATTATCTAAACATACAAAATCCATGAATTAAAGATTGTAAAGTCATCACATAAATTCCAACAAAAATCGCAATTTATGTTCATCATACAAAACCAAACGAAACAAAGTATTTTTATAACAACAATATGTGACTAAACCGAAAATAAAAATACAAGTCATAGGGATGGATCATACTTTAGAAACCTTGGAGAGCTTCGTCTTGGTGTGGTGATAGAGATTCGGCAGCAGCTAAGGCAGGGACTGGTTCGGTGGTGAATGGTGGTGGTGAATCGGTGACTATGTATTCTTAGGGTTTCGGGTTAGAACTTTGGTAGAAAATTTGGTAGAGTTTTGGCTAGTGTTTTGCAAGAGATGAGATGATTTTTCTGTAGGAAAAGTGGGGGTATTTATAGAGAATAATGGGGGTGATTGCCGGCAGCCCTTAAGCAAAAAGGAGTTCAGAAAACCTAGTGCAATAAGGTTTTGCAACCTTCCTTTCTTAGTTCAATTAGGTTTTCTTTTTCTGAATTTTTCTTCAAGGCTTGGGCTTCACATCTTCATGGACTTCTTGAATGGTCTTGGACTTCAATTGATAGGTCTTGATCCATCGAAAATGCCCCACAATGCCGGCAACTCACAATGACACCAAATCTGCCAGAATCGGCAGCTTCTCCTAGCTTGACTAGGAGAACTTGTTTCTTCATGTTTTTCTTCAATGTCATGGCTAAGTGTCGACCTCCTTCCTTCCATAAGCTTGAGATATCTTCACAAATGCTCTTGTACATCATATGGTCCATCAAAATGAAGCACTTGTGAAAAGGAAGCAATCAGTCCCTGGAATCGGCAGCTTTGACCTTGTCGCAGTAATTCCGGCATATCTCCACCTTCGGAGCTCCGATTGATGCGATTCCAAGTCTCACGTAAACTAGACACATAAGGCCATCTCCCCATAAAATATCTCGGCCAAATTCCTTGTGAGTTGTCGGGAATGATTTTTCGAAGTTGGGACAAAATCCCAGGAAATCCTGTAAGCCCCTGGATTGGAATGTTCGGACTGCCCTTTTGCAGCCAAGTTTTGGGTGACTTCCCGGACTCCGATTGATCTGAAATTTTAACACAACATTCCCCAACATATGAATATTAAGCACACAAAATTTCATAGAATTCGGACAAGGATAGATCATACTTTTGCTCATCTCAAAATCGCGAAAAAGACATATTTTACACTATTTTCCAGATTTCTCAAACTTAGTCATTTTTTCGGATTCTTAACCATTTTTCACAAAACTCTACCAAAATTGACACTAACTACATTATGACTCTATCTTAGACAAATAAGGGTTAAACAAAGCATAAACGAGGGCATAAGCATATAATATCGTCGCACATTGTGCTCCTATCAGAAGCTTGTGGTGGACATTTTGGAGCTAAGAAAACGGCATTGAAGGTACTTAATTGTGGTTTCTTTTGGCCTACGATTTTCAAAGATGCATTCATGTTTTGTAAGTCATGTGATCGATGCCAAAGAATGGGGAATATTGAACCACGAGATCAAATGCCGCTCACTTCTATCAACGCCATTGAGATTCATGATCTTTGGGGGATTGACTTCATGGGGCCTTTTCCTTCAAGTAAGGGCTTTCTCTACATATTGCTTGCGGTGGATTATGTGTCAAAGTGGATTGAAGCCAAGGCCACACGCACCAATGATGCTAAGGTGGTAGCCAAGTTTCTCAAGACCAACATCTTTTCACGTTTTGGAGTTCCTAGAGTCTTGATTAGCGATGGAGGATCCCATTTTTGTAACCGCACCATTGAAGCCTTGTTGAAGAAGTATGGAGTCACACATAAGGTATCTACACCTTATCACCCCCAAACAAGTGGTATGGCCGAGGTAAGTAATCGAGAGATCAAGCAAATACTTGAGAAAACCGTTGGACCTTCAAGGAAGGATTGGAGTGATCGTCTCGATGATGCTTTGTGGGCTTATAGGACCGCGTACAAGACACCGATAGGTATGTCACATTTTCGGTTAACATATGGCAAAGCATGTCACTTACCGGTTGAACTTGAGCATAAAGCATGGTGGGCGGTTAAGGCTTTCAACATGAGCATTGATGAGGCCGGTCTTCATAGGAAGCTTCAACTCAACGAACTTGAAGAAATACGGAATGAAGCTTATGAAGCCGCATGGATTTACAAGCAAAAGACCAAAGTTTCTCATGACAAGATGCTTCGTGGAAAGAGGTTTGAAGTTGGCCAACAAGTGCTTCTTTTTAATGCTCGGCTTAGACTTTTTCCTGGAAAACTTCGCTCCAGATGGATGGGGCCATTCACCTAGAAATTTGGAATGAAGTCACGGGGAATATATTCAAGGTAAATGGACATAGGCTCAAGATCTATTACAAGCTATTCGAGCCTTTAAACGATGAAACTTTTGTCCATGATCCGCCACCACAAGCCCCCATTGCCGAATCACATTACATACCACCACCTGCCCCCATTTCACCACCACCATGTCAAGCTGCCGGACCTGCTATTGCCGGCAGCTTAAGGACCACACTGCCTAACACACTGCCGGATACAAGCCACCCTGCCGAGCCACCATCTCCCACTTTTGCTACTGCTGAACCGCCTGCCGGACCTGCCATTGCCGGCAGGGTTGACACAAGGCCACAAGAGGCCGGACACAAGGATGACACGCCGTTGGATACGCCGTATACGGCAGCACAAGAGCCGGACACGCCACCTAAACAGGACACGCAGAATGCAGCCGGATCGGATACTATGTGCAATGACCTTCTCCTCGATCTTCTTCTTGCCGATTTGAGCTGTTTTGGAGTAAGATGAACACATGCAATACGAACGGTGAAAAGTCTAGGCTATGGACTATAAACACAAAGCGCTACTTGGGAGGCAACCCATGTAGATCAAAGAAAAGTGAAGGAGCCATCACCGAGAGTTTGAAATTTCTTAACCCTTCTCTTTTTCTTTGATTTGTGATGATATGTTGGTATATGTTAGACTATTGCATGCTTAGGAAATTCGTTGATATAGATTTGTGCTTACATTGAGGACAATGTAATTTTCTAAGTGTGGGGTGGGATAACGGATTCCGTTTATGTTTTGGTGTGCTTAGTTTAGAAAAGAAAAATTCAGAAAATTGTTCCACAAAAATAGAGTGTTTAAATTGTTTGTTTCGAGTCTTAGGATGCCCCTAATATGTCAATGATGTTTTTCTCCTCTTTGCATACATAGATGATGGTTGTGCATACTTTTAAAATTGTGAGTTTCATGGATTTTGTGCATTTGGTAGGAGCATGTATGACTTGTTGATTAATTAAGCATGCATGTTTTAGCTAGTTTGTTTCGATTATAACCTATGTGAGCTTTTGTGCCAATTTGCTTTCTTCTTGAGCGATAAAAGATAAAATTCGATAGATTTGTAGGAAGCATGAAACCTCATAATTCTTTGCATATTCGATGACTATGTGCCATAGCTTTT
Source organism: Potentilla sterilis (assembly GCA_963682095.1). Classification (NCBI taxonomy): domain Eukaryota; kingdom Viridiplantae; phylum Streptophyta; class Magnoliopsida; order Rosales; family Rosaceae; genus Potentilla; species Potentilla sterilis. Next base: position 23,188,925 of record OY821763.1, on the reverse strand, counting down.
TAATCAACTCTAGTATGCTAGAACTTACTCTTGTTGATTTTCGAAACATTTATATCATAAAATACTTTGATTTTGAACGTGATTGAATAAAGATCATTTAGGTTTACCACCAAAGCCAAATAAAGCATGAGCCCTATTGGAGCCCGTCGTGGGACCTTAGTAAACCCCTTTTGAGCCTACAATTAGCCTTTTCTTTCATCACCCTTAAACACTTTCCATGAGCTTAGTATAGTTGTGCCTTTACCCTTGATCAAAGTATTGGAAAAGCTTGATTTTTGAAAGCGTTTTCGCGTGTGTGATGAAGAAGAACAAGTGTGGGGTAGACTTAGCCATAAAATTATATGAAAAATGTATGCATGCCATGCCTATGAAAAGAAAAAAAAAATGCTCGGATTAAAAAGAAAAGAAAAAGAAGCCGAGAGCAAGAAAAGAAGAGGGCACGGCATAGGCTTGAAAAAGAAAAAATTTTGTGCATGGCTATTGTCTTGAATATTGTTGTAATGTTATGTAAAGAAAAGAATGAAGTTTGGGTCCAACAAGATGAAATTTGACCCGTTCGGCGAGAAGACATAAGGAGATTTGAGCTTTGCCAAATGCCATGGTGACGGTTTTAAGCCTCCTTATCCAAATATCGAATACCTCTTAGCCTAGCCCCATTACAACCTTTTGATTGATCTTTTTCATGATTCTTAAGATGGTTAAATTTGATTGTGGAGATTATCTCAAGAGTAAGCATATGGTTTTGGTTCATTGGTGCATATAGTTGTCATATGAGGTTTTTCCATCAAAATTCACAAAGTGCTTTCGGTTCTTCGATATATGCAAGTCACTCTTTGTAATTCATTATCTTTCGCTTGCATATACTATTGAGTGAATTACCATGCTTTGAGAGAAAAGAAGAGAGTATGCCTAGTGAGGTGATTTGAATTAGTTTTAACATGATTACATGCTTACCTTTTGCTCTTATATGTTCATATTGATGTCACATGTTCATGAAGCTTGGAATTTTCGTGCTAAGCATTCTCATGCATTAACTTGAAAGCTATGTGTACATACGAGCCTGAGACAAATTGTTAGGGGCAATAGTTTGTTTAGAGTCTTAGTTTTATTTAGTTTGCTAAGGGTCTAGCAAAGGATAAGTGTGGGGTAGTTGATAGGAGCACAATGTGCGACGATATTACATGCTTATGCCCTCATTTATGCTTTGTTTAACTCTTATTTGTCTAAGATAGAGTCATAATGTAATTTAGTGTTAATTTGGTAGAGTTTGGCGAAAAATAGTTAAGAATCCGAAAAATGACTAAGTTTGAGAAATCTGGAAAAATAATGCAAAATATGTCTTTTTCGCGATTTTGTGACGAGTACAAATATGATCTATCCTTGTCCGAATTCTACGAAATTTGGCGTGCTTAATATTCATATGCTGAGGAATGTTGTGTTAAAATTTTAGATCAATCGGAGTTCGGGAAGCCACCCAAAAGTTGGCTGCAAAATGGCAGTCCGAGCATTTCAATCCAGGGGCTTCCAGGATTTTCCTGGGACATTGATCCAACTTCGAAAAATCATTCCCGTCGACTCACAAGGAATTTGATCGAACTGTTTTATGGGGAGATGGCCATATGTGTCTAGTTTATCTGAGACTTGGAATCGCATCAATCGGAGCTCCACGGAGGGAGATAAGCCGGAATTACTGCATCAAGGTCAAATCTGCCGATTCCAGGAACCTACTGCCCTTTTTTTGTGTTTTCTGTTTTTGATGGACCAAATGGTGTACAAATGCATTTATGAAGATGGTTCAAGCTTTATGAAGGGAAGAGGAAGACACTAGGCCATGGCATTGAAGAAAAACATGAAGAAACAAGTTCTCCTAGTCAAACTAGGAAAAGCTGCCGATTCTGGCAGATTTGATGTCTTTGGTTGCTGCCGGCATATGGGGCATTTTCGATGGATCAAGGCCTATCAATTGAAGTCCAAGACCATACAAGAAGTCCATGAAGATGTGAAGCCCAAGCCTTGAAGAAAAATTCAGAAAAACAAAACTTAATTGAAGTAGAAAATGGAAGGTTTCAAACCATATCCCATTAGGTTTTGTTTTTCCTTGTACAAGAAGGGCTGCCGGCAAGACCTAGTATTCTCCCTATAAATACCCAACTTTTACACAGAAAAACTTGTCACATTAAAAAGCAAAAATCTAGCCAAAGCTCTACCAAAATTTCCCCAAGAATCCTACACAAAAACCCTAGCCAAAACCACCTCCACCTCACCAAAGTTTCCTGCCGAAATTTTGTCCCCTTGCTGCCGATACCTTCACTGCCGAGCAGCAGCCATCCGAACACCATCATCCACGGATCCATACACGACGAAGTCTTCAAGGTTTCTAATGTGTAATCCACTCCCTACTCTTGGCTTTGTAAATTTTTGTGTAGTTATGTTAAACTTTGTCTATAAAGTTAGCATGAATTCTTGGTTTCAATTTTTATGTCTATGTATGAATTGGATTGAAATTTGGTTTTATGATTTGCATGTCAATTTATTTTCTTTATCTTCAAGTAAGGTTTTAGATGTAAGAATATGGATTGCATGTTAAAAAGTAAGGGAAAGATGTAATGAATTAGCTAATAGGGTAATCGGCAAGAACATATGTTAATTTGGTTTTAGGGTTTTCTTGACTTGTTCTTTAAATTCGTGTGCTTAAAGATTAGTAATCTATGTAATTGCAATATGTAGGTTGTTAATCTCATTAGCCGAAATAATATGGGTTAAGTAATCTTTAGGGTTATGTTAATTTATGTTGTTTTCACGAGGGCTAGAGTAATTTAAATGAACATGCTTGTTAATAAGAAGTGGTGACGCCTTGCTTATTTAATTTGTTTCCGATTCAAAAGATTTCGTGCTCAATTACTATGCATGTTTGTTTTCATCTAGAGGAGTTCTCGAATATGTTTAGTACAATTTTAGGGTTAGACGTAAAGTTAATCTTAAATACCTATGAAATCTCGGTTAGTAATACCTATAGGGAGCTAACCAAGTCGGAGTTAAGTTGAGTCTAGAACATTTTAACATCTTGCCGTCAGTCTTGCTTGCTAGTTTGTTATGTATTTTGATTGCTTTCGTGTTAGTGCTTTGTGGAAGAATGTCGACCAACCTTGTAAATAGTAGACTTAGGATTTATTTGTCAGCATTTAATTTCGTGTCATTTAGCATTAGGGCAGCTTGCTGTCGATCACAATCCTTCCCCCATGAGTGACGTTTTTGATGTATATATGTGTGAATATTTTGACTAACAATTACATATTTCAGGTACCCTTAATCTCCGGCTTAGAACGATCCCTACTTATGTCTATACTACTAACGATTGCAGGGTTTATTATTGCATGCGAGCTTCGGCTCCCGTTCAAATGTTAACACAAAAATATACATATTCACACATTGAAACGTCAAAGGGAGATTAAGATGAGGTTCGGCAGCAAAGGGAGATTAAGATGAGGTTCGGCAGCAAGGGCTGCCCTCGAAACTAGACAAGAAATAAAATCCTAAAAACTACTATGTAAATGTTTTGGTCGACATCTTTCACAAAAGGCACTTAGCACATAACTCTTTAACAAGTAAGACACGTACACAAGAAAGTAAGGAACAAGTATTTAGCATGCTTTAGACTCAAACAAATTTTGATTTACAACTAGCACGGAACCCGAATTTACCTAGTTGTGAGACTTCTAATGTTCTTGAGACCAAACATACGTTATGGACCCTAAAGTTTATGTTACCGTTATACGACATGTAACATTGAAGCACAAAGTCTATAATCAAAGACACGCAAACAAGTAAGGTTGTCAATTTTCTTATTAAACATGCAAGTCCTAAGGTTAAACTACTCTAGGTGAGCACAACAAATCAAAGCAACACACGTAAACTTAGTTCATTATAACTCAAGCGGATTAAACCAAATACCTAGATACCGTTCAAAAACAACACTAAGTATAGATTAGATGCCCTCACCTTAGTTCTAACCGATTTAAATCCTAAAACATGCTTCTATACCGACTGTCCTAATTATCTAGTATCCGATATTCTTACAAGTTTTATATTATAAGATTAACATGCAAAGACTCAATGAAACCGAAACCTAGACCTAGACTTAAGCATCGAATCAAAGATATTTTTAACATGAAATTTATAAAACCAAACTCCAAACCGAGTCATACATAGACATATAATCTGAAACCAAGAATTCATGCTAACTTCATAGACAAAGTTTAACATAACTACAAAGAATAAATTGTTACACCGAAAGTAGGGGGTATGATAGAAGCATATTATGCGACGTTCTTAAAGTGTTTTACCCTGATTTATGCAATTGTTTATCCCTTATTATTGTTTTATAGAGTCGTTTTATCGAGTCGGAGTCTTTGCTAGAGTCGGTTTGTGAAAAGAGCTAAAAACATCTAAAAACGCTGAATTTGTGAAGAGTTTGAGTTGAACTAGGATTCTTTTGTGAAGAGTTTGATTCAAAGTAGGATTCCTTATTACATCAGGAATCCTAATCGGTTTAGGAGTCTACTATAGCTCGACGTTTCTGAAAACGCCGAAAGTTCTAAGAGTTTCAATCAAAGTAGGACTCCTTGTTGAACCAGAAAACCTAAATGGAGTCGAACTCTTATTCTAACCAAATTCGGCATACATAATATTATTTCCCTAACACATATTTATTTTCTTTATTATTTTCAGGAAATTAAAAGAAGAGAATTGAGATTAAATGAAAAGCATGTCGAACACATGCCATTGAAGCTTGTCGATCAAGAAAGAAGAAAAGCATGTCGTGCACATGCATTACAAGAGAGATTTCGACAAGAAAGGAAAAGAAGAATAAAAGCCGAATAATTAAAGGAGAAGAAGAAGAATTCGGATCAAAGAAGGTTTCTGAATTAAATGAAGAAAACCTAAATGAATCTAGACTTGATTACATACAAGTTCATTTAGGTTTTGTGCTGAATAAATAAAGCAGAAAAGGAAGAATTGTTCATTAAAAACCAAGGAATTTTCGGCAACAACTCTTGTTGCCGAAACCCTATCCTTGCCGAAATTCATAAGAGATGAAACCCTAATGCTCCTCCTCTCTCCTATATAAAGAACACAGCAGCCCTTAAATTATTACCTTTTTTTTATCACAAAATACTAGCCAAAACTCTACCAAAGTGAAACCACAAATCCTATACAGAAAATAAAGTTGTTGAACCATCATCATCTTTCCAATTCGCAGCATCCTTTCATCTTCGAATTCATTCTTTGCTGAAGCATCTTCAAGGTTCTTCTAAAGTGTGATTCGACTAAACACTTGGCTCTTTAATTTTTTGTATGGATTGCGATTTAATGATGTATGATTTGTTGGATTATAACTTTTGGTTTGTATACTTTATTAAGGATTTCCGAATTTTATTATGGATTCATATATTGATTGAGAATTTGATTCAATGTTTATATGTGATTGCTGAATTTTATTTAGGGTTCTTATGATATTGTATATAATTTCGCATGTTGATTTCGTAATTAAATAGGTTTAGGGCAGTAGGTTTTATTATATGTTCTTGATGATATTTGATTAATTTTCATGAGTTCGTGCATCACAAATTGTGTGCTTAAGGGCTGACTTTGTGGCTTCTCCTTAGGTACCGATTTTATATACCAAAACAATTTAAATTGCTTCATACGCTGAGTTGCTGTGATTTAGGTTGTTTATTAGGGCGTTTATAACCATGAAAATTTACATGTTATAGCAAGGTGAGGTGACGCCATACTTGTTGCATGTCTCTGATTCGACTTATTGTGCTTATGTGTTAATCGTGTTTAATTTCTACGCTGAGTGTCTTTAAACTGATTAATACTATGTTTAGGGTTATACGCTGAGTTAACTCTAGATAATTAAGAAGTCTTAACGATTAGATGAACCACTGAGGGCTTTAATTAGAATTGGAATTAAATTTGTCTAAGTGCTATCTGAAATATTGCTGCCATGAATCTCTTTTATTTCGATTAATGCATGTGTAAAGTGATTTTGTGTTATGTGTTCTTGTGGAGAAGATGATCATATGTAAATAATAGTTTTAGGTTTTTATTTTATTATTTTCGTTACATTTAGATATTTAGATACAATTTCCAAACTCCCCCATATTTATTTATAATGCTTCATGTGATTAAATGCCCTTGATTTCCCCGGATAGAACGATCCCTACTTGTCAATACTACACTCGACACAAGAAGGGTAATATATATGTATGAGATTATTTTGCAGGTACAAATTGTGCACGTATTATGGTCACATCAGGGTAGATCGCACTTTGTAGCCACCTTTGGAGATTCAAGATGTGTTGATCGATGATGGTGATGATGGCACGGATGGACTGTTTTTGGTGGTGGTGGAGATGTGTTTCGGCTAACTCTTCAATGTAGGATTCTAGGGGAATTTTGGTAAAGCTTATGGCTTTGTGTTTTGGCTTAAGATGTGACACCTTTCTGTGTAGAATTCGGCCTCTATTTATAGGGGAAAGCTAGGGCAAAACCGGCACCAATAAGGAAATCAAAGCCTAAACCGAGTAGGTTTAGGTTTCTTGCCGTGCACTCCTAATGTCTTCAAGAATCTTCTGTGTGTTTCCTTCTTGGACCTGCTGCATCTCTTCTTGGACCTCTCTTGTGGATCGGCAGCCATTTACTTGATGGATTAATAGTCCACAGCCCGATTGCATCTTCCTAGTTCATTCGGGAGACACTTTTTCCTCTTTCCGATAGGTTTCCTTGCTCTTCTAGGCTTGCTTGTTCTTGGTTGACTTTTCTTGGTCTTCTTACGGCTGCAACCCTTCCTAGTATCCCTAGGAATGATCGCAGCCACTTACAGCCACGAACGAAAGTAAAGAAAAACTTGGAAGGTGCTTGGAAGCTCTCTCGGCAAGACTGCTGCTTCTTGGCAGCAGGCAGATGGCGCGCGCATGCTGGCGAGCATGTGCAAGGCTTGGCAAGGTTAGGCTGCTGGCAAGGCTAGCTTGCTCTTGTGCTGGCGAGGCTGACGTAAGGCTTGGCGAGGCTAGGCTGCTGGCAACAGCGGTAGGCGAGGCGTGGGTGCTAAGTCAGATGCCGGTATCAGATACGAGATGCCCGTATCCGACACGACATAAAATAGGCATGAACCTCACCGGACGCTTCTCGGATACGCCATTGGATACATCTGGTTCAGTCTCGGATACGGCCCGAATGCGAGGTGCCTGTGTCGGACATGTCTCAGCAGCGTGGGTGTCATACTTGTGCATACTGCGCTACGGCACAGGCTGCAAATCGCCAAGGCTGGCATTGCAGCCTATCAGCAGGGGTTAAGCTGATTTCCTTCCTTCTTCTTGGCAGATCTGACCTTTACGTCTTCAATCGAGCATAACTTCCTCCTCGGAGCAGCTATTGATGTGATCCAAATCCAATGGAAACTAGACTCATAGGGCTTTCCATGAATGTAAGGCACACCATCTAGTTCTAAATGAGCTATCTTGGGGAAGTCATGGAAGTCGAGTGATGTGTCCAGGAATTTCCTGAAACTTACTGTATCCTGATTTGCGTGGCAATTCCCGGCAGCTTCTTTGGCTCCAATTCCTTTAACTCTTTCCATTGCTCGATCATATATATGTGTACTGCTCATAAGAAAAGAAAATCCCATCAAAGCGGACAATATACCACCACAATACCAAAGAAACATATAATGACTACGATTTTCAGCATTTTGTCAATTTCATGTAAACTTCCGACTTTTAAGCATATTTTTATCCAAACTCTACCAAAACTCATTACTCTAAATTATGACTCGATTCTAAACAAATAAGGAAAGTATAAACGAGGGTAAACCACATTAAGAACGTCGCATTTTATGCTCCTATCAGTGGTTTAGTTAAATCTAACCTAATTTCGTGTCTACCTTTTCCCTCTAGGTTCAGTAAGTCTAAAAAGGACAAATCTGATGAAGAGGTGTTGGAGGTATTCAGAAAAGTACAGGTGAATATCCCTCTTTTAGAATGCATCAAGCAGATTCCAAAGTATGCAAAAATTTTTAAGGAATTGTGCACCAGGAGAAGGCATATGAGGGAGGAGCAGGTAGTGCACATGAATGAGACGGTTTGGGCCGTTATTCAAAGGAAACTACCTCCCAAAATGAAGGATCTAGGAAGTTTCACCGTTCCATGTGGTATTGGAAACACACGTTTTGAGAATGTTATGTTAGACTTAGGGGCTTCTATTAATGTAATGCTCTTGAATGTGTATAATTCTCTAAGTCTAGGACCTCTTAAAACAGACAATGTGATTATCCAACTGGCGGATCGTTCTAACAAATATCCTAAGGGATATGTTGAAGATGTTCTTGTGCAGGTGAACCATCTAATATTTCCTGCAGATTTCTATGTGTTAGAGATGGAGGAATCACCTTTGAATTCCAGGCAATTACTCTTAGGACGTCCATTCATGAGAACGACAAGAACAAGAATAGATGTTGCCGAAGGCAACCTCACTATGGAATTTGATGGTGATGTCATAAGCTTCAATGTGTTTGAAGCAATGAGGTATCCAGTTTCTGACTTAAAACTGTGCTATGTTGTTGATGTTGTTGATTCTATTGCACAGGTTTTATCAGAGACTTTGGATCAATAGCAACTAGCAATTGAGATGGGGGCCGGATTTGACAAGAATGGAGGGCAAATGACGTGTGAAGAAAGGGCTGCCCTCAATCCACACGTGTTGGAGTTTATTGCCGAAATTGAGGCAGCCCCATTTGTAGGTTATAACAAACTCTTGTCAATTCCAATTTCCACTAATAAATTGTTACCATCTGTGGAACAGGCCCCAAACTCAGAGCTTAAGACTCTACCCGATCATCTCAAGTATGTATACTTGGGAAACGATGACACTTTATCAATTATTGTGTCATTAAAACTGAGCAAGCAGCAAGAGGAGAGATTGATCGATGTGCTTAAGAGGAACAAAACCGTCATTGGTTGGACTTTGGCGGATATCAAGGGTATAAGCCCTACTACTTGTGTGCACATGATTTTGTTGGAAGAAGGAGCCAAGCCTACTAGGGAGGGTCAGAGATGTTTACACCCCCCTATGATGAAGATTGTGAATGACGAGGTAATCAAACTTCTTGATTGTGACGTTATATATCCTATCTCGGATAGCCAATGGATTTCACCCGTTCAAGTTGTACCCAAGAAGAGTGGAGTCACAGTTGTGAGGAATGATAAGGATGAGCTCGTGCCACAACGATTGGTGACAGGTCATAGGATGTGCATCGATTACAGAAAGTTGAATGCTACTACACGCAAGGATCACATGCCTTTGCCCTTCATGGACCACATGTTGGAGAGATTAGCTGGACACAAGTTCTATTGCTTTTTGGATGGGTATAGCGGGTACAATCAGATATGCATTCACCCGGATGACCAAGAGACGACAACGTTTACATACCCCTTTGGTACGTTTGCTTATCGACGCATGCCTTTTGGTTTATGCAACGCACCAGGTACGTTCCAACGTTGTATGTATTCCATATTTTCGGATTTTATTGAGAATATTATTGAAGCCTTTATGGATGATTTTAGTGTTTATGGAAAAGACTTTGATACATGTTTGGAAAATTTGGAATTAATCTTGGAGAGATGTGTGGAAACTGACCTTGTACTAAATTGGGAAAAATGTCATTTCATGGTTAATCAAGGTATAGTTTTGGGACACATAATATCTGCAACACTTACCCTTCCCCAAAACTATGAGGGAGATTCGTTCTTTTCTTGGCCATGCAGGTTTTTATAGGAGGTTCATCAAAAACTTCTCTTTAGTGGCAAAACCCTTGTGTTCCCTATTGCATAAAGATGTTCCATTCGTATGGAGCAAGGAGTGTGAAGAGGCTTTCGGCAAGCTCAAAGAATTATTGACATCGACACCTATCATGACGCCACCTGACTGGAGCTTGCCATTTGAGCTCATGTGTGATGCATCAGACTATGTCGTTGGAGCAATTTTGGGACAAAGAAAAGAAAAGAGGCCGAATGCTATATATTATGCCTCTAGAACTTTAAATGATGCTCAATTAAATTACTCCACCACAGAAAAAGAACTCTTGGCTGTTATTTTTACTTTAGAGAAATTTCGTTCTTATCTTTTGAACTCTAAAGTGATTGTTTATTCAGACCATGCAGCTCTTAGGTACTTGATGAAGAAGAAAGATGCCAATCCACGCTTGATTCGATGGATCCTCTTATTACAAGAGTTTGATATCAAAATTAAGGACAAAAAAGGAAGTGAAAACGTTGTGGCAGCTCAGTTGAGCAGAATTGTGCAAGAGGAGGAAGCGCTCCCTTTGGGAGAGTCCTTCCCAGATGAGCAGCTTTTTCGAATGGAGACACATGAACTTTGGTATGCTGATATTGTGAATTATTTAGTTACTAAGACTTTTCCTAGTACAGTTTTGGATGCAGCTAAGACAAGGATCAGAAAGATGGCATGACACTACATTTGGGATGATCCATACCTTTGGAAGCATTGTAGTGATCAGATCATTCGACGTTGTGTCCCATAAGAAGAGCATAAGCCGACCATAGCATTTTGTCACAATGAGGCGTGTGGAGGTCATTTTGAACCAAAGAGGACAGCCCTTAAGGTATTGGATTACGGATTCTTTTGGCCTACAATTTTCAAGGATGCGTATACATTTTGTAGGGCGTGTGACAGATGCCAAAGATCATGTAACATTGGTTCAAAAGATCAAATGCCCCTTTATCCTATTATAGAGGTTGAAATTTTTAATTTATAAGGTACAGATTTTATGGGACCTTTTCCCTCATTCAAAGGCTTTCTTTATATCTGATTGGCTGTTGATTATGTTTCTAAGTGGGTGGAGGCGAAAGCCACAAGGACTAATGATTCTAAAGTTGTTGCAGAATTTTTGAGAACTAACATTGTTTCTGCACAAACCCGTAGGCCTGGTAGAGACTGGTAGAACTCAATATGGACTCCTCCTGTAAACCTGCTCACTAAGGGGAATACCGGGCGGGCCGGTCTTCTCCTCTCCGATGCCTAAGTTAGTACTGGTGGGATAAATAGATAACTTAAGCTGGAATGACAAGCAGTAGAAGAAAGTAGTTGTGTCGTTACCCATTAATAAGGGTAGTTGAGGCCCTTATATAGGTGGTTGAGCGTGAGGTCTGGTCCTACTCTTTGATGTGGGACTGGTTCCCTTCTGTTTGTACATAAAGGGGCAGCTCTGGTGGCCTGTTCGGCAGGCTGGTGCCCCCGGCTCCCGGGCCCCTGGTCACAAGTTAAGACTGCTGGGCCTCGGGTCCGGGTGCTGGGGATCCTGCTCCGGGCCCGGTCCGACCTCGGGCATGCTAGCTGCGGGTCTGTGGGCCTGTGTAGCCTCTCTGTGGCTACTGTCAACAAACATATTTTCCAGATTTGGAGTACCACGTGTTCTTATAAGCGATGGAGGTTCTCATTTTTGCAACAGAACTATAGAGGCTTTACTCAAGAAATATGGAGTAACTCACAAGGTTTCCACCCCATATCACCCTCAGACAAGTGGAATGGCAGAAGTTTCGAATAGGGAGATCAAGAAGATCTTGGAGAAAACTGTTGGCCCAACAAGGAAGGATTGGAGCGACAGACTTGATGATGCTTTGTGGGCGTATAAGACAGCCTTCAAAACGCCTATAGGGATGTCTCCTTTTAGCCTTACCTGAAGGCAAAGCATGCCATCTCCCTGTGGAACTCGAGCACAAAGCGTGGTGGGCGGTAAAGGAGTTCAATATGAACTTAGACACGGCAGGTTTGCACAGGAAATTACAATTAAGCAAGTTTGAAGAGATGAGGAATGATTCATACGATGCCGCTTCGAATTACAAGGAGAAGACGAGAGTGTACCATGATAAGCAATTAAGGAGAAAAACGTTTCAAATTGGGCAAAAAGTTTTGCCATTTCACTCTCGTCTTAAATTATGTCCTGGAATATTACGTTCTAGATGGGTTGGTCCTTATATTGTTACTAATGTGTTTGCTCATGATGCTATAGAAATTCAAAGTATTGAAACATGAAAAGCGTTCAAGATGAATGGCCATAAACTCAAACCTTACTACGAGCCTTTTGAGGAGCACACCATTGAGGATTAAGAGCCTTTTGAGGAGCAGACCATTGGTAGCCTAAGCTCGCACACAATAATAAACCCTACAATCGTTAGTAGTATAGACATAAGTAGGGATCGTTCTAAGCCGGGGATTAAGGGTACCTGAAATATGAGATTGTCAGATAAACAACACATGTACAAATATACAAAATCACATATCAAATGATACGACCCGAACCTCGAATTTCCTTTTTAACTGGTTTATTTCTACTTTTACTCCTCGGGAATAGTTTTTACAAATCGGAAGTTCTAAATGTTGACTTTTAAATAAGTTGACCTGATCGAGGTTTTTGTTTCATGATAAGATAGAGGACGTTGAAACGAGTTCGTGGACACATAACACGCCCAATTTGGAGTTTGTATGAAAAAGCTGTGATGTAGAAACGGGATTTTGCCGTTTTTGGACGAGTATAAATAGCGGGAATGGAAGGGAAATTTTCTTTTTCTTTTTTTTTCTTTTCTCCCTTTTCTTCTCTTCTCTTTCTCTCTCCTCTCCCCCGACTCGGCTCAGCCTCCGGCCGAATCTCCGCCATCCGGCCGAACTGGGCCGGCGCACGGGTCCCATTCGGACCGGCTCGGCCTCCTCGTCTTCCTTGTGGCGGCGGCACGGCGTGGTTCGCCGTCGTTTGGCCGTGCGCAGCTCGGGAAGCGCCGCCCCCGATTGGTCAGAACTCCCTCTTCCGGCCACGGTTTGGCCCGATTCCAAGAGGGGAAACGAAGGTCTCGATCCGCACACCTTCTCCACCAAAGGAATTGCACCAATTCGTGACAGGTAAGGAGAATTTTGGATTTCAAAATTCTAGGGTTTTTGTGAAATTGGTGGAGGTTGTGTATTTGTTGTTTTTGGTGTATTTGGAGGTTGAATTCGGGTTTAGGATGTTGATTGGAGTCGTTTGAGTATAATTTGGTGTTGAATTGGTGGATTTTTGGAGAAATTGGACGTTGGGGGTTTCGGCCGCCGTATGCGGCGGCTGGGGCTGTATTTGGCGGCGGAGACGAGTCTCCGAGGTGGTGGCGATGGTGTTGGATGAATTTGGCGTCGATTGGAGGTGGTTTCGGCCTCCTGTGGCGGCGGCGCCACTGTTCCGGCAGAAAAAGGTTGAAGATGATGAACAGTAACCGGTAAAAGGTGAAAAGTAAATGGTAAAACAGTAAAAGTAAACAGTAAACAGTAAACAGTAAAAGGTAAAAGTAAAATGGTAAAAGGTAAACAGTAAAAGTAAATAGTAAACAGTAAATGGTAAATAGTAATTGGATTTTAACCATTTACTATTTGACTTTCAGAATTACTGTTTGACCTTGGATTATTACTGTTGACTTACCGTAAAAAGGTTAAAAGCTGATAAAAAGGGTTTTACGACGGAATAACTGGGAAAAGAATTAATCAGACACGGAGTGGGTGTCCTGAGTAATTGCGGACTTAGATTATTCGGTATTGAGGCGAAATTCCTATACCGATAAGTGAAAAAGGAAAAATTGGAAGTTTCGGACGAGTGAAGACGTCCGTAGATTTATCGATTTTAATTAAATTTCGAGTTTCGTAATATTTAGAATTTCGTCCCTGTTACAGGTCGAGAGGTTATTCGACGGGACGAGAGATCAGATTAGCGGCGCGCTCGGCAGTGCAGTGAGTGGATTTTTATTTTTAAAACAAATGCATGCATGATTATTTTATTGAAATGAAATTTCTTTTAAAAATGAAATTTATTTTGATTAAATGATTTTGATGTATGAAAGATTATATGAGAAAAATAAAAAGATATGTTAAGGAATATATGGTTTCGTTTTATCGACAGTAATGATATTTATATTGAATTTTGCTATTTCCTTGGGAAATGAGGTTTCCATGTGGTTTTATATTTTCGAAATATTTTGAGTATGTTAATCAGTAGACCGGAATGAAATTCCGGGGATTTTTGTGATTTTATTATTTATGATTTTTCTAACATGCGAGGCATGTCGATGGGATTTACGTATATTTGATTTGATTTTACGGCATGGTGATTTGCCGGGTATTTCTGATTTTACGGCATGGTGATTGCCGGGTACTTATGTTACGGCATGTTGATTTGCCGGGGATTCATGGTTATATCTGGAGGCTAGAATATTGTTATGTGATTATGAGCCTCAGATGGTTGATGATTTATCAGGGGAAATGTATTTCGAGATTTGTTTTCACCACACGAGGGTCCACGTTATTATTATATTGATGCTAGCTAGCGGAGCCTCATCCCACGCGAGGTGACGACTTGACCATATAGGTCAGATTCACGCTCGGTGGTCGACGTAGGGTTGTATATATTGAGGCGGTGACGTGTCTAGGTAGTAGACTTAGACACGGGGGGAGTCAATAGGACTCTCGGACCAGAGCCTGACGAGGCTCCAGTGGTGGGTAGACATTTCCCTGTTGCATGGCCAATGAGATTTGGTCATGAGGATGTTTTCACTGTGATTGCGGGAATATTTCCTCTGTGAAGCTTTCAGTTTTTAATAAATTCCCGCATCAGTCGATTGAGATTTTTATATTATTATATGACGTGATTGAGATTTTTATACGATTATATGATGTGGCTTCGGGAATATTTCATTTATGAGACTCTCAGCTTTTGATAGATTCCCGAAGTAGTGGATTAAGATTTCTATATTTTTATATTATCTAGTTTCGGGAATATTTCCTCTATGAGGCTTTCCGTATTTCATAGATTCCCGAACCAGTGGAACTGGGATTTTATATGACCAAAGAGATTGATCGAGATGTATTATAAGTTGATTTTCAAATGGTTATGATTTTATATATATATATATATAAACAAATGAGTTTTGTTTATTTGAGTTGTCAGCGAGGCTGAGTTGTGTTAATAGAGTTTTTTTATAAAATGTGGTACGTTTATATATACATATGCATGCATTGTGAATTTCCGATTAGTATGAAAATGTGGGAAAGTGATATAATGTCTTTAACTAAAAGTATTAGTTGAAATTATTTTATTTTTATCCACTCACTCTAACTTTTTTAAATTACTTTCCCCTGGGCCCTTCGTTTTAAATCGCCCAGTGTGCAGAGTAATAGTCGGAGGTCAAGAGTACTCGGAGTTGAGGCATAGCTATCATCTTTGTTACTTCCGCTAGGTGGGATCTGTGATCCCTTACTCTTTTGTCTTTATATTCTATTTCTTGTTTTGTAATTCCAGCTCATTGTATTAGATTGCTCTGATTACTTGTGAGTAAATTGAGTTTGATTTTGGGTTTATTGTGGCGGTTGTTGTGATTTGGGGAGCAGGTGGCTCCAGGTGCTGAGGTTGGAACTGGAATTTAGTAGGGTTTTTAGTTGTTGCAGGTTTTAGGGTTGTCCATCTTAAGATTGACTTATCGATTTATCAATAGAGTTAGTCTTAAAGTGGTCCCCGCAGGGCCTTATCCGGGTTTCAGGGTGAAATCCGGGGCGGGTCCTGTCATCAAAAGCGTCACAATGGGGGAATAGATGGAATCGGCAACCATAGGGCTGCCTTATACTAAGCACGAAAAATAAAGCAAAAAATAAATCCTAAGTTAATATATACTAGTTTGATCGACATTCTTCCACAAATTACTAGCACAAAAGCAATCAAAACACATAACCAGATAATAAACAAGACTCACGGCAATCACATTAAGCTGATGCAGACTCGACTTAGTTCCAATTCTAATTAGAGCCGCAGCGGCCATCTAATCGTTACTAGACTTCTTATGTACTTAGAATTAACGCAGCGTCTAATCCTAATCTTGTTACTAACCGGTTTACATGACACGCAGCGTCGACACATGAACTAGCTAGCAAATACGCACAAAGTCTTTTTGATTGGAAACAAGTTAACACATAAGGCGTCACTCTTCATATTAAACATGCCAGTTCTTTAAACTACCCTAGCCCTCGTGAAAGCAACACAAATAAAGCAAATCATTGTTTACCCCATCCATATTATTTCGGCTAATGAGATCAATGTCTCACACATAGCTCTTGTGTAAAACACCAACCTTTAAAGCACACGAATTCAAAGAACTAACCAAGTACGAAACTACAACTAAATTAACATGCTTTTGCCGATTATCCTATTACTATCTTGTTACATATTTCCCTTACAAATTAGCATGCAATTCGAAACTTATCTTTGAAATTCTTTATTAATACCATAAGAATTAAATTAACATGCATCATTATAAAACCAAATTCACAATCGCTTTTCACATAGACATGAAAACACAAGACTGGCACAAATCTGCCCTTTTCCAGCAGCTTCTCCTAGCTTGACTAGGAGAACTTCTTCTTCGTATTTTTCTTCAATGCCTTGGCTTGGTGTCATCCTCCTTCCTTCCTTAAGCTTGGACCATCTTCACAAATGCACTTGTACACCATATGATCCATTGAAAACAGAAATTTCGAAAAGGAGGCAGTAGCATCCTAGAATCGGCAGAAAAGACCTTGCTGTAGTAACTCCGGCATATCTCCCTCCTCGGAGCTCCAATTGATGCGATTCCAAGTCTCAGATAAACTAGACACACAAAGCTACCTCCACATAAAACAGTTTGATCAAATTGCTTCTGAGTCGTCGGGAATGATTTTTCGAATTTGGGACACAGTCCCAGGAAAATCCTGGAAGTCCCTGGATTGGTTTGCTCGAACTGCTGTTTTGCAGCCATCTTTTGGGCGACTTCCCGAACTCTGATTGATCTGAAATTTTAACACAACATGTCTCAGTATATGAATAATACGCACACCAAATTTCATTAAATTCGGACATGGATAGATCACATTTTTACTCATCTCCGAATCACGAAAAAGACAACTTGCATTATTTTCCAGATTTCTCAAACTTAGTCATTTTTCGTATTCTTAACCAACTTTACGCCAAACTCTACCAAATTAACACTAAACTATATTATGACTCTATCTTAGACAAATAAGGGTTAAACAAAGCATAAATGAGGGCATAAGCATATAATATCGTCGCACATTGTGCTCCTATCAACTACCCCACACTTATCCTTTGCTAGTGCCTTAGCAAACTAAACTAAACTAGACTCTAAACAAACTATTGCCCCTAACAAATTGTCTCAGGCTCGTATGTATACATAGCTTTCAAGTTAATGCATGAGAATGCTAAGCACGAAAATTCCAAGCTTCATGAACATGTGGCATCAATATGAACATATAAGAGCAAAAGGTAAGCATGTAATCATGTTAAAACTAATCCAATCCTCCTCACTAGGCATACTCTCTTCTTTTCTCTCGAAGCATGGTTATTCACACATAAGTATATGCAAGTGAAAGATAATGAATTACAAAGAGTGACTTGCATATGACAAAGAAACAAAAGCACTTTGTGAAATTTTCAAGGAAAAACCTCATATGACAACTATATGCACCAATGAACCAAAACCATATGCTTACTCTTGAGATATTCTCCACAAATCAAGTTTAACCATCTTAAGAATCATGAAAATATCAATAAAAGGATTGTAATGGGGTTAAGCTAAGAGGTATTCGATATTTGGATAAGGAGGCTCAAGACGTCACCGTGGTCTTTGGCAAAGCTTAATCTCCTTATGTCTTCTCACCAAGGGTCAAATTTCATCTTGTTGGACCCATACTTCATTCTTTTTCTTCCCATAACATTACAACAATCCTCAAGACAATAGCCATGCACAATTTTTCTTTTTCATGCCTATGCCGTACCCTATGCTTTGTATTTTCTTTTCTTGCTCACGGTTTCGTTTCTTTTCTTTTCTTTTGAGCAGAATTTTTCTTTCTTTTCATTACTAAGGCACGGCATGCACATACATTTTTCATAAATTCATGGCTAAGTCTACCCCACACTTGTTCTTCTTCATCACATCACGCGAAAACGCTTTCAAAAATCAAGCTTTGCCGACACACAAGGTAAAGACATCACTATACTAAGCTCATGGAAAATATTTAAGGGTGATGAAAGAAAAAGGCTCAACGTAGGCTCAAAGGGGTTTACTAAGGTATCCCACGACGGGCACAAATAGGCACATGCTTTATTTGGCAATGGTGGTAAACCTAAATGATCTTTATTCAATCATATTCAAAATCAAGGTATTTTATGATAAACGATTCGAAAATCAACAAGAGTAAGTTCTAGCATACTAGAGTTCATTAAAGCTATGGCACATAGTTGTCGAATAGTCAAAGAATTATGAGGTTTTATGCTTCCTAAGAATTTATCGTATTTTATCTTTTTATCGCTCAAGAAGAAAGCAAATTGGCTCTAAAGCTCACATAGGTTATTATGGAAACAAACTAGCTAAAACACGCATGCTTCGTAATCAACAAGTCCTACATGCTCCTACCAATGCACATAATTCATGAAACTCACAATTTTAATTGTATGCACACTATCATCTATGTATACAAAGAGGAGAAAAACATCATTGACATATTAGGGGCATCCTAAGACTCAAAACAAACAATTTAAACACTCTATTTTGTTGGAACATTTTTCTGAATTTTTCTTTTCTAAACTAAGCACACGAAAACATAAACGGAATACGTTATCCCACCCCACACTTAGAAAATTACATTGTCCTCAATGTAAGCACAAATCTATATCAACGAATTTCCTAAGTATGCAATAGTCTAACATATACCAACATATCATCACAAATTAAAGAAAAAGAGAAGGGTTAAGACATTTCAAACTCTCGGTGATGGCTCCTTCACTTCTCTTTGATCGACTTGGGTTGCCTCCCAAGTAGCGCTTTGTGTTTATAGTCTATAGCCTAGACTTTTCACCGTTTTGATTGCATGTGTTCATCTTGCTCCAAAGTAGTTCAAATCAGCAAGAAATAGCTCAAGGAGAAGATCATGACACGTTGTATCCGAGTTGTTGATGTTCTGCGTGTCCTGTTGAAGCAGCGTGTCCGGCAGTGCGTCAGTCGTATCCAGGGTATCTGGCGGCGCAGCTGCAGTGCTCTCGGTCTCTTGTATAAGCTTGTCAATCCTACCGGCGATGGCAGGTCCGGCAGACGATGTAGGTGTAGCTGGAGGGAGAAGTTGCCTCTCGGCAGTGGGGTTTGTGTCCGGCAGTGTTTCGCTTAAGCTGCCGGCAATTGCAGGTCCGGCAGCAAGATATGGTGGCGGTGCTCGTGGGGCAGTGTATAAGCAAGCCGCCTCCACCGTGTGTTCTTGAAAGGAAGAGTAGTAAGGCTTGAGACGATGTCCATTTACCTTAAATGTATTTTCCGTAACTTCATTCCGAATCTCTATGGCTCCATGAGGAAATACTTGAAGAACAATGAATGGTCCAAGCCAACGAGAGCACAACTTACCCGGAAAACGTTTGAGTCGTGAATGATACAAGAGAACTTTTTGGCCAACTTCAAACTTCTTCCGTCGAAACATCTTATCATGAGCAACCTTGGTCCTTTGCTTGTAAGTCCATGCGGCTTCATAAGCTTCATTCCGTATTTCTTCAAGTTCGTTGAGTTGAAGCTTCCTATGAAGGCCGGCCTCATCAATGTTCATGTTGAAGGCCTTAACCGCCCACCATGCTTTGTGCTCAAGCTCAACCGGTAAGTGACATGCTTTGCCATATGTTAACCGAAAAGGTGACATACCTATCAGAGTCTTATATGCAGTCCTATACGCCCACAAAGCATCATCGAGACGATCACTCCAATCCTTCCTTGAAGGTCTAACAGTTTTCTCAAGTATTTGCTTGATCTCTCGATTACTTACCTCGGCCATACCACTTGTTTGGGGGTGATAAGGTGTAGATACCTTATGAGTGACTTCATACTTCTTCAATAAGGCTTCAATGGTGCGGTTAAAAAAATGGGATCCTCCATCGCTAATCAAGACTCTTGGAACTCTAAAACGTGAAAAGATGTTGGTCTTGAGAAACTCGGCTACCACCTTGGCATCGTTGGTGCGTGTAGCCTTGGCTTCAATCCACTTTGACACATAATCAACCGCAAGCAATATATACAGAAAGCCCTTGCTTGAAGAAAACGGTCCCATGAAGTCAATACCCCAAAGATCAAAAATTTCAACCTCCATGATAGGCGTGAGCGGCATTTGATCTCTAGCTCCAATGTTCCCCATTCTTTGGCATCTATCACACGCTTTGCAAAACATGAATGCATCTTTAAAAATCGTAGGCCAAAAGAATCCACAATTAAGAACCTTTAATGCCGTCTTCTTTGGTCCAAAATGCCCACCACAAGCTTCACTATGACAAAAAGCAAGGATGGAGCGATGTTCGTTCTCCGGAACACATCTTCGAATAACTTGATCACCACATTGCCTCCATAAGTACGGATCATCCCAAAAGAAGTGTACTGAGCTAGCTTCTTAATCCTCTTTTGTATGTGGCTCGGCATCTCTTGAGGGAATCGGGGTGTAGCAAGAAAATTGGCAATGTCGGCATACCAAGGCTCATGTACTTCAAGTCGAAAAAGTTGCTCATCCGGAAAGGTCTCACATAGGGGCAGCAGATCCTCTTCATTAACAAGGCGACTCAAATGATCGGCTACAACATTCTCTACTCCCTTCTTGTCTTTGATCTCAATATCAAACTCTTGAAGCAAAAGAATCCATCGAATGAGCCTCGGCTTAGCATCCTTCTTTGTCATAAGATATCTCAAAGCGGCATGATCACTGTAAACAATAACTTTGGAATTCAAAAGATATGATCGAAACTTTTCCAAAGCAAAGATTACCGCTAAGAGTTCCTTCTCCGTTGTTGTCTAGTTGAGTTGAGCATCGTTGAGAGTCCTTGAAGCATAGTAAATGGCGCAAGGCTTCTTCTCAATTCGTTGTCCAAGTACCACTCCAAGTGCATAATCACTAGCATCACACATCAACTCAAATGGCTCGTCCCAATTTGGAGACACCAAGATCGGCGCCGAACACAATAACTCCTTCAATCGGCAAAAGCTTGCCTCACATGCATCCGACCACTCAAACGTCACCTCCTTTTGTAACAAGTTGCTCAATGGCTTGGCAATTGAAGAGAAGTCTTTGATAAATCTTCGATAAAACCCCGCATGGCCAAGAAAACTTCTCACATCTTTAACACATCTAGGGCTCGGCAATGCTTGAATTAGCTCCACTTTGGCTTTGTCAACCTCTAAGCCTCTTGCCGAAATAATGTGCCCAAGTACAATACCTTGCGTGACCATGAAGTGACACTTCTCCCAATTGAGCACAAAATTGGTCTCTACACACCTTTCAAGTATCTTCTCCAAGTTCCCCAAACATGCATCGAAGGTGCCTCCGTACACACTAAAGTCATCCATAAACACTTCGATAATGTCTTCAATAAAATCCGAGAAGATAGCATACATACATCTTTGAAATGTGTCGGGTGCGTTGCATAGACCGAATGGCATCCGTCGATAAGCAAATGTGCCGAACGGACAAGTAAAAGTGGTCTTCTCTTGATCATCCGGGTGTATCATGATTTGATTGTAGCCACTATACCCATCAAGAAAACAATAGAAAGAATGGCCGGCTAACCTCTCTAGCATTTGGTCCATAAACGGCAAAGGCATGTGATCCTTCCTTGTTGTAGCGTTAAGCTTCCTATAGTCGATGCACATCCGATGACCGGTTACAAGTCTTTGTGGTACAAGCTCATTCTTCTCATTCTTGACAACCGTTACACCACTATTCTTCGGCACTACTTGCACGGGAGATATCCACTTACTATCCGAAATTGGGTAAATCACCCCACAATCAAGCAACTTGATAATCTCTTCTTTCACAACTTTCATCATTGGAGGGTGAAGTCGACGTTGAGCTTCCTTAGTCGGCTTAGCTCCTTCTTCTAACAAGATGCGGTGAACACATGTAGTAGGGCTTATTCCCTTGATGTCCGGTAAGGTCCAACCTATAGCAGTCTTGTACTTCTTAAGCACACTTATCAAATCAATCTCTTGCTTCTCACTAAGCATTGAAGACACAATAACCAGTAGAGTATCTTCTTCTCCAAGATAAACATACTTCAAGTGACTAGGGAGCTCTTTAAGTTCTAACTTTGGGGCCTCTTCCACACTTAGTCTAAATTTGGTTGTGGCACTTGGAATTGACAAGAACGAGTTCTTTGTGTATGTCAGAGTGGCATCGAGTTCGGCAACCACCTCTTTAAGGCTCGGCAATATGGTGTAAGGCTCGGCCTCATTCATAACTTGTTCTCCCCTCTTGTCAAATCCGACCCCTTTCTCAATCGCTAATTGCTATGCGTCGAGCGAGGTCGACATAACTTGCTCGACCTCCTCCAAAACATCAATGGCACAACCATCCTTCAAATCAACATTGGGAAATTTCATGGCATCAAACACATTAAACTTGATCACCTCACCATCAAATTCCATAGTTAGGTTGCCCTCGGCCACATCTATCTTCGTGCGTGCCGTCCTCATAAATGGTCGCCCAAGTAGCAATTGAGTGCTATGGACCAGCGAATCCTCCATCTCAACCACATAGAAATCGGTAGGGAATATCAATTGGTTCACTTGCACAAGCACATCCTCCACATACCCCTCCGGATACTTACTTGAGCGATCCGCCAGCTGAATGATGACATTGTCCTTCTTGAGAGGCCCTATACTCAGAGTTTGGTACACATTGAGCGGCATGACATTGATCGATGCTCCCAAGTCTAACATCACATTTTGGAAACGAGTGTTGCCTATCACACAAGGCACATTGAAGCTTCCTGGATCCTTCATCTTTGGTGGCAACTTCCTTTGAATAACGGCCGATACCGTCTCGCTCATAGTCACCACACGAGTCTCCCTCGTATGCCTTCTAGCCGTGCATAGCTCCTTTAGAAACTTAGCATACTTCGGTACTTGCTTAATGCATTCCATCAAAGGGATGTTGACTTGCACTTTCTGGAAAATCTCCAACACCTCCTCATCGGATTTGTCCTTCTTCGACTTAGCAAAGCGAGAAGGGAATGGAATGCTTGAGGTCGGCACTCCTCCCTTGCTTGCTTTGCTCGGCACTACTTCACTCCTTGCTGTTGCGGGATCATACTCAAGATCATTGCGCAGCCCCTTGTTCTTCCTCTCTTTGTTGCCGGTGGCACTATTTCTCTCGGCTGCATGGCTCTCGGCAGCATCCTTGCCGGCTGCAGCATTGCTGCTTGACTTGCTCACTTGGCTGCCGGCAATTGCAGGTCCGGCAACCCTTTCTTCATCCTCAATGACATCAAAAGTTACTCGCTTCTTCTTTGGACTTGTTGGAGGAAACAACTCTCTTCCACTACGAGTTTGAATCACCTTGGCTTGCTCGTTCCTCGGATTAGGAATCGTATTGCTTGGCAACTTCCCTTGCTCATTAAATCTTCCCATAAAGTCTACAACTTGGCCCATTTGAGTCTTGAGCTCACCAATGTCCTTTTGTTGATTTTGTTGCCCCGCGAGCAATGCTTGAGTCGCACTTGACAAAGATTGGAGCAAAGCATCATAGTTCGGATTGCTTGGTGCGGTCTGGCCTTGGCTCGGCCCTCCTTGGTTATGGCTCGGCATGGCTGTATAATTTCCTTGGTTCGGCTGAAATGGTTGCCAAGGCACAAAGGGTGCCCTCGGCGCATATGGCGCTCCTCCTTCTCTCGGTTGCATAGGTGCCCTAAGCACGTTGTCATTGTTCGCCCATCGAAAGTTAGGGTGATCATTGAACCTCGGATTGAAGTTCTCAAACCGTTGGCCTCCTTGAAAGCCAATAGCATTGCACTCCTCTACTCCCTCACTCGATCCAAATTGAGGGCATTGTTCGGTCTTATGGCCCTCGGTGCATATTCCACATACCATGGCACGCTTCTTCATCAAATTACTCACCAAGTCGGTGAGCTTATCTACTTTCTCCTCTAACTTTGAGCTCGAAGACGTCTCATGCACTTTCTCATTCCTTTGCACATTGCCTCGTGCCATGCCAAATTGTTGGTTGTTCAATGCACGAACTTCCAACAAGCTTCTTGCCGCTCCAGCATTCAACTCCAAAAAGCTACCTCCCGCGGCCGAGTTAAGAAACTCTCTCTCCATGACACGCAATCCCTCATAGAAATATTGTAGCAAGAGCCCATCGCTAATGCCATGCGATGGACACAAAGATACTAGGGACTTGAACCTCTTATAGTAGTCGAAGAAAGTCTCATCTCCGGCTTGCTTCACGCTAGTAATTTGCTTCCTCAGATCAGTGATACGTGAAGCGGGAAAGTACTTGAGTAAGAACTCATCCATCATAGAATTCCACGAAATGATGCGACCATTAGGCACCTCAAACAACCACTCCTTTGCTTGATCTTCCAATGAGAACGGAAAAGCCTTCATTTTGAAGTGTTGCAAATCGGTCCCTCGTGGACACATAGACTCCGTGGTGAAGTTAAACCACTGTAGATGCTTGTTAGGGTCCTCACTTGGCATCCCATAAAACGATTTCAGCTTGTTAGGACGTGGAATAAAGAGCAAAAATCGAAACGTCCATGATCATGTAATCGCTAAGTCTAATTCCTTTTAAATTTGCTCTAACTCTCGAAGTACGTGGAGCAGAGGAGATAACGGTGCAATGGACTGATACAGCCCCCGGTAGTATCATGCTTTACCCGATATACCTCAAGAGTTCGAACCACACAATTATGGTTTATCTTTTGAAGAAAATAGATCACATATGTCAAGTTATCTTCTAGCGTCTAAAGTGAGGTGATGCTTCGACACAAGTTTTTGACTAGGTCATGCGGATTTTACGTTTCAAAGGTCATTAAAATCACGGAGGGCGAACCCCCTACAGGAACCAGGCAGGACTCGTTGTTGGTCACCACGGGGAGCGAACTCCCTATCGACTCACTCACCGAGAATGAACATCAGTCTGTGGGCCTTGAGATCCAGTTAGACAAACCTGAGAACCATATCTATGATAATAACTTCCCCATACTTTGTAAAACAAACAACGGATCCCTAGCAGTCTACAAGTGTTGATCAAAACCGCCCTCAACCTCATAAAAATGGGTATGCCAAGTTATCGCTCGTATGCGTGGGGGGGACGTATCCCACGTTTCCCAGTCTACATAAAAGACGGATCTAACATGGCATCATTCGTATGAAGGGTTTAGGCTAAGATCAACAAAAGAGGCTTCACCTACATGTTACACTTTAGAAACTACAATAAACTCAAACATACATAACACTATCAACTTCCTAGAAATTAAACTAAGTGATTACCAACATACATCAATATACATCATGCAACTTCCAAAATTTAAACTCTACATGCCGAAGCATATTTCTACTTTACAAAATCCCAAAATAAACTAAAAATTACAACTTTACAACTTTACATCAAAAATTTCCAGCAACATTATATACAAAACAATAACACAAATCAAACTTTTATAATCCCCGGCAACAGCGCCAAAAATTGATGGTAGCCTAAGCTCGCACACAATAATAAACCCTACAATCGTTAGTAGTATAGACATAAGTAGGGATCGTTCTAAACCCGGGATTAAGGGTACCTGAAATATGAGATTGTCAGATAAACAACACATGTACAAATATACAAAATCACATATCAAAAACGTCACAATGGGGGAATAGATGGAATCGGCAACCATAGGGCTGCCTTATACTAAGCACGAAAAATAAAGCAGAAAATAAATCCTAAGTTATTATATACAAGTTTGATCGACATTCTTCCACAAATTACTAGCACAAAAGCAATCAAAACACATAACCAGATAATAAACAAGACTCACGGCAATCACATTAAGCTGATGCAGACTCGACTTAGTTCCAATTCTAATTAGAGCCGCAGCGGCCATCTAATCGTTACTAGACTTCTTATGTACTTAGAACTAACGCAGCGTCTAATCCTAATCTTGTTACTAACCGGTTTACATGACACGCAGCGTCGACACATGAACTAGCTAGCAAATACGCACAAAGTCTTTTTGATTGGAAACAAGTTAACACATAAGGCGTCACTCTTCATATTAAACATGCAAGTTCTTTAAACTACCCTAGCCCTCGTGAAAGCAACACAAATAAAACAAATCATTGTTTACCCCATCCATATTATTTTCGGCTAATGAGATCAATGTCTCACACATAGCTCTTGTGTAAAACACCAACCTTTAAAGCACACGAATTCAAAGAACTAACCAAGTACGAAACTACAACTAAATTAACATGCTTTTGCCGATTATTTTATTACTATCTTGTTACATATTTCCCTTACAAATTAGCATGCAATTCGAAACTTATCTTTGAAATTCTTTATTAATACCATAAGAATTAAATTAACATGCATCATTATAAAACCAAATTCACAATCGTTTTTCACATAGACATGAAAACACAATAACCAAACATACATATGAGTTTCATAGACAAAACTACGCATAACTACAGAAAAACTATTACAAACCAAGAGTAGGGAGTAGATCACACTTTTAGAGACACCTTTGATGGATTCAAGTCGTGTGGATCCTATGGAATGAGAATCGGTGGCGGCTGGATGAAGGGTGGAGAATCGGCAGGATTTTATGGTGGTGGTGATGGATTTTGGTTTGTGTTTTTATGTAGGATCTTTGGCTGAAAATTGGTAGAGCTTTGGCTAGGGTTTTTGCTTTAGAATGTGACATTTTTTCTGTGTAAAAGTTGGCTATTTATAGAGGAAAAGCTAGGTATTGCCGGCAGCCCTTGTTGCACAAGGCAATCACAAAACCTAGTAGAATATGGTTTTGAAACCTTCCTTTCATAGTTCAATTAGGTTTTCTTTTTCTGATTTTTCTTCAAGGCTTGGGCTTCAAATCTTCATGGACTTCATATGTGGTCTTGACGTCTTCATTTGGTGAACTTGATCCATGAATAATGCCCGCAGCCGGGCCTATCACAAAACTGGCACAAATCTGCCCTTTTCCAGCAGCTTCTCCTAGCTTGACTAGGAGAACTTCTTCTTCGTATTTTTCTTCAATGCCTTGGCTTGGTGTCATCCTCCTTCCTTCCTTAAGCTTGGACCATCTTCACAAATGCACTTGTACACCATATGATCCATTGAAAACAGAAATTTCGAAAAGGAGGCAGTAGCATCCTGGAATCGGCAGAAAAGACCTTGCTGTAGTAACTCCGGCATATCTCCCTCCTCGGAGCTCCAATTGATGCGATTCCAAGTCTCAGATAAACTAGACACACAAAGCTACCTCCACATAAAACAGTTGGATCAAATTGCTTCTGAGTCGTCGGGAATGATTTTTTGAATTTGGGACACAGTCCCAGGAAAATCCTGGAAGTCCCTGGATTGGTTTGCTCGAACTGCTGTTTTGCAGCCATCTTTTGGGCGACTTCTCGAACTCCGATTGATCTGAAATTTTAACACAACATTCCTCAGTATATGAATAATACGTACACCAAATGTCATTAAATTAGGACAAGGATAGATCACATTTTTACTCATCTCAGAATCACGAAAAAGACAACTTGCATTATTTTCCAGATTTCTCAAACTTAGTCATTTTTCGGATTCTTAACCAACTTTTCGCCAAACTCTACCAAATTAACACTAAACTATATTATGACTTTATCTTAGACAAATAAGGGTTAAACAAAGCATAAATGAGGGCATAAGCATATAATATCGTCGCACATTGTGCTCCTATCAGCAGACCCATTTTTATGAGGTTGAGGGCGGCTTTGATCAACACTTGTAGACCACTAGTGACCCGAGTTTGTCTTACAAAGTATGGGGCAAGTTAGTTTCATTGATATGGTTCTCAGGTTTGTTTAACTGGATCTCAAGGCCCACAGACTGATGTTCATTCTCGGTGAGTGAGTCGATAGAGAGTTCGCTCCCCGTGGTGACCAACAACGAGTCCTGCCTGGTTTCTGGAGGGGGTTCGCCCTCCGTGAATCTTAACAACACCGCCTTTGAAAAGTAAGACACGATCAAACTAGTCAATAGCTTGGGCCGAAGCATCACCTCACTTTAGACGCTAGAAAATAACTTGACATATGTGATCTATTTTCTTCAAAAGATAAAACCTATTTGTGTGGTTTGAACTCTTGAGGTATATCGGGTAAAGCATGATACTACCGGGGGTTGTATCAGTCCATTACACCGTTATCTCCTCTGCTCCACGTACTTCGAGAGTTAGAATAAATTTAAAAGAAATTAGACTTAGCGATTACATGATCATGGACGTTTCGATTTTTGCTCTTTATTGCCGATCATATTGATGCTTTGCCGATTGTGTATATGTGTGTGCCATTGTTTGAAAGTTGATGTGTAATTGCCAATGCCGTGGCTTGTAATGATGTATATTCTTACATTTCTATTTCTTTACGATGTTCTAACTTGTTTAAACGTTGCAAATTTCAGAAAAGTGCATGTCTGAATCTAATATTTGGACACGAGATCATCAAGGCCGTTTGCAACGTTCGAACCAAGAGCTCGCCATCACTTTGTTTGTACCGCTGCCTCCATCCGAACCAAGCAACCCAAGTTCATCACCACCTAGTTCGGCAACAACTTTGCCGAGCTCTCCATCCGTTGTTTCGTCGTCGTGTGATCTCGAGAGTCCAGAGGTTGAAGCTTTTGCCGAGTTAGTTGAAGAAGAAGAGAGAATGACTTCAATCCGATCACAGAATGGTCATGTTGCTGGAGCTGGAGTTGCTCCCTCTAATATCACTTATCCTCCCTTGGAAGCTGACAAGACGGGAGAGATTGAATTGAGGAGTGGATTCCTCCATAAGCTTAAGTCATTTTATGGGATGCCAAGTGAAGACCCTAACAAGCATCTACAGTGGTTTAACTTCACCACGGAGTCTATGTGTCCGAGAGGGACCGATTTGCAACACTTCAAGATGAAGACTTTTCTGTTCTCATTGGAAGATCAAGCGAAGGAGTGGTTGTTTGAGGTGCCTAATGGTCGCATCATTTCATGGAATTCTATGATGGATGAGTTCTTGCTCAAGTATTTTCCCGCTTCACGTATCACTGATCTGAGGAAGCAAATTACTAGCATGAAGCAAGCCGGAGATGAGACTTTCTTCGACTACTATAAGAGGTTCAAGTCCCTAGTATCTTTGTGTCCATCGCATGGCATTAACAATGGGCTCTTGTTGCAATATTTTTATGAGGGATTACGCGTTATGGAGAGAGAGTTTCTTGATTCGGGGTAGTTTTTTGGAGTTGAATGTCGGAGCGGCAAGAACCTTGTTGGAAGTTCATGCATTGAACAACCAACAATTTGGCATGGCACGTAGCAATGTGCAAAGGAATGAGAAAGTACATGAGACGTCTTCGAGCTCAAAGTTAGAGGAGAAAGTTGATAAGCATACTGACTTGGTGAGTAATTTGATGAAGAAGCGTGCCATGGTATGTGGTATATGCACCGAGGGGCATGAAACCGAACAATGCCTTCAATTTGGATCGAATGAGGGAGTAGAGGGGTGCAATGCCATTGGCTTTCAAGGAGGACAACGATTTGGGAACTTCAATCCAAGGTTCAATGATCATCCTTCGATGGGCGAACAATGACAATGTGCTTAGGGCACCTATGCAACCGAGAGAAGGAGGAGCGCCATATGCGCCGAGGGCACCCTTTGTTCCTCAGCAACCATTTCAGCCGAACCAAGGGAACTATGCAGCCATGCCGAGCCACAGCCAAGGAGGATCGAGCCAAGGTCAAGGTGGAGCGAGCAATCCCAATTACGATGCTTTACTCCAATCTTTGTCAAGTGCTACTCAAGTGTTGCTTGCGGGGCAACAAAATTAACAAAAGGACATTGGTGAACTAAAGACTCAAATGGGCCAAGTTGTAGACTTTATGGGAAGATTTAATGAGCAAGGGAAGTTGCCAAGCAATACAATTTCCAATCTGAGGAACGAACATGCCAAGGTGATTCAAACTCGAAGTGGAAGAGAGTTGTTGCCTCCAACAAGTCCTAAGAAGAAGCGAGTAACATTCGATGTAGTTGAGGAAGCCGAGAGGGCTGCCGGACCTACAATTGCCGGCAGCCATGATGATGGAGAAGAAGGGGCTACAGCCGGCAATGCTGCAGCCGAGAGAGAGCAAACCGCCGGCAGCAATATGGCTGCCAAGAATGGCAAAGCTGCCGAGAAAGGAAGAGACGCCGGAGGCAATGAGATGAGGAACAACGGGCTGCGCTACGAACTTGAGCGTGATCCCGCAACTTCGAAGAGTGAGCTAGTGCCGAGCCAAGCAAGCAAGGGAGAGGTGCCACACTCAAGCATTCCATTCCCTTCTCGCTTTGCTAAGTCGAAGAAGGATAAGTCCGACGAGGAGGTGTTGGAGATTTTCCGAAAAGTGCAAGTCAACATCTCTTTGTTGGAGTGCATTAAGCAAGTACCAAAGTATGATAAGTTTCTTAAAGAGCTATGCAGGGCAAGGAGGCATACGAGGGAGACTCGTGTGGTAACTATGAGCGAGATGGTATCGGCCGTTATTCAAAGGAAGTTGCCACCAAAGATGAAGGATCCGGGAAGCTTCAATGTGCCTTGTGATGTTAGACTTGGGAGCATCGATCAATGTCATGCCACTCAATGTGTACCAAACGTTGAGTATAGGGCCTCTCAAGAAGGACATTGTCATCATTCAACTTGCGGATCGCTCAAGTAAGTATCCGGAGGGTTATGTGGAAGATGTGCTTGTGCAAGTCAACCAATTGATATTCCCCGCCGATTTTTATGTGGTTGAGATGGAGGATTCGCCGGTCAATAGCACACAATTGCTACTTGGTCGACCATTTATGAGGACGGCACGCACAAAGATAGATGTGGCTGCGGGCAACCTAACTATGGAGTTTGATGGAGAGATGATCAAGTTTAATGTGTTTGATGCCATGAAATTCCCCAATGTCGATTTGAAGGATGGTTGCGCCATTGATGTTTTGGAGGAGGTCGAGCAAAGTATGTCGACCTCGCTCGACGCATAGCAATTAGCGATTGAGCAAGGGGTTGGATTTGACAAGAGGGGAGAACGAGTCATGCATGAGAAAGAGACGGAGGAATCGGCCAAACCTTGCAACATTGCCGAGCCAAGCAATGTTGCCGAGCCCTACATGCACACCATATCGCCGAGCCTTCTAGAGGTGGTTGCCGAGCTTGACGCCACTCCAATATACACAAAGAACTCGTTCTTGTCAATTCCTAGTGCCACAACTAAATTTCGACCAAGTCTGGAAGAGGCCCCAAAGTTAGAACTTAAAGAACTCCCTAATCACTTGAAGTATGTTTATCTCGGAGAAGAAGATACACTACCGGTTATTGTGTCTTCAATGTTTAGTGAGAAGCAAGAAGTAGATTTGATAAGTGTGCTTAAGAAGTACAAGACCGCAATAAGTTGGACCTTAGCGGATATCAAGGGAATAAGCCCTACTACGTGTGTTCATCGCATCTTGTTAGAAGAAGGAGCTAAGCCAACAAAGGAAGCTCAACGTCGACTTCACCCTCCAATGATGAAAGTTGTGAAAGATGAGATTATCAAGTTGCTTGATTGTGGGGTGATTTACCTAATTTCGGATAGTAAGTGGATATCCCCCGTGCAAGGAGTGCCAAAGAAGAGTGGTGTAACGGTTGTCGAGAATGAGAAGAATGAGCTTGTACCACAAAGACTTGTAACCGGTCATCGGATGTGCATTGATTATAGAAAGCTTAACGCTACAACGCGGAAGGATCACATGCCTTTGCCGTTTATGGACCAAATGCTAGAGGGGTTAACCGGCCATTCTTTCTATTGCTTTCTTGATGGTTATAGTGGCTACAATCAAATCATGATACACCCGGATGATCAAGAGAAGACCACTTTTACTTTTCCATTTGGCACGTTTGCTTATCGACGGATGCCATTCGGTCTATGCAACGCACCCGGCACTTTTCAAAGATGTATGTATGATATCTTCTCGGATTTTATTGAAGACATTATCGAAGTGTTTATGGATGACTTTAGTGTGTACGGAGGCACCTTCGATGCATGTTTGGGGAACTTGGAGAAGATACTTAAAAGGTGTGAAGAGACCAATCTTGTGCTCAATTGGGAGAAGTGTCACTTCATGGTCACGCAAGGCATTGTACTTGGGCACATTATTTCAGCAAGAGGTTTAGAGGTTGACAAAGCCAAAGTAGAGCTAATTCAAGCATTGCCGAGCCCAAAGTGTGTTAGAGATGAAAAAAGTTTTCTTGGCCATGCGGGGTTCTATCGAAGATTTATCAAAGACTTCTCTTCAATTGCAAAGCCATTGATCAACTAGTTACAAAAGGAGGTGACGTTTGAGTGGACGGATGAATGTGAGAAGAGTTTTTGCCGATTAAAAGAGATGCTATGTTCGGCGCCGATATTAGTGTCCCCTAATTGGGATGAGCCGTTTGAGTTGATGTGTGATGCTAGTGATTATACACTTGGAGCGGTACTTGGACAACGAATTGAGAAGAAACCATGCGCCATTTACTATGCTTCAAGGACCCTTAATGATGCTCAACTCAACTACACAACAACGGAGAAAGAAATCTTAGCGGTAATTTTTGCTTTGGAAAAGTTTAGATCATATCTTTTGAATACCAAGGTCATTGTTTATAGTGATCATGCCGCTTTGAGATATCTTATGACAAAGAATGATGCTAAGCCGAGGCTCATACGATGGATTCTTTTGCTTCAAGAGTTCGATATTGAGATTAAAGACAAGAAAGGGGTGGAGAATGTTGTTGCCAATCATCTAAGTCGACTTGTCATTGATAGAGATCGGCTGCCCCTATTGGAATCCTTTCCGGATGAGCAACTTTTTCGACTTGAAGTACATGAGCCTTGGTATGCCGACATTGCCAACTTCCTTGCCACACGCCACTTTCCTCAAGGGATGCCGAGCCACCAACAAAGGAGAATCACGAAGCAACCTCGACACTTCTTGTGGGATGATCCGTACTTATGGAAGCAATGTAGTGATCAAATGCTTAGAAGATGTGTTGCCGAGCATGAGCATAAACCGATCTTAACATTTTGTCATAGCAAGGCGTACGGAGGGCATTTTGGAGCAAAGAAGACCGCTTTAAAGGTACTCGAGTGTGGATTCTTTTGGCCTACAATTTTTAAGGATGCTTACATGTTTTGTAAGTCATGTGATCGGTGCCAAAGAATGGGGAATAATGGACCGCGAGATCAAATGCCGCTCACTTCTATCAATGCCATTGAGATTCATGATCTTTGGGGAATTGACTTCATGGGACCGTTTCCTTCAAGTAAGGGCTTTCTCTACATATTGCTTGCGGTCGATTATGTATCAAAGTGGATCGAAGCCAAGGCTACACGCACCAACGATGCCAAGGTGGTAGCCGAGTTTCTCAAGACCAACATCTTTTCACGTTTTGGAGTTCCAAGAGTCTTGATTAGCGATGGAGGATCCCATTTTTGTAACCGCACCATTGAAGCCTTATTGAAGAAGTCTTATCATCCCCAAACAAGTGGTATGGCCGAGGTAAGTAATCGAGAGATCAAGCAAATACTTGAGAAAACCGTTGGACCTTCAAGGAAGGATTGGAGTGATCGTCTCGATGACGCTTTGTGGGCATATAGGACTGCATACAAGACTCCGATAGGTATGTCACCTTTTCGGTTAACATATGGCAAAGCATGTCACTTACCGGTAGAGCTTGAGCACAAAGCATGGTGGGCTGTTAAGGCTTTCAACATGAACATTGATGAGGCCAGCCTTCATAGGAAGCTTCAACTCAACGAACTTGAAGAAATACGGAATGAAGCTTATGAAGCCGCGTGGATTTACAAGCAAAAAACCAAAGTTGCTCATGACAAGATGCTTCGAGGAAAAAAGTTTGAAGTTGGCCAACAAGTTCTTCTATTCAATACTCGGCTTAGACTTTTTCCCGGTAAGCTTCGCTCAAGATGGATGGGACCGTTCAGCATTACTCAAATATTTCACCATGGAGCAATTGAGATTCAGAATGAAGTCACGGGGAACATATTCAAAGTGAATGGCCATAGACTCAAGCTTTACTACGAGCCATTTGGGCCTCTAAACGATGAAACCTATGTCCATGATCCTCCAACCCACGGGGCTGCCGTAGCGACTACCCTTGCTGATCCCCACTATCCCACTGCCGGTCTATCATCCCACTTCCCCAACTTAGCCACCGAGACAAACTTGTTTCTGCCAAACACGCCGGACGACCAACGAATGTGGCTGCCCACTTCAGAGAGGCAACCCTTCGTTCCAGCTGCAACTACACCTTCTACCGGACCTGCCATCGCCGGGAGGATTGACGAGATAATACTAGAAGCCAAGAGCACTGCAGCTGAGCCGCCGGATACGCCGGATACATCCAAAACACTGCCAGATACGCTGCACACACCAGCACGCAGATTGATGACAACTCGGATACAACGTGTCATGATCTTCTCCTTGAGCTATTTCTTGCCGATTTGAACTACTTTGGAGTGAGATGAACACATGCAATCAACAACGGTGAAAAGACTAGGCTATGGACTATAAACACAAAGCGCTACTTGGGAGGCAACCCAATTCGATCAAAGAAAAGTGAAGGAGCCTTCACCGAGCGTTTGCAATTTCTACCCCTTCTCTCTTTCTTTGATTTGTGATGATATGTTGGAATATGTTGGCCTATTGCATGCTTAGGAAATTCTTTGATATTGTTTTGTGCTTACATTGAGGGCAATGTAATTTTCTAAGTGTGGGGTGGGGTAACGTATTCCGTTTATGTTTTCGTGTGCTTAGTTTAGAAATAGAAAATTCAGAAAATTGTAATGCAAAAATAGAGTGTTTAAATTTGCTTGTTTCGAGTCTTAGGATGCCCCTAATATGTCAATGATGTTTTTCTCCTCTTTGCATACATAGATGATAGTTGTGCATACAATTAAAATTGTGAGTTTCATGGATTATGTGCATTGGTAGGAGCATGTAGGACTTGTTGACTATTAAGCATGCATGTTTTAGCTAGTTTGTTTCTATTATAACCTATGTGAGCTTTAGAGCCAATTTGCTTTCTTCTTGAGCGATAAAAAGATAAAATTCGATAGATTCGTAGGAAGCATGAAACCTCATAATTCTTTGACTATTCGACAACTATGTGCCATAGCTTTTTAATGAACTCTAGTATGGTAGAACTTGCTCTTGTTGATTTTCGAAACGTTTATATCATAAAATACCTTGATTTTGAATATGATTGAATAAAGATCATTTAGGTTTACCACCAAAGCCAAATAAAGCATGAGCCCTATTGGAGCCCGTCGTGGGACACCTTAGTAAACCCCTTTGAGCCTACGATTAGCCTTTTCTTTCATCACCCTTAAACACTTTCCATGAGCTTAGTATAGTGATGTCTTGACCATTGTGTGTCGGCAATGCTTGATTTTTGAAGGCGTTTTTGCGTGAAGTGATGAAGAAGAACAAGTGTGGGGTAGACTTAGCCATAAATTTATATAAAAAAATGTATGCATGTCGTACCTTAAAAGAGAAAGAAAGAAAAATTTTGCTCGGATTGAAAAGAAAAGAAAAGAAGCCGAGAGAAGAAAAAAGAAATAGGGTACGACATAGGCATGAAAAAGAAAAATTGTGCATGGCTATTGTCTTGATTATTGTTGTAATGTTATGAGAAGAAAAAAATGAAGTATGGGTCCAACAAGATAAAATTCGACCTTTGGTGAGAAGACATAAGGAGGTTTGAGCTTTGCCAAAGGCCACGGTGACGTTTTTAAGCCTCCTTATCCAAATTTCGAATACCTCTTTGCCAAGCCCCATTACAACCATTTGATTGATCTTTTTCATGATTCTTAAGATGGTTAAATTTGATTTGTAGAGATTATCTCAAGAGTAAGCATATGGTTTTGGTTCATTGGTGCATATAGTTATCATATGAGGTTTTTCCATAAAATTTCACAAAGTGCTTTCGTTTCTTTGATATATGCAAGTCACTCTTTGTAATTCATTATCTTTCACTTGCATATACTTATGTGTGAATAACCATAATTCGAGAGAAAAGAAGAGAGTATGCCTAGTGAGGAGGATTAGATTAGCTTTAACATGTTTACATGCTTACCTTTTGTTCTTATATGTTCTTATTGATGTTACATGTTCATGAAGCTTGGAATTTTCGTGCTTAGCATTCTCATGCATTAACTTGAAAGCTATGTGTACATATGAGCCTGAGACAAGTTGTTAGGGGCAATAGTAGTTTTGAGTCTTAGTTTAATTTAGTTTGCTAAGGAACTAGCAATGGATAAGTGTGGGGTAGCTGATAGGAGCACAATGTGCGACGATATTAATATGTATTTGTCCTCATTTATACTTTGTTTAACCCTTATTTGTCTAAGATTGAGTCATAATATAGGTTAGTGTCATTTAGGTAGAGTTTTGGAAAAATGTGCTTAATTGTCATAAAAACGACTAAGTATAGAAATCTGAGGAAAAAGTGCAAAATATGTTGTTTTCGAGATTTTGAGGGTTGTGTTTGATTGACCTATTCTTTTTGAAATTTGCTGAAATTTTGTATGCATGTTATTGGCTTGCTAATGGGTTTTGTATCAAAAATCTAGATCAATCGGAGTTCGAGAAGTCACCCAAAAGATGGCTGCAACTTGGCAGTCTGAGCAAAGATCACCAGGGACTTCCAGGAATTTTCCTGGGACTGTGTCTCAACTTCAAAAATTCATTCCCGACGTTTCACAACTAATTTGATGAAGCCCTTTATATGGAGGAAGCTCTATGTGTGTAGTTTATCTGAGACTTGGAATCGTATCAATCGGAGCTCCGAGGAGGGAGATATGCTGAAGTTACTAAAGCAAGGTCATTCCAGCCGATTCCAAGAAGTCTCTGTCTCTTCTCCTTGATTTCTGTTTCGATGGACATTTTGGTGTACAAGTGCATATTTGAAGTTTTTCCAAGCTTATTAAAGGTTAGAGGAAGACATTGAGCCAAGGCATTGAAGAAAAATACGAAGAAAAAAAGTTCTCCTACTCAAGTTAGGAGAAGCTGCCAGAAAAGGGGAGATTTGTGCCGATCTATATTCTTGGCGTGCCAGGCATTTTTGATGGACCAAGGCTGCTAAATGAAGACATCAAGCCCACATCTGAAGTCCATGAAGATATGAAGCCCAAGTCTTGAAGAAAATTCAGAAAAAGATGTCCAAGAATGCAATAATTATTCAACAAGGAAACATAAACCAACTAGGAAAAGATTTTCTTTCCCTTGTTGTGGCCGGCAACCCTAGCAGTTTTTCCTCTATATATAGCCAACTTTTACACAGAAAAACATGTCACATTCTAAAGCAAAAATCTAGCCAAAGCTCTACCTAAATTTCCCAAGAGTCCTACACAAAAACCCTAGCCAAAACCACCTCCACCACACCCAAAGTTCTTGCCGAACCTTGGTTCTTTTGCTGCCGACGCTACCACCGCCGAGCAGCAGCCTCCATCCGATCACCACCATTCGCCGGATCCACACCAAGACGAAGCTCTCCAAGGTTTCTAATGTGTGATCCACTCCCTTCTCTTGGTTTTGTAATTTTTGTTGTAGCTATGTTAAACTTTGTCTATGAAGTTAGCATGAATTCTTGGTTTCAAACTCTATGTCTATGTATTGTTTGGAGTGAAATTTGGTTTTATGATTTGTATGTTCAATTTGTTTTCTTTATCTTTAAGTGGTATTTGGATGTAAGAATACGGATTGCATGCTAAAAAGTAAGGGAAATATGTAACGAGTTAGTAAGTAGGATAATCGGCAAACATGTGTTAATTTGATTTTAGGGTTTTCTTGACTTGTTCTTTAAATTCGTGTGCTTAAAGATTGGTAGCCTATGTAAGTGCAATACGTAGATTATTGATCTCATTAGCCAAAAATTAATATGGATTAAGTAATCAACGAGTTACTTAGTTTGTGTTGTTTTTCACGAGGGTTAGAGTGGTTTAAAGAACATGCTTGTTAATAAGAAGAGTAACGCCTTACTATATTAACTTGTTTCCAACTAAAAAAGATTTCGTGCTCAATTACTATGCATGTTTGTTTTCATCTATAGGAGTTCTCAAATATGTTTAGTACAATTTTAGGGTTAGACGTAAAGTTAATCTTGAATACCTATGAAATCTATCGGTTAGTAATACCTATAGGGAGCTAACTAGGTCGGAGTTAAGTTGAGTCTAGAACGCTTTAATACCTTGCCGTGAGTCCTATTTGCTTGTTTGTTATATGTTTTGATTGTTTTCATGTTAGTGCTTTGTGGAAGAATGTCGACCAAACTTGTATATAGTAATTTAGGACTTTTAATTTCAGCGTTTATTGCATGTGTTAGTTAGAGGCAACAATAGGCTGTTGATCCTAGGATTTTTATGTTTCATGTTTCGTGATTTTTGTTTGTGTGTCATACCCTAGTTTAGGGGCAGCCATAGGGCTGTCGACGCCATACCCCATATATGTGATGTGTTTTTGTGTTTTATGTGAATATCTTGACTAACAATTTCATATTTCAGGTACCCTTAATCCCCGGCCTAGAACGATCCCTACTTATGTCTATACTACTAACGATTGCAGGGTTATTATTGCTTGATGCTCGTTTCGGCGACTCATCAATTTCATATTTCACTACTTAAGGACCCGTTTTGGGGGCGCAATGGCTTCGGAAGGGGTTGAGAACTTCGAAGTTAAGCTTGCTAAGCTCAGAGCAATCCCAGGATGGGTGAGCTACTGAGAAGTTGCTCATGAATGAGCCTCCAGAAGTAAATCCGTGCGGGAGTGCGGGCCCAAAGTGGACAATATCCTAAGTATATGAGCTGGGCTGTTACAAATGGTATCAGAGCCTGTCCCCAGCCAGAAGTGTGCCGACGCGGACGTCGGACCCTAAGGGGGATGGATTGTGATGACCCGACGTGACCTGGCTAGGGAAGCTAGCAGGTAGGTAGGTCACACATCCCACATCGCCCGGGGAAGAGTGCATGCTGTGCTTATATGTGCAGAGTTAGCTCAATACTTAAGGACGCGTTTTGGAGGCGCAATGGCTTCGGAAGGGGTTGAGAACTCCGAAGTTAAGCTTGCTAAGCTCAGAGCAATCCCAGGATGGGTGACCTACTGGGAAGTTGCTCATGAGCGAGCCTCCAGAAGTAAATCCGTGCGGGAGTGCGGGCCTAAAGCGGACAATATCCTAAAAGTATATGAGCTGGGCTGTTACACATGCACCTGTCCTGCACCCGAGAGCAGAGTACATCTGCCGATATGTAGCTCTTGAGGCTGCGAGGAATGTCTTTGCCTATCCATTGCTTGCAAGTGGCTGCGATCGATCCCAGGACTACTAGGAAGAGTTGAAAGCGTGTGAAGACCAAGAAAAGTCAACCAAGCCACAAGCAATCCTAAGAAGATAAGAATTCCTACCGAGAGAAGGGAAAGTGTTCTCGGGTGAACAAGGGAAGGCTGCAACCGGGTTTATGGACTTTGATCCATCAAAAGAATGGTTGCCGATCCATTAGAGGAGCTCATGAAGAATTGCAGCCGGTCCATAGGGGAATTGCACCGAAGATTCATGAAGATACAAAGCTTGGCCGGCAAGTATCCTAAACCAACTCGGTTTAGGATTTCTTTATTTTGTTGTTGCCGGTTTTTGCACAAGCTTTCCCCTATAAATAGAGGCCGAATCCCATACAGAAAATAATCCCATCTCAAGCACAAATACTAGCTAAAAGCTCTACCAAGTCTCTCAAGCACCAAATACAAAAGTTATTAAGCCATTACCCGATTCCATCACATTCCATAAAACCGAACCTCACCCTACATTCTGCCGAATCTCTCCACCACATCTTGCGAAGTCTTCAAGGTTTCTAAAGTGTGATCCGACCCTCTTGTGGCTCTTGTAATCTTTTATATTTGTGTGTGTTGTAAGTTTTTATATTTGGTTTTTTGCTAAACTCTTGTATGAACCGATTCCATGTTTATTAAAGTAGTTTTGTTATTTTAACTTGTTGATTTCATGTGTATAGATAATTAGGACAGTGGTATTAGAATGCATGTTTAGGACTTTAAATTGGTTAGTAATCTAAGGGTGTGCCTTAACAAACCGAAACATTAGTTGTGTGTGAGAAGCATGTAAATCTAGATGTTAGGTTTCATCTAACCCGAGTAACAACGGATAAAGATTGACGTATGTTGCTTTGATTTGTTGTGCTCACCTAGGGTATAACCTTAGCTAAAACTTGTATGTTAAATAAGATGATTGACAACCTTGCTTGTTTATATGTTTTTGATTATAGACTCTTGTACTTCAATGCTACGAGTTGTATAACGGTAGCATAAATTTTAGGGTCACTTTGCGAATAGTTAGATCTTAAAACATTAAGTCTTTCAACTAGGTAAAATCGGAAACGTTCTAGTTGTAGGTCAAAACTCGTTTAAGTCTAAAAACATGCTAAATACTTGTTCCTTACTTTCTTACATACATGTTTTACTTGTTAAAGAGATTTTGTGTTAGTTGCTTTGTGTGAAAGATGATGATCACTTGTATATAGTAATTTAGAATTTAATTTCGTGTCTAGTAATATAGGGCAATAGCACTGCCGAACCTCTTCTCAATCCCCCATTCGTGTGTTTTCAATGTATATACATGTGAATATGTGTTTCTAACCTTTTATATGTCAGGTACCCTTAATCCCCGGACTGAACGATCCCCACTTGCTTTATACTACTAACGTCTTTTGTAAGGTATTATTTGCGTGTGTTATTACCCCTGTTATGGCACTCGTCAACTTTGGCATGCTCATGGCCCAGATTTTTAATAACACCCCCCGGAAGCTTTCCTTGCTCGGTGATTTTTTCCATAAAGTCCACGACTTGCCCCATTTGAGTCTTTAACTCGGCTATGTCCTTCGAGTGCGTTTGTTGTCCCGCAAGCAATACTTGAGTTGCACTGGAAAGAGATGTGATCAATGCATCGTATTTGGGGTTGCTTGGCATAGGTTGAGCTTGCATAGGCACGGCTTGAGGTTGGTTTTGGGCTTGGTACGGCTGCATGACATGGTTCGTTCCTTGTTGGTTCGGCACAAAAGGTTGTCTTGGCACAAAAGGTGCTCTTGGTTGATAAGGGTGACAAGACCCGCCCCGGATTTCACCCTGAAATCCGGATAAGATCCTGCGGGGACCACCTTAAGACTAACTCTATCGATAAATCGATAAGTCAATCTTAAGATGGACAACCCTAAAACCTGCAACAACCAAAACACTTCTAT
Organism: Potentilla sterilis; assembly: GCA_963682095.1. Classification (NCBI taxonomy): domain Eukaryota; kingdom Viridiplantae; phylum Streptophyta; class Magnoliopsida; order Rosales; family Rosaceae; genus Potentilla; species Potentilla sterilis. The sequence continues at coordinate 23,147,470 of OY821763.1, read as the reverse complement.
TCCAACCTTGACACCTGGAGCCACCTGCTCCCCAAATCACAACAACCGCCACAAATAAAACACCATAATCAAGCTCAATTTATACTCAATTGACTTACAAGTAATCAGAGCAACCTAATACAATGAACTGGAAAATACAATTGAAAATAGAACAAGAATGTAAGAATAAGGGATCACAGATCCCACCTAGCGGAAGCGATAACGATGATAGCTATGCCTCGACTCCGAGTACTCTTGACCTCTGACCACTACTCTGCACACTGGGCGATTTAAACCGAAGGGCCCAGGGGAAAGTAATTTAAAAACGTTAGAGTGAGTGGATAAAAACAATTCTATATAATACCTTAAATAAAAAGTAATATATTACCTTCCCAATATTTTATAATTAACAACCACGATGCATGCATTTTCATAAAACGTCCCACGTTTCAGAAAAAAACATAGTTATAAATCAGTCCCGCTAATATAGCAAATGAATAAATAATATTTTCAAATGTGTTGTAGGAGAAAAGGAATAGATGCAAATGTATCCTTTATTGATAGATAAGGAGGCCTTTATATAAGCATTACATCAAGTATCCCTCATAATCATGGATTCCCTATCTACTAAGGTAACTACTAATCTAGTCTAATTAGGTCAAGACACACACAGGAAGTTACATAATTATTCTTCCTTGAACACTCCCCCTTGTGTCGCGTACCTAATGTGACACGGTGCATAACATGTTGCCTCGCCAAAACCTTGCCAAGCAAAACAAAACCACTTGGGTAAAAAATAAAAAGCTTGGTCGAAGGGAAAAGAGCACAATGCACCAACTACAATTGAAGATTACATGTGAGGTAGACTCCCCCTGATGTCTACAAGACAACTCCCCCTGATTGGTACCTCAATCTAGGAGTGTAGATTAATGACGTATACAAACGCTCCTCACAAGCTTCAAAAGTAAGCGTGGCCAATGATCGAGTCATTGAATACGGCCACATTATTCTTGTATTAGACCAGCTACACTTAGCTTTACTTGATCTTAAGGAAGAAGGTTGCTTAACAACTCAAAACTAGAGTTCGCGTTGAAAATCAGATTCACGCGCAGCATGACCTTCGTATACTTAAATAGTCATAACACCTTCGATACAGTAGGTATGAATGAACCGTAAAAAGTTCTGGAAACTAGACACCCATATATTTCCAGTGATATAAAGTACACAACGTGGTTCGTCCTGAGCTGATCACAAAGCTCTGTCGAAGGTGACTGATCTGCAAATTACTGGACATATTCGTCCTACTTTGCTAAAACAGCCATAACTCACTGAATATGATAGCTATATCAAATGGTTGGTGTCCCTGGAAAGTAGACACATAGACCTTTCCAATGGTACCAATTTCACAATTTTCCAGTAAGTGGGTTGTCCTATAAGTCTCGGGGAAGTCGACGTACAGAACCAAGCAGAATCTGAAATTGCCTATTGATGTGTCTTTCATGATGGGATCGGATGAGCCTAAACATTTCTCTCTTGAAAGAAAGTACCGCCATATACCATGGCATTGCGTGGGCGCGTCTAGCCATTACCTTGGCTTTATAAGTTTATAGCGAATGAGATGTCGAGTCTATCATATTATAACAAGTACATGATTGCGCAGATGGTACTTAGATGAAGAGTTTCATCTCCCAAGACTTCTCGTTATATAGACGAAACGAGTCTTCTCAAGGCATCGACTAATCATGGGATACATATAGGTTTTGGTTTAACATCCATTAGTTTGCCATAAGCCGATAGATGAACAAGTTCATCACTAACGGTTCTCACATTCGAGACCAAGTATTCCCAAGATCCTTTCATTCTTAACGTCGGATTAGTGATATCTCAATCACAATTCATCCGTAGTTTACACGCAAATAGGCATGATTCTTTACATTTCATCTCCAATCAAGTAGTCGCTCAACCGCGTTATACAATATCCAACCAGAAGATTTGAACCCATATAGAGAACATCCTAATCTTATAGCATACGCACTTCAAGGTTTTTGCTTACTTGACTTGGGTGAAAACTGATCTGTTCATGATATTTATGTACATCTCTTTATTTAGTCCCAATAGAGATGATTCATAAGCTGTATGTTCAGTTTTTTGGAACTACCTAACTGACAAGGTAGTGGAGTGTGATATGACTCCATTACGAGAGCATATGTCATCGTAGTCGATTCCAGGGCGTTTGTGAGAGACCTTGCGCCACAAGGTGAGTCTAGGCTCTTTTTCTCACTATGCTTTCCATCAAAGATTATCGATAGGGTTTACACTTGCGGTGTCGGCATCACCTGACCAAGGACCTATCTCTTTGTATAAACTGGATCGCATATCTTTCCGTGTAGGCCAATTCACAACGTTGGTATTTGCTTCAACGAAGTGAGTGTGTTCGATATCTAACTCATAGACCACGTACTCATGTACACTAGTGTAATTCGCATTTGTAGAGATCTCTATATGGATTGGTTTCTCATTGAGGCGTCCCCCAATGATGACCTTAATCCAGAAAATCCATGAGACGAATGAGTTGTCATTGATCCAAAGATCAAGTTGTGCCATACTCGCATTCGGCGAGTGTATATCGAACTAAGTGCCCTCTCTACACTTCTTGTGAAAGTCACGGCCTAGTGACACCATCTACCACTTTTGTGGAGTCACCATGTCACCATTTATTTCCACCACCATTCTAAAAATCCATTTCGTATACCATTATCCTCCATCCGATCTACACAGTTCTTCGTCTTCAAAGGTGTTTAAATGTGTGATCCACTCCTTCGGCTTGTAATTTTATGATTTTATTAAACTATGTCTATGTAGTTGATATATTCTTAGGGTACTTATTTGTATGTCTATGTATGAACAATATGTTTGCTTGGTTTTGCATGTTTAACATAGTTGTAAAATTTCGTAACTTAGTTAACTCTACGTGTCGAATTTTATTTGTTCTAATAAGATAAAACATGTAAACATAATTTGTAGAAAAATCGTAGGTAGGTCTTTAGGGAAGCATGTCACAGTTTAATTCTTTTCTCGTACTTGGTTAGTTTCATGATTTCGTGTGCCACATGAGACCGAGGGTTAGGCGTAGTCAAAGGCCTTGATATTTCGTCTAGGTTAAGGTTTCATCTCTCGTAGTAACATAGGTCGAATTAGAACACTAAGTCGGTTTGGTTTGTGTTATTGCATTAGGAGTAGAGTATTTCATTGAAACTTGTATGTCTATGCATGATGAGTGACGCCATACATGTTAATACGTTTCCAACAAAAGATTTCGTGCATCATTGGTTAATTGGTTATTTTCTACACTAAGTGTCTTTAATCAGTTAGCTAAAGATTAGGATTACGCAAGCTAATTCTAAGTATTTTCGTGAAATCTAAATCGACTAGAGAAACCATGAGTAAGTTTTAGCATTCTAAAGTTCATTAAAAATCTATGGCACATAATCGTTGAATATGCAAAGAATAATGAGGTTTAAAGATTAAGCATGCTCCAAATTTATCAATTTTAACACTCATGAATAAAGCAATTTGGCTCTAAAGCTCACATAGGTTATTATGGAAACAAACTAGCTAAAACATGCATGCTTTATTAATCCACACGTCATACATGCTCTTACCAATGCACATTATCCATGAAACTCACAATTTTTAAAATATGCAAAACTATCATCTATGTATGCAAAGAGGAGAAAAACATCATTGACTTCTTTAGGGGCATCCTAAGACTCAAAACAAAACAAATAAACACTCTATTTTTTTGTCCAACAATTTCCTGAATTTTATGACTCAAGAAAAATAAAACTACACTAAAACGTGGGTTGCACGTTTATCTACCTAGAAAACATAAACGAAACATGTAAAACCCACCCCACACTTAGAAAATTGCATTGTCCTCATTGTAAGCATGAAAAATAAGCATCTAATTCCTAAGCATGTGATAAGCTAGCACATTTCAAACATATCATCGCAAACCAATGAAAAAGAGAAGGGTTTAGAAATTGCAAACTCTCGTAGACGGCTCCTTCATTTTTCATTGGTGAAATGGGTTGCCTGATAGGAGCATAAAATGGGTTGCCTGATAGGAGCATAAAATGCGACGTTTTTAATATGTTTTACCCTTCATTTGTACTTCGCTTAACCCTTATTTGTGTAAGATCGAGTCATATAATAGAGTCATGAGTTTTTGGTAAAGTTATATTGAAAATGTGCTAAGAATAGAGGAAAAGGCAGAAATTTGTCAAAAGCCGATTTACGAATCTTAGAGATATTTCGTTGGTTCTGTAAAACCTCGACTTTACTTTTGACAAATTTTTCTTCCCTCATATGCAGTAGCCATGCTAAGGACTGCGCAATGTAAGAAGTTTCAATAATTGGAGCAAAACAAGATGCCAGGAATTACAAAGCAAAAACCTGATGCAATCCAGCAAATTCCAGAACTTCCTGGGCTTATCATTCAACTTCCAGAATTTATTCCGGACGTTTCACAAGGAATTTGAGGAAGCCCTTTTATATAGATAAAGTTCTATGTATCTAGTTTGTACAGACTTTGGAATCGCAGTAAAAGCTTTCCAGACGAGAGAGTTATGCCAGTTGCAAGACAGCAAGGTCAGTCCTGCCGAGAGGAAGGATGCTACTGCCCAGTTTTGTGATTTTCTGCATTTGTGCATCAGAAAGGCTTCCGAATGTATTAGTCAAGAGCTACTGATCCACATGAAGAGTAGGAGAATTGACCAAGCCAAAAAGAAGTGAAGAATATGGGAAGAAGAATTCTCCTAGCTCAGTTAGGAAGAGAAGAAGGAAAGCTGCCGGGTTTGAAGTTATTTTCCTGGTTGAGCTAGGGAAGCATTGCAGCCGAACCATGGACCTTTTTATCCATCAAGCATTCTTGCTAATTCATTGAGGAGTCCATACAGCAAAAGTCCATGAAGAAATCGGGCAGAATTATCTAGAAGAGTTGATGCTTGGCCGGCAAGAAACAAAAGCCAATTCAGACTAGGTTTTGTAATCCTAGTGGCTGCCGACTTCCTCTAACTTCTCCTCTATAAATAGCACGACTTTAGGACAGAAAAATCATCACAATTCTTGCACAAGCATAGGCCGAAACTCTACCAAAAGTTCTCTCAAGTTCTAGACAGAAAATACCAAGCCGAAACTCTATCTGATTCACCACCACAAGTCGCATCTGATTCTACCTTCATCCGTGCACTTCACCACACCTTTCGAAGCTCTTCAAGGTTTTTAAAAGTGTGATCCATCCCTCATGGCTTGTAATATTTTCTGTTTAGTCACAATATTTGTTATAAAAATACTTGGTTTTATTTTAGTTTTGTATGATGAACATAATTTCGGTTTCTTATTGAAGTTCATGTAACGATTTGTGCAAACACTAACATGTTGATTTCGTATTCTTTGAGTCAAGGGCAGTAGGTATATTGTTTGCTTATCTTTGATTTGCTTGATTGGTTTTCATGAATTCGTGTATAAAGAGTTGTGACGTTAGGGCCTCCTTTGTCATGGAAGTTCCTAGGGTTGCGATTCTACTTGCCAAAGTGATTTTAGGTTGATTTTAGATGCGAAGTTGGTCGATCTAGGTTGCTTAATAGGGTTAACATAATTCTGAAAATCTAGATGTTAAATAAGATGTGTGACGGCTTACTTGTTTATATGTTTCCAATTTGGCTTATTGTGCTTATATGCTTTTCATGTTTGATTTCTACGCGAAGTGTCTTTGAACCGATTAGCATATAACTTAGGGTGATACGCGAAGTTAGCTCTAAGTATTTGAGAAGTCTTAACGATTAGATGAATCGCGAAGCGCTCTAATTAAAATTGGAATTGAGTCAAGTCATAGGAAATACACGATTACCTTGTTGCCGTGTGAATCTTTGAGTCGTGTCAAGCGTGTTATTGATTGTTCTTCGTACTATGTTTTGTGTGGAATTGTCGATCACTTGTAAATAGTAATTTAGGTTTTATTTTCTTGTTTCGTTTTTAATTTCGTAGGTTATAAATATCAATCTGAAACCCCCTTTTTTTCTCATATATGTTTATGTGTTTTGTCTAACATTCTTATATTTCAGGTACCCTTAATCCCCGGACTGAACGATCCCTATTTATCATGTGCTACTAACGTCTATTTTGTAGGGTATTATTTGAGTGAGCCTCGCGGCTCACATCATTGCCTCCCATGTAGCGCTTAAGTGTTTATAGTCCTTTAGCCTAGACTTTCCATGTGTTCATCCGGTCCGCTTGTGTGTTGCTTGGCTCGGCAGTTGGCTTGGCAGGAGCTTCTCTCGGAAGGTATAGGCTCCTCGGCATGAACAATCTTCTCGGCAGACGGCAGGCTGCTTGTCCGAACGGCTCATCGAAATACCACCTGGAATAAAAAGTTAATGTTGCTAGCTGTTCGTGCATATGTGGCACGTTTTCTAACTCCAAGCGGTTTGAGAGATACGCTCCTGCAAAGTTAGAGAAAAAGTAGAAAATCTCATAGTAAGGCAGACATGATCTTTACCTCTTAATACCTAAATTTCGATATGTTCCAGTGATCTAATGCAAAAGTACTCTAAAGCAATCTTGTAGCAGACACATGGAGCGTTCCAAAGGTATAAAGTTTTATGCAATCCGCGCATCAGACCTATCTGCACAGTTTTCTGTTTCACTAGATGAACCTTGCTGCATTCAAATTGAAACTGGGAACAGCTCAAGGCTCCAAATCCACAGCTGTAAAATTATACAGAAAGTAGACTCAGAGAGATTTCTTTGCATGTATCACACGCCTTCCCAGGTTTTGCGACCTGGAAACGGCAGTCATCCAAAGTTGAAGAACTATACTGCCGGAATTCTGCTTTGGGCACAAGTTGGTATTTTTCTTCACTGCTCTTTCCAATGCGACCTGTACACACACAAAACACATCAAAACGAACAAAAAACTAAGAGAAATAAAAAGGGATAGGGGGTTGGGTTGCCTCCCAACAAGCGCTTGATTTGTCTTTCATCCAGACGATGTTCCATGTGTTCTTCTTGACTTGGCGCGCCTTCAATGGTGTGTCCTCCTCTACCGGCCGGACCAAGGCTTACACAAAAATTTATCAAGGCAAGGCACCAAAATTTCTAAGCTTCACACACACGGCAACATAAAAGGCAAGAATATACACGGCTATACAAATCTACGGTTCAAGAATTTTTTCAATGAAGCTACACGAAATTTTCAGAATTTTTCAAGCTATACACACGGCATCAAAGATTCAAGGTACGTGGAGCAGAGGAGGAAACTGTGCAATGGACTTGTGCAGCCCACGGTTAGGTCATGCTTATTCCTATATACCTCAAATCAAAGAGCACATTCAAAACCTAAAAATTTAACTAAGTTTTACATCCAAAACTTTACAAAAAGAAAAATTGAAACGAAATTTACAACACATTTAACACTTTTAACATATCAAGCTTTTATAATCCCCGACAACGGCTCCAAAAATTGACGAGTGCCATAACCGGGGTAACAACACGCGCAATCAAAACCCTACAAAAGATCGTTAGTATAAAGCAAGTAGGGATCGTTCTATCCAGGGATTAAGGGTACCTGACATGTAAAAGGTTAGAAAACAAACATATTCACACATATACACATATTAACATGAAATAGGGGGGATGAGATGAGGTTTGGCAACAAGGCTGCCCTAAATACTTCGACATGAAAATAAAATCCTAAATTACTATATACAAGTTTTGGTCGACATCTTTCACACACAAGCATTCGGCACACAATTCTTTAACAAGTAAGATTTGCACACTAGAAAGTAAGGAACAAGTAATGACACAACTAAGACTTAATTTAGTTTCAACCACAACTAGAGCTTCCGCTATGTACCTAGTTATTAGACCTCTAATGTTTTTAAGACCGAACTTCCGTTATGGATCCTAAAATTTATGCTACCGTTTTCCAACAAATAACATTGAAGCACACGAGTCTGAAATTGAAAACAAGTAAACAAGTAAGGTTGTCAATCATCTTATTTATCTTGCAAGTTCTAAGGTTATTAACTCTAGGCGAGCAACACAAATCCAAGAGACAGTCATGTTCATCTAGTTTGTTATTACTCTTAGTTGATTAAACCTAGCACTTAGAATTATATGCTTTAAACATCACTAGTGTTTCGATTTTTCTGCCCTAACCTTAGTTCTAACCGATTTTAAATCTTAAGCATGCATCAATTACCTACTGTCCTAATTATCTAAATGTCCGATTTTCTACAAGTTTATATTACAAAGTTAACATGAAAAGACTCATTGAATCCGAAACTTAAACCTAAACCTAAGCAACGAATCAAATATGTTTTAACATGCAATTTATAAAACCAAATTCTAATTCGAAACATACATAGACATACAATTCGAAACTAAAAATACATGCAAATTTCATAGACAAAATTTGACATAGCTACAAAGAATAAATTATTTCACCGAAAGTAGGGAGTAGATCACACTTTTCGAACACTTTTGATGCTTCAAGCTATGTTGATCCGATGGAGATGATGTAGGCACGGTTAGGATGTTTTTGATGGTGGTGGAGATGTGTTTCGGCTAACTATTCTATGTAGGATCTTTGGGGACTTTGGTAGAGCTTATGGCTTTGTTTTTTGTGCTAGGATGTGACAAGTTTTTCTGTAGAGAAGTTGCATCTTTATATAGGAGAAAGGCAGTCCAAAGTCATGACGAGTGCCTAAACACACCTTCAATAATAACCCTACAAGAAACGTTAGTAGCATATGATAAATAGGGATCGTTCAGTCCGGGGATTAAGGCTAGCTGACATGTAAAAGGTTAACAACATATTTATACTTTTATACAAACAAAATCGAAACGAAGGGGGATTAAAAAGGGTCGGCAGCAAGCTACCCTATAACTAAATGGACACGAAATAAATCCTAAAACTACTATATACAAGTGATTATGATCTTTTACACAAAACAATTCGCATAAAAACTCTTTAACAAGCAATATAATCGTGAAAGAAAGTAAGGAACAAGTGTAAACATGCTTTAGACTCAAACTAGTTCCAACTACAACCAAGTTATAAGACTTCTCAAGTTCTTAAGATCGACGTTTTGAGTATGGATCCTAGAATATATGTTAATCTTTTTGAGACTTAACAATTAATCGCAATAGCCTGAATTGGAGACATGCAAAAAAGTAAGGACGTCAATCTTCTTATTTTAACATGCAAGTATCTAAAGTATTAAACCCTAAGTGAGCAACACAAATCCAAACAACCTTTTGAGTATAGCTTAGTTCGTTATTACTCTAGCCGATTAAACCTAGGACCTAGATCAATGTTCAAGACAACACTAAGTACCGATTTTCATGCCCAATCCTTAGAACTAGCCAATTTGAAACCTTAAACATGTATTGACACCTACTGTCCTAATTATCTACACATGAAAATATTACAAGTTAAAATCGCAAAACAATCACATAAACTTCAAACCGAATTCGTACAAGAGTTTAACAAAAACCCAGAATTGAAACAAGTTCTTACAAACTACACAAACATGAATAAATACAATAGCCATAGATGGATCGGATCACACTTTAGAAACTTTTGAAGATTCCTCAAGACGTGGTGGAGAGCTTCGGCAGAAGGTAGGACAATGGTACAGAATTATGGAATGTGGTGGTATCGGTTTTGGTTAAGTATTTTTTGTGTTTGGTGTTTGAGAGACTTGGTAGAGCTTTAGGCTAATACTTGTGCTTGAGATGAGATGATTTTCTGTATGGGATTTGGCCTCTATTTATAGGGGAAGACTTGTGACAAAACCGGCAACAATAAGGATAACAAAACCTAAACCGAGTTGGTTTAGGATACTTGCCGGCTAAGCCTTGTATCTTCATGAATCTTCCGTGCAATTCCCCTATGGACCGGCTGCAATTCTTCATGGACTCCTCTAGTGGATCGGCAGCCCTTCTTTTGATGGATCAAAGGTTCACAACCCGATTGCAGCCTTCCCTAGCTCACTCGGGAACACTTTCCCTTCTCTCGGCAAGAATTCCTTATCTTCTTGGGATTACTTGTGGCTTGGTTGACTTTTCTTGGTCTTCACACGCTTTCAGCTCTTCCTAGTAGTCTTAGGATGGATCGCAGCCACTTGTAGCCATCTGGATAGGCAAAGAAATTCCTTGCAGCCTCAAGAACTTCATATCGGCAGATTTGCTCTGCTCTCGGGTGCAGGGTGCAGGGTGCAGGACAGGTGCGTGCACACTGGCGCGCAGCAGCTTCTCGGCAGGGGCTCGGATACGCGCGCATGCAGTGTGCATCCAGCACGCATGGCTCAACAGCTTGGCATAGGCTGGCACCGATGGGCCTCGGCATGTGCAAGCGAGGCTTCTTGGCAGCATCGGTAAGGCGTGCATGGCTGCAGTAGCAAGGCAGCGGTATCGGCATGGGCAGGTTGAGTGTTAGAATGAGTGCCCGTATCCAATAGGATATGCCGGTATCGGATATGTCCTGATATAGGATGAACCTCGGCGGATACGCCTGGGATACGTCTGGGCTTGTCATGGATACAAGTCAGACACGAGATGTCAGTGTCTGATACGTCTCGGCAGCATGGGTGCCTTCGCTGCGCTGCTGCGTTTCTCGGCAGGCTGCAAGTCAGGTTGTGCGGTAGCGCGAGTGTCTACAAGTGCTGCGCTGCGGCAGAGGCTGTAAGTCTCGAAAGCTGGCACTGCAGCCTATCAACAGGGGCTGAAGTTGAAATCTCCAATTCTTTTCTTTCTTCTCGGCAGATTTGACCTTTGTGTCTTCAATCGAGCATAACTTCCTCCAGAAAATAGCTATTGATGCGATTCTAATTTATGTGGAAACACTCAGAGATCTTTCCATGCATGTATAGCATGCCATCTAGTTCCAAATGAGCTATTCTGGGGAAATTCTGGAAGTCGAGTGATGTGCCCAGGAAATTCCTGGAACTTACTGGATCCGATTTTGCATAGCAATTCTCGACAGCTTATTTAGCTCCATTTACTCTAATTCTTTCCATTGCTCAATCATGAATGTATATACTGCTCATAAGAGAAGAAAATTCCATCAAATATAAAGTCGAGGCTTTACAGATTCAATGAAACATCTCATAAGCTCTAAATCGGCTACTTTGACAATTTTGTACATTTTTACTAAACTTAGCACGATTACTTTGTAACTCTACCAAAATCTCATGACTCAATATTATGACTCGATTCTAAGATAATAAGGGTTAAACAAAGTATAATTGAAAGGTATAACATATTAAAAACGTCGCATTTTATGCTCCTATCAAGTCGGCAGAAACAAAGACTTGTAATTTCCTTGTTCTTCTAGACTTTTCTGTCCGATTTTCTTCATGGATCACAGCTGCATGGACTCCTTAATGGACTCAACTCGTTCCTTGATGGATACATGGTCCATAGATGCAGCTGTATGCCTCCCTAGTCAAGCCAGGAACTCTTTCTCCTAAACTGGCAACTTTGCATAACTTTTCCTGCTCGGACTAGGGAACTTCTTCTTTTCATATTTTGTACTTCTCTTTTGCTTGGCCGGCTCCCATATGCTTCATGTAGCTCAGCAACTCTCATTTGATGAATTTAGAAACCACTTTGGTGCACAAATACAGAAAATTACGAAAATGGGCAGTAGCTTCTTTCTCTCGGCAGGACAGTGACCTTCCAGCATTGTGATGGGCATAACTTTTTCCTCAGGGTAGCTTTTGATGCGATTCTAAGTGCTGTAGAAACTAGACTCATAGAGCTTTACGTGCATATATGGTATGCCTTCTGGTTCCTTGTGAATCGTCCTGGAGAAATTCTGGAATTTGGTTGACATGCCCAGGAAATTACTGGAACTAGCTATCTTGCGATAAAATTTTCCTTGCAATTCCTGGCAGCTTATTTTGCTCCAATTATTGTAACTCTTTCCATTGCTCAAACATCAATGTGTCTACTATATATGAGAGAAGAAAAATCTATCAAAAGTACAACCGAAGCTTTACAGAATCAACAAGACATTTAAAGATTCTATATTAAGCACTTTGTCAAATTTCTGTAAATTTCCCTATACTTGGCAAATTTTCAATATAACTTCTACCAAAACTCATGACTCTATTATATGACTCTATCTAACACAAATAAGAGCTAAGCAAAGTACAAATGAAGGGTAAAACATATTAAGAACGTCGCAATTTATGCTCCTATCAAACCACAACGCTTCTTTTTCAAAAGAAAACCAAAGGGAAAATATCGATAGTGACTTGAAGTCACGATTTGCATCGATTTATGTGACCATAACACATCTTGGCACTGTTCTAAAAATAATCAAACTTGCTTCGTATTTTCTTTGATCGATACTAACGTCTCCCTATTTATGTTTTGTAGATGACTGGCACTCAGCGTCCATAATTTGACATCTTGGATGTCCAGGGCAAGGAATACAAGAGGTGGGTCTCTGATGTAGAGAATACCTTCATCGGAAAGAGAATCACAGCCACCATATTCCCTCCAGATGATGAAAATCTGCAAGCTTCTCTTGAACAAAAGGCTCAGGCCCTGCTGTTTCTCAGGCGCCACATTCATCCAACGCTCAAGAAGCAATATCTGAGGAAAATATATCCCAAAGAGGTTTAGGACATTCTCAAGGACCGCTTCGACAATGTGCGTGATGCACAACTCCCTGACTTATTGTCTTATTGGGAGCAATTCCGCTTATTGGACTTTGATACAGTCCAGGAATATCATCAGACTATGCTCAATTTACAGTCTGATCTGAGCTTTTGTGGTGTCGAGAAAACCAACAAAGATATGATGGAGAAGACATCCACAATGTTTCCAAAATCCGCGTCCATGTTGTCGTATCAGTAACGTGATCTCCTTGAAAAGGACACCATCAAGACATTCAGTGACTTGATGAACGTGCTCCAACGAAAAGAGAGGTACCATGAGTTGATCCTTACTACCAACAAGAGGCCTAAAGGTCTGAAATTCATTGTGGAATCTCACCAAGCCCGTGGTAAAGCTCCAAAATAAAGGAATCAACCTCGTGAACGTCAAGCACCGCCAACACGTGCGCCAAAAGCGACACGCGACAGCCGAGGAGGAAGAAGAGGCGCCAGACCTAGCCGGAATCACTCTTGGAAGAGGGACGGCGGCGCCGCCGCTGCTCCCCGAGGAGGGAACCGACCCGGTTTCGGCTCCAAGCGTGGTGGCAACGCATACAATCAAGCTTTGACTCCTTGCTTCAAATGTGGCTCTAGGAATCATATTCAGCACGATTGCAAAGCTAGTAGAGATGTCTATATGGCTCAAGAAGCGAACTATGGAGACTTCGAGGAAGAAGATGCTGAGGAAGATACTCACCTCATCATCGATGACTTCCAACCTACCAAAAAACGTAGGACAAAGGAGTATGATACTCCGGACTATGAATAAGCTTTTAGGCTTATGATTCATTTTCAAGTTTGATTACATTGTTATCTTTGGCTTGTTTTTAGTCATAGTTCATGACTTTGTTCGATAAGTCTTTTATTTAGAACACCCTTGATGTACTTTTGAGTTGTCATCAATAAAATTTATCTTATTCAATGAATGAAACGAGATTTATACATTCCCTATGAAAGCATTAATGGTTAAATGCGTCAAGTTTTCAATGGCATAATTATTTAGAGTTCACCACAAAATTGGTGATGATAACTCACATCGAAACAAAATCACAAAATAAGACGAGAAAATCGCGCGAATCGCGGAAATATATCCCTCGGCATGCCCTCTCGGCAGCCTCTAGGCAACCTGGTGATGAGTGCCATAACCGAGGTGATAACACGCGCAAATAATAACCCTACAAAAGACGTTAATAGTATAAAGCAAGTAGGGATCGTTCAGTCCGGGGATTAAGGGTACCTGACATGTAAAAGGTTAGGAACACATATTCACACATTTACATAACATAAAACACACGAATGGGGGATGAAAAAGGGATCAGCAGCAAGCTGCCCTAATGTTCTGAAAACACGAAATTAAACCTAAATTACTATATACAAGTTGGTCGACATCTTTCCACACAAAGCATAGCACAAAAGACTCACAAGCACACACAAAAATAACATGCAAGACACACGGCAACATTGTTCAAGTTTCCTAGACACTACTCAATTCCAATTTCCAATTAGAGCACATCGGTCATCTAATCGTTACTAGACTTCTTAAGTATTTTAGAGAACACAATCGTAGAAACCTAAAATTATACTAATCATATTTGAAGACACAATCGTAGAAGACAAACACGAGAAGTAATTATGCACGGAAGTCTTTAAATCGGAAACATGTGCAAGGTATGGCGTCACTCATCCTATTAGCATGCAAGTTTCTATGAGTTATTCCTGCCCTTTATTAAACAACCTAGAATAAAGTTTACAATCGCATAACTAGATCTTAAGTTTATTTTGGTAGATGAAATCGCAACCTACATGATAGGAGCACAAGGTGCGACGATATTAATATGCTTATGCCCTCATTTATGCTTTGTTTAACCCTTATTTATCTAAGAGAGAGTCATAATTTAGTTTAGTGTCATTTCGGTTGAGTTTTGGAAAAATGTGCTTAATTTTCAGAAAAATGACTAAATGTAGAAATCCGAGGAAATAGTGTAAAATATGTCTTTTTCGAGATTTTGAGACTTGTGCTAAACTGACCTATCCTTTTCCAAATTTGATGAAATTTGGTATGCATATAGCTAGCAAGCTAAAGTGTATTGAGTCAAAATTTCAGATCAAACGGAGTTCGCGAAGTCACCCAAAATATGGCTGCAACTTGGCAGTTTGAACAAAGATCACCAGGGACTACCAGGATTTTCCTGGGACTGTGTCCTGACTTCCGGAATTTCTGTATGACGTATCACTTGGAACCAGAAACTTTGCCATACACAGTTGGAAAGCCCTATGAGTCTAGTTTCTCTGGGATTTGGAATCATATCAAAAGCTTCCCCTTGAGGAGAGAGTTATGCCCATTGCAAGGCAGAAAGGTCACTGCTGACAGGACCCGAACCAGATTTCACCCCGAAACCCGGATCAGATCCTGTGGGGACCACCTTAAGAGAGATTTTACCGAAAAATCGGCATGACCGCTCTTAAAATGGACAACCCTCACCTATCAAAACCACAAAACTCTTCTATAAAAACCACCCTGACTCTAGGAGCCACCTGCTCCCCCAAGATTCCAACAACTTCTCCACACAGAAGTAAAATCACTTTTAAAACATCTACAATTTATCAGAGCATTCTACAGAAAATAACTAAGGATACAAAATCAGAAGGATAAAGAATCAAAAGATCCTACCAAGCGGAAGCAATACTGACGCTGACTATGCCTCGACCTGAGTATTGTTAACCTCGACTACTAGTCTGCACACTGGGCATTTTAAAACGAAGGGCCCAGGGGAAAGTAATTTAAAAACAAACGTTAGAGTGAGTGGATAAAAATAAAATAATTTCAACTAAAACTTTTCGTTAAAGACATTATATCACTTTCCCACATTTTCATACTAATCGGAAAATCACAATGCATGCATATTTATATATAAACGTACCACATTTTATGAAAAACTCTATTAAAACATCTCAGCCTCGCTGACAACTCAAATAAACAAAACTCCTTTGTTTATATATATATATATATATATATATATATATAAAATCATAATCATTTGAAAATCAACTTATAATATATCTCGATCAATCTCTTTGGTCATATAAAAATCTTAGTTCCACTGGTTCAGGAATTTATAAAATACCGAAAGCCTCATAGAGGAAATATTCCCGAAACTAGATAATATAAAAATATAGAAAGCTTAATCCACTGCTTCGGGAATCTATCCAAAGCTGAAAGTCTCATAAATGAAATATTCCCGAAGTCACATCATATAATCGTATAAAAATCTCAATCACGTCATATAATAATATAAAAATCTCAATCGACTGATGCGGGAATTTATTAAAACTGAAAGCTTTACAGAGGAAATATTCCCGCAATCACAGTGAAAAACATCCTCATGACCAAATCCCATTGGCCATGCAACCGGGGAAAGTCTACCCACCATAAATAACTGGAACCTCGTCAGGCTCCGGGTCCGAGAGTCCTATTGACTCCCCCCGTGTCTAAGTCTACTACCTAGACACGTCACCGCCTCAATATATTCCACCCTACGTCGACCACCGAGCGTGAATCTGACCTATATGGTCAAGTCGTCACCTCGCGTGGGATGAGGCCTCGCTAGCTAGCATCAATATAATAATACCGTGGACCCTCGTATGGTGAAAATCCGAAAACAAACCAAAAACACGTTTCCCCTTATATATAACAATCCGTACGGTCCCCGACCGTACACCTGAGGCTCATATATATATATAATCACATAAACTCGTAGCCTCAAAAGAATATATATGTACATCCGACATGTCTCACATGTCATAAAATAAATATCGAAAATGATATATAACTTCGACATCTCACATGTCAAAAATCACAAATAACGAAATCATAAAATCCCTGGAAATCTCATTTCCAGTCTTTTCAATATAAATATATTTAGAATGCTCAAATATGATTTTATCAATTCATACTATTTTCGAAAATCTCATTTTCTGAGTAAAATTTCGTACTATTTAAAATAGTAGTAAACATATACCCCAAATCCATATTTTCCTTTAAATAGTAAATGAAACAATTATCATAATCAAATCTCTATAATTCATATCAACATCAAGAAATCATTTAATTAATATCAACTTCATTTCAATAAAATATTTATGCATGCATTTATTTAAAATAAAAATCCACTCACAGTACTGCGGAGCGCGCCGCTAATCTGATCTCTCGTCCCGTCGAATAACCTCTCGACCTGAAACAGGGACGAAATTCTAAATATTACGAAACTCGGAATTTAATTAAAATCGATAAATCTACTGACGTCCTCACTCGTCCGAAACTTCCAATTTTTCCTGTTTTTTTTGTTATCGGTATAGGAGTTACGCTTTAATACCGATAATCTACGTCCGAAATAGCTTAGGACACCCACCTCGTGTCCGAATAATTCTTTTCCCAGTTATTTCGTCGTAAAACCCTTTTTACCAGCTTTTAACCTTTTTACGGTAAGTCAACAGTAATAATCCAAGGTTAAACAGTAATTCTGAAAGTCAAATAGTAAATGGTTAAAATCCAATTACTATTTACCATTTACTGTTTACTATTTACTGTTACTGTTTACCTTTTACCATTTTACTTTTACCTTTTACTGTTTACTGTTTACTTTTACTGGTTTACCATTTACTTTTCACCTTTTACCGGTTACTGTTCATCATCTTCAACCTTTTTCTGCCGGAACAGTGGCGCCGCCGCCACCGTCGCCGGAACAGCAGCGCCGCCGCCGGCGCCGCCGCCACAGGAGGCCGAAACCACCTCCAATCCACGCCAAATTCGTCCAACACCATCTCCACCACCTCAGGAACTCGTCCCCGCCGCCAAAAACGGCCCCAGCCGCCGCATACGGCGGCCGGCACGGCGGCCCGATTTCCCCAAATCCAATCTCTCCAAAAATCCAGCAAATCAACACCAAAATACACCCAATCGACTCCAATCAACGTTCTAATCACTAATCTAGCCTCCAAATCCACCAAAAACCTCTAAATCACAAACTCCAATTCGAAATCCAAAAACCCTAAAATTTTCAAAATCTAATTCCTCCTTACTTGCTACGAATCGGCTCAATTCCTTTCGTAGGATTGACGTGCGGGTCGAGGCCCTCGATTCCCTACCGAAATCGGGCCGAACCATGGCCGGAGGAGGGAGAACCACCCGATCGGGGTCGGTACTTCTCGGGCTGTGCACGGCCAAACGGCGGCGATTCGTCGTGAATCACCACCACCGGCGTGACAAGGGAGCCGAGACGGTCCGAACGCGACCGGTGCGGCCGCCCAGTTCGGCCGGACGGCGGTGCCAGGTGATAGGAGCATAAAATGCGACGTTCTTAATATGTTTTACCCCCATTTTTGCATTTCTTATCCCTTATTGTTGTAATATAGAGTCATTGAGTCATGTTGGAGTCGTTGGCAAGTGTTGGTGAATAAATTGAGCTAAAAATGCAGAAATGTCGATTTGTGAAGAGTTTTAGTTTGAGTAGGACTCCTTGTTGTACTAGGAATCCTTGTTGGACTAGGAAACCTGTTTTGACTAGGAAACTTGTCGGAATTGATTTCTTTATCTTTCGTCGTTTCAAATATTTGTGTGGAATCGGTTTGTGCTATAAATTGTGAAAATGCATAATTATGGTGGAGTCCTTATTGAACTAGGATTCCTAATAAGAGTTTCAATGTGACTAGGACTCCTTTTTCAAGTAGAACTCTATTTGGAAAAGGAATCCTTACCAAAGTAGGAATCCCAGTTGAATAAGGATTCTACGAGTTTGAGTCCTAATTAAAGTCTACGAATTGAAGAGTCTTAGTCGAACAAGGAGTCTACAAACGCTCGACGTTTTTGTAATGTCGAAAGAATTTCATTGAAAATACAACTCCTTGTTGGACTAGGATTCCTTATCTATCTAGGACTCTTACTCATGATAATTGTGCTACATCTTTTTATCTTCTTTTTAATATAATTCTTATTCTTATTTTTCAGGAATTAAAGAGAAGATTAATGGAGGAAATCAAAGAGATATTTCGGCAAGAAACAATATCCATGTCGTGAAGGAGAAAGAAAGAAGGAGGAAACCAAATTGGTTTTGGTTTCCTTGTAACAATATTCAAGAACTCTTTGCCGAATTAAAAGAAAGATTTTTGTAAAGAATATTTAAGATATATTTCGGCAAAGAAGAGGATAACATGGCATTTATTCAGCCATTATCTAGGAATTTTGGAAAAGAAGAAAGGAGAAAAGCTTGGAATGCATGTGGACCTCATTGAAGCTTGGTGCATTGTTGCCGAATTAAAAGAAAAGATTGAAGAAATTATTTTGCAACAAATCAGCTTTTGTTAAAGGTTAATTCGGCAATTGCATGGGATTTAAAGACTTGGCCGAATTAAAGAAAAAGAAAAGAAGATTTCGGTGAAAAAGAATATCCTTGCCGAAACCATATCCAACTTGGTTTTGGTTTTCTTGTGCTTCACTCTTGCCGAACCCTAGCTCCTCTCTTCCCCTATAAATACAACACTTTGTATTCATAAAAATCATCTTCTCTTCCCCTCAATTACCTTGCCGAACCTCTGCCCATTTAATTTCAGAAATTGTACCAAGAGCTTTGCCGAATTCCACCTCCACCTTTCACATAAATCCAACCTCCACCAATCCTTGCCGAATCTTCATAAGGTTGTAACATGGATTGTATTTTTTTGGCTTTTGTTTCTTTGTATTTAAACATACTTTTGTCTATGAAATATGTTTTAATTTCTGGATTTATTTTTGGTATTGATAATTATATATGGGATCTTTGGATCTTTGTTATAAATGTTTGGGAATTTTGTATATAATTGCCGATTTATGCATGTGATTTGATTAAATATGTATGATGGGCAGTAGGATTTTGAATGCTTTCTTGATTTAATTAGGTTTATTTCCTTAATTCGTGTGCAACCGAAGGAGATGTCTAGATGCATTCAATGGCCATGAGTGTTATTTAGGTGTTGAATTCACTTGCCGATTTAATATATGTTGGATCATACGCATGTTATGTTTTGATATGTATTTATCTAAGGGCTAGAGTAATTCTGGAAATTTACATGTCGATGTGAGATGAGTGACGTCATACTTGCTAACATGTTCCAATTCGACATATTGTGCTTATGTGCTATTTGTGTTTAATTTCTACGCATTGTGTTATTAAACCGACTAGTACCATGTTTAGGATTACACGCATGTTGGATTCTAAATACTTGTGATGTTTTGAATAATTAGAATAACCGCATTGGCTCTAATTAAATTGGAACTTAATTGATCTTGAATTCGATATTTGCTGCTGCCCCTATTGCTTGTTTTAATTTCATCGCATGTGTAATGAGATTTGTGTTTGGTGATTGTGTGGAAGATGTTGATCAATTGTATATAATAACTTAGGATTTAATTTTAGTAAAATTCAGTAGATAATTAGATTAAAATTCGACACCCCCTTTCTATGTGCAACACTTTGTGTAATTAAATGCCCTTGATTTCCCCGGATAGAACGATCCCTACTTGTCAATACTACAATCGACACAAGAAGGGTATTATGTGTATGTAGTTGTTTTGCAGGTATTTTATGCTTGGATAACACCTCCATCACCAGGTGGAGGTCGAACCGGAGTCGGGGGAGAGGAGAGAGAAAGGGAAGGAGAAAAGAAAAAGAAAGAAAAGAAAAAAAGAAAGAAAAATGGGGGATTTCCTTTTCGGGAAATTTTCCTCCCGCTATTTATACTCGTCCAAAAATCGGACAAATTTTCGATTTTACATCACAACTTTTTCGTACAAACTCCAAATTGGGCGTGCTACATGTCCACGAACTCGTTTCAACGTCCTCTACCTTATAAAAAAACAAAATCCTCGGTCGGGTCAATTTATTTAAAAGTCAACATTTCGGACTTTCGAATCGTAAAAACGATTCTCGGTACGTAAAAATAAAAGAAAACACTGTCCCGAGGTAGTTCGAAATTCGGGTCGTATCAACTGCCCTGCCGAGAAAGGAACCTACTGCCCATTTTTGCCACTTTCTGCATTTGTGCATCAAAGGGGCATCCGAATGTGTCAAATGGGAGTTTCCAAGCTTAATGAAGGATAGAGGATTCGGCCAAGCAAAAGAGAAGTGCAAAATATGGAAAGAAAAAGTTCCCTAGTCCGGATAGGAAAAGGAAGAGAAGGCTGCAATGTCTAGGAAGCTTCCTACCATGTCCAAGACAAATCAGAAAA
Organism: Potentilla sterilis; assembly: GCA_963682095.1. Taxonomy (NCBI): domain Eukaryota; kingdom Viridiplantae; phylum Streptophyta; class Magnoliopsida; order Rosales; family Rosaceae; genus Potentilla; species Potentilla sterilis. The sequence continues at coordinate 23,126,500 of OY821763.1, read as the reverse complement.
TGAGTGAAGCACATGGACAAGGCATGTGACAAGTCCTAGGTGATAGAAGCTAGCAGCTGCAGTTGTGGACTAAGGGAAGCATGCAGCTGCATTTGTGGACTAAGGGAAGCTTGCAATAAATTTCAGTCATTTACTGGGCACATCATCCAACTTCCATGGACTCCCCGGACAGCTCACATTGAACCAGAATTCGATCCATATATGGATAGAAAGATATGGATGTCTAGTTTCCAAATCCACCAGAATCATCTTGATATCTATTTTCTAGAGAGAGTTGTGCCCGAATCAAGACACAAAGGTCAAAGTTGCCGAAAATAAACACATGTTTCCTCCACCAATAAACCACCACCAACAAACTTCCACCATAAACCTCCACCTACATTGCCAAACTCTCCCATTTGCTTCCTCTATATATAGCTTGGCACAAATTCAGAATAGATCATCTCATCTCAAACACAAGTACTAGCCAAAAACTCTACCAAGTCTCACAAACACCAAACCTCAAACACTTAGCCAAAAACCATCTCCACCACCACCCGAAATTCTGCCTTGTTCTTGCTTCCTGCCGAGCATCCAAGCAGCAACTGCACCTTCTCCACCACACGATTGAGGAGTCTTCAAGGTTCTAAAAGTGTGATCCATTCCCTCTATGGCTTTTGTATTTGTTCTAGTTTGGTTGTGTTGTATGAATTCGATTCGATTCTTGGTTTTTATTGAACTTTTATGTAAACCGATTGTATGATTGAAGTTTATTTCTTGGTTTTGTAATTTTAACTTGTGGATTTTTGTATGTTGGATAATTAGGGCAGTGGTATTAGAAGCATGTTTAGGATTTAAATTGGTTAGTAATCTAAGGTGAGGGCATGAAAATCGATACTTGGTGTTGTCTCTGAACATGATCTAGGTATTAAGTTTAATCAGCTAGAGTAATTACAAACTAGATGGACCTGACGGACTCTATGATTTGTGTTATTCACTTACGGTTATTAATCTTAGAACTTGCATGTTAAATGAGATGATTGACAACCTTACTTGTTTACATGTTTTCGATTTAAGACTCTTGTGCTTTAAATGTTAAGTCTTGACCGGATTAGCATAAAATCTTTAGGGCTAGAACGGAAGTTTGTTCTAAAGAACTTGAGGAGTCTAGTAACTAGGTACATAGCGGAAGCTCTAGTTATGATCGAAACTAATTTGAGTCTTGAACGTGCTAAATACTTGTTTCTTACTTTCTTGCAAGAGAATTTATTTGTTAAAGAGTCTTTTTGTGAACTACTTGGTGTGAGAGATGATGATCGCTTGTATATAGTAAATTAGGTTTTAAATTCCGTGTCCATTAGCTTTAGGGCAGCCTTGCTGCCGACTCTATCATTCCCCCAAAAGTGACGATTTAATTGTAAATATGTGAATATCTTGTCTGACATTCTCATCTTTCAGGTACCCTTAATCCCCGGCTTAGAACGATCCCTACTTATTTCTATACTACTAACGATTGTAGGGTTTATTATTTGTGTGAGCCGCATCACTACACAAGAGTCATGGCCTTGGCTTTATGTAAGCATTGATTTAGATGCACGAATTCATGAAACTAATCGAATAAAGAACTAAAAATACATGAACATGCTACTGCCCTATAATCTAATGCACGAATTTATATATGTTATTGCTTGTAAAACTTGTTACATAAAATCCAATAGAAATTGAAAATCATGTTTATCATACAATACCAAACGAAAACCAAGTATTTTTATAACAACTAATGTGACTAAACAGAAAATAATACAAGCCATAAGGAATGGATCACACTTTACAAACCTTGAAGAGCTTCGGTTGATGTGGTGAAGGTGCATGGCAGTAGGTTGAAGGATGGTACGAAACTTTGGATGGTGGTGGAATCGGGTTGGCTTTGTATTTTTCTTCTTAGAACTATGGATACCGTTTGATAGAGTTTCTGGCTAGTATTTATGCTTAAGATGTGACAAGTTTTCTTCATGGTGCCGGCCTCTATTTATAGGAGAAGAGGCTGCACAGTTTGGGAGAGTTTTCCCAAACCAAAATGGAATAGAAATCTTCTTTTAATGTGGTTTCCCAATCCAAAATGGGATAGGCTTTTCTTCCCCTAATTGGACTAGGCTTCCTTGTAGCTGTCGGCCTTGGACTTCTTCCATGTGCAATCCACGTGTTTTCTCTTCATTGCAACTTTAGGACATGTCTAACGCGCTTGCAGCCACTTAGCAGTCTCTCGGAAGCTCCTCGACAGAATGCAGGGCTTCTCGACAGCTTCCAGGCAGGTATCGGACACAGGTGCAGCTTCTCAGCAGGACATGCACAGTATGCACGCGCATGGTCTTCAGCAGGGCAGCATGGCTGCTGCGCAGCAGCTCCTCGGCAGAATTGGCAGTTTAGCTTCGCCAGCTGTCGACAGGATGTCACGTATCGGTCTCGTATCCGATACGGGTTGAGCTTTGGCAGGGATACTTGGATACGGCTGGGACACATCTCGGATACGCCTGGCTGGTCATGTATCGGACACGGCTGGGCATGTGTCGGATATGGGCATGTTGTGGTTGGATACGGCTCGGCAGCGCGAGTGTCAGTGCGCGCGTCTCGGCAGGCTGCAAGTCAGGTTGTGCGACAGCGCGAGTGTCAGGCTGTGAGTGCTGCGTTGTGGCAGTGGCTGCAAATCCCTAAGGCTGGCACTGCAGTCTATCAGCAGGGGCTGAGGTTGAAATTTCCAATTCTTTTCTTTCTTCTGGGCAGATTTGACATTTGTGTCTTCAATCGATCATAACTTCCTCCAGAAAATATCTATTGATGCGATATCAAATTCTGTGGAAACTAGACTCAGAGATCTTTCCATGCATGTATGACACGCCATCTAGTTCCAAGTGAGCTGTTCTGGGGAAATTCTGGAACTCGAGTGATGTGCCCAGGAAATTCCTGGAACTTGCTGGATCCGAATTTCATAGCAATTCTCGGCAGCTTCTTTGGCTCCAATTACTCTAACTCTTTCCATTGCTTAATAATCCATGTATATACTGTTCATAAGAGAAGAAAATTATATCAAATATAAAGTCGAGACTTTACAGATTCAAAGAAACATCTCCTAAGCTCTAAATCGGCTACTTTGACAATTTTGTACATTTTTACTAAACTTAGCACGATTTCTTTGTAACTCTACCAAATACTCATGACTCGATATTATGACTCGATTCTAAGATAATAAGGGTTAAACAAAGTATAATTGAAGGGTATAACATATTAAGAACGTAGCATTTTATGCTCTTATCACCTGGCAGCATGACTCGGCATGCCCTCTCGGCAGACTGCCTCGGCAACCTCTCGACAGCTCTACCCGACAGCATCTCAGCATCTGACTTGACAGCCTACCAGCAGCATTTCGACAGCACATTAATGATAGGAGCATAAAATACTACGTTCTTAATATGTTTTACCCTTCATTTGTACTTTGTTTAACCCGGCCTTATTGTTTTAGAATCGTGTCATGATATCGAGTCATGAGTATTTGGTAGAGTTACAAAGAAAACGTGCTAAAAATTAGTAAAATGTACAAAATTGTCAAAGTAGCTGATTTAGAGCTTATGAGATGTTTCGTTAAATTGGAAAAGCCTCGACTTTATATTTGATAGAATTTTCTTCTCTTATGAACAGCATATACATTGATGATTGAGCAATAGAAAGAGTTAGAGTAATTGGTACGAAAGAAGCTGCCGAGAATTGTTGCCCAAGTTCGGATCCAGTAAGTTCCAGGAATTTCCTGGGCACATCACTCAACTTCCGGAATTTCCCCAGAACAGCTCACTTCGAACTAGATGGCGTATCATACATGCATGGAAAGATCTCTAAGTCTAGTTTACATAGAAATTGGAATCACATCAATAGCTATTTTCTGGAGGAAGTTATGCTCAATTGAAGACATAAAGGTCAAATCTGCCAATAAGAAAGAAAAGAATCAGAGATTTCAACTCAGTCCCTGCTGATAGGCTGCAGTGCCAGCCTTCGAGATTTGCAGCCTTGCCGTAGTGCAGCTCTCGCAGCCTGACACTCGCGCTGCCGCACAACCTGACTCGCAGCCTGACACTCGCGCTGCCGCACAACCTGACTTGCAGCCTGCCTAGAAGCGTGCACACCGAGCCATGTCCGACACATGACCTTATAGTATCTGATACGTACCCAGACGTATCCCAGACGTATCCAAGATGTATCCATGTATCTGTGTCAAGGACTAGCAAGGTCATGCCCGTATCGGATACGCATCTGATACGCTGTCGAGAAATATCGGCATTGACACTCACGCTGCCGAGAAGCTGTGCAGCAGCCATGCTGTACCAGCCCTACACACGCCCATGCACGAGCCAGCCTTGCGCATGTCCTACGCATGTCTTGCGCGTGTCCTGCAGAGAGAAGGTGCTTGTATCCGATACTGCCTGCATGGTGCCGGTGGTGCTTCCGAGTGGCTCCAAAGAGGGAAAACGAGTTCCCAAGTGGCTGCAACATATCCTAGAGCTGCTAGGAAGAGAACAAAGCATAAGAAGACCAAGTCAAAGACTTGCAGCCATAAGGAGAAGCCAATCCTAGGTTAACAAGGAATGCCTAGTCAAGTTAGGACAAGGAAGAACATTGCCGACTGCAAAGAGGAAAAGATGTCCGAGTTCAACTAGGAGAAGCCTCACCGAATCTTTGAAGGAAAAGAGAAGATAATATTCAGCAATCTCAAGAGTAAATCGGCAAAGAAATCCTACAAGAACAATAAGAGGAAACCAAACTATAATCGGCAAGGAAATCCCCTTTTCCTTACCCGATTCACATTAGATTTCTTTGCCGATTCTAAACAGTCTTTCCCCTATAAATAGAGGCCGGCATCCAAGAACAAAAAGTGTCACATTCCGAAGCAAAAATACAAGTGCAAAACTCTACCAATATTCAGCCAAAGATCCTACATAGAATAGCAAGCCACAAACACCTCACCACCAGCTAAAAACTCATCCATACCCAAACCGAGTTCTAAGCCTTCATCCAATCATCAAGCCACGTTTTTGAAGATCTTCTCAAGGTTTCAAAAGTGTGATCTGATCCATCTCTTCTCCCTTCTCGGCTTGTTTTAATTGTATGTAGTTATGTGTAGTTTTGTCTATGAAAGTCATGTGTATGTTTGGTTTTAATGTTGTCCTGTCTATGTGAAAAACGATTGTACGTGAGTTTGGTTTTATATTTCTGCATGTTAAATTCGTACTTAAATTGTATATAAGGTTTTTCAAAGATAAGTTTCGGATTGCATGTTAAAATTATAAGGAAAAGACGTAACAAGATAGTAACTAGGTAAACGGCAAGCATGTTAACGTAGTTGTAGTTTTGGACTTGGTTTAATCTTTAAATCCGTGTGCATAAAGGTTGCTGCCCTATACAAGTGCAATGTACTCGGGGTATCGATCTCATTAGCAAAAATAAATATAGGTTAAGTCATACGATAAATTATCTAACTCGTGTTATTTTTAGGGTTAAGAGTGGTTTAAAGCATTTACATATCGATGTGAGAAGAGTGACGTCTTACTTGCTAATATGTTTCTGACTAAAAAGACTTTGTGCTTAATTGCTTTTCATGTTTGCTTTCTACGTTTAGTGTTCTCAAATGTGATTAGTATAACTTTAAGGTTAGACATTTAGTCACTTAAAGTACATGAGAAGTCTTAATCGATTAGTGACAAAGTTTAGGAGCTAATTAGGTTGGAACTAAGTCGAGTCTAGAACACTTTAATATGTTGCCGTGAGTCTTGTTTGCTAAATTGTTGTGTGTTTTGATTGCTTATGTGCTATTGCTTTGTGAAAGAATGTCGACCAACTTGTAAATAATAGAATTAGGTTTAATTTCATGTCTAGGTTAGAATCCGCACTTGTTGCCAAACCTCATCTCTAAATCCCCCAATTCGTTTCAATATTTGTATATATGTGAATAAGTGTGACAATTGTTCGTATATATATGTATGTGTTTTGTTTAACCTTTTTCATGTCAGGTACCCTTAATCCCCGGCTAGAACAATCCCTATTTACTATATGCTACTAACAATTTCTTATAGGGTTATCATTGAAGTGCCGCTCCGGCGACTCGTCAATTGACAGGGCTTCGGCAGCCTGTCGACAGCTTCTCGACAGGGCCTCGGCAACGCCTCAACAGCCCTTCGGCAGTCTCGGAAGCACCGAGGACACGCCTCGGCAGCCGATCGGCAATGTCACGCAGGCCTCGACAGCCCTCGACAGCCACAAGACCATCCCCAGTAGCCTCGCAGACCTACTGTCGGCACGCACCCCTGTGCAGCCGGCCTGCACCTCTGTTGCTGACCCGATACCGAATTGAAAAAAAAATATTTAGCCACGGCATCGCCTTGTCTTCGAACTTGATATGCTTCGGACAGAGCTCAACCTTAGCATCAAATTGCCACACGCACGACCGCCCCTCGTCCCTTGCCTTGATACGACTCGGCAGAAGCTCGGCCCCTTACCTTGCCTTGGCCCCGACCTTGGTTTGGCCTCGGCCCTAGCTCCTCGGCCTTGGTCCATGACAGTTTCTCAATGATCGAACTTGGTTTCATAAACTGTAAATGATATATAGATGCCATACATACATCATTAGCCTTAATACACCTCGTTTTTATAGATGTTTCACGGCGAGATCGAGTGTTTGTTGAATTGTGCAACGACTCACACCATTCTCCGGAATCGGCAATTGTTTACGGATTTGATGCCACATGGATCGTCGTTATCTACGATGATAGGAACGGGACCGATTGTCAAAGGTCGTGGTCCTGCCCAATTCCTCTTGCCTAACGGCACCGAAATTAGAGCCAAAGGCCCCCCGACTTGCTTGCTTTCAAGTATGTGCGTGACAACTACTATCATGATAGGAGCATAAAATGTGACGTTTTTAATATGTTATACCCTTCAATTATACTTTGTTTAACCCTTATTATCTTAGAATCGAGTCATGAGATTTTGGTAGAGTTACAAACAAATCGTGCTAAGTTTAGTAAAAATGTACAAAATTGTCAAAGTAGCCGATTTAGACCTTATGAGATGTTTCGTTGAATCTGTAAAGCCTCGACTTTATATTTGATGGAATTTTCTTCTCTTATGAACAGTATATACATTGATGATTGAGCAATGGAAAGAGTTAGAGTAATTGAAGCTAAAGAAGCTGCCGAGAATTGCTATGCAAGTTCGGATCCAGTAAGTTCCAGGAATTTCCTGGGCACATTACTCAACTTCCAAAATTTCTCCAGAACAGCTCGTGTGGAACTAGATGGCGTGCCATACATGCATGGAAATATATCTGAATCTACTTTCCATAGAATTTGAAATCGCATTAATAGCTATTTTCTTAAGGAAGTTATGCTCGATTGAAGATACAAAGGTCAAATATGCCGAGAAGAAAGAAAAGAATCAGGGACTTCAACCTCAGCCCCTGCTGATAGGCTGCAGTGCCAGCCATAGAGACTTGCAGCCTCTGCGGCAGTGTAGCACTCGAAGCCTGACACTCACGCTGCCGCACAACCTGACATGCAGCCTGCCGAGAGCCAGCGCGCATCCATGACCTAGCGAGGCTAAGCTGCCGAAGGAATCTGTCGACAGACAGCCTTCTCACCATGACACCAACACTGCCGACACGTATCCGACACGTGACCTGGCAGTATCTGACACTGGCCCAGACGTATCCGAGTCGTATCTCAGGCGTATCTGCCGAGGCTTTGGCCTATATCACCCCGTATCTGATACTAGCATCTCGTATCGGATACGGGCACACACCCTGCAACTATCCCGAGCGCACGCTAGCACGCCAACCTGCTACCGCTGTCGAGACGTGTCTTGCTGCTGTCACCGAGAAGTATCCGACCCAGCGCGCCAACTGCCCAAGCCTGTGCACACACTTGCGAACGTATCTTGCCGATAAGCCTCGCCAGTATCGGATACTGGCATAGGCTGCACCCGAGAGAAAGGAGAAATTTCCGGTTTTATGTTCAAGCGGCTGCAACGATTCCATACTATCTCCAAGTACTATGCATTGACCAAGAAGCTTCCTAAGCGTGTCCTAGACGTGTGGAGAAACCCTAGGCCAACCAAGACAAGAACCCCTAGTTCAAGGAGGGAGAGAAAAGCCTAAACCATATCGGATTGGGAATCCTTATTGCATGAAGATTTCTATCCAGTTTTGGACAAGGAAAAAGTCCCAAACTCCACAGCCCCTTCTCCTATAAATAGAGGCCGGCATCCTTGAAGAAAATCATCTCATCTCAAGCACAAGTATTAGCCAAAAGCTCTATCAAGTCTCTCAAGCACCAAACACCAAATACTTAGTCAAATTCCGATTCCACCACATCCCATAAATCGTACCATACCTCTACCTTCTGCCGAAGCTCTCCACCAAACTTGCCGAAGTCTTCAAGGTTTCTAAAGTGTGATCTGCTCCATCTATGGCTACTGTATTTAATCTAGTTTGTGTGACTTGTATAAATTTATTTCGCTTCTTGATTTTCATTGAAACTATGTATGAACTCGGTTTGATGTTTGTAATATAGTTTTGTGTTTTTAACTTATAATTTTTGTATGCTTTGATAAATAGGACAGTGGTTTATGATGCATATTTAGGATTTAATTCGGTTAGTAATCTAAGGTGAGGGCATGAAAATCGGTACTTAGTGTCGTCTTTGAATGAATCTAGGTACTAGGTTTAATCGGCTAGAGTAATAACGAACTAGATAAACTTGACGGTCTATGTGATTTGTGTTACTCATTTAGGGCTATTAATCTTAGAACTTGTGATAGGAGCACAAAGTGCTACGATATTAATATGTTTATGCCTTCATTTATACTTTGGTTAGCACTTATTTATGCAAGATCGAGTCATAATATAGTTTTGTGTTGTTTTGGAAAAATGTGTTTAATTGTCAGAAAAATGACTAAGTTAGAAATCTAAGAAAATAATGCAAAATATGTCTTTTTAGTGATATTGAGGCTTGTGCTAAACTGACCTATCCTTTTTCAAATTTGATGAAATTTGGTATGCACATAGTTGGCAAGCTAAAGTATATTGTGTCAAAATTTTAGATCAATCGAAGTTTGGGAAGTCACCCAAAAGATGGCTGCAACTTGGCAGTTTGAACAAAGATCACCAGGGACTACTAGGATTTTCCTGGGACTGTGTCCTGACTTCCGGAATTTCTGTATGACGAATTACTTGGAACCAGAAACTTTTCCATATACCGTTGGAAAGCCCTATGAGTCTAGTTTCTCTGATACTTAGAATCGCATCAATCGGAATAATGAGGAGGAAGTTATGCCGGATTTACTGGAGCAAGGTCAATTCTGCCGAGAAAACTGAACTTTCCCGGTTGCATCAGGATAACTCTCCTTTGGATTTTTGGGAGCATGGATCAGATATAATGGACCTAAAGACTTGTTGGACATGTCCATGCTAACCCAATGCAGCCGATTGAAGTCCAAGATCAGAAGAAGAAGTCCAAGAGAAGCATTACTTTGCCAACAAAGAAACTTAAACCAACTAGGAAAAGGAATCTTCATTCCTTTGTGTTGCCGGCAACCCTAGGGTTCTTCCTCTATATAAAGCCAACAACACTCTTAGAAAAAGCTGTCACATCTTAAGCCAAAATACTACTCTATAGCTTTACCAAATACTCTACCAAAAGTCCTAGATAGAATTGCTAGCCAAAACCTTCATCACAACCATCCATAAAATTCCTGCCGTGCTACATCAATCCTCCAATGGATCAACACGAGTTGCTGCCCCTAAGGTGTCTAAATGTGTGATCTACTCCCTTTGGCTTGTAATTTTATTGTTTTACAATACTATGTCTATGTAGTTTGTATGTTCTTTTGGTATTTGTTTTTATGTCTATGTATGAACAATTTGAATGTTTGGTTTTGCATGTTAAACGTATTGTATGATTTCGTTTCTTAGTTTTATTTGCTACATTATCAAGTTTCATTTTCATGATTTTATCAAAGAAAATATGCAAACACAATTTGTAAATATGTAACCGGTTAGGTCTTAGGGATACATGCTTGACTTGATTCTCGAATTCTTTTTGATTAGTTGTTTGAATTCGTGTGCAACCGAAGGAGATGTTTAGATGCAATTGTAGGCCATGGTTGTTTTCTAGATGTTGAATTCACTTACCGTAGTAACATAGGTCAAGTTAGAACACTAAGTCGATTTGGTTTATGTTGTTACCTAGGGTTAGAGTAATTCTTACAACTTGCTTGTCTAATATGAAGAGTGACGCCTTGCATGTTAAACTTGTTTCCGACTAAGATATTTCGTGCTTTATATGTTAATTGGTTAATTTCTACACTAAGTGTCTTTAATCGATTATCTAAAGATTAGAGTTATGCACTAAGCTAATTCAAAGTATTTTCGTGAAATCTAAAATCGACTAGATAAACCCCTAAGGAGTCTAGTTAGGTTGGAATTAAGTTGAGTCTTGAATATTTCAATGCATGTTTTCGTGAGTCCTTACTTGTTACTTGTTTCGATTTGTGATAGTTTTTGATGAGTGCTTTGTGTGAAAAATGTAGACCAAACTTGTATATAGTAAATTATGATTTTAATTTCGTGCCTAGATGTTAGAAGGCAGCTTTGCTACCGATCACAATTCATCCCCCATGATTTCGTTTCTTGTTTGTATATATGTGAATAAAGTGACATTGTTTGTGTATATATATATGTGTTTTGTTTAACATTCTCATGTTTCAGGTACCCTTAATCCCCGGCTAGAACCATTCCTACTTATTTCTATACTACTAACGATTGTAGGGTTATTATTGAAGTACCGTTTCGGCGACACATCAACTTGCATGTTAAATAAGATGATTCACAACCTTACTTGTTTACGTGTTTTCGATTTAAGACTTTTGTGCTTCAATGTTATTTGTTGGAAAACGATAGCATAATTTTAGGATCCATAACAAAAGTTCGGTCTTGAAAACATTAGAGGTCTAATAACTAGGTACATAGCGGAAGCTCTAGTTGTGGTCGAAACTGAATTAAGTCTACATCGTGTCAAATACTTGTTCCTTACTTTCTTGCATGCGTGTCTTATTAGTTAAAGAATGTTATGTGCTAAATGCTTTGTGTGAAAGATGATGATCACTTGTATATAGTAGTTTTAGGATTTATTTCGTGTTCATTTAGTTATAGGGCAGCTTGCTGCCGATCCATCTTGCAACCCCCTTTCGTCTAGTTTAAATATATATATATATATATATATATATATATATATAAAGAATGTCTGGCCGTTTTAAAAGAATGCCTGGAAGATTGTCCTATTTCTTGAATTCTAGGATGATTTGTATTAGGGGAATTAAAACTTATTCTTACTGTTCCATCATTGTATTGTTGTATTCCACCTAAATCGGATATGTTGTGTCTAATAGTTGTGGGTTGATTTTCATTAGTTAATGACCATTCGGTAGGAAGATGAACATCAGACCATTTTATAGTATGAGGGACTCTAATGTTTGCATTATTTTGATTACTTTGTATTAAGAGTGTTTGATTTTCGGGACTTTTACAGGGAGATTTACCACACTTATAGCATTTGGTTTTGTCACTAGGGGGAGATTTCTTTTGAGGTTTTTTATTGTAATTTGATTGATATTTTTTTAATTTCTTAAATTTGTTTTTACTATAGAATTTATCAGGTGTGAAATTATTGTTATTTTGAGACGGGTATTTATAACGGTTAAATTTTCTTTTACTGAGATAGTAATTAGAATCATGTTTGTGTTTTCTTCTTCTTGAAGGGGGGTTTGTGTTTTTTATTATATATATATATATATATATATATATATGTGTGTGTGTGTGTGTGTGTGTGTGTGTGTGTGTGAATATTTGTGTGTCTAACCTTTTACATGTCAGGTACCCTTAATCCCCGGATAGAACGATCCCTACTTATTCTATACTAACGATCTTTTGTAGGGTTATTATTTGTTTGTGTTATTACCCCAGTTATGGCACTCGTCATATCACCTCAATACTTATGTTGAAGATGGAACTGAATATTTTTTGATCACCTCCACTCAAAATCTGCGTACTCGCATCGTGCAGAAGTGTAAGCGTGTTCGAAACGACATGTATTTCACAACCATTCGAGTCATTGAATCCAATGTAGTTATCCTATGCGATACCGACGCTTACAAGCTTTGGCATGATAGACTCGGACATCTGGGTCGTGATCTGATGATTCATATTCTGAAATGCTTCCACGGTCATCCGTTTTTCAAATCACAAAAACGAAAAAGAAATCAGCACTATGATGAAATTGCTGTCGACGCCGTGCCTAGGCGTCTCGGCCATGGCTCGGCCTCGGCGCCGACACCGACAGCCTTTTAGCTCCAAGGGGAGGTCCGGCCGACCCCTTCTTCTCATGCCTTCGTGGCGATGACCAATGCTCATCCCTCGTTTTGCAAAGCTTGGTTAATAGCAAAACTTTAAGCAAGACCATCTTTTGATATTGACAATAACCAAAATATTTCGTTCTTACAACGAATCCAACGTGATATCTATGGACCTATAACACCAAAGTGCAGACCGTTTAGATACTTTATGGTTCTGGTTGATGCATCGACACGGTGGTCACACGTCACATTATTGTCCACGAGGAATGCTACATTTGCTAAACTCCTAACTCAGATTATAAAACTTCGGGATCACCACCCAGACAATCCGATTAAGTCAATCAGACTGGATAATGCTGGAGAGTTTACGTCCAAGTGTTTTGACGACTATTGCATGTCAGTTGGGATTGAAGTTGAGCATCCCGTGCCCCACATTCATTCTCAGAATGGTCTTGCAGAAGCAGCCATCAAGAGACTTCAGCTTGTTTCTCTGTCCCCAGTCCTGGCCACTAACTTGCCGGTTTCGGCATGGGGATATGCAATACTACATGCAGTTATGCTTATTCGTCAACGACTCACAGATAGCCAACCATTCAGTGCGTACCAGCTGATAACTGGTTACGAGCCTGACATTTCACATCTGCCTACTTTTGGTTGTGTCTTATATGTGCCGATCACGCCTCCACTGCGTACCAAGATGGGTCCTCAACGAGGATTAGCTGTTTATGTTGGATATGAAGCACCAACAATTGTCCGCTACAGAGAACCTTCTGACGGGTGCTATAACCAGGGTAACAACACGCGCAATCAAAACCCTATAAAAGATCGTTAATAGTATAACCAAGTAGGGTTCGTTCTAGCCGGGGATTAAGGGTACCTGACATGTAAAAGGTCAGACAAATAATAAACACATATATACACAAACAATTGTCACACTTATTCACATATATACATTGACACGAATTCATGGGGGTAAAGATGAGGTCCTTCTAACATACTTAGACATGAAAATAAAACAAAGAAATTAAATCCTAAAATATTATTTACAAGTTGGTCGACATCTTTCACACAAAGCACTTATCAAGAACTATCTGATAGGAGCACAATGTGCGACGATATTATATGCGTATGCCCTCATTTATGCTTTGTTTAACCCTTATTTGTCTAAGATAGAGTCATAATTTACTTTAGTGTCAATTTGGTAGAGTTTTTATCAAATGTGCTTTAGAATCCGAAAAATGACCAAGTTTGAGAAATCTGGAAAATAATGCAAAATATGTCTTTTTCGTGATTTTGAGATGAGTAAAAATGCAATCTATCCTTGTCCGAATTTAATGAAATTTGGCGTGCTTATTATTCATATACTGAGGAATGTTGTGTTAACATTTCAGATCAATCGGAGTTCGGGAAGTAGCCCAAAAGATGGCTGCAAAACAGCAGTTCGAGCAAACCAATCCAGGGACTTCCAGGATTTTCCTGGGACTGTGTCCCAACTTCGAAAAATCATTCCCGATGACTCACAAGGAATTTGATCAAACTGTTTTATATTGAGGTTGCTTTGTGTGTCTAGTTTATCTGAGACTTAGAATCGCATCAATTGGAGCTTCGAGGAGGGAGATATGCCGGAGTTACTACAACAAGGTCGTTTCTACCGATTCCAAGAAGCTACTGCCTCCTTTTCACAATTACTGTTTTCAATGGACCATATGGTATACAAATGCATATGTGAAGATGGTCCAAGCTTAAGGAAGGAAGGAGGATGACACCAAGCCAAGGCATTGAAGAAAAATTCGAAGAAGAAGTTTTCCTAGTCAAGCTAGGAGAAGCTGCCGGAAAAGGGCAGATTTGTGCCAATTCTGTGAATGGCCGGCTGGGGCATTTTTCCATGGATCAAGCTCACCAAATGAAGATGTCAAGACCACATTTGAAGTCCATAAAGATGTGAAGCCCAAGCCTTGAAGAAAAATCAGAAAAAGAAAACCTAATTAGACTTTGAAAAGGAAGGTTTCAAGTCCTTAACCAACTTGGTTTTCTGAATTCCTCTTGCACTAGGGTTGTCGGCAGCCTCTCATCTATATAAAGCCTCACTTCTTCATTCTGAAAATTATCTCATCTCAAGCTTAAACACAAGGCCTAAACTCTACCAAAATTCCCCAAAGATCCTAGACAAAAACCTAAACCGAAAACCACCTTCACCTCACCTCAACCAAGTTTCTGCTCTTGCAGGACCTTGGACTTTCTGCCTCCATAATCTACTGCCGACGTGACTCACTGCCGTGCAGCCTCACCCCAGCCTCCATACTTCGCCGGATCCACACAACGTGAAGCTCTCAAGGTGTCTCAAAGTGTGATCCACTCCCTTCTTCGGTTTTGTAATTTTTGTTTAGTTATGTTTAGTTTTGTCTATGAAACACTCATGTATGTTTGGTGTTGGTTTATATGTCTATGTATGAATCAATTTTGGTTTTATGAATTGTATGTTAAAGATTTGTTTGAATTGATGCTTAGATTTAAGTTTAGGTTTCGACAAGAACAATGAATTTTGCATGCTAATTTGTAATATGTAACTTGTGGATTTTGTATGTTGGATAATTAGGGCAGTGGTATTAGAAGCATGTTTAGGATTTAAATTGGTTAGTAATCTAAGGGTGTGACTTAAAAACCGAAGCATTAGTATTGGCTGGAAGCATGTAAACCTAGATGTTAGGTTTCATCTAACCCGAGTTATAACAAATAAAACTATAGGCCTGACGGTTGTTTTGATTTGTTGAGCTCACCTAGGGTAATACCTTAGCTAAAACTTGCATGTTAAATAAGATGATTGACAACCTTGCTTGTTTGCATGTTTTTGATTTAAGACTCTTGTGCGATATATGTTAAGTCTTAATCAGATTAGCATAAAAATCTTTAGGGCTAGAACGGAAGTTTGTTCTAAAGAACTTGAGGAGTCTAGTAACTAGGTACAGAGCGGAAGCTCTAGTTATGGTCGAAACTAATTTGAGTCTTGAACATGCTGAATACTTGTCTCTTACCTTCTTGCATGCGAATCTACTTGTTAAAAAGTCTTTGGTGCTAAATGTTTTGTGAGAGATGATCACTTGTATATAGTAAATTAGGACTTTAATTTCATGTCTAGGAATTTAAAGGCAGCTTTGCTGCCGAGCCTTTTATCCCCCATAATTTCGTGTGAATATGTATATATGTATATAAGTGTGATAATTGTGTGCATATGTATTTGTGAATATTTGTATTAACATTCTCATATTTCAGGTACCCTTAATCCCCGGCTTAGAACGATCCCTACTTGCTCATACTACTAACGATATTTTGTAGGGTTATTATTGTGTGTGAGCTTAGGCTCCCATCACTATCACAAAACGAAACAAGTAACAAGTAGGAACTCAAGAAAACATGCTTTGAAATATTCTAGACTTGACTTAGCTCCAACCTAACTAGAGCCTTAGCAGACATCTAATCGAATTTAGATTTCACGTAAATACTTAGAATTAGCGCGTAACCCTAATCTTTAGCTAACCGATTAAAAACACTTAGCGTAGAAATTAACCAATTCACATATGAGGAACGAAATCTTTTAGTTGGAAACATGTTAGCAAGTAAGGCGTCACTCTTCTCACATCGACATGCAAAATTCTTTTAAACCACTCGATCCCTAAAAACAACACAAGACAAAACAATGACACATTCGAATCATCCTATGTTTATTTTGGCTAATGAGATCGCTACCCCGAGTACATTGCAATTGTATAGGGCAGCAATCTTTAAGGCACACGGATTTAAAGAATAAACCAAGTACGAAATCAAGAATCAAATCGAAGCATGCATCCTAAGTTCTAACCGATTACAAATTTACGAATTGTGTTTACATGTTATCTTGTTAGCACATATAATTTTAGACACTAAATAAAACCAAGTTACGAAATTTTATAGCTATATCAAACATGGAAAACCAAATAAACAAATTGTTCATACATCGATATACAAACAAATATCCCAAAAACGAATTAACTACATAGACATAGTTTAATAAAACAACACAATTACAAGCCATCAGAAAGGGAACGAAGAAGAGTAGATCACACATTATCGAACACCTTTGGAAGTCTTCACAAATGTGCTTGTGGAGTCGGATGGAGGCTAGGGTACGGAATGGATTTTATCAGATGGTGGAAGGTGGTTTTCGGCTTGTTCTTGTGTTTAGGGTTTGGGATAGAATACTTGGTAAAGCTTATGACTAGTGTTTGGCTAAAAGATTTGACAAGTTTCTTCAAGGATGCCAGCCTCTATATATAGGAGAAACGGCTGTGCATTTTGGGACTTTTCCTTGTTCAAAACGGGATAGAAATCTTCATATAATAAGGTTTCCTAATCCGATATGGTTTAGGCTTTTCTCTCCCTCTTTGAACTAGGGAGACTTGTCTTGGCCGACCTAGGGTTTGCTTTCCACACGCTTGACATGCTTTAGAACACGTTTTCTTCTTTCTTGAAGCTCTAGGATTCAGCAGGGACACTTGCAGCCACCCGGAAACTTCTCTCAACTGTTTTGCAGACTCTCGGCAGCGTTGATGCCAATATCGGATACATCGGCAGCTTCTCAGCAGGACATGCGCAGGGCTGGTGCAGGGCGGCTGCTGCGTAGCTGCGCAGCAACTTCTTCTGCAGCGCGAGTGTCATCGCGCTTTTTCTCGACAGCATGGATGATGGTATCAGACACGTACGTATCCGACACGTGATATTATCGGCAAAGCCTTGGCGGATACGCCTGGGATACGTCATTGGATACGCCTGGTCATGTATCGGACACGGCTGGGCATGTGTCGGATACGGGCATGTTGTGATTGGATACGGCTCGACAGCGCAAGTGTCAGCGTGCTTGCTTCTCGGCAGGCTGCATGTCTGGTTGTGCGACGGCGCGAGTGTCCGGCTGCGAGTGCTTTGCTGCACAGAGGCTGCAAGTCTCGAAGGCTGGCACTGCAACCTATCAGCAGGGGCTGAGGTTGAAGGCTCTGATTCTTTACTTTCTTCTCGGCAGATTTGACCTCTGTGTCTTCAATCGAGAATAACTTCCTCCAGAAAATAGGTATTGATGCGATTCTAAATTCTGTGGAAACTAGACTCAGGGATATTTCCATGCATGTATGGCACACTATCTAGTTCCAAATGAGATGTTCTGGGGAAATTCAGGAATTTGAGTGATGTGCCCAAGAAATTCCTAGAACTTACTGGATCTGATTTTGCATAGCAATTCTCGACAGCTTCTTTAGCTCCATTTACTTTAACTCTTTCCATTGCTCAATTATCAATGTATATACTGCTCATAAGAGAAGAAAATACCATCAAATATAAAGTCGAGGTTTTACAGATTCAACGAAACATCTCATAAGCTATAAATCGGCTATTTTGACAATTTTGTACGTTTTTACTAAACTTAGCACGATTTCTTTGTAACTCTACCAAATACTCATGACTCGATTTTATGACTTAATTCTAAAACAATAAGGGTTAAAAAAAATTACAAATGAAGGGTAAAACATGTGATGACCCTGACCTGACCTGGCTAGGGAAGCTAGCAGGTAGGCAGGTCACACAAATCCCACATCGCCCGGGGAAGAGTGGATGTTGTGCTTATAAGTGTAAAGTTAGCTCAATACTTAAGGACGCATTTTGGGGCCGCAATGGCTTTGAAAGGGGTTGAGAACTCCGAAGTTAAGCTTGCTAAGCTCAGAGCAATCCCAAAATGGGTGATCTACTGGGAAGTTGCTCATGAGCGAGCCTCCAGAAGTAAATCCGTGCGGGAGTGCGGGCCCAAAGCGGACAATATCCTAAGTATATGAGCTGGGCTGTTACAAAACATATTAAGAACGTAGCATTTTATGCTCCTATCACCTTCGACAGGTGATCTGTTTACTACAAGATTTGCATATTGTCACTTTGATGAGACATCCTTCCCGCCATTAGGGGGGAGATAGGAACGCATCTGTCCCATAGGAACGCCAGAAATTGACGTGGTTCTCTCCCACTATGTCTCATTATGATCACCGCACGTCTCAGTGTGAGACGGAAGTACAACACATATTGGAACTACAAAAAGTTACGGATTTGATAGATCGAACGTCGCAAGCAACGCACTTCAATAATAAACCCTACAATCGTTAGTAGAATAGAATAAGTAGGAATCGTTCTAGCCGGGGATTAAGGGTACCTGAAATATGAGAATGTTAGCACAATTTATTCACACATATATACATATTCACACGTCAAAAACATAGGGGGATTGGATTGAGTTTCGGCAGCAAGGGCTGCCCTATAACTAATGAAAACGAAAATAAATCTAAACTACTATGTACAAGTGATCATCATCTTTCACACAAAGCATCTAGCACATAAGACTCTTTAACAAGTAAAACTCATATGCAAGAAAGTAAGGAACAAGTATTTAGCATGCTTAAGACTTAAACAAGTTTCGACCTCAACTAGAACGGGAAATCGATTTTACCTAGTTGTGAGACTTCTAATATTTTTAAAGACCAAACATACGTTATGGACCTGAAAGTTTATGTTACCGTAATACAACTCGCAACATTGAAGCACAAAGTCTTTGATCGAAGACACACAAACAAGTAAGGTCGTCAATCTTCTTATTAACATGCAAGTTCTAAGGTCAACCACTCTAGGTGAGCACAACAAATCAAAGTGATCATATGTCTACTTAGTTTATTATAACTGAAACGGATTAAACCTAATACCTAGATCATGTTCAAAGACAACACTAAGTATAGATTATAAGCCCTCACCTTAGTTCTAACCGATTTAAATCCTAAACATGCATACTAATACCACTGTCCTAATTATCTCACACACGAAATTTACAAGTTAAAAACACAAAACTATATTACAAACATCAAACCGAGTTCATACAAAGTTTCAATGAAAATCAAGTAGCGAAATAAATTCATACAAGTCACACAAACCAAATTAAATATAGTAGCCATAGGCGATGTGGTGATGAGCAGCTCAGCAGAAGGTAGAACAATGGACAGAACTTTGGATGGTGTTGGTGAGGTTTCGGCTAAGTATTTGGTATGTTTGGTGCTTGCGAGACTTGGTAGAGGTTTAGGCTAGTACTTGTGCTTGAGATGAGATGATTTTAGGGTTTTTTACCCAAAATTACAATTTTGTATTAGTATTTACCACTAGCAAAATTGGTTTTTCAAATTACCACTAGCAAGTTTTCATCCAAAACTAACAGGATCAGTTAACTTTTAAATTACAAAATTACCCTCAGTGAGCCTAATGTTACTGATCCTCAGAACTCAACCTAATACTATTGACCCTCAGTAGCTTCGCCGTCCTCCGCCGCGCTTCAATACTACTGACCCTCAGTAGTTCCGCCGTCCTCCGTCGCGCTTCAATACTACTGACCTCAGATGCTCAACCATAACCAACACACAAGCAAAAATCCCAACACACAACAATCAAATCGCTAAAGAATAAAGTGATTTGAATCAACATTGAACAAGAGTTCAGATCGGGAAGCTAAAAATCAAAATAAGACGAGAAAAACAATTGAAAATTGAAAATTGAAAAATCAGTAGAGAGAGAGAGATGGACTCGTCATCATCATCTTCCTCCGCGTCATCAACCTCCGCTCTCAACCTCGCCATGGTTGCCTTGGTCGGAGCCTCCCTCATGGCCGTCTCTGCCTTCTACATCCACAAACGCAGCGTCGACCAAGTCATCGACCGCATCATCGAGATCCGCCGCAAGCCTCCCTCTCGTCTCCACCCCCACGCCGACACCGCCTCCGCCTCTGACGGCGAAGAACAAGAAGAAGATTACATCGAAGAAGAAGACGAGCATGCAAGACCGCGACACCGTCACTGATCGCAAAACGACGCCGTCGTCCACCTCGCGCCTCCGCCTCTGCCCTCTCGCCTTCGCTGCCTCACTCGTCGTCGTCGTCCACCTCGCGCCTCCGCCTCTGCCCTCGAGCCTTCACTGCCTCGCTCGCTGCCTCGGGCCTCCACCCTCGCTATCGGGAAGGAGAAGAGGAGAGTTTCGGTGGCTCCATATTTGGAAGAAGAAGAGGAGAGGAGCAGATCTGGGTTTGTGGGGTTTTTTTTGTTTTTTTTTTAATATATATAGATGCCATATGTTGTAATTTTTAGATTTTCAGGGTTAATTATGTCATTAAACATTAGAGGGATTAACAGTCTGTTACTGTTAATTCCTGCTGCTGGTATAAAAAAATTAGGTCTTGCTATTGGTAAATATCACCACCAAAATGTAGTTTTGGGTAATTCTGTAATGATTTTTCTGTAGGAAAACATGGCTTTATAAATAGGCAAATTCGGCAGAAACCCTAGGGAGAAAACCTAGTCCAAATCGGCAAAGGCAATCCTTGTGCAACAAGGTTTTGATTCCTTCCTTTTTGAGTTCTTCAAGGAAACTTCTTTTGCTGATTTTCTTCATGGATCGGGCTGCATTACTTCATGGACTCTTCGTGTGGATTGGACAACTTCCTTTGATGGATAATGATCCATGAAAAATGCCCCAATCGGCCATAATGCACAAACCGGCAGAATGCTTGCCCGGAACAGGCAAAGTCTCCTAGCTGAGCTAGGAAAACTTTCTTCTTCATATTTTTCGGTTCTTTTTGGCTTGCTGACTCCCTCTAACCTCCATTAGGCTTGGACAATCCACATATATGCAATCGGATGCCATCTTGATAATTAAAAACGCAAAAGAGGGAAAGCGGGCAGTAGGTTCCTCTGTTTCGGCAGACTGGACCTTGCTGTCTTGCAACTGGCATAACTCTCTCCTCAGGAAAGCTTTTGATGCGATTCCAAGTTCTGTAGAAACTTGTTAGCTAGATTTAGCTCTGCGCCAACATAGCGCCATTGGACTGGGATCAAGACTATCTTCCGATACTTGAAAGGAACCAGTGACATGGGCTTGTTATATCGATACACTCATCATGATTCGACCATTGGCTGGACCCTTGTACCCAACAACGGAGACCGTGGTTCGGATCACCAAGGGACAGCCATCCAGTCCGGCCCCAGTTCAGGTGTCGGCCGCACCGCCGCCGTTCCTGATCACGAGGAAGCCAAAGCATGGTCACGATATGGTTTCGGTAATACCCCCTCCTACCAGGATACACCGAATGACGTGATGGTAGGATTCGTTGATGCTGGATATTTGTCTGATCCACATAAAGTGACAGGACCCGTCCCGGATTTCACCCTGAAATCCGGATAAGATCCTGCGGGGACCACCTTAAGACTAACTCTATCGATAAATCGATAATTCAATCTTAAGATGGACAACCCTAAAACCTGCAACAACCAAAACACTTCTAAATTTCCAGTTCCAACCGTAACACCTGGAGCCACCTGCTCCCCAAATCACAATACCCGCCACAAATAAACACAAAATCTAATTCAACTGGCTCACAGGTAATCAAAGCAATCTAACAAAATGAACTGGAATTACAAATGGAAATATAACATGAAATCTAATATGAAAATAAAAGAATAAGGGATCACAGATCCCACCTAGCGGAAGCGACAACGATGACGACTATGCCTCGACTCCGAGTACTCTTAACCTCTGATCACTACTCTGCACACTGGGCAATTTAAACCGAAGGGCCCAGGGGAAAGTAATTTAAAAACGTTAGAGTGAGTGGATAAAAATAATATCGTATAATACCTTATATAAAAATATTATATTACTTTCCCAATATTTTATAATTGAAAACCACTATGCATGCATTTTCATAAAACGTCCCACGTTTAAGAAAATCATAATAATTAATCAGCCCCGCTGATATCTCAAATACACAAATAATATTTTGTTTATACTTTCAAAATAAATACTTTGAAAATCAAATAGTAACATACCACGACCAATCCCATTGGCCGAATCTCAAATCATTTTGTAGTAAAAACCCAGCCCCACTGGTATATCAAATAATCAAATAAAATATAACTTGACCAATCCCATTGGCCCATTCCCAAATATTCTTGTAATTAAAAATCTAGCCCCGCTGATTCGGGAATTTATTAAATAAATGAAAGTCTCATAAGAGAAAATATTCCTGAAACCCAATTAATATAATATCCCGACCAATCTCATTGGTCATATCATATAATAAAACAGGGGAATGCCACTACCACCATTTAATGATGAGCCTCCAAAGCTAAGGGTCAGAGTCTCTCTTCTCCAAGACTCTAGAGCGTCCCACGCTACCTATACACGTCGACCACCGAGCGTGAATCTGACCTATATGGTCAAGTTGTCACCTCGCATGGGATCAGGCGACTAAGCTAGCTAGCATCAATATATACGGACCCTGATATGGTGAAAACAAATCCGAAAACAAAACCGAAAATACGTTTTCCCTTATATATAATAAATCAGTACGGTCCCCGACCGCACATCTGAGGATTGAACATATCATAAAATAGAATCATAGCCTCGAAGGAAATATATACATATATATCTGACATGTTTCATATGCCGTAAAAATAATATCGAAAAGAATATACAACATCGACATGTCTCACATGTCGCGAAATCATAAATAATGAAATCATAAAATTCCTGGAAATCTCAATTCCGGTCTTTTCAATATAAATATATTTAAAATACTCGAATATGATTTTATTGAATCATACTATTTCCGAAAATCTCATTTCCGATTAAAATTACGTACTATTCAAAATAGTAATAAACATATACCCCAAATCCATATTCACTTTGAATATTAAATGAATAATTTTCATAAAACTATAAGAATTAATTCAGTCTTCGATAATTCATATCATGCTTGATATTTCATATAATGAAAATAAACTTCATTTTAATAAAATATTTATGCATGCATTTATTTAAAATAAAATCCACTCACAGTACGGCCGAGCGCGCCGCTAATCCGATCTCCTGTCCCGTCGAATAACCTCTCAACCTGTAATAGGGACGTAATTATAATTATTACGAAACTCGGAATTTATTTATAAATGTTAAATCTACGGACGTCCTCACTCGCACGAAACATCCCAATTTTTCTTTTTCACTTATCGGTATAGGAACTTCGCCTCAATACCGAATAATCTACGTCCGAAATTACTCAGGACACCCACTCCGTGTCCGATTAATTCTGTTCCTAGTTATTTCGTCGTAAAACCCTTTTAGAACAGCTTTTACCTTTTTACGGTAAATCAACAGTAATAATCCAAAGTCAAACAGTAATTTTATAGTCAAACAGTAAATTGTGATAGTCAAACAGTAAATGGTTAAAGTCTAATTACTATTTACCATTTAGTTTTACTATTTACTATTTACTATTTACTTTTACTGTTTTACTATTTATTTTTCACCTTTTACTATTTTACTTTTACTTTTTACTGTGTTACTATTCATCATCTTCCTCCCGCCGCCGCCGCCGCCACTACAGTGGCCCAAAACCTCACCAATCGACTCCAAATTTCCACAGCAGCGTCGCCACCACCTCAGGAACTCATCCCCGTCTCCTCCGCAGCCAAAAACGCACTCAGCCGCCGCATACGGCGGCCGATTCTCCCCAGATTCAAAAATTAACCAATCGAACATCAAACAACACCTAAACAGCTCCTTATAACATCCTAAACACGAATTCAACCTCCAATTAAACCAAAAACATCAAATACCCAACCTCTACCGAAATCAAAAAAAATCCTAGAATTTCAAATCCCAAATTCTCCTTACCTGGTGCAAATTGGTTCAATTCCTTCTTAGGAATGATTGCACAGATCAAGACCTTCGATTCCCAACCGGAATCGAGTCGAACGGAAACCGAAGGAGGGAGCTCCGTTCAATCGAGGGTGTTTGGTCTCGGGCGTCGCACGGCCAAACGGCGGCGAACCACGCCTCGCCGCTGCCACAGACGCGAAGAGGAGGAGGAAGCGGTCCGAACGGGACAGGTGCGCCGACCCAATTCGGCCGGACGGCGGAGGTTCGGCCGCAGGTCGGGCCGAGTCGGGGGAGAGGAGAGAGAAAGGAGAGAGAAGAAAAAGAAAGAAAAGAAAAGGAAAAAGAGAAAAATGGGGGATTTCTCTTTCGGGAAATTTTCTCCCGGCTATTTATACTCGTCCAAAATCGGAAAATTTCTGATTTTACATCATAACTTTTTCATGCGAATTTCAAATTAAGCATGCTACGCGTCCACGAACTCGTTTCAACGTCTTCTACCGCGTCATGAAATAAAATCATCGGTCCGGTCAACTCATCTAAAAGTCAACCTTTAGAACTTTCGAATCGTAAAACAATTTCCGGAACGTAAAACTAAAAGATAAAATTGTCATGAGGTAACTCGAGGTTCGGGTCGTATCAGTTCTCCCCTCCTTATAAAAATTTCGTCTTCAAAATTTACTTACTTGCCAAGAAGGAGGATGAGCACTAACATCTCACTGCTTCTCTAGTTTCTCAGGTATTAGTCCATTTATCTCATAATTTACCTCAAACAATTTAGTCCTCCTGATCAAGACTTTCAACTGACTGCTCTTTGACATTCAAATCTTTCTTCGGGTGATAGGTTGAATTTCCGAGGTATGCGAAGGATCGGCAATTACTCATGGAGTATAGATACGTGGAAAAACGTCATGTATCTTGAATAATTTCGAAGGTAGCTCCAACCGATAAACTACCGGACCAATCCGCTCTGTAATCTCATGAAGGCCGATAAATCTTGACACTCCGGGTCTCACCTCTATTATGCGCAGAACTATGAATTACTCACCTCACTTACCCCTAAACTGCATCTCACAAAACTCAATATATTCTCCAGGATCTGAATAGGCATCTCTGTCTATTCATCCATCCAAATGTGCAAGGTAGTGCGGAAATATCATCGAACATATCCTTTCAGGTCCATAAAATAAATCACGATTCTCAATCCGATTTCATGGACTTAAGCATCACAGGGTCTAACAATCTCTATCACCCACATCTCATCATGCCTACCTCGGGTGTGAGTTATGTCAAATATACAAGTCAAAATAATAATATCTAATCATACACAGACACCGGCAATGCCGCTGAGAATCTCAAAGTTCTACCTCTCAACTTTTACCTGTTGTCACATCAATCAATAGCATCCCATCACTCAAACTGGAGAAAATACACATGTGAGCTATACTGTGCTTTATCTCTCGTATGATTTCAGGACGAGTCCTCGATTTGTGCTTCTCGTACCAAAATAATCAGGACTGGGTTCAAATGAAACTGACTTATCAAAGTCCAATCTCGTCCATGGATAAAGCAACTCTCATAACTCACAACTCACAAAAGAGTGGGACCTGAATCATCGTCAAATGTGACAACCAACAGAGGCTTCCAACTAGATACATCAATTACCACCAATAAACCAGATCCGATATGACATCAATGAAATCTTTCGGATGATAAAGTTAATTTTCCAAAACTGACGACTAACACCATAACTGTTAAATCGACCAAAAATCGGTAACAACATCGCAACAACATTAAATTCCAGGATATGATCTTGAATTCGAGAGAAAATATCTCATGTACTAAAAGACTCGTCGAATTCACAAAATAAACCTCACAACTAGAATTTGCTCGAGTCAACACATCTCCAATATCCTTCATTAACTCGCACCAAAGAAAAGAAACCATCGAGAAATAAGATTCTCGAAACCTCAATTAAACTAGTCAATAACTCAAATCAATGATCTATCCGACGAAAACACCAACACGCATTACAAAAATAATGACTTCTCAAGTCATCTCTAGATCAGTAAGTGGTCCCACCACATTACGATCCCAAAATAAATTCTCCCATTGACAAGACGTCGTTCAACTAATAAGAATACGCACTAGTCACGTCACAACATTTCTTACACAAGCCTTAACTCGAAACACTACATGAGTCAACAAGGAAACCCCTTTCCCGTAAGTCTATACTATAAGTGACAAATAAAACATCTCGAACAAATCACCTGGCCTTGCCATGCAAAACCAATACAAAATAATTACTCATGACTCACCTTACGGTTCTCGAGATTCACTTTTCTTAATAACATCACTTGATTTATTAGCGTCCTCCGATTGAGTCACACCATTTAATTTGTATCACATGCAGCACTCAATGACTTCAATATCGCTAACCCCCATGGCGTCGACATCTCTATATTTACAATCACAACAAATCTGGGATGCCACCGTCCACACGCCTCACACAAATGTCGAATTCAGAACAGAGCCGATATGTTTGCTTGACAAGTGTTCTGTGACTACACTACCAGAAAAAAGGGTTTTCCTGACGGAAAAAAAAACGACCGACGAATTAAAATTTTCGTCGGTAATTCTAAGGAATAGCCGACGATTTTATTTTTCGTCGGTGGAAAAAAAAAATCTTCGGCCATAGTTTAACCATAGCCGACGAAACTGTTTTTTCGTTGGTATTTTCAAAAAATCGTCGGCTATATTCATATTTCAGTCGACGATTTGTATTTTCGTCGACCTTTCTCCGAAACATTAGCTGACGAAAATTTTTTGAAGTATGGCCGACGAAGTTGACATTTTCATCGGCTATAAGTCTATATATTTTCAGATCTGGGCAGCAGCTGCTCATTTAAAAAAAACGAAAAAAAAAAAAAGGGAAAAACGGGAGAAAGAGTGAAAAATCTGTGGGTATTATTGAAATCCGTCCTCTCTTACATTGTGGAGCTATATATATATAGGTACGTATATGTGTATATATGTTGATTTTGAGTTTTAGTGATTTTGATTTAGTAAGTGATCGATTTTTTGTTTTGTTGTTGTTTTAGTGTTAGAATGTATGTATATATGTTGATTTTGAGTTTTAGTTGAGTTGATTTTGAGTTTTAGTGATTTTGATTTATTAAGTGATTTTTTGTTTAATTTGTTGATGTTTTAGTGTTAGAATGTATGTATTTATGTTGATTTTGAGTTTTAGTTGAGTTGATTTTGAGTTTTAGTTTAATTATGTGTTTTAATTTCATGTTATTTTAATTAGTGTTAAAATATATATATATATATATGTTAATTAATAGTTGTTGATAGTGTAATTAACTTAAATAATGGTTGATATATAGTGTAACTTAAATAATGGTTGTTAATGGTATATATATATATGAGTTGATGTTGATAATAATATATATTGTAATGTAATTAATTATTAAGGATTTATATATATATATATATATATATATGTGTGTGTTAATTAATTTCTTATTAATTAAAGTTATACATATATATTATTATCAAGCTATATATGGATCTGGATAAGAGTTGGATTTCGCTTCCAAGGCATGACCGACGATACACTACAGGAGTTGTGAATTTTTTGCAGTTCGTCGAGGAAAATGCAAACTGGAATGAATACTTGTTTCTGCACAAACTCGTAGGCCTTGTAGAGACAGATGAATCTTCACGTGATGTCCTGTAAACCTGCTTACTAAAGGGAATACCGGGCGGGCCGGTCTTCTCCTCTCCGATGTCTAAGTTAGTATAGTTGGAATAGATATAACTTAAGCACGTATATAAGCGGTAGGAAGGATCAGTTACCTATTAATGAGGGTAGTTGGGGCCCTTATATAAGTGGCCAGGAGTGAGGTCTGGCCTTACCCTTCGATGTGGGACTGGTTCCTTTCTGTTTGCACACCAAAGGGCAGCTCTGGTGACCTCTTTGGCAGGGAGGCGCCCCCGGTCCCCGGGCCCCTGGTAGCAGGATAGACTGCTGGACCCCGAGGCCGGGTGCTGGTGATCCGGTCCTAGGCCTCGGGTCGGCCCCTGGTGTATTAGCTGCGGGTCTGTGGTCCTGCTGTAACCCCTCTGTGGCTACTGTCAACAAGTCCCCCAAGTTCCCGGTCAAGTGCAATCTTGAATGGGGACTTAAACTGTCTTGCCCTTGTCCCGCAGACCCGCAGGGTTACCAACCCAACGGTGCCCAGTCCCCCAAGTCCGCGTTGAAGATTGGGCGTGACCGGGGTGAGTACCTGTTACCGATGATGTGGAACAGCTTATGAGTATGTTTGCAGTATAAGTAGTACTGTGCTCAAATGTTGTAGTGCTATGAGCATGGAGATGATAGTGGGGCGTTGAAATCCGCCATGCAATAGATGTGTGCATGGAATGATTATGGGGCGTTGAAATCCGCCATGCAGTAGATGTGTGCATGGAACCTGGACCCCGCGTTCTGCCATATCAGAGCGAGCCGGAGAGCATATCGAGACGAGTCGGAGAGTATGGGACATCGACCGGGCGTTCTGCCATATCGAGACGAGTCCATATTGCTAGATTGCGACCTCGACCGGGCGTTCTGCCAAATCGGTACGAGTCGGAGTATGGGACCTCGACCGGGCGTTCTGCCATATCGAGACGAGTCCATATTGCTAGGTTGCGACCTCGACCGGGCGTTCTGCCAAATCGGTACGAGTAGGAGTATGGGACCTCGAGCGTTCTGCCATATCGAGACGAGTCCATATTGCTAGGCTGTGGGGAGGTGGCCCCGGTGTTGCGGTTTGTTAAGGCACTGGTCAACACTTGCTAGTTCTTCTCAGCTTGTGTTGGAATAAGCGTTGAAGCAATGGGGTGGCGTTGAGGTGACAAGTCTCGCCGTAGAGCCCCAGATTGATCGCAGTTCAGTGCGATGCAGGGTTTTTATCCTGCTGGACAAGAGTACATGTGTTAGATGTAAACTCACCCGGGTGTATAAAGCCCATGCCGGTCGAATGTTCTCATGACCGGGGTCATGTCATGGGGCCGGGTGGACCTCGACCGGGCGTTCTGCCATATCGAGACTAGTCCCCCAGTGAGATGCCATGGAGCCGGGTGGATCTCGTTCCCGGAAAAATGCTCTCGAGCCGGTTGGATGATCATAACCGGTGAGATGGTCTCGAGTCGGTTGAATGTTACCTAACCGGTGAGATGCCATGCAGCCGGTTGAATGATACCTAACCGTGAACTGCCATGGTGCCGGATGGATGGCTCATACCCGGAACAATGCTCTCGAAGCGGTTGAAAAAAGTCATACCCGGTGAGATGCCATGCAACCGGTTGAATGATACCTAACCGTGAACTGCCATGGTGCCGGATGGATGGCTCATACCCGGAACAATGCTCTCGAAGCGGTTGAAAAACTCATAACCGGTGAGATGCCATGCAGCCGGTTGAATGATACCTAACCGTGAACTGTCATGGTGTCGGATGGATGGCTCATACCCGGAACAATGCTCTCGAAGCGGTTGAAAAACTCATAACCGGTGAGATGCTATGCAGCCGGTTGAATGATACCTAACCGTGAACTGCCATGGTACCGAATGGATGGCTCATACCCGGAACAATGCTCTCGAAGCGGTTGAAAAACTCATAACCGGTGAGATGCCATGCAGCCGGTTGAATGATACCTAACCGTAAACTGCCGTGGTACCGGATGGATGGCTCATACCCGAAACAATGCTCTCAAAGCGGTTGAAAAACTCATAACCGGTGAGATGCCATGCAGCCGTGGAGCCTGGGGAAGTGGGGGGGGGGGGGGGGGGGGGGGGGGGGGGCTGACGCCTCGGTTCCCGCTCCTAACTCCCTTACCTGTCGCCAACAGGCGGGACAAGTGGCTGACATGCATTTAAGGAGGAAGTCCATCAGTCCCATCAGTTATGATGGCGTGGGCAGTTTACTGATGCTGGGACACGTGCTGATAGGGAGCGGTCTGAGATGGAAGGTCTGGATTCGCGAGCGTTTGAGTTGCTCTGATTGCGTGTTTTGGGGGGATTACAAGCGCCTAGGGCAGCGGACCTCTCTATAAAAAGGGCCTCCTCTGCCTTCTTCATTATGTTTTGCTCCTTGCTCAGAGAGACTAAGAGAAAGAGAGAAATCCAGCGAAAGCTCTATGGAGGTGCCCCGCGACATCTGTTGCCTCAAGTGCTCTTTTACTCTTCTCCTACCATTGCTCACTGTTTTCGCAGGGCGGACTTTCCTCGGTTGAGCATACTAATCGGTAAGTTCTTGCTTTCTTTGCCTGGTGTTGTTCTTGTTTTTCTTTTCGGTGTTTTTGCGGCGGGGGGAGGGGATCTCTGTCGCCGACTGAGTTGTTTTAAGCGGAGCGTCTGCGGTAAACTTGGAGAGGGCCCGCAGAGAGCGCTGTTCTAGCCTATTGCTGACCAGCGCTAGGGTTTTGTTTTTTCTTCCCCTTAGGTTAAAAAAATGTCTTCTGCAAGTTCTGATGGGGCTTCCGAATCGGCTGTCAGGCGTCCCGTCATGGACGATGAGGAGAGACTGGAGGACTGGCTCAGTTCGGAATCTCCGGTGTCTGAAGCCGCTAACCGCTCCCGGAGCGGGGCTTCGTCTTCTGGGTCCTCAGGATCTGAGGAAATACTGCACGGGGTGCGCCTTGCTGGTGCTCCGCCCGTGAGCTACACCATCGGGAGAGGGAAATGTGTCGTGGTGTGCGATTAGCCGGAGGGTAGCATGAACCCCTGAGAGATTGCTACGTTCCGGGAGACGTGGATGTATCCCGGATGAGGTGGCGCTACGGCCACTGAATCCCGGAGAGTCAGCCTGTAACCCGGAGGCAGGTTGGGTTGCCGTGCATCTAGACAAGTTTCGCCACGGGTTTTCGCTCCCGCTTCCAGACTTTGTGCAGTACATGCTCAGTGCACTGCAAGTATCTCCCGCGCAGCTTCCAGGGCTCCAGTGGAGGCGACTGTTGAGCCTCGGCTGCCTGTACGAGTTGTCCGGGATGAGTATGCCAACGGTGAACGAATTTCGGGCACTATACAGGTTATCATACTCGAAGAAGCGGGGGTCCCGGGGTTGTCTGTCCTTCAATGCCCGGTGCTTTCAACCTATCATCACCCATATGCCTTCTTGGGTGGATAACAACTGGAGGAAGAAGGTGGTGATGGCGGGCGGGAAGTGGCAGAAGAGGAGGAAGATGTACCGGGTTCCTGGTGCCTTCCAGCCTCTTGGGGATCAATCGTTCGAGCTGTCCGAGTTGGAGCAGAAGAGGATCACGACCATACTCGGGTGTTAGGACGATCTCGAACGGAGCTCTTACAACTTCATTCGGCGGGAAGTGTTGGAGTATTGCTGTCTCGGGCGAGATCCCGGTGCGTAGTAAGTCCTAGCGGTGACACTTTTGCTAGCTGTTTTTAAATACTAACCTTTGCTCGCCCTGCATGTGCATCTTCCCGGGCAGTCATCAAACCCGACACTACCCTATCCATGGACGGTGAAGAGCTTCTCGCGAGGCTGAAGGAGAAAGGCGAGGCCGTTTCACGGACCTCGGTGGACGAGGAGTCCGGTCGGCTTACGGTTCATCCCGAGCCGAGGGCCATGGATGTTGAGGACGACGGCTATGTCCTGGCGCGTGTGAAGAGCCACCTTGCTGCGCCCAAGGCGGGACCCGGTAAGGGCAAGACTACCGGGGGGCCACTGAAGATTCCCAGTGGAGTGAGCCGGATTCCATACCGGCCGGGGTCAGTCCCGCTCGTCACCCGGGTGACCCGATTAAGCGCGCAATCTTTTTCGCCTGACGGCCAGGGTGAGAAGAGGCGGAGGATCATGGACGTTCCTCCCTCCACGCTGGTGACGCTGACCGGCGGGTCGTCCGGTGAGAATCTGGCCAAACGGCTCAAGGTAACCAGCGGTGCATCGAGTTCCGCTGGGGAAAAGGCTCTCGCTGCCCGGTAGAGTAGCCCCGTGCCTGCGGAGGCACAGAGGGGAAGCCCGGAGAGTGCACTCGCCCGGCAGCTGGCGGCGGACTTGGCCGGCCTTGGTCTGGACAGGTCTGAGGTCACCGGAGCCTTGGCGGGCAGTAAGCGCCAAAAGTTCAAGGAGTCGGTCCTGCAGGTAAGAATTGCCCAGTGCCATTGTACCGCTCGCGACTCATTTCCTTTGTTGCTTGCTTAATTTGCTCTGTGTTGTTATGCAGCTGCTGTACAATCTATACCAGCCCGATCCGAGCGAGGAGCTGAATAGGCAAGTGGCCGAGCTGACAGGAGCCCGAGAGCGGCTGGAAGCAGAGAGGTCCCGGCTGGAGCGGGAGAAGGCCAGATCGGAGGAGAGGGCCAGGAAGCAGGTGGCCAAGCTGGAGGAGCAGGTCCGGAGCCTGGAGAAGGAGAAGGAGCTAGCTGAGGAGGAGAAGGCCGAACTGGAGGCCAAAGTGGACGAGCTCCAGGTGGGAGCTGCCGCCGTGCGCGCCGCCTCTGCCGCTGCGGCCGGGGAAGAGGACCCGGAACTGTACGAGCGGGTTGTTCTCAAATACCATGAGAGCGATCAGTTCCTTTAGATCCTGGAGAAGGCCAGGGAATCGGGCATCGCGGATGTGTACACGGAATGGGAGCAGAAGGGGTACCTGGATACTTCCCGGATGTCGAAGGCTGCTGATGAAGATATTCATGAGCAGTCGGATATCCATGAGCAATCGGCGGAAGAGCAACCGGAAGGGGAGGGTGGACCTCAGATTGCTGAAGGCGCGGCTGCTTCATCCGGAGAGGCTGGCGGATTGCCTGCTGAAGGGGGAGGCGTAGCTCCTTAGGATTTTGCCCTTGCTCTTTTTTGTAAACTTGCCCGAACGGCCTCTGCTTGTATTATCCCTTGACTATGAATATACTTGAATTGATGGAACCGGTGGAATTTTTCTTGAAAGTAGTTTGTATATACATCTTGATGTTACAGCGGTTGAACCGGTGATATGCCAAACTAACCGCTTGGAGGCTTGGCGAGCCTACCAGCCCCGGTCTTGCTCCCGGTCGAGATCTGCTCTCCTTTCCCCTATATACCGTTGGAGCTGGCCGTTAGTAATCAAACCCTCCACCGCTGTCTTGAGAGCACAGCACTGGCTCGAGAGCATTTTTCCGGGAACGAGATCCACCCGGCCCCATGGCATCTCACTCGGGGTCCAGCAGTCTATCCTGCTACCAGGGGCCCGGGGACCGGGGGCGCCTGCCTGCCAAAGAGGTCACCAGAGCTGCCCTTTGGTGTGCAAACAGAAGGGAACCAGTCCCACATCGAAGGGTAAGGCCAGACCTCACTCCTGGCCACCTATATAAGGGCCCCAACTACCCTCATTAATAGGTGACTGATCCTTCCTACCGCTTATATACGTGCTTAAGTTATATCTATTCCAACTATACTAACTTAGGCATCGGAGAGGAGAAGACCGGCCCGCCCGGTATTCCCCTTAGTAAGCAGGTTTACAGGAGATCACGTGAAGATTCATCTGTCTCTACAAGGCCTACGGGTTTGTGCAGAAACACAACCCTTTCGGCACCATGAGTCTTTCATACAGTATATGGCCGGTGGTTTTGGTACCTTACAACCTTCCTCCGTGGATGTGCATAAAGAAAGAATATAATATGTTAACGTTGTTGATTCTGGGGCCTGGTTACTTAGGGAAATGTCTCGATGTGTATATGAGACCATTGATTGAAGAGCTTAAGGTATTGTGGGACGTTGGTCATCCCACTTTTGACAAGTACAAGGAGGAGACGTTCCAGATGCATGCCATGGTTATTGGTACCATCAGTGAGGCCAAATAAAATTCCGCAGAAGTAGATATTGAGGCGAATCCGCACCTTGCGGACGTCCGTAGCAGAGACGGATTGTATATATATATATATATATATATATATAATTTTTTTCAGGTGCGGATGCGGCGTTTCCGGCCACCGGCGAGTGGGCTTTGCTCGGCCCGGCCCGGCGACCCTTTCTGTGCCGGCCCGAGGTCCGTCGCCGGCCGGCAGCCGGCCGGAATCTGCAAAAATGCAGAAAAATGACAAGTACTGTTCATTTTTCTCCATTTTTGCAGATTCCGGCCGGCTGCCGGCCGGCGATGGAGCTCGGGCCGGCACAGAAAGGGTCGCCGGGCCGAGCAAAGCCCACTCGCCGGATACGCCGTCGCCGCATCGCCGGTGGCCGGAAACGCCGCATCCGCACCTACTGTTCATGGTGTGGACGTCCGCACCTGAAATGGACTGTATATATATATATATATACACACAGTCCGTTTGAGGTCCGGACGTTCGGATTCGCCACAAACGGCCGCCTCCGCAAGCCGACGACGGCGCGGATGGTGCCGGCCGCGATCCTCCCCTCCCGGCGCTCCTGTCTGTGTCGGCTGGAGCAAAATGCAGAAAAATGAACAGTACTTGTCATTTTTCTGCATTTTGCAGATTCCGGCCGGCGATGGAGCTCGGGCCAGCACAGACGGGGTCGCCGGCCACCGGGGAGCAAAGCCCAGTGGCCGGATACGCTGTCGCCGCCTCGCCGGTGGCCGGAAACACGGCATCCGCACGGTGCGTACGTCCGCACCTGAAAAAAATTCTATATATATATATTATAACAGAATACATTAATCAAATAAGGTAAGAAAAGAATACGAAATAACCCAATAAATCTAACTCAAAGATGTTAACAAAAATAAGCTTCAAAGCCGGACGCGTGATTTCACCAAAGTAGTACATTGTTGAGCAAATGGTGAGAAAATTATCAAACCAACAACATCAACATTGGAATACAAGGTAAACTTGTCTGTCAAAACTGAAATGTTATCCAAACACATTTTATTCAGAGGAGTGCACCAATTTTTATTCAAAATACTTACTCAATCCCCTTAGTTAAGATCGAGCATAACGTACAGAAATACGCCATTGTATGGGGCTCCTGCACGATGGACAATCCTTCATACCCTGTTTTTCATGGAGCTCATTGCAAGTTCTGCAGACCACTTGATGAGCACATGGAAGGAAAACTACAGACATTTCCTCGGAGAGACACATCACACATTCCCTATCGCGTTTTACCCCTCCTGTCTCAGAGTAGTCATGCAAATCCTTCGATACCTCTGAGATATATGGCCTTTGGGAGTCCTTATCCAGACTATTTTCAACATCTGTTACCCTACTGGCATAACTTCCATCTACACCCCTCCGAAGGGCTGCAATCTTTGAAGAATCACTTTTGAGTCTCAGCTGAGAAATTTCTTTATTAAGATTTTGAATATCATCTTTATATTTCTGCAGATTGCTTTCTGCTTTCAGTTTAATCTGATCCTCCTTCGATTTTGCTAAAGCCTCAAGTTGTTCCCTCTCTTTTCTTATTGAACTTGCCTGCTCAAGTAGTTCTTCCTTTGATTTCTCCTCTTGTTGCCATCTAGCCTACAATATATTTCCTCTGTCAGTGAGAAGAAGCTCAGAAGTAAAACCTATGACAATAACTAAGAAAGAAACAACTTTAAATAAACAACATTAGATTAAAGATTCTATCAGGACGAGTTTTACAGAAGTACTATAAACAATGCATCACTCAAATCAAACCCTTAGCTTAGTTATAACTTTCAGAGTTTCAAACTTCTTAAAATTGCATGATGGACAATTATAGATAAAAAAAATTGTGTTTGCATGTATGATATGGAGCTTCATCTCCATAGCATCAGTTTGATAGTACTATATACTCTTATCAGACAATTACATTTTTAATGGCTGCATAAAGTAGCATGTCATACTTACAAGATGAGTATATGGCACGCTAACTAAGAATAACCTCGGGTCAAGTGGGATGCATTCAATCGTAAATATCTTCTTCTCTTTTTTTTTCTCTTTTTTTTTCCAAATAAAACAATTGTAAATATCATAAGCAACCACCTGATATGTGTATTTAAGAACCTCATCTATGAAATCCATTACAGGAACAGTATAGTATCCTCTTTTGATGTCTATGAAATAATGGACAGTAGTGATAATAGCATTATCATCAATAGGGAATTTCTTGGTTATGCATCATATATTGCTTAACATGTCGCTTTACTGACCCAATCCATATGGAAACCAATTTGAAAGCATGTCCATTATAGGTATATTTAATCCTATCATATCTTGGAAATAAATTACTTAAAACATACCTTTGATTGTTCCTTGAGCTCTCTGGCTTGCTCTAATTCCCGTAGCAGCTGCTTTAACTTGCGTTTTTCTGTCACCAGTTCTTCATTGAATAAGGTTTTCTGCTTTTCCCATGACTGAAATTTCATGAGTGTCCTCTTCTCCCTCTTTAATACCTCATGACAACTTGCAGCTGACTCTGCAGCCCATAACTTGGCAGCCTCCATTTCCTGCCTTAGTACAGCATTCTCTACCTCAAGCCTCCGTACGGCGGAATTTGCTTTTTCCACTTGACCACTAGCTTTGCATAATGCATTGTCCATCTCAGCAAGTTTCTTCATGGTGTTCTCCTCCAATGTTAGTTTTTCTTTCTTCAGCCGATCAACTTCTTCTTTCTCTTGCCTTAATGACTTAAGTTCAGCTTTGTCCTTACCTAGCCTACGGGCAGCTTGCATAACCTTCTGATTAGCCCACTCTGTCCACTCTTGCAACTGATTTTGTAAATCCCGCACTCTAGGACCCAACTTCAGAATCATCTCATCTTTTTTGTCTCTGGGTACCCATTGCCCCAAGGACTTATCAAAAGGAATCTCAGCAAAAATAGAATTCAAAGATTCAGAAGTAAAGCTAACAGGCACTGTGCTAGTGTTGCTCTTTGTAGGCAATGAAAGAGAAAGCTCAGTATCAGCAGCTGATAATATAGGTGGAGTATTGGCTGGCGGTAATGCTTTTGCAGTAATGGGTGAGATACTATTTATAGGCAAAACAGAAACAGCATTCTCAGCATCTATGTTAAATACTCCTGGAGATGAAGGTCCTGCATTGGAAGAAAGAATATGGTTCCCATTGTCTTTAGGCAAATCAACTCCCATTGCCTTGCTTATTTTCAAAGAAGCATTCTTTAAACTAAGAGCTGTAGAGTCTGACACAGATTTTAACTTTTTATCCAAAATTAAACCACCCAAATCACTCAGCTTCCCTGCTCTTGAAGACCCTTTACATCCATATGTACGGTAATTTTTCTCTAAATGAAGTGACTTTTGTCGAAGCATGTATTCTCTTTTAGTACTGATAGAGTGGACTCTTCTAGTTCCCACAAGCTTTTCCTCTGCAGTAGGAGATGGAGATGTTTCAGTTGTGCCTTCTTTTTCTAGGAATAATCCACTGTTACTCAAATTTCTTGATTTAGATGTCTCAGACTGTGAGCTAGGAGAACCAGGCAATGTTGCGATCGGCTTACCAGCATTCAGAAGTCCCAACTCTGAACTTTTAGCTTCTATTTTGAGCTGAGATTGATTTGAAATAGGTAAACTTCCATTTGATACACCATCATTAAGGAAACTGCTTATGGGGTCACCATCCATTGCACAAGCATGAGAGACATTCATGTCACATATCAATAAGCACCACATTGCATCGCCAGTGCTGAATAAAGGCCTAATCTCGCGAAGAACACAAACTAGTTCCGCCAATATATACTTCTCTAGCTGCTGTAAATCTTCAAAACAATGCTCCCTTGAAGGATCAATTTCTTGGCCACTTCTAAGAAAAACTAAAGTATTATCCACTATATTAGACACTGTGTCTTTAGACCCATAACAAAGACCAGACCGCAAAACAGCCTTTGTAGCAACGTCTTCAGTGTAACCACAAGCAACAATCTTTTTAATTGCACTCTTGAAAATTGTGTCCAAATTGCTCAAAACAAGTTCTTCAAGCTGGGATTCTGTGAGATCACTCCAATCAGCATCTTGAAACTCATCTGCTTCTGGATCCCTTCTAGGCCTGCTTGGCCCAACCTCAGATAGACCAACAGCACTAGACAACCCAAGGTCAAGTTTTAACCCATCAGAATGGTCTTGATTAACAAAACACAGGTCACAGATACTGGTTTGTCCATGATTCTGGTGGCTGATGTCAAATTTCTCCGCTGAAAATTCATAACTTGCACATTCAGTTTGAGGTGAAGGCAAGATCTTATTTTGTTCCCCTAAAGGTGGATCAGCCCGGAACTTCCTTTTGTTTCTACTACCCTTTTCTTGAACAGTCATAGAGGGAGAGAGTTGAGTGGAACAACTACTCCCCTTGGCAACCATCGACGGCATTTTCTGCACAAAAACAATATCTTTCTCTCAGTTGTATGCATTTTACTACGACTCTATCAGCATGATAATTCACATGCCACAGCATAACTCAAGATCTGATTACCATACTCTTACATCTTGCTCAGGGGACAAACACTTAAATAAGACAAGTGACCACATATTGCAAACTTAGCCCCTGCGGAGACAAAATGCACGTGATACAAAACTGTGTACTTATGCATGCTCACAGGCACGAGGAAACAACACAGCAACATGATGCAAGTTCTCAATGATAGGTTACTGAAACTTAATGTCAAGCTAGGTGAGAAAAAACAAAAACCGGAAAATCCAATGAAGTAAAATAAAGAAATAAGGTTTTTCAAATGGTTAAGATCACGTTGTTCACTTAGCAGTTGTTCACTTGCATCTGTGCATGGTGAATTCAGGGTCAATAAAAAGAAAGATAAACACAATAGCAAGGTTTTTAGCAGCTCAGCTCCCTCAATCACCATCCTCCAAAATTAATATCATCAAGTGAGGAAGCAACCGTCATTGAACATATGCACAACTTGCACAAATTTTAACTATGCTAGAGGTAAAAAAAAAATTAATAGTATGTTATCGTTTACCTTCTCAATATTGTCCATCATAAGGCCTTTGACCTCTGTAATATGAGCCTTTAGTTTGGAAAGTTTACTCATTTCTTCCGGGTGCTCCGTGCAGTATTGCATGTGCTCCTTGAGCTTTGGCCTGCAAAAGAAAAAATCTTAAATTTGTTAATAGTGTAATAATAAATCATATCATGGACATTTGAATTAAAACTGCAAAAAACATACACTACCCGAATCCTTTGTCCAAATTGTGTGCAATACTAAATCGGTCTTCAAATAAGTCATCATCTTCATCCTCATCAGCAAGTGGATGTGAACCTTCATATTGAATACTTGGACCATAATGCTGCATAAAATCAGCTTTTACTCGTTCAAGAAAAACAAAAGGCACACTCCTGCCAACCGATTCATCCGCAAGAACGAGAAAAACTGCAGACCCAACAAACAGTTAAAGCGCAAGCCCTGGACAAGGATTCTAAATCCTATCTGATTGCCGCTCCTGGAAAGGTAAAGAGAACACATACCAAAGCCATTGTCAAGAAGGAAGTTAAATGTGTGGCCATCACAGGAGTAGGTGTACTTGGTGCTACTGGAAGGGAGCTTCTGTAAGCATTGAACAGCAATGGTGCTAAAGTTTCCAGAGAAAGAGGTGTGCTCTGCTAAAACAACACTTCCTTTGGCAACGAAGCTATATATCAACCCTTTATGACTCATCTCTCAATTTCGACAAGACCCACAAAAGAAATACAACCCGGATAACCTACGAGATTACACACACGAGTTTGAAATCAATATCAAATGATAATTAGATGATCACTCAATTGGAAAGAAAAGCACATCAAAAGTAATAATTTTAGATAGTCTGAATTATAGGATTTGATGAAGACAAAACAGAAACGAAAAGATATAAAAAAATCTTGATCGGGAAAGAAGAGGTGTATGACCAACTGGAACTTACTAGTCAGATCAAAAGGCAATCCGTGTATCAGTGACCGACTGACGAGGTTTGCTTCGTCTGCAAGATTTGGAAACGGAGAGTCTGAATCTTGGTATTGGTATGCTCTGTCTGCCTTCTGGGTCTCTCTACTCAATGCGACGTGCTCCACTTCTTTTTTTATTTTATTTATATTTACATGTTCGAAAAGGCAATAAAGTTTGTCTTTTATTTTTAAATTAATTTCAGTTTGCCTGCTTGAACTTTGACTCAATCATCATTTCAGTCCCTGTATTTTTGATTTCATCAGCTACACCCCTGTACTTCCCTAAATTAATAAACTGATACCAATTTTGTAATTTCGTCCAAACAATCTATCAATACCAAAGGCTTTTTGGTACTATTTCCCTACATTAATGCACCGTTACCATATTACAATTATAAACAATGCTAAACAATTCATATAATCAAGTTGAACAATAGAAAACAAATCATATATGGTGATTTCTTTTTGTTTTACCATATATGATTTGTTTTTGTTTATTTTCCATTGTTCAACTTGATTATATGATTTGTTTAGCTTTATTTATAATTGTAATATGATAACGGTGCATTAATATAGGGAAAAGATACTAAAAAACCTTTGGTATTGATAGATCGTTTGTACGGAATTTACAAAATTAGTATTAGTTAATTAATTTAGAAAGTATAGAGGTGTAGTTGATGAAATTAAAAGTATAGGGACTGAAGTGATGATTCAACCAAAATTGAAGTAGGTAAACTGAAATTAATTCTTTATTTTTTTTAGCAACCATTATAAAATATGGCTATAAGACCCTAGTGCTGAAAAATGAGGAAGGGAAAATCAAATGATGGAAGAATTTGAGAACAAGTTATCAATGAGAGACGGGGGCGAAGAAGAAAGTAAGAAGATGTCCACCCTTGAATTGCTTCGCGAATTCCTTTCAATTCAGCAGCGCAGAGCCGAAGCCTACGCCAAGCTCAGAATGGGGTTCACCCACTACATGGATTCGTCTTCTTCTTCTTCTTCCTCTGCCGCCGAGTCAGCCTATCAAAAGCTTTGCGTTGACGTCACTCTTGAATTCAACGACTGCTCGAGACAAGTGCTTCACTTGGAGTCACTCTTTCTGGGTCCTGATTATGGTCGCCTTGATTTAGCCCATCTCCTCAGAGCTGTTCAAACACACGAGAAGCAGAAACTGAACCTGGTATCATATCCAATATCCGATTTGATTTGATTTGATGGATTGGATTGTTTGTTAATACTATGTTTTGTTACAGACGGCTACACTTCAGGTGTTGAAGAAGGCTGGTCGACCTTCGGAGCGGCTGGTGAG
The DNA here is from genome assembly GCA_963682095.1 of Potentilla sterilis. Classification (NCBI taxonomy): domain Eukaryota; kingdom Viridiplantae; phylum Streptophyta; class Magnoliopsida; order Rosales; family Rosaceae; genus Potentilla; species Potentilla sterilis. The sequence continues at coordinate 23,085,163 of OY821763.1, read as the reverse complement.
CCATGAAAATTGCAGGTTTGAGAAACCAATGGAGCATCAGTGTGTGCATCTCCATGAGATAACAGAAGCTGCTGGGACTGAAGAAGCCGAAGCCAACGCCCAGTATGATAATGCTCTCAAGGAAGCCATTCGAGGAGTGCAGGATTCTGTCACTGCTATAAATGAACATTTGGAAGAAGTCAGATATGAAATTGCTGCCCTTGAAAGATGACTGATTGGTATGTATTCCTCTCTTAGCTTATCACAATTTAGAATTAAGGTTCCTCAGTAGAATGTACATACATAGTATCTAATACGAGGCCTTTAACAATTATTGCAGGCATTACTGATTTTGTCGTGCATCAGGAAAAGAAAACTTGTGTTCCAAAGTAGGCTCTGTCTTTGCACTAAATACCAATGAGCTATGTGGTTTCATGTCTGCAAAACCTCTTTCAAGGTAGCGCTTAAGTAAAAGTCTCATCACTTGAAGACATTGGCGACATACACCCAGAGGCTGATTGGTTATACCGTTTCCATTTCATATTGTAGTTTAGAATCTATTTAGTTTTTCTTGGTTTCCTGCTTAACAAACTTTGCTCGTATTTAGATATGGTGAGAGTGGTATAACTTGGTGTTTGGAAACATGGTTTCAAAAATCAAGGCTACATAATATGAAAATTGTTCACCACCGTATCGTTTTGTTTAATTAAATTGCTCATCCAATTCTAATTTTCATTGAATTACCCGTACTTCATCCTAGTTGCAGAACAATGCTTCAGAGAGAGTTGTGATGTCTCGGTGGGCTGGTTATTCAATCTTACCAGTGTATACAGAAACATTTTGTTTTCTTTTTAGTTTGGTCTGATGATTCCTCACTTAAAATAGATAGTTGGCGTAAATATTTTGTGAATCCACCATATTGTCGAGGGTTTCATCTCATTCTTGGTGGCTGCTACGCTGATCTGGTCTCATCATCTTCTAGTGTTGCAGTTACAAGATCTGGGTTTTTGGAAGTCTCCAATGCAGGAGGGAGTGAGAGAGGGTTTTGAACTTTTGATCTCCTGCTATATAAGATTAAATTTGATTCCTGGCAACCAGACGGAAATCAAATGTTGAGAGTTAAAAATGACGGGAGAAAAAAAAAAGTCCTTTAAGCATGTCATTCACAAGCAACCGCTTGTATACTGCTGAGATTCTGCCTTTTGTTATTTTGAGTGTCGGAATTTCTAAATTTGAGGCCTCAATATATGTGACAATTTGAAGACTGGAATTCAACTTGCACTGAAGGGATTCAGCTGAAAGCCTGAAAGTATAGATTGTCTCGAAACCACGGATAAGTTAAATGGCAGGCCATCAGAAATATGTTGCAGTTCCACATGCGGGGGAGTTGAGTGATACAAACGAGCATCATGTCCTTGTTTACATTTGTTCTTCCTAATTAGTAGAACTACAGAATACCCATAGCACAAACTGAATGAAAAGAAAATCATAAAACAAACTTGCAAGTTGTGACAGGAGAAAATGTTTCAAACTTCCAATACACCACTCATTAAAATCATCTCAACTTATAGCATTATCTATACAGAATAGCACGACTATACAGGCTACAACGCAAAATGGTCAGTGAAATTTTATATCGCCAACAGATGATGTGGTTGTGAAATAATGCGACCAGAATTACTTCCACTGTAGACTATGTTGCACCTAAACCACAAAAAGACTTCACTTTGGGCTCCTCTAGATGATGTGCTGGATGATGCACCAAAACTAAGCCTTAACAAAAATGTAGATCATAAATAATGTACTGTACCCTATTAAAACATGTTAGTCTAGCTGGATCTACATCTACTCAACCATGAATCGCAGCTTCACCATCAACTTCAATCTCTGGTTCCTCATCTGTTGCTGACATTAATGAAGCAGACTGAATTTTTCCAGCAAGATCGAGTCGCATCAAAATAACACCCCTGGAAACGTGTTGAGAAAAAGAAATTGTAAATTACTATTACAATGTCGACCTACCACTATATGAGATAATACGGATTTGTCCATACTACATACAAATCATGCACACAGTGGTTGACACCGGTATGACCAACTAATTTCAGATCATAAGCCCGCAAAACAGAGAGTTGAAAACATACCTTGCATAGCGAGACTGTATTGAGATATCCCGCACCTTAATTCTATTTACTGTACCACTTTGGCTTACTAGAACCACTTGTTCATCACTTTCACCATCGTCTGTTAATTTCATTAAATTCAAAAAGTTCAGAAAAACGCTTGGACATGAAAACATATGGAAACTAGTTCTAGTAAAATCACCTGCCAGAGAGAATCCAACCACAAAAACTGCTGCCAATCGGTCCTCTGAGGAAAACTGATATAGAGCAGTGAAAATGTTAAAAAACCATTAGATATTAACTCATTGAATTAAAACAAATCGATTTTTGTACTTTCTCGTGATTAATAAATCTCGACCGAAAAATATATGTATATTAGGACAAAGCATACCTTGTAACCTATCAGACCCACTCTGTTCAGACGGGAAGAGTTAAATCTGCTCAATGGAACACGCTTTCCATATCCACTCTCAGACACAAACAACAACCACGGGCCATTCAAACTTCTAGACCTGTACAAAAACCACAAATAGAAAACACAATTACTTCCTTCCAACAAACTAATGTATCATGCATATATCAAATGATTTGGTTACATTAAGTTAGCATGCTGGGAGAATAAAACCAACATTAAACTCCATTGGACAATTCTGTAATATTAGTAATTAGTCCACCAATATACAACGATATTATGTCAAGTAATGCCCCCGTAGCCAAGCTATATACGTTTTGGCAACCCAATTACCTAGCACTCGACCAGTAAGATGATAATCAACGATGAGCAAACATGATACTATTTTCAATAACTTACGTGTTCTCTGGTGCTTCTGACACCCTTTCCAAGTCTTTCCACATAGCTGCTGGTATAATGTCCACGCTTGCCATCTTATCACCTTCTTTAAGTCGCATGGCTACAGAACCCCGAGTGTTCCTGCCTAGTGCTCGAATCTGGTACATAACAAGAATGGACATTAAAAGAAGCCAAGTTACAAGGTTGTACTCATTCTCTACCATGTTAGAAACGATAAGATCGTTTTAACGCTCCCGTAAAAAATTCTATCTTTAAGTTTAGTCTCTGCTAAACAGTAATTTGTAAATCCTTTACTCGTCTACTACAGGAAGTAAACAAAATAAATTATTATAGGCCACAGTTCTTGTTCTTTCTTCTTTCATGCTGACAACTCATCATTTCTAACAGATTGATGAAAGTAGCACACGGGGAATAGACAGTTTTCATGATGACAACTGAATTTTGTATGCCACACTACTCGACCACTATAAGTAAAAATCAGATCTGCATGCTACAGTTCTTGTTCTTTCATAAAGAAAATAAAATAATACGACCGGGTTGAACCGCATACAAAGTCAATAAAGCTCTGTAAGCTTACAATATCAGAAGAACATAAGATAACCATTCCGTTCAGGGATGCCATTGCTACAAGATCATCATTTGTGCAGCAACGGACCCATTTCAGCTCATCACCTGGGACCTGCCACGTCAACACTGAACTGTGAGTCAAAGGACAAATTTATGCATCACCAGAAAAACAACAAAAGACATGGGAAGAAGCCAAACCAATTGAATTGCTATGATTCCGGTTGACCTGATTGACGAAAAAGAACTCAGAGACACCTTCTTTATGTAGCCGTTCACTGTAAGCATTAGCAAAAACTGATCTCCAGCAAACTCGCTCACAGGAATAACAGAAGTAATTCTCTCGCCATCTGACAGAGATAAGATCTGCCCAACATAGAAAGCAAAAAAAATCACAATTGAAGAATTGCACAAATTGACTACCACAGAGAGCTTGATTACTAAGAAGATAAATTACCTGAACCAGTGGCGTGCCAGCTGCTGTTCGGGTGCACTCAGGAATTTTATACGCACGAGCTGAGTAGACTGTTCCTTTATCACTGCACAAATAATATTATTTAAGTAACAAATCACACAGTAACTACATAAATGCCAGGCATGTTCCCAGTACAATATTGAAACACAATTGTGAAATTTTTTAGCAGATAACAATTTTAACCAGGCACCAGATGAAAATTGAATTGAGCTTCATTCACCAACAGTAGTACAGGAGCGAGCTTCCATGGCATACAGTAAGGTACCAAATCTAAATATGCACCATCTTGTACTGCTGTTAACTAAATATGCACCGTCTCGTAGGTCCCAAATCAAATGCAAATATCTAACAAACAAAGAATTCAGCCGAGTGATACCCTTTAGGCCTTCATCAAGACTAATGAAAGAAAATAACATGTTGCAGGATGACACATCTACATTTTACTGATTTTCATTTGAAATCCTATCAATATGTTCTTTTAGAGTTACAAATGCATGAGATATATGTTTTAGTTCTGAAAAAACCGTCACCTTTTCTGCTTCTTTATTGAAACAAATTCAAGGTAAGCATACAATATATAAACCAGGAGGAAAAGTAATACAAAACATTGTAGGAGGTGATTCACGAAGCAAGGGAGGATTTTTCTTTTTGTTAATGGTCAGATTTACAGCAACAAATGAGACCAGACGTTTGAAAACTATGTTCCCTTGTATATTGACTATATTAAAATTAAAGTTGAAGACAGCAGCAAGCCTCAAAATCTTGGTCCATGCACCATAAAGCTCAGCTATACATGTAGAATGGAAAACTTGAAGCTTCAACAAAATGTCATTTTAACGTATTTATTAATAATTTATCATTCTTATGCAGCATATTGTGCGGGATGGGATGGATGGCTTAGCATTTCATGCAGTAGATTGAGGCATAGGTTGTGGGGTGAAAACTGGAACATAAGTAGCATTTTCAGACATAAAATTGTAGGACATGGCAATTAAGCCTTTTCTATTCTGCTTGAACTTTATACTACCTTCTTTTCATTTGGAAAGCAAATAAACATATCCTCAACTTCCTCACTTGTGGCAGTGAAGAAGCTTATTGGCACAACGGGGGGTTTGGAGCCTTAAAGGACCAATCTTTGAACTGTAATGGTACATGTCTCAAAATGTGGCATAGTTTGCAATTACCCATTGTTCTGAGAGAGAGAGAGAGACAGAGAGAGACAGAGAGAGAGAGAGGAGGAGGAGGAGGAGGAGGAGAAGTTACCTGAAGAACAAAACATGATCATGTGCGTGACAAACAATAAAGTCTGACATTGCATCGTTTACCCTCAATTTACCAACAGATTTACCAATGGTTCCTCGATTTTGCAGATTAAATGTGTTAGGCTTCATCCGCTTAACATATCCTTTTTCACTGAACGCCTGATATAATTTGCAAAGAAGAAGTGAAGATAGATCAGTTCTTAGGAGTTTATAAAAAAGCATCGATTATGAATTACTTGTAAGTATGCATTTAGCCTATCTGCAAATGTGAGGCCAAATAAAATTCCGCAGAAGTAGATATTGGCCCATACCAAAAGCATTTCTTCATTTGGAATAACATCGATATCATCAAGTTGACCACCATCAGAATCCTCCAGCATCGAACGCCTGGGATTAGCAAACTTGGTTTTTATGTCGATTGCTTCTTGTTCAACCACCTGATTGAGATACCAAAAAATAAAAATGTCAACAAGCATGTACCTGAATCTGGCAAGAAAAGATTGTTATATGAATTGAAGTGCTCATGAACAATAAGATAGTCAACTCAGTAACATCACTGTTCTAAAAATCCTCGCCTAGCTCCGCCCAGGCGCCGCCTAGGCTGTAGGCGGAGCCAAGCCGCCCGGATTTCACACTCCTGGCGTCCATCAGGCGGCAAGCCGCCCAGGAGCCGCCTAGGCGGGGACTAGGCGGGAACTAGGCGGTTCGAGGCGGTCTTTGAACAGTTTGAAGCGCAATTCCAGTTTGATAGTAGTGCTACAACTAGGAGAAGTGCTAGGCTTCAAGAAGTAAGAGAACTTGAAGAATCGGATGAAGAAGATGGTGTTGAAATGAATTTTGAGTTTGAGTCCGACACCGAAGGAATATTAGAGGGATATGGAGAAGAAGAAGATGTGGAGTCCTAGGTTTGCAAGGGGTTTTGGACTTTTGGTTATATTTGCTATTTTGCTATGTTGAATTCTGCACTAAATTTTTCCAAGTTACTCATATTAAACTATTTTTAAATATAATATTTATTAATTAAATGTGAAAAATGTAAATCGCCTAGTCCCCGCCTAGTCCGTCCAGGCGCTAGGCTATTGGATTTGTTTATAAACTGGGCCGAAAAATATAGAAACAGCCAATGGGTTGGATACAACATTGTGTTATATGATGCATATGATGTGGAACTTCTGAATTACAGAATGACATATATACTGCTTCAGTATGTGAAAATGATGTCCAAATTGAATATTCTAAAGAAACCAAATAATAAAACAAATGACAAATACCACTAACTGTCATTTTGCAGAAAAATTTCTCATTTCAGCCAGGCATTTTTTTTTTTCGTATGCACTTACTTTACCGGAAATCACTGAAAATTACTGCAGAACAATTCTAGTCTTGGCTTGTTTTAGCTGATTTCGTTTTTCTTTCTTATAACGTTAGAAGCACAAAAATATATAACACACGTGAGAACAAATATGCTTCATATTGGCATAGTAAAACCTGAAAAGTAGAATTATTGCATTGCTGGATTACAGTGTGTGACAGTGATTTCTTCGCCAGTCATTACTGTATGACGGTGAACTAGGAAAAAATTGTTTCATTGAACAATAAAATTCCTGATCTACATAAGTGCTGAGCTATAGTAGAACGAAATATTTTTGTTTTCAGGTTTTTAGATTGAACCGCGGAGAGGAAAAACAAACCTATAAATGAACTGTAAGAGGCAATCTAAGAATTTGAAGAATAATAATAATAATAATAATAATAATATTTTACTTACTGATAATAATAATAATAATAATATTTTACTTACTGATACGAACTACATGATCAGTCTAATGTTCTTGATGCCGAAAGGGTAAATTATGACCGATTAATAAAAGGAAAACGAAGGAAAACTTAGTCCTCTATGAATATATGGAACAACATCTATACCTGCAATATATGTTTCTTGCTGGACAACAGTTCTTCTAATTTTGAAATTTGCTCTTTCAACGATTCACTTTCATTATCAAACTTTTTCCTCTGCACAACAAGGAGAATCGGGATTTTAGCTGAAACTTTTATCCTGGATCTATCACCAAGTAAACAAAAACTGCATTCACATGGGATTACTATTGCACCTCCAGAACATTAAGCCTTCTAAAGTTGAAGTCTAATATTGCTTCAGCTTGTTTCTCAGAAAGGTTGAACTCTGCAAAAAAATACAGAAAACATAGGTTCAATCCACGTTTACTACTAAAAAGCAGACTGCTGAACTAATTCAATTATACAAATAACAGAGAAAACAAACAATAGAAAGAAAACGACAAAATCAGCTAAGGAATGTAACAATGTCAGTTTAGGAATCTACCAGCAAGATTCATATGGCTTCACATATTTTTAATGAATGCTGATTGTAGTTGCTAAATTTAGAGCATCTATTATCAAATTAATAAAAAGGAGCACCATAATGTTTTAGGCATACTTAAATTCCTACACAAAGATCGCAGTCTCTAGATTCAAAAAAAAATATAACAAAGAAAACTGCTGAAAAAAAAAGTAAAGCAACAAAAAAATAACACCAACACTAGACAAGATGGACCCAAAATCAAACTGAACTCATAGAGTGAGACCTGTGCTCGGTATTCTTCATTTTAGTGCTACTTCTCTCGATGTGCTTAACCATTAAATTTATAATGGACTACAATCTAATGGGCGCAATATGAAGAAAGTGCCATTCAACTTTTGTTGCAGTAGTTCCAAGATACGGGTCCAAAATACTTAACCTCATGTCAGAGCTAATAGATTCCACTTCATACCAGAAACATTTAATCAACAAAAATGAGAAACTCCTGTTCCGTTATCAATTCTTGTTCTTTCTTTCAAATTTAGGCCGAACGATACATTGATCCCCAGTCAAGGTTACCAAAACCTTCTATGTAAAATTTAAATACCAGATATATAAAAGAGAGGAGAAAACTTCAGGCATAGAGGAGCTTACCATCCCTTAGAAGAGATGATGCAATTGCATTATTAGAAGCTTCCAAACTAATACGCATTACTCTTTGCAGATTATCAAGGCCTACAGCAATACCCTGTGTAACGAAGAAGATAAACTTTAAAATGTAAAATGTGTTCCACCAAAGCCAACACAGGAACAGAAATACATTGACGAGGTGCAGCACAGCAACAATTAAAAATTTTGAGTTCAGGACCAACCCTCCATAGTGTGGATATAGCTATGTTGAATAGTCACAATAATGTACAATTTCAGAGTTATGTGAAAAAAAAAAAACCAACAACATTTTTCTCAAGATCGGAGACATGGTATATGGAAAAAACGCAAGAACATAATGAACGAGTACCAAGAAAAATTAGGGAATAACTACTACAGTAAAAGGAAATTATGAACTTATACCTCAACAATATGTCTTCTGTCCTGTGCTTGTGAAAGTTTGAATTTAGCACGTCTCTCAATAACAGAGCATCTGAAATCTACGAAAGCCTGTACACACCCATAAGAAAAGGTAATAATTAAGGAATGCTGGAAGTGCATAGAACATCATCCATTAACTGTAGTCCTTCACATTTGTAAATGGAATTAAATAAAAAAATATAAGCATATCATAAACACTTCACCACCAATCAAACATTTAAGTTACCAATGAAGACTTGTAGCTGGATAACTAGGAGCAGGAATTAAATAGGCCCATTGAAATTACAATGGAGATATATGAATCTGAAAGCTTTAGCGGACTTACAGCCAACAGATCTTTTGCATGATGCAACTGACAACAAGTATAAGGCAAATATATCTTACTAAAATCTCTAGAAAAGTTGAAACAGATCTTCTGCATTTACTTCCAGGCTTGATGTTCGACATAACATTCCCAGTCTGTTTGTCTTTAATACTATGTAGTAAAATGGAAAAAAGACTTGGTTGGAAAATCCCCTCATGCTTGTTTGAACAGACAACTTTTTTCAATGTATAATTGCCTTAACTTTCAACGAGATAAGTTTTCTCAAGGTAAGAAATGATATAATAACGATTAAGTCAACTATTGATTTAATCAAAGAAATGCGGGAGAACAATCAGCAATTAACAAATAACAACATTCCAAAAAGATGAAGAAAAAAAATTTAAAAAAAATTGAAGGAAAAATCATCTAAATATACCATTTCTTTGGTCAAGCAAAAGAAGCAACTATAATTCTAACACAGAAATCTGTAGGCACCTCAGATATATACTGTTGACTAGAAAGTTAAGTAGTCACCTGCAGCAATTCCTTCAGACCCATCAGTTTAGGTTGACCATTGAGAATACTGTGTATAGACAAAAGTTCTAAATCAAAATCCATAAATACTGTGTACAGAATGGCACTTGCTTCAAAACAAATGTCTTAAATGAAATTACACCTATGGGAATAGGCAGAAATAAAAGAGACAAGTGACTTATTGCCCGGATATGACAAGACAAAAAGGGTCTTCAACGTCAGATGTTACTTAATAAAAAATGTCTGCATAATTGTGTCCTCAGAGAGAAAGGCATACTCAATCTCGGAAATCTGACTATATACAGAAAACCAATCCTGTGAGCCCAATTTTCCTCCTTGGGCCATTAGGGGCACCCATCCAACTCCTTTGAAAACACTGATATAGACCTCTGAAAAGGCAAAAGGCCAGTATCCTGTATGTCTATCCATATGTGGATGCGAGAAAGATATCACTTACCCAACCATATTACAGCTAAAGCTGGACTGGAGAGATGTGAGGCGATATAGATTATTCAGAACAATAGATGGGTCGGATCCTCGCTTAAGCTGAATGAGGATAAAAGAATCAACATCCAATAGCAAACATTCTTTTACTGAGTCAATTTAGACAAAATTTATTGGAACTCCTAGAAAATTAGTACTTAAAAGCTCCAAATTGCTGAGCAGCAAAGCATTGAAAAAAAAAAAACAACAACAACAACATACCTCAATTACTACACGCATTCCAGTGCGGTCACTTTCATCCCTAATATCACTGATGCCATCTAAAATCTGAAGGGAAGAGAAAAAATAGGATAAAGAACAAACATGAAAAGAGAGAAGAAAACAATAAAACAGCATAAAGCAAACAACATCCATCTATGACCTCAAAAACGAGATTTCATGTGGATAATAAAAAAGTCCAATCACCTTATTCTCTACAAGTTGAGCTATCTTTTCCACCAGAGCTGCTTTGTTAGTTTGGTAAGGGATCTGAGTATTCACAAAGCATAAATCACCTATAATGAATTCATATTTATTGCAAACCAGACGACCAAGATTAACATTACCTCCTTTATGATGATAGCACTGCGCTTGCCTTTAGAATCAAGAGATTCTATATCAGTTTTACCTCTGACCACGATACGTCCTCTCCCAGTTCGATATGCCTCTAAGATACTTGACCAAATAGACATATGCCAATTCATTAATGATTACAAAAGCATCATTGTAAAGAAATGTTATCTTGTGACACGAAACCATAACCAGTCCTCCAACTAAGAGAGAAAAAAAAAATTGATTACCCAAGGTTGCCCATAATCAGTCCTCCAGTTGGAAAATCAGGTCCTGGCATGTATTCTAGCAATTCTTGCAGCTGTCGAAGGCAAAACCAAAAATCATAAACATGATAAGCTTTGGTCACATATACATCGTGGATATACTGTATTGTGAGTTTATATCTCTAATTGACTAGCTTACTATTTCCTAAAGTTTGATAGTTAAAAGAACAGCCATGATGAAGAACCAATTCGAAAAGCGAATAAATTATTAAAAAACAAAAAAAAGGAACAAAAACTACATAATTAACACTTATAAGCATAAAGGTCTGATCACTTACTGTAGCTTCAGGATTATGAATCAACACACTAAGAACATCCACCAACTCCCCAAGATTATGTGGAGGGATATTTGTTGCCATGCCAACCTGACAATTGTTTCAGCCATAGGTAGCATATGTGAACAAAAGACATAAATACAAAGAAAGAGAACAAAACAGATGTAGCATTTACTAGTCAAACATGATGAAACTTAAAAAAAAATACCGCGATCCCAGAAGAACCATTCAATAATAAATTTGGAACGCGAGCAGGTAAAAGTGATGGCTCTTTTTGTGAATTATCAAAGTTTGGAACAAAATCAACCTGCAACAAAGGAAACACTTCATTCACAAAAACATTAATGGAGCAAGCAGTACTTTATGACGAGGTAATGAGAGAAACATCTCTGACCGTATCCTGTTCTAAATCCGACAGCAACATTGCTTCAGTCAGCGCCTACAAGCATAAATCATATTTGATTTTTATTTAAAATCAATATATTTCCTCAAACATAATGTGAATTGAAAATCTTGGACGGATGACACTATTAATGCACCAGAGAATGCCTGTGAAGTTAATACTCAAGGCAGTAGGCAGCAAAAAGAAATATTTTAGGAGCTGACCAATATGAAAAAAGCATTCATAATTTTCTTTATAATAAATATTACTAATGACGGAGGGAAGCTATTAATCACCACACATTTACTGGGACAACAAACTGTGGGACTGTTAGTTTGAAAAGAGCACTACACACCAGGATAAATAATAATTATAAAAAATATATATTCGGATCAGGTTCCCGACACGCCTTCAGTTTGCATCAGACTCCAGCACCCTGCAACTTATTCACATTCTGCGAATGTGCAATGCTTAAAGTAAAAGATCTGGAACAAGATCTTTACCTTTTCAAAAACTAAAGGCTACTGAAAAAAGTAAATGAGTGAGAGTGAGAGAGAGAGAGAGAGAGCGAGAGAGAAACAGACGGCCAGAGAGAAGTGACCCACTTTCAGAAAAGAAAGACCTTAAAATTTATCTCCAGACTTTACTAATAAGAATAGCACTTGCGCATCCATATGGTCATTATGGTGTTCAAGTTGCTAGTAGTTTATAAGAATACCTCCAATCTGCATTCTGTGTAACGCATTGCAGCGGCAGGATCAGCATCAACTGAACCAAAATTCCCATGCCCATTAATCAGTGGAGATCGTAAAGAGAAATCCTGGAAAATCAAGATTTAAAGGAATCAGAAGAGAGCAAATAAAGTTTCATTAGAATATAAAAAGTAATATGTTTGGTCAGAAATATCTGCCATAGTTTGATATATCTATCTTTTCAGTCATCAATTAAATGTGCACAGTGAAGAAATTACTCCAGTATTTCTGATATCAGACTGATATGAAAGAAATTCTAGTAGACATGGATAATTTAGAAAACCCAATATATTGCCGGAGTCAAAAATAACTCCAACTCCAAAACACACCTAAAGTAAGAAGGCTTTTGTGTAAATATATAATTGCTCACATAACTGGCCTACATTTTGGAAGGAAGTTAAGATATTGCATTTTCGTCAGGTTGATAGTAACTATCCTATTCATGGATGGACAGTAGCAACCTAATGAGAAATGTGTACATTTCAATTTCAAAATACAATTCCAACTATTTATTCAAATGACCTGGTAGGAACACTACGTATGTAGATTGACGACCATCAGTACCATAATATCTGTCAATATATCATCAACATCAAAGTACCTCTTATATAAACCTATAGTAGATTAAACCTTCAAATAATGTAAACCTTAACGAAAAAAGAAAAGGTAAGTGGAATAGAACCCAGAAAGACGGAGTTACTGGAAAAAAAAATTATATATAATATATACAAATAGAATTTGATTGAAACGATGTCAAGGGGACATCACCCTGGCGTACATAGAGAAAAGAGAAACTCAACATGATAGCGGCCCCCTAGGGTAAATGCTGTAGAATCCAGAGAGGTGGAGTTATTTGAAACAAGGGATTCTTTTGTATATAGATTGGTAAAATGAACTTGGTTGAAAGGATGTCAAGAAGACATCATCCTACGTACTAGAAGATACCTAATAAAACAAATAGGAAAGAAGAAAACAGAAAGAAGTGTGCAGCCTGCTTCATCCATGAATACTGAGCTTTTATTTCCAAATTGAGTGTCCAATTCCTCAACACTATGTTCTTTTCCAACAACAAACACAGAAGAAGAAAAAAACTAAACGTCTTGCTCCCTTAACATCAGAGTTAGACCCCTTCCAACGATCCTACTGAACTGGATACTATAGTTATGCTGCAGTCTCCTCAACCTACTTGTACATATAACAATGATTAAAAGCCTCCCTATTAAAAAGAAAAATAAGCAAATAAACACAGCAATATGGAAATCTTGCTTCCCAAATCTTGTTCACAGTAAAGTTCATGTTATTCATCTCCAACTATACCCCCAAAGAGATTTAAACTCAATACTCTTGCAACATAGAAACTCCACTTGACTAAAATCCCCAAATCCTCAAGAAAAAGTATACAGAAACCTTATTGCTACCCAAGAAATGACTGTAGAAGTTGAGAAATCCTAATCAATGAATTTGGTAAGTTGTCTTTTCAATGGAAATATAGACAGGAATTCAATCATAACAGCAGGCAAAACGCTTATATGCAGATGGTTTATGGTAAATGATTCATCAATTGGTTTTACCTACATATTTCAATAGAATGGAAAATTCAAACAAGCCAGAGCACAGCGGCACTAGTCTTGGATAACCTTAGGTGTTGATGAATAGAAAATGGCCCATTTACCTGAGCCATTCGCACCAAGGAATCATACACAGCAGTGTCTCCATGAGGATGAAATTTTCCCAGAACCTCTCCAACAACTCTAGCACATTTCACGAACGGTTTTCGTGACGAAAGCCTCAATTCATGCATTGCATACCTGTTAAAAAATAAATAGATCACATAAACCACAAAGCAGACTAATGAGAATTCTCAAAGAGCGAGACTTACAGAATACGGCGGTGGACAGGCTTGAGACCGTCGCGAATGTCCGGCAGGGCACGGCCGAGCAGCACTGACATAGCATAGGCCATGTAGGCATCGGTGGCCTCCTTGTGTAGCGCCACGTGCACAATTCGCTCGTCTGAGTCCTTGACCAGGACGCTCCCATTCCCATTTTGCCCCTCGCCGCCCGTCGCTTTGAGCTGGGTCCTAGTGCGACGAGAGGAGGAAGCGGCCGAGAGGAATCGGAGATCGGAGAGGGAGTGGCGGAGGGGAGAGAAGCGGGTCGGGTTGAGCGGCAAGGGGAGCCGGTAACGGAGGAAAGAGGAAGAGAGGCGGGCGCCGGAGGCTAAGGCCATAGTGGGGCCTATTGGGGTTGGGTTCGGGTTTATGGCTGTTACTGAGGATTTCATAGAACCGCGGCCTGAGAGGGTTTACAGCTAAAACCCTAAACTGAGGCCTCTCGGCTTGCTTTCGCGCCAACCGATGCCTTTTGGATTAGAAGCAGCGCAAATAGTAAAAAATTAAATATATATAAAATGGTACCCTGCTACTATTGTTACTCAATGATACCTTGCTGCTACTGCACGTCGTCTAGTGATGATACTAATCTCTTTTTACACTGATACTACTATTACGGAATGTTATTCTGTTAGTATTGTTAGTGAATGATACTTGTTGTCATTGTGATAAGAGCATAATATGCAACATTCTTAATGTGTTTAGCCTCATTTATGCAATTGTTTAACCCTTATTGTTGTTTTATAGAGTCATCGAGTCTAATTTTGAGTCTTTTGACAGAATTATGGTGAAAATAGTCTAACCATCGAAATATAGCATGATTTGTGAAGAGTTTGATTTAAAATATGATCCCTTATTACTTTGAGAATCATAATCGGTTAAGGAATCTACATATTTCGACGTTTCTCAAAACATCGAAGGTTTTAAGAGTTTCGACCAAAGTAGAACTCCTTGTTGAACTAGGAAATCCTGACAGAATCAAGAATCAATCAAATCATAAACTGTGCTACATTTTATCCTCTCTTTCTTATATATAATTTCTCTCTTATTTTCAGGAATAAATTGAAGAGTTTTCGTTGGAAACAAAAGAGAATATCGAATTAAAATGGGAAGCATGCCGAGCACATGCCATGAAACTTGTTAATCAAGGAACAAGGAAAGCATGCCGTGCACATGAAGAGGAGAAGAAGAATTCGGATTGGAAAGTGTTTCAATGCCGAAATACACAAGGATAGAATTCGGCAAAGGAAGAAACCGAATTGTACAAGGAAGATTCATGCCGAATTACTAGAAGAAATCATAAATGAATGTGAACTTGATTCCATGCACATTCATTTAGGGTTATTGCCGAATTAAATAAAGATGGAAGGGAAGAATTATTCAGAAATTCTAAAGGGAATTTCGGTAGAAATCAAAGAGGAAAAAAGAGATTTGCCTTGCAAGAAAAGAAAGAAGAGTTTCGGCACAACTCTTTGTGCCGAATCCTAGCACCATGCCGAAACCCTAGCTCCCCCTTGTTCTCTATATAAAGGGTACGGCTGCCTCTAAACAGGGTATCTCATCTCTCTCTTTCACTTAGCCAAAGTTCTGCCGAAACACCACCACAATACCAAAGATACATTCAGCCGAATCCATCATCACCGCTACACCTAAATCGCAACACCATCTCCATCGAATCATCTCTTTTCCGAAAGTTTCTTCAAGGTTCTTCAAAGTGTGATTCACTCTTCTCTCATGGCTGAATATTATCTTTGTAATTGTTGATAGGAGCATAATATGTTACGTTCTTAAAGTGTTTTACCCTCATTTATGTAATTGTTTATCCCTTATTATTATTTTATAGAGTCGTTTAATCGAGTCGGAGTCTTTGGTAGAGTTGATATATGAAAATAGCTTAAATGTCGAAATATGATGATTTTATGAAGAGTTTGATTCAAAGTAGGACTCTTTGTCACATCAGGAATCCTAATTGGTTCAGGAGTCTACAATGGCTCGACGTTTCACAAAACGTCGATGGTTTTAAGAGTTTCAGTGAAAGTAGAACTCCTTGTTGAACCAGGAAACCTAAATGGAATCAAACTCTTACTCCAATTAATTTCGGCATACATTATTATTATTTTCCTAATATCTATTTTCTCTTATCTATTTTTAGGAAATTAAACTAAATGAATTTGGATTTGAATGAGAAGCATGCTGAGCACATGTCATGAAACTTGTCGATCAAGAAACAAGGAAAGCATGCCGTGCACATGAAGAGGAGAAGAAGAATTCGGATTACATGAGAAGAAGAATTCGGATCAAAGAAGGAAAGCTTGTTTCCGAAATTAAAAGAAGAAAACCTAAATGAATCTAGACTTGATTCCATGCACATTCATTTAGGTTTTATGCCGAATTAAAGAAAGAAGGAAGGAGCGAAATTTTCAGTAATATTCAAGAAGATTTCGGCATCAAAGGAAGCTAAAAGAAAAGACTTGCCAAGCAGTAAAACAAAGAAGAAGAGTTCGGCAACAACTCTTGTTGCCAAAACCCTAATTGCCGAAACCCTAGCTCTCCTCTCTCTCTTATATATAGCACGTCACAACCCTTAAAAAGACATATCTTCCTCTCACAAAATACTAGCCGAAACTCTACCAAAGTGTACCCACAAATCCTATACGGAAATTTGTTATAGCCGAACCATCTTCACCTATACAATTCGCACCATCTTCCATAGTCGAGTTCATCATTTGCCGAAGTTCTTCAAGGTTCTTCTAAAGTGTGATTCGACTAAACTCTTGGCTCTTTAATTTTCTGTATGAATTGCGATTTAATGATGAATGATTGTTGGATTACAATTTTCGGTTTGTATGTTTTATTATGGATTTCCGAAAGTTATTCATGGTTTATGTATTATTTCTGAAAATCCATTCAGGGTTTGTGTATGAGTTTCGAATTACTTTATGTATGTGATTTCGTATTTAATTGGTTTAGGGCAGTAGGATTTCATATATGTTCTTGATGTTATTTGATTAATTTTCATGAGTTCGTGCATCACAAATCGTGTTCTTAAGGGCTGACTTTGTGGCTTCTCCTTAGGTACCGATTTTATCTAGCAAAATAATTTGGATTGCTTCATACGCTGAGTTGCTGTGATTTAGATTGTTTATTAGGGCGGTTATAACCATGCAAATTTACATGTTAAAGCAAGGTGAGGTGACGTCATACTTGTTGCATGTCTCTGATTCGGCTTATTGTGCTTATGTGTTATTCGTGTTTACCTTCGACGCTGAGTGTTTGTAAACTGATTAGCACTATGTTTAGGATTATAAGCTGAGTTAATTCTAAATAATTAAGAAGTCTTAACGATTAGTTGAACCGCTGAGGGCTCTAATTAGAATTGGAATTAAATTTGTCTAAGTGCTATGTGAAATATTGTTGCCTTGAATCTTTTATTTCGATTAATGCATGTGTAAAGTGATTTCGTGTTATGTGTTCTTGTGGAGAAGATGATCATATGTAAATAATAGTTTTAGGTTTATTTTCGTTACATTTAGTAGTTGATTAGATACAAATCTCAACCCCCCATATGATTATGTAATGCTTTGTGTGGATTAAATGCCCTTGATTTCCCCGGATAGAACGATCCCTACTTGTCAATACTACACTCGACACAAGAAGGGTAATATATGTATGAGATTATTTTGCAAAACAATAATAAATGAAGAAACCGAATTGTACAAGGAAGATTCATGCCGAATTACTAGAAGAAATCATAAATGAATGTGGACTTGATTCCATGTACATTCATTTAGGGTTATTATCGAATTAAATAAAGATGGAAGGGAAGAATTATTTAGAAATTCTAAAGGGAATTTCGGTAGAAATCAAAGAGGAAAAAAAGAGTCTTGTCTTGCAAGAAAAGAAAGAAGATTTTCGGCACAACTCTTTGTTCCGAACCCTAGCACCATGCCGAAGCCTAGCTCCCCCTTGTTCTATATATAAAGGGTACGGCTGCCTCTAAACAGAGTATCTCATCTCTCTCTCTTTCACTTAGCCAAAGTTCTGCCGAAACACCACCACAATACCAAAGATACATTCAGCTGAATCGCAAGACCTAAATCGCAAGACCATCTAAATCGCAAGACCATCTCCATCGAATCATCTCTTTGCCAAAGTTTCTTCAAGGTTCTTCAACGTGTGATTCACTCTTCTCTCATGGCTGAATATTATCTTTGTAATTATAATACTTTTTCTATGAAGATTATATGTATTTGTGGATGTTTGTTTGGTTTTATTAATTCAGTTTTGGATTTTCGAATTAGCTATTTGTTAATCTAATTTTCGGGTTATGTATATAATGATTTAATCAGGGTTTGTTATAATATACGAATTGCATGTGTTCTTGATTATGTTTTGGTTTATTTTCTGAATTCGTATGCAGCACAAGTTTAATGTGTGAGTTCGGCCTTGATCATGGCCGAATCTCATATGTTTGCTTTACATGCCGAATATCTTATGAGATACTTCCACTACCAGAAAAAAGGCTTTTCCCGACGAAAAAAAAAAAACGGCCGACGAAATAAAATTTTCGTCGCAAAAAAAAAAATTCGTCGGCTATTCCCCTAGAATGGCCGACGATTTTTTTTTTCGTCGCTAAAAAAAAAATCGTCGGCTATTCCCATAGAATGGCCGACGATTTGAATTTTCGTCGGCTATTCCCATAGAATGACCGACGATTTAAATTTTCGTCGGCCTTTCTCTGAAACTTTAGCCGACGAAAATTTTTGGAAGTATGGCCGACGAGTACTAGGTTTGATTTCGTCGGCTATGATTAAAAAAAAAAAAAAAAAAAAAACAGCTTCCATTTTCTATCACTATCGACAAACCATTGCTTCGTCCTTCAAATGCAAATGTGTCGTGAAATAAGATATGACCGAAATAATGAAATACGTCTACGGTTGAAAAATGAGAAGATTCCGACAAAATCTGTGTGCCGAATGTTGCGGTTAACTGTTTTTTACTTCCGTTTTCCTATGGGTAGCCTGACGGTCGGTAAATATTTTGAGGAAAATTTTTATACGATTAGTTGCGTCTCATCGATTTGAAACTATTATCTGTTGAAGGTCAGGCCAAAAAACGTCATTTAGACAGGCCAATTACCATTTCTAAGCGTTTGAAGGGTTGACTCACCCGGTTGACCGTCCCGATCGAGCCTTTAACGTTGTCAGATGTAGTTGGATTTTTTTTCATACATGTATTTAATCTTAACGGTGATATCTGACGGTTGGAATAGATTTTCCAAACTTTTAGATTCAAAATCGGAACATATGCACTAATGTTCCTTAACTTGTTTACTAAGTGTTTAAGTGAATGTATAGTTTCAAATAGTTACTATACGTACACTCTTCAAATGCAAATATGTCGTCAAATAAGATATGACCAAAATAATGAAATACGTCTACGGTTGAAAAATGACAAGATTCTGATAAAATCCGCGTGCCAAAAGAATGAAATCAGTCAAAACCCGGTTTACTGTAGATTTGGCGTCCGGCGTCCGAATGATGATTGTGATACCATTCCGGAAAGGGAACGACGCCAGGAACAAAACTCGTAGCTTTGCCACGATGTGTGGGCTTTTTCGGGCTTTCGAGTTCGTTTAGGGCCTCAAAACGGCATTTTAGTATGTTTTCATAGAATAGCCGACGAAACATTCAAATTTCGTCGGCTATTCTCTAAGTATAGCCGACGAATTCAAATATTTCGTCGGCTAAACTCTTGATCTGCGCCTTTTTATTGTCCGCCGTTGGATGGCTCAGATCCGACGGCTGTTGATTTTCCAAAGTATAGCCGACGAAAATATTTCGTCGGCTATTCTCTAAGTATAGCCGACGAAATCTTTTATTTCGTCGGCTATACTCCTCCGGCCTCCTCCTCCTCCTCCTTCCCCTCCTCCGGCCTCCTCCTCCTCCTCCTTCTCCTCCTTCCCCTCCTCCTCCTTCTCCTCCTCCTCCTCCGGCCTCCTCCTCCTCCTTCCCCTCCTCCTCCTCCTCCTCCTTCCCCTCCTCCTCCGGCCTCCTCCTCCTCCTCCTTCCCCTCCTCCTCCTCCTCCTTCCCCTCCTCCAATCCGGTATTTTTTTTTGCCCAAAATGCAGTTATAGCCGACGAAATTAACATTATTTCGTCGGCTATAACTGCATTTTTTAATATATTCCGACGAAATAGCCGACGAAATAGCTCAAATTCGTCGGCTATACTTCAGAACAAATAGCCGACGAAACCAAATTTCGTCGGCCATACTCGAACAAATAGCCGACGAAATGGTTTTTTTCGTCGGCCATTGGTATTACCGACGGGGTATTTCCGACGACTTATAGCCGACGAAAATTTCGTCGGTAGAAGGTATAGCCGACGAAAAATTGGCATAGCCGACGAAAAAAATTTCGTCGGCTATTCCCTCCGATTTGGTAGTGTTCATACGCGAAGTTGATTCATCTTGTATGCGTTCAAAGGGCTAGAGTAATTCTGAAAATATACATGTTGATGGCGTGAGGTGACGCCATACTTGTCACTTGTTTCCAATTCGACTCATTGTGATTATGTGTTTCTTGGTTTAATTTCTACGCGAAGTGTCTTTAAACTATTTAATACTATGTTTAGGATTATGCGTGAAGCTAGTTCTGAATAATTAAGGAGTTTTGCTAATTAGATGAACCGCGAAGGGCTCTAACTAAATTGGAACTAAAATTGATCTTGAATGCACGCCGTTTGTTATTTTAATACTTTGTGCGAAATTGTCAATTGTTATATGAATTTTGTGTTTAGTGTTATGAGTAAGAGATGTTGATCATATGCATATATTTATTTTAGTATTTAATTATCGTAAATTTTAGTAATTGTTAGATACAAATCTCAACCCCCCCATATTAATATGTGATGCTTTATGTGATTAAATGTCCTTGATTTTTCCCGATAGAACGATCCCTACTTGTCAATACTACATCCGACACAAGAAGGGTAATATATGTATGAGATTGTTTTGCAGGTATAAAATGTGCTTAAGAATAAGTCTCGTCATGTTGTTACTCTTTTACTCAATTGTACTCTATTACTACTACGGCTCGGTTGCTCTTACTAAATGTTACTCTACTACTGAATATTAATCCGATACCATCAAGAGGGTACATGAGATGCAAATAAGTTGTGCTTTCATCAGTATAAAATTTCGCTACTGCCTATAAGAAATCTGCCATTGTCGATTGACAAGCTACTACTACCGATTTGTCTCCCTTGCCTTTTCCAGTCTTCTTCGGCAGCAAATTCTGATGAATGTATTATGTAAAACACCTCAGTTAGCAACAGCCACAGTCCGTGAAAGTACTAGATAGAGCGTGAGCACTAAGAATGTCAGGTTTATAACATAAAATTCAAATAACAGCAAAAAACACATAAGATTTTTTTTCACTATTGTGGAAACCGTTGCCGGTGAAAACCACTTCAGGACTTTTAATGTAGTCCACACACAAAATCAACTTTACTATTTGAATCAATAGAGATACAAAATTATCAAGTAGAGATTTTCAACACAATCTCTTTACTAGCATTACAATCCAAATTGTTTCTACTGAATCATTCTAAAGATGTAAACTTAATCTAGTCTGTAGAAGAACTGAACTCGTCTTCCTTTGTAGTTGATTATTACTGATCTCGATCACACAAGTGATGAATGCAATGAATGACAAAAATGAGTTCGAGAAATAAAAAGCTTGTGAAATCTAAGCAACACATATATAAAACTTTCAATTAAAAATCACACCCACTCAAATGACAAATGAGAGCTATTTATATAGGAGAAAGACTTCCCTCAATTTAATCACCATCGATTCTAATTGAGATAAAAAAAGGAATTATATTTCATGATAACTCTTGAATGTCAATCACATAATACAAAGCAAATCTTTTATGCATATCTGTAAACAAATCTATTCCAAATCAATTTGTCAAGATAGACGAGAAAATCTTTTATCCATATCAGAAGGAATCTCATTTAAAAACAGATTATGATAAAAACCGTTTGTGAAGATTATGATGCATAGCTACCTTATGCAACTGAGATAAGAGAATCCTTGATGAAGATGGAGTGGTGATGTCGATCTTCGTGAATAATGTGGACACCCAGCATATTCGTCTTACCACCTCAGCTAACATTTTGATTCCGGATTTGACTAGGAATGACTTATGTTGTGTGGAATTCCAACACATATACCTTCAATCTCCCCCTTTCGCATTCCACCAACTCTCGAAGCTAATCCAAGACCTGAAAATACAGGGTTAAGAGAAACTTACAAGGTTAAAGGAAAATGATAATAATGCCTCTCTTAAAGATGATGATGAGGGTTGCCAACACTAAAAGGAAGTCTTAGAAGATCAAGAATCAGTTTTCATCTTTTTCTTGACTTTATAAGACATAGGCAAAATTTAATTAATCAAAGCATCCAAGGTTTGTGTTTGTGCACTTACAAACCAAATATTCAAAACAAGAAAAACATCGTCCACTTGGAGGTGCCGAGCCTAGGCTGCCGACGGCACCTAGGGCTGCGGGTCCGAGACCGGCGGCGCGTGCTCGAGCGTGGCGAGGAATGTTGAGCCTTGCAGGTACATTCGCAGCAGGTATGGTTGACCTTGTCACTTTCGCAATATCAATAAAGGAGTCGGGCATCGAATCCGCAACCTTTTGTAGTTCCAATATGCGTTGTATTTCGGTCTCACACTGAGACGTGCGGGAAGGATGTCTCATTAAAGTGACAATCTGCAAATCTTGCAGTAAACAGATCACCTGTCGTATGCTCTATGTAGCGGACAATTGTTGGTGCTTCATATCCAACATAAATACCTAGTCGTCGTTGTGGACCAATCTTGGTACGCAGTGGAGGCGTGATAGGCAGATATACGGTACAACCAAAAGTACGCAGATGCGAAATGTCAGGCTCGTAACTAGTTACCAACTGGTACACATTAAATGGTTGGCTATCTGTGGGTCGTAGACGAATAAACATAGCTGCATGTAAGATTGCATATCCCTATGCCGATACAGGCAAGTTAGTGGTCATGACAAGGGACCGAGCAACAAGCTGTAGTCTCTTAATGGTTGCTTCAGCAAGACCGTTCTGAGAATGAACGTGGGGCATGTGATGTTCAACTTCAATCCCAAATGACATGCAATAGTCATCAAAATACTTTGACGTAAACTCTCCAGCGTTATCCAGTCTGATTGACTTAATCGGATTGTCGGGGTGGTGAGCCCGAAGCTTAATGATCTGAGCTAGGAGTTTAGCAAATGCAACATTTCTCGTGGACAACAACGCGACGTGTGACCAACGCGTCGACGCATCAACCAAAACCATAAAATACCTAAATGGTCCGCATTCTGGTGTTATAGGTCCACAGATATTACCTTGAATTCGTTGTAGGAACGGAATATTCTGTTTCTTATCAATAGCAAAAGATGGTCTTGCTTGAAGTTTTGCTAGTGAACAAGCTTTGCAAAACGAACGAGGAGCATTGGACATCGCTACAAAGGCATGAGCAGCAGGAGGAGGCCGAACCAGCTTGGTTTTGTCCAGTTTTCTGGTTTTCTTTTTGCTTCTGTGATCTGAAAAACGGATGACCGTGGGAGCATTTCAAAATACGAATCATCATATCACGACCCGGATGACCGAGTCTGTCATGCCAAAGCTTGTAAGCATAGGAATCACATAAGATGACAACATGAGATTCACTGGCTCGTATGGTTGTGAAATACATGCCGTTTCGAACGCGCTGACACTTCTCCACAATACGTGTATGCAGAGACTGAGTGGAGATGATCAACATATATTCAGTTCCATCTTCAACATAAGTGCTGAGGTGATAGTCGTTGTCACGCACATCCTTGAAAGCTAGGAGGCTTCTTAGCGCTTTAGGCGCATACAATGCATCAACTACTCTGATTTCAGTGCCTTTAACAATAGTTCCCGATCCTATCATCGTAGATAATGACGATCCACATGGCGTAAACTCCGAAAACAATTTCCGATTCCTTAGAATCATGTGATTCGTTGCACAATCCAACAGACACCCGATCTTGCCTTGAAACATCTACAAAAACAATGTAAATTGAATAAATTGTCTATATTGAGACATTGGCGAACACTCTAATAGAAGTGTATTGAAGCAATTTATATCATCACAAAACGAAGTGCATTAGGGCCGATAACATAGTCATGGCATCCATACAACTTTAGATAAAGAGACAAGCCTTATGTTAATCACCGAATACCAACATTAAGAGAGAACATAGCCTAGAGTAGAGAGAGACCTGGGCTAGCATTGGTGGCGCCGCCGAGCCGAGGCCGAGGCCAAGGCAAGGCCTGGGTCACCCTAGGGCCGAGCGAAGCAAGGCGAGAATTGGGGGCCGGTCAGGCGTTAAAGCAAATCGATGCGACGGTTGAGTTAAATCTGAAGCATGTCGAGTCCAGAGACAAGTCGTTGTCGAGCTGTTTTTGCAAATATTGCATTTTTCGATAGGCTATCGTTGATGGTTTCAAAGCTGGGTTTATGGCCGAGGATGTGTCGGGACAAAGTTCGAGACGTGTCCGAGGCGAAAAATTAAAATTCGGATTCGGTGTCGAGCCGGCATGCTGCAGGGCTGCCGAGAGGCTGCCGAGGCACACTGCCGAGATACAGCCAAGCTACCGAGGCGCAGTCAAGTTGCCGATAGGCTGCCGAGCTGTCTAGGCTAGCGAGGCTTGCTGCCGAGGATGCCGAGAGGGTGCAAGGTTGCCGAGGCTACTGGGGCACTGCAGAGGCTGCCGTAAGGTTTGCACACACGATTCTTCTCGATTTACTCGTTTTTTGTGATATTTTTTTTTTATTTGAGTTAACATCACCAAAATCGTGGTGAACTCAAAATAAATGCCATTGAGAATTGGACGCATTGAACCAATTTTGCTTCCATAGGGATGTGAGATCTCGAATCATTTATTGAATAAGAGAAGTTTTATTGATGACAACTCAAAAGTACATCAAGGATGTTCTAAATCAAACGACTTATCGAGCAAAGTCGTGAATTATGACTAAAGAAAGTCAAAAATAACAATCAAAATCAAACTTGAACATGTATCTCATGCCTAAGTCAAATACTTATTCATAATCTGGAGTATCATACTCCTTAGTCCTACGCTTCTTAGTAGGTTGTAAATCATCGACGGTGAAGTTGGTATCTTCTTCATCGTACTCTTCTTCCTCAAAGTTTCCTACATAGTTCGTTTCTTATTCCATGTATTGTTTGTGTTTCTTGTAAGCAGCTGGGACATCTCTACTCGCTTTGCAATCACGTTGAAAGTGATTTTTGGAGCCGCATTTGAAGCAAGGAGCCGAAGCTGAGCTTGAGGCATAGCCACCACGCTTGGGGCCGGAACCGAACCGGTTC
Source organism: Potentilla sterilis (assembly GCA_963682095.1). Lineage (NCBI taxonomy): Eukaryota > Viridiplantae > Streptophyta > Magnoliopsida > Rosales > Rosaceae > Potentilla > Potentilla sterilis. The sequence continues at coordinate 23,059,640 of OY821763.1, read as the reverse complement.
CCCTCTCTAGGAGCGGCGGTGTCGCTGCCGTCCCGTTTCCAAGTGAGGTTCCGGCTAGGGCCGGGGCCTCCTCTTCCTCCTCTTCCTCCACGTGTAGCTCTTGGCGCACGTGGTGGTGGTGGTGCATGACGTTCACGAGGTTGACTCTTTTGCTTTGGAGCTTTACCACGGGCTTGGTGAGATTCGGCTAAGAATTTCGGACCTCTAGGCCTTTTGTTGGTAGTAAGAATCAACTCATGATACCTCTCCTTTCTTTGAAACACATTCATCAAGTCACTTAAGGTGTTGATGGTGCCTTTCTCACGGAGATCACGGTACTGATGCGACAACATGGACGCAGATTCTGGGAACGTCATAAAAGTCTTCTACATCATATCATCGTCGGTCTTGTCGACCCCACAAAAGCTCAGATCAGACTGTAAATTAAGCATAGTCTGATGGTATTCCTAGACGGAATCAAAATCCAACAAGCGAATTTGCTCCAAATCGGACAGAAGGTCAGGGAGTTGTGCGTCATGCACATTGTCGAAGCAGTCTTTGAGGATGTCCCATAGCTCTTTGGGATCGGTTTTCCTCAGATATTGTTTTTGAGCGTTGGATGGATATGGCGCCTGAGAAAAATCAGGGCATGAGCTTTCTGTTCAGGAGAACCTTGCAAGTTTTCATCCTCAGGAGGGACAATGGTGGCCAACATCTGAGACCCACCTCTTGTATTCCTTACCTTGGACATCTAAAATGTCGAATTCTAGATGCTGAGTGTCAGCCATCTACAAAACACAAATAGGGAGACGTTAGTATTTTGAATACTAATCAAGTTTGATTGTTTTTTTTAGAACAGTGTCAAGATATATTATGGTCACATAAATCGATGCATAATGTGACATCAAGTCACAATCGATATCTTCCCTTTATTTTCTTTTGAAAAAAGAGATGTTATGGTTCACAGTGACATCACAGTCACAAGCATAACGGTGGCCGGTAACATCACAGTTACCCCAAAAACGTTGGCACCGGGGTGACGAAATCTCCGTATGCCGTCCCGAGAAGCGATAGAATCAGGATGAGGTAGCAGGGACACGAAAAGGTCCTGGAAGAAAACAAAACTCAACTATTGAAAATTCAGAAGCGGGAACGTTTATAAAATATTTACCTCTTCAATTGAAGCTTGATCGAAAGAAACTTGACTTTGGGGGAAGCTTGTTTTCTTCGACTTTTCTTGATTTCTTCTCAGCAATGAAGAAGGCTTCGAAGAGCGCTTGCTTGGCTTGCGAGCAATCTTGGACTGTCGGGGGATGCGTGCAAAAGATAGCACGCAAGAGGGGGGGGGCTGCTGCAGAGCGGTATTGCCGATAGGTAGCGGTGGACTAGCGCTTGAGGGTGCGGTGTGGCAGGGAGGGGGGGGCAGGCCGGCAGCGCAGGTACTGCCCAGAAGAAGTCGACGGCGGCTAGAAAAACTTTATTGATTTAGGGTTTAGGGTTTCGAATTTTTTTTTTTTTTTTTCGGAATCAGTTTTTTTAGGGCTATTAGACGGGAGGATAGAGCAATGCGCTGATAACGTGTTGTAGGATAAAAGAATGATAAGAAAACTGTGTCTTTATTGATTGATAAGGAGACATTTATATAGGCATTACATCAAGTATCCCTGGTAATCAAGGATTCTCTATCTAATAAAGAATCTAGATAACTAGCCTTATTAGGACAAGACACACTACAGAAGTTACGAAATTAACCTTCATTGAACAAAACTTTCCTAATCTTAAAATTTCATATTTCTAATTTCTCTATTCTTTTCAGGAAAGTTGAGTTCAATATGGAGAAAAAGTTGAATACAAGTTGGAGTTGAATTGCAAATCAGATATGGATTCAGATTACAAGTCAAAAATTTGAAGAGATATACAGAAGAATCTTGATTAAACTCGGGTAACTTCCTCTGCACGTCATCCAACTTCCACGGACTCTCCAGGACAACTCATATTGAGGCAGAATTTGAGTTATATATGGATAGAAAGCTACATTTGTAGTTTCTAAATCAATTAGAATCACCTCGATAGCTATTTTCTAGAGAGAGATATGTTGTATTCATCACATAAATGTCAAATCTGCCGAATTAATAAAGATTGAAGAGTCATATTCAGTTTTGTGGAAGAATTTGTGTCAGATACAAAGAAGGCTGTGTCTATGCTACCCATATATATAGAGCACGCATTTCCAATAGAAAATCATCACATCTCTCATACACAAACACGCCAAGGCACTACCAAATTCATCATACATTCTGCCATAGATCAGAGTTGTTATCCGATTCAAGCCAAGCATATTCACCTTAAAGGAGAAGTTGCAAAGTGTAACTCAATGACAATCTTGTTATCTAGAATGTTTGTTTGTTTTTCTTGGTTTTGTAAAACTACTTTCAAATTACTTTCGATGTAGTTTTTGATTTGCCACAATAATTAGTTTCTGACTTTGTTTTAATGATTCTTGCATGATTTCGAATTTTTACATATTAACTTCGATATTTTCAGTTCATGTGCACAAGTTGGATTCATCAAGTATCTACTAGACCCCCGGGTTTAGGCAGAAACACATCCCCCATGATTTTGTTTCTTGTTTGTATATATGTGAATAAAGTGACATTGTTGGTGTATATATATTTGTGTTTTGTTTAACATTCTCATATTTCAGGTACCCTTAATCCCCGGCTAGAACGATCCCTACTTATTTCTATACTACTAACGATTGTAGGGTTATTATTGCTTGATGCTCGCTTAGGCGACTCGTCAGTCCTCCACCGTACATCTGAGGCTTATAAACATAATCAATTAAACTAGTAGCCTCGAAGTAAATAAATGTCTATAACTGACATGTCTCACATGTCATGAAATTTATAAATCATAAACCGTGAAATCACAAATTATGAAATCATAAAATCTCCGGAAATCTCATTTTCGGTTTTCTAAATATAAATATATTCAAATGATCAAATATGAGTTATCAAATCACACTATTTCCGGAAATCTCATTTTCCGAGTAAAATTACGTACTATTTAAAATAGTAGAAAATATATACCCCAAATCCATATTTTCCTTTAAATAGTAAATGAACAAATATCATAATCATATATGAATTATCGACTCTCGATAATTCATACCAAGCTCAAGGAATCATTTAATTAAAGTAAACTTCATTTCAATAAATTATTTATGCATGCATTTACTTAAAATAAAATCCATTCACAATACGGCCGAGCGCGCCGCTATTCCGATTTCTCGTCACGTCGAGTCACCCCTCGACCTGTAACAGAGACGTATTTAAAAGATATTTCAAAACTCGGAATTTATTTATAAACGTTAAATCTACGGACGCCCTCACTAGCACGAAACTTCCTAATTTTTCCTTTTCAGTTATCGGTATAGGAATTACGCCTCAATACCGAACAATCTACGTCCGAAATTACTCAGGACACCCACCCCGTGTCCGATTAATTCTTTTACTAGTTAATTCGTCGTAAAACCCTTTTAAAACAGCTTTTATCTATTTACGGTAAGTGAACAGTAATTTTTAATAGTCAAACAATAATTATATATGTCAAACAGTAAATGGTCAAAATCTAATTACTATTTACCATTTACTTTTACTATTTACTCTTTATTTTTACTGTTTTACAATTTACTTTTCACATTTTACCGTTTACTATTCACCTTCTTCAACCTCTCGCAGCCGCCGGCAGCTCCGCCACAGAGGCTAAAAACGCCGCTAACGGTGGCCGATACGACAGCAGAACACCACCACCTCCAATTTACACAAAACCGTTGATTCAACATCAAAGTACACTCAATCGACTCTAAATAACGTCCTGGATACGAATTCAACCTCAAAATCCACCAAAAACATCATCTCCACCAAAATCACCAAAAACCCTTGAATTTCAAAATCCAAATTCTCTTTACCTGGGTTGAATTGGTTCAATTCCTTTCGTAGAGTGGTTGTGCGGGTCAAGACCTTTGATTCCCGACCGGAATCGGGCCGAACCGTGGCCGAAGAAGAAAGCTCCGGTTCGACTGTGTGGAACCTGGTCGGGCTTCGCACGGCCAAACGGCTGCGAACCACGCTGTGCCGCTGCCACAGAACGGAAGAGGAGGCCGATGCGAGTCGAACGGCACCGGTGCGACGGTCCAGTTCGGGCGGACGGCGAAGATGGGTGGAGGTCGAGCTGAGTCGGGGGAGAGGAGAGAGAAAGAAGAAAAGGAAGAAAAGAAAATGGGGATTGCCCTTTCGGGAAATTTTCCTCTCAGCTATTTATACTCGCCTAAAATCGGAAAGTTACGTATTTTACATCGTAACTTTTTCATACGAACTCCAAATTAAACGTGCTACGTGTTCACGAACTTGTTTCAACGTCTTCTACCTCGTCATGAAATAAAATCCCCGGTCTGGTCAACTTATTTAAAAGTCAACCTTTAGAACTTTCGAATAGTAAAAATAATTCCTGTAACGTAAAAGTAAAAGTAAAACAATTAAAAGGTAATTCGAGGTTCGGGCTGTGACAGTGCAGCACTCAAGAACCAAGAACATTGATCTACGATTTCATTTTGTAAGAGATCTGGTGGAACGAAACATTCTGAAATTAAATTTCATTCACCCTGAGAATTAACCAGCTGATATATTCACCAAGCCATTAGACAATGAACGGTTTGTCACCCTAAGAAATGCTCTTGGGGTTTGCTCTAAGTACTAAAAACATAAGTTTACTCAAGGCCGGTAAGTGGAAATTCAAAGAAAGCAATGTATCTGATCTTAGCTTGCCTTAGTTTTTGTCATGTTCTGCATATTCCTCAAATTCTTGTTGATTTTCTCATGTCATGTTTTGGACCAACTCTCTGCATAGACTTGTAGTTTCACATATCTGAACATATCATACTTCTCCACATACAGACACATTTTTGTGGTGGAATAAGTCATATGTTTTAGTCACTATCATGTTGGAGTTGAACAAAGTTGAAAATAAAAAGTTATTTGCTTCTCATAAAAAAAAAAATTAATATCTCGTTGAAGTAAGGCCAGTCTATTCCCAAACGTATCCAGACTTTGTTAGCAGTGAACTTATTGCTGCTTGTGTGAAACAGGAATGGATTGGGCCCCCTGGAGGTAGTGTACTCTTTGGCAAAACTGCTCAGAATAGTTGACTGCAGAACATTCTTATATGTTTAGTACCCTAAGATCATCTGATATGGGAGTTATTGTCAATCTATTTGTTTTTCGAGTGCCACTTTTTTATTCCAAAGAGAGCAAAAGAAAAATTACATGGATAACAAGGGGAGTGTTGAAGATTAATCTGCTACATTCATATAGCTCAAAAAAATATTGCTTAATTGTTTATGTTCACTTCCCCACATCTATGCCACCATGTTTCACATGCAATGTATTTCAGTCTTTGTTGCAAACTCAAGTCTATTTGGTTTTGCTAGTGACGTAGTCGGTAGAAGACTATCAATTAATAAACATTGTAAAACATCATCATTAGTATAAAGCAAGTAGGGTATCGTTCACAACTGGATAAACAAAGCCAAGATCAGATAGACATATCAAAGAATCAAAGAATTTTAGTTTAAAGATTTGGAATAGATTTAGGCAGTAACTATAAAGAACTATAAGCATCTAACTAATAGATACAAGTGATCGACAAATCAACACACATCAACTAGCTAAGCAACCTACAAACAAGAATCACTTTAGACATGAATTCTCATCATGCTAAATTCGTGCAGAGAACAAGTTATACTTATCCAAATATCGAATACCTCTTAGCCTAGCCTCATTACAACCCTTTTATTGATCTTTTTCATGATTCTTAAGATGGTTAAACTTGATTTATGGAGATTATTTCAAGAGTAAGCATATGGTTTTGGTTCATTGGTGCATATAGTTATCATATGAGGTTTTTCCATAAGAATTCACAAAGTGCTTTCGTTTCTTTGATATATGCAAGTCACTCTTTGTAATTCATGATCTTTCGCTTGCATATACTTATGTGTGAATAACCATGCTTCGAGAGAAAAGAAGAGAGTATGCCTAGTGAGGTGATTTGAATTAGCTTTACATGTTTACATGCTTACCTTTTGCTCTTATATGCTTTTATTGATGTCACATGTTCATGAAACTTGGAATTTTCGTGCTTAGCATTCCCATGCATTTAACTTGAAAGTTATGTGTACATACGAGCCTGAGACAAATTGTTAGGGGCAATAGTAGTTTGAGTCTTAGTTTAATTTAGTTTGCTAAGGGACTAGCAAATGATAAGTGTGGGGTAGTTGATAGGAGCACAATGTGCGACGATATTATATGCTTATGCCCTCGTTTATGCTTTGTTTAACCTTTATTTGTCTAAGATAGAGTCATAATGTAATTTAGTGTTAATTTGGTAGAGTTTGGCGAAAAATAGTTAAGAATCCGAAAAATGACTAAGTTTGAGAAATCTGGAAAATAATGCAAAATATGTCTTTTTCGTGATTTTGAGATGAATGAAACTGTGATCTATCCTTGGTCGAATTCTATGAAATTTGGCGTGCTTAATATTCATATGCCGAGGAATGTTGTATTAAAATTTCAGATCAATTGGAGTTCGGGAAGTCACCCAAAAGTTGGCTGCAAAACGGCAGTCCGAGCATTTCAATCCAGGGACTTCCAGGATTTTCCTGGGACTTTGTCCCAACTTCGAAAAATCATTCCCGTCGACGCACAAGGAATTTGACCAAAATGTTTTATGAGGAGATGGCCATATGTGTCTAGTTTATATGAGACTTGGAATCGCATCAATCGGAGCTCCACGGATGGAGATATGCAGGAATTACTGCAATAAGGTCAAATCTGCCGATTCCAGGAACCTACTGCCCCCTTTTTGTGTTTTCTGCTTTTAATGGACCAAATGGTGCACAAATGCATTTTTGAAGATGGTTCAAGCTTTATGAAGGGAAGAGGAAGACACTAGGCCATGGCATTGAAGAAAAATATGAAGAAAGAAGTTCTCCTAGTCACACTAGGAGAAGCTGCCGAATAGAGGCAGATTGTGTGCTTGATGTTGCTGCCGGCAATTGAGGCATTTTCGATAGGAACATGACATATCAAATGAAGTCCAAGATCATACAAGAAGTCCATGAAGATGTGAAGCCCAAGCCTTGAAGAAAAATTCAGAAAAAGAAAACCTAATTGAACTATGAAAGGAAGGTTTCAAATCCTATTCCAACTTGGTTTGCTTTTTCCTTGTGATTAAAAGGGCTGCCGGCAACACCCCTTCTCCTCTATATATACCCTCACTTTTCCTACAGAAAAATCATCTCATCTCAAGCATAAAATACTAGCCTAAAGCTCTACCAAGTCTTTCAAGCACCAACACCTAAATACTTAGCCAAAACCCATCACCACCACCACCAATACTACCGAATCCTTCCACCTTGGTTTCTGCCGATTCCTGTTCTTGCCGAGCATCAAGGAGCAGCAGCCGAGCTTCATTTTGTCACCTTTGAGGAGTCTTCAAGGTTCTTAAAGTGTGATCCATTCCCCTATGGCTTTTGTATTTATTTATGTTTGGTTGTCTTGTAAGAACTTGTTTCAATTCTTGGTTTTTGCTAAACTTTTGTATGAACCGATTTTGTTGAAGTTTATGTAGTTGTTTTGCAATTTTAACTTATGGATTTTGTATGTTTGGATAATTAGGACAGTGGTATTAGAAGCATGTTTAGGATTTAATTTGGTTAGTAATCTAAGAAGTGTGCCTTATAAACCGAAGCATTAGTATTGGCTGGAAGCATGTAAATCTAGATGTTAGGTTTCATATAACCGAGTAATACGAATAAGTCATACGCTGGAGTAGTTTGTTTTGTGTTGCTCACCTAGGGTAAAAACCTTAGATTACTTGCATGTTAAATAAGATGATTGACAACCTTGCTTGTTTACATGTCTTCGATTTAGACTCATATGCTTAAATGTTAAAACGCGTAAAACCGGATTAGCATCACCTTAGAAGTCATACGCTGGAGTAGTTTCTAAGAATTTAAGAAGTCTAACAATTGGAAAACTGCTGGAGGCTCTAGTTGTGTCGAAACTAATTTAGGTCTTGAACATGCTAAATATTTGATCCTTACCTTCTTGCATACAAATCTATGTGTTAAAGAGTCTTTTGTGTGAACTGTTTTGTGTGAGAGATGATGATCACCTGTATATATTAGCTTAGGTTTAATTTTCGTATCTTAGTGTTAGTGGCAGCTTTGCTGCCGACGCCATACTCATTCCCCCAATTGTGACGTTTGTATATTTGTGTATGTGTTTTTATCTAACATTCTCATATTTCAGGTACCCTTAATCCCCGGCTTAGAACGATCCCTACTTGCTCATACTACTAACGATATTTTGTAGGGTTTATTATTGCTTGATGCTCGCTTCGGCGACACGTCAATTTTTGGCGCCGTTGTCGGGGATTATAAAAGCTTGTTTTATGAATTTGTTGTGTATATAATGTTGCTGGAAATTTTTGTTGTGAATTTGTAAAGTTGTAATTTTAATTTTATTTTGGGATTTTGTAAAGTAGAAATATGCTTCGGCATGTAGAGTTTAAATTTCGGAAGTTGCATGATGTATATTGATGTATGTTGGTAATCACTTAGTTTAATTTCTAGGGAGTTGATAGTGTTGTGTATGTTTGAGTTTATTGTAGTTTCTAAAGTGTAACATGTAGGTGAAGCCACTTTTGTTGATCATAACCAAAACCCTTCATGTGAATGGTGCTATGTCGGAGGCCGTTTCTATGTAGATTGGGAAAGGCGGGATACTTCCCCCCCACGCATATAAGCGTTTCTTCGGTAATAGTATTACTTCTATGAGGTTGAGGGCGGTTTTAATCAACACTTGTAGACTGCTAGGGATCCGTGTTTGTTTTACAAAGTATGGGGAAATTATTATCATAGATATGGTTCTCAGGTTTGTCTAACTGGATCTCAAGGCCCATAGACTGATGTTCATTCTCGGTGAGTGAGTTGATAGGGGGTTCGCCCTCCGTGGTGTCCAACAACGAGTCCTGCCTGGTTCCTGTACGGGGTTCGCCCTCCGTGATTTTAATGACCTTTGAAAAGTAAAATACGCACGACCTAGTCGACAGCTTGTGCCGAAGCATCACCTCACTTTAGACGCTAGAACATAACTTGACATATGTGGCCTATTTTCTTCGAAGATAAAACATGTTGTGTGGTTCAAACTCTTGAGGTATATCGGGTTAAGCATGATACTACCGGGGGCTGTATCAGTCCATTGCACCGTTATCTCCTCTGCTCCACGTACTTCGAGAGTTAGAACAAATTTAAAAGAAATTAGACTTAGCGATTACATGATCATGGATGTTTTGATTTTTGCTCTCTTATTGCCGAACCATGTTTGTTCTTTGCCGAAATTTTATGCCTTTGCCGAATGTTCATATGTGTATCATTGTTGAAATATGTTGTGTAATCGCCAATGCCGTGGCTTGTAATGATGTATATTCTTGCTTTCTATTTCTTTACGATGTTCTAACTTGTTCAAATGTTGCAAATTTCAGAAATAATGCATGTCCGAATCTAATATTTGGACAAGAGATCTTCAAGGCCGTTTGCAACGTTTAGATCAAGAACTCGCTATTGCTCGTTTTGTGCCATTACCGCCATCGTCACCAACCAGTTCATCAGTTTCATCATCATTGCCATCATCACCCATTGTGCCGTCAGTTTCGGACTCAGTGCCGAGCTCCCCTTCAGTAGTTTCATCGTCTTGTGATCTTCAGAATCCAGAATTTGAAGCCTTTGCCGAATCAGAGGAAGAAGAAGAGATAATGGCATCAATCAGATCACAGAATGGTCATGTTGCTGGAGCTGGTATTGCTCCTTCAAATATCACTTATCCTCCCTTGGAAGCTGACAAGACTGGAGAGATTGAATTGAGGAGTGGATTCCTCCATAAGCTGAAATTGTTTTATGGGATGCCAAGTGAGGATCCTAACAAGCATTACATTGGTTTAACTTCACCACGGAGTCTATGTGTCCAAGAGGGACCGATTTGCAACACTTCAAAATGAAGGCATTTCCGTTTTCTTTAGAAGATCAAGCAAAGGAGTGGTTGTTTGAAGTGCCTAGTGGTCGCATTGTTTCGTGGAGTACTATGATGGATGAGTTTTTGGTCAAGTACTTTCCTGCTTCACGTATCACTGATCTGAGGAAGCAAATAACTAGTGTGAAGCAAGCCGGAGATGAGACTTTCTTCGACTACTACAAGAGGTTCAAGTCCCTAGTTTCTTTGTGTCCATCGCATGGCATTAGCGATGGGCTCCTGTTGCAATATTTCTATGAGGGATTGCGTGTCATGGAGAGAGAGTTTCTTGACTCGGCCGCGGGAGGTAGCTTTTTGGAGTTAAATGCTGGTGCGGCAAGAAGTTTGTTGGAAGTTCGTGCTTTGAACAACCAACAATTTGGCATGGCACGAGGCAATGTGCAAAGGAATGAGAAAGTGCATGAGACGTCTTCGAGCTCAAAGTTAGAGGAGAAAGTGGATAAGCTTACCGACTTGGTGAGTAATATGATGAAGAAGCGTGCAAGTGTTTGTGGAATTTGCACCGAGGGCCATGAGACCGACCAATGCCCTCAATTTGGAGTTAATGAGGGAGTAGAGGAGTGCAATGCTATTGGCTTTCAAGGAGGCCAACGTTTTGGAAATTTCAACCCGAGGTTCAATGATCATCCAAACTTTCGATGGGCGAACAATGACAATGTGCTTAGGGCACCTATGCAACCGAGAGAGGGAGGAGCACCGTTTGCACCAAGGCCTCCATTTGTGCCTCGGCAGCCATATATGCCGAACCAAGGAGCTTTTGGGGCATTGCCGAACCAACACCAAGGAGGGCCGAGCCAAGGCCAAGCCGCACCGAGCAATCCGAACTATGATGCTTTGATTCAATCTTTGTCAAGTGCTACTCAAGCATTACTCGCGGGGCAACAAAATCATCAAAAGGACATTGGTGAGCTCAAGACTCAAATGGGCCAAGTTGTAGATTTCATGGGAAGATTTAATGAGCAAGGGAAGTTGCCAAGCATTACGATTCCCAATCCGAGGAACGAGCAAGCCAAAGTGATTCAAACTCGTAGCGGAAGAGAGTTGTTTCCTCCAACAAGTCCAAAGAAGAAGCGAGTGACTTTTAAGGGCGTTGAGGGTGACGAGAGGGCTGCTGGACCTGTCATTGCCGGCAGCCATATTGAAGAACACGGGGCTGCAGCTGGCAACCATGCTGCAACCGAGAGCTATGATGCAACCGGCAGGGTAGCTGCCGAGAAGGAGAATTCTGCCGAGCAAGGAAGAGAGGCCGGCAACAACCATGTGAAAGATGGGGGGCTGCGTAATGAACTTGAGTACGATCCTGCAACATCAAAGAATGAGATAGTGCCGAACCAAGCAAGCAAGGGAGGGGTGCCAACATCAAGCATGCCATTCCCTTCTCGCTTTACTAGATCGAAGAAGGATAAGTCCGATGAGGAGGTGTTGGAGATTTTCCGGAAAGTGCAAGTCAACATCCCTTTGTTGGAATGCATTAAGCAAGTACCGAAGTATGCTAAGTTTTTGAAGGAGCTTTGCACGGCAAGAAGACATACTAGAGAGACTCGTGTGGTCACTATGAGCGAGACGGTGTCGGCCGTTATTCAAAGGAAGTTGCCGCCAAAGATGAAGGATCCGGGAAGCTTCAATGTGCCTTGTGTCATAGGCAACACTCGTTTTGAGGATGTGATGTTGGATTTGGGAGCATCGATCAATGTCATGCCACTTAATGTGTATCAAACGTTGAGTATAGGGCCTCTCAAGAAGGATAATGTCATCATTCAACTTGCGGATCGCTCAAGCAAGTATCCGGAGGGTTATGTGGAGGATGTGTTGGTGCAAGTCAATCAATTGATTTTTCCCGCCGATTTTTATGTGGTTGAGATGGAGGATTCGCCGGTCAATAGCACTCAATTGCTACTAGGGCGACCATTTATGAGGACGGCGCGCACAAAGATAGATGTGGCCGAGGGCAACCTAACTATGGAGTTTGATGGTGAGGTGATCAAGTTCAATGTGTTTGATGCCATGAAATTCCCCAATGTTGATTTGAAGGAGGGTTGTGCCATTGATGTTTTGGAGGAGGTCGAGCAAGTTATGTCGACCTCGCTCGACGCATAGCAATTAGCGATTGAGCATGGGGTCGGATTTGACAAGAAGGGAGAACGAGTCACGGAAGATAGCATCATTGCCGAGCCATACAAGATATTGCCGAGCTTAGTGGAAGTGTGTGCCGAGTTAGAGGCTCGGCCTTATTCAAAATATGATTCGTTCTTGTCAATTCCAAGTGCCACAACAAAGTTTCGACCAAGTGTGGAGGAGGCCCCAAAGTTAGAACTAAAAGAGCTCCCTAGTCATTTGAAGTATGTTTATCTTGGAGAAGAAGATACACTACCGGTTATTGTGTCTTCAATGCTTAGTGAGAAGCAAGAGGTAGATTTGATACGTGTGCTTAAGAAGTACAAGACCGCCATAGGTTGGACCTTAGCGGACATCAAGGGAATAAGCCCTACTACTTGTGTTCATCGCATCTTGTTAGAAGAAGGAGCTAAGCCGACAAAGGAAGCTCAACGTCGACTTCACCCTCCCATGATGAAAGTTGTGAAGGAAGAAATCATCAAGTTGCTTGATTGTGGGGTGATTTACCCAATTTCGGATAGTAAGTGGATATCTCCCGTGCAAGTAGTACCAAAGAAGAGTAGTGTAACGGTTGTCAAGAATGAGAAGAATGAGCTTGTGCCACAAAGACTTGTAACCGGTCATCGGATGTGCATCGATTATAGGAAGCTCAACGGTACAACGAGAAAGGATCACATGCCTTTGCCGTTTATGGATCAAATGCTAGAGAGGCTAGCCGGCCATTCTTACTATTGCTTTCTTCACTACCAGAAAAAAAACTTTTGCCGACGAAAAAAAAAAAAAACGGCCGACGAAACCAATTTTCGTCGGCTATTCTCAATAATGACCGACGAAAATTTTTTTCGTCGCTAAAAATTAAAAAATCGTCGGCTATTCCCCTAGAATGGCCGACGAATTTTTTTTTCGTCGGTCATTCTAGGGGAATAGCCGACGATTTGAATTTTCGTCGGCCTTTCTCTAAAACTTTAGCCGACGAAAATTTTTGGAAGTATGGCCGACGAGTACTAGGTTTGATTTCGTCGGCTATGATTTAAAAAAAAAAAAAAAAAAAAAACAGCTTCCATTTTCTATCACTATCGACAAACCATTGCTTCGTCCTTCAAATGCAAATGTGTCGTGAAATAAGATATGACCGAAATAATGAAATACGTCTACGGTTGAAAAATGAGAAGATTCCGACAAAATCTGTGTGCCGAATGTTGCGGTTAGCTGTTTTTTACTTCCGTTTTCCTATGGGTAGCCTGACGGTCGGTAAATATTTTGAGGAAAATTTTTATACGATTGGTTGCGTCTCATCGATCTGAAACTATTCTCTGTTGAACGTCAGGCCAAAAAACGTCATTTAGACGGGCCAATTTCCATTTCTAAGCGTTTGAAGGGTTGACTCACCCGGTTGACCGTCCCGATCGAGCCTTTAACGTTGTCAGATGTAGTTGGATTTTTTTTCATACATGTATTTAATCTTAACGGTGATATCTGACGGTTGGAATAGATTTTCCAAACTTTTAGATTCAAAATCGGAACATATGCACTAATGTTCCTTAACTTGTTTACTAAGTGTTTAAGTGAATGTATAGTTTCAAATAGTTACTATACGTAGGCTCTTCAAATGCAAATATGTCGTCAAATAAGATATGACCGAAATAATGAAATACGTCTACGGTTGAAAAATGACAAGATTCCGATAAAATCCGCGTGCCGAAAGAATAAAATCAGTCAAAACCCGGTTTACTGTAGATTTGGCGTCCGGCGTCCGAATGATGATTGTGATACCATTCCGGAAAGGGAACGACGCCAGGAACAAAACTCGTAGCTTTGCTACGATGTGTGGGCTTTTTCGGGCTTTCGAGTTCGTTTAGGGCCTCAAAACGGCATTTTAGTATGTTTTCATAGAATAGCCGACGAAACATTCAAATTTCGTCGGCTATTCTCTAAGTATAGCCGACGAATTCAAATATTTCGTCGGCTAAACTCTTGATCCGCGCCTTTTTATTGTCCGCCGTTGGATGGCTCAGATCCGACGGCTGTTGATTTTCCAAAGTATAGCCGACGAAATTAAAATATTTCGTCGGCTATTCTCTAAGTATAGCCGACGAAATCTTTTAGTTCGTCGGCTATACTCCTTCTAAATCTTTTAAATCCTCCCGCCTTTTTTCTCTCCTCCTTCCCCCCCTCCTCCGGCCTCCTCTTCCTCTCTCCCCTCCTCCGGCCTCCTCCTCCTTCCCCTCCTCCGGCCTCCTCCTCCTCCTTCTCCTCCTCCTCCTCCTCCTTCCCCTCCTCCGGCCTCCTCCTCCTCCTTCCCCCCCTCCTCCGGCCTCCTCTTCCTCTTTCCCCTCCTCCGGCCTCCTCCTTCCCCTCCTCCTCCTCCTCCTTCCCCTCCTCCTCCTCCTCCTCCTCCTCCTCCTTCCCCTCCTCCTCCTCCTCCTCCTTCTCTAGCTTCCTTCCCCTCCTCCTCCTCCTCCTCCTCCTCCTCCTCCGGCCTCCTCCTCCTCCTCCTTCCCCTCCTCCTCCGGCCTCCTCCTCCTCCTTCCCCTCCTCCTCCTCCTCCAAAATGTATTTAATTTAATTTAATTTAATTTAATTTTTTTTTTCCCAAAATTAAAGAATAGCCGACGAAATTGACCAAATTTCGTCGGCTATAACAGGTATAGCCGACGATTTTTACCAAATTTCGTCGGCTATTCTTTAAAATATTAATATATTCGGAGAAAATAACCGACGAAATTGACAAATCGTCGGGTATTTATGAAGTATAGCCGACGAAACAGACTAATTTCGTCGGCTATAGTTGGCAAAATCGTCGGCTAAACTCGAAAATTTCCGACGAATTTCGTCGGTTATTTTTCAAAGGTTTGGTCGACGAAATCAATTTTCGTCGGCTATACTTCAGAATGGCCGACGATTTCAAAAATTTCGTCGGCCATTGGTATTACCGACGGCGTTTTACCGACGAAGAATAGCCGACGAAAATTTCGTCGGTAGAGGGAATAGCCGACGAAATTTTGGAATAGCCGACGAAAAAAATTTCGTCGGCTATTCTGTCAAATCTGGTAGTGCTTGATGGATATAGTGGCTACAATCAAATCATGATACACCCGGATGATCAAGAGAAGACCACTTTTACTTGTCCATTTGACACATTTGCTTATCGGCGGATGCCATTCGGACTATGCAACGCACCCGACACTTTTCAAAGATGTATGTATGCTATCTTCTCGGATTTTATTGAAGACATTATCGAAGTGTTTATGGATGATTTTAGTGTGTATGGAAGCACCTTCGATGCATGTTTGGGGAACTTGGAGAAGATACTTGAGAGGTGTGTAGAGACAAATCTTGTGCTCAATTGGGAGAAGTGTCACTTCATGGTCACGCAAGGTATTGTACTAGGGCACATTATTTCGGCAAGAGGCTTAGAGGTTGACAAAGCCAAGGTGGAGCTAATACAAGCATTGTCGAGCCCTAGGTGTGTGAAGGATGTTAGAAGTTTTCTTGGCCATGCGGGGTTTTATCGAAGATTTATCAAGGACTTCTCTTCAATTGCCAAGCCATTGAGCAACTTGTTACAAAAGGAGGTGACATTTGAGTGGTCGGAGGCGTGTGAGAGAGCTTTTTGCCGATTGAAGGAACTCTTGTGTACGGCACCGGTTTTGGTGTCACCAAATTGGGATGAGCCATTTGAGTTGATGTGCGATGCTAGTGATTATGCACTTGGAGCGGTACTTGGACAACGAATTGAGAAGAAGCCATGCGCCATTTACTATGCTTCAAGGACTCTCAACGATGCTCAACTCAACTATACAACAACGGAGAAGGAACTCTTAGCGGTAATTTTTGCTTTGGAAAAGTTTCGATCATATCTTTTGAATTCCAAAGTCATTGTTTATAGTGATCATGCTGCTTTGAGATATCTTATGACGAAGAAGGATGCTAAGCCGAGACTCATTCGATGAATTCTTTTGCTTCAAGAGTTCGATATTGAGATTAAAGACAAGAAAGGAGTAGAGAATGTTGTAGCCGATCATTTGAGTAGACTTGTGAAGGAAGAGGATCGGCTGCCCCTATGTGAAACTTTTCCGGATGAGCAACTTTTTCGACTTGAAGTGCATGAGCCTTGGTATGCCGACATTGCAAATTTTCTTGCTACAAACCGATTTCCCAAGGAGTTGCCGAGCCACCAACAAAAGAGAATAAGGAAGCAAGCTCGACACTTTTTGTGGGATGATCCGTACTTATGGAGGCAATGTGGTGATCAAGTTATTCGAAGATGTGTTCCGGAGAATGAGCATCGATCCATCCTTGCTTTTTGTCATAGCGAAGCTTGTGGTGGGCACTTTGAACCGAAGAAAAGGGCATTAAAGGTTCTTAGTTGTGGTTTTTATTGGCCTTCAATTTTTAAAGATGCATTCATGTTTTGCAAGGCGTGTGATAGGTGCCAACGTGTGGGGAAGATTAGCGGGCGTGATCAAATGCCGCTCACGCCTATCCTTGTGGTTGAAATTTTTGATGTTTGGGGAATTGACTTCATGGGACCGTTTCCTTCAAGTAAGGGTTTTCTTTACATATTGCTTGCGGTTGATTATGTGTCGAAGTGGATCGAAGCAAGGGCTACACGCACCAATGATGCCAAGGTGGTAGCTGGGTTTCTCAAGACCAACATCTTTTCACGTTTTGGAGTTCCAAGGGTCTTGATTAGCGATGGAGGATCCCATTTTTGTAACCGCACTATTGAAGCCTTATTGAGGAAGTATGGAGTCACACATAAAGTTTCTACACCGTATCATCCCCAAACAAGTGGTATGGCCGAGGTGAGTAATCGAGAGATCAAGCACATTTTGGAGAAATCGGTTGGACCTTCAAGGAAGGATTGGAGTGATCGTCTCGAGGATGCTTTGTGGGCATATAGGACTGCATACAAGACACCGATAGGTATGTCTCCTTTTCGGTTGATTTATGGCAAAGCATGTCACTTACCGGTTGAGTTAGAACACAAAGCATGGTGGGCCGTTAAAAGTTTCAACATGGACATCAATGAGGCCGGCCTTCATAGGAAGCTTCAACTCAATGAACTTGAAGAAATACGCAATGAAGCATATGAGGCCGCTTGGATCTACAAGGAGAAAACAAAGGCTTATCATGATAAGATGATCCGGGGCAAAAAGTTTGAAGTTGGGCAAAAAGTTCTCTTGTTTAATACACGGCTTCAACTCTTTCCGGGAAAGTTGCGCTCTCGTTGGATCGGACCATTCATTGTTCTTCAAGTGTTTCCTCATGGCGCCATAGAGATTCGGAATGAAGTTACAGGAAACACATTCAAGGTAAACGGCCATCGTCTCAAGCCTTACTACTCGTCCTTTCAAGAACACACGGTGGAGGAGGCTTGCATATCACCTACCCCTCAATTGCCGGCCACAAACCTTGCTGCCGAGCAGCAGCACCCCACTCCAGCCGCGCCACCACCCCCTGCTGGACCTGCCATTGCCGGCAGGGTTGACACAAACCACAGGATACGCCGGATATGCTTGCAGCAGGCTCGGACACGCAGCAACAAACCACAGGATACGCCCTCCGCTGTATCCAATACAACGTATGACACCATTGACACAACCGATGCGGACACGAGGTGCGATGCACTTCTTGTTGCCCTTCTTCATGCCGAATTGAGCTACTTCGGAGCAAGGTGAACACATGCAAACACGGTGAAAAGTCTAGGCTATGGACTATAAACACAAAGCGCTACTTGGGAGGCAACCCAAGTCGGTCAAAGAAAAGTGAAGGAGCCATCACCGGGAGTTTGAAATTTCTTACCCGTTCTCTTTTTCTTTGTTTGTGATGATATGTTAGAATATGTTAGTCGATTGCATGCTTAGGAAATTCATTGATATTGTTTTGTGCTTACATTGAGGACAATGTAATTTTCTAAGTGTGGGGTGGGATAACGTATTCCGTTTATGTTTTTGTGTGCTTAGTTTAGAAAAGAAAAATTCAGAAAATTGTTCCACAAAAATAGAATGTTTAAATTGTTTGTTTCGAGTCTTAGGATGCCCCTAATATGTCAATGATGTTTTTCTCCTCTTTGCATACATAGATGATGGTTGTGCATACAATTAAAATTGTAAGTTTCATGGATTATGTGCATTGGTAGGAGCATGTAGGATGTGTTGATTATTAAGCATGCATGTTTTAGCTAATTTATTTCGAAAATAACCTATGTGAGCTTTAGTGCCAAATTGCTTTCTTCTTGAGCGATAAAAGATAAAATTCGATAGATTCGTAGGAAGCATGAAACCTCATAATTCTTTGATTATTCGATGACTATATGCCATAGCTTTTAATGAACTCTAGTATGCTAGAACTTACTCTTGTTGATTTTCGAAACGTTTATATCATAAAATACCTTGATTTTGAATATGATTGAATAAAGATCATGTAGGTTTACCACCATAGCCAAATAAAGGATGTGCCCTATTGGAGCCCGTCGTGGGACACCTTAGTAAATCCCTTTGAGCCTATATTTAGCCTTTTCTTTCATCACCCTTAAACACTTTCCATGAACTTAGTATAGTGATGCCTTTACCTTGTGTGTCGGCAAAGCTTGATTTTTGAAAGCGTTTTCGCGTGTGTGATGAAGAAGAACAAGTGTGGGGTAGACTTGGCCATGAATCTATATGAAAAATGTATGCATGCCGTGCCTATGAAAAGAAAAGAAAAAAAAAAAGCTCGGATTAAAAAGAAAAGAAAAAGATACCGAGAGCAAGAAATGAAGAGGGCACGGCATAGGCATAGAAAATAAAAATTTTGTACATGGCTATTGTCTTGAGTATTGTTGTAATATTATGGGAAGAAAAGAATGAAGTATGGGTCCAACAAGATGAAATTTGACCCTTTCGGCGAGAAGACATAAGGAGATCGAGCTTTGCTAAAGGCCTTAGTGACGTCTTTGAGCCTCCTTATCCAAATATCGAATACCTCTTAGCCTAGCCTCATTACAACCCTTTTATTGATCTTTTTCAAAAATTGACGTGTCGCCGAAGCGAGCATCAAGCAATAATAAACCCTACAAAATATCGTTAGTAGTATGAGCAAGTAGGGATCGTTCTAAGCCGGGGATTAAGGGTACCTGAAATATGAGAATGTTAGATAAAAACACATACACAAATATACAAACGTCACAATTGGGGGAATGAGTATGGCGTCGGCAGCAAAGCTGCCACTAACACTAAGATACGAAAATTAAACCTAAGCTAATATATACAGGTGATCATCATCTCTCACACAAAATAGTTCACACAAAAGACTCTTTAACACATAGATTTGTATGCAAGAAGGTAAGGATCAAATATTTAGCATGTTCAAGACCTAAATTAGTTTCGACACAACTAGAGCCTCCAGCAGTTTTCCAATTGTTAGACTTCTTAAATTCTTAGAAACTACTCCAGCGTATGACTTCTAAGGTGATGCTAATCCGGTTTTACGCGTTTTAACATTTAAGCATATGAGTCTAAATCGAAGACATGTAAACAAGCAAGGTTGTCAATCATCTTATTTAACATGCAAGTAATCTAAGGTTTTTAACCTAGGTGAGCAACACAAAACAAACTACTCCAGCGTATGACTTATTCGTATTACTCGGTTATATGAAACCTAACATCTAGATTTACATGCTTCCAGCCAATACTAATGCTTCGGTTTATAAGGCACACTTCTTAGATTACTAACCAAATTAAATCCTAAACATGCTTCTAATACCACTTTCCTAATTATCCAAACATACAAAATCCATAAGTTAAAATTGCAAAACAACTACATAAACTTCAACAAAATCGGTTCATACAAAAGTTTAGCAAAAACCAAGAATTGAAACAAGTTCTTACAAGACAACCAAACATAAATAAATACAAAAGCCATAGGGGAATGGATCACACTTTAAGAACCTTGAAGACTCCTCAAAGGTGACAAAATGAAGCTCGGCTGCTGCTCCTTGATGCTCGGCAAGAACAGGAATCGGCAGAAACCAAGGTGGAAGGATTCGGTAGTATTGGTGGTGGTGGTGATGGGTTTTGGCTAAGTATTTAGGTGTTGGTGCTTGAAAGACTTGGTAGAGCTTTAGGCTAGTATTTTATGCTTGAGATGAGATGATTTTTCTGTAGGAAAAGTGAGGGTATATATAGAGGAGAAGGGGTGTTGCCGGCAGCCCTTTTAATCACAAGGAAAAAGCAAACCAAGTTGGAATAGGATTTGAAACCTTCCTTTCATAGTTCAATTAGGTTTTCTTTTTCTGAATTTTTCTTCAAGGCTTGGGCTTCACATCTTCATGGACTTCTTGTATGATCTTGGACTTCATTTGATATGTCATGTTCCTATCGAAAATGCCCCAATTGCCGGCAGCAACATCAAGCACACAATCTGCCTCTATTCGGCAGCTTCTCCTAGTGTGACTAGGAGAACTTCTTTCTTCATATTTTTCTTCAATGCCATGGCCTAGTGTCTTCCTCTTCCCTTCATAAAGCTTGAACCATCTTCAAAAATGCATTTGTGCACCATTTGGTCCATTAAAAGCAGAAAACACAAAAAGGGGGCAGTAGGTTCCTGGAATCGGCAGATTTGACCTTGTTGCAGTAATTCCGGCATATCTCCATCCGTGGAGCTCCGATTGATGCGATTCCAAGTCTCATATAAACTAGACACATATGGCCATCTCCTCATAAAACATTTTGGTCAAATTCCTTGTGCGTCGACGGGAATGATTTTTCGAAGTTGGGATAAAGTCCCAGGAAAATCCTGGAAGTCCCTGGATTGAAATGCTCGGACTGCCGTTTTGCAGCCAACGTTTGGGTGACTTCCTGAACTCCAATTGATCTGAAATTTTAATACAACATTCCTCAGCATATGAATATTAAGCACGCCAAATTTCATAGAATTCGGACAAGGATAGATCACAGTTTCATTCATCTCAAAATCACGAAAAAGACATATTTTGCATTATTTTCCAGATTTCTCAAACTTAGTCATTTTTCGGATTCTTAACTATTTTTCGCCAAACTCTACCAAATTAACACTAAATTACATTATGACTCTATCTTAGACAAATAAAGGTTAAACAAAGCATAAACGAGGGCATAAGCATATAATATCGTCGCACATTGTGCTCCTATCAACTACCCCACATTTATCATTTGCTAGTCCCTTAGCAAACTAAATTAAACTAAGACTCAAACTACTATTGCCCCTAACAATTTGTCTCAGGCTCGTATGTACACATAGCTTTCAAGTTAAATGCATGGGAATGCTAAGCACGAAAATTCCAAGTTTCATGAACATGTGACATCAATAAAAGCATATAAGAGCAAAAGGTAAGCATGTAAACATGTAAAGCTAATTCAAATCACCTCACTAGGCATACTCTCTTCTTTTCTCTCGAAGCATGGTTATTCACACATAAGTATATGCAAGCGAAAGATCATGAATTACAAAGAGTGACTTGCATATATCAAAGAAACGAAAGCACTTTGTGAATTCTTATGGAAAAACCTCATATGATAACTATATGCACCAATGAACCAAAACCATATGCTTACTCTTGAAATAATCTCCATAAATCAAGTTTAACCATCTTAAGAATCATGAAAAAGATCAATAAAAGGGTTGTAATGAGGCTAGGCTAAGAGGTATTCGATATTTGGATAAGTATAACTTGTTCTCTGCACGAATTTAGCATGATGAGAATTCATGTCTAAAGTGATTCTTGTTTGTAGGTTGCTTAGCTAGTTGATGTGTGTTGATTTGTCGATCACTTGTATCTATTAGTTAGATGCTTATAGTTCTTTATAGTTACTGCCTAAATCTATTCCAAATCTTTAAACTAAAATTCTTTGATTCTTTGATATGTCTATCTGATCTTGGCTTTGTTTATCCAGTTGTGAACGATACCCTACTTGCTTTATACTAATGATGATGTTTTACAATGTTTATTAATTGATAGTCTTCTACCGACTACGTCACTAGCAAAACCAAATAGACTTGAGTTTGCAACAAAGACTGAAATACATTGCATGTGAAACATGGTGGCATAGATGTGGGGAAGTGAACATAAACAATTAAGCAATATTTTTTTGAGCTATATGAATGTAGCAGATTAATCTTCAACACTCCCCTTGTTATCCATGTAATTTTTCTTTTGCTCTCTTTGGAATAAAAAAGTGGCACTCGAAAAACAAATAGATTGACAATAACTCCCATATCAGATGATCTTAGGGTACTAAACATATAAGAATGTTCTGCAGTCAACTATTCTGAGCAGTTTTGCCAAAGAGTACACTACCTCCAGGGGGCCCAATCCATTCCTGTTTCACACAAGCAGCAATAAGTTCACCGCTAACAAAGTCTGGATACGTTTGGGAATAGACTGGCCTTACTTCAACGAGATATTAATTTTTTTTTTTATGAGAAGCAAATAACTTTTTATTTTCAACTTTGTTCAACTCCAACATGATAGTGACTAAAACATATGACTTATTCCACCACAAAAATGTGTCTGTATGTGGAGAAGTATGATATGTTCAGATATGTGAAACTACAAGTCTATGCAGAGAGTTGGTCCAAAACATGACATGAGAAAATCAACAAGAATTTGAGGAATATGCAGAACATGACAAAAACTAAGGCAAGCTAAGATCAGATACATTGCTTTCTTTGAATTTCCACTTACCGGCCTTGAGTAAACTTATGTTTTTAGTACTTAGAGCAAACCCCAAGAGCATTTCTTAGGGTGACAAACCGTTCATTGTCTAATGGCTTGGTGAATATATCAGCTGGTTAATTCTCAGGGTGAATGAAATTTAATTTCAGAATGTTTCGTTCCACCAGATCTCTTACAAAATGAAATCGTAGATCAATGTTCTTGGTTCTTGAGTGCTGCACTGTCACAGCCCGAACCTCGAATTACCTTTTAATTGTTTTACTTTTACTTTTACGTTACAGGAATTATTTTTACTATTCGAAAGTTCTAAAGGTTGACTTTTAAATAAGTTGACCAGACCGGGGATTTTATTTCATGACGAGGTAGAAGACGTTGAAACAAGTTCGTGAACACGTAGCACGTTTAATTTGGAGTTCGTATGAAAAAGTTACGATGTAAAATACGTAACTTTCCGATTTTAGGCGAGTATAAATAGCTGAGAGGAAAATTTCCCGAAAGGGCAATCCCCATTTTCTTTTCTTCCTTTTCTTCTTTCTCTCTCCTCTCCCCCGACTCAGCTCGACCTCCACCCATCTTCGCCGTCCGCCCGAACTGGACCGTCGCACCGGTGCCGTTCGACTCGCATCGGCCTCCTCTTCCGTTCTGTGGCAGCGGCACAGCGTGGTTCGCAGCCGTTTGGCCGTGCGAAGCCCGACCAGGTTCCACACAGTCGAACCGGAGCTTTCTTCTTCGGCCACGGTTCGGCCCGATTCCGGTCGGGAATCAAAGGTCTTGACCCGCACAACCACTCTACGAAAGGAATTGAACCAATTCAACCCAGGTAAAGAGAATTTGGATTTTGAAATTCAAGGGTTTTTGGTGATTTTGGTGGAGATGATGTTTTTGGTGGATTTTGAGGTTGAATTCGTATCCAGGACGTTATTTAGAGTCGATTGAGTGTACTTTGATGTTGAATCAACGGTTTTGTGTAAATTGGAGGTGGTGGTGTTCTGCTGTCGTATCGGCCACCGTTAGCGGCGTTTTTAGCCTCTATGGCGGAGCTGCCGGCGGCTGCGAGAGGTTGAAGAAGGTGAATAGTAAACGGTAAAATGTGAAAAGTAAATTGTAAAACAGTAAAAATAAAGAGTAAACAGTAAAAGTAAATGGTAAATAGTAATTAGATTTTGACCATTTACTGTTTGACATATATAATTATTGTTTGACCATTAAAAATTACTGTTCACTTACCGTAAATAGATAAAAGCTGTTTTAAAAGGGTTTTACGACGAATTAACTAGTAAAAGAATTAATCGGACACGGGGTGGGTGTCCTGAGTAATTTCGGACGTAGATTGTTCGGTATTGAGGCGTAATTCCTATACCGATAACTGAAAAGGAAAAATTAGGAAGTTTCGTGCTAGTGAGGGCGTCCGTAGATTTAACGTTTATAAATAAATTCCGAGTTTTGAAATATCTTTTAAATACGTCTCTGTTACAGGTCGAGGGGTGACTCGACGTGACGAGAAATCGGAATAGCGGCGCGCTCGGCCGTATTGTGAATGGATTTTATTTTAAGTAAATGCATGCATAAATAATTTATTGAAATGAAGTTTACTTTAATTAAATGATTCCTTGAGCTTGGTATGAATTATCGAGAGTCGATAATTCATATATGATTATGATATTTGTTCATTTACTATTTAAAGGAAAATATGGATTTGGGGTATATATTTTCTACTATTTTAAATAGTACGTAATTTTACTCGGAAAATGAGATTTCCGGAAATAGTGTGATTTGATAACTCATATTTGATCATTTGAATATATTTATATTTAGAAAACCGAAAATGAGATTTCCGGAGATTTTATGATTTCATAATTTGTGATTTCACGGTTTATGATTTATAAATTTCATGACATGTGAGACATGTCAGTTATAGACATTTATTTACTTCGAGGCTACTATTTTAATTGATTATGTTTATAAGCCTCAGATGTACGGTGGAGGACTGACGAGTCGCCTAAGCGAGCATCAAGTAATAATAACCCTACAATCGTTAGTAGTATAGAAATAAGCAGGGATCGTTCTAGCCGGGGATTAAGGGTACCTGAAATATGAGAATGTTAAACAAAACACAAATATATATACACCAACAATGTCACTTTATTCACATATATACAAACAAGAAACAAAATCATGGGGGATGTGTTTCTGCCTAAACCCGGGGGTCTAGTAGATACTTGATGAATCCAACTTGATCTC
Source organism: Potentilla sterilis (assembly GCA_963682095.1). Taxonomy (NCBI): domain Eukaryota; kingdom Viridiplantae; phylum Streptophyta; class Magnoliopsida; order Rosales; family Rosaceae; genus Potentilla; species Potentilla sterilis. The sequence continues at coordinate 23,034,458 of OY821763.1, read as the reverse complement.
CTGCAATCCTGCTCACTAAGGGGAATACCGGGCGGGCTGGTCTTCTCCTCTCCGATGCCTAAGTTAGTATAGTTGGAATATATATAACCAAGGCACGTATGTAAGCAGGGAGAGAGATAAGTTACCTAATAAAGAGGGTAGTTGGGGCCCTTATATAGGTGGTTTGGGGTGAGGGCTGGCCTCACCCTTCGATGTGGGACTGGCTCCCTTCTGTTTGTACATTCTGGTGCCCTCTTTGGCAGGCTGGCGCCCCCGGCCCCAGGGTCCCTGGAGGCAGGATAGAGTGCTGGGTCCCGAGGCCGGGTGCTGGTGATCTGGTCCCGAGCCTTGGGCCGGGCCCTGGTGCACTTGCTGCGGGTCTGTGGGCCTGCTGTAGCCTCTCTGCGGCTACTGTCAACAAGTCCCCCAAGTTCCCTGTCAAGTGCAATCTTGAATGGAGACTTAAATCTGTCTTGCTCTTGCCCAGCAGACCCGCAGGGTTACCAACCTACCGGTGCCCAGTCCCCCAAGTCCGCGTTAAAGATTGGGCGTGACCGAGGTGAGTACCTGTTTACCGATGGGAAGCAATAGTTTATAAGCACGTTTGTAATATAAGTACTGTGGTCAGGTATTGTTATGTTATGAGCATGGAGCCGGGTGGAGCCCGGAGAGTGTATGAGATGATGCCATGATGCCATGCAATAGATGCGTGCATGGAATGATAATGAGGCGTTGAGATCCGCCATGCAAGAGATTTGTGCATGGGATGATAATGAGGCGTTGAAATCCGCCATGCAAGAGATGCGCATGGAATTTCGGCCGGGCACTCTGCCCTATCGGTACGAGGCGGAGCTTCACTGGGTCACAACTAGGCGATCTGCCAAATCGAAACAGAGTGGAGTTCACTGAGCCTATACCGGGCGTCCTGCCAAAGCGGAGTTCACTGAGCCTCTACCGGGCGATCTGCCGAAGCGGACGGGGTGAAGTTCATGGGACCTCGACCGGGCATTCTGCCATATCGAGACGAGTCCCAGGTGAACTTCAGTACTGAATCTCGACCGGGCGTTCTGCCATATCGAGACTAGTCCAGGAGTATGGGAGCTCGACCGGGCGTCTTGCCATATCGAGACAAGTCCCATATTGCTAGGCTGCAGGGAGATTACCCCGGTGTTGCGGGCTGTTTGAAGCACCGGTGAACACTTGCTAGTTCTTCTCAGCTTGTGCTGAATAAGCGTTGAGGTAAGGGGGGTGGCGTTGAGGTGACAAGGCTCGCCGTGCGGCCCCATGTTGATCGCGGTTCAATGCGATGCAGGGTTTTTATCCTGCTGGACAAGAGTACATGGGTTAGATGTAAACTCGCCCGGGTGTATAAAGCCCATGCCAGTCGAATGTTCTCATGACCGGGGTCAACCATGGTACCGGGCGGAACTCGACCGGGTGTCCTGCCATATCGAGACGAGTCTCCCAGTGAAATGCCATGGGGCCGGGTGGATTCCCGGTAGGGGGGTGGCGTTGAGGTGACAAGGCTCGCCGTGCAGCCCCCGTTTGCCGCAGCTGGTGCGATGCAGGGTTTTTATCCTGCTGGACAAGCGTACATGGGTTAGATGTAAACTCACCCGGGTGTATAAAGCCCTATGTCGGTCGAATGTTCTCATGACCGGGGTCAGCCATGGTACCGGGTGGAACTCGACCGGGCGTCCTGCCATATCGAGACGAGTCCCCCAGTGAAATACCATGGGGCCGGGTGGATCCTATTCCTGGAATATGCTCTCGAGCCGGTTGGATGCGTCGTAACCGGTGGGCGGATCTCGACCGGGCGTTCTGCCATATCGAGACGAGTCCCCCAAGAGAGATGTAACTGGGTGGACCTCGACCGGGCGACATGCCATATCGAGACGAGGTCTCCAGTAGGATGGCGTGCAGCCGGTTGAATGATCATAACCGCGAACTGCCATGGTGCCGGGCTGATGGCTCGTACCCGGATGGGTGCTCTCGAAGCGGTTGGATGATTACCACCGGTGAGAGGTCTTCAAGATATGCGAAGAAGCCATGCAGCCGGTTGAATGATCATAACCGTGAACTGCCATGGTGCCGGGCGGATGGCTCGTACCCGGATGGGTGCTCTCGAAGCGGTTGGATGATTACCACCGGTGAGAGGTCTTCAAGATATACGAAGAAGATGGCGTGCAACCGTGGAATCTGGGGAAGTGGGAGAGCCTGGCTCCTCGGTTCCCGCTCCTACCTTCCTGTCGCCAGCGTGTGGGACAAGGGGCTGACATGCATTTAAGGAGGAAGTCCATCAGTCCCGTCAGTTATGATGGCATGGGCAGTTTACCAATGCTGGGACACGTGCCAGCAGGGGGCGGTCTTGAGATGGAGGGCCTGGATTCGCAGGCGTTTGAGTTGCTGTGATTACTTGTTTTGGAGGGATTTCAATTGCCTAGGGCACTGGTCCCCTCTATTAAAAGGCCTCTTCTGCTCTCCTTTCTGCTGTTGCTTCTTGCTTTGGAGAAACTAAGAGAAAGAGAGGAATTCGGCGATCACTTTGAGCCGTTTTGCCCCACGAGATCCGTTTTCTTGAGTGCTCCCTACTCTCTTCCTACCATTGCTCTCTGCTTTCACAAGGCGGATTGTCCTCGGTTGAGCATACTAATCGGTAAGTTTGTTTGATTTCTTTGCCCTGGTGTTGTTCTTGTTTTTGGCTTTGTTGTTTTGCGGCGGTGGGGAGGGATCTCTGTCGCTGACGGAACTGCTCTGCGGCGAACTTGGGGAGAGGCCGTAGAAGGCGCTGTTGTAGCCTGTTGCTGACGAAAGCTAGGGTTTTGTTTTCTTCCCCTAGGTTAAAATGTCATCTTCAGGTTCTGACCGGGCTTCCGAATCGGCTGCCAGGGGTCCCCTCGTGGATGATGCGGAGAGGCTGGATGACTGGCTCGATTCGGAATCTCCGGAGACCGAAGTCGCCGACTGCTCCGGGAGCAGGGTTTCGTCTCCGTCCTCGTCTTCGTCTTCCGGGGCTGAATCCTCGGAGACTAAAATACCGCACGGGGTGCGTCTTGCAGATGCTCCGGGTGCAAGCTACACCATTGGCAGAGGGAAGTATGCTGGGGTGTGTGATGAACCGGAGGGGAGCATGACCCCTGGAGAGATTGCAGCATTCCGGGAAACGTGGGGTATCCCGGATGAAGTTCTGCTGCGGCCCCTGAATCCTGGAGAGTCGGCATGCTACCCGGAAGCAGGTTGGGTTGCCGCGCATCAGGACCAGTTCCGGCATGGACTCTCGCTCCCGTTGCCAAACTTCGTGCAGTATATGCTTAGTGCGCTGCAAGTGTCGCCTGCGCAGCTTCCTGGGCTCTAGTGGAGGCGACTACTGAGCCTCGGCTGCTTGTACGAGTTTTCCGGGATGAATATACCAACGGTAAATGAGTTCCGGGCCTTGTATAAGCTGTCGTACTCCAGGAAGCAGGGGTCCCGGGGTTGCCTGTCCTTCAACACCCGGAAACCTCCACCGATCGTCACCCATATGCCTTCATGGGTAGACAACAGCTGGAGAAAGAAGGTGGTGATGGTGGGCGGGAGGTGGCAGGCAAGGAGTAAGATGTACTGGGTTCCTGGCGCCTTCCAACCCATTGGCGACCAGTCGTTCGAGCTATCCGACCTGGAGCATGAGAGGATCTCGACCATACTCGGATGCTGGGACGACCTGGAACAGAGTTCTTTCAACTTCATCCGGCGAGAAGTGCTGGAATATTGCCAACTCGGGCGGGGTCCCGGTGCGTAGGAAGCCCTTTAGCGGTGATACCTTGTGCTAGTTTTGCAAAATGCTAACTGTTTGCCTTCCTTGCAGGTGCATCTTCCCGGGCGGTCATCAAGCCCGAAACCACTCTTTCAATGGACGGGGAAGACCTCCTCAACAAGCTGAAGGAGAAAGCCGAGACCGTCTCGCGGACGTCGGTGGAAGAGGAGTCCGGCCGGCTCACGACTCATGCGGAGCCGAGGGCCATGGACGTTGATGACAGCGCCTATGTCCTGAAGCGGGTGAAGACCCATCATACTGCGCCCCATGCGGTGCCTGGAAGGGGCAAGGCTACCGGAGGGTTAGTTAGGGTTCCCGGTGGAGTGAACAGGATTCCCAACCGGCCGGTGTCTGTGCCGCACGTGGCTCGCGTTGCCCCGGTAAGCGCACGATCTTCTTCTCCGGAAGGCCGGGGAGAGAAACGGAAGGGTGGGGACATTCCTTCCTCCGCGCTGGTGACGCTCACTGGTGGGTCGGCACGGGAGAACCTGGCCAAACGGTTCAGGATAACCAGCGGCGCGCAAGCTAACCCTGCCGGGGAGAAGGCCGCTGCTGCTGCCCGGCAGAGTAGTCCTGCGCCTGCTGAGGCGCCAGGGGGAAGCCCGGATAGTGTACTCGCCCGGCAAGTGGCGGCGGACTTGGCCAGTCTTGGGCTAGACAGACCCGGGGTTGCTGGAGCCCTGGCGGGCGGGAATCGCCCAAAATGCAAGGAATCCGTCCTTCGGGTAAGTACCGCACGGTATCACTACACTGCTTGTAGCTTGTTTTCGTTTGCGGCTTGACTAACTGTCCTTGATGTTGTGCAGTTGCTGTACAGTCTGTACCAACCGGACGCGAGCGAGGAGCTGTCGGAGCTGAAGAGACAGATAACTGCTTTATCGGAGACCCGACAGCGCCTGGAGGTGGAGAAGTCTCGCTTGGACCGGGAGAAGGCCAGATCGGAGGAGAGAGCCAAGAAGCTGGAGGAGCAGAACCGGAGCCTGGAGAAGGAGAGGGCCGAGCTGGAAGCCAAGGTGGACGAGCTCCAAGTGGGAGCTGCCGCTCTGCGCGCCGCTTCTGCTGCTCCGACCGGGGAAGATGACCCGGAACTCTACGAGCGGGTCGTTCTCAAATACCGTGAGAGCGATCAGTTCCTGTAGTTTCTGGTGAAGGCTAGGGAGGAGGGCATCTGGGATGCGTACACGGAATGGGCGGGGAAGGGATGGTTAGACACTTCCCTGATGCCGACTGCTGCTGAAGGAGATATCCATGAGCAGTCGGACATCCATCAGGAGGCGGCGGAGGGGCAGCCGGAAGAAGCGCTTCGCTCGGACTTGGATTCTTCTACCAACGGTGCCGAGTTTCTCCGAGCCGGAGTCAACACCGGAACTGAGGTTGACGACGAGGGTACCGTAGGAGAAGCCAGCGGATTGCCTGCTGAAGGCGGAGTCGTGGCTCCTTAGGATTTTCCTCACTTTTTTCCTTGTAATCTTTCCGGATCGGTTACTGCTTGTATACTTGCTTGAATATGAATATACTTGAACTGGCAGAGCCGGTGAAATTTTCTCAAAAGTAGTTTGCATATATATATGTTCTTACAACGGTTGAACCGTGAACTATGCCAAACTAACCGCTCGGGGCTAGCAGGTTTACCAGGCCTGGTCCCGTTCCCGGTTGGGGTCTGTTCTTCTTTCCCCTACGTACCGCTGGAGCTGGCCGTTATCGATCAAACCCTGCACCGCTGGCTTGAGAGCGCAGCACTGATTGGTTCGATGAGTGGCCTCATCATGATAAGAGCAGTACTTGCCCGTCTGCGCCGTCGTAAGCTTCCCCTTCGGGTACTTTCTCTTGGGCGGTGGGGGAATGACGCTCCCGTTCTCAAGTAGGATGTCCTCGTAGGAAGTGGTGAGAGCGGTGAAGACTTCTTGACCGGCCGGTGGTGGTGCCGGCATGATTGCCAGGGGGCGCTCTTGGCGGTACGGCGCCGGCTTGTGCTCGGCCTGGGGTCTATCAGAATAGGGCCTCTGCTGCAGCTGTGGCCAGTTTCTGTTGTTGGCGTTCCGGCTGGGTCGAGCGGTGCGGTTCTCAGTCCGCTGACTGGGCTTGGCTTCCTGGCCGGTCGGAGGGTTCTCTTCCCGGGGATGGTCTTCCTGCTGCTCATCCCGCTTCCTCTTCAGTAGGTGGTGCCCGTAGGTCTCATGATCGGCCTGGGCATGTCGGATGGCCATAGCCATCAATTCGTCGTACCCCTGCGGGAGCTCTACCCGGACGACATAGGAAAATTTGCCCACTCGGAGCCCTTGCTTGAACGCCATCTCGGCGATGCCTTTGTCCAGGTTCCGAACTCCGGCCGTAGCCGTCTGCCAACGGTTGACAAAGGTTCTCAGCTCCTCTCCGGGGGCTTGTATGCAGTTGAAGAGGATGGTCGACGTCCGAGCTCCCTCGACTCGGAGAATGAAGCGGCCTACGAACCGGTCGGCTAACTGCTCGAACGCCTCGATCGAGTTCGCCGGAAGCTCGTAGAACCAACTGAGCGCTTCCCCAGACAAAGTCTCCTGGAAGATGTTGCAGCAGACTGCGTCGGAGTACCCCTTGGCGCAGGTTTGGGACCGGAAACTGTCCAGGTGCTGATACAGGCAACCGGACCCTGAATAGGTGAGCTTGAGGGACTTCTGGTTGCCAGATCTTCCCGACTCTATGACCCGGTGCGAGAAAGGGCCTATGCGCTCATTAAACCGGGCACCCTCCATCGGCCGCGCGGCTCTTCTCTCGTTGGCCTCCATTTGGGCCTTTAAGTCCGACACGGTGTTGGCTAGCATTTGCAGCGCTCGTGCGGTCGGAGTCCCAACTTCATCCACAGACGAAGCGCCGGGCTGGTGGTAGGTTGTCGTGCTCTTCGGCGGGCCTGCGCCGGCTGGCGACTTTTCGCGCACGGGGTCCCCTGGCCGACCGCCCGAAGATTGCCCTGCTTCGGTGTTTTGAGGTTGGATCGGTGGGAGTGTCGCCTGCGCCTCGGCCATGGCGTTACTACGCTGCTGTCCCCTCTCCAGGGCGGCCACTAGGGCAGTATTCACCGCCTACATCTCTTCGTATCGGGCGTTGGACTTAGCTCTGTCCCTGTCGCTCTCCTTTCTTAGACGACTGACCTCTGCGGCCATTGCCCGTAGCTCTCCCGCCATACTGCTATGGCCGGGGCTGTACGTAGGGTCCCGGTCCGGGCTCTCAGATCGATCGCTTGGATCATCTGAGAACGTCAAGGAGAAGCCCCGTCGCTCTGGACTGTCTTCCTTCCCTGCCGGGCCTTTCCCGCGCAAGCTGTCGCGGTGGGGATCCGGCATGCCGGATGGTCCCCCACAGTTCCCTCCATCTTGACCGTTGCCCCGGTCGCCGCGCGGCTCCCGCGTGACGGCTGGGGTGGAGGTGAGCGTATGCACTACTGCAAGACGTCCCTCCTCGGCGGTACCTTTCTCTCGACTCATTTTCGAATTCTTTCCCAACGGTGTTGCTTATACGGCTTTTCGTTCAAGCTTCCCACAGACGGCGCCAATTGTTTCTGCCTAAACCCGGGGGTCTAGTAGATACTTGATGAATCCAACTTGATCTCCTGCAATCCTGCTCACTAAGGGGAATACCGGGCGGGCCGGTCTTCTCCTCTCCGATGCCTAAGTTAGTATAGTTGGAATATATATAACCAAGACACGTATGTAAGCAGGGAGAGAGATAAGTTACCTAATAAAGAGGGTAGTTGGGGCCCTTATATAGGTGGTTGGGGGTGAGGGCTGGCCTCACCCTTCGATGTGGGACTGGCTCCCTTCTGTTTGTACATTCTGGTGCCCTCTTTGGCAGGCTGGCGCCCCCTGCCCCAGGGTCCCTGGAGGCAGGATAGAGTGCTGGGCCCCGAGGCCGGGTGCTGGTGATCCGGTCCCGAGCCTTGGGCAGGGCCCTGGTGCACTTGCTGCGGGTCTGTGGGCCTGCTGTAGCCTCTCTGCGGCTACTGTCAACAGGATGAATTGTGATCGGCAGCAAAGCTGCCTTCTAACATCTAGGCACGAAAGTAAAATCATAATTTACTATATACAAATTTGGTCGACATTTTCCACACAAAGCACTCATCAAAAACTATCATAACACGTAGAAAATCACAAATAAGACTCAAGGCAAGCATGCAACAAAATATTCTAAACTCAACTTAGTTCCGACCTAATTAGCTCCTACAAGGTTTCACTAATCGATTTTAGACTTCTCAAGCACTTTAAGGTTTTCTATTAAAGCCTAACCCTAAAGATTTATACTAGACATCTTTGAAGACACTTACAAAGTCAAAAACAAACATGCCAAGTAATTAAGTTCAAAGTCTTTTTAGTTGGAGACAAGTCAACAAGTAAGGCGTCACTCTTCTTATTACCAAGTAAGTTCTTTTAAACCACTCGAACCTAAAAACAATTCAAGCTAAAACAATGACACATTTGAATTAACCTAAATGATTTTGTTAAGTGAGACCGATTCCCTACGCACTGCAGTTGCATAGACTACAAATCTTTAAGGCACACGGATTTTAAAGAACAAACCAAGTTAAGAAAAGAATCAAATTGTGAACATGCTTCCCTAAGACTAACTTACGATTTCTACATATTAAGTTTACATATTATCTCTTTAAGAACAACCAATTTCGACACTTAGAATTAACAAATAAAACCAAGATACGAAATTTTACTTTCATATTAAACATGCAAAACCAAACAAACTCATTGTTCTTACATAGACATAAAAACAAATACCAAAAGAACATACAAGCTACATAGACATAGTTTAGTAAAACGATAAAATTACAAGTCGAAGGGAGTAGATCACACATTTAGACACCTTAAGGCAGCAGCTCGGTTGATCTTGATGGAGGATGAAGATGGGTACGGCAGGAATTTTATGGTGGTGGTGGTGGTGTTTCGGCTAGCAATTTTATCTAGGACTTAAGGTAGAAAATTTGGTAAAGCTTTGGACTTGTGTTTTGGCTTAGGATGTGTCTCCTCTTTCATGATGGGTGCCGGCCTCTATATATAGGAGAAGGCTGTGAAGTTTGGGACTTTTCTTTGTTCAAAATGGGATAGAAATCTTCAATAAATAAGGTTTCCCAATCCAAGTTGGAATAGACTTTTCTCTCCTTATGGAACAAAGAAACTCTTGCTTGGCCGGCTTATGATTTCTTTTAGGACACGCATAGGAAGCTTCTTGGATGTTGCAAGGCTCTTGGGAATGACTTGGCACGCTTGCAGCTGCTTGAAGACATTACCGGAAATTCCTCTGTGCTCGCGAGTACAGATTTTGCTAGTATCGGGTATTGGCGAGGCTTCTGGCGGTCGCGCGTATTATGTATACTGGCATGCGCGGATGGTTGGCGAGCAGATATGTGCAAGCTGGCGAGCTAGTGTTGGCGGCTCATCTTCTAGCGAGCAAGGTTGTTGGCGGACGAACAAGGACTTGGCGAGCGAGCTCTGGCGAATGGACATTCTCTCGGAATTTTTGACCTTTGTGTCTTCAGTCGAGCATCACTTTTTGCTCAGTACTCCGATTGATCTGAATTTTTTACACAAGACCCATTACCAAGCCAATAATATGCATACCAAATTTCAGCAAACTTGGAAAAGGATAGGTCACAATTCTATTCATCTCAGAATCACGAAAAAGACATATTTTTCACTATTTTCCAGAATTCTTAAACTTAGTCATTTTTCGGACTCTAAAGCATATATTTCCAAAACTCTACCAAAATGACACTAAACTATATTATGACTCTATCTTAGATAAATAAGGGTTAAACAAAGCATAAATGAGGGCGTAAACACATTAATATCGTCGCACATTGTGCTCCTATCAAGGACCGTACGGGTTTTTGATTAAATGGGGGAAGCGTGTTTTCGGATTTGATATGATTTTTTTTTACACCACTTATTTGGGTCGTCATATTTGCTAGCTAGCCTTAGCGTAAGACGTTGGTTTAGAAGCCCTGAGAGGTTCCGACCTATAGCCTGAGGGGCTTAGGTCGTCATATTTGTCCACGCTGGATCAGAAGTCCTGAGAGGTTCCGACCCGAGCCTGAGAGGCGCCTGTTTATGGTGTAACCACTTCCCCATTGTTTCGTGTGTTGGGCCAATGAGATTGGCTTTTCGTTTTTACTTGGTTTTCGGGAATATTTTCTTTTATGATACTTTCATTTATTTAATAAATTCCCGAACCAGCGGGGCTGGGTTTTTATATGACCAATGGGATTGGTCATGATATGTTTTCATTTGATTTCAAAAGTATTTCTTTTTGAAAGTATAAACAAAGTATTATTTGTTTATTTAATATATCAGCGGGGCTGATTTAGAATTATGATTTTCTTAAACGTGGGACGTTTATTAAAATGCAGCATTGTGATTTTTATTTATAAAATGTTGGGAAAGTAATATAATACTTTTTATATTAGGTATTATTCGATATTGTTTTTTATCCACTCACTCTAACGTTTTTAAATTACTTTCCCCTAGGCCCTTAGTTTTAAATCGCTCAGTGTGCAGACTAGTTATCAGAGGTCAAGAGTACTCGGAGTCGAGGCATAGCTATCATCGTTGTCGCTTCCGCTAGGTGGGATCTGTGATCCCTTATTCTTATATTTTCTTGTTCTATTTCCATTTGTTTTTCCAGTTCATTGTATTAGAATGCTCTGATTACCTGTGAGCCAGTTGTGTTAGTTTTTGTGGTTATTTGTGGCAGTGTTGTGATAAATGGGGGAGCAGATGACTCCAGATGTTGAGGCTGGAAATTGGATTTAGAAGTGTTTTTGGTTGTTGCAGGTTTTAGGGTTGTCCATCTTAAGATTGACTTATCGATTTATCAATATAGTTAGTCTTAAGGTGGTCCCCGCATGACCTTATCCGAATTTCAGGGTGAAATCCGGGGCGGGTCCTGACATGCACATGATTTTTAGATATGTTTATGGCACTTGTATTATCACAAAAGATAGACAGTTTACCTTGTGGAACACCAAAGTCAGATCACTTTTGTTTCATCCACAACATCTGAGTACAACAACTGCCGGCAGCTACATACTCAGTTCAGCTGTAGAGAGTAAAATGCAATTTTATTTTTTTTCTATGCCAAGATACAAGATTATTTCCTATATAGAAGCAGCTTCTAGATGTACTTCGTCTATTGATGGAATTATTTTTCAAGCACTTATACCTGCAAAACAACTTCATTCACATAATACCCTTTTCGTATCATCGTTAGTATAAGATAAGTATGGATCGTTCAGTCCGGAGAAATTCAGGGTATTCAATCACATAAAGTATCACTAAATCATATTGGGAGTTTGAAATTTATTTCTAAAACCTAATGATTTTTACTAAAATTAAAACCTAAATTAATATATACATATGATCATCATCTTTCACACATAACACTACGTACAAAACTCTCAAAACATGTAACAATTTCGCACAAAGTAACAACATAGCAAATCGGCAAGCATTCAAGATTTATTCTAGTTCCAATTTAATTAGAGCCTTTCGTGGTTTATCTAATCATCAAAACTCCTCAATTATTTAGAACTAGTTTCGTGCGTAATCCTAAACATAGTGCTAATTAGTTTAAAGACACTTCGTGTAGAAATTAAACCAAGAAACACATAAGCACAATGAGTCGAATTGGAAACAAGTAACAAGTATGGCGTCACCTCACCACATTAACATGTATATTTTCAGAATTACTCTAGCTAGCCCTTTGAACACATACAAGATGAATCAACTTCGTGTATAATTCATCTCATATATCATTTGGCATGTGAAGCTCACAACCAAGGATCAACCATGGCCAAAGCTGCCCTCATGCATTAAACTTTTGTGCATACGAATTTAGAAAATAAACCAAAACATCATAAAGAACACATGCGATTTGTACTATATCATAAACCCTGATTAAATTGGAAACACATTAAGAACATAATCCGAAAATTAGATAACTAAGTAGTAAATTCTGAAATCCAAAATAGAATTATTACAACCAATTCTTTAAACACAAATCCTTATAATCTTCATAGACAAAGTATTATAAATATACAGAAAATATAAAGTCATGAGAGAAGAGTGAATCACACTTTGTAGAAACCTTGAATGGAGTTCGGCAAAGGTGAATTCGGTGGTGATGGGATGGTACAATTTAATGATAAGGTGGTGGTTCGGCTATGTATTTTATGTATGGAATTTGTGGTGTGAATTCGGCAGAATTGTGGCTTGTGAAAGTGAGAGAGACGAGATGATCTTTTCAAGAACAATGCCGAACTATATATAGGAGCAAGGGTGGAACAGTTCGGCAGCCCTAGGGTTAAAGAATCCGAATTGTTTTCTTCCTCTTTTCTTGTTCGGCAAGTCTTTGATTTTCCTTGCTTTCGTTGCCGAAATAATCTTCGAATAATAGCTGAATATTCTTGCAATATTTCTTTCTTTTATTCAGCCGATTTTACTCTTGAATGATGAGTGAAACTCAGTCCACATTCGTCTTTGATTTTCTCTTGTAATTCGGCAATCCTTCTCCTTGAAGCTTTGAAACTTCTTCTTTAGTTCGGCATCTTCCTTTCCTAACTATGCTTCCTTTGCTTGTCTTGCCACGTCTCCTCCTTGCATGTGCTCGGCATGCTCTTTTCCTTGTCCTTGTTGCATAGCAATTCGTCTCTTTGAATGATCCGGCAATTAATTTCTTTTCCGATCCGATTTCTTCATTTGATTTGTTTCTGAAATTCTTCATTTAATTCCTGAAAAATAAGAGAAAGAATTATTAAAAAGACAAGATAAAATGTAGCTCAATTTATGATTTAGTATGAGAGTACTGATTCCATCAAAATTCCTGGTTCAATAAGGAGTTCTACTTTCATTGAAACTCTTAAAACCTTCGACGTTTTCAGAAATGTCGAGACGATGTAGACTCCTAAACCGAATAAGACTCTTACTTACATAAGGAGTACCACTTTGAAACAAACTCTTGACTTGGGAATCCTAGTTCAACTCAAACTCTTCATAAATTCAGCATTTTTCGACGTTTAAGCTCATTTTACAAATCGACTCTATCAAAGACTCCTGACTCGACTAATGACTTTATAATACAATAATAAGGGTTAAGCATTGCATAAATGGGGATAAAAACATATTAAGAACGTTGCATATTATGCTCCTATCATCTATCTTTTAGATTTCCTCCTTAGTCTACATCTGAGTAGTCTGCAATTTCCACATTAGTATCAAAGGTATAGAAAATATCACTATCAACTGTACCGGAAACATAAGGAATGATTCTTTTTACTGCATCAAGATGTGACTCTTTAGGATTTGCTAGGAATCTTGCACAGACTCCTACACTGTGGGATATGTCAGGTTTTCTTGCAGTCAGATACAATAAGCTTCCAATCATGTTGCGATATAGGGTTTGATCAACTGACTTCCCTTCCTTGTCCTCACAGAGTTTGGTTGTAATACTCATACAATTTATCACTTCTTTCTTCTTCTGGTTGAGATCAAATTTTTCAACCAAGTTCCCTGACCTCTTAGTGAACAAGGTTCGATCCACTGAGACTCTAGAGTAACCATTACTTAACAAGTAAGAGGAGAGTCTATCATACCATGCACGTGGTGCTTGTTTGAGTCCATAAAGTGCATTCTTTAATTTGTAGACATGATCCAAATTGTGAGGATCTTTGAAGCGCTGTGGTTGTTCAACAAACACTTCTTCATTGAGATGACCATTGAGAAAGACTGTTTTCACATCCATTTGAAATAATTTGAATCTCAAATGATATGCAATAGACAGAAGCAGTCGTACTGATTCCAATCGTGCAACAAGAGCAAGGGTTCCGTCGTAGTGTAAGCCTTCTACTTGTGAGTAGTCTTGAGCAACCAGTTTGGCTTTGTTCCTGATCACATTTCCCTTTTCATCACTTTTGTTTCTAAATATCCATTTTGTTCCAATGATGTTGCAGTTAGCTGGTCTTGGAACTAAATCTCACACTTCATTTCTAGTAAATTGGTTCAATTCTTCTTGCATAAAACTTATCCAGTCATCATCAATGAGTGCTCTTTAACATTCTTTGGTTCAGCAAAGACAAAAAACCACGAGTCTCAATCTTTTCTATTTTCCTCACATTCTGAGATACAAAACAAAGCATAATTTTATTACTGCATTCCTCTGATTCATCTAGTATGGAATTTGACTATGCCTCTATAGTTTGACTTCTGGTCTTTCTCCCTTCATGAACTTGTCCAATTATGTCTGATACTAAGTGATCTTTATGAACTTGTTTATATCCTGGCCTTATGTTGGGATGTGATTTTTGGTCGCATCACGTAAGTAAAAATATGTGTAAAAGTGTGGTGCTACCTACTCCCAAGATAGCAGGTCAACTTTTAGTATAAGGGAAAAAGTAAGAGTATTGTACCCAAGGGATTGGGGGAAACTCTATCCTGACTAGATTACCGAGAAATAAACTTAGAAAACACATGCAATCTACATTTTTTTACAATATATAACCTTAGCTCTTTGGAAGCTAAAGGTCATGGAGAAGGTATTGACAAGAGGTGGTAAATCGGCTTGATTGATTTTAGATTTAAAGTGAACTATGTCTTGCAACAAAGAAACTAGCTAACAAAATTAGAGAAATTGATATTAGGGATAAGGTGAGGCTTAGGCATCACACCTAGTCTTCATTGTGCCAAACTTTATGACAAGATGCTAATAAATATGCTTTTGATGAAATCCTTTTCGGCTCTAAGGAAAGATACCGAGATACAAGCATGCTTTCACATCTGAAGTAAACTACCCTTGGTTATCGGAAATAGCCATTCCACATGCTCATTGTTTTTACCTCTCCCTTGGTTATCGACCAAAGGTAAAATCTATGTAATGCAAACTAAAGTCCATTTGTTATTGGATTCACTAATGTTCACACAAATATGCGTTAAACTCTCTTGAAAAGAAATCAAGCAATTCACTTGGTTATTGTAAAACCACAATTTCTATGTTGCACATGCTCCTAGTAACTAAGTTCATCACTCCTAGCTACCAATTCATGATAGTCAACACCCACACACTTAGATAATGACTTCCAATTGCATAGGTGACGAACAAATAAAGAAGCAACAAAGAAATACAAAAGCATGATAATAATTACATCAAACCATAATGTTTATACACAATTTTGGCTAAGGTCAAGCCCTAGCCCCAAATCCACTACACACAACTCATGGAAATATACATAAAAGCCATAATAAAGTAATACATCTTGGAAGCAAAGAGAATGTGAGAAAGAACCACAATAATGTGAGAAAGAACCACAATACCCATGAGCTTCCTACATGTAAACAAAGAGGATGTGAAGCATCGAAATATTTTCGTCACCTAAGAGGTTTTTTCATCGTCTAAGTACTTAGGCGACGAAAATTTCGTCACCTAAGCTTCGTCGTCTAGAAGTGGTCGTCTAAGTACTTAGGCGACAAATTTTTTTTATTTCGTTGCCTTAGTTACCACTAAGGCGACGAAAATATCCTTCTTAGAAGACCAAAATTTCGTCTCCTTAGAAGATACTTAGGCGACGAAAATAAATTTCGTCACCTTAGTCAGCTAATTAGGAGACGAAAATCTTTTTTTCCGTCTCCTTAGTTTTTCACTTAGGAGACGAAAATCTTTATTTCCTCGCCTTAGTGGTCCACTTAGGAGACGAAAATATCTTCTTTCGTCACCTAAGTGGACCACTAAAACAACGAAAACCAAAAATTTCGTCGCCTTAGTTATTCAGTAATTATTTTTTTTCTTTTAATTAAACTACTTAAGCGACGAAATTTTATCTCTTCGTCGCCTAAGTCTATCCTTATTTATTTTGCATTATTATTTCGTTTTAATATTTTTTTTTACATTATTACCTAAATTTTAATACGATGGTATTCACCGTATTTATATTATTTGGTATTTACCTGAAATTATTATTTACTATTCTTAATTAGTCTTAAGTGGGTGAGGGCACCGACACCTCCGCCGTCACCACCACCGGCCAAGTCAACTTCCAAGCAGTCAAATACCACAACCACCACCACCATAATCAAATATCATGGCCTATTGCCTCCGTCTCTTTTCCTACAATTCCAAATGCCACCACCACCATCAAAACCACGGAGCTAACCCAAATACCACCGCGACCACCAAGCTCGGCGACAACCCAGACTTAGAAAACCCTCGGATCTGAAGCCAGACCAGACCCCAATCAAAGCTGAAGCCACCAACAGGTCATCTCAGACCACTGACCTCCTCAATTCGCATTTTTTTATCTGGGTATCGGGCTTCTTCAGCGAGAGCGACGAGCAATGGTGGGGGAAGTATGTGGCAGTGGCAAAAGCTCTTGCTTATGGTATTCAGAATGGAGGGGTTCTGGGGATCTGAAGGAGAAGGGATTGGGAAAGAAAGAAGAAAGAGAGAAAGAATATGAACTGTGATTCATAATGATTTTGATCGGTGAAGATAAAGGGAGGAGGAAAGAGAGTAAAACCAAAGGGTGAAAATTTGGGTTGTGAGGATGGATATGGGACATCAGATCTAGGCCTATCCAACGGTGTACACAATCGATCCACGCCATCTCTTTTGATTGGATGGTGCACTTCACTTAGACGACGAAATTACCAAATTTCGACACCTAACTTCTGTTTCCTTTTCAAATCCCTTTTGTTATTCTTAAAGTGTTTTAATTGAATAGAATATAAAATAGGTATACTATATATATATATATATATATATATATATATATATATATATATATATCTAATTAATATCAATATTCTCAACGTTTTCTTAACTGAAATTAAGGAGGAGTAGGTTTCATTCCTTAACTTGATGGTGCTTTTCGGAAAAATAAAATAAATTATATATATTGTTCAAGGAAGGTTAATTCCGTAACTTCTGTAGTGTGTCTTGTCCCAATAAGACTAGTAGTCTAGATACTTTATTAAATAGGGAATCCCTGATGACCAGGGATACTTGATGTAATGCCTATATAAAGGCCTCCTTATCAATCAATAAAGACAGAGTTTACTATCAATCTATTTCTCCTAGAACACGTTGCTCTAGCCTCCCGTCTAATAACCCTAAAAACCCTAATTCTGAATTTTTTTTCTCGAAACCCTAACCTACCGTCGGCCGCCGATTCTTCCCTTTGGCACCGTCGACCTCTTCTCAGCAGCATCTGCGCTGCCCGCCTGCCGCGCTGAACCTTCACTCGCCGCTCCTCCTCTGCCTCTCGGCAGACAGGCTCGCCTGCAGCCCAACCCGCTCGCCAGCAACCTTCCCTTGCGTGCTATCACTTGCACGCATCCCCCAGAAGATCAAGATTGCTCGCAAGCCAAGCAAGCAGCTTTTGAAGCCTAGTTCGTTATTGAGAAGAAATCAAGAAGAATCGAAGAAAACAAGCTTCCCTAAGAGTCAAGTTTCGTTTGATCAAGCTTCTCTTGAAGAGGTAAATATTTTATAAAAGTTCTTGCTTCTGAAATTTCAATAGTTGGGTTTTTTTTTTCTTCCGGGACCTTTCCGTGTCCCTGCTTCTTCATCCCGATTCTATCGCTTCTCGGGACGGCAGACGGGGATTTAGTCACCCCGGTGCCAACGTATTTTGGGGTAACTGTGATGTTACCGGCCACCGTTATGCTTGTGACTGTGATGTCACTGTGAACCATAACATATTCTTTTTAAAAGAAAACAAAGGGAAGATATCGATTGTGACTTGAAGTCACGTTAAACATCGATTTAATTATGTGACCATGATATATCTTGGCACTGTTCTAAAAGAACAATTAAACTTGATTAGTATTCAAATATACTAACGTCTCCCTGTTTGTGTTCTGTAGATGGCTGACACTCAGCGTCCAGAATTTGACATCTTGGATGTCCAAGGCAAGGAATACAAGAGGTGGGTCTCAGATGTTGAGAACACCTTCATTGGTAAAAGATTTACCGCCACCATCAACCCTCCTGAGGATGAAACTTACACGCTTCTCCTGAACAGAAAGCACAAGCCCTGATGTTTCTCAGGCGCCATATCCATCCAACGCTCAAGAAGCAATACCTGAGGAAAACCGATCCCAAAGAGCTATGGGATATCCTCAAGGACCGCTTCGACAATGTGCATGACGCACAACTCCCAGACATCATGTCTGATTGGGAGCAAATCCGCTTATTGGATTTTGATTCCGTCCAGGAATATCATCAGACTATGCTAAACTTGCAATCTGATTTGAGCTTTTGTGGGGTCGAAAAGACCGATGACGATATGATGGAGAAGACTTTCATGACGTTCCCAGAATTTGCGTCCATGTTGTCACATCAGTACCGCGATCTCCGTGAGAAAGGCACTATCAAAACCTTCAGTGATTTGATGAATGTGCTCCAAAGAAAGGAGAGGTACCATGAGTTGATTCTTACCACCAATAAGAGGCCTCGAGGACCGAAATTCATTGCGGAATCTCATCAAGCCCGTGGTAAAGCTTTTAAGCAAAAGCATCAACCTCATGAACGTCAAGCACCACCACCACGTACGCCAAGAGCAACACGTGGCGGACGAGGAGGGAGAAGAGGCGCCGGCCGTGGCCGACAGCTTTCTTGGACAAGGGATGGTGGCGGCGCCGCCGCTCCCAGAGGGAGGAACAGTTTTGGTTCCGGTCCCAGGCGTGGTGGTCATACGCCGAACAATGCTTCGGCTCCTTGCTTCAAATGTGGCTCTAAGAATCATCTTCAACGCGATTGCACAGCAAGTAGAGAGATTCAAGCCGCTTACAAGAAACACAAACAATACATAGAACAAGAAACACACTATGTATGAGACTTTGAGGAAGAAGAATACGATGAGGAAGATAGGAACTTCGCCATCGATGACTTCCAACCTACCAAGAAACGTAGGACTGAGGAGTATGATACTCCAGATTATGAATAAGTATTTGACTTAGGTCATGAGATACATGTTCAAGTTTGATTTTGATTGTTATTTTGACATAATATAGTCAATAAATCACGACTTTGTTCGATAAGTCGTTATATTTAGAACAACCTTGATGTACTTTTGAGTTGTCATCAATAAAATCTCTCTTATTCTACGAATGATTTGAGATTTTCACATCCCTATGAAAGCAAAATTGGTTCAATGCGTCCAATTCTCAATGGCATAATTATTTTGAGTTCACCACAATTCTGGTGATGTTAACTCATATCCGAAATAAGATCACAAAGACAAAACGAGAGACTCGCGATTCGCCAACTTAGCCGCGATCCGCCAGGCCTCGCTCGCCATGGCTATTCGCCAACTTGGCCGCGATCCGCGATCCGCCAACTTGGCTGCGACTCGCCAAGCCTCGTTCGCCAATGCCCCTAAGCGCTTGGCTGCGACTCGCTAGGCCTCACTCGCCATGGCCACTCGCCAGCTTGGCTCAGCACCGAATCCAGTTTTTGAAACCAACAATCGATAGCCTATCGAACAAATGCAACTTTTGCATCAATGGCTCGGCAACGACGTGTCTTCGGACTCGCCATGCTTCGGATTTAGCTCAATCGTCGCATTGCATTGCCTCAATGCCTGACCGACCCTCACCACTCGCCTTGCCTCGGCTCGGCCTCAGGGTAGCTTCGACCTTACCACAGCTTCAGTTTTGGCTTGGCCCCGGCCTTTGCCTTGGCCTCGGCCTTGGCTCGGCCACGCCACCTACGACGGTGTCCGGTCTCAATCTCTGACCCAGGCTATAACTCTCAATGTTGGTATTCGGTGATTAAAATGAGGCTTATCTCTTTCTCTCAAGTTATGTTGATGCCATGGCTATGTTATTGGCCTTAATGCACTTCATTTTGTGATGATATATTGCTTCAGTACACTTACTTTAAAGTGTCCGCCAAAGTCTAAAGTAGACTATTGATTCAATTTACATTGTTTTTGTAGATGTATCAAGGCGAGATTGAGTGTTTGTTGGATTGTGCAACAACTCACATGATTCTGAGGAATCGGCAATTGTTTTCGGATTTTTCGCCAAGAGAATCATCGTTATCTACGATGATAGGAACTGGACCCGTAATTAAGGGTCGTGGCACTGCTCAATTCTTATTGCCAAATGGCACTGAAATTCGGGTAGAGGACGCCCTATATGCGCCTAAGGCGCCAAGAACCTTGCTAGCTTTCAAGGATGTGCGTGACAACGACTATCACCTCAACACTTATGTTGAAGATGGAACTGAATATCTGTTGATCACCTCCACTCAATCTATGCGCACTCGCATTGTGGAGAAGTGTAAGCGAGTTCGAAATGGCATGTATTTCACAACCATTCGAGCCAACGAATCTCATGTTGTTATATTATGTGATTCCGATGCTTATAAGCTTTGGCATGATAGACTCGGTCATCCGGGTCGTGATCTGATGATCCGTATTTTGAAATGCTCCCACGGTCATCCATTTTTCAGATCACAGAAGCAAACAGGAAACCAGAAAACTGGACAAACCCAAGCCGACGCCATATCTAGGCGTTCCGGTCTTGGTTCGGCCTCAATGCCGCTGCCGGCAGCCTCTCGGCTCCAAGGAGAGGTTCGGCCTCCTCCTGCTTCTCATGCTTCTGTAGCGATGTCTAATGCTCATCGTTCGTTTTGCAAAGCTTGTTCACTAGCAAAACTTCAAGCAAGACCATCTTTTGCTATTGATAATAAACAGAATATTCCGTTCCTACAACGAATACAAGGTGATATTTGTGGACCTATAACACCAGAATGCGGACCATTTAGATATTTCATGGTTCTGGTTGATGCGTCAACGCGTTGGTCACACGTAGCGTTGTTGTCCACGAGGAATGCTGCATTTGCTAAACTCCTAGCTCAAATCATTAAGCTTCGGGCTCACCACCTGGACAATCCGATTAAGTCAATCAGACTGGATAATGCTGGAGAGTTTACCTCAAAGTGTTTTGATGACTATTGCATGTCAGTTGGGATTGAAGTTGAACATCCCGTGCCCCACGTTCATTCTCAGAACGGTCTTGCAGAAGCCGCTATCAAGAGACTACAGCTTGTAGCTAGGTCTCTTGTCATGGCCACAAACTTGCCAGTTTCGGCATGGGGATATGCAATATTACATGCAGCTATGCTTATTCGTCTACGACCCACAGATAGCCAACCATTTAGTGCGTACCAGTTGGTAACTGGTTACGAGCCTGATATTTTGCATCTGCGTACTTTTGGTTGTGCTGTATATGTGCCTATCACGCCGCCACTGCGTACCAAGATGGGTCCACAACGACGATTAGCTATTTATGTTGGATATGAAGCACCAACAATTGTCCGCTACATAGAGCCTATGACAGGTGATCTGTTTACTGCAAGATTTACAGATTGTCACTTTAATGAGACATCTTTCCCGCCGTTAGGGGGAGATGGGGCCGCATCCGTCCCTAATGAACGTCAGGAATTGACGTGGTTCTCTCCCACTATGTCTCATTATGATCCCCGTACGTCTCAGTGTGAGACCGAAATACAACGCATATTGGGACTACAAAAGGTGGCGGATTCGATGCCCGACTCCTTTACTGATATTGCGAAAGTGACAAGATCAACCATACCTGCTGCGAATGTACCTGCAAGGCTCAACATTCCTCGCCATGCGCGAGCACGCGCCGCCGGTCTTGGACCCGCAGCCCTAGGTGCCTTCGGCAGCCTAGGCTCAGCACCTCCAAGTGGAGGGCCGGCGTCGATTTCGGATCCTCCTAGAAAGAGGGGGAGACCAAACGGTTCCAAGGACAATGTACCTAGAAAGAGGGCATGTGTCCAGGCACAAAGCGATCCGTTCATCATCGATATTGTGACGCCGTCACACGAGATTGTCTCCGACTATACCTATGTCCAAGAATCAACTCTGAATCATCTGGGGGACGCCTCAGACCCACCGTTGATGTTGGAGAACAAGGAAATCTCACTAAACTACTTATGCATGCACAATCTTATGGAAAGGAATTCCATGTATATCGATGATGCATTCGCCTACGCCGTTGCTCAAGAAGTCATTGACGACGACGATATGGAACCCCGCACTGTTGATGAGTGTCAACGTAGAGCGGATTGGCCGAAGTGGGAAGAAGCAATCCAGGTTGAACTAGACTCTCTAAAGAAAAGGCAAGTATTCGGACCGGTTGTGCCTACACCGCCGAACGTGAAGCCTGTTGGACATAAATGGGTCTTTGTCAAAAAGCGCAATGAGAATGGTGAAGTCCAGCGATATAAAGCTCGACTCGTGGCGCAAGGTTTTTCTCAACGCCCTGGAATTGATTATGAGGAGACGTATTCTCCTGTCATGGATACTATTACCTTCCGATACTTAATCAGTTTGGTAGTCTCAGAGAGACTCAATATGCAGCTTATGGATGTTGTATCAGCGTATCTCTATGGGGATCTAGATACGGAGATGTACATGAAAGTGCCAGAAGGACTTTCGTTACCCAAGTCAAGTGAGCAAAAACCACGAAGTTCATTTGCTATCAGGTTGAGACGATCTTTATATGGACTCCGACAATCTGGTAGGATGTGGTACACACGGTTAAGTGATTACTTGATTGGGAAAGGATACAAGAATGATGAGTTGTGCCCTTGTGTGTTCATAAAGAGAACAAGTTCAGGATTTGCCATTATAGCCATCTATGTTGATGATATGAACATCATTCGAACTCTAAATGAGATCAATGAGACTGCTAGCTACTTGAAATCCGAATTCGAGATGAAAGATCTGGGAAGGACTCGGTTTTGCCTAGGCTTAGAACTAGAGCACCGAAGTGGTGGAATCTTTATACACCAATCTGCATATGTCCGAAAGATGCTCAGGCGATTTAACATGGACAAAGTTATGCATCCTACAGGCACTCCCATGGTCGTTAGAAGTCTGGATATCAACAAAGATCCCTTTCGTCCGAAAGAAGATGACGAAGAGGTCTTGGGAGCTGAATATCCATATCTTAGTGCAATTGGAGCTTTGTTATACTTAGCTCAGTGTACTAGACCAGACATTGCTTTCTCAGTGAACTTGTTAGCTAGATTTAGCTATGCGCCAACACAACGTCATTGGGTTGGAATCAAGAACATCTTTCGATACCTTAAAGGAACCCTTAACATGGGCTTGTACTATCGATACACTCATCAGGATTCGACACCTAGTCGATCTCTTGCATCCAACAGCACAAACCGTGGCTCGGATCGCCATCCGCCAGTCATATCCGCCAAGACTGGCTTTGGCTCAGCCATCCGCCATCCTGCAACCATATCCGCCAACATATCCGGACCCGAGGATGCTAAGTCGTGGTCTCGATACGGCTTTGGCGATACCCCCTCCTACTCAGATACACCAAATGATGTGATGGTAGGATTTGCTGATGCTGGATATTTGTCAGATCCACACAAAGGATGTTCCCAAACCGGTTATGTTTTTACCATTGGGAATACGGCGATATCTTGGAGATCAACCAAGCAAACCCTTGTTGCTACCTCCTCGAACCATGCTGAGATTATTGCACTACATGAAGCAGTCAAAGAATGTGTTTGGCTTCGCTCAGTTATATCTCACATTCGACAGTCTAGTGGACTTGAGTCTACTACGATGGGACCAACTTGCATATTTGAAGATAATGCAGCATGCATTGAGCAGATGAAGTTGGGATACATCAAGGGTGACAATACTAAACACATTTTGCCTAAGTTCTTCTACAATCAGCAGCAGCAAGAGACTTTGAATATACAAGTGAAGCAAGTCAGCTCAAAAGATAATGCAGCTGATCTATTCACTAAGTCTCTACCCAAATCTACATTTATGAAGCATGTAAAGCGCATTGGTATGTGTCGCTTATCCGAACTCAAAGACTGATTGACTATCAGGGGGAGTTCTCATCTAGACTTCAGGGAGAGTCTAGTTATGCATGTCTCACATACTTGTAGTTGGTGCGTTGTACTCTTTTCCCTTAGACCATGCTTTTATTTTTGCCTAAGAGGTTTTTGTTTGCTGGCAAAGGTTTTAACGAGGCAACAGTTCATGCACCATTGAGGACGCGACACAAGGGGGAGTGTTCAAGGAAGGTTAATTCCGTAACTTCCGTGGTGTGTCTTGTCCCAATAAGACTAGTAGTCTAGATACTTTATTAGATAGGGAATCCCTGATGACCAGGGATACTTGATGTAATGCCTATATAAAGGCCTCCTTATCAATCAATAAAGACAGAGTTTACTATCAATCTATTTCTCCTAGAACATATATATATATATATATATATATATATATATATATATATATATATATCTTATAAAAATACTTACCTTATGTAGAGAAATATTTTTAACGTTAACTTACCTTATTTATAGATATGTATATGTTCATATGCGTGCGTATATTTAAGATGGTTGTTAATATGCTAAATTAAAGTAACATATAATTATTTTTTTCTAAATTAGTCTTAACCATATATGAACCTTAATGGAATGAAATAAATTTGACCTTCTCAATATCAACCCGTAAGTAATCTTAATTAGATTTCAAAGTTTATTATAAATTTATTTTAGTTGTCAGTGAATCGTGACTTGGTTGGTTAAATATTTTAACTGACAACGTTTTTCAATGTACGTTTCCTTATTATACGATGCATGTGTATTTGAGGGCGTACTTTAATATGCTAAATGGTAGCAACATATAACTTTTTTGTAGAAGTTGAGGAGGAGTTGGAGATGAATTTGGGTTAGAGTTGGTGGAGGGGATCTAGTCCATTGTAAGGGAAATTTGGGATAAAGAAAGCAATGATTTTCCTTGAACATCAATGGAATGAGATCAGATTTACATACATATGATCGATATTGGACTTATTGTTAATATATGAACCTTAATAGAACTGTTGACTTTCTCGATCAATAACGGTCCCTAATTAGTAATAGGTTCAAAGTTTAATTTAAATTTATGGTAATTAATTTTAATTTACTATCATGAACTTAAATGGAAAGAAATACAGCTATTATTACACTACACTACAACAATAGAAAAATTAGGCGATGAAAAAATTTCGTCACCTAAGAGTGATTTTCGTCTCTTAAGGACTTAGGTGACGAAAATTTCGTCACCTAAGTTTCATCGTCTAAAGATTGTAGCCTAAACAAGTAGACGACGAAAAATATAAATTTCGTCGCCTAAGAAATTACTTAGACGACGAATAGTTTTATTCCTCTAAGAAGAATTGGTGACGAAAAAAATTCTTAGAGGACGATATTTTTCGTCGGCTATGGACTCACTTAGGCGACGAAATATAGTGTTTTCGCCGACTAAGTGTATCACTTAGGCGACGAAAATAATATATTTTGTCGTCTAAGTTATTTACTTAGTCGACGAAAACACTATATTTCGTCGCCTAAGTAAATCACTTAAGCGAGGAAAATTGTAGTTTCGTCGCCTAAGTATTAATTTATATTTAAAAAAAAAACCAAAATTGAGACAAAATATTAATTAATATATTAAAAAAGTTATTAATACAAATTAAATACTTAATATTAATAAATTTGTACATACAAATTAAAATATTTTCAACTTAATATTAAACCGAACAACAATCAAAATATTCATTGGCCAGTCGTGCCTCCTCCTCTAGCCTCTCGTCTGATACGCTCGGCATTTGAAGACCGACAACGTGCAGTGGAATTTTCCTCTTGAGATGATTGGGAGCTGACACCAAAATAGTGAATAATCTAATCTTCTGAAACATCGGGGGTGGTCTAATTAGTAACAATGATGGACTTAAGTAATACTTGAGGAAAAACCATTTACTTCCCTCCAAAACTACCCGCAATTGAATTCCAAATACCATTTTGTAATAAATATACATATATTTATATATGACTAAAGTTGTGATAATATACATTCCCACATGCATAGAGACCTATTTATTAAAGCTTCCCCATGTCACTACCAGTCTGGCCTCCATTCTTTTACACCCCTCAGAATATTTGGCCAGCCAAGGAATACACAAGTACTTTAAGTCTTAAGTCATACAAGGGCAGACAAGTCATCTCATTTGATATTCCACCTCATTCAATCCTCTCTTTACATATATAGGCTAGCTAAGATCACACATACACTAAACACACAAAACAAAAACCACTTTCTGAGATCAAATTATGAAACTCCACTTGATTAACATCCAGAAATTATCAAACTCCAAACTGAAGCCAATATCTTATCAAACACAACAGCAAGTCACCTATATAAACAACCTACTATATATCAAGCATATATATGGACCGGAAGATATGATCAAGCATAGCAAAACAAATGACTACAAATTTTGAGGAGAGGGGTTACTTGACATATACATTAGCACTTCTATAATTAACAGAAAAGAAGAAGAGTAGAGAGAGAAGAGAATCGGACCTATAGAGGAGGAAGGGGCAGGACTGAGGCGGAGGCTGGGGTAGGACGGGGAGGTCACCGAGCGGGGGCAGAGGTTGGGGCACAGGCTATGCTGCCTGTCCTTAGTGCTCCAAAACTTGTGATTCAAATCACCATCAGGTTTCTAAAGCAATGGAGAAAACATCCAAAGTCAATGAAAGAGTACTTGCAAGGGTGTAACCAAAAGCACAATCAAACAATGGTAATCTTGAGTGAGTTTTCTTCGAAATTTTTCTTAAAATGCCCACCACATATAAACTCTAATACAGACAAAATTTTAACCACATGCATGCCTTCTTAGACATCAGACAAAGAATGGTTTAGCATCAAACCATGAGAAAAGATCACAATTTTCACATAGAGTAATGATCTCCTAGCAGTTGTTTTTTGCTCCTTTTTCCCTAACAAGACTCAAACCACAAGTTTAGTTTTGGCCTAACTGGGAGGGAAAGATGGAGAGCTGACATTAAAGCCTTTCCTTAAGTCTTAATCTTTGAATGAATGTAACAATAGTCCGACTGAATCCTAGATCAGAATCATGAAATAATCAAAGCCTTACAAGTCTTCCTCCTCCCCTTTTCAGAGTTTAATCACATTTATACAATAGCCTAATCAAGTATTTTGCAACTTAAGTACAGTCAATACAATCATCAAATTACGCACACGGCTGAGTAACAACATTTCAATTTTCAACACAAAGTTCTGAATCAATCTTACCTCGATAGCAGAAGCATCATCTGGAATTTCGATGCGTGCACTTTCTTCACACAGCGCCTTCGTCTTTTTGTCTATCTCCTGCAAAGTGTAAGCTGCAAAAGAAATGTAAATCCACAACTCACTCTTCCTCTTTCACAACGAAACGAATCAACATCATAAGGCACACACAAATCTCTCCGTTCAGCTAAAAATCCACATCAAACTTCACACACAGTCAAAGGCAGGTAATTTGACTTGCCTCTTGAATACCACTTTCCTTCAGATCATCTCCATGAAACAAAGACTGTCAAGCCAGCACTAATGTTAAACAAAAACCCAGAATCAAATGCAAGTCACGGTATAATTTAAAACTAATTATTCTAATTCGCTCTTGCAGCTGAGTGCAATCAACCCTTATTAAAAGGGAAGTTGAGCTCCAAAAGGTAAGAGAGCGAGAGAGCGAGAGAGAGAGAGAGAACAATCAGAACCTGCCTCGCGAGAGAGAGGGAGAGGCTGGGGCAGACCGACAATTCAGCTGAAGGAGAGGCTTTGGGCGGGGACTCAGGCGGAGGAGGGGGCGGCGTCCGATGCGGAGGGTAGGACGGCGAGGACGAGGCGGGGACTCAGGCGGAGGCTGGGGAGGTGGGTGGGCGGAAGAGGGAGGAAGAAATTAATTTGAGGTTTTATAAATTAGGGATTGCAGAAAGAAAGAGATCGAGATTGTGAGTATATATGTCTCTCACTTAGGCGACGAAAACAAACATTTCTTCTCCCAAGTTATCCACCAAGACGACGAAAATGAAACTTTCGTCTCCTAAGATTATTTTGAATTTTGACAAAATTTATTGGCAGAAAATTAAGGCACTAATAGATTTTAAAAAAAAATTCTTTATACTTAGGCGACGAAAAATATAAATTCGTGGCCTAAGTTTTTACTTAGACGACAAATATATTATTTCGTCGTCTAAGTAAATACTTAGGCCACGAATTTATATTTTTCGTCGCCTAAGTAAAAATAATTTTTTTTGAAATCTATTGTCCCAAGTTAAAAATTATATTTTCATGGCTTGAGTAAAAACTTAGGCGATGTTATAAAAGAAGTTAAATTTTGAAAAACGCTGTGAAATAGCATTTGATCGTTATGATGAAATATAGTGATAGTAAAAAAATCACTTAAATTCGACAAAATTAGAGCCCCGATCGATGCGGTCAACCTTATTTAAACTTATCTCTCTTCTTCTCTTAGACGACCAAATTTTTTTTCGACACCTAATTACTGAACTTAGGCGACGAAATTATAATTTTCGTCTCCTAAATACTTAACTTAGGTGACGAAATTATTTTTCGTCACATAAGAATATAAAAGGACTACGAAATTAAGTTTCGTCGTCAGGGTCTTCTTTTAGACAACGAAAAATTATTTTCGTCGCCTAAGAATTTACTTAGGCCACGAAACTGCTAGCTTAGAGGAGGAAATTATTTTCTTCGCCTAAGAGTTCTTAGGTGACGAAAATTTAAATTTTTCATCGCCTAAGGTGTTTTTTCTTGTAGTGCTACATACACGTACACATCAAAATCTTTTCAAAGTTTCCTTATTGATCAATACATAATTACATATATTCAACTTATATGGCATACGTGCACATCATGAGAATCTTTTCAAAGTTTCCCTATTAAATGAAAAATATTAGTCATAATTAGCTATATAAACCATCATGGAATGAAAAATAAAATTGACTTTCTCGATATCGATTGTAGATATATTGTGATTAATTTTAATTATCTTTGAACTTCAATGGTATAAAATAACACACTACATAAATTAGTCTTAATTACACTTGAATTCGTTTCAATTTGATTTTTTTTCATTCTCATTCGTCACCTAAGTGAAATTTTCGTGGCCTAAGTGAAAAATCTTAGGCGACGAACAACTTGTTTCGTGACCTAAGTGATCACTTAGACCACGAAAGTTTATTTTCGTGGTCTAAGTGGTTACTTAGGCCACGAAATTAACTTTTGTGGTCTAAGTGGTCACTTACTTAGGCCACAAAACATGTGTTGTTCGTCGCCTGAGTGGTTACTTAGGCCACGAAAAAAATGTTTCGTCGCCTAAGAAGAGACTCACACGACGAAGATTTTTGTTGTTGTTAGTGTTCTTCTCTAAGACGACGAATTGAAGGTTTTGTCGTCTAAAAAGCTACTTAGGCGACAAATTGCTAGTTTCGTCGCCTAAGAAAATACTTAGGTGACAAAAGTTTCTACTTGGAGGATGAAATTGTTTTCGTCGCCTAGGTCTTCTTAGGCGACGAAATTTATATCTTTTCGTCGCCTAAGGTTTTTTTTTCTGGTAGTGACATACACAAAAATTGTAATATCCCGAAAATTCGTTATTAATTTCGAAGGTTTATTTGGAATTATTAATGTAATAACCCCAATTTTAAATTCAATTTCTTGTAAATTTCTTGAAATTAATGGAAGGTTGATTTATGGAAATTTGTATTTCATACTCTTTAATTAGTTGTTGCTCGATGTCGGAAGTGATATCGAGTGTTAAAATCCGAAAAACGTTTAAGTTCTGAAGGGTTAAAAGTTGACTTTTTGATCCGTTGAGAATTTCGAAAAGTTTCCTTCACGAAAGTCATAGAGCTCGGCGATACGAGTTCGTAGACACGCCGCGCACTACTGTTCATGTTCTTCATTTTTGACGGTGGAGCTTCTTTTGCTCTGTTCTCCGTCGTTCGGCGACGCCACGACTCGTGCCACCCACCAAATTTATATTTCTCCTTCCCCTCTTTTGTTCGAGCCACAACTCACGCTGAGATAACGCCTGTGGGTGACGCAGCGGAGTTTGCAAGCTTCTGCCACCGTTGACGGCGGAGTAGTAGCCACTCCGGGTGAAGCCGAAGCTCAAGGAACCCATTTTCCAATATTCCTCTCCTTCCTCTGAGCACGGCCGTACCAGTCTCGAGGTCCACTTCGAAGGATGTAGCAGCTGAGCTCGAGATCCACCTTGGAGCGGCGTTTTTGGTCGCTTTCCGGCCGATTTGGTGCGTATCTCAGGTACTGGAATACTTCCCTAGCCTTGATCTTAGATTTGGACGTTGACTTGTGTGAGTTTGCAGGTTGTGGGGAGGAAACGCGTGGGGGCCACGTGCAGCCTCTTAGGGCGGCGAGTGGCGGCATGTCTGATTGTTATTGGAGCACTTATGTGCTCTGTAATCCTGTGCTCGTTGTTACGAGCATGTGGATATGTAATTTGCTTTTTTTTGTTATCGTTTGAGCATGTCGAAGATTTGTGAGTTCGTTTCGTGTGATTTTCGATGTTTGAGTTCTTATAGGGAAGTTGTTTGCTCTATAATATCGTGCTTGTCGTTACGAGCGCCATGGATATATTATTTATAGGTTTTTGTTATCATCTAAGAGTGTTAGGGAATTTGTAGCTTCAGATTATTACATCACCAATCTTTACACAAGTTGTAAAATATCAGACAATGTAAATGTTCGCTAATAACTCACTATAAACTAACAAAGTAGGACTAAAAAATAAGATCACGTCTAGTCGCCGAGACTATCAATCGCCATCTTAACTCTGCAAATCCACACCTGATAGACTAACCCGTACCCCATGAAATGGTACACCGAGTTGTAAACAACGAACCCGGTAAGCTTTTAAAGCTCGTATAAGTAAACTTATTAGAATTTATTTAGTCATCTCATGCTTTTAATTTCTCAGATAACAGAACACTTAAACCCACAATTATAAAACAAAGGTAAGTGTATAAAAATTCGTCAACTCAAAATGAAGCCAAGAAATCGCCATCTTAACTCAAGAAGAACGACGCACACCTTACTTTCTTTTAAAACCCAATTCCCCTACTCAAGAATACACATCAACTAGTGAAAAAATCATATATTATCACATTATCATTGGTAAACATGAAAGACACGTCCTTTTTCAACCACAAAGAATGAACACAGTTAAACTCACTTTTAAAGTCACACACAAGACTCGGTAACCCTCACATGGTTACCCACCAGACATACTTATACTCATAAAACACAAGTACCCCACGTGGTAATCTCATAACGTACGTAGGCAGACAGATTAGAGCTCTACCTGATTGTAACCAATCACCCGGCCAAACGCTTGGTTCCCGATATAATTGCCTAAACATCCACTTCACCACATAGGCGGGATCCTTACCGCTACACATGTAAGATCCCCATCATCACACATGAAAGATCTTACATTGACTGTTGATTTCCAAACCAACACATGCACTCGTGACATGCATAAACACAATTATGACACACACCCTCCACGCATGTACCAACTCAAATTGATATAACAATTTCATAACAAAAGTAACTCACCCAATCCCACATATCACAAACAACACGTACTTCTCCATGAATCCACAACCTCAGTACATATATTTCACGTAAGTATATATATATATATCAAATTCCATTGTCAAGTTGCCTTCCGCAACATCTATCTTGGTTCGTGCCGTCCTCATGAATGGCCGGCCTAATAGCAATTCAGAGCTATTAACCGGCGAGTCTTCCATCTCCACTACATAGAAATCGGCCGGAAAGATTAGGTGGTTCACTTGCACAAGCACATCCTCGACATAGCCCTCTGGATACTTGCTTGATTGATCCGCAAGTTGAATGATGATATTGTCCTTTTTGAGAGGCCCTATACTCAACGTTTGATACACATTGAGTAACATGACATTTATCTCCTAAGTCCAACATCACATCATCGAACCTAGTGTTGCCGATCACACATGGCACATTGAAGCTCCCCGAATCTTTCATCTTTGGTGGCAACTTCCTTTGAATAACGGCTGACACCGTTTCACTTATAGTCACCACACATGTCTCCCTTGTATGTCTCCTTATCGTGCAAAGTTCCTTGAGGAACTTTGCATACTTAGGCACTTGCCTTATACACTCCAACAACGGGATGTCCACTTCCACTTTCCGGAAAATATCCAACACTTCCTCGTCGGATTTATCCTTCTTGGACTTTGCAAATCAAGAAGGGAAAGGTATGCAAGAGTTAGGCACCCCTCCCTTGTTGGCTTTGATCGGCACACTCTCTTTTAATGAAGTCGCCGGGATCTTTTTCCATGTCATTTCGCAAGGCTTCCCGCTAGGCAGCTTTCTTCTCTTTCTCGGCAGCAGCATGCTCGGCTGCAGCCCTATCGGCAGGCTGAGTAGCATTGCGTACGGCAACATCGGTAGATTGCAGGCCAGACTCGACAGTGTCGGCAGGAAGGCGCACGGCATCGGTAGCCTTTTCTTCGTCTAAAATTCTGCCGAAAGTCACCTTCTTTGGAATTCTTGCTCGAGGTTCATCCAACACTCTTCCACTACATGTTATGATGACTTTGGCATGCTCATGCCCCAGATTTTTAATAACTGCACCCGGAAGCTTCCCTTGCTCGGTAATCTTTCCCATAAAGTCCACGACTTGCCCCATTTGAGTCTTTAACTCGGCTATGTCCTTCGAGTGAGTTTGTTGTCCCACGAGCAATACTTGAGTTGCACTCGAAAGTGATTGAATCAATGCATCATAGTTGGGGTTGCTTAGTGCGGCTTGAGCTTGGTTCGACATAGGTTGAAACGACATGGCTTGGTTGTTCGGTTGCATGGCTTGATTCGGCCCTTGGTTCGGCTGAAAGGGCTGTCTCGGCACAAATGGTGCTCTCGGTTGGTATAGGGCTGCATTCGGTGGTCTTTGAACATTGTCATTGTTAGACCATCGAAAGTTGGGGTGATCACGAAATTCCGGATTGTAAGTGTTTGAGTAAGGATTATAATTTTGTACTCCTTGGAAGCCGATTGCATTGGCCTCCTCATATCCCTCACTCAACACTTGTGGACGTTGATCGGTTGCATGGTCTTCCGTGCACACTCCACACACTTGTGTTCTTTTCCCTCGCATGAGGCTTGCTACCATATCTGATAGCTTATCAACCTTGTTCTCCAACACCGAACTAGTAGTCTCATTCACTTTGTGCTTCAAGACATTGTCTCGCGACATGCCAAATTGTTGACTATTCAACTCTCGGATCTCCAACAAGTTCTTGGCCAGTGTAGGATCTAGCTCAAGGAAAAACCCTTGAGCCGCCGAATCTAGCTTAAGAAACTCTCTCTCCATGAGACGCAAGCCTTCATAAAAATACTGAAGAAGTAGCCCCTCTCTAATGCCATGAGATGGACACGAAGCAACGAGGGTTTTATACCTCTTATAATAGTCCGAAAATATCTCACCTCCTCATTGCCTTATGCTCGTGATTTGCTTCCTCAAATCAGTGATACGAGATGCCGGATAATACTTGAGTAGAAACTCGTTCACCATCGTCTCTCAAGATGTGATACGACCGGTTGGCACCTTAAATAGCCACACCTTGGCATGATCTTCATGTGAAAATGGAAAAGCTTTCATCTTGAAGTGTTGAATATCGGCACTTGTAGGGCACATGCTTTCGGTTGTGAAGTTAAACCACGGAAGATGCTTGTTCAGATCCTCTCCCGCCAAGTCGTGATATGGCCTCAATTGGTGGAGAAATTCACTTTTCAACTCAAATTCCCCACTCTTGCCGGTTGCACATGCCGGAAAGGTGATGTTTGCGGGTGCGGTTCCTCCTCCGGTAACATGTCCATTTTGAGCACGGATTGAAGTCATGATTGATGACTCGGGAAAGTTGAAAACGAAATCTTGCAAGTGAGGCTCGGCAAAGATCTCAAGTTCGGGTCCCTCTCTATCAAGATCACACGATGAAGTAACTAGAGAGGTCGAACTAGGACTAGAAGGTAGTGATGGTGATGATGCTGAACTAGACGATTCGGGTGGGGGTAATGGCGTTGCTAGTGCGAGCGTGAGGTCTTTGTTGATTCGTTACAAGCGTCCGCGGTTGTCTCTTGTCCAAAGATTAGACTCGGACATGCACTATTCTGAAGATTTTTAACTTGAAGCAAGTTAGAATCATTGAAGACAAATAGAAAGCAAGAATATACAAGGCAATTACAAGCCACGACATTGGCAATTTCAAACAAGTTTCAAGCAATTTCACACTATAAACACACGGCACAAAGAAGAGATATGCACGGCAAGAACAGAGTAAGATACGAAATTTTATGGTGATGTCGAATTTTTCTAAGTTTAATTGCTTTTAAATTTGTTCTAACTCTCAAGGTACGTAGAGCAGAGGAGATAACAGTGCAATGAGCTTAAACAACTCAAGGTAGTATCATGCTTATTCCGATATACCTCAAAAGTTTGAACCACATAACGTTTTCTGTTAAGGCTAAAGGTTCACTCATGCCGAATCTATCTTAAGTTTCGAAGCTTGGTGGACGTGCGGCCTAGGTTACATCGTCTAGACACAAAGTTCCGTGTTTTCAGAAGGCTAGGCGTGTCATCCGAAAATAGCTCAAGGCAAGACTCATTTGTTGGTAACCACGGAGGACAAGTCCCCTATCGCCCCTCAAAGAGAGAACAGTCTGTGGGCCTCTGACATCTAGTTTGACAAACATTTGAGTCTAAGTCGTGACAACACACACTAATAGGCGAACCTTTTGCCCCTTACTCAGTTAAGAATCTCGTGTTGACAGTTTCTACAAGTGTCAATAAAAGCCGCTCTCAACCTCATGAGAACTCCAAACATAACATGAAGAGTTAAGATTAATATTAACAAAAGCGACATTGCCTATTCTTCTTCCTCTCGAAACTCAAAATCGGTCCAACACAAATAATCCTCCAAACTTCCTAGCAATTTAACTAAGTTATTACATCATAGCACAATTGGCAACATCATGAAATTTTTAGAATTTAAACTCTACATGCCGAAGCATATTTCTACTTTACAACAAAACTTCCAACAAAAACTATTTACAACACAACTTTACATATTACGAAATTTGTACATAACAATTAACATTTAAACATATCAAGCTTTTATAATCCCCGGCAACGGCGCCAAAAATTGACGAGTCGCTGAAGCGCACTATAAATAATAACCATACAATTGTTAGTAGTATAGAAATAACTAGGGATCGTTCTAGCCGGGGATTAAGGGTACCTGACATGAAAAAGGTTAGAAACACATATTCACATATTTATACAAACATAAAACACACGAATGGGGGATGAAAAAGGGATCGGCAGCAAGCTGCCCTAATGTTCCTAAAACATGAAATTAAACATAAATTACTATGTACAAGTTGGTCGACATCTTTCTACACAAAGCATAGTACAAAAGACAAACAAGAACACACACAAACTCATGCAAGACATACGGCAGCAATATTCAAGTTTCCTAGACTCTACTCAATTCCAATTTCCAATTAGAGCACATTGGTCATCTAATCGTTACTAGACTTCTTAAGTATTTTAGAAAACACAATCGTAGAAACCTAAAATTATACTAATCATATTTAAAAACACAATCATAGAAGACAAACACGAGAAGTAATTATGCACGAAAGTGTTTAAATCGGAAACATGTGCAAGGTATGGCATCACTCATCCTATTAGCATGCAAGTTTCTATGAATTGGTCCTGCCCTTTTTAAACAACTTTAGAACGAATTTACAATTGCATAACTCGATCGTAGGTTATTATGGTACATGAAATCGCAACCTACACAAGAGCCATGACCGATGCTTCATGTAAGTATTGATTTATATGCATGAATCCATGAAACTAATCGACTAAAATCTAAAAATACATGAACATGCTACTGCCCTATATCTAATGCACGAATTAATACATGTTAATGCTTGTAAAACTTGTTACATAAAATTCAATAGAAATCGAAAATCATGTTCATCATACAATACCAAACGAAAACCAAGTATTTTTATAACAACTAATGTGACTAAATAGAAAATAATACAAGCCATAAGGAATGAATCACGCTTTTGAAACCTTGAAGAGCTTCGGTTGATGTGGTGAAGAGATTCGGCAGAAGGCTAAGGTGAAGGTACGGATTTATGGAAGATGGTGGTGTTATCGGGTTGGCTAGGTATTTTTCTGTCTATAACTACGGAGATATGTTGGTAGAGTTTCTGGCTAGTGTTTATGCTTGAGATGTGACAATTTTTTCTACAGAATGACTGCCTCTATATATAGGGAAAAGAATGGAAGAGAATCGGCAGAAAACTTCTTCAAATCCGGCAAGGATTCCTAAATGCATTCGGTTTTGGTTTTCTCTATTATTCTAGGATTCTTCTTTGCCTATTTCTTCATTGGACTGGGACTCTTTGGACTCCTCAATGGATCAACAATATTATGAGTTGGATTAATGTCCAAGGAATCAGTTGCAAGCTTCCCTAGTCGGGCTAGGAACTTCTTTTCCTAGAAACGGCAATGATGCTCCTATTCCTGGCCGAACTAGGAAACTTCTCTTCTCTTGATTCTTCACTTCAATTTGACATGTTCGACTCCCATATGGTCCATGTAGCTTAGCAACTATCATTCGATGAATTTAGGAACCACTTTGATGCACAAATTCATAAAACTGGAAAAATGGGCAGTAGGTTCCTTTTATCGGCAGGGCAGTGACATTGTTATCTTGTGACGGGCATAACTCTCTTCTCAGGAAAGCTTTTGATGCGATTCCAAGTTCTGTAGAAACTAGACTCATAGAGTTTTCCATGCATATATGGCACGCCTTCTAGTTCTTTGTGGTCCGTCTTGGAGAAATTCTGGAAGTTGATTTAGGATTCCATGAAAATACTGAAGTTCCTGGATCCGATTTTGCTTAACAGTTCTTGGCAGCTTCTTTTGCTTCAATTTCTCTAACTCTTTCCATTGCTCAATCATTAACATGTCTACTTCATATAAGAGAAGAAAATTCATCAAATATAAAGTCGAGGCTTTTCAGATTCAACGAAACATCTCATAAGCTCTAAATCGGCTACTTTGACAATTTTGTACATTTTTACTAAACTTAGCACGATTTCTTTATAACTCTACCGAATACTCATAACTCGATATTATGACTCGATTCTAAGATAATAAGGGTTAAACATAGTATAAATGAAGGGTATAACATATTAAGAAATTAACATTTTATGCTCCTATCAACAAGGGAAGCTTGTAGCTGCATCATGGATTATTTATCCATCAAAGAATGAGCTGATTCCATTAAAGAAATCTATGAAGTTGTGATCCATGAAGAAATTTGGCAGAAAAGTCTAAAAGAACAAGTAAAGGTAGGAAAGCCAAAACCGGATACAACAAGGTTTCCTTGCCGGTTTTGAACAAGATTTATGCCAATTTTTCCCAGACTCTTCTCCTATATATAAAGGCCGAGCCCTATACAGAAAATCATCTCATCTCAAGCACAAGTACTAGCCAAAAGCTCTACCAAGTCTCTCAAGTACCAAACTAAAAAAATACTTAGCCAAACCCAATACCACCACATCTCATAATACCGTACCCTTGCCTACTTTCAGCCAAATCTCTCCACCACAATTTTTGAAGTCTTCAAGGTTTCTAAAGTGTGATCCATTCCCTCTATGGCTACTGTATTTATTTATGTTTGTATAGCTTGTAGGAATTTATTTCGATTCTTGGTTTTTGTTGAAACTATGTATGAACCGATTTCATGTTTGTTTGTAATATAGTTTTTCTGATTTTAACTTGTTAAATTCGTGTGTATCTAATTAGGACAGTGGTATTAGATGCATGTTTATGATTTAAATCAGTTAGTAAACTAAGGTTTGAACATAAAAATCGGTGTTTAGTTGCAACTGGGATGTATTCTAAATGCTAGGTTTAACGTACTAGAGTAATAACGAATAAAGTCATACGTAACTGTCGCTTTGATTTGTGTTGCTTACTTAGGGTAAAAATCTTAGATAACTTGCATGCCTAAATAAGATAATTGATAACCTTGCTTATTTACATGTCTTCGATTTAGACTCTTGTGCTTAATGTTAAGTCTTAATCGGATTAGCATAACTTCTAGGATGGGAACATAATTGTGTCCTAGAAAACTTAAGAAGTCTAGTAACTAGGTACATAGCGAAAGCTCTAGTTATGGTCGAAACCGAATTAAGTCTAAATTGTGTCAATATTTGGTCCTTACTTTCTTACATGCGCGTCTTACATGTAAAAGAGTCTTTTGTCAAATTGCTTTGTGTGAAAGATGATGATCATTTGTATATAGTAATTTTAGGACTTTAATTTCGTGTCTAGGTAGTTTAGGGTAGTAGCCGAATGTAATATTCTGATCAAATTCTATTTTTCCTGTGAGAAATAGAAAATAGAGGTCGCCACAAGTTCGTCGTATTTTTCAGTTAATTTTTCAGAACCCCAAGTTATTTTTAACGATTTTTAGAAGTTTCGTCGATGTTCCATCAAGTGGTGATGTGGTAGCACGTGATTGGTGCTTAACTTGACTTGGTCTCCATGTTGTGGCAGCCCATGTACTGATCTGAGCCTTGTCAAGTGACACATGTCAGTAGGTGGGAAGCCAATCTGTTGTGTGAGCGACATGTGGCGAGTGGAGAATAATGAATCTCTTATTTTTTGACAAGTGGCGCGCAACCACTAGCTATGCAAACAAACCGACTCATTTTGTCGGTCAATCCGACCCTATAAATAGGGCTGCTCCCCCCAGTTTTTCTCCAACATTTTCGGAGAGAACTTTCTCTCTCTAGATTTTATCTCTCTAGCTTTCTCAGTCTAAATTTTTGGCGGGTCATAACTTTTGATCCGTAGCTCCGATTCTGAATCCGCGAGTGGCTACGAGTTCGTATCGACGCGATCTTTCTATCCATAGTGGTTGGACTTAGCTCCAACGGTGATTTCTAGATGGCTCATTTTAGGGATTCAGTTTACGATCGGTAATACCGGGTGGCGTGTCGATGTGAGTGGTTTATGTAATGTGTTTCAAATATTTTTATATGCTTTTAAATTAGTCGAAAAGTATGATTTTGATATATTTTGAAATATCTCTCTATTTTCAAGTAAAGCATGTCTGTTTGTGAACCATGCGGTATTTATATATATTATGAGCTGGACATTGTTTGGTATATCATGGAACATCTGAACTTCTTGGTTGGTTATCCCGAAATAAGGATGTGACACACGGATGTATAGAGCTGTGTGCATTAGGTGCCCGTGGTGATCACTAAATTGAAGGATATCCAATAAGAATGGATTGTGTGATATGATGAATTGTTTGTGGTCAATGTGTATATGATATACGATGTACGTATTTTATAGAGTGTGTAAAAATTGATATGGCTTCACTGGCATATTTCATGATCTACTCACTGAGCGCGTGGTTTTCCTCACCCACCCATTTACTTGCTGTTTTGTAGAGAAATTCTTAGTGTTTGTCGAGTCGAAGTGTCAGACGAGCTTAGAATGAAGAGGATGAGGGTGACGTTAACAAATCCATACCTTAAACCAATTGTCTTGCTTGATCTTAAATGCGATGGTGAGAGACTGAAGACGGAGGCTACGCGCAAGATTAGGGTGAAGCAGAAGAGGAAGGAGGAGAGGCTGCGCGCAAATGTCAGGGGTGTTTTTGGTTTAGCGTGAAATATCCAGGGAATGAATACCGTATGTTCGGTCTGGAATTGAAAAGGGGGATTGATTCCTGATATTGTAGTGGGACCCACACAGCTTTCCATTCCGGATGGGAAGTAAACGTGCCCTTACTGTGTGCAAAGGAAATCAATCCTTAAGGATTGATTTCGATTCAGGGGAGGTAAACGCGCCCTCTAATGCTCCTAGCACCTTCATGCGGTTCATGACAGAGGTACTCAAACTATTTTTGGGTTCATGTGTCGTTTATTTTGATGACATATTGATATATAGTCAAACTGAAGAGGAGCACTTAGTCCACCTAAGGCAAGTCATGGAGGCTCTTCGCAGGGAGAAGTTGTACATAAACCTAAAGAAATGCTCTTTCATGTGCAAAGAAGTTGTGTTTCTTGGGTTTGTTGTTTCAGCGGATGGGTTGAAAGCTGATCCCAACAAAGTTCAAGCCATCAAAGAGTGGCTAGTACCTCAATCTTTGTGAGAAGTTTGAAGTTTCCGTGGCTTAGCATCTTTTTACAGGAGATTTATTCGCAATTTCAGCTCTATTATGAGCCCGATCACTGAGTGCTTAAAGTAATCTTCTTTTCAATGGTCAAACTCAGCACAAAGGGCGTTTGAAACAATAAAGAAATTGATGACATAAGCTCCAGTACTCATTTTACCAGATTTTGAGAAGTTATTTACAGTTGAATGTGATGCATCACATGTTAGAATAGGGGCTGTTCTTAGTCAAGAAGGAAGACCGATGGAATTTTTCAATGAGAAGCTGACTAATGCCAAATGTCGTTACTCGACATATGACCTGCAGTTTTATGCTTTGGTGCGCGCCATACAACATTGGGAGCACTATCTTGCCTATAAAGAATTTGTGGTGTACTCAGACCACCAATCCTTGAGGTACCTGAACTCTCAAAAGAAGTTAAATGCTCGACATGCAAAATGGAGCTCGTATATTCAAGAATTTAATTTTTCTCTGAAGTATAAGACTGGTGAGTCTAATAAAGTTGTTGATGCTTTGAGTCGTAGGACCCTAATGTTGCATGTGTTGAGTACTCAGATTGTTGGTTTTGAGGAATTGAAGAATCAGTATGGTGATGATCCTTATTTCAGCCCTATAATTGCTGAACTTGGAGGTCCTACAGGGAGGAAGATGTTGCCATTCAAGTTGCATGATGGGTATTTGTTCAAAGGAAATTTACTGTGTATTCCAGCAGGTTCTTTACTCGAGAAGATCGTAAGAGAGCTCCATGGGAATGGGCTGGGAGGTCATTTCGGCAGGGATAAGAGGCTATCCATGGTGAGTGACATATATTATTGGCCTGGAATGTACAAGGATGTGAGTAGGATGGTTCGAAGGTGTCAAATTTGTCAATTTGGTAAAAGTACATCCTAGAACACAGGTTTGTATACACCTTTGCCTATGGCAGAGGCTCCATGGGTTCATATTAGCATGGATTTCGTGTTGGGACTCCCAAAAACAGCTCACGGATATGATAGTATTTTAGTGGTGGTGGATCGTTTCTCCAAAATGACGCATTTTATCCCATGTTCAAAAACTTCAGATGCTACACATGTGGCTGATTTGTTTTTCAAAGAAGTGGTGAGACTACTTGGTGTGCCAACCTCTATTGTATCTGATAGGGATATTAAGTTCATAAGCCACTTTTGCGGGACATTATGGAAGAAGTTTGGGACTGAGTTGAAGTATTCTAGCACATGTCATCCTCAAACTGATGGTGATGGTCACACTGAAGTTGTTAACCGAAGCTTGGGAAATATGTTGAGGTGCCTTGTTGGAAGCCATGTGAAGAAGTGGGATGAGATTATTCCACAAGCTGAATTTGCATACAACAATTCAGTGAATCATTCTACAAAGAAAACACCCTTTGAGGCAGCATACGGATTAAAACCCCAACACATCCTGGATCTAGTTTCGCTACCTCAGGAGACAAGAGTTAGTGATGATGCGGAAGCCTTTGCTGATCATGTCATGAAGGTGCATGAAGAAGTGAAAGAAGCTATCAAGGCTAGCAATGAGTCTTATGCAACAACAACAAATCACCATCGGAGAGTGAAAGACTTTGAGGAAGGAGACTTGGTTCTTGTGCATTTAAGGTGAGACAGATTCCCTAAAGGAACATATCACAAGTTGAAATCGAAGAAGTTTGGGCCGTGTAAAGTCCTGAAAAAGATCAGCTCAAATGCATACATGGTAGAATTACCATCTGAGCTTCAAATAAGCCCGGTTTTCAATGTGTCAGACTTGTATACCTTTGTCGGCTTTGATGGTGAACCAGTTTCAGTAGAGAGACAAATTCGTCAACTTCCTAAGGTACAACTGGATGTTGTCGAGGATGTACTAGATGTTAAGGAGGTGAAATCTAGGAGGGGCAGCCAGTACAGCCAGTACAGACAAATTCGTTCCTTCTTAATCTTACAGCTATTATATCTCTTTGTTCTTGTGCGTTTCCGCTGAGTTTTTTGTTCCTTAGTGTCATTACCTTAATCTAGCCTATAGAGCAGAAACTACTAGCTTCTGCTTTGCATTACCAAAGTACCTAGAGAACAATGAAACCTCAATTTAGCATCAATATGAACCAAAAGACTTCAACTCGAAACACTCTCAAAACCCAATCCGAAGACTTGTCATTCAAGACGACTCTTCCTCCGTGACCTCTCAAGGTCACCGAGACACAATGATGATCAATTTATAACCATTATACAAATGGTCCACCGATCGGATTCCAGATATCCGAAAACCGAGGCACCAGAGCTACAAAAACCCTAGCATGATCAAACGATAACGGAAATCTACAAATACTTTGTCAAGACGCTCGTATTGACGAGCACATGACAACAGAGCGCTCACAAGCTCCTTATGAGGTCAGACGCGCCGCCACAAGAGGCTGCGGGCGCTGCCCCTATAATACTCGAATCCCCAACAAACCAACACCACAAACATGACAAATAAGGCACAAGGGACTGATTCGTACCTGAAGCAACCCTCAAATCGGCCGGAAAACAGTGGGAAACGCCGCCGCAAAGCCGAAGCTCCACACAACACCCAATCTCACCAAATCGG
Organism: Potentilla sterilis; assembly: GCA_963682095.1. NCBI lineage: Eukaryota > Viridiplantae > Streptophyta > Magnoliopsida > Rosales > Rosaceae > Potentilla > Potentilla sterilis. The sequence continues at coordinate 22,991,866 of OY821763.1, read as the reverse complement.
GCTCGGGGACCGGCATAGACAGGTTCAGTGGAAGGAGGACGACACGAAGACGGAAGCCTCGAGCTCCAGATCGGCCGGAGACGAACCAAACGTCGCCGCCAATGATCACAACGTAATCAGACGCTCCACACTTCAAACCGGGCTGCAGTACCTACGCGGTTGTGTTCAGAAGGGAGAGGACCACCAGTGGAGTGTGAAAGCACGTCCGGTCGCCGTCAGAAATGTTGGGATTCAAATCGGGTCGCCGCAGTGGTTTGCGGGCTTCGATTCACGCGAACTGGAGAAAGCCACCACCACATGGAGGCACGCACAGAGGAGACAGAGAAAACCTGACCGGCGTCGACGTCTAGAACCGCCGAAGGAAGCCGGAAAAGCCGGGTCGGGTCGGTTGGATTTCTTCGATACTGAAGGGGCGCAGACTGATAGGAGGGAGGAAAAAAAAAGACTAATATAACTGAAAAATAAAAATGAAAGAATTCCATAAAGTTTTCCTATTCATACTTAAAATTCTCGAGCCACGAAAACTTCCGATAACCATAACTTCTTCATACGACTTTCAAATTACCCGTGCCGCGTGTCTACGAACTCGTATCGACGAGCTCTACAACTTTGATGATGGAAATTTCTCAAAAAATCAAACGAATAAAAAGTCAACTCCTTGACTCCTTAAAAACGCTCTTTATTAAAATTCCTCTTAACACATTCGCCCCGCCCTCAAATCGCTATATTTTATTAATTTCTAACTTAATAATTCTGAATAAACCTTCGAAATTAATAAGAAATTTTTAGGATATTACACGCGTGTCCAAGCCGTGTCTAAACAACAATTCGCGTGTCCGTGCGTATTCTTGCGTGTCCGTATCCGATACGTATCTGACACGGGATACGCGAGCAGTATCGCGTGTCCGTACTTCATAGGTCCGCACTAAATATTGCCATCTTGTTTGAGTCTGGGATTATCAGCAGGTCTCCTCTGGAACATACTCATAGGCATTGGATTATATAATTGCTCTTGAATCTGCATTTCACAAGGTGCACATCTTATACAAATTCTGAGTTTCATATAAGCTATCTGAATTTTAGTTGAGTGAACCCAGCAACTTACCAAAGAGAAGAAATAGGAAAGCCTCTTTTCATGTTCACAAGCTCTCATTTTTATTGGAACAAAAATGTGATAGTAATTTCTACACAAAAAGTGTGGACCTCTTTGTACTTTTTATGATTTGAAACAATACCGGTTGATTTATTGCGTAATTACTCTATTTTTTATATCATAATTGTCTAATTATTTTAAAGTTTGACTCCACGTTTATTTAATGTCTTTTGGTTCATTTTGATATCTATCATTATATGTTTGTCCTCTTATAGTCTGGATATAGAAAAAAAATAATTCTATCAGTAACTCAATTATGTTCAATACTTATCGTGAATTTTTGGTGAAATATTTAAGATACAGTTAGAGCCGGTTCCCCTAGATTTTAAATGCCCAAGACAAAAATAATTTTGGAAAAACCCAACCACCCATAATCTAGGGGCATAGATAAGCATGTAATTGAAGCTATGATCATATGCCTATGAGTATAGTTCCTCCTATCAATGCAAGATAGGTTTAGGGATCATTTTCCTATATGCAACTACCCATATGATAGGTTGTAAGACTTTCAGCTGAACCAAGATGGTGCATGTTGAGCTCTACCTCCAATATATAATATGTCACAAGATCGACGTCCTCACCAGTTAAGGAGGCCGGAGCTTACAGTAGTCTGCATTATTACAATAGCCATGTCTGGGAACACTATCAATCACTATGATTAATCTCACAGCACATGTTTGTATGTCTATATATAGAACACCTGGTAAACAATATCAACTATAGGGTTGCTATCTCGTTGCCACGCACAGCTAGCAAGCTAATGGCAGCAGAAGGCAGAAAGGTGTACAGCAAGCTAATGGCATGACTATTCGAGCATGATCTTGATTTTGAGTTTGTTCCAGTCAATCCGGAACAAACTTGTTAAAAGAGTAGAAATATGTAGGCCTGGGCATGAGTCGGGTATTGGCTAATTCCGGTTTTAAACCCGTAATTTAAAATTGAGACGGGACGGGCCGAGATTAGTCTTTTTAAGAAGTAATCCCGGCATGTCTGAATCCCGTTCTGGATTAGGCCGGGATCGGGACCAAAACGGGTTCACTCAAAACCCCACTCCCCACCAACTCCTTCCAAAACTTGACCCTAAAAAATGGAGATCAACCCGAATACTTCCACCCCTAGCTCATCAACCCGAAAACTTGCCCGAAATGGATATGAATATTGTATACTAAATCTGAAATTTATTTTGTGAACTTAAGGATTAAGTTTCTGCTGCCCACATTTTCCTCACCAACCAAACACAATCCGTAATCCCAATCCAGCACACTACGAGTAAATCTTCTTTGGAAAAAATAGATAACTCGAAGACTCAATTGTAACTGAAATGATAATCCCAGAAAAGAGAAAGAGGGTAATGAGGTTGGGTGAAGCTTACAGATCTAAGAAGAAGAAGAAGAAGAAGAAGGGCATGTCTCAGTGTTGCTCAACTTTTGAAGGTGTTGATCGAAGAAAGCAGAGTGAAGTACTGGGAGTCTGGGACGGCCTTATGTTGGTTGGGCCATCAACGCGTCTTTCACTGTGTTGTGTTGAGTGCCAACTGGGAAGCTCTTCTATACTTCATTCACGATGTTCAAGCTTCTACTATTGGAGGATTTGGAACTATCAAATTGAGGTATCTCAGATCCTCTTTGTTCAAATGATCTGAGGCTCTCAGCAAAGCCAAATTGGGAACTTGTGCCGCTGACAGTTTGGCTAAATTAGGGCAAGTCCATTCCAAGTGTCAAATCCACCTGGCAGACAATAAAATTACTACTTCAACCGTGTATTCATACACACACGTGGATTTGACTACAGCCTTCTTCCTGTCAAATTTGACTAGCCAGCTCAAATTGTCAAATATTTTTTTATTATTTCTCACTCTCCCTCTTGCTCACCCTCATTCACTCTCCTTCTGTTTTTCGTTTCTCGTATCTCTCTTCTAACATATCAATCCCAGATTAATCAAAAATCATGAATTCATGATATTAGGCATGAAGATCTAACTCGCCTTGATGCAAGCATTGACAGGACCCGCTCCGGATAACACACTGTTACCCAGAGTAAATCCTGCGGGGACCATTTCAAGGGAGATTCTACCGAAAAATTCGACATAACCTCTCTTAAAATGGACAACCCTTATCTGGAAAAGAGACGAACACTTCTAAAATAATCCACCCTGACTCACGGAGCCACCTGCTCCCCCAACAAACAATCAACTTCTCAAAAACCAACAATAGGAAACAACCTTACAAATATGTAACAGAAATGAAATTTCATATAACAAAATGTCAAGTTACACCCAAAGGTGAACATTTGAGAATTTACAACATCTACAAAGTATCAGAGCGACTAGACAAATGAAAAATGATACAAGTAGGTTAAATAGGTAACCTACAATAACTGACAGCGGAAAATGATCTCTATACCTTGCCTCCTACCAGTACCGAACTCTGCAAGCTGGGCAGTTTAAAACGAAAAGCCCAGGGAAAGTAATTTAAAAACATTAGCGTGAGTGGACAAAAAGTTCTACAAATAAATATAATACTTTAATAAACTTTTATATATTACTTTCCACACTTTTCACAATGTAAAGAAAATCACGATGCATGCTTTCACAACAAAATGTTATTTTAAAATATTTTTTACACGAAAACATATCACAGCCCCGCTGGTTCGGGAATTATATAAATAAAAGAAATCTCAAAGGTTCCCGATTACCAAATAAAATAAGGAATTTAACATCCGGCCAATCCCCTTGGCCCAAAAAAAATAAGTCGAATAAAACAGGGGAATGTCGAACCACCATAATATATCTGGAGCCTCGTCAGGCTCAGGGTCTCAGAGTCATACAGACTCTTCCCACGTCTGATATCCAGACGCGTCCCGCCTCAATATAATACAACCCTACGTCGACCACCGAACGTGAATTTGACCTATATGGTCAAGTCGTCACTTCGCGTGGGATGAGGCTCCGCTAGCTAGCGTCAAAAAAATAATAACCCGACCCTCGTATGGTGAAAACAAATCCGAAAAACAAATCAAAGCACAATACCCCTGATAAATCATAAACCAGTACGGTCCCTGACCGTACCTCTGAGGCTTATAAGTATATTTAAATCGAATCCTGGCCTCATAGAAAAATGAATAAACCAACATGTCCAATATATCATACTATTCAAAACAGTTCAACTCATATGATCCACGAAAATTTCATTTTCCTGTTAAGTATCAATATACATATAATCTCAATGATATTAGGTTAATCCAATTTAATTGATAAACCATTTAAAAATCGAAAAGAAGAAATCATTATTTCAAATAACTTTATTACTCTTCGATAATTCAAAGCATTATCAAAATAATTACCCTATATATTTAAATCCCCATAAAATCAAATATTCATGCATGCATCAATTTTAAAACAAATGTCCACTCACAAATACTATGTCGATCTCTAGCTCGAGTTCTCCTCACGTTGAGTCTCTCCTCGGCCTGCCAAAGAACATATTTTCAATATCTCAGACTCGATAACAAAATCAGAACTCAAATCAAATCGCCCTCTGTTGAGGGGGTTCTTTTGATTAAGCATGACTAGGCCAAAATCAACTCGAAAGCATGATTAATGGGAGGACTTTATTCGTAATTCAGACCATCTTGAAATCGAAAGGAGCTTGACAGCATGAGCATGGTGTGGGAGCTAGAAACACACTGCGGTGATGAGAACTGCGGGGTTGGTTTTCTGGGTTTCTGTTTTTGGGAAGAGCTGCGGGGTTGGTTTTCTGGGTTTCTGTTTTTGGGAAGAGCTGCGGGGCTTGAAGACAGTTGTTCTGGACATATGGTTTTCTGGGCATGAGGCTTGGAGGCATGGAGGTTTGAGATGATAAGAGGCTGCTTACAAGGGGTTTCTAGGGTTTGAGAAAGGAATTTGGGGATTTTGCTTGAATGGCATGAATGCTTGAAGGCTTGAAGGGGATGAAGGAAGTGTTGTTGGATTGTTGCTGGGTAGGTGCTGGGTAGGTGCTGGGTCCTTGCTGCGTGGTTGCTGGCCCCTTTTTATAGGCGCAGAGTTGAGGATTTTGGGAAGAGACTCAAAGCACCCATGTTTCTGGGTAAAACCATTTTGCCTCAATGCATGAATCATGCCCCGAAATCCGGAAAGGAAGCTTGCTTGAGAGGTGGGATTTAGGAAAAGATGGCTTGCTTGGGTTGATTCCCTAGACAGACGAAGAGTGTTGCAGGGGAGAGGTCTGTGTCATCCATGGAGGAAGGAACCAAGCTGCTGGGTAAAAGGGGTGAGATGCAGGAAACGGGAAGAAGAAGAGCTGTTAGGGAGGAGAGAAGGAAATTGGGCTTCCTTATGGGCTTTGTGCCTTTGGGCTCGGGTTTTAAAGGGAAAAGAATGGCTGGCCCAATTCTCATGCATGTTCACCATTTCATTCATCGATCCAATTCGTTGGGCTTGGATTTCGGGCCCAAGACCGAAATCACCGACGATATTAAATCGACGAATGAGCATGTGCGTTTCCGTAACCTTCCACACCACACCCAAAACTGCAAGCCCCAAGAACGCGTGCATGTGGCTTGGGCTCACATTAAAAGTGTGTTTGCTTGGCGTGCTATAGCCGAGTAATGAATATAAAATCCTTATAAAACTATAGGATTTTATATAGTTACGTGACTATGCGTGGTCTTTGTCGCATGGCAGCATAGTAACAAATTACGCGATTTTTCGGGTATCAACACCCTCACTCGTACGATTCCTCCGATTACACTCAATTATTTATATGAACATAGTCCATATATCCAAACTAACTCTAACTCTCCTTTTATTTTTATTTTTCTACTCAACCTTCATAATCCTACCGCCGCCGCCGCCGTAGCGGCAGCCGCACCACCGCCGCTGCCACAGCAGCAGCTCCGCCTAGGCTCATACCACCTCCTCCGGCACCAAAGTGCCTCCTTCCCCCTCTTTCCGCCGTCCTCCTCCGCTACAGCCGCCGCACATGGCGGCTGTCATGGCGGCCTCTTTTTCCCCCAACACAAACTTCACCAAAACACTCCAATAAACTTCCAACAACACTAATTCAACTCCTAAACACACCACCAATCCGAAATTAACCTCCACAAACACAAATTCACCCAACATCAATCAAACTTCAAAAACCCTAGAAATTTCAAAACATGAAATCTCCTTACCCAAGTCGAAATGGCTTGATTCCTTTGGTGGAAAGGCTACCCACATCGAGCCCAAGCTTTCCCCCTTCAAATCGGGCCAAGAGGTGGCCGGCCAAGGGAGTTCCACCTCCACTGAGGTGGCGGTTCGGGGGCTGCACACGGCAGCACGGCGGCGAGGACGCCAAGCCGCAGCTGCAGGTGAGAGGAGGAGGTCGTCCGGCGCCGGTGGAGGTCGGGTTGGTGGCCGGACGAACTGAGGGTGGTGATGGTGGTAGCCCGGCAGAAGGAAGGAAAAGAAGAGGGGAAGAGAAGAGAGAAAACGGGGGAGAAGAGAGAGAGAAGGAAAAAAAAAAAAAAAAAAAGTGTTTCCAAAAAGGGAAACATTCCTCCTCTTATACTATGCCCAATTCGGAAAGAATTTAGTTTCCGACACAACCTTTTAATTTTCTTCGACGAAACGAAACTCACCCAACGATTTAAATTAACGTTTTCTCCCTCTCGTCACCAACAATCTCCGCTCAACCACCAAAATGAACAATACTTAAGAGCGAAGAATTTAAATGAAGCTACTCAGAAATTTGACAGGGTTCGGGACGTATCAAGCATACCGACTGAAAAATCTCTTAGTCGAAGAGGCTGAAGCCCATGTCATCATCGGACTCCTCCTTCTCTTCAACCTTCTCATCCTTCTTCTGCTCAGCAGCAGCAGACGCCGCAGCACCACCAGTAGCTGGAGCGGCAGCCACGGAGGCGAGAATGGACTTCAAGTCCTTGGCGGAGGGGCTGGCGTTGCCGCCCAAAACAACGAGCAAGTAAGCGGTGACAACCTTCATCTCTCTTCCACCGGCGCTTCCACTGCCAACGCTGGTACTTCCACCTCAATGTCGGCCATCTCCCCAAAGTAATCTCAACCCTCGATCTCATGGCCCACCAAGGCTCCCACCCCGACCTCGCCACCTACTCCCTCCTCCTCAAGTCCTGCCTCCGCTCCCGCAACTTCCACCTCGCCAAACTCGTCCACGCACGCTTCTCTGACTCCAATCTCATCCCCGACTCTTTGATGCTCAACTCGATGATCACCGTCTACTCCAGATTCGACGACCCCAAAACCGCCCGATCCATCTTCGACTCCATAGCAACAGAAAATAAAGATCTTCTCCGACTCCAATCTCATCCCCGACTCCATAAGGAGGGTTTTTACCCCAACGAGTTTTGCTTTGCATCTGTTATCCGGGCGTGTTCGAATTCGGAGCGGTTGGAGATTGGGAAGGTGGTTTTCAGGTCGGTGATTAAGATTGGGTATCTTGAGTCAGATGTGTGCGTTGGGTCTTCGTTGATTGATATGTTTGCCAAAGAAAGAAAGATAAGAACACCGCAAATCTGGAGGTCGATTATGGACATGAAGTGATTTCTTTGGGATGCAGAAGGAGGGTTGATTAGTTTTGGTAGAGGAGATAAAGGTGAGGGAGGTTTCAGAACGTCAAGTGAGAGAAAATTTAATTTTTTTTATTTTTTATATTAAAGAGTAATTAATAAATAATATAATAATATTTGAAATTAACAGATCGGTTGGAGTAGAAGTTTGTCAATTTTAACAATTCCATGTCATATGTCAAATTTCAAATTTGACAATACAATTTAACTTTTCGATTGGACTTGCTCTTAGATCTTGTTTGGTTTACATTTGATATAACACAACAGCAAAGACACGTCATTTCAAAAGCACATCTAGTTTTTGAAGTTCACTCCTCATTTTCCTCCTGTCAAAGACCAATCTGGGCACAAGTCAATAGGCTTATTTACATATATTAATATTAATTTAATTTTACGGGACGAGCGGGGATTTAACAGGCCCAAATTAGGCTAATCCCGATCATGTCCCATTAATTTAAAACGGGATCGGGCCGGGACGGGATATGAGTTTTTAAGATGCAATCTCGTCTCGTCCTGGTAAAATTAGGGAGGGGATCAGAATGAGTTCGGGATTATGAGACTAAACGCCCAGGCCTAGAAATATGAATCCGGTTAATCAACAAAATAGTATTTTTAGACGTGTACATCTAGAGATTAATATACACACCATATATCTGACTGCGTCTATGTAAAACCACACAATCTTCTAGGCCTGGGCATGGGCTGAGTATTGGCTAATTCCGGTACTAAACCCGTAATTTAAAATAGGGACGAGACGAGTTGGAATTAGCCTTTTTTAAAAGTGATCCCGGCAGGCCCATATCCCGTTCGGGAGCGGGCCGAGATCGGGACTAAAACGAGCCCAAAACGTACATATATATAAACCCTCCCACTCGTCATTTTGGTTTCATTGAGCCATTTCAGTTTTCCCCAATACCACTACCAATATCACACTTCACTCTATACTCTATTCTCTCATCCCTCATATGACTGATATGAGTAGCTTCTATAACCTGCAGCAAGCCCTCGACTCATCCTCCTCCAGCGTCATGGCTCGCCATTCACGTCGCCCGTCGAGGAGGAAGTCATATTGGCTGCGAGTAGGCCGAAGAGGCGTGCTGGGAGGCCATCGTTCAAGGAGACTCGCCACCCGATCTATCTACTGTTGCGTGAGGCGTAGGAACAACAAGTGGGTGTGCGAGGTCAGGGAGGCAGGAGCCCAACAAGAGGACTAGGATTTGGCTCGGGACATACCCGACGCCCGAGATGGTTGCTCGGGCACACGACGTGGCGACACTGGCTCTTTGAGTTGAGCAGGCATGCCTCAACTTCCATGATTCCTCATGGCGCTTGCCCGTTCCTACGTCTAAAGACCAGCTCGACATTCGCAGGGCCGCCGCTGATGCTTCTAAGACCTTTCATGAGATGAAGCTGATGAATCCAACGGCACAGATGAAGCTGATGAATCCAACAGCACAAACGAAACCACATTTAAATATATTAGCATTAATTTAATTTCACGGGACGGGTCGGGACTAACGGGCCCAAATTGGGCTAATCCCGATCTTGTCCCATTACTTTAAAACGGGATCGGGCCGGGACGGGATCTGAGTTTTTAACATGCAATCCCGCCTCGTCCCGGCAAAATTAGGGACAGGATCAAAACGGGTTCGGGATTATGGGACTAAACGCCCAGGCCTACAATTTTCTAACACAACAAAAGCATTTCGGTGTTGCCAAAGGAGATAACCTAAACCCTGGCTTCATATAGCAAGCAACAGATGCAAGCCTGCATCAGACATCTCACTTGACTAGCCCTCTTCCCGTAGGAGGCAAGAGCAACGTCCACGACAAACCAAATTCATTCTTCTGGCTGCACCACGTTGGATGGCCATGACAGTGTTCAGGCAGAGGATGTCCCTCCTGCAAGTCAAGGTCCCACCATGAATGGGATATGCAACCCCAAAACTGATAATTAAACTCACATACCTTTGTAAGGCCTACTTGTTACCAAATATACAGGACGGGCAGAAGCAGTGCAATGCATCGTGACAATTGAGGTCCTAAAAGGGTATGACCTTCAGATTGAAATATCGGAGAAATATGTCGACAAGATTATATTTTGATAAGTTCCCACACAAATCTCCTTCCTGCGTAGAATTTAGCCAACATACTTCAGTTATTATTTAAGCGTTTAATGCGGTAATGTGATATACAGAACTAAGCATTAACCAAACCAAGTAAACTGTGGTGGTATCTTTTTAATCACTCAATGCAGTAATGCACAAGACACAAGAATCATACCATGGAGAGTGCATACGGATCCATTTCCCAATATCAAGGTCAATATCATTGCAAACTCGTGGATTGAAAATAATAATCCTTTCCGGTCCTTCATCAACCATTTCTTCGCAGATCTCTGGCCATGGGAGATTCTGCTGAAATAAACATACTTTTTTAATTTGTCACCTTAAAAGAACACACTTCCATGTATGCAATCATATACATGCAGCTAGAAGTACACCTAAGACATGTCATGTAGAGCTACTACCAGTTACTAGGATTTTACTGGATATAAAAAGTCGTCGGAAAATACACATTGCCAAGTTAGTAACAGAACCTCTGAGTTATTGCCGAAGGAACAGTGACAAACGGTAAGCTTTGCATCCAAATATTTTGAACGAATGTTCACATCCATGCAGTTTGCTTCATCTGAGGTAAAATCAGAAAGCGAAGTTAAATAGGTGAATTCATATATTCCACAGAGTTAATATATATGGATTCTTAGAAGTACAGCAATTACTACCAGATCATCTTTGTGCAATTTTCCCCTAGTAGTCTACACATGTCGGTTCTCATGTTATTTTTTAAAATAAAACAGAAGGAAAAATAGAGTCATTGCAAGACATTACTACTTTCGCTAGCTCCCTCCTGGATCCTCTTCAAGAATTCCATATCACTATCTCTCTCACTCTGCACCACTTGCTGCAGTTTCCCATATAATCCGCTCCTGCAATCAGCATGTTCACTAACCACTGAAAGTTCGCTTTTTAGTAGGATCAACTGCAAATTTATAAGAGGATCACACTGTTTACTTTAAAGTTCTGGGCACTGCAACAATGACTCTGTCACTCATAGCTTCCTGAAATCGATCTACCAGTGTCTGCCTCTTCATCTCTGGATTAGCAAGCTTCAAACTTTGATCATCAATCTGTTAAAGAACATACATTAGATACAGTATCAATTTGAACAGAAAGAGATTGTAAAGCAGTAACAGCAAACAATTACCTTGATATCACTTGACAATCCATGACCCAAGTGCTCAGGAGAGCTTTCACTGTCGATCAATCCATCTCCCAGAGAAGATGCACACTTTACAATGGGCTGCTCCCTTTTACGTCGTTTTCTAGTATACTGAAGCAAACACTGGTATCATACGGGGAAAGAGACATGTATCAGGAGAAAGGAAGCAAAAGAATAAAAGAAGACAAAAACCTTTCTAGAATGTCCTCTCAGAGTAGTTGTCTTATCTTGAAGGCCATCTATAAGCTCAGCCATTGATTGCCCCATACATCCATGCCCGATAGCCTTGGCTTCTAGAGGCACAACCTCCAATGCACTTTCCCAATCTCCTGAAATATCCTCAAGAAGTTCAACATCTGGATATTCTTCATTTCTAAGCACGATCTCCAATTCATCTTCCCCCTGAATATCCTCAATAAGTTCAACGTTTGAATGATCTTCATTTCTAGGCTCAATTGCATCCAACCTTTCAGGCAATTCTTGAACCTTGAATGACACATCACTGTCAGTCTTAGATATAGAATGGGATGAGGTTCCTTCCTTGTGTGTCAGAAAACGGAACGAAAATTTTGGTTTTCCTTTGCCCCGAGCTCCTGCAACTTTAACACGACACTAACATTGTTACAATGAACACAAAACATCAGTGATAACATTTTGAACTCAGTAGACTATACCTTTGGACGAGTTTTTCACATAGGAGTAACCAGGCCGTGACGATGAGCAAGAAGTCTTTTCGTTCAGACGGATGAGAGCCTCGGCTTCTTTACTCGCAGCAGACCACGAGTATAACTCGTCTTGTTTATCACTCCACAAGCTATGAACATCCTCTTTTTGCAACTCTTTAGCACCACCATCAACATGAACATTTCCCACCACGTTGTTCACCTTTTCACAAACACATTGCAAGGATATTACTGCTAAACAGTTGGGCCAAATTACACAACACGGAAATAACACATCCCTCAAAATTCTCAATCGAAACGCCTACCTCGTCGTCAGAGCTGACTTCATCTTCCAAATTGCAGGGCTTAACTTTCACATTCGCACCTGCAATCGAACAAAACAACACCGCTTTGCTATAGATCCAAAAACCATCACAGACAAAGCTAGCAGCCATTTACATAATCAACATACCTTTGAGCATTTCTAGCCGCGATGAAATTTGTAATGATTCCTGTCGAGTAATAGAAATCTATAAATGCATAATCGAAATTTGAACTAGCAGAAAATTGAAGTGGAAAAGGCATAACAGAAAATTGAAGAGGAAGAGACCTTTTTCTCTGTGGTTGCGCCGAGCGCATCGCATTTGTTCGCGCAATTGCGGTCCGGTTCTTCTTCATCTGCACAGGGTTATGAACCAAACACAGTTCACCCAGTAATTTCTATATATATATATAATTATTACGATAATCAAAATGGGGAATTACCGGAAATGCTCTGACCAGAATCTGGAATTGTTTGAAACCAAGCCATAAGCTCTGTCTGCTAGTAAGAATTCCGGAGCCGGGTATTTCTCTCTTTCTTTTTTATGGGCAAGGTGGAGGGCGGGTTTTGCCGCCAAATAGTATAGAGCTGCTTCAGTAGTCACCGTTGCTTGGCAGAATTTTACCAGGTTCGGGAGTTTATGACCTTGTTGCGCCGTTACTGAAAGTTGCATATATACCGATTATTCTTCAAATCTCGCCTCCTGAACTTTAATTAGAATTGTTGCTTCATATATGCTCATTACTAAGGTCCCGTTTGGTTGACCGGAATATAATGATGGAAAATAGAACTGTACACATTTTCCTTTCAAAGATGGAATGGAATGGGTTTAGCATTTCCATTTGTGGTGTTTGGAAGAATCCAAGACTTGAGATTAGGAAATGGTTTGAGATAATTAATTTGTTAATGACTTTTCAATAATACCCTATTAACCTCAATGTGAAAATTAGAAAAATAATACGTGTAATTAAGGTACCATTAATTGGTTAAATTTACGAGAAATAATATAAGTGAATTTTCAATTTTATTGAGTGATGGAAATGAAATACCACCTAGATGGTATTTCTATTCCATCTCTTTTATGAAATTGGACTCCGGTCAACTCATTTATTTTAATTTCTTTTCCATGTTTATGACATAACCAAACATGACAATTTAAATATAGAAATAGAATTTCATGAGTCTCTCTCGACTCCTCCTAAACTCTAGCCTCCATGGCAGGGATCTCCCTAACCCTAGTCTCCATGACAAGGATCTCTATCAGCGGCAATCGGTGTCGATACCAAGCAGATCTCCCTTCGCTGGCTTTCAACGGTGGTAAGCTTTCTATGGCTAGAGAAATCATGGAAGGAACTTCTCTTCCTGGTCGATTTTGTCTACACCCATGGCAGCCATGGATCTGCTGTAGATCTGCTACAGCGTTGAAGAATCTGAATAGAGGTATCACTCATCCTCCCTGTTTCTGCCTAAACCCGGGAGTCTAGTAGATACTTGATGAATCCAACTTGATCTCCTGCAATCCTGCTCACTAAGGGGAATACCGCGCGGGCCGGTCTTCTCCTCTCCGATGCCTAAGTTAGTATAGTTGGAATATATATAACCAAGGCACATATGTAAGCAGGGAGAGAGATAAGTTACCTCATAAAGAGGGTAGTTGGGGCCCTTATATAGGTGGTTGGGGGTGAGGGCTGGCCTCACCCTTCGATGTGGGACTGGCTCCCTTCTGTTTGTGCCTTCTGATGCCCTCTTCGTCAGGCTCGCGCCCCCGGCCCCAGGGTCTCTGGAGGAGGATAGAGTGCTGGACCCCGAGGCCGGGTGCTGGTGATCCGGTCCCCAGCCTTGGGCCGGGCCCTGGTGCACTTGCTGCGGGTCTGTGGGCCTGCTGTAGCCTCTCTGCGGCTACTGTCAACAAGTCCCCCAAGTTCCCGGTCAAGTGCAATCTTGAATGGGGACTTAAATCTGTCTTGCTCTTGCCCCGCAGACCCGCAGGGTTACCAACCTACCGGTGCCCAGTCCCCCAAGTCTGCGTTAAAGATTGGGCGTGACCGAGGTGAGTACCTGTTGCTGATGGTAAGTAAAAGTTTATAAGTACGTTTGCAATATAGATAGTATTGGACCTCGCCCGGGCGTTCTGCCATATTGGTGCGAGGCGGTGTTCACGGGAGCTCGACCGGGCGTCCTGCCATATCGAGACGAGTCACGGATGAACTTGCAGACTGGACCTCGCCCGGGCGTTCTGCCATATCGGTGCGAGGCGGAGTTCACGGGAGCTCGACCGGGCGTCCTGCCATATCGAGACGAGTCCCGGAGATGCTAGCCTGCGGGAGGGCCTGTTGGTGCGTGGACTAGGCCAACAGGTACCCCGGAGAGTGTTACGGCCGTACCGAGGCATCGGTTAACACTTGCTAGTTCTTCTCAGCTTTTGTTGGTTAAGCGTTGAGGTAATGTGCAGGTTTGTTAGCCTGCGGGGAGACTTGTTCTGTGTTAGAGAAACAATCTGCCCAGTGGAGTGGCGTTGAGATAACGAGTCTCGCCATGTATCCCCAAATGTATCACAGTTCAGTGTGATGCAGGGTTTTTATCCTGCTGGACAAGAGTACATGGGTTAGATGTAAGCTCACCCTGGTTTATAAAGCCCATGCGTTTAGAAGCCTTTGTTATTGGCTCGTTCCTGCCCGTAGGCGAAGGAAGGTGACAACCGGTAGAATGCCTTGGAGTGGGTTAAATGTCCCAGGGCCGGTGGAATGTCATAGTGCTGGCGGATCTCGACCGGGCAACATGCCATATCGAGACGAGTCCCCCAGTGATATGCAACGAAGATGGTGCTAGAAGGAGGGTTCATACCTGGATAGATGCTCTCGAAGCGGTTGGAAAAATCACAAGCGGTGAGAGGTCTTCAAGATATACAATGAAGAAGCCATGCAGCCGGTTGAATGATCATACTCGTGAATCGCCATGGTGCCGGATTGACTCGGAGTTGACTTTCTGGGGGAACGAGGGGAGTGGACGCCTCGTTGTTCGCTCCTATCTCCCTAAATGCCGCTGGTAAGTGGGACAGGTGGCGGACATGCGATGAGGGGGAGAGCCCATCAGTCCCATCAGTTATGATGGATGGGATCCCTTATCCAAGCCGGGACACGTGTCGACAGGGAGCGGTCTGAGATGGAGGGAATCCACGGCTGGGGTTGCCTTGCTTTTCTTGTTGCCCTATTTATTGTCCACTCTGCTCACCTCCTACCACACTTTGCCTAAACCTTTTGCTTTCTGCTCTCCTCGTCCGCCTTGCTGCAGATCTGAATTATTTTGTGTTAGGATTATGGCGTCTGGGAGATCTGCACATTATGGCGGCGCAAGCCGAGGGCCCAGAAGGCACGAGCTGTTGGATGGTGATAGAGTGATTCTCTGTGATGAGCCAGTCAGAAGCATGGATGAAAGAGAGATTAGGGAGTTTCGGGCGAAGTGGGACATCGATTCTTCTGTTAAACTTCGAGGCCTGTGTCCCGGGGAACTGGCCTGTAACCCGGAACCGGGCTGAGTTGCTGTTTTCGACGATCAATTCTGACACAGACATGCTGAGCTCACTAAATCTTTCCCCGGCCCAGCTTCCGAGCAATCAGTGGAGGCAGCTGCTTGGGCTTGGGTGCCTGTTTAGCCTGAGCCACATGGACTGGCCCACGGTTAATGAATTTCGGGCGCTGTACAAGATTTCTTACTGCAGAAAAGCCCAGTGCAGCGGTTGAGTGAATTTTGCCGCGCGGGACTATGGTGCTGCCATCACGCATCTGCCGTCATCGGTTTCAGATGTCTGGAGGAGGTCGGTGGTGCTGGCCGGTGGCAGGTGGCAGCGTAACTGGAGGGGCTATTAGGTCCCCGGGGCATACCAATCGATCGGGGACCAATCGTGGCAGTTGGAGGACTTGGAGAAGCAACGGATATTCCGGTTGTTCTATGGCTGGCACCATCTGAGTCGGAGCTCCTACAATTTCATCCGATGGAAAGTGCTGGAGATATGCGGGATGGGGAAAAAACCTGGTAAGGTGTCTTGCACTTTGCTTTTGCATGGATGCCTGTGTTCTGACCGCTCGACCTATCGGCTTGCAACTAATGCCCCCCGGCTCGCGCTTAAAATTGAGGAGACTATCGAACCGGATGAGGAGCTTGTAGCCTCGAAATTGATGGAGACGGGGGAGACAGCCGCGAAGACCGTGATTGATACGGCTACCCAGAAACGCAGGGAGCATGACAGGCCGGTGCCGCTCATGTTTCCGGACGCTCACTATGGAAGGCGACCGGGCGGTGAGAATAACTCCCCATTCTTTATTCGGGAAGGGCGGTCTGTGGGGTTATCTGGTTCAGAACCCGTGGCGCGACCGATGGTAGTACGGGTCTCGCGGGAGAGGGAAACGGCAGAAATGTTCGGGCGCCACCGAAGCAGCCTTGGTGAAGCTCCGCCCAAGAGGGCAAGGGTATTTGACGCCGGAGCGTCAAGTTCGGCTGGGCCAATCGAGCGGGCGGTGGCTCCAGTCGTGGAGGTGGTTGGTCGAAGGACTCAGGTGCCGGAAGCCAGTCGCAGTTCCGGTGATGGAATTGGTAGGTTCGTGGTGGCTACCATCGAAACCTTGGGGCTTGACCGGGAGAACCCTGGGACTGGACAATCGGGCGAGAACAGGGCGAAGCCCGTGGAACTAGCTGTTCGGGTAAGTGTTTTTGTGCTTCATTTTCTCTTGGAGTGACATGAGCTAATGTTCCTTTGTTTACCTCTGGCAGCTGGTTCATAGCCTTTATGCCGCGGAGCCCAGAGGGGAGGCTGCTGCGGGTTTGGAGAGGCGGGTGGAGGAGCTGAGCGTGCGGGCGGATGTGGCGGAAGCCAAGCTTGGGGAGGAAAGAGAGGAGGTTGGTCGGTTGAGCACCCAGCTCGTGCGGGAGAGAGAACTAACCGGTCAGTTGAACCATGAACTCTCGCAGGAGAGGGAGGAGGCCTATCGGCAGGCTGCTGCTCGGGAAGGGAGGATCGCGGAGCTGGAGACGAGGGTTTTGGAGCTGCAGACCCAGGCTGTTGCCCGGGAAGGGAGAATTACGGAGCTGGAGGCGAAAGTTTTGGAGCTCCAGGGCCACTAATAGTAGTCGCCCAAGGAAGGGAGAGGCTTACGGAATCCTAGCTTGCTGAAGTGGCCGATAAGGCTGTCGACGACTTTCGGGAGTCGGTGGAGCTTGAGGAGATGCTGGATGAGGCCCGGTCGAAGGGCATTAGTGACGCCTATCTGGAGTGGATGGAGAAAGGATGGCTTGATGTCGAGCAGATGGAGGCTGATATAGCCCTAACCGAAATGGTGGAGCAGGAGCAAGCTCTAAAAAGTGGCGGGCCGGGGATTGGGGGCTCCGGGGGCGGTAGCTAGCTGTTTACCTTGTATATGCACATCTTGTAACTGCTGTAGTTTATTCTTTAATGCCGTAACTGCGTATTGCAATATTGATGCTAAATACACTATTGTCGCTCTGTGACCGCTATTACTTAGGGTAGAACCGTAGGTGCTGGATATTCCACGGCCGGGTGGAATAGATGCCCTCGGTGTTTATAATGTGGAATGTTGCCGGTCCCACTGCCGCGGTGATCTGGTAGGGCCCTTCCCATGTTGGTTCTAGGGCCAACGGTTTTTTCTGGACCTTCTTCATGACCCAGTCCCCGACCTGTAGCTTTCTCTCCCGGACCCTTCTGTCATAGTACCGGGCGATCCGCTGCTTGTAGGTTTGGTTGCGCATATGCGCCTGGTCGCGGCGCTCCTCAATGACGTCCAGGTTGAGCAATAGCCCCTCGGAGTTTGTTTCGGCGTCGTAATTCTCAACCCTGTCGCTGGGTATACCAGTTTCTACAGGGAGTACCGCCTCACTCCCGAATGCCATGCAGAACGGGGTCTCTCCTGTTGCCTCTGCTGCTGTTGTCCGGATGGCCCATAGCACCGCGGGGAGTTCTTCGGCCCAACATCCCTTCTTAGCATCCAGCTTCTTTTTGAGAAGGGTCTTGATAATCTTATTGACCGCTTCTACCTGGCCGTTGGTCTGTGGGTGTGCCACTGAGGCGAACAACATTCGGGTCCCCATAGAGGCTGTGTACTGGATAAGATCAGCATTATTGAACTGTGTCCCATTATCCGTGACAATAGTCTGCGGTACCCCGAACCTGCAGTATATGTTTTTCCATAGGAACTTTTTAACCCGTTCCTCAGTGATCTTTATCATGGGTTCTGCCTCGACCCACTTAGTCTGATAATCCACTGCCACGATGGCATACTTGTACTGTCCCACAGCTGTTGGGAAAGGGCCTATGATGTCTAATCCCCATTGTGCGAACGGCCATGGTGCCAAGAGGATTGATAATGCGATTGCCGGGGCATGAGGTACAGAGGCGTACATGTGGCACTTGTGGCAGCCGCCTGATATTTTTCGTGACATTGCCGCCATGTCTGGCCAGAAATACCCCGCTCGGAGCGATTTGTGAGATAATGATCTTGCGCCGGAGTGATTACCGCATACTCCCTCGTGGATCTCTCGCATGATAGCCTCTCCTGCCTCTTTTGTCACACACCTCAACTGGGGGAAGCTGTGCCCCCTTCGGTATAACTGGCCGTTGAGGAGACCGTACCGGGCGCACCGGAGGTGTAGCCTCCTGGCCTCTACCGCATCTTGGGGGCTGGTTTTGTCAGTCAAATACCTGACTATTGGGTCCATCCAGCTTGGTGGCGCTTCTTCTACCGCAAATATCTCGGAGATGGTTTTGCTTATGCTTGGCTTCTGGAGAGTTTCAATTTTTGCTTTCCGGTACTCTGGAGGGTAGTTTCCGGTTGCCAGCCTTGCGAGGGCGTCTGTATGTCTATTTGCCTCTCGGGGAATGTGCTGGATCGTGGCGCCCTCGAACGGCTCAATCAGGGTTTTGACCAGAGCTTGGTAAGAGGACAGCTGGGGGTCCTTGACCTCAAACACCCCGTTCATCTGGTTCACCACTAGGCTAGAGTCGCTATATATCTCCATGGACGAGATTCCCAACTCCTTGGCCAGTTGCAAACCGGCTATGAGGGCCTCATACTCGGCAGCGTTGTTGGAGGTGCTAAAAAGGAACCGTAAGGCGTACTCGTATGACTGGCCGTCGGGCGAGGTTATCATGACACCGGCTCCGCTCCGCCTGGTTGTTACGGAGCCGTCCACGTAAAGTTTCCAGCCGGTGGGGAGGCCTGGTTCGGTCTTTATGGTTTGCACTGCCTCGGTTTCCTCGTACCGGTCGGGGTGCGCCTCTACCGCCATTGGGGTGAGCTCACATATGAAGTCGGCAGCCGCCTGTCCCTTGATGGCCGTTCGCGGGGCGTAAGTGATGTCGAACTCTCCCAGTTCAACTGCCCACCGTACGAGCCTACCGCTGGTCTCTGGTTTTTATAGGATCTGTCGCAGAGGGTGATTGGTATATAAGGTGATGGAGTGAGCCTGGAAATAATGCCGGAGCTTCCTGGCACTAACAATCAGGGCCAGAGCCAATCTTTCTATGTCGGGGTACCGGCCCTCGGCTCCAGTAAGTCCCTTTCCCGCATAGTATACCGGAAGTTTGAGCGTGTCTTCCTTCCTGATGAGAGCCGTGGAGACGGCCGTTGCGGATGCAGCTATGTAGAGGTATAACATTTCGCCCGGCACTGGTTTGGATAGGAGAGGCACTGCAGACAGATATGCCTTGATAGACTGGAATGCCGCTTCATGCTCGGCTGCCCAGTGGATTTTCCTGGTTTGTTGTGCCTTGAGCAGCTTGAAGAACGGGGCGCATTTGTCGGTTAGGCGGGAGATGAATCTGGCAAGGGCGGCCAACCGGTGGGTCAACATCTGGACCTGGTTTCTCTCCCCTGGCGTTTCCATATCTAAAATTGCCTGGACCTTTAGCGGGTTGGCTTCTATCCCTCGCTGGCTGATGATGTGGCCTAGGAATAGGCCCTCTGAAATCCCGAAAATACACTTCTTTGGGTTTAAGCGCATTCCGAATTTGAGCATCTTACCGATGACTACGGCCAAATCCCGGACGTGGGCCCCTGCAGTCAAGCTCTTGACCAGCATGTTATCAACGTAAACCTCTACGGTTTTACCCATTTCTTGCTCCAGCATTCGGTTCACCGTTCGCTGGTAGGTGGCCCCGGCATTCTTTAGACCGTACGGCATCCTCTTATAACAGTAGGTAC
The DNA here is from genome assembly GCA_963682095.1 of Potentilla sterilis. Taxonomy (NCBI): domain Eukaryota; kingdom Viridiplantae; phylum Streptophyta; class Magnoliopsida; order Rosales; family Rosaceae; genus Potentilla; species Potentilla sterilis. Next base: position 22,971,652 of record OY821763.1, on the reverse strand, counting down.
CTCGGTCGGTTGTGAATGATGTGTGCTCCTCATCATCCGGGTGCATCCTAATCTGATTGTACCCGGCGTAAGCGTCCATGAAGCTGAGCATCTTAAAACCGGACGTGGAATCTATAAGCTGGTCAATCCGGGAGAGCGGGAAGCTGTCCTTTGGACACGCCCGGTTCAGGTTAGTGAAATCCACACACATACGCCACTGGCCGGTTCCCTTCTTCGGCACCATGACCATGTTAGCGAGCCAGCGAGGGTATTGGACTTCCCAGATGAAACCTATACCCTTCAATTTCTGTATCTCCTCTCTGATTGCCTCATACTTTGCCGGACTGAAGGACCTCTTCTTCTACCTCACCGGGGGAACGTTAGGTAATAAATTTAGCTCATGTACGGCTATCTCCGGGGATATGCCTGGCATGTCCTCATAGGACCATGCGAAGACCGAACTGTTGTCCCGGAGGAAGGCTATGAGCTCTCGCCTGACAACTGGATCGAGCCGCGTCCCTATTACGACATTTCGCTCCGGGTGGTCTACCGAGATGCAGATCGCTTCGGTTTCTACCACTGCCGAAGGTGGCTCCAGCTTTTCGGTGAATCGCCTAACTTTTTTTGAATTGATGTCGTCACGGGGGTCAATACTCAGATCCGGCACTGGCGCCTGCTGAGTGGTTGTGAAGACCTCGGTCCGCTTCCTCCCGTGGGTCAGGGCCTCTGCGTAATACTTGCGGGCGATCCTCTGGTCCCCCCGTATAGTAATAACTCCGGTTGGTGAAGGCATCTTCAACATCAGCATATGGCCAGCTATAAACATTTTGAGCCTCCATAACCCTGGCCGACCGATTATGCTATTGTACGATGATAGGCAGTCGACAATGATGAACTCCAAATGCTCCTTTCTCGTTCTGTCTCCCTAGCTGAAGATGATCGGTAGGTAATCCGAACCCAGAGGCTGGACGACCTCACCGGAGAAGCTTATAAGCGGCTCGTTATCCTGGGATAACTTGTTCCTTCCTCTCTGCAACCCTTTGTATGCGTCTCGGAACATTACGTTGACTGAGGCTCCGGTATCGATCAACATACGACTGGTTATCCAGTGGTCCATTTGGACCGTAATGAGGAAGGGGTCGTTGTGCGGTTGGATCAAATCCTCCAGCTCTTCCTCCTCGTAGAAAGTAATCGAGTTCCATCCGGTTTTAGCCGCTTGGCCGCTTCTTTCGCCGAAGGCGTACACCTCCTTCCCTCGGATCGATCTTAGGCATCGCTTCTTTGAGCTCCGGGTAAGCCGATCTATACGGTCCCCGCCGTGTATCATGTTAATGCTCCCGTGTACCTCGATCCCCCCGGGAGTGCGGGTGCTTATAGTTCCTACCTGCCGAGCTCGCGGTCGCTCGTTGTTGGGGTCCTTTGGGCGGACCTAGTCTTTCACGACCGCTGTCTGGGGTTTTCGGTCACCAATCCGAAGGGCTAGATCTTGGGGTTTTCCTGCTGGCGTAATAGCTAAGGCCCGCGGTGGTCGCTCTGCTGGCGTAGCTGCCAGAGGCTGTGCCGAGCGCACAAACGGCGGTCTTCTTCCTGGTCGGGAACCGTCGTCACCGCTTCGCCGGGGTTGCCACTCCTCCCGCATCTCTGCTTTCTTGGTGGCTGCAGGCGCTCGGTTGCGATCTAGCCACCCGGCCTTGCCTCCACGGGATGGCGGTAGGTCGTCCGCTATTCGCTTGGGCACCTTGTCCCCGTATGTCTCGTGCTCTGCCTGAGCGTGCCTGACGGCCACGGTCATCAGCTCGTCGTACCCCAGCGGCTCCTGTACTAGTAAGTCGTACGAAAGTTCCCCAGGTCTTAAACCCTGCTTGAAGGCCATCCCTGTGATCTGCTTGTCCCGGTTCCTGACCCCGGCCGTGGCAATTTGCCACCGGTTAACGAAGGCGCGTAGCGGCTCGTTGTCAGTTTGCATGCAGTCAAAAATGATTGTTGATGCTTGGGCTGTCCTGGCTCTGAGAATGAACCGGCCGACGAACTTATCAGCCAACCGCTCGAAGGTTTCGACTGAGTTCAGTGGTAGCTCGTAGAACCAATTCAACGCCTCTCCCGAGAGCGTCTCTTGGAATACGTTGCAGCACATGGCGTCCGAGTAGCCCCTCGCCCCTGCTTGTGACTTGAAACTGTCCAGGTACTGGTACGGGCAGCCCGTCCCTGAATATGTCAACTTTAGAGGCCTTTGGCTTCCAGATCTTCCCGATTCCCTAATCCGGCGCGGGAAAGGTCCAATACGCTCGTTGAACCGCGCGCCACCCCGCGGTCACCCTGCCATCCTCTCGCTGGTCTCCATGCGGCCCTTTATGTCCGCCACCGAGGCGGAACGCGCCTCGAGTGTCCGCGCGGTAGAGCTTTCCTGTTCGGTTGACGCCTGGCCCGTGCGGTACGGGGGCTTGGCCGGGCCGGAGTTTTTTAGAACTTCCGAAAAGAGTGGCGTGGCCACATGCACGGTCCTTCTTCTTCCCGTGGCCTGCCCTACCTCAAGATGCGGGAATTCGCTAGCCTTGCCTGCTGGCCGTGGTGCTGTTTGAGGAGTGCCCTGCTGACCCTCTCGCTCCAGGGCTGCTAATAGGGCAATGTTTACTGCCTTCAATTCTTGACATCGGGCCTCCGCTCTTAGTCGATCTTGATCGCCCTCTTCTCGCAAGCGCTCGACCTCTGCCTTCATCTTTTTTATTTCTCCCGGACCCTTCTGGTCTGGGTTTTCTGGTTCCCGCCGATCATGAGCCCTGTCGTGGATGGGAGAAAGGGCGAACCTCGCACCGACCTCAGCCTTTATGTTACGGGCCTGGTCGGGGAACTGAATTCGCGCTTTCGATTTTCCGTCTCGGCCGGGGGAAAGGACGAACCTCGCACCGTCCGCAGCCCCTGTACCTTGGGCCCGGTCGGGGAACTGAATTCGCCCTTTCGGTCCTTCTGCGCTGGCTTTTATCTTCCTTCCTTCCATAGCTTTCGGACTGCGGATGTAGCTACCTCTCCAAAGGATCAATGAGGTTCTACTCTCTGGTAGAGCAACACAACTTTTTGAACGAGTTCCCACAGACGGCGCCAATTGTTTCTGCCTAAACCCGGGGGTCTAGTAGATACTTGATGAATCCAACTTGATCTCCTGCAATCCTGCTCACTAAGGGGAATACCGGGCGGGCCGGTCTTCTCCTCTCCGATGCCTAAGTTAGTATAGTTGGAATATATATAACCAAGGCACGTATGTAAGCAGGGAGAGAGATAAGTTACCTCATAAAGAGGGTAGTTGGGGCCCTTATATAGGTGGTTGGGGGTGAGGGCTGGCCTCACCCTTCGATGTGGGACTGGCTCCCTTCTGTTTGTGTCTTCTGATGCCCTCTTCGTCAGGCTGGCGCCCCCGGTCCCAGGGTCTCTGGAGGCAGGATAGAGTGCTGGACCTCGAGGCCGGGTGCTGGTGATCCGGTCCCCAGCCTTGGGCCGGGCCCTGGTGCACTTGCTGTGGGTTTGTGGGCCTGCTGTAGCCTCTCTGCGGCTACTGTCAACACTCCCGAATATAGAGATCTTGCAAGCTACTGGCTTTGTTTAGATTTTGATAAACTGAACAAGGGTAGTGGAGACGTTGCCTTCAATTTGTTTCAGGTGAAGGCTTGCCGATCGGCGTCAACATCTTGGACGGCGGCGAAAACAAGTTGCAGGTGGCTAGGGCAACATTTTCTTTTTGGGCCCTATGAGTTGCTAATTGGGCCTAGGACTTTCTGTTTAATTTTTTGACCTAACTTTTTTGAGTCCAAAATCTTTAGCTAGTTTTATTTAAATTAGCGTATTACAATGTTTTGTCATGCATTGGTAGTAGGCTCGCTTCAATAAGTGAGTATGTGTACCGTCAAATGATTAGGCCTAATCTATGTATCGTTGTGGTTTGTCCCATAGACTTTTTATCTACTCCTAATCAGTAGAGGAGCATATGTAATGATTTTTTCTAGTTTGAAAATTAATATAATCAAAATGACAATTTAATGGAAATGAAATTAATTCCCATTCCATATCATAATTTACCACCATTCAAACGGGGCCTAATAGGCAGCACAAACCCGGTTAGTTTGGTCTTTATGGGGATCGAGCATGTTGTCTTGCATCGCTACCAATGAGGACTTCTTACTAACTTTGTTGCCACTTTTTGGATTGTCAGTCTCCTTGGTGTGACTATTGTTCTCGGCCCGTGGTGTAACAACAAGGAGTGGATAGAATGGCGGTCTCGGCTTTCAAATCCTCCAGCAGAAGAAGCAATCCCACTGGCGCCTCAACTTCGTCTTCATCTTCCGCTAAACGGAGCAGCGATATAGACACCAGTTCAACGAAGAAAGCAAACCCCCCAATCAGAAGATCCAGAAGTGTCAGCGCTTTCTCAAGGTCCCTCACTCTCGACTCTCATGATAATAGTTTCTTGAACAAGAGAGACAACCCTCTCTTTTGGTCGTCTTCAGATTCACCAACCGCCGTTGACCCCAAAGCCCCGCTGGTCAAACCCGACAAAGATTCGCACCCGGCAATCTCGTCCAGTGCTGCCGATACTAGAAGAGGCCGGTCGGTGTCGCGTAACGCCGATGTTTTGGTCGGTCGGAGCCAGTCAAGAGTTGACTCGGGTCGGACCTCGTCGGGTCGGAGCTTGTCCAGAGTCGACACTGGCCGTCGCAACCGCTCCGTTTCCCGGTGTCCGGAGCCCAGGGGGCGTTCCGTCATTTCCAAGGTATACTATTTCCTATTCCAGCTCAGCTCAATTTGACTTGGGAGTTTATTCTGAAAAAAAAAAAAAAAAATAATCGACATTGGAGTAATTCAGTAGAGATTTTTGAGTTTATTATTGTGTTATGTATAGAGTGAGGATGACGAAGAATGTACTTCTTCATTGAATAAACCAGAGGAAGCCAAAAAGGGCGGTTTAGTTAGAACTTGTTCCGATGAGTTGGATCAGTTAAAAGGCCTCAGGACATGGTCCAGTCAGCATTCGCCTTTCCAGCCTTCACATGCAAACTTGGTATGATATTGTATGTGTGTCTGTGAAAATGACTAGTAGTAGTGTTGATATGGATAAAGTTGGTTGCTTATTTTGCTTTTGGTTGTTTGGGTTTCACTTTTAGTCCAGCTTGCAATCTTCGAATTGGGAAGACGGAGTTTCCACCGCAAGTTCCTTATCTGGAGCTGAAGAGAAAACTTTTAAAGCAGCTTGTGAACAAATGAATTTAAATTATGGACATTCTGGTGATAATATGGTTTGTATTGCTCAGTGACTTCAGGTTGCTTTATATGTATTTGTTTTATTTTTATGTGCAAATTAGTTATATTAATAACGCTGGTTTTCTCCTTCAAATTTGCAGTCGGTTCAAGCAATTCATTTGGAAGAAGATACCAGAAGTAGTAATATATATGAAACAGTTCGATCTGAAGTGAGACGTGCTATATCTGAGATTCAAAATGATCTTGAAAATGTAAGTCTTATGGATTTTCTTAATCAATTGTACAGCTATATATGGAACATTTTGTTTTGAAGTGAGATGTGCTATGCACTAGTGTATTTTCAATTGATTACTAATATCCTAGAAAAATATTCTAGGCGGTGATGCAATTATTATCCACATGTACCTTTTCTCTTTGCTTGATCATAGTCACTTTCGTAGTAACATGAGTGAGAGGGAGCTAATCACTTTTCTTGATCATGAAATCTGTCTATTGCCTTAATTAGAAAATACTTTATCGATTTCATTATGGGGCACTGTGGAAGTATCAAGCTTTAGGTAATTTATTTTAAGAACTAAATTCTTTGATCACTTATGGCTTGTAACAAATTTCTATCTTCTGAGTTTTCATAGGAATTCCTTCAAGTATAAAACTGCAGTTTGAAATTCTAATAGCTGAATTCAGTTGCATGGACACATAGTAATACAGATGCATGATATGCGAATTTGAGATTATAAATGGAAGGTTAAAGACCATTTAAATGAACAAATTGGGAACTGGGTTTCGCCATACAAACTTAGTGTCTCACCTTAAGAGAAACATTTGCTTTTGGAATTTGAATCCTAAGCATATTTTAGAGTTGTTAAAGGAGAGGCCTTAATGTACCTGTAATCTTTTGAACAGATGGATCACCACCGGGTTTCGGACAGTTTGGTTGAGGATGTGTCTTTGGCTTTTTGTTTTTAGGGATCGTGGATGCAAAATTCTCTAATGTGCTTAAGTGCCATACTTTCCGTGTTATAAAGATCGCTCTTGTGCTTGCTTCCATGCTATTGCTTTCATTAATGAGGGCAATGCCAAGAGAATGGCATTTTTGTATGTATTTGCAAAGTTCTGTCGTTGTCGTTGTTTTAATTATATTCTCTTTGCTTCTTACATGCTCAGGCTATGCGAAGGGGCAGTACTCCGACACTATCAACTTCTGACATTTCTGATCTCCCTCCTGACCTAGTAAATCCAAGTGCAGTTGAATTAGTTTTGGACATCAGAAGAGAATACGCGAAAAAACTTGAGCAGGTAAAATATCTATTTCTGTAACCATGCTTCATATGAGGTTGTTCTTATGTATTGTCATGCCGAGTGGTTGAATGTGGCTTAATTGACATCTGACAATGTTATCGCTTGGAAGTTACTAGATAGAATATGTTAGATGAAATGCATTAATCTCATTAAGCTAGACAGGAACATGTCTCCTCAGGGACACGTGTGCCTGTTATCGGGGCACTGATAATTCAGATCCTCTTTTCAGTTTTAATTGGGTACATACTTGAACATAAGTACCTTTACAATCCATTGTTTAAATGCAATGTGTAGTCTGGTACGTTTACCTTTAAAATATTCAGATCCCTATAGTGCAACTGTGTGGGTTGAAATTTTGAAGAAGTTGCTTCATGCAACTATATTGAGGGTTAGAACAATGTAGTTACCCTGTTTTGACAAAACTTTTGTCTGATATTCATAGTTAATTGCTGTTTTTGCTTACTCTGTTTCATCTACAAGAAGCTTCCTTTTGCGGACATAATTAAGATAGAGGTTGATCCACAGGGAAATTATGTCATTGCAGGGATACTTCATGTAATTTATTGATACTTTAAATCCTCTATTCCGTTTGCGTTTTGCCGCCTTCATTTCTTCCTTTCATGTTCTGTTTATTTTTGTTTTGTTTTGGTTTGGTTTGGTTTTTGTTTTTGTTTCTCGAGGTACTAAACCTTTACTGAGTAGACATTGCCTTAAGCGTGCAGTCCAAGGAACGGGCTAGAAAACTTCAATCAGATCTGGCTGTTGAGGAGCACCGTGGACAAGAGCTCAGCAGAATCCTGAAAGAAGTACTTCCAGATCCCAAGATATCTAATGCCACAAAATCTCGTCCTGGAAGAAAAGTAGGAATTTTTTCTTTTCCTTCAGTTCCCTTATAGTAATTCAGTTAAGTTCTATTTAGTAATATCGGAATTATTTGCCTTGGAGCATGGCAAGCATATTTGAATTCTGGTGTGCTTTATATTATTGATTCTTGGATGCAGATATTACAATGGATTTAGTTTTTAGAAAATAAAGCGAGTTTGTATGAATCTTATTTGGATTTCCATGTCTTAGGATGTTGTCATTAACAATCCCAAGAAGTCAATCTGCCCTTCACAGTGGTGTTCTCTTGGTACAAGGGAATTCTTGGTCAATCACCCTTGGATCTAAATCAAAGGGTGGAAAGAAGTCATTTTAGTTTGAGATCATTTGTTTACTACCCTGGGGTGATTCAGGGTGATTAAGCAGTGTTTCTCCTGGTCAGCACTGATCAGGAGAAGAGTGCTGCTGTACCCCAACGTTGATTTTTAATAGTTCCGTATACTGACAGAGTAATAGTACGGATGAGGATTAACTTTTAAAGAGTGTTATTAACAAATTCTCTATTGTTTAATAAGTTGTTAAATGCTGCCTCTTTGATAGAATTAATATTTAAGAAGAATTTTGCTAGGATATGCCACTTGAAAGTTTGTTGGAACATGTATGAAAATGTGTCTGTGCACAAATGCTGTATATGAGTTCATTGAAAATGTATCACTGCTCGCATAGACCCTTTCCTATGTTTTTTGTTTGGACAGATTCATTAACACAAGTTAGTTGAGGACATAGACTTGCATCTATAAACTGCTGTAATTTCCTTGCATATGAGATTTTTACAAGAGCATCACACTTAATTTTTTCTCCTTTCTTCATGCTTATTTACTAAATTGCTCTTACAGGCTAGCATTGAGAGAAGAAAGATGTCAAAACGTCTAACAGAAGAAGCTCTGGCCTATTTTGACGAGTGTGTATCCCTTTCAACTTTTGATAGTTCTGACTTCTCAGCGCCAGAGGATCCACCTTTCAACGTAGTTGGTATTACTACCCCTGTTGAAAAAAGTCTATCTTTTCTCCAAGAAAGTTCAAGTTCTTCAGTCATGAATAGCTCAAACCGTAGCCTCAACGAAAAACAGGTCCATCCCATACCTTCGCATTTATTATTATATATTTTTTTCCCACTGCTTTTTTTTCCTCTAAACTGTTATGGTAGTGAATGGGAAGAAATGAGCCTTAACTTGTGGGCATTGTGGTTACCAAGTTGCACATACATGCTTATTTGGGTCATTTCTCTAGCATAATTGTAAGACTAATCTGTCAATTGACTCAGATAGCTGCTGGTATAAGATTTTTCAGCTCAACTACTGAACCCAGTAAATTGTTAGTTCAGACTTTTAGCAAGTTTTTTTTTTACAATTTAAATGAAGTATATGTAGATAACAAGTAGACATAGGTATTTGAAAAAGTTATAGTACATTAAGCAAGAAAATTCAATATTTTGTTTGTTCCAATCTGGTATGGTATTGTAACACTATGAAAAAAGCATATTACTTTTGAAACTTGACTGTAGCTAAATATTATAATGAGGAAGTGTTTGGTATTAAAGTAAGAATCAATGTAGGTATAGGAGGTTTAATCTAGTTACATTTCAGCTGTATAATTGGGAAAAGAGGTCACGTGGTGAGACAACTGTCTCTAAAATGCCTTCCTAAGCCTGGGAGAAGAATTGACTAATCTAGTAAATTTTAAAATTCTGTGGGGGTCCTTCCTAGTGTTTCTACTTGCCTTACGTTTAATTACCATCAGGGTTCACAGAAAATTGGCACCACATTCATTGTTTCTTAACTGAATATTCAGTGCTGTTTGGTTCTGACAACCATATAATTTCAATGTTGATGTTGGCCATCTTTTTCAATTAGTTGTTTATCTTTGGCCCGGTCTCAGTTCTGTTCCTAGTTATTTGGGTCTGTTTTCTATTTTCCGCTTCAGCTGTTGTAGTTTCAATTTTTTATGGCTTATGAGTTTTGTTATTCACCCTCTTCGTTTTCTTTTCTTTTCCTTGTACTGTACTGTACTTCTGTCATATTCTTGCCTTCTCAAAATTAGATGACCCAGGAGGTTGAGAAAGTGACTTGCTCAACTTCGATTTCTGATAAATAAAATGTTAGTTCCTTTTTCAGGCGTTGAACACCCAAAGTCAATTTACCGATGCCCACAATCTGTCAGGACTAATGGCCAGCAGTGTTCCTGGGGAGCCAACCTTGAATCAGATTAGTCCTAACAGTGCCAACAGAACCAAGGATTGGAAATTCTCATTTGCTCATAAGCCAACTGAAACTCTTGAGCTTCAACAAGACATTAGGAAGTACATCAGACATTTTGAGAAAGATGACATGGAATTTCATAGTGTGAGATCCATCTCTTGTGATTTGGGTGAGTATAGCTTGCACGCTACAGCACAGAGTTATATGTTTGACAGGGTTATATTTGGAAATAGAATAGAGTCGCGCGGTATTTTACTCTGTGGCGGTGGTATTTCTAGTTCAGTTTCTCCATTTGCTTCTTTTTTCTGAAAGAACAAAAAAGTTGTTGAAAGAAGAATGTTCGATTGTAAATTTAGTTTCTACCAAAATGATTTTGAATGAAGAGTAAATTTTTTAGGACTCCGTGTACAATCAGGAATCAATTCATTTGGACAGATTGGTTCCTAACTTCTTACAGTATTATATCGTGTTGGGATACAATTTTGTACATCCGATTGATTTCCTTTCAAACGCCTTCAAAAAAAAAAAAAATTTAAAAAAATCTATCAAAACACGAAATGGATAACATTCTCACTTCCAATTAATATGCAGCTGAAAACGTTGTTCAGTGTAAACTTAGCTATATGCCTGTATCAGCCTTGCTAAATAGCACGTCAGTTTGCAAAATGCTTTGTTGATATATTTGAACTGACGTAGGCTCATTTTGCATAACTTATACGGAGCAAAACATTATTTCAGTTATTCCTTTAGTAAAAGTTGTTTGGTTAAATTAAGAGAAATAGGTAATGCAACAAGTGTTAGGGTTCATCATAAGAGAAATTTTTCAGTCCTCAAGGAGAACCACTAGACATTGATATGTGGTATGCCAAGCCAATTACACATAGCCACGTGTAACTTTTTTACACATCATACAAGAATAAAAAAAACAAATGCAGTTACCTCCATTAGCTATGCTACTGTCGTTAGATAACAGTCCATACGAATTAGACAGTAGCACAATTGAAAAACAATTACAGAGACAAACTACTACTTCTCAATATGTTATGTACCTCAAGTTTCATTAACACAAGTGATCATGGTCTCAATAGACCCCTCATCAACATATCAACATTAATGAGATCTTCGCTGGTTGTATCAGATTCGACTTGGACTCAGAATTGAGGTCCAAATGCACAATGGTCCCAATTGCTTCTGACCTAGATGAGAGGAGGTCAAATTGGTTCCGACGACGATGGATGACGAAGAGGAGGAAGGTGACGAAGCAAAGGATGAGGAAGAAGATGGAGGTTATGAATGTCCCATTATGTGGCCTTTGATGATTGAAGATAGGAGCCTCATATTGGGTTTGGGGATCAGTTGCTGATCATCGTGGTGGTGGGGGAGGAGGCATGCCGGGTTCTTGATTTTATTAATGAAGAATTTTTTATTTTTTTTTTGCAGGAAGTGTTAGTTCTTGTTCTTGAGCCGTATTTTTAAATTTTTTTTTTTAGGAAAAGGCTTAGAGTTGCATTCTCTAAGAGTTTGAGTTCTAATTCATATGGATTGTTATCTAACGGCAGTAGCATAGCTAACGGAGGTAACATAGTATGTTTTTTGTTTGAGAAATCTGGTTTTACTGTATTTGTTTTTTTTTACTCTTGTATGATGTGTAAAAAGTTACACGTGGCGATGTGTAATTGGCTTGGCAGACCACATGTCAATGTCCAGTGGTTCTCCTGGAGGACTGAAAAATTTCTCTCATCATAAGATAGATTGGAATAAATAGATTTTTTTTATACAAGAAACTTTTTTCTTTTAATCCTGAAAAATGATTAAAATTTCTAATTTCTATGAATTAGATTAATATTCGAGAAATGAAAAAACTCTCTACTAGGGTTTGAGAGAGCAACACCGTTCGGTGACCAGCTCTGTAAATTACTCCATCGTCGAAGGAGAATTTTGGCGGCACTTCTAGTTCTGTGCAACCCAAGTGCGGTGAAAACCGTGTCTTCTCCTTCTTTGTTTTCTCATTTTAAGGCCTGGTTCTCGACCTCTCCTACGGAAGCGGTTCCTGATTTCCCCACCTCCCCCCCCCCCCCCTCTCTTCTTCTCTTGTAGAGTTTGACAATATGGGATTTGAAGGTATATTGGCTATTCCTATTCAACACAAGGCTTGAGGAATTGCTCTAGGAAAGCACGAAGGGTGTACTATTGAGTAAAAATGCAGAACCGTAGATTGAGGAGATTACGATCTCTGAAATATCTCAAGACAGGGTAATCTCTTAACTTTTCGATATCATATCTGTTTTGTGTAGGTATGATTCTATATATTTAAATTAACTGATATAGAATAAATTTTAGATTGATTTTGTTAACTGTTTAATGAGTTCATTTCTTATTTATCTCAATCAAGGATTACTACTGATTTGATTGAGGGGGAGTTCTCTCTATAAATAGCCTCTCTATGCTTCTAAAATACTTAAGTTTTTCACTGAGAAAATAAATTGTTTTGTGTTTTATAGTCTTCACGCATTTTTTTTTTTTAAAATCATTATTGTGTTCTACCTTGTGTTCATTGTAATCTTCACTTGAGTGAAAGTGTTTCGGTGATTTCAGGAAGAGCAGCTTGGAAGGAGAATAGTTTTCTTCCTTAGAATACACTAGTGTGGGTCACAATTGAAACGACGACTTTTTGTCGTCGCCTCGTCACAAAACTCGTCGCTTCAACACCCTACCGACAACAAGTCGTCTCTTCGAGATCGTCGCTTCAGATTCGTCGCTTCGATTCCAAGCGACAAATAATGATCCAAAAGTCGTCGCCACGATATTTCAAGCGACGAAAACAAACTCATTGAGCGACGACTTTTGACTCGTCGCTTACCATCTTTTGCGACCGATTTTGGCTCGTCGCTTATCATCTGTGGCGACCAATTTTGAATCGTCGCTTACAATCTGCAGCGACCAATTTTGACTCGTCTCTTGGAATTCCATGCGACGAAGTTTGGGTTGTCGCCTCATATTTTTAGCGACAAACTTTGATTCAAAAGTCGTCTCTTCATTTAATGTTTAATAGGTGAAAATATGGGATGATAAAAAGGAAGCGACGAATTTTGTTCGTCGCATTCAAATCTAAGCGACAAATAATGATCAATGTTCGTTGCTTCATTATTTGTTACAGAGAAGGAAAACAAAATCCTGGTATGGTTTCATTCACATCTAGAACCTGCATTTCATTCAAATCACATATCCAACATACATTTCATTCAAATTACATTATTAACATAACACAGACACTATAAATACATAGATTTCATTCAAAACTACAATATGTTCAAATTACAAACTAACGAAATGGTCCTAATCAATGTTATCGTCGGCTATACCTAACGAAGCACAGGATGATTTATCCGTGAGTGTCGGAGGGTTTGCGGTGGCGGCATTGACACCCGGATTGGCTTGGGTCGACATGAATTCATTGAGGGCAGCCTCCATCCTTGCCATACGTTGCATCATCTCTTCTTCCTTGTTTCTGCTTTGATCTTCCTTGATTCTGCTACGTTCATTGGCGGCTGCTAGTTCGCTCCTCAAATTCTCAACCACCGGATCGTTGCGGGACACGCGTGCACCGTCTCTTGGTTTTGTCGGGCGTCTTAATGCTCCCCCTAGCCCTGTAAAAATGTTAAAACACAAAAAATATTCAAATTAAAAACTATTTCGTATCTAAAATAAAAACTGTTATTGTTATGATTTCTACATACCTCGGACCCTCGTCCCCGGCTTCCCACCCAGCTCCTTCTCGACTACAGTCATCTGCTCTTCGACAGTAACGGGGCCCGTCATTTGACTGTAGCCCGCTTCATCACTCACTCGGCTAGCACATAGCTCATCCATCTTCCTCTTCACCGCTGCCTGCAAAAAATATTATCCAATAGGTTTGTATTAGTATAGTTTTTAATTCCAAAAAATTAAAATCAGAAGCTAAAAACCAAACTCTTGCATCTAACTCGTCGTCACTCACCACTTTCTCCTGCGCATTCTGTGATGATTGATACACATCACAGACTGTTTGGAGGATAGGCGCTAGATGTCCTTTTTGCTTGTTTGTAGCGACCCGGTAGCTGTAGGGAGTGGTGGTTGATTGCATACCCCTTTTCCTTTCCCTTGTTACGGTTAGCGGCGTTCCGGGCACACATCGCCTGCAAAACAAAATACAAATATATAATTAACATATTTCATATCAAAATAGGCTGAAATTGTTATATGAAATGCGAGAACCTATAAATTAATATTCATTACCTTATAATCGCCGTCCTCAAAGTGGACTTTGAGGTACTCCCACTGCTCAGGTCGGTAGATGAACTATGCAGGCGTCGCCTTTGATAATTTGACGTAGTGAGTATGGCAGTCGTACTTCCAATCCTTGTAGATCTTTACAGCGGTCTCGTCGATGTAATTCCACATGCCTGTCTCGGTGGGAGGGAGGTCATAGAACATCTGAAAAAAAAAAACAATTCAAAAAAATGCATTAGAAATAGAATATCATATTTCAATATTATTTTAATTAAAAAAAATTCCGAAATTATTCAAAAATAGAACTTTTACCTCCATATAAGTGCTCAGTGCATCTCGGTGCTCCTCCGCTAGCTCAGCAAATGAAGGCGCAAGCATCAGAACTTTGCTCCGGACGGCGCTCCCGATCTCTCGAGACATCAAAGTCCTCCACTTCAATTCTTTGGGACCCTTGTGTTCTTCCGCATACTCAACCTTCAGAGGTTGGTGGTTGTTCATCATCTTCAAATACGCAGTTTTTGTGCCCGTCACAATGCCAAGCTTCTCAGGGGGCCCCGTCACCTTCTTTTGACATATCAACAACCTCTGTCAATATATGGCAAAATCAATTCAGCAGATAGCTTCAAATATATAGCAAACTCAATATATAGTAAGGGAAGCAGTATAGGAAGCAACAACCAATTCAACAGATATACTAATGAGTACAGCCATATGAAGCGATTACATAGCGCATAAAAGTATCTTGCTGTGATGAAACTTTCGCTTCACTCACACCTATTCAGTTTATAGAAATCCTACCTATTCTAGGCAAATCATTATGATCAAATCAAGACCGGTTTCAACAAGTACTTAATTAAATTGCTAACTCTACTTGCTCATCAACAAGTATTAACACAATGAATATTCAGTTTGCAGGCAGTTTTGATGCAGAGGCTATACTATCCTTCGAGGAGCTAAAGAATATAGGCATGAATATTAAGAGACAAGCAAACAAATAGTAGCAAAAATATATTTGTCAAATGGCCCTGGCCAAATAGCATAAATTGTGACCGAAAACATTAATCAATTGGAGTTCTAGACTAATTTAGTTTGAACAGACTTCTGTGTACTCAGCTGCTCATTTCAACAAGTAGTGATCACCCTAAATTTCTCCTAATTTCCTAGATTGAATTTCAGGCATACTAAATAAAAATCATATATCCAGCGTTCAGTAAGAACCACCACCATGGAATCACCACAAAATCACGATATAGATATGGTGGCTTATAATCAATCCTAAATCCTTAATCTATTGAACTGAATAATCTCTCATCAAACAGCTTGAAACCAGTCAAGACCTTAAAGCAGTGTAAGAACACCACCCCAAACCAAACTACCAGTGAATATATGATGTCTACTAAATACACTACAAATTTGAAGATACTGCAATCAGCTGAGGTCCTTGATCGGCATAGTGAATCTGTGGACAAACATTTCAATACCAACAAGACTATATACTAAACAATTGAACACTATACACTACACAATTCAAGACCTTGATCACCATAATCAAAATCAACGCATTAAATTTCTATCGTCGAATTTCTTTCAAAATCAACATCAAGGCCATCAATAAAGCAGGGGACATTGACAACAGGTCGATATCAAACAACAAGAAACAGATAAAATTGATACATTCATCCATTCAAAAACTACGTCGAAACACAATTTACTCATAAAATGTTCTCATTACCAATACAAAGCCAAATAAAACCTTCAGCCAAGTAAAACCTTCCAGATCGAAGCTCCCCAACCAAATTCAAAGAATACAAGTAAGCTTTTGAGCTACTAATTAAGTACTATCATGACTAATTGCAATATCTGTTACGTTTGCAAACCAATTCACCAGAAAAACCAATTCACCAGAAAAACCAGAAAATTGTCTTTTGTTTTAGGCTTACCCGGCTCCTTAGGACCCTCTTGGTCTGAATGCTTAACGGAGGACCGGCATCGCTGTGCCCTTCCACAGCGGCAGCTCTGGCTCCACCGGTGGCACCACCGCCAGCTCCGCTTCCACCAGCCCCCAACCTCGAAGGGTTGGTTTCTTCCAAAGACGGGACCGGTACCAAGCTGCCGACCGCCTCTTCTCTAGGGTTTGCATTCGCCGGCTCCCCTGTCGCCGCCACAGTCGCCAATAGTACGGCAACTTCTATCGCCTTCCTCTCCCTTCTCGCCTCGAGCTCCTTCTTCCTCTTCTGGGCACTAGATACTGGTGCCATTGATGAATCGAGAGATTAGGGTTTGGAATTTCGGGTTTGGGGTTTTGAATTTAGGGGTGAAACTCAGAGGTTTATGGTGAAAAGAGAGATTAGGGGTTGAGGATTTCAGTTTAGGGTTGATGATTTAAGGGTTTCGGGGCTGAATCGAATGGGGGATTGGGTTTTTGAAATTTTGACAGAGAATTGCGTTTGGAAGAAGGAAGAATAGTAAGGTTCTCGCACAAATAAAGAAGAAGAGCGTCGACTATGTTCATATTTGATCTGACAGAAGCGACGCACTTTGCCAATACTCATAGCTTGGTATTTAAGTCAGCGACGATAATTCCAAACTCGTCGCTTCATATTAACTGAAGCGATGAAGTTGAAACTCACAGGGTAACCAAGTGAGGCCCAACTTCGTCGCTTAAAATTATCTCAAGCGACGAATTTGAAACACACAGGATAACCAAGTGATGACCAACTTCGTCGCTTCATATTAAAATGGAGCGACAAATTTTTAACTCACAGGGTAACCAAGTGAGGTCTAAGTTCGTCGTTGCATATAATATGAAGCGACGCGTTTTGATCAAGATTGGTCGTTTTAACTTTGAAGCGACAAATATTGGTCAAAATTGGTCGCTTCGGACGTACTTAACAGATTAGGTGTCTTTACATTTTAATGTTTAGATTTTAAATATTGTTCGAAATTGGAATATGATATATATATATATATATATATATATATATATATGGCAAAATTACTGTTTTGGTCACCGATATTTGTCAATAACGACAGTTTGGTCACTATCGAATGTCAAATATCAAAATGGTCACTGAAGTTAATGTTTCGTTATCAATTTGGTCATTAAAAGTCAAACGGCTGTTAAATATAGAATATTCTTCGAATATTCCGTTTTTTTGCAGGGGTATTATGGTCACTGAGGTATTGGCGCCATTTCACAAAGAGAAATTCTTAAATGGGGCACTCGCACCACGTGTCCTATGGGACCGACCAATCCACGAGTGCCACGTGCCCCTTTCTTCCCACCTCAGCTACTGTTGCAAAAAACCAAGTCGGAATCCCAGAAAGAACACAACCTCCGATCAACCTGCTGAACGACGATGCCGAACCCATCATCTCCGCCGATTTCCGTCCATTCTGACCTTAATCCAACACATCAATCTCCTTTAATCGTTATATGGTTTCAGTTTTCTCGTTATAATTGGGGATTTTCGAAATAAATGAAGCTATAAGGGTTCTACATCAAGGTCTGGAAGCCTCTTGCCCACACAAAGGTTCTACATCGAGGTCTTTGATTTTTCCATTCCATCTACGTCAGAATGCTTCTAAATCAAAATGAAGTTGGGTCATGATCAACTTATTTATGTGGAAGGGAGAACATAGCTTATGCATATGCGAATTCGAAGCCGACTAAATCGTCTTGGGATTTGACTGGAGGTGATGGGGTTTCGTCTTCGATGGTGTTTTGCTCAAGAAAAGCCAAATGGAAAAAGATGGGTTGGGGATGTCGAAAGGTGAGAAGAAATTAAAGAATGTACTGCAGTAGGTACACATATTCATTCACCAAAGCACCTTAGAGACACACATGTTGGCCCTTTCTCCATCTTCTAGCTTACACCTCCATCTTCTAGCTTACAGCTTAGATACTCACACTTCCACCCTCAGTCACCATGGCAGAAAGACACACATGTTTAGTATTTGTGTTGTCTTCCCATCATTCTTCATTCTGCAACACATCAATAACTTGTACACCAATTCATCAATTGTTCAAGTCAGATGCAGAAAACGACTTGTTTTGTTTTCGATTTCATGAGCTCCTTGCCAAATCTTTGCCACTATATTCTCCACTTCCAAATGATGCAGCTGCAGTAGCCACATCTAGACCACCGCCGATGGATGTAATTAGGGCTGACAGGCCACTGTTGGGGTTATTACCGGCAGCCATTCCCAATCCCAAAAGATCAAGTGTGGTTTGCTTAGGACCAAACATTGAAGGACTTCCCATCATTAATTCCTTCCATCCAGAACTATCACAAGGCAGACCAAGTCCTAGCCCTGCAGCAATTGACCAAGTCCTAGCCCTGCAGCAAAAAGCCCTGTGTGTTATGAAGCTATCCCTCCTTCAAAAACCAAAAACCAAAATCTTCAGCAAAACCCAAAACCCAACAAGTCAAGCTTAAATTCATAAAACAAGAACAACAAAAAGATTAAAACTTTACCTAGAAAACAAAGTCCCACAATCACATTTATACTCTCTGGTGCCACAAATCTTGGAATGAGCTTTCCAATCTGACTGAACCGCATATTTCTTCGAGCACTTGTCGCATTTCCACTTCTTCTCGCCGTGCTTTCTACAAAAGTGCTTCTTAATCCCAGTCAGATCACCCAAAGCTCTAGAAGGATCGTGGTGGACGCAAGAAGCTTCGGGGCAAACATAGACTCTCTTCTTGACCTCTTTGCTCGATCTCTGCCTCAACTTCCACGGCAGATTATGACCTCGCCGATGGAGCTGCAGATTCTGATCCCTCTGAAACCCTTTATTGCAAATTTCGCAGACGAATCGGTTCGTTGCCATAAGGGTCTTCGGAGACAGAGCAATCACCTCTGCATCTGGATCTGCAGCAAAGAAAAACAACACAGAACCCCAATTTAACCGAACAGCTCTATGGTTGTAGCAAAACTGTACAGAATTGATTTGGGGCTTTTGTATTACCTGGCATTCCTGGCAAGTTTCGCTTTTTCAGTGCCCTCATCAAAGATAGGGAGTGAAAGACTCGAGTTTGGATTCGAAGGTCTTGAAGAAAGGATTCCAATATTCATATTCATATTCCAATGAGAAGAGAAATATGTTCTCTGAATTGTGTTGATATACTGCCGAGGGTTCTCTGCTAATTTCCTGCCCCCAGATGCAGTCATTTGGTTTCACACAAATATGAAATACCCCTTATTTATTTATTTTAGGGTTTTTAAATCAATCAAGACTTAAAATGACATATATACCCTCAACACTTTGGCACATGTATTGAACATCGACGGCACGTGACATATTTTAACGTCTCAGTTCACG
The DNA here is from genome assembly GCA_963682095.1 of Potentilla sterilis. NCBI lineage: Eukaryota > Viridiplantae > Streptophyta > Magnoliopsida > Rosales > Rosaceae > Potentilla > Potentilla sterilis. The sequence continues at coordinate 22,952,452 of OY821763.1, read as the reverse complement.
GAGTGACCATTTTGATATACTTTTGCATAACTTGAGTGACCATTTTGATATTTGACATTCGATAGTGACCAAACTGTCGTTATTGACAAATATCGGTGACCAAAACAGTAATTTTCCCTATATATATATATATATATATATATATATGTCATCATCATCATATTACAACATAAGAAATAATAACTAGTAGTCTTCATGCTCCTCTTCCTCATCGAATTCACCGTCTTCATCTTCCTCTTCCTCATCGAATTCTTCATTCCCTTCGTGTACTTCTAAATCGAGTTGGAGATTAGATGCATCAATATGGTAAAATTGCATTGAACTAAGTGTGTCCTCTTGGTAAGGTCTGGGATTTGATTCCCTGAAGGAGGCCTTCTATCTTCTGTTGCCAGTACTTCGGCACTGTATACATTTCGGTGCGACATTTCTTGCACCACCTTCCAAGTACCACCTGCCACAGAATCGTCCAAGTAGAAAACTTATTTTGTCTTGATAGCAAGACAAAATGGTCAATTCTCATAGTAACTAGTGTTTGTATCCACTGATATCAGATATCAAACCATGATCTACCTTGACGGTGTCAATTTCTTCGGCTTCATCATCGTCAGTGGTGTTGTGCCATATAACTTTGAACAACACGACCGACAAATTGTCTGGATAACATACCTAGACTACATAGTCAAGATGGTCATAGAAGTGTTGGGACATGTTTCCAACTTTCGTGCTTAACATCACCCCGCTATTTTGAGTCACGGGCCTTTGATCTCTATCGAATGAGAGATACTTGATACCGTTTTATAGCACGCCTTATAAATCCGGGTGAATTGCGAACCTCGAGCCAATGACCATATTGCCCTGTTAAAAATAAGGTGTTGAGCATCATGCCGACGGGTTGCCTGAAAAAAAAATAGTGTTAGTGTTATACTATTTAGGGTTTAGGATCGTTGTACAAGAAAAAAAAAATCAATTTTCGTACATATCTTAAGAACCATCGATGTAAACTCCTCCTCATGAGACGCTAGTCGTAATCGTCACCATGTTTCGCTGTGTACATTTGCAAATGAGTGTCCACGTAATCTTGAGCCTCTTATGTATCCATCAAAATTTGCCAGTGAGCCTCAGCCGTTTGCTCCTCTGTTAACCTGATATTTCTGATGGTATCCATAATACACGGCTGAACTAACTGCGAAACACAACTAATATTACATATTGGGGGATTGGGCTGTTCAACATCTTCTAATTGCATATTAGACTTACAGTACGTCACCGACTCCCATGATATGTACCTTTCTGCAATACTCCCCTCCAGGTAACATGTATTACTCATTGACTGTTTATAATCACCTAATTGCCTATAAAATGATGAATATGATTAGTGCATATATAAAGTTAGTGTAAATTTAGTTTGAACAAAAGAAACATATTTGGTTAGTGCATATACCTTTCCGTCGGATACATCCATGTAAAATGTATTGGGCCTATAAGCATAACTTGTTCGGGAAGGTGAACCATGAGATGAACCATAGAGGTGAAGAAATGTGGAGGAAAAATCAACTCCAAATTGCAGAGAATGATCACTATCTCATCTTTCATATGTTGGACATCTGCCTTCTTCAACTCCCTAGCACATAATTTCCGAAACCAATTTGACAATGCTATCAATGGCTTCACGACGTTATTTGGCAAAAATTCTCGGATAACCACTGGAAGAAGACGTTGAAGCAGAACATGGCAATCATGCGTCTTCAATCCATAAAAATTTTTCTCGGTTAGTTTCACCTTATTTCTCAAACTTCTCGCATAACCAAGTGGATACCTAACACCGCGAAACCATTCGAATACTTCTTCACGACGATCCTCTTCAACTAAAAAGGGTGCATGAGGAACCTTTCCCGTCCTCTTTTCAGCTTCCGAACACCACTGCCTTTTGCATATTCCCCTCTTCTCCAAAGTTTCGCGAGCCTTTGGACCATCCTTGGTCTTCCATTCAATTGCAAGAATGGTGGTAAGGATATTGTCACCCACGTTCTTTTCAATGTGCATGACATCTAAACAGTACGTGTAACAACGATGACCAATAGGGAAGCATCCAAAATACGCTCTCGTGGGTCCAACATTGTCTGTTGTTTGCATTATAAGGGACATGAAAATCCGGATGCTGGCTAAGAGTGGCGTAACTGTGTGACCAAATTTCCTCCAAAATTTCATCTCCGTTCTTATGAGCTGGTCTTTTTTCCCACTCCCGCTTCCCGTTAAATGCCAAACTGGATCGCATTGGTGAATTCTCGTCGAGCCATTTTCGATGTCCTTCATAAACAATTCTCCCACAAATATGCTCCGCCGTAAGCTCATCTAGACAAATTGGACATGCCTTGTACCCTTTCACTATTGAGCCCGCAAGCATCCCTAAACCAGGAAAGTCACTTATAGTACACATCACCGCCACCTTCATCGTGAATACATCATTGTCGACTCTGTTAAAAGTAGAGACTCCATTTTCCCACAAATCTTTGAGCTCGTCGATCAATGGACGAATGAGTACACTAAGGCACTTTTCTGGAGATTTAGGGCCATGAATCAACACGGCCAGCATATTATATTCCTTCCTCATACACATATTAGGGGGCAGATTAAATGGCATCACAACCACGGGCCATGTACTATGTTGGGTTGTCATTGTTCCAAATGGACTAAAACCATCAGTTGTCACTCCAAGCCGCACATTTCTTTCCTTAATGTCGTCTGGAAATGTCCTGTTAAAATGATGTCATGATTCTTCATCAGATGGGTGCCGGATGGTACTTTCATCTAGTCGCCTCTCCTTATGCCATCACATATGCTTTGCTGTGTGTGGAGATATAAATAGGTGTTTCAACCTTGGAGTGAGAGGGAAATACCAGATTACCTTTTTTGGAATGTCATCCATATGTGGCTTATATTTTTGAGCACCACATACTGGACAAGTCCTATGAGTTTTATTTACAGCCCCCCTGAATAGGTAACAGTTGAACTCACAAACATGAATTTTTTCATATCCAAGGGAAAGATCCTTCACGATTTTTTTAATTCTTGAATAACTCACAGGGAAATTATGCATTTTAAAAAACTTATGCAACCATCCACATAATTTATCAATACACATATATGACCATCAATTTTCAACTTTAATTTCCATTGCATGTAATATGACACTTAATACAGTTTCTTCACTCCCTTCATTCAATGGGGTTTGGAACTCCCTTAGAAGCCTTTCATACTTAGCATAATCATCATCTACCATGTCATTGAAGTGAACTTCAGCATTTTCTTCAACGATATTATGCGGTGCATCTCCATGGTATCCAGGATAGTATGGAAATACATCTTGTATAATCTCCACAGGCGGAATCACTGAAGGACCGGCAACACTGGAAGCCTCGACTCTGTCTTGAAGCCACTGTCTCCATCGACTAATCATTGCCGGTTGACCAGAAACTTCCCCGTGTAGGTGCCAAACTGTGTAAGTCGGATCCAAACCATGGTGCATGCAGTGATGATAAATCTCTACGATATCCTTATAATAAGGACCATTTCTGCAAATTGCGCACGGGCAAGGGAGATACTGGGTTCCAATAGTGTGAGTCTTCACAAAATTGATGAAATTAAATACGCCTGTTATGTAGTCAGGGTGTGTATAATGATGATTCATAAAAGATTTGTTGGGGACATCATCCATGTTTCCTGTCATAACATAAACATACAGTATGCATAAGGTTAGCACACAACATTTATGATACAATCAAAACCTGTCCCAACACTTCTTCTCCTTATTCCTCCAGGTTAGGTCCTATCCCCTTCAGGCGAACACGACTTTGTTGATCATTTTGCTATTCATGTGGTTTCTGCTACAGTTTTTGGAAATTTCAGCAGCATCTCCCTACAGTTCCTCAAGTGCACAAAAATCTAAACAACCTAATTTGCACTCGAGAAACATTGTAGAGAGACACTGTCGAAACTATATCCCAAAACTGAAACGGAAACTACATGAATAGCAAAAGGATCAACAAAGTCGTTTTCGCCTAAAGTGTCAAAAATTGGGACAATTCGAGAATCAACAACTCATCTCGATCAACTAGATGAGTTGTTGATTCTTAAACAAGAGTTCTAAGTTGATAAACACCACAATTATATATAATATGAAACCATAAATTTACACACGGCACCATGACGGATCGCCGAAGCGGCACTTCAATAATAACCCTACAATCGTTAGTATTATAAAGCAAGTAGGGATCGTTCTAGCCGGGGATTAAGAGTACCTGAAATGTAAGAATGTTAAAAAAAGCACACACATATATACACAAACAATTGTCACACTTATCAACATATATAAACAATTATTGAAACGAATTGGGGGATTTAAAGATGAGGTTCGGCAACAAGTTGCCGATTCTAACCTAGACACGGAATTTAAACCTAATTCTATTATTTACAAGTTGGTCGACATTCTTCCACAAAACAATAACACATAAGCAATCAAAACACATAATAATTTAGCAAACAAGACTCACTGCAACATATTAAAGTGTTCTAGACTCGACATAGTTCTAACCTAACTAGCTCCTTATTGGTTTACTAATCGATTAAGACTCACAATACTTCAAGATTAACTTATCGTCTAACCCTAAAGTTATACTAGACATCATTGAGAATACTTATCGTCGAAAAAAAACATGCATAGCAATTAGGCTCAAAATCTTGTTAGTCAGAAACATATTAACAAGCAAGGCGTCACTCTTCTTATTACAATGTAAATTTTTTAGACCACTCTCAAACCTTATGAAACAACACAAATTAAGACAACTTATCGTATGAATCAACCTATGTTTATTTTGACAAATATAAGATCAACACCCCGAGTACATTACAATTGTATAGGGCGGCAATCTTTGAGGCACACAGATCTAAAGTCCTAACCAAGAACGAATTTTAAAACCAAATTAACATGCTTGATTGTTGATTATCCTACTTTCTATCTTGTTACAAGTTTTCTTTATTCTTTAACATGCAATCCGATTTCTTACTTTGAAAAACCAATTAAACACATAGAAAACGAATTGAACATGCAAATCACAAAACTAAATTTCAATCCAAACAATACATAGACATAAGGTTCGAATCCAAAAATACATACTAACTTCATAGACAAAGTTTAACATAGCTACCAAGAATAATTACAAAACCGAGAGTAGGGGGTAGATCACACTTTTTGAACACCTTTAGAGCTTTGAGTCGTGTTGATCCGATGGAGCTGGATTAGGTACGGTTAGGGTGTTTTTGGTGGTGGTGGAGATGTGTTTCGGCTAAGTATTTTAGGTAGGATTTTTTGGGAACTTTTGGTAGAGCTTAGGGTTGTGTTTTTGCTTTAGAATGTGAAAAGTTTTCTTCATGGTGCCGGCCTCTATTTATAGGAAAAAGGGCTGTGTAGTTTTGAGACTTTTCCTTGTTCAAAACGGGTTAGAAAATGCCTTTGTGAGTTAGTTTCCCATTTTGAAAAGGTATGGTATTTTCTTTCCCTAGTTGGACTAGGCTTCTATGTCTTGACCGGTCTTGGACTTCTCTTCACATGCTTCACACGTCTAAGAGGCGTCTTCATCTTCCTTGATGCACTAGGACACGTTTAGGGCTCTTGCAGTCTCTCGGAAGCTTCCTCGGCAGAGATGCAGGCTCTCGACAGCGTTGCTGTCAGTATCGGATACATCGGCAGCTTCTCGGCAGCATCGGCAGGACTCGCGCAGAGCTGGTGCTGGGCGTGTGCAGGGCTGGCGCGCGAGTGAGCCTCAACATGTTCTACATGGCTGCTGCGCAGCTTCTCGGCAGCGCGAGTGTCAGCATCGTTGATCCTCGACAGCATGAGTGTCCGTATCGGACACGTATCCGATACATGATGTCATAGGACAAACCTCGGCGGATACGCCTGGGATACGTATTGGATATGTCTGGGCATGTGTCGGACACGGCTGGGCATGTGTCGGATACGGCTCGGCATCACTTGTGTCAAGCTGTGAGTGCTGCGCAGCAGCACAGGCTGCAAATCGGCGAGGCTGGCACTGCAGCCTATCAACAGGGACTGCTTCTCTTTGTGTGCGATACTTGGTTTCTTCTCGGCATATTGACTTTTGTGTCTTCAATCAAGCATAACTTCCTCCAGAAAATAGCTATTGATGCGATTCCAAGTTCTGTAGAAACTAGACTAAGAGATATTTATATTCATATATGGCACGTCATTTAGTTCCAAGTGACCCATTCTGGGAAAATTCTGGAAGTCGAGTAACGTGCCCAGTAGGGGTGGACACGCGGACCCGAAAACCGAAAAAAACCGAGCCCGAAACCGAACCGTAACCAAAAAAACCGAAAACCGAAAAAAATCGAATCGAAAAAAAAACCGAACCGAACCGAAGTAGTTCGGGTTGGGTTTCGGTTTCAGTCTGGCAAAACCCGAACCAAACCGAACTGACCCAAACTGACCCGAATACAAAACGACGTCGTTTTATTGTATGATCTCTTTAAGGTGTATGTGGAAGAGGCAAATTTGGGGCAAAGTGTTAGTGTTTCTCAAGATTCTAATCAAACTATTGAAGTGGTCCCTTTGGAAAAAGGCCTGACCGAGTTTCAAAGAAAGTTGAAGATAAAGGCAAAGAAGGCCGAGGTGATTTATGATGATGTGGATAGATATATTAGTGATCCCATTGAAAGAGATGATGGAACTCATGGAAGGTTTGAATTGTTGACTTGGTGGAGAGTGTTTGGGATATCTAAATACCCAACATTGGCCCGCATTGCAAGAGACATTCTAGCTATTCCGGTTTCAACTATATCTTCCGAGTCTTGTTTTAGCACTAGTGGGAGAGTAATTAATCCACATCGTAGCTCTCTAAGTCCTAAAATGGTGGAAGCATTGATATGTACTCAAAGTTGGCTCAGGGGTGAACATATTGCTTTGCACCATGTGCCTACTATTGAGGAGATGGAGATTTGTGAAGATGCGGAAATAGGTAATAGTTTTATTTTTTTCTTATTGAATATTTGAATTGCTTAATGTGATTTGGTTTTGTGTTATGCATGATTATATTTTATTTCTATTTTTCTAATTGTATGCAACTATGCATGTAGATGAGTTGGTGAAGAGCTTGCAGCATGGCATTAGAGACGATCGTGCCGAGAGTGGATCAAGTGGTATGCTACCTCCAAGATCAAACTCATTCATGCGAGCTTGAGGGAGAGTTGAGAATTGTGATGATGCCAAATTGCCAATCATGCATGGACTCTAATATTGTTCTATTTTTCTATTCCTTATTTAGTTATGTTTAAATATTAAACTTTGGACTTTGACTTTATTTTGATGGACTTGAAATTGTTGAATTATAGAGTATGGACTCAAGCTGAACTTTGTACTTTGAAATTTTTGACTTATAAACTATGAAATTTATATTTTTTATTCGAACTTAAAAAGTGGGTAAAACAGAAAAAAAAAACCGAACCGAACCGAACCGAACCGTGCGGGTTGGGTCGGGTTATGGGTCACTGACTCAAAAATAAAAAAACCGAACCGAACCGAACCGAATTTTAAATTTGGGTTGGGTCATGGGTTTTGTCCAAACCCGAACCGAAGTGACCCGTGTCCACCCCTAGTGCCCAGGAAATTCCTGGAACTTACTGGATCCGAACTTGCATAGCAATTCTCGGCAGCTTCTTCACCTCCGATTACTCTAACTCTTTCCATTGCTCAATCATCAATGTATATACTACTCATAAGAGAAGAAAATTCTATCAAAAGCAACATGGAAGCTTTACGGTTTCAACAAAACATGTAAGGACTCCGATTTTTATCACTTAGTCAAAATTCTGTAAACTTCCGACTTTTAAGCACGATTTCATCAAAACTCTACCAAAATCTCATGACTCTATAGAGTGACTCGATCTTAAGTAAATAGGGCTAAACAATGTATAAATGTAGGCATAAACTTATTAAGAACGTAGCACTTTGTGCTCCTATCAACTACCCCACACTTATTTTTTTCTAGTCCCTTAGCAAAACTAAATTAAACTAGAGTCTAAACAAACTATTGCCCCTAACGATTCATCTCAGGCTCGTATGAACACATAGCTTTCAAGTTGATGCATGAGAATGCTAAGCACGGAAATTCCAAGTTTCATGAACATGCAACATCAATATGAACATGTAAGAACAACACATAAGCATGTAAACATGTATAGCTAATCTGAATCTTCTCACTAGGCATACTCTCTTCTTTTTACTCGAAGTATGACATTCACTCATAAGTATATGGAAGAGAAATATTATGAATTACGAAGAGTAACTTGCATAAATCATGAAAACGAAAACTCTTTGTGAATTTTTATGGAAAACCTCATTTAACAACTATGTGCACCAATGAACTAAAACCATATGCTTACTCTTGAGAAAGACTCCACAAATCAAAGTTAACCTATCTTAAGAATCATGAAAAAGATCAATAAAGGGCATGTAATGGGGCTAGGCTAAGAGGTATTCGATATTTTTTATAAGGAGGCTCAAAACGCTACTGTGGCCTTTAGCAAAGCTCAATTTTCCTTATGTCTTCTCACCAAGGGCCGAATTTCTTCTTGTTGGACCCTTCCTTCATTCTTAACTCCCAAAACATTGCAAAATATTTTTCAAGACTCAAAAACCATGCTTTTACAATACTTTTCAAACTGTGCCTCTTATTTTCATGCTCTCGTAGTCTTGTCTTTCTCTTTTTCTTTTCTTTTATTTGTCCGAGCATAAGTTTTCTCTTTTCTTTTTCTAAGGCAATCGGCACATACATTTATTCATGACTAAGTCTACCCCAGACTTGTTCTTCTTCAACACTTCACGCGAAAACTCTTTCAAAAATCAAGGTTTGCCAAGACTTTGATAAAATGTAAAGGCATAACTATGCTAAGCTCATGGAAAGTGTTTAAGGGTGATGAAAGAAAAAGGCTAAACATAGGCTCAAGGGGGTTTACTAAGGTGTCTCACGACGGGCGCAAATAGGGCTCATGCTTTATTTGGCTATGGTGGTAAACCTAAGAGATCTTTTTCAATCCTTTTCAAAATCAAGGTATTTTATGATAAAAACGGTTTGAAAATCAACAAGAGTAAGTTCTAGCATTCTAGAGTTCATTAAAAAACTATGGCACATAATCATTGAATATGCAAAGAATAATGAGGTTCATAAACTATCATGCTCGAAATTTTTTGAATTTATCACTCATGAAGAAAGTAATTTGGCTCTAAAGCTCACATAGGTTATTTGAAACAAACTAGCTACAACATGCATGCTTTATTAAACAACAAGTCCTACATGCTCCTACTAATGCACATTATCAATGAAACTCACAATTTTTAATGTATGCACAACTATCATATATGTATGCAAAGAGGAGAAAAAAATCATTAACTACTTTAGGGGCATCCGAAGACTCAAAATATTAAATAAACACTCTATTTTTGTGGAACAATTTTCTGAAATTTTCTTTGCACACTAAAACATAAACGGAATACGTTATCCCACCCCACACTTAGAAAACTACATTGTCCTCAATGTAAGCATAAAACTATGGCATGTAATTCCTAAGCATACGACAAGCTAACAAATTTCAACATAGCATCACAAACCAATGAAAAAGAGAAAGGTTAAGAAATTTCAAACTTGCAGTGATGGCTCCTTCGTTTTTCTTGGTCGTATGAGGTTGCCTCCCCATTAGCGCTTAAGTATTTAAAGTCCTTAGTCTAGACTTTTCACCATGTGTATTGTGTTCATCGTGGTCCAAACTAATGGATCTCGGCAGCCAAAATGGCACAAAGGTGCCTTTGGAAAAATTTGTCCATATCGGTAGCGTTGTTAGTGCTACTGGTAGTAAGATGTGTGTGCGTACCGGCATTTGTCTCGTCAACGCTGTTGACAGTGTTTGGGCTCGTATCGGCAGCATGTGTATGCTGCTCGGCAGTGTTGTACGCAGCAACATCGGCAATATCGGAAGTGTGCACGTCATCAATATCGGCAACGTCCATAGGCTCTGCGCATCGGCAGCGTGCTTGCAGGGCTGTGCTGCGGCAGGATGCGAGGCTACAGCAGTATGCCTTTCGGCAGCTGATGGAGATGTAATCCAAGCACAAAGTACCTGCAAAACAACTACATACACATAATACCCTTCTTGTGTCGATTGTAGTTAGGACAAGTAGGGATCGTTCTATCCGGGGAAATCAAGGGCTTTCAATTACACAAAGTGTTGCACATAGAAAGGGGGGTGTCGATTTTTTATCTAATTATCTACTGATTTTACGAAAATTAAATCCTAAATTATTATTTACAATTGATCAACATCTTCCACACAATCACAAAACACAAAACTCATTACACATGCAACGAAATCAAAACAAGTAATAGGGGCAGCAAGCTAAAATCGGATTCAAGATCAATTAAGTTCCAATTTAATTAGAGCCAATGCGGTATATCTAATTGTTCAAAACATCACAAGTATTTAGAATCCACAATGCGTGTAATCCTAAACATGGTACTAATCGGTTTAATAACACAATGCGTAGAAATTAAACACAAATAGCACATAAGCACAATATGTCGAATTGGAACATGTTAGCAAGTATGGCGTCACTCATCTCACATCGACATGTAAATTTCCAGAATTACTCAAGCCCTTAGATAAATACACATCAAAACATAACATGCGTATGATCCAACATGTATTAAATCGGCAAGTGAATTCAATACCTAGATAACACTCATGGCCTTTGAATGCATCTAGACATCTCCTTCGGTTGCACACGAATTAAGGAAATAAACCTAATTAAATCAAGAAAACATACAAAAACCTACTGCCCATCATACCATATTTAATCAAATCACATGCATAATTCGGTAATTAAACATAAGAAACCCAAACAATTATAACAAAGATTCGAAAATCCCATGAATAATTAACAATACCAAAATCAGATCCAAAAATCCATACATAATTCATAGACAAATTAATGTATAAATACAAAGAAATCAAAGCCATCGAAATATTACAATCCAAGTGACAACCTTGATGAAGAAATCGGCAATAGGATTGGTGTTGATGATTGGAACGATTTTGTGTAAGGTGGTGGATGGTGGTTCGGCCTTGTTCTTGGTAAGAATTTTTAGAGAGAAATTGGCAGAGGTTCGGCAAGTTTTTGTGGGGAAGAGAAGATGATTATTCTGAAATTATGTTGTGGTATTTATAGAGGCAAGGGAGGCAGATAGGGTTTACAAAACCTAGTTTTTCTCAAACTTATCCTGTTGGCAGATTTGACCTTCGAGTGAAGATTATGGAATATCTTTATCTAGAAAATAGATATTGAGGTGATTCCAGTTGGGTTGGAAACTAGACTCCCGTAGCTTTCTATCCATATAAGGCTCGAATTCGGATTCATTGTGAGCTGTCCGGGAGAGTCCGTGGAAGTTGGATGACGTGCATAGGAATTCTGCCGAATTTGATCAGGATTTGTTGCGATTTTCTTTCTCTATTTTCTGCCGAAAATTCCCAAGATAATGGCTGAATAATTGAGCAATATCTCTTTAGGTTTTCCATGAATTAATTCAGCCAAAAATCTTGCACAAAGGATGGAATTCAGTCCACATTCGTAAGCCAAATCCATGTAGAACTCGGTTTAGGTTTTCTTCTTTCGGCAGACTTGACCTTCGTGCATTCAAACCGGCATAACTTTTTTCTCAGGAAAGATGTTGCTGCGATTCCAAGTCCCAGAGAAACTAGACTCGTAGAGCTTTCCAAGGGTGTATGGCTCGTTCTCTGGTTCCAAGTCACAGAAATTCCGGAAATCAGGACACAGTCCCAGGAAAATCCTGGTAGTCCCTGGATTGGTTTGCTCAAACTGCCAAGTTGCAGCCTTCATTTGGGTGACTTCCCGAACTCCGATTGATCTGAAATTTTGACACAAAATACTTTAGCTTGCCAATTATATGCATACCAAATTTCATCAAATTTGGAAAAGGATAGATCAGTTTAGCAAAGGCCTCAATATCACGAAAACAACATATTTTGCACTTTTTGCTCAGATTTCTTTACTTGGTCATTTTTCTGACAATTAAGCACATTTTCTCCAAAACTCTACCAAAGGGACACTAAACTAAAATATGACTCTATCTTACAAAAATAAGGGTTAAGCATTGGATAAATGGGGGTAAAAACATATTAAGAACGACGCACATTGTGCTCCTATCAACTACCCCACACTTAGCTTTTGCTAGTCCCTTAGCAAAACAAAAACAAAAAGACTCAACTACTGCCCCTAAGTGATTGTCTCAGGATCTTTAAAACACATAGCTTTCAAGTTAAGCATTTCAATGTAAGCACATAAATCCCGAGCGTCATAGACATGTATCAAAGCATGAACAAGTAAGAAACGAAAATCACAAGCAATGAAATGTTATGTTGATTTCATCCTCCTCGCTAGGCATACTCTCTTCTTTTCACTTATGATATGGCAATTCACTCATAGTATATGCAAGAGAACAGATTGTAAGGCAACGAATAGCTCGCATATTTCATCAAATAAAAGCACTTTGTGAATCAATTTTCTGGAAAAACTTCATGTAACAACTATGTGCACAAATGAACCAAAGCCATATGCTCACTCTTGACAAAAAATCTCCACAAATCAAAGTTCACCCATTTTAAGAATCATGAAAAGATCAACATAAAGGTGATAATGGGGATTGGCATAAGGCATTCACATTTAGGATAATGGTGATAAAATGTCACAAAGACTTAGCAAAATTCAATAAATCCTTATGACTTCACTTCAAAGGGCCAAATTTCATCATGTTGGGCCCAATCTTCATTCTGTTTCTTCCCCAAAACATAGTGCATATGAACAAAGGTCAAATATGATAATAATAGACCTTCAAATAATACAACTCCAAATTCACCACAAGAACTCATCCAATTTCTTTTCTTTTCTCTTCATTGCCGAAATAATCTTTGTTTTTCATTTTATTCGGCACAATTTTTCTTTTCATGCAATTGGACAAGTTTTACCCCACACTTACTTCACAACATCACTTCAAATAACAAATTCCAATTAAACTTTACCAAGTCTTGACAACAATGGAAAGGATAAACTATTCTAAGCACAAGGAATGTGTATCATGGTGATGAAATAAAATGGCATAATGTCGGCTCAAAGGGGTTAAAACTAAGGAGTCCCACGACGGGCACAAATTACGCATAAGCTTTATTTGGCATTGGTGGTAATCCTAAAATGATCTTTTCAATCCTTTTCAAAATCAAGGCATTTCATGAATAATAGTCTCAAAAATTGTCAAGAGCAAGTTCTAGCATTCTAGAGTTCATTAAAAGCTATGGCACATAGTCATTGAATAATCAAAGAATAATGAACTTTTGAAAAATTCTACCCATTTTTATCACTCAAGAAGAAAGTATATGGCATCAAAACTCACATAGGTTATTATGGAACAAAATCAACACAACATACATGCTTATTACACAAATAAGTTCAAGTCTCAAATGTTCATACCAATCACAAAGTCCATGAAACTCACAATTATTTTCAAGATTATGCGAAACCATCATCTATGTACTCAAAGATATAATCATCATAGACTATTAGAGGCACCCAAGACTCAAAAACAAAACAAACAAAACAAAAAATTACACAAAAGCAACGAAAATTTTTAATTTTTTTCTGATTTTTTTTTCTTTTTTCGATTTTTATTTTTATTTTCTTTTTATGACTCAAAACAAAGACAAAAATAAAACAAAACAAAACAAAAACATGTGAAACATATATTCCCTACCCCACACTTAGAAAATTACATTGTCCTCAATGTAAACCAAAAATAATGTTGTAATTTCTAAGCATATGATAAAATTCACAAGTTCCACATTTATACAATTCAACCAAAAAGAGTTTAGGGATTTAGAAAATTCAAACTCTCGTTGATGGCTCCTTCACAATTTTGGTTGAAATGGGTTGCCTCCCATGCAGCGCTTAATGTTTATAGTCTACTCAGCCTAGACTCTTCACTTCTTAATCAAGTTGTGGGCGACGCCTTTTGGAGTGCGCACTCCAAATTCGTGCCTCCTTACAATGGTTATCATAACTCGATGCATGATTACTCCACTCTTCAACTGCATCACATCAAGATAAAGAAATTTAGAAGAGTGGAGATGAGAATTCAAAGAATAAGTTAGTAGTGAGTTAGTGAATTAGCTAAAGTTAGAAGTTAGTGTATAAATATACAACAATTAGCTAAGTAGAATTTAATTGTAAATCATGAACAAAAGTTGAGAGTGGTGGAACTCGTTTCATGCAACACTTGTCGTCCTTCCCAAGTCAATGAGAGCTCCAATCAACTGTTTACAATGTAATTCTTCACCTCTTCCTTATGATCTGCAACTAACAATTAAACTCTACAAGAATCATTAGAATCAATATGTATAGGTTAGAAAGAATGAGTTAGAATAAGTTAGAGTATAGGTTAGAAATAAGTTAGAAGTAATGTAAAATTTTCAAACTATAAATGTAGTATACGAATTCTCTATAAGTATATATTCCACACGATTTATGCAAGTATAAGTTTCATGAAAATTTACAAGTATCACACAATGGATCGGTCCTAGTCTTCCAAGAGTGTCGAAAATAGTATGAGATTGCCGAACCTAGAGTCTATTTCTTTTATTCACACAACTTTAAAATTCGAGGTACGTGGAGCAGAGGAGATAACAATGCAATGGACTGATGCAGCCCAAGGTAGTATCATGCTTATTCCGATATACCTCAAAAATTAAAGACGAATTTTTTTTTCAAGAAAATAGATTCACATATGTTCAAGTTATCTTCTAGCGTCTAAAGTGAGGTGATGCTTCGGCACAAGCTGTTGTCTAGGGTCGAGCGTATTTTACTTTTCAAAGGCGGTGTCGTTAAGATTCACGGAGAGCGAACTCCCTTTAGGAACCAGGCAGGTCTCGTTGTTGGACACCACAGAGGACAAGTCCCCTATTGACTCACTCACCGAGAATGATCATCAGTCTGTGGGCCTTGAGAACCAGTTTTACAAACCTGAGAACCAATCAATGAAAATAACTTGCCCCATACTTTGTAAAATAAACTCGGGTCCCTAGCGGTCTACAAGTGTTGATTAAAACCGCCCTCAACCTCATAAAAACAATAACTTTGCCAGAATGTCGCTTGTATGCGTGGGGGGAAGTATCCCACGTTTCCCAGTCTACATAAAACGGATCCAACAAAGTATTATTCGTATGAAGGGTTTTGGTTATGATCAACAAAAGAGGCTTCAACTACATGTTACACTTTAGAAACTACAATAAACTTAAGCATACATAAAACTATCAACTTCCTAGAAATTATCTATGTCTTACAAACATTCACACATATTTTTACATCACATAATTCGGCATACTTACTATTACATGTCCTAAAATCCTATTATACATATCCCAAAAATAAGGAAAAATTAAACAATCTGAAATTTACAAAGTTACAAAGCAACACTTCATGAGTCAAAACATTATAATTTCCCCGGCAACGGCGCTAAAAACTGATGGAGATGTAATCCAAGCACAAAGTACCTGCAAAACAACTACATACACATAATACCCTTCTTGTGTCGATTGTAGTTAGGACAAGTAGGGATCGTTCTATCCGGAGAAATCAAGGGCTTTCAATTACACAAAGTGTTGCACATAGAAAGGGGGGTGTCGAATTTTTATCTAATTATCTACTGATTTTACGAAAATTAAATCCTAAATTATTATTTACAATTGATCAACATCTTCCACACAATCACAAAACACAAAACTCATTACACATGCAACGAAATCAAAACAAGTAATAGGGGCAGCAAGCTAAAATCGGATTCAAGATCAATTAAGTTCCAATTTAATTAGAGCCAATGCGGTATATCTAATTATTCAAAACATCACAAGTATTTAGAATCCACAATGCGTGTAATCCTAAACATGGTACTAATCGATTTAATAACACAATGCGTAGAAATTAAACACAAATAGCACATAAGCACAATATGTCGAATTGGAACATGTTAGCAAGTATGGCGTCACTCATCTCACATCGACATGTAAATTTCCAGAATTACTCAAGCCCTTAGATAAATACACATCAAAACATAACATGCGTATGATCCAACATGTATTAAATCGGCAAGTGAATTCAATACCTAGATAACACTCATGGCCTTTGAATGCATCTAGACATCTCCTTCGGTTGCACACGAATTAAGGAAATAAACCTAATTAAATCAAGAAAACATACAAAAACCTACTGCCCATCATACCATATTTAATCAAATCACATGCATAATTCGGTAATTAAACATAAGAAACCCAAACAATTATAACAAAGATTCGAAAATCCCATGAATAATTAACAATACCAAAATCAGATCCAAAAATCTATACATAATTCATAGACAAATTAATGTATAAATACAAAGAAATCAAAGCCATCGAAATATTACAATCCAAGTGACAACCTTGATGAAGAAATCGGCAATAGGATTGGTGTTGATGATTGGAACGATTTTGTGTAAGGTGGTGGATGGTGGTTCGGCCTTGTTCTTGGTAAGAATTTTTAGAGAGAAATTGGCAGAGGTTCGGCAAGTTTTTGTGGGGAAGAGAAGATGATTATTCTGAAATTATGTTGTGGTATTTATAGAGGCAAGGGAGGCAGATAGGGTTTACAAAACCTAGTTTTTCTCAAACTTATCCTGCTGGCAGATTTGACCTTCGAGTGAAGATTATGGAATATCTTTATCTAGAAAATAGATATTGAGGTGATTCCAGTTGGGTTGGAAACTAGACTCCCGTAGCTTTCTATCCATATAAGGCTCGAATTCGGATTCATTGTGAGCTGTCCGGGAGAGTCCGTGGAAGTTGGATGACGTGCACAGGAATTCTGCCGAATTTGATCAGGATTTGTTGCGATTTTCTTCCTCTATTTTCTGCCGAAAATTCCCAAGATAATGGCTGAATAATTGAGCAATATCTCTTTAGGTTTTCCATGAATTAATTCAGCCAAAAATCTTGCACAAAGGATGGAATTCAGTCCACATTCGTAAGCCAAATCCATGTAGAACTCGGTTTAGGTTTTCTTCTTTCGGCAGACTTGACCTTCGTGCATTCAAACTGGCATAACTTTTTTCTCAGGAAAGATGTTGCTGCGATTCCAAGTCCCAGAGAAACTAGACTCGTAGAGCTTTCCAACGGCGTATAGCTCGTTCTCTGGTTCCAAGCGATATGTCCCACAGAAATTCCGGAATTCAGGACACAGTCCCAGGAAAATCCTGGTAGCCCTGGATTGGTTTGCTCAAACTGCCAAGTTGCAGCCTTCATTTGGGTGACTTCCCGAACTCCGATTGATCTGAAATTTTGATACAAAATACTTTAGCTTGCCAATTATATGCATACCAAATTTCATCAAATTTGGAAAAGGATAGATCAGTTTAGCAAAGGCCTCAATATCATGAAAACAACATATTTTGCACTTTTTGCTCAGATTTCTTTACTTGGTCATTTTTCTGACAATTAAGCACATTTTCTCCAAAACTCTACCAAAGGGACACTAAACTAAAATATGACTCTATCTTACAAAAATAAGGGTTAAGCATTGGATAAATGGGGGTAAAAACATACTAAGAACGACGCACATTGTGCTCTTATCAGCAGCATCGGTAGTGGCAGGTAGCGCATTGGCTTGGCTGTGATAGAGGCAAGGCTGCACGGCTGCAACTTCGACAGGAGGTGCCTCGGCAGAATGTAGCTTGGTGGAGGGACTTTGCTTTGTTCTTGGCACATCCTTGATAGTGACTTCCTCGTTTTGAGCATTGAATGGCTCGTAATACGGCTTGAGGTGATGGCCATTGACTTTGAAGGTATTGTTCGTGAGGGAGTTATGGATCTCCATGGCTCCATGAGAAAAAACTTTAGTGACAATGAATGGTCCAAGCCATCGAGAGCGAAGCTTACCCGGACAAAGTCGGAGTCGTGTGTGAAATAAGAGAACTTTTTAGCTAACTTCGAACGTTTTTCCTTGAATCATCTTGTCATGATAGGTCTTGGTCTTCTCCTTATAGATCCATGCTGCATCGTAAGCTTCATTGCGTATTTCTTCAAGTTCGTTGAGTTGAAGCTTCCTATGAAGGTCGGCATCGTCTATATTCTAGCTCTACCGGCAAGTGATGATAGGAGCACAATGTGCGACGATATTAATATGTTTATGCCCTCGTTTATGTTTTGTTTAACCCTTATTTATCTAAGATAGCGTCATAATATAGTTTAGTGTCATTTTGGTAGAGTTTTGAAAATATGTGCTTTATAATCCGAAAAATGACTAAGTTTAAGAAATCTGGAAATTAATGCAAAAAATTGTATTTTTCGTGATTCTGAGATGAGTGTAATTGTGACCTATCCTTTTCCAAATTTAATGAAATTTGGTATGCATATTATTGGCTTACTAGAGGGTTTTTTTTTTTTTTTTTTTTCAAAAATACAGATCAATCAGAGTTCGGGAAGTCAACCAAAAGATGGCTGCAAATCAGCAGTTCGAGCAAACCAATCCAGGGACTTCCAGGATTTTTCCTAGGACTGTGTACGTCCCAACTTCAAAAATTCATTCCTGACGTTTCACAAGGAATTTGATCAAGCCCTTTTATATTGTGGAAGCTCTACGTGTCTAGTTTCTCTGAGACTTAGAATCGCATCAATCGGAGCTCCGAGGAGGGAGTTATGTTGGATTTACTGAACCAAGGTCATTCCAGCCGATTCCACCAAGTTTCTGCCTCTTTTCCTTTGTTTCTGTTTTCGATGGACATTTTGGCGTGCAATTGCATATATGAAGATTTTCCAAGCTTATTGAAGATAGAGGAAGACATTGAGCCAAGGCAATGGAGGAAAATATGAAGAAAAGATGATTTCCTAGCCAAGTTAGGAATGCTTGCCGATCGGCAAGCCTATTGCTGCCGGTTTTGGTTCTTGGAGTTTTGGGGCATTTTTCCATGGATCAAGTTCACCAAATAGAGTTGTCAAATCCACATATGAAGTCCATGAAGATATGCAGCCCATGATGTGAAGAAAATTTAGAAAAAGAAGTCCAAGAATGCAATAATTATCCAATAAGGAAACATAAGCAAACTAGGAAAATGAAATTCCCTTCCTTGTTGAGGCCGGCAACCCTAGCCTTTTTCCTCTCTATATATAGCCATCTTTTACAAAGAAAAAAGTGTCACATTCCAAAGTAAAAATCTAGACAAAGCTCTACCGTAATTTCCCCAAGAATCCTATATAAAACCCTAGCCGAAAATCACCCCCATCTCACGTTACTTTTTCTGCCGACACATAACCACTGCCGAGCAGCCGCTCCTTTCACCTTCCGCCGGATCCACACGAGTCTAAGTCATCAAGGTGTCTACAAAAGTGTGATCCACTCCCCTCTTTCGGTTTTGTAATTTTTATGCAGTTACGTTAAACTTTGTCTATAAAGATAGCATGAATTCTTGGTTTCAAACGCTATGTCTATATATTGTTTGGATTGAAGTTTGGTTTTATGATTTGCATATTCAATTCGTTTTCTTTATTTTTAATTGGTTCTTGAGAGTAAAGAATCGGATTGTATGTTAAAGAGTAAGGAAAATATGTAATGAATTAGTAAATAGGGCAATCGGTAAACATGTGTTAATTTGGTTTTAGATTTTTCTTGACTTGTTCTTTGAATTCGTGTGCTTAAGGTTGGTAGTCTATGTAATTGCAATGTGTGGAATATTGATCTCATTAGCCGAATAGAATATAGATTAAGGAATCTTTAGGGTTATTTGATTTGTGTTGTTTTCACAAGGGTTAGAGTGGTTTAAAGAACATGTTTGTTAATAAGAAGAGTGACGCCTTGCTTAATTAACTTGTTTTCGACTCAAAAGATTTCGTGCTCAATTACTATATATGCATATTTGTTTTCATCTATAGGAGTTCTCAAATATGTTTAGTACAATTTTAGGATTAGACGTAAAGTTAATCTTGAATACTTATGAAATCTAAATCGGTTAGTAATATCTATAGGGAGCTAATTAGGTTGGAGTTAAGTTGAGTCCAGAACACTTTAATGCCTTGCCGTGAGTCTTGTTTGCTTGTTTGTTATGTGTTTTGATTGCTTTGTGGAAGAATGTCGACCAAACTTGTACATAGTAGTTTAGAGTTTAATTTTCTGCATTTTATTTTCGTACTTAGTTGTTAGGGGCAGAACTAGGGCTGCCGAACCTCATCTTCATCCCCCACGATAAATTCGTATATATGTATATAAGTGTGACAATTGTGTGCATATGTGTTTGTGAATATTTTGTGTTAACATTCCTCATGTTTCAGGTACCCTTAATTCCCGGCCTAGAACGATCCCTACTTATTCTATACTACTAACGATTGTAGGGTTTATTATTGTGTGCGAGTTTAGGCGTACATCAAGTGACAAGCTTTTCCATATGTTAACCAAAAGAGAGACATACCAATTGGCGTTTTATATGCGGTCCTATAAGCCCACAAAACATCATCGAGACGATCACTCCAATCCTTCCGTGAAGGTCTAACGGGTTTCTCTAGTATTTTCTTGATCTCTCTTGCTTACCTCGGCCATGCCACTTGTTTGAGGATGATACGGTGTAGAAACCTTGTGAGTGACGCCATACTTCTTCAATAACGCCTCAATGGTGCGGTTGCAAAAGTGAGAATCTCCATCGCTTATAAGACTCTTGGAACTCCAAATCGTGAGAATATGTTGGTCTTGAGGAATTCGGCAACTACCTTGGCATCATTGGTGCGTGTGGCTTTCGCTTCGATCCACTTTGACGCATAGTCAACCGCAAGTAAGATGTAAATGAAGCCTTTGCTTGATGGAAACGGCCCCATGAAGTCTATCCCCCATAAGTCATGAATTTTGATTGAATTGATGGGAGTTAGAGGCATTTGATCTCGTGGTCCGATGTTTCCCATTCGTTGGCACCTATCACAAGTTCTACAATATGCATACGTATCCTTAAAAAGTGTTGGCCAAAAGAATCCACATTCAAGCACCTTCAAAGCCGTCTTCTTTGGACCAAAGTGTCCTCCACATGCTTCACTATGACAAATGGCAAGAATAGACCAATGCTCGTCTTCCGGAACACACCTTCTTATGACTTGATCACCACGCTTCCACAAGTATGGCTCATCCAATAGATAGTGGAGTGCCATCTTTTTTATCTTGAGCTTAAGGTGGCTCGACATGTCCTTTGGAAAGTGCCGAATTGCTAAGTAATTGGCAATGTCGGCATACCAAGGTTCTTGTGTAGCATCGATCCGAAAGAGTTGCTCATCCGGGAAACTCTCAAGTAGTTGTAGCTCGTCTCTTTCTTTCACAATTCGGCTCAAGTGGTCGGCTACAACATTCTCACTTCCTTTCTTATCTTTGATCTCAATATTGAATTCTTGAAGTAAGAGAATCCAATGAATAAGCCAAGGCTTGGCATCCTTCTTTGTCATAAGATATCTCAAGGCAGCATGATCACTATAAACAATTACTTTGGAATTCAAAAGATATGATCGAAACTTTTCCAAAGCAAAAATTACCGCCAAGAGCTCTTTCTCTGTTGTGGTGTAATTGAGTTGAGCATCATTGAGTGTCCTCGAGGCATATTAGATGGTGTGTGGCTTCTTGTCCCTTCTTTGGCCGAGCACAACCCCTAATGCATAATCACTTGCATCACACATCAACTCAAATGATAACTCCCAATCCGGTGATGCAAGAATAGGGGCCGAACATAAAGCTAGCTTCAATTGGCTGAATGCTGCTTCACATGCATTACTCCACTCGAATGGCACATCTTTTTGTAACAAGTTACTCAACGGCTTTGCATCCTTAGAAAAGTCTTTGATGAATCGTCGATAGAAACCGGCATGTCCAAGAAAGCTCCGCAAGTCTCGCACGTTCCTAGGGCTCGACAAGTGTTGGATTAAATCCACTTTGGCCTTGTCGATTTGTATGCCCTCCTCGGATATGATGTGGCCGAGCACTATGCCTTGGTTCACCATGAAGTGACACTTTTCCCAGTTCAGCACAAGATTGGTCTCTACACACCTCTTTAGTATCTCCTCCAAATTCTCTAAACATATGTCGAAGTCACGTCCATATACGCTAAAGTCATCCATGAATACTTCGATCTTACTTTCAATAAAGTCGGAGAAGATGTTGTACATACATCGTTGAAAAGTTTCGGGTGCATTGCATAGGCCGAATGTAATCCTCCTATAAGTAAAGATGCCGAATGAACATATGAAAGTAGTCTTTTCTTGATCATCCGGGTGTATGGCGATTTGGTTGTATCCACTATAGCCATCAAGAAAGCAATAGTACTTGTGGCCGGCTAGCCTCTCTAACATTTTATCCATGAATGGCAAGGGCATGTGATCCTTCCTCGTTGTTGCATTAAGCTTCCTATAGTCGATACACATCCTATGGCCGGTCACTAACCTTTGTGGCACAAGTTCATTCTTTTCATTCTTCACAACCGTTACACCACTCTTCTTTGGCACTACTTGCACGGGTGAGACCCAACGACTATCCGAGATTGGATAAATTACCCCACAATCAAGCAACTTGATGATTTCGTCTTTCACTACCTTCATCATTGGAGGGTGAAGTCGACGTTAGCCTTCCCTAGTCGGCTTGCTTCCTTCCTCTAGCAAAAATACGATGAACACATGTTGTAGGGCTTATTCCCTTGATATCTGCCAAGGTACAACCTATAGTTGATACGACCCGAACCTCGAATTACCTTTTTACTGGTTTACTTTTACTTTTACTCCTCGGGAATTGTTTTTACAATTCGAAAGTTCAAAAGGTTGACTTTTAAATAAATTGAACCGACCGAGGATGTTATTTCAAGACGAGGGAGAAGACGTTGAAACGAGTTCGTGGACACGTGGCACGTTTAATTTGGAGTTCGTACGAAAAAGTTACGATGTAAAATCGAAATTTGTCCGATTTTGGACGAGTATAAATAGCGGGAGGAAATTTCCCCAAATGGCAATTTTTCTTTTCTTTCTTTTTCTTTTTCTTTTTCTTTTTCTTCTCTTCTTCTTTTTCTCTCTCCTCTCCCCCGACTCGGCCCGACCTCCGGCCGAATCTCCGCCGTCCGGCTGAACTGGGTCGGCGCACGGGTCCCATTCAGACCGGCTCAGCCTCCTCTTCACTTCGGTGGCAGCGGCGCGGCGTGAGACGCCGCTGTTTGGCCGTGCACCGCCCGAGCTGGTTCGACACAGTCGAACCGGAGCTCTCTCCTCCGGCCACGGTTCAGCCCGATTCTTGAGGGGAATTGAAGGTCTCGACGTGTGCAATCATTCCATGGAAGGAATTGAACCGAATTGCATCAGGTAAAGAGAAATTAGAATTTGAAATTCTAGGGTTTTTGATTCCGAATTGGAGAGTTGTGATTTTGATGTTTTTGTTGTAATTGGAGGTTAGAGTTGAGTTTAGAACATTGTTTGGAGTCGATTGAGTGTAATTTCGTGTTGAATTGGTTGATTTTTAGAGAAATTGGAGGTTGTGTATTTCGGGCCGCCGTATGCGGCGGCTGCGCTGGTTTTTGGCGGTGGAGGCGACGGGGATGAGTCCCCGAGGTGGTGGCGATGGTGTTGGGTGAATTTGGTGCCGATTGGAGGTGTTTTTAGCCTCCGTGGCGGAGCTGCCGGCGGCGGGCGGCGGCGCTGCGACTGCCGGCGGCGTGAGGAAGACGATGAATAGTGAAACCGGTAAAAAGTAAAAAGTAAAACGGTAAAATGTGAAAAGTAAATGGTAAAACAGTAAAAGTAAAAGTAAACAGTAAAGAGTAAATAGTAATTGGATTTTAACCATTTACTGTTTGACTTTCAGAATTACTGTTTTACCTAGAATAATTACTGTTTGACCATTAAAAGTTACTGTGGACTTACCGTAAAAAGGTAAAAGTTATTTTAAAAGGGTTTTACGACGAAATAACTAGTATAAGGATTAATCGGACACGAGGTGGGTGTCCTGCGTAATTTCGGACGTAGATTTTCGGTATTGAGGCGTAAGTCCTATACAGATAACTGAAAAAGAGAAAATTGCTTGGGAGGTTTCGTGCGAGTGAGGACGTCCGTAGATTTAACGTTTATGATTAAATTCCGAGTTCGTAATAATTATAATTACGTCCCTATTACAGGTCGAGAGGTTATTCGACGGGACGAGAGACCGGATTAGCGGCGCGCTCGGCCGTACTGGGAGTGGATTTTTATTTGAAATAAATGCATGCATATATATTTTACTGAAATACAATTTATTTAAATAAATAATCTGAGAAGCATGAAAATCCGTAAATTTAAAATGATATTGATATTTAAAGAAATAAGGTTTTGGGGTTATGCTTTTATTTTAGTAGTATATGATTTTATCCGGAAACGAGGTTTCCGGAAATAGTATGTTTTAATTAATCATAACTTGATTATGCTAAATAAGTTTATGTGTATTTTGATGTAAAGACCGGAAATGAGATTTCCGGCGATTTAATGTTTTCGAATTTGTGATTTTTCGACATGTGAGACATGTCGATGTTGTATATATATTTTTCGATATTATTTTACGGCATATTGGATATGTCGGACATATATGAATATATTTTGAGGCTTTTATACTATTTATGATTATTATTATAAGCCTCATATGTGTGGTCGGGGACCGTACGGATTTATTATATATAAGGGGAAGTGTGTTTTCGGTTTTATTTTCAGATTTTTCACCATATCAGGGTCCGTATATATATTGATGCTAGCTAGCTTATTAACCTCATCCCACGCGAGGTGACGACTTGACCATATAGGTCAGATTCACGCTCGGTGGTCGACGTAGGGTTGTATAGAGGTTTAGCGTGGGACGCTATAGAGTCTGGTTGACTCGACCCTTAGCCTGGGAGGCTTACTATTAAATGGTGATAACCTTGCCCTATTATATGACCAATGCGATTGGTCATGATTTTATATTATGTGGTTTTCGGGAATATTTTCTCTATGAGACTTTCTGATTTTAATAAATTCCCGAACCAGCGGGGCTGGGGTTTTTATATGACCAATGGGATTGGTCGAGAAATATTATAAATTGATTTTCAAAAGTATATTGTTTTGAATATATATAAACAAAATATTTATATGTTTGTTGGATTATATCAGCTAGACTGATTTTTAAATATGATTTTCTTAAACGTGGGACGTTTTACGAAAATGCATGCATAGTGGTTTTCAATTATAAAATATTGGGGAAGTAATATAATACTTTTTATATAAGGTATTATACGATATTATTTGTATCCACTCACTCTAACGTTTTTAAATTACTTTCCCATGGACACTTCGGTTTAAATCGCCCAGTGTGCAGAGTAGTGATCAGAGGTCAAGAGTACTCGGAGTCGAGACATAGCCGTCATCCTTGTTGCTTCCGCTAGGTGGGATCCGTGATCCCTTATTATTCTATTTCTTGTTATATTTCCATTAGTAATTCCAGTTCATTTTGTTAGATTGCTCTGATTACCTGTGAGCCTTTGAATATTAAATTAATTTGATTTTGTGTTTGTCTATGGCGGTGGTTGTGTTTGGGGAGCAGATGGCTCCAGGTGTTGAGGTTGGAACTGGAATTAGAAGTGTTTTTAAAATTTTGCAGATTTTAGGGTTGTCTATCTTAAGGTTGGCTTATCGATTTATCGATAGAGTTAATCTTAAGGTAGTCCCCGCAGGGCCTTATCCGGATTTCAGGGTGAAATCCGAGGTGGGTCCTGTCAATAGCGGTCTTATGCTTCTTAAGTACACGTATTAAATTAACTTCTTGCTTCTCACTAAGCGATGAAGACACAATAACCGGTAAAGTATCTTTTTCTCCAAGATAAATGTACTTCAAATGGCTAGGGAGCTCTTTAAGTTCTAACTTTGGGGCTTCTTCCACACTTGGACGAAATCTTGTTGTGGCATTTGGAATTGACAAGAATGATTTGTAATTAGAATAGGGTCGTGCTTCAAGTTCGGCACACACTTCTCTCATGCTTGGTTCGGCAAAGTCCTCCTCTTCTATCTCAACTCGTGCTCCCTCCTTGTCAAATCCCGCCCCTTGCTCTATGGTTCGTTGCTATGCGTCGAGCGAGGGTTGCTATGCGTCGAGCGAGGTCGACATGACTCGCTCATCCTCCTCAATAACTTCAATAGCTCGGCATTCTTCCTCCTTGATAGCCGGATACTTTATGGCGTCGAATATATTGAACTTAATCACATCACCATCAAACTCCATTGTCAAGTTGTCTTTGGCAACATCAATCTTGGTGCATGCCGTCCTCATGAATGGCCGGCCTAATAGCAATTGAGTGCTATTAACCGGCGAGTCTTCCATCTCTACCACATAGAAATCGGCCGGAAAGATTAGGTAATTCACTTGCATAGGCACATCCTCGACATAGCCCTCCGGATACTTACTTGATCGATCCGCAAGTTGAATGATGACATTGTCCTTCTTAAGAGGCCCTATACTCAACGTTTGATACACATCGAGTGGCATGACATTGATCGATGCTCCTAAGTCGAGCATGACATTATCCAAACGTGTGTTGCCGATCACACATGGCATATTGAAGCTCCCCGGATCTTTCATCTTTGGTGGCAACTTTCTTTGAATAACGGCCGACACTGTTTCGCTCATAGTC
Organism: Potentilla sterilis; assembly: GCA_963682095.1. Classification (NCBI taxonomy): domain Eukaryota; kingdom Viridiplantae; phylum Streptophyta; class Magnoliopsida; order Rosales; family Rosaceae; genus Potentilla; species Potentilla sterilis. Next base: position 22,925,609 of record OY821763.1, on the reverse strand, counting down.
ACCACACGAGTCTCCCTTGTATGTCTCCTTGTCGTGCAAAGCTCCTTGAGGAACTTTTCATACTTAGGCACTTGCCTTATATACTCCAGCAAGGGGATGTTCACTTCTACTTTCCGGAAAATATCTAACACTTCCTCGTCGGACTTATCCTTTTTAGACTTTGCAAAACAAGAAGGGAAGGGTATGCATGAGTTCGGCACCCCTCCCTTGTTGGCTTTAATAGGCACACTCTCCTTCAATGACGTTGCGGGATCTTTCTCCATGTTGTTTTTCTTCATTGCAGCCTTCTCGGCAGCTCGCTCGGTTGCAACATGCTCGGCTGTAGCCCTATCGGCAGGCTCGGCAGGGCTCTCGGCAGGGCTGCACGCAGCATCGGCAGGATGCTCGGTAGCTTTTTCTTCCTCTATAATGCTGCCGAAAGTTACCTTCTTCTTTGGAATTGCTCGTGGCTCATCCAACGCTCTTCCACTATGTGTTGTGATAACCTTAGCATGCTCATGCCCCGGATTTTTAATAACACCTCCCGGAAACTTCCCTTGCTCGGTTATCTTTCCCATAAAGTCCACGACTTGCCCCATTTGAGTCTTTCGAGTGAGTTTGTTGTCCCGCGAGTAATACTTGAGTTGCGCATCATAGTTGGGGTTGCTTGGTGCGGTTTTAGCTTGGTTCGGTGATGTGAGCCGCGAGGCTCACACAAATAATAAACCCTACAATCGTTAATAGTATAGACATAAGTAGAGATCGTTCTGAAACATGAGAATGTTAGACCAAAAATATATACATATATACAAGAAAACGTCACATTGATGGGGAAAGATTGGTTCGGCAGCCATGGGGCTACCTCTAATGTCCTAGGCACGAAATAAAAGCATGAAAATAAATCCTAAGACTACTATGTACAAGTTGATCATCATCTTTTACGCAACACATAGCACAAAAACACACAAAAACATACAAGAAATTATGCAAGAATCGGCAGCTTTACTCAAGTTTCTTAGACTCTATTCAATTTCAATTTTTAATTAGGGCCTCAACGGTTATCTAATCGTTACTAGACTTCTCAAGTATTTAGGAAACACGCAACATCGAATCCTAAAATTATACTAATCATGTTTGAAAACACTCAACGTCGAAGACAAACACAAAGACTAATTGAGCACGAAATCTTTTAAATTGGAAACATATCTTTAGGCATGACGTCACTCATCCTATTAACATGCAAGTTTCTATGAATTATGGTAACCCTTTTTAAACAACCTAGAATTAAGTTTTCTCAACGCCTAACTCGATCCTAAGTTATTATGGTGAATGAAATCGCAACCTACATAAGTGTCATGGCCATGGCATCATGTAAACATTGATTTTTGTGCACGAATTCATGAAACTAATCGAATAAAACCTAAAAACACAAGAATAAGCTACTGCCCTAATCTAATGCACGAATTCAAGCATGTAATTGTTTGTAAAATTCATCACATAAATTTCAATAAAAATCGCAACTCATGTTCATCATACAATACCAAACGAAAACAAAGTATTTTTATAACAACTATTGTGACTAAACCAAAAATAAAGATACAAGCCATAGGGATGGATCACACTTTAGAAACCTTGGAGAGCTTCGTCTTGGTGTGGTGAATGAGGTACGGCAGAAGGTAGAGGTGAGGTTTGGATCAGAAATTTGAGGGAAGGTGGTGGTAGCGGGTAGGCTTATGTGTTTACTTTTGGCTTAGAACTTTTAGAGAACCTTTGGTAGAGTTTAGGGCTAGTGCTTTGCAATAGATGAGATCCCTTTTTTTCTAAGAATTCATTGGCTATTTATAGAGGAAAAACCCTAGGGTTGCCGGCAGCAAAAAGGAATGGAAATTCCTTGTCCAAGTTGGTTAAGTTTCCTTGTGGTAAAGCAATGCATTCTTGGACTTCACTTCTGATATTGGACTTCAATTGGCCCTATTTGGGTAGCATGGACATGTCTAACAAGTCTTCAGGTCCAATATATCCGATCCATGCTCCCAAAAATCCAATGGAGAGTTTTCCTGATGAAACCGGGAAACTATTGGTTCTCCCGGCAGAATGACCTTGCTCTAGTAAATCTGGCATAACTTCCTCCTCAGAGCTCTAATTGGTGCGATTCTAAATCTTAGAGAAACTAGACTCGTAGAGCTTTCCAACGGCATATGGCACATCTTCTGGTTCTAAGCGATGTGTTCCACAGAAATTTCGGAAGTCAGAACACAGTCCCAGGAATATCCTGGTAGTCCCTGGTGATCTTTGCTCAAACTGCCAAGTTGTAGCCATCGTATGGGTATTTTTCCGAACACTGATTGATATGAAATTTTGACACAATACACTTTAGCTTGCCAACTATATGCATACCAAATTTCATCAAATTTGGAATAGTATAGGTCAGTTTAGCACGAGTCTCAAAATCACGAAAAAGACATATTTTACTTTATTTCCAGATTTCTATACTTAGTCATTTTTCTGATTATTAAGCACATTTTTCCAAAACTCTTCCGAAATGACACTAAACTAAATTATGACTCTATCTTAGATAAATAAGGGTTAAACGAAGCATAAACGAGGGCATAAGCATATTAATATCGTCGCAATTCCTCGAATAAGAAACACAAAAGTGGCCGATCAAATATAAATATAAATATTTATATAATGACCAGTCCATAAAAGACGTTTGTCGAATTCTGGTACAACTACCAGAATCTTCTCATCCGAATTACCGAGCTAACCATGCAATGGTCGAATAGATCCCCGATATAAGTATTTCGGATATCGTCTCCAGCTGCTCACGTGGTAAAGCAATGCCATCAAGCTCAAGCCATACATCATCGTAACACGGTGATTCTGAAGCCACAACGACTATATCTCAAAATTTACGCCGCATGGAATCACTAAGCATCGCCAACTTCCATTCATCACTAACCTCCCAATGTTATCATGATCACATATTCAAATCTCTTTCCCCTCAAATACCACGTATTTCAAAATAAAATATCTCAAATCCAGGTAGCTATTTCAATTTCTAATTCTTCCTTTATCCAACTCCCGATCAAGGTCACTATGAATTAGAATTACTTATAGCTCCCCCAATCTCTATATGGCTCTCCATTCCTTCCGTCATAACCGATATGTCCAAAATCAAAATAAGACGGTTATGAGATTCATAAAAACAACACATGTACACTGCCACTTAAATGTCCACTGACTCATTTTCTCCACATACGCCAAATCCATTGGTCAATCCACAAAATATAGCTGAAGAGTGGCTCTATCACCTACTCGTAACAATCTAAAATCACAGTCTGATTGTTACATAATCAATTTCCCCACTCATTTCAGCAAGGTCGCAATAATGACAATCATCTCACTCTGGCCTTATCAACATTTTCAAAACCGATCACTTTTAAAAGCTGCTCACAAACTAGGGCCAAATCCCTGCACACAAGGGGAATAAGAGACCAAAGTCTCAATGTATAGCCCTCTCAGGAATAACACCTTCCTATCTCAAAAGAAATAGGGCCGAAACATCCGAGTTCCCAACTCGTAACTTGACGCTAAAACTACTGATAAGCATCAAAGCACAACCGAATAGGTATAACCCACATACCTATTACGTACGCAATGATAACGTCCTAAGAGGTCGATGTACTCGAGGCATAGTCCAAGAGATACAACTCGATACCTGAAATGTACTTTACATACTTAATAATGACAATAGCGCCAAGGAGCACGAGGGTATCCGCTGCAGTCGGATCCATTAGTCGGAGGTACTAAGCATTACTAAGCATATAAAATAACTGAATAGAATAGTACTCTACAGAGTACATAACAAGACACTAAAGAATCAAAGTCACACACTTAATGAACACACTAGCATCGAAGTATATGATGGAAATCCGCCACGGTCGGACCATCAATCCAAGAATACTAGGTGTCATCAAGTATAAAAGATATCATGACACAGAGAATGAAAGGAACTAATGCTCTGATACCAAACTGACAGGACCCGCTCCCGATATCACCCTGAAATCCGGATAAGATCTTGCGGGGACCACCTTAAGACTAACTCTATCGATAAATCGATAAGTCAATCTTAAGATGGACAACCCTAAAACCTGCAACAACCAAAACACTTCTAAATTCCAGTTCCAACCGTAACACCTGAAGCCACCTGCTCCTAAAATCACAACAACCGCCACAAATAAACACAAAATTAACTCAACTGGCTCACAGGTAATCAGAGCAATCTACTAAAATAAACTGGAATTACAAATGGAAATAGAACAAGAAATATAATATGAAAATAAAAGAATAAGGGATCACAAATCCCACCTAGCAGAAGCAACAACGACGATAGCTATGCCTCCACTCCGAGTACTTTTGACCTCTGACCACTACTCTGCACACTGGGCGATTTAAACCGAAGGGCCCAGGGGAAAGTAATTTAAAAATGTTAGAGTGAGTGGATAAAAATAAAATGATTTATTATAGTACTTTAAATGAAAGTATTATATTACTTTCCCAGAGTTTTAGAAATAAAACCACAGTGCATGCATTATAAATAAAACGTCCCACGTTTTAAGAAAATCATATTTAAAAATCAGCCCCGCTGATATAAAATCAAGTAAATAAATAATTATTCTTTTTATATATATTCAAAACAATATACTTTTGAAACCAATTAATAATAATTTTCGACCAATCCCATTGGTCATATAAAAAATCCCAGCCTCGCTGGTTCGGGAATTTATTAAAAACCAGAAAGTCTCATAGAGAAAATATTTCCGAAAACCACATAATATAAAATCAATCATGACCAATCCCATTAGTCATATAATAAGATAGGGGAACGTCATTACCACCATTTAATAATAGCCTCCCAGGCTAAGGGTCGAGCCTCCAAGATTCTCTATAGCGTCCCACGCTATGCCCATGCATGTCGACCACCGAGCGTTTATTTGACCTATGTAGTCAAGTCGTCACCTCGCATGGGATCAGGTGACTAAGCTACCTAGCATCAATATATATCTGGACCCTGATATGGTGAAAATCCGAAAACAAAACCGAAAGTATGCTTCCCATTATATATCGTAAACAGTACGGTCCCCGACCGCACATCTGAGGCTTATAAATATAATATAATAGAATCATAGCCTCGAAAGAACATATAATTATCTGACATGTCTCAATGTCATAAAAATAATAACGAAAAGAATATATAACTTTGACATGTCTCATATGTCGGAAAAATCACAAATACCAAAAGCATAAAATCTCCGGAAATCTCATTTCCGGTCCTTTAATTTAAATACCATTAAAACTTATTCAGCATGATCAATTATGAATAATTAAAACATACTATTTCCGGAAACCTCGTTTCCGGATGAAATCACGTACTACTAAAATAGTAGTAAAAGCATAACCCCAAAACCATATTTCTTTAAATATTAAATCAACAATTATAACAAAAGTATATGAATTATCGGCTTTCGATAATTCATATCATGCTTAGAAATTTGATAGGAGCACAATGTGCGACGATATTATATGCTTATGCCCTCGTTTATGCTTTGTTTAACCTTTATTTGTTTAAGATAGAGTCGTAATATAGTTAGTGTCATTTTGGTAGAGTTTTGATGAAATGTGTTTAATTATCCGAAAAATGACCAAGTTTAAGAAATCTGGAAAATAGTGCAAAATATGTCTTTTTCGCGATTTTGTGACGAGTACAAATATGATCTATCCTTTTCCGAATTCTATGAAATTTGGTGTGCTTAATATTCATATACTGAGGAATGTCGTGTTAAAATTTCAGATCAATCGGAGTTCGGGAAGCCACCCAAAAGTTGGCTGCAAAACGGCAGTCCGAACATTCCAATCCAGGGACTTCCAGGATTTTCCTGGGACTGTGTCCCAACTTCGAAAAATCATTCCCGACGACTCACAAGGAATTTGATCAAACTGTTTTATGGGGAGATGGCCATATGTGTCTAGTTTACGTTAGACTTGGAATCGCATCAATCGGAGCTCCACGGGTGGAGATATGCCGGAATTACTGCGACAAGGTCAAAGCTGCCGATTCCGGGAACCTACTGCCCCCTTTTCGTGTTTTCTGTTTTTGATGGACCTAATGGTGCACAAATGCATATGTGAAGATGGTCCAAGCTTTATTAAGGGAAGAGGAAGACACTAGGCCATGGCATTGAAGAAAAACTTGAAGAAAGACGTTCTCCTAGTCACACTAGGAGAAGCTGCCGACTCTGGCAGATTGAGTGTCAATGTGTGCTGCCGGCATATGGGGCATTTTCGATGGATCAAGGCCTATCAATTGAAGTCCAAGACCATACAAGAAATCCATGAAGATGTGAAGCCCAAGCCTTGAAGAAAAATTCAGAAAAACAAAACCTAATTGAAGTAGAAAAAGGAAGGTTTCAAACCATATCCCATTAGGTTTTGTTTTTCCTTGTACAAGAGGGCTGCCGGCAACACCTAGCATTCTCCCTATAAATACCCAACTTTTACACAGAAAAACTTGTCACATTCCAAAGCAAAAATCTAGCCAAAGCTCTACCTAAATTTCCCCAAGAATCCTACACAAAAACCCTAGCCAAAACCACCACCACCACACCAAAGTTTCCTGCCGAAATTTTCCCTTGCTGCCGATACCCTCACTGCCGAGCAGCAGCCATCCGAACACCATCATCCACAGATCCATACACGACGAAGTCTTCAAGGTTTCTAATGTGTGATCCACTCCCTACTCTTGGCTTTGTAAATTTTTGTGTAGTTATGTTAAACTTTGTCTATAAAGTTAGCATGAATTCTTGGTTTCAATTTTTATGTCTATGTATGAATTGGATTGAAATTTGGTTTTATTATTTGCATGCCAATTTATTTTCTTTATCTTCAAGTGAGGCTTTAGATGTAAGAATATGGATTGCATGCTAAAGAGTAAGGAAAATATGTAATGAACTAGTAATTAGGATAATCAAAAAAAAAAACATGTGTTAAATTGATTTTAGGGTTTTCTTGACTTGTTCTTTAAATTCGTGTGCTTAAAGATTGGTAGCCTATGTAATTGCAATACTTAGATTATTAATCTCATTAGCCGAAATTTAATATGGATTAAAGTAATCAACGAGTTACTTTGTTTGTGTTGTTTTTCATAAGGGCTAGAGTAATTTAAAGAACATGCTTGTTGATGAGAAGATTGACAACCTTACTTTATTAACTTGTTTCCAACTAAAAAGACCGTGCGCCTAATTACTTTGCATGTTTGTTTTCGACGATAAGTGTTCTCAAATATGTTTAGTATAACTTTGGGGTTAGACGATAAGTTAATCTTGAAGTACTAGAGAGTCTCAATTAGTAGTGCCGATAAGGAGCTAGTTGGGTTGGAGTTAAGTTGAGTCTAGAACGCTTTAATACTTTGCCGTGAGTCCTATTTGCTTGTTTGTTATGTGTTTTGATTGCTTGTGTGTTAGTGCTTTGTGGAAGAATGTCGACCAACCTTGTAAATAGTAGACTTAGGATTTATTTTTCAGCATTTAATTTCGTGTCATTTAGCATTAGGGCAGCTTGCTGCCGATCACAATCTTTCCCCCATGAGTGACGTTTTTGATGTATATATGTGTGAATATTTTGACTAACAATTACATATTTCAGGTACCCTTAATCCCCGGCTTAGAACGATCCCTACTTATGTCTATACTACTAACGATTGTAGGGTTATTATTGCATGTGAGCTTCGGCTTCCGTCCAATTTTTGGCGCCGTTGCCGGGGATTATAAAAGCTTGTTTTATGAATTTGTTGTGTATATAATGTTGCTGGAAATTTTTGTTGTGAAGTTGTAAAGTTGTAAATTTTAAGTTTATTTTGGGATTTTGTAAAGTAGAAATATGCTTTGGCATGTAGAGTTTAAATTTTGGAAGTTGCATGATGTATAATGATGTATGTTGGTAATCACTTAGTTTAATTTCTAGGAAGTTGATATGTTGTGTATGTTTGAGTTTATTGTAGTTTCTAAAGTGTAACATGTAGGTGAAGCCTCTTTTGTTGATCATAACCAAAACCCTTCATGTGAATGGTGCTTTGTCGGAGGGCGTTTCAATGTAGATTGGGAAACGCGGGATACTTCCCCCCCACGCATATAAGCGTTTCTTCGGTAATAGTATTACTTCTATGAGGTTGAGGGCGGTTTTAATCAACACTTGAGACCGCTAGGGATCCGTGTTTGTTTTACAAAGTATGGGGAAGTTATTATCATAGATATGGTTCTCAGGTTTGTTTAACTGGATCTCAAGGCCCATAGACTGATGTTCATTCTCGGTGAGTGAGTCGATAGGGGGTTCGCCCTCCGTGGTGTCCAACAACGAGTCCTGCCTGGTTCCTGTAGGGGGTTCGCCCTCCGTGATTATAATGACCTTTGAAACGTAAAATCCGCACGACCTAGTCGACAGCTTGTGCCGAAGCATCACCTCACTTTAGACGCTAGAACATAACTTGACATATGTGGCCTATTTTCTTCAAAGATAAAACATGTTGTGTGGTTCAAACTCTTGAGGTATATCGGATTAAGCATGATACTACCGGGGGCTGTATCAGTCCATTGCACCGTTATCTCCTCTGCTCCACGTACTTCGAGAGTTAAAACAAAATTAAAAGAAACTAGACTCAGTGATTACATGATCATCTCTTATTGCCGAACCATATTTGTACTTTTGCCGTGTGTGCCTTCTTGTATCTTGCCGAATGTGCATATGTGTTATGGTTTGAAATTTGTTGTGTAATCGCCAATGCCGTGGCTTGTAATGATGTATATTCTTACTTTCTATTTCTTTATGAAGTTCTAACTTGTTTAAAATGTTGCAAATTTCAGAAAATAATGCATGTCCGAATCTAGTATTTGGACAAGAGATCTTCAAGGCCGTTTGCAACGTTTAGACCAAGAACTCGCTATTGCTCGTTTTGTGCCATTACCACCATCGTCACCAACCAGTTCATCTGTGTCATCATCCTTGCCGAGTTCACCTATAGTTCCGTCTGTATCATCATCCTTGCCGAGTTCCCCATCAGTAGTGTCATCATCGTGTGATCTTCAGAATCCAGAATTTGAAGCTTTTGCCGAATTAGAAGAAGAAGAAGAAATCATGGCATCAATCAGATCACAGAATGGTCATGTTGCTGGAGCTGGAGTTGCTCCTTCTAATATTACTTATCCTCCCTTGGAAACTGACAAGACTGGAGAGATTGAATTGAGGAGTGGATTCCTCCATAAGCTGAAGTCATTTTATGGGATGCCGAGTGAGGACCCTAACAAGCATCTACAGTGGTTTAACTTCACCACGGAGTCTATGTGTCCAAGATGAACCGATTTGCAACACTTCAAAATGAAGGCATTTCCGTTCTCTTTAGAAGATCAAGCAAAGGAGTGGTTATTTGAGGTGCCTAGTGGTCGCATTGTTTCGTGGAGTACTATGATGGATGAGTTTTTACTCAAGTACTTTCCTGCTTCACGTATCACTGATCTGAGGAAGCAAATAACTAGTGTGAAGCAAGCCGGAGATGAGACTTTCTTTGATTATTACAAGAGGTTCAAATCCCTAGTTTCTTTGTGTCCATCGCATGGCATTAGCGATGGGCTCTTGCTACAATATTTCTATGAGGGATTGCGCGTCATGGAGAGAGAGTTTCTTGACTCGGCCGCGGGAGGTAGCTTTTTGGAGTTGAATGCCGGAGCGGCAAGAAGTTTGTTGGAAGTTCGTGCCTTGAACAACCAACAATTTGGCATGGCACGAGGCATTGTGCAAAGGAACGAAAAAGTGCATGAGACGTCTTCGAGCTCAAAGTTAGAAGAGAAAGTGGACAAGCTTACCGACTTGGTGAGTAATTTGATGAAGAAGCGTGCTAGTGTTTGTGCCATTTGCACCGAGGGCCATGAGACCGAACAATGCCCTCAATTTGGAGTTAATGAGGGAGTTGAGGAGTGCAATGCTATTGGCTTTCAAGGAGGCCAACGATTTGGAAATTTCAATCCAAGGTTCAATGATCATCCGAACTTTCGATGGGCAAACAATGACAACGTGCTTAGGGCACCCATGCAACCGAGAGATGGAGGAGCGCCGTTTGCACCGAGGCCACCATTTGTGCCTCGGCAACCTTATATGCCGAACCAAGGAAATTTTGGAGCCTTGCCGAACCAAGCACAAGCCGTGCCGTACCAAAGCCAAGGAGGGCCGAACCAAGGCCAAGCTTCGCCAAGCAACCCTAATTACGATGCTTTGATTCAATCTTTGTCAAGTGCTACTCAAGCATTACTCGCGGGACAACAAAATCATCAAAAGGACATTGGTGAGCTCAAGACTCAAATGGGGCAAGTTGTAGACTTTATGGGAAGATTCAATGAGCAAGGGAAGTTGCCGAGCAATACTATTCCCAATCCGAGGAACGAGCAAGCCAAAGTGATTCAAACTCGAAGCGGAAGAGAGTTGTTTCCACCAACAAGTCCAAAGAAGAAGCGAGTGACTTTCAAGGGCATTGGGGATGAAGAGAGGGTTACCGGCCATGATAATGCCGGCAGCCACATGCATGAGGCCGAGATACACATTACCGGTCATGATAATGCCGGAAACAATGGTGATGCCGAGAAGAAGGAAGCTGCCGAACAAGGGCATGGTGCCGGCAGCACTAATATTAAAGATAAGGGGCTGCGTAATGAGCTTGAGTACGATCCCGCAACATCAAAGAATGAGTTATTGCCGAGCCAAGCAAGTAAGGGAGGTGTGTCATCATCAAGCATTCCATTCCCTTCTCGCTTTGCTAGAACGAAGAAAGATAAATCCGATGAAGAGGTGTTGGAGATTTTCCGGAAAGTGCAAGTCAACATCCCTTTGTTGGAATGCATTAAGCAAGTGCCGAAGTATGCTAAGTTTTTGAAAGAGCTTTGCACGGCAAGGAGGCATACTAGAGAGACTCGTGTGGTAACCATGAGCGAGACGGTGTCGGCCGTTATTCAAAGGAAGTTGCCACCAAAGATGAAGGATCCGGGAAGCTTCAATGTGCCTTGTGTTATAGGCAATACTCGATTTGAGGATGTTATGTTGGATTTGGGAGCATCGATCAATGTCATGCCACTCAATGTGTATCAATCATTGAGTATAGGGCCTCTCAAGAAGGATAATGTCATCATTCAACTTGCGGATCGCTCAAGCAAATATCCGGAGGGCTATGTAGAGGATGTGTTGGTGCAAGTCAACCAATTAATATTTCCCGCCGATTTTTATGTGGTTGAGATGGAGGATTCGCCGGTCAACAACAGTACTCAATTGCTTTTAGGGCGACCATTCATGAGGACCGCGCGCACAAAGATAGATGTGGCCGAGGGCAACCTAACTATGGAGTTTGATGGTGAGATGATCAAGTTCAATGTTTTTGATGCCATGAAATTCCCCATTGTTGATTTAAAGGAAGGTTGTGCCATTGATGTTTTGGAGGAGGTCCAGCAAGTTATGTCGACCTCGCTCGACGCATAGCAATTAGCAATTGAGCAAGGGGTCGGATTTGACAAGAGGGGAGAACGAGTGCAAGAAGAGGCCGAGCCAAGCAACAATGCCGAGTCATTTACAATGTTGCCGAGCCTTAGAGAGGTGGCTGCCGAACTTGATGCCACACCAATGTATCCGAGGAACTCGTTCTTGTCAATTCCAAGTGCCACAACAAAATTTCGACCAAGTGTGGAAGAGGCCCCAAAGTTAGAACTTAAAGAACTCCCTAGTCACTTGAAGTATGTTTATCTTGGAGAAGGAGATACACTACCGGTTATTGTGTCTTCAATGCTTAGTGAGAAGCAAGAAGTGGATTTGATACGTGTGCTTAAGAAGTACAAGACCGCCATAGGTTGGACCTTGGAGGATATCAAGGGAATAAGCCCTACTACTTGTGTTCATCGTATTTTGTTGGAAGAAGGAGCTAAGCCAACAAAGGAAGCTCAACGTCGACTTCACCCTCCCATGATGAAAGTTGTTAAAGAAGAAATTATCAAGTTGCTTGATTGTGGGGTGATCTACCCAATTTCGGATAGTAAGTGGATATCTCCCGTGAAAGTAGTGCCGAAGAAGAGTGGTGTAACGGTTGTCAAGAATGAGAAGAATGAGCTTGTGCCACAAAGACTTGTAACCGGTCATAGGATGTGCATCGACTATAGGAAGCTCAACGCTACAACGAGGAAGGATCACATGCCTTTGCCGTTTATGGATCAAATGCTAGAGAGGTTGGCCGGTCATTCTTACTATTGCTTTCTTGATGGATATAGTGGCCACAATCAAATCATGATACACCCAGACGATCAAGAGAAGACCACTTTTACTTGTCCATTTGGCACGTTTGCTTATCGGAGAATGCCATTCGGACTTTGCAACGCACCCGGCACTTTTCAAAGATGTATGTATGCTATCTTCTCGGACTTTATTGAAGACATTATCGAAGTGTTTATGGATGATTTTAGTGTGTATGGAGGCACCTTCGATGCATGTTTGGGGAACTTGGAGAAGATACTTAAGAGGTGTGTAGAGACAAATCTTGTGCTCAATTGGGAGAAGTGTCACTTCATGGTCACGCAAGGCATTGTTCTAGGGCACATAATTTCGGCAAGAGGCTTAGAGGTTGACAAAGCCAAGGTGGAGCTAATACAAGCATTGCCGAGCCCTAGGTGTGTGAAAGATGTAAGAAGTTTTCTTGGCCATGCGGGGTTTTATCGACGATTCATCAAAGACTTCTCTTCAATTGCCAAGCCATTAAGCAACTTGTTACAAAAGGAGGTGACGTTTGAGTGGACAAAGGCATGTGAGGAGGCATTTTGCCGTTTGAAGATGTTACTATGCACGGCACCAATACTTGTGTCCCCTAATTGGGATGAGCCGTTTGAGTTGATGTGTGATGCTAGTGATTATGCACTTGGAGCGGTACTTGGACAACGAATTGAGAAGAAGCCATGCGCCATTTACTATGCTTCAAGGACTCTCAACGATGCACAACTCAACTACACAACAAAGTTTCGATCATATCTTTTGAATTCCAAGGTTATTGTTTATAGTGATCATGCCGCTTTGAGATATCTTATGACAAAGAAGGATGCTAAGCCGAGGCTTATTCGATGGATTCTTCTACTTCAAGAGTTCGATATTGAGATTAAGGATAAGAAAGGAGTAGAGAATGTTGTAGCCGATCATTTGAGTAGACTTGTGCAAGAGGAGGATCGGCTACCCCTATGTGAAACCTTTCCGGATGAGCAACTTTTTCGACTTGAAGTACTTGAGCCTTGGTATGCCGACATTGCAAATTTTCTAGCCACACGCCGATTTTCCAAGGAGTTGCCGAACCACCATCAACAAAGAATAAGGAAGCAAGCTCGACACTTCTTGTGGGATGATCCGTACTTATGGAAGCAATGTGGTGATCAAGTGCTTAGAAGATGTGTGCCGGAGAATGAGCATCGTTCCATCCTTGCTTTTTGTCATAGTGAGGCGTGTGGAGGTCATTTTGGAGCTAAGAAGACGGCATTGAAGGTACTTAATTGTGGTTTCTTTTGGCCTACAATTTTTAAAGATGCGTACATGTTTTGTAAGTCATGTGATCGATGCCAAAGAATGGGGAATATTGGACCAAGAGATCAAATGCCATTACATCCCATCACTTCTATTGAGATTCATGATCTTTGGGGGATTGACTTCATGGGACCGTTTCCTTCAAGTAAGGGCTTTCTCTACATATTGCTTGCGGTGGATTATGTGTCAAAGTGGATTGAAGCCAAGGCCACACGCACCAATGATGCTAAGGTGGTAGCCGAGTTTCTCAAGACCAACATCTTTTCACGTTTTGGAGTTCCAAGAGTCTTGATTAGCGATGGAGGATCCCATTTTTGTAACCGCACCATTGAAGCCTTATTGAAGAAGTATGGAGTCACACATAAAGTTTCTACACCATACCATCCCCAAACTAGTGGCATGGCCGAGGTAAGTAATCGAGAGATCAAGCAAATACTTGAAAAGACCGTTGGACCTTCAAGGAAGGATTGGAGTGATCGTCTCGATGATGCTTTGTGGGCTTATAGGACGGCATACAAGACACCGATAGGTATGTCACCTTTTCGGTTAACATATGGCAAAGCATGTCACTTACCGGTTGAACTTGAGCATAGAGCATGGTGGGCGGTGAAGGCTTTCAACATGAGCATTGATGAGGCCGGCCTTCATAGGAAGCTTCAACTCAACGAACTTGAAGAAATACGGAATGAAGCTTATGAAGCCGCGTGGATTTACAAGCAAAAGACTAAGGTTGCTCATGATAAGATGCTTCGACGGAAGGAGTTTGAAGTTGGTCAAAAAGTTCTCTTGTATCATTCACGACTCAAACTTTTTCCGGGTAAGTTGCGCTCTCGTTGGATCGGACCATTCATTGTTCTTCAAGTGTTTCCCCATGGAGCTATAGAGATTCGGAATGAAGTTACGGGAAACATATTCAAGGTAAATGGACATAGACTCAAGCCGTACTACGAGCCATTTGAGTCCTTAAATGATGAAACCAATGTCCATGATCCCCCACCACATGATGTTGCCGAACCACCATCCAACGCCATGTCACCACCACACCAAGTGGCTGCCGGACCTGCAATTGCCGGCAGCATCACCATGAGGACAGACACGGACACGCACCAACATGCCGCTCTGCTGCCGCTGTTTTCAGTAGCACCACCACCTCCTGCCGGACCTGCCATTGCCGGCAGGGTTGACACAAGGCCACAAGAGGCCGGACACAAGCTGGATACGCAGGATACGCCGGCAGAAGAGCCCGATACGCCACTCCAACAGGATACGCCAAACAGCACCGATGCGGATACGGAATGCAATACACTTCTTCTTGAACTTCTTCTTGCCGATTTGAGTTGTTTTGGAGCACGATGAACACATGAAAAACACGGTGAAAAGTCTAGGCTATGGACTATAAACACAAAGCGCTACCTGGGAGGCAACCCATGTCGATCAAAGAAAAGTGAAGGAGCCATCACCGAGAGTTTGAAATTTCTTAACCCTTCTCTTTGTCTTTGATTTGTGATGATTTGTTGGAATGTGTTAGACTATTGCATGCTTAGGAAATTCATTGATATTGTTTTGTGCTTACATTGAGGACAATGTGGTTTTCTAAGTGTGGGGTGGGATAACGTATTCCGTTTTTGTTTTTGTTTTGTGTGCTTCGTTTAGAAAAGAAAAATTCAGAAAAACGTTCCACAAAAATAGAGTGTTTTAAATTGTTTGTTTTGAGTCTTAGGATGCCCCTAATATGTCAATGATGTTTTTCTCCTCTTTGCATACATAGATGATGGTTGTGCATACTTATACAATTGTAAGTTTCATGGATTATGTGCATTGGTAGGAGCATGTAGGACTTGTTGATCAATGAAGCATGCATGTTTTAGCTAGTTTATTTCGATTATAACCTATGTGAGCTTTAGAGCCAATTTGCTTTCTTCTTGAGTGATAAAATTCGATAGATTCATAGGAAGCATGAAACCTCGTAATTCTTTGCTTATTCGATGACTATGTGCCATAGATTTTTAATGAACTCTAGTATGCTAGAACTTACTCTTGTTGATTTTCGAAACGTTTATATCATAAACTACCTTGATTTTGAATGTGATTGAATAAAGATCATTTAGGTTTACCACCATTGCCAAATAAAGCATGAGCCCTATTGGAGCCCGTCGTGGGACACCTTAGTAAACCCCCTTTGAGCCTACGTATAGCCTTTTCTTTCATCACCCTTAAACACTTTCCATGAGCTTAGTATAGTGATGCCTTTACCCTTGATCAAAGTGTTGGCAAAGCTTGATTTTTGAAGGCGTTTTTGCGTGAAGTGATGAAGAAGAACAAGTGTGGGGTAGACTTAGCCATGAATTTATGAAAAATATATGCATGCCGTGCCTTAGAAAAAAAAAAAAAAAAAAAAAAGCATGAAAAATTTTGCTCGGACCAAAAGAAAAAGAGAGAAAAATACCGAGAGCAAGAAGAAAAGAAAATGGGCACGGCATAGGCATAGAAAATAAAAAATTTTGTGCATGGCTAATGTCTTGATTATCATTGTTGTAATGTTATGGGAAGAAAAGAATGAAGTATGGGTCCAACAAGATGAAATATGACCCTTTCGGCGAGAAGACATAAGGAGATTCGAGCTTTGCTAAAGCGCACGGTGACGTTTTGAGCCTCCTTATCCAAATATCGAATACCTCTTAGCCTAGCCCCATTACAACCTTTGTGATTGATCTTTTTCATGATTCTTAAGATGGTTAAACTTGATTTGTGGAGATTATCTCAAGAGTAAGCATATGGTTTTGGTTCATTGGTGCATATAGTTATCATATGAGGTTTTTCCATCAAAATTCAAAAAGTGCTTTTGTTTCGTTGATATATGCAAGTCACTCTTTGTATTTCATGATCTTTCGCTTGCATATACTTATGAGTGAATAACCATGCTTCGAGAGAAAAGAAGAGAGTATGCCTAGTGAAGTGATTTGAATTAGCTTTTACATGTTTACATGCTTACCTTTTTGCTCTTATATGTTCATATTGATGTCACATGTTCATGAAGCTTGGAATTTTCGTGCTTAGCATTCTCATGCATTTAACTTGAAAGCTATGTGTACATACGAGCCTGAGACAAATTGTTAGGGGCAATAGTTTGTTTAGAGTCTAGTTTAGTTTAGTTTGCTAAGGGACTAGCAAATGATAAGTGTGGGGTAGTTGATAGGAGCACAATGTGCGACGATATTATATGCTTATGCCCTCGTTTATGCTTTGTTTAACCTTTATTTGTTTAAGATAGAGTCGTAATATAGTTAGTGTCATTTTGGTAGAGTTTTGATGAAATGTGTTTAATTATCCGAAAAATGACCAAGTTTAAGAAATCTGGAAAATAGTGCAAAATATGTCTTTTTCGCGATTTTGTGACGAGTACAAATATGATCTATCCTTTTCCGAATTCTATGAAATTTGGTGTGCTTAATATTCATATACTGAGGAATGTCGTGTTAAAATTTCAGATCAATCGGAGTTCGGGAAGCCACCCAAAAGTTGGCTGCAAAACGGCAGTCCGAACATTCCAATCCAGGGACTTCCAGGATTTTCCTGGGACTGTGTCCCAACTTCGAAAAATCATTCCTGACGACTCACAAGGAATTTGATCAAACTGTTTTATGGGGAGATGGCCATATGTGTCTAGTTTACGTGAGACTTGGAATCGCATCAATCGGAGCTCCACGGGTGGAGATATGCCGGAATTACTGCGACAAGGTCAAAACTGCCGATTCCGGGAACCTACTGCCCCCTTTTCGTGTTTTCTGTTTTTGATGGACCTAATGGTGCACAAATGCATATGTGAAGATGGTCCAAGATTTATTAAGGGAAGAGGAAGACACTAGGCCATGGCATTGAAGAAAAACTTGAAGAAAGACGTTCTCCTAGTCACACTAGGAGAAGCTGCCGACTCTGGCAGATTGAGTGTCAATGTGTGCTGCCGGCATATGGGGCATTTTCGATGGATCAAGGCCTATCAATTGAAGTCCAAGACCATACAAGAAATCCATGAAGATGTGAAGCCCAAGCCTTGAAGAAAAATTCAGAAAAACAAAACCTAATTGAAGTAGAAAAAGGAAGGTTTCAAACCATATCCCATTAGGTTTTGTTTTTCCTTGTACAAGAGGGCTGCCGGCAACACCTAGCATTCTCCCTATAAATACCCAACTTTTACACAGAAAAACTTGTCACATTCCAAAGCAAAAATCTAGCCAAAGCTCTACCTAAATTTCCCCAAGAATCCTACACAAAAACCCTAGCCAAAACCACCACCACCACACCAAAGTTTCCTGCCGAAATTTTCCCTTGCTGCCGATACCCTCACTGCCGAGCAGCAGCCATCCGAACACCATCATCCACGGATCTATACACGACGAAGTCTTCAAGGTTTCTAATGTGTGATCCACTCCCTACTCTTGGCTTTGTAAATTTTTGTGTAGTTATGTTAAACTTTGTCTATAAAGTTAGCATGAATTCTTGGTTTCAATTTTTATGTCTATGTATGAATTGGATTGAAATTTGGTTTTATGATTTGCATGCCAATTTATTTTCTTTATCTTCAAGTGAGGCTTTAGATGTAAGAATATGGATTGCATGCTAAAGAGTAAGGAAAATATGTAATGAACTAGTAATTAGGATAATCAAAAAAAAAAACATGTGTTAAATTGATTTTAGGGTTTTCTTGACTTGTTCTTTAAATTCGTGTGCTTAAAGATTGGTAGCCTATGTAATTGCAATACTTAGATTATTAATCTCATTAGCCGAAATTTAATATGGATTAAAGTAATCAACGAGTTACTTTGTTTGTGTTGTTTTTCATAAGGGCTAGAGTAATTTAAAGAACATGCTTGTTGATGAGAAGATTGACAACCTTACTTTATTAACTTGTTTCCAACTAAAAAGACCGTGCGCCTAATTACTTTGCATGTTTGTTTTCGACGATAAGTGTTCTCAAATATGTTTAGTATAACTTTGGGGTTAGACGATAGGTTAATCTTGAAGTACTAGAGAGTCTCAATTAGTAGTGCCGATAAGGAGCTAGTTGGGTTGGAGTTAAGTTGAGTCTAGAACGCTTTAATACTTTGCCGTGAGTCCTATTTGCTTGTTTGTTATGTGTTTTGATTGCTTGTGTGTTAGTGCTTTGTGGAAGAATGTCGACCAACCTTGTAAATAGTAGACTTAGGATTTATTTTTCAGCATTTAATTTCGTGTCATTTAGCATTAGGGCAGCTTGCTGCCGATCACAATCTTTCCCCCATGAGTGACGTTTTTGATGTATATATGTGTGAATATTTTGACTAACAATTACATATTTCAGGTACCCTTAATCCCCGGCTTAGAACGATCCCTACTTATGTCTATACTACTAACGATTGTAGGGTTATTATTGCATGTGAGCTTCGGCTTCCGTCCAAAATTCATTTAACTGAATAAACTGTATTTTAATAAAATATTTATGCATGCATTTATTTAAAATAGAAATCCACTTACTGTACAGCCGAGCGTGCCAAAATCCGCGCTCTCGTCCCGTCGAGTAAATTCTGGACCTGTAACAGAGACGAATTTAAAAACATATTTCAAAACTTGGAATTGGATTATAGAAATTAGATCCACAGACGTCCTCACTCGTCCGAATAATCCAATTTTTAAATTCTTGTTATCGGTATTGGAATTACGTCTCAAATACTGAAACCATTTACGTCCAATATTACTCAGGACACCCATCCCGAGTCCGATCCATTCTTTTACTTGATATTTCGTCGTAAAACCCTTTTAATCAGCTTTTAACCTTTTTACGGTAAGTCAACAGTAAAAACTACTGGCAAAACAGTAATTTGGAAAGTCAACAGTAAATGGTCAAAGTCAGAATTAATATTTACCATTTACTTTTACTGTTTACCTTTTTACTTTTACTGTTTTACTGTTCACTATTCACTTTTACCGTTTTACCTTTTTACTTTTTACCGGTTTACTGTTCATCTTCTTCCTCAGCCGCCGGCAGCCGCAGCACTGCCGCCACCACAGTGGCCCAAAACCTAGCCAATCGACTCCAATTCAACCCAATATCATCGCCACCACCTCAGGACCTCGTACACCACTGCCTCCACCGCCAAAAACCAACGCAGCCGCCGCATACGGCGGCCTAAAAATCTCAAACTCCAATTTCTCCAAAAATCAACCAATTCAACACCAAATTACACTCAATCGACTCCAAACAATGTTCTAAACTCAATTCTAGCCTCCAATTACAATAAAAACATCTAAATCACAACCTCCAATTCGGAATCCAAAAACCCTAAAAATTTCAAATCCTAATTCCTCCTTACCTGGTTCGAATCGGCTCAATTCCTCCCATAGAATTGTTGCACGGATCAAGATCTTCGATTCCCGACCGGAATCGAGACGAACGACGACCGGAGGAGGGAGCTCCGTTCAATCGGGGGCAGACGGCCTCGGGCGTTGCACGGCCAAACGCTACCGCAGACGTGAAGAGGAGAAGGAGGCGGTCCGAACGGGAACGGTGTGCCGACCCAGTTCGGCCAGACGGCGGAGGTTCGGCCGGAGGTCAGGCCTAGTCGGGGGAGAGGAGAGGGAAAGGAGAGAGAAGAAAAAGAAAGAAAAGAAAAGGAAAAAGAGAAAAATGGGGGATTTCCCTTTCGGGAAATTTTTCCCCGGCTATTTATACTCGACCAAAATCGGACAATTTCCGATTTTACATCATAACTTTTTCATGCGAACTCCAAATTGAGCATACTACGTGTCCACGAACTCGTTTAAACGTCTTCTATCTCATCAATAAATAAAATCCTCGTGGGGTCAACTTATCTAAAAGTCAACCATTAGAACTTTCAAATCGTAAAAACGATTTTCGGAACGTAAAAATAAAAGATAACACTGTCCCGAGGTAATTCGAATTTCGGGTCGTATCACAAACTCCACACACTTGTGCTCTGTTTCCTCGCATTAGACTTGCTACCATATCCGATAGCTTATCAACCTTGTTCTCTAACACCGAACTAGTAGTCTCATTCACTTTGTGCTTCAAGGCATTGTCTCGCGACATGCCAAATTGTTAACTATTCAATGCTCGGATCTCTAACAAGTTCTTGGCCGGTGTAGGATCAAGCTCAAGGAAGGAACCTTGAGCCGCCGAATCTGGGAACTCTCTCTCCATGAGACACAAGCCCTCATAGAAATACTTAGGAAGTAGCCCCTCTCTAATGTCATGAGATGGACACGAAGCAACGTGGGTTTTATACCTCTTGTAGTAGTCAGAAAACGTCTGATCTTCTCCTTGCCGAATGCTCGTGATTTGTTTCCTCAAATTAGTGATACGAGATGCCGGATAATACTTGAGTAGAAACTCATTCACCATCGTCTCCCACGATGTGATAAGACCGGTTGGCACCTCAGATAGCCACTCCTTGGCTTGATCCTCAAGTGAAAACGGAAAAGCCATCATCTTGAAGTGTTGAATGTCGGCACTTGTAGGGCACATACTTTCGGTGGTGAAGTTAAACCACTGAAGATGCTTATTCAGATCCTCTCCCGCCAAGCTGTGATATGGCCTCAATTGGTGGAGAAATCCACTTTTCAATTCAAACTCCCCACTCTTGCCGGTTGCACATGGAGGGAAAGTGTTGTTCGCGGGTGCGGTTCCTCCTCCGGTGAGATGACCATTTTGAGCACGGATTGAAGTCATGATTGGTGGCTCGGGAAAGTTGAAAACGAAATCTTACAAGTGTGGCTCAGCAAAGGTCTCAAGTTCGGGTCCCTCTATGTTAAGATCACACGATGAAGTAACTAGAGAGGCCGAACTAGGGCTAGAAGGTGGTGATGATGTTGATGCTGAGCTAAAGGTGTCGAATGGGGGCAATGGCGTTATGATAGCAAGGGCGAGGTCTTCGTTGATTCGTTGCAAGCGTCCGCGGTGGTCTCTTGTCCAAAGATTAAACTCGAACATGCACTATTCTGAAATTTTTCAACACGAAGCAAGTTAGAATCATTAAAGACAAATAGAAAGCAAGGATATACAAGGCAATTACAGGCCACGACATTGGAAATTTCAAACATATTTCAAGCAATTTCACACGGCAAAGAAGAGATATACACGGCAAGAA
Source organism: Potentilla sterilis (assembly GCA_963682095.1). NCBI lineage: Eukaryota > Viridiplantae > Streptophyta > Magnoliopsida > Rosales > Rosaceae > Potentilla > Potentilla sterilis. Next base: position 22,903,848 of record OY821763.1, on the reverse strand, counting down.
GAGAGCAAGGATACAAAATTTTATGGTGATGTCGAAATTTCTAAGTCTAATTGCTTTTAAGTTTGTTCAAACTCTCAAAGTACGTGGAGCAGAGGAGATAACGGTGCAATGGACTAGTGCAGCCCCCGGTAGTATCATGCTTTACCCGATATACCTCGAGAGTTCGAACCACAAAACGTTTTATTTCAAGCCTCAAGGCTCACTCATGCCGAATTCATTCTAACTTTTGAAGCTCGGTGGACATACGGCCTAGGTGCTATCGTCTAAACACAAAGTTCCGTGGTTTTGGAAGACTAGGCGTGTCATCCGAAAATAGCTCAAGCCAAGACTCATTTGTTGGTAACCACGGAGGACATATCGCCCCTCTTCAAAAGAGAAGAGAAAACAGTCTGTGGGCCTCTAAGATCTAATTTGACAAACCTTTGAGTCTAAGTCGGGACAACACACACTAATTGGCGAACATTTTGCCCCTTACTCAGCTAAGAACGTCGTGTTGACAATACCACAAGTGTCAATAAAAGCCGCACTCAACCTCATGAGACCTCGAAAGATAACATGAATGGTTAAGGCTAATATCAACAAAAGTGACCTTACCTATTCCTCTTCCCCTAAAAACTCAAAGCAAACTCAACACAAATAAACTTCTAAGCCTCCTAGCAATTTAACTAAGTTATTACATCATAGCACATTCGGCATACATCATATAATTTTTGAAAATTTAAACTCTACATGCCGAAGCATATTTCTACTTTACAACAAAAACTTCCAACAAAAATTTACAACACTCGAAAATTTACAAAACATTTAACATATAAACATATCAAGTTTTTATAATCCCCGGCAACGGCGCCAAAAATTGACGGGTCGCCGAAGCGGCACTTCAATAATAACCCTACAATCGTTAGTAGTATAAAGCAAGTAGGGATCGTTCTAGCCGGGGATTAAGGGTACCTAAAATGTAAGAATGTTAAACAAAACACACACATATATACACAAATAATTGTCACACTTATTCACATATATAAACAATTATAGAAACGAATTGGGGGATTTAAAGATGAGGTTCGGCAACAAGTTGCCGATTCTAACCTAGACACGGAATTTAAACCTAATTCTATTATTTACAAGTTGGTCGACATTTTTCCACAAAGCAATAGCACATAAGCAATCAAACCACATAATAATTTAGCAAACAAGACTCACGGCAACATATTAAAGTGTTCTAGACTCGACTTAGTTCCAACCTAACTAGCTCTTTATTGGTTTACTAATCGATTAAGACTCACAAATACTTCAAGATTAACTTATCGTCTAACCCTAAAGTTATACTAGACATCTTTGAGAACACTTATCGTCGAAAACAAACATGCATAGCAATTAGGCACAAAGTCTTTTTAGTCGGAAACATATTAACAAGAAAGGAGTCACTCTTCTTATTACTATGTAAATTCTTTAGACCACTCTCAACCCTTATGAAACAACACAAATTAAGACAACTTATTGTATGAATCAACCTATGTTTATTTCTGATAGGAGCACAATGTGCGACGATATTAATATGCTTATGCCCTCATTTATGCTTCGTTTAACCCTTATTTACCTAAGATAGAGTCATAATTTAGTTTAGTGTCATTTTGGTAGAGTTTTGGAGAAAGTGTGCTTAATAATCAGAAAAAAGACTAAGTATAGAAATCTGGAAATAAAGTAAAATATGTATTTTTCGTGATTTTGAGGCTCGTGCTAAACTGATCTATCCTTTTCCAAATTTGATGAAATTTGGTGTACATTTAATTGGGAAGCTAAAGTGTATTGTTTCAAAAGTTCAGATCAATCGGAGTTCGGGAAGTCACCCAAATGAAGGCTGCAACTTGGCAGTTTGAGCAAAGATAACCAGGGACTACCAGGATTTTCCTGGGACTGTGTCCTGACTTACGGAATTTCTATTGGACACATCGCTTGGAACCAGAGAACGTTCCATACCGTTGGAAAGCTCTATGAGTCTAGTTTCTCTGAGACTTGGAATCACAGCAAAATATTTCCTGAGGAAAAAGTTATGCTAGTTTGAATGCACGAAGGTCAAGTCTGCCGAAAGAAGAAAACCTAAACCGAGTTCTACATGGATTTGGCTTACGAATGTAGACTGAATTCCATCCTTTGTGCAAGATTTTTGGCTGAATTAATTCATGGAAAACCTAAAGAGATATTGCTCAATTATTCAGTCATTATCTTGGGAATTTTCGGCAGAAAATAGAGGAAGAAAATCGCAACAAATCATGATCAAATTCGGCAGAATTCCTGTGCACGTCATCCAACTTCCACGGACTCTCCCGGACAGCTCACAATGAATCAGAGTTCGAGCCTTATATGGATAGAAAGACACGGGAGTCTAGTTTCCAACCCAACTAGAATCACCTCAATATATATTTTCTAGAGAAAGATATTCCATAATCTTCACTCGAAGGTCAAATCTGCCAGCAGGATAAGTTTTAGAAAAACTAGGTTTTGTGAACCCTAGTTGCAGCCACCCTTTTGCCTCTATATATTGGACGATTTTTACACAGAAAATCATCTTCTCTTTCTCACTTTAAACTGCCAAATCTCTACCGAAATTCCACCAGAAAATCCCTCAAAGACTTAAGCCAATTCCATCTCCACCACTCTTCCAAAATATCATTCCATTCACCATCACCAATCCTCTTGCCGAATTCTCTAAACAAGGTTCTCAAGTGTGATTTTATTTTTTGTATGGCTTTTATTTCTTTGTACAAGTACAATATTTTGTCTATGAAATTTGTATGGATTCATGGTTGTAATTTTGGTTTTATGAATTATTCTTTGGATTTCCGAATTTCTGTTATGTGATTTGGTTTTCTTTTGGTTTAATTTACGAACTATGTATGTGATAACTTGAATTTAGGTTTTATGGGCAGTTGGTATTTGCATGAATTTTTGGTTATGTTTGGTTTATTTTCTGAGTTCATATACATATAAATTGATGCATGAGGGCAGCATTGATCATGGTTGTTCCTTGTGTATTGGTTTCACTTGCCGAATTCAATATGAGGTGAATTATAAACATAAAGTTGATTCACCTTGTATTGGTTCTAAGGGCTAGAGTAATTCTGAAAATTTACATATCGATGTGAGATGAGGTGACGCCATACTTGCTAATATGTCTCCAATTCGACTCATTGTGCTTAGGTGTTTCTTGGTTTAATTTCTACGCGAAGTGTCTTTAAACTATTTAATACTATGTTTGGGATTATGCGCGAACCTGGTTCTAAATAATTAAGGAGTTTTGCTAATTAGAGGAACCGCGAAGGCTCTAATTAAATTAGAACTAAATAGGATCTAAAATTCAGTTTGAACTTGCTGCCCCTATTCCTTTATTTTATTTTGTTACATGTTTAGAGAGTTTTGTGTTATGTGCTCTTTGTGGAAGATGTTGATCAATTGCATATAGTAATTTAGGATTTAATTTTGCATAAAAATCAGTAGGATATTTAGATAAAAACATCAAACCCCCTTCTATTTGCAATACTTTGTGTGATTGAAAGCCCTATATTTCTCCGGATAGAACGATCCCTACTTGTCCTAACTACAATTGACACAAATAGGGTATTATGTGTATGAAGTTGTTTTGCAGGTACTTTGTGCTTGTATAATAGCTCCATCAATTTCGGCAAATATAAGATCAACACCCCGAGTACATTGCAATTGTATAGGGCGGCAATCTTTGAGGCACACGGATCTAAAGTCCTAACCAAGAACGAATTTTAAAACTAAATTAACATGCTTGCCGATTATCCTACTTTCTATCTTGTTACAAGTTTTCTTTATTCTTTAACATGCAATCCGATTTCTTACTTTGAAAAACCAATTAAACACATAGGAAACGAATTGAACATGCAAATCACAAAACCAAATTTGAATCCAAACAATACATAGACATAAGGTTCAAATCCAAAAATACATGCTAACTTCATAGACAAAGTTTAACATAGCTACCAAGAATAATTATGACGGAGCCGAAACTCGCACACAATAATAAACCCTACAAAATATCGTTAGTAGTATATATGAGCAAGTAGGGATCGTTCTAAGCCGGGGATTAAGGGTACCTGAAATATGAGATTGTTAGACAAATTATCCACACAAATATACATAAAACGTCACAATGGGGGGAAGGATATGTATCGGCAGCAAGGTTGCCCTAGAACTAAATGACATGAAATTTAAACCCTAATTTACTATATACAAGTGATCATCATCTCTCACACCAAGTAGTTCACACAAAAGACTCTTTAACATATAGACTCGCATGCAAGAGAGTAAGGAACAAGTATCAACATGTTTAGATTCAATTTTAGTTCCGACTACAACTTAGTTGTAAGACTTCTCAAGTTCTTAAGATCGACCTTTTGAGTATGGACCCTAGAATATGTGTTAATCCTTTTGAGACTTAACAATTAATCACAATAGTCTAAATCGGAGACATGCAAAACAAGCAAGGTTGTCAATCATCTTATTTTAACATGCAAGACCTCTAAAGTATTATACCCTAGGTGAGCAAAAACAAATCAAAGCAACCTTTTGAGTATCTAGCCATATTTGTTATTACTCGGGTTTGATGAAACCTAACACCTAGATTTACATGTTTTAAACAACAAATGCTTAAACACAACTAATGTTTCGGTTTTTAAGTCCCACTCCTTAGATTTCTAACCAATTTCAAAACTAAAACATGCGAGATACCACTGCCCTAATTATCCATACACATGAATTTACAAGTTAGAATCACAAAACTTAAACATAAACAACAATCATGCAATCGGTTTACATAGAAGTTCAATAAAAACCAAGAATCGAATTGAGTTCATACAATATAACCAAACTACAACAAATACAAAAGCCATAGGGGGAGTGGATCACACTTTTAGAACCTTGAAGACTCCTCGAAGCGTGACAATTGAAGGCTCGGCTGCTGCTTGGTTCGGCAGAAACTGGAATTCGGCAGAAGACAAGGTGGAGAGTTCGGCAGTTTGGTGGTGGTGGTGATGGAATTTTGGCTAATTAAGTATTTGGGTATTTGGTGCTTAAGAAACTTGGTCGAGCTTTGGCTAATATTCTATGCTTGAGATGAGATGATTTTCAGAATGACAAAGTGACCCTATTTATAGAGAATAGGTGCCGGCAGCCCTTGTTGCACAAGGCAATCACAAAACCTAGTAGAATAAGGTTTTGAAACCTTCCTTTCATAGTTCAATTAGGTTTTCTTTTTCTGATTTTTCTTCAAGGCTTGGGCTTCACATCTTCATGGACTTCATATGTGGTCTTGACATCTTCATTTGGTGAACTTGATCCATGGTATAATGCTCCCAGCCGGCCTATCACAAAACTGGCACAAATCTGCCTTTTCCGGCAGCTTTTCCTAGCTTGACTAGGAAAACTTCTTCTTCGTATTTTTCTTCAATGCCATGGCTTGGTGTCATCCTCCTTCCTTCCTTAAGCTTGGATCATCTTCACATATGCATTTGTACACCATATGGTCCATCGAAAACAGAAATTGTGAAAATGAGGCAGTAGCTTCTTGGAATCGGCTGGAAAAGACCTTGCTGTAGTAACCCCGGCATATCTCCTTCCTCGGAGCTCCGATTGATGCGATTCCAAATCTCAGATAAACTAGACACACATAGCTACTTCCACATAAAACAGTTCGATCAAATTCCTTGTGAGTCGTCGGGAATGATTTTTCGAAGTTGGGACACAGTCCCAGGAAAATCCTGGAAATCCCTGGATTGGTTTGCTCGAACTGCTGTTTTGCAACCATCTTTTGGGTGACTTCCCGAACTCCGATTAATCTGAAATTTTAACACAAGATTTCTCAGTATGTGAATAATAAGTACAGAAAATTTTATTAAATTCGGACAAGGATAGATTGCATTTTTACTCATCTCAGGATCACGAAAAAGACATATTTTGCACTATTTTCCAGATTTCTTAAACTTGGTCATTTTTCGGATTCTTAACCAACTTTTCGCCAAACTCTACCAAACTAACACTAAACTATATTATGACTCTATCTTAGACAAATAAGGGTTACACAAAGTATAAATGAGGGCATAAGCATATAATATCGTCGCACATTGTGCTCCTATCAACTACCCCACACTTATCATTTGCTAGTCCCTTAGCAAACTAAACTAAACTAGACTCTAAACAAACTATTGCCCCTAACAATTTGTCTCAGGCTCGTATGTACACATAGCTTTCAAGTTAAATGCATGAGAATGCTAAGCACGAAAATTCCAAGCTTCATGAACATGTAACATCAATAAGAACATATAAGAACAAAAGTAAGCATGTAGACATGTTAAGCTAATTCAATCCTCCTCACTAGGCATACTTTCTCCTTTTCACTCGAAACATGGCATTCACTCTTAAGTATATGCAAGCGAAAGATAATGAATTACGAAGAGTAACTTGCATATGTCGTGAAAATCGAAAGCACTTTGTGAATTTCAAGAAGAACCTCATTTAACAACTATGTGCACCAATGAACCAAAACCATCTGCTTACTCTTGAGATAATCTCCACCAATCAAGTTTAACCATCTTAAGAATCAGGAAAAAGATCAACAAAAGGGTTGTAATGGGGCTAGGCTAAGAGGTATTCGATATTTGGATAAGGAGGCTCAAAACGTCACCGTGGCCTTTGGCAAAGCTTAATCTCCTTATGTCTTCTCGCCAATGGTCAAATTTCATCTTTTTAGACCCATACTTCATTCTTTTCTTCCCATAACATTACAACAATACTCAAGACAATAGCCATGCACAAATTTCTTTTTCTTTTCTATGCCGTGCCTATGCTTTGTATTTTCTTTTCTTGCTCACGGTTTCGTTTCTTTTCTTTTTTTTTTGAGCAGAATTTTTTTTCTTTCTTTTCTTTACTAAGGCACGGCATGCACATACATTTTTTTTTTCATAATTTCATGGCTAAGTCTACCCCACACTTGTTCTTCTTCATTACTTCACGCGAAAACTCCTTCAAAAATCAAGCTTTGCCGACACATAAGGTAAAGGCATCACTATACTAAGAAAAAGCTAATCGTAGGCTCAAAAAGGGGTTTACTAAGGTGTCCCACGACGGGCACAAATAGGCACATGCTTTATTTGGCAATGGTGGTAAACCTAAATGATCTTTATTCAATCATATTCAAAATCAAAGTATTTTATGATATAAACGTTTCAAAAATCAACAAGAGTAAGTTCTAGCATACTAGAGTTCATTAAAAAGCTATAGCACATAGTCATCGAATAGTCAAAGAATTATGAGGTTTCATGCTTCCTACGAATCTATCGAATTTTATCTTTTTATCGCTCAAGAAGAAAGCAAATTGGCTCTAAAGCTCACATAGGTTGTTTAGGAAATAAACTAGCTAAAACATGCATGCTTCGTAATCAACAAGTCCTACATGCTCCTACCAATGCACATAATCCATGAAACTCACAATTTTAATTGTATGCACAACCATCATCTATGTATGCAAAGAGGAGAAAAACATCATTGACATATTAGGGGCATCCTAAGACTCAAAACAAACAATTTAAACACTCTATTTTTGTGGAACATTTTTCTGAATTTTCTTTTTCTAAACTAAGCACACGAAAACATAAACGAAATACGTTATCCCACCCCACACTTAGAAAATTACATTGTCCTCAATGTAAGCACAAGTTTATATCAACGAATTTCCTAAGCATGCAATTGACCAACATATTCCAACATATCATCACAAATCAAAGAAAGAGAGAAGGGTTAGAAATTTGCAAACTCTCGGTGATGGCTGCTTCACTTTTCTTTGATTGACTTGGGTTGCCTCCCAAGTAGCGCTTTGTGTTTATAGTCCATAGCCTAGACTTTTCACCGTTTGTGATTGCAAATGTTCATCTCGTTCCAAAGTAGTTCAAATCGGCAAGAATTAGCTCAAGGAGAAGATCATGACACGTTGTATCCGAGTTGTTGATGTTCTGCGTGTCATGTTGGAGCAGCGTGTCGGGGCTTAAAGCAGATGTATCCGGCGTATCCGGCAGCTCAACTGCCTTGCTCTCGGTCTCTTGTATCTTCCAGTCAACTCTACAGGTGATGGCAGGTCCGGCAGGTGGTGCAGTTGTAGCTGGATGGAAGTGCTGCCTCTCGGCAGCAAGGAGCAGCTTGTCCGGGTTGTTTGGCGCTTCCGTATCGGGTGCAGCAGCTGTATCCGGCAGGAGGGGGGACACAGCAGAAACTGCTGCAGCCGGCGAATGGGCAGAAGATGGTTGCTTGGCAGCTTGTGGTGGTAGTGGGGTGGCGTCGGCAGCAGTAGGTGGTTGGCCGGCAGTTGGTGTGTCATGCACAAGTAGTTCCTCGATCGTGGGGTGTAGGAAGGGCTCATAATAAGGCTTCAAACGGTGTCCATTAACTTTGAATGCATCTCCCAACACCTCACTTTGAATCTCGATGGCACCATGAGAAAAAACTTTAGTAACAATGAATGGTCCAAACCAACGAGATCGAAGCTTACCCGGAAAAAGTTTAAGTCGTGCATTGAATAAGAGAACTTTTTGTCCAACTTGAAACTTTTTCCCTCGAATCATCTTATCATGGTAAGCTCGAGTCTTCTCCTTATAAATCCAAGCAGCATCATAGGCTTCATTACGGATTTCTTCAAGTTCGTTGAGTTGAAGCTTTCTATGAAGGCCGGCATCATCTATGTTCATGTTGAAGGCCTTGATTGCCCACCATGCTTTGTGCTCTAATTCAACCGGTAAGTGATATGCTTTGCCACAAACTAACCGAAAAGGAGACATTCCTATCGGTGTCTTGTATGCAGTCCTATATGCCCATAAAGCGTCATCGAGACGATCACTCCAATCCTTTCTTGAAGGTCCAACCGATTTCTCTAGAATTTGCTTGATCTCTCGATTACTTACCGAGCCATACCACTTGTTTGGGGGTGATCCGGTGTAGATACCTTATGAGTGACTCCATATTTCTCTAATAAGGCTTCAATGGTGCGGTTACAAAAATGGGATCCTCCATCGCTAATCAAGACTCTTGGAACTCCAAATCGTGAGAATATGTTAGTCTTGAGAAACTCGGCCACCACCTTGACATCGTTGGTGCGTGTAGCCTTTGCTTCGATCCACTTTGACACATAATCAACTGCAAGCAATATGTAGAGAAAGCCCTTACTCGAAGGAAACGGCCCCATGAAGTCAATACCCCAAAGATAAAAAATTTCTACCTCAATGATAGGCGTGAGCGGCATTTGGTCTCTAGCTCCAATGTTCCCCATTCTTTGGCATCTATCACATGCTTTACAAAACATGAATGCATCTTTGAAAATCGTAGGCCAAAAGAAACCACAAGTAAGAACCTTCAATGCCATTTTCTTTGGTCCAAAGTGCCCACCACAAGCTTCACTATGACAAAAAGCAAGGATGGAACGATGCTCATTCTCCGGAACACATCTTCGAATAACTTGATCACCACATTGCCTCCATAAATACGGATCATCCCACAAGAAGTGTCGAGCTTGCTTCCTTATCCTCTTTTGTAGGTGGCTCGGCATCTCTTGGGGGAATCGGCGTGTAGCAAGAAAATTGGCAATGTCGGCATACCAAGGCTCATGTACTTCAAGTCGGAAAAGTTGCTCATCCGGAAAGGTCTCACATAGGGGCAGCCGATCCACATCATTGACGAGTCTACTCAAATGATCAGCTACAACATTCTCTACACCTTTCTTGTCTTTAATCTCAATATCGAACTCTTGAAGCAAAAGAATCCATCAAATGAGCCTCGGCTTAGCATCCTTCTTTGTCATAAGATATCTCAAAGCGGCATGATCACTATAAACAATAACTTTGGAATTCAAAAGATATGATCGAAACTTTTCCAAAGCAAAAATTACCGCTAAGAGTTCCTTCTCCGTGGTGGTGTAGTTGAGTTGAGCATCGTTGAGAGTCCTTGAAGCATAGTAAATGGCGCATGGCTTCTTCTCAATTCGTTGTCCAAGTACCGCTCCAAGTGCATAATCACTAGCTCAAACGGCTCGTCCCAATTAGGGGAGACCAACACCGGCGCCGTACACAACATCTTCTTCAATCGGCAAAAGCTTGCCTCACACGCATCCGTCCACTCAAACGTCACCTCCTTTTGTGACAAGTTGCTTAATGGCTTTGCAATTGAAGAGAAGTCTTTGATAAATCTTCGATAGAACCCCGCATGGCCAAGAAAACTTCTCACATCTCTAACACATCTTGGGCTCGGCAATGCTTGAATGAGCTCCACTTTGGCTTTGTCAACCTCTAAGCCTCTTGCCGAATAATGTGCCCAAGAGCAATGCCTTGCGTGACCATGAAGTGACACTTCTCCCAATTGAGCACAAGATTGGTCTCTACACACCTCTCAAGTATCTTCTCCAAGTTCCCCAAACATGCATCGAAGGTGCCTCCATACACACTAAAGTCATCCATAAACACTTCGATAATGTCTTCAATAAACTCCGAGAAGATAGCATACATACATCTTTGAAACGTACCGGGTGCGTTGCATAGACCGAATGACATTCGTCGATAAGCAAACGTGCCAAATGGACAAGTAAAAGTGGTCTTCTCTTGATCATCCGGGTGTATCATGATTTGATTGTAGCCACTATAACCATCAAGAAAGCAATAGAAAGAATGGCCGGCTAACCTCTCTAGCATTTGATCCATAAACGGCAAAGGCATGTGATCCTTCCTCGTTGTAGCGTTTAGCTTCCTATAGTCGATGCACATCCGATGACCGGTTACAAGTCTTTGTGGTACAAGCTCATTCTTCTCATTCTTGACAACTGTTACACCACTCTTCTTCGGCACTACTTGCACGGGAGATATCCACTTACTATTTGAAATTGGGTAAATCACACCACAATCAAGCCACTTGATAATCTCATCTTTCACAACTTTCATCATGGAAGGGTGAAGTCGACGTTGAGCTTCCTTAGTCGGCTTAGCTCCTTCTTCTAACAAGATGCGATGAACACATGTAGTAGGGCTTATTCCCTTGATGTCCGCTAAGGTCCAACCTATAGTGGTTTTGTACATCTTAAGCACACTTATCAACTCAATCTCTTGCTTCTCACTAAGCATTGAAGACACAATAATCGGTAGAGTATCTTCTTCTCCGAGATAAACATACTTCAAGTGACTAGGGAGTTCTTTTAATTCTAAGTTCGGGGCTTCTTCCACACTTGATTGTGGCACTTGGAATTGACAAGAACGAATCAAACACCTTGGCATAGAGGCTCGGCACACACCTCTATTAAGCTCGGCAACATCATGTATGGCTCGGCAATGCTACTAGGCTCGGCAATGCAGCTCCTCTTTTCCTCATACGTGACTCGTTCTCCCTTCTTGTCAAATCCGACCCCTTGCTCAATCGCTAATTGTTATGCGTCGAGCGAGGTCGACATAACTTGTTCGACCTCCTCCAAAACATTAATGGTGCAACCATCCTTCAAATCGGCATTGGGAAATTTCATGGCATCAAACACATTGAACTTGATTACCTCACCATCAAACTCCATAGTTAGGTTGCCTTCGGCCACATCTATCTTTATGCGTGCCGTTCGCATAAATGGTCGACCAAGTAGCAATTGCGTGCTATTGACCAGCGAATCCTCCATCTCAACCACATAAAAATCGGCTGGGAATATCAATTGATTAACTTGCACGAGCACATCCTCCACATAACCTTCCGGAGACTTACTTGAGCGATCCGCAAGTTGAATGATGACATTGTCCTTCTTGAGAGGTCCTATACTCAACTTTTGGTACACATTGAGTGGCATGACATTGATCGATGCTCCCAAGTCCAACATCACATCCTCAAAACGAGTATTGCCTATTACACAAGGCACATTGAAGCTTCCCGGATCCTTCATCTTTGGTGGCAACTTCCTTTGAATAACGGCCGACACCGTCTCGCTCATAGTCACCACACGAGTCTCCCTCTTATGTCTTCTAGCCGTGCATAGCTCCTTAAGAAACTTAGCATACTTTGGTACTTGTTTAATGCACTCCAACAAAGGGATGTTGACTTGCACTTTCCGGAAAATCTCCAACACCTCCTCGTCGGACTTATCCTTCTTCGACTTAGCAAAGCAAGAAGGAAATAGAATGCTTGAGGTCGGCACCCCTCCCTTGCTTGCTTGGCTCGGCACTAACTCACTCTTCGATGTTTCCGGATCATGCTCAAGCTCGTTGAGCAGCCCATCTTTCTTCATCTCAATGCTGCCGATTGCACTTTTTCTCTCGGCAACTTGCTCACTCTCGGCAGATTCCTTGCCGGCTGCTTGGTCTCTCTCGGCTGCAGCCCCTTCTTCTCCATCATCATCATGGCTGCCGGCAATTGCAGGTCCGGCAGCCCTTTCTTCATCCTCAATGACATCAAAAGTTACTCGCTTCTTCTTTGGACTTGTTGGAGGAAACAACTCTCTTCCACTTCGAGTTTGAATCACCTTGGCATGCTCGTTCCTCGGATTGGGAATCGTATTGCTTGGCAACTTTCCTTGCTCATTAAATCTTCCCATAAAATCTACAACTTGGCCCATTTGAGTCTTGAGCTCACCAATGTCCTTTTGTTGATTTTGTTGCCCCGCGAGCAATGCTTGAGTCACACTTGACAAAGATTGGAGCAAAGCATCATAGTTGGGATTGCTCGGTGCGGCTTGGCCTTGGCTCGGCCCTCCTTGGTTGTGGCTCGGCATGGCTGCATAATTTCCTTGGTTCGGCTGAAATGGTTGCCGAGGCACAAAGGGTGCCCTCGGCGCATATGGCGCTCCTCCTTTTCTCGGTTGCATAGGTGCCCTAAGCACATTGTCATTGTTCGCCCATCGAAAGTTAGGATGATCATTGAACCTTGGATTGAAGTTCCCAAACCGTTGACCTCCTTGAAAACCAATAGCATTGCACTCCTCTACTCCCTCATTTGATCCAAATTGAGGGCATTGTTCAGTCTCATGGCCCTCGGTGCATATTCCACATACCATGGCACGCTTCTTCATCAAATTACTCACCAAGTCGGTAAGCTTATCAACTTTCTCCTCTAACTTTGAGTTCGAAGACGTCTCATGCACTTGCTCATTCCTTTGCACATTGCCTCGTGCCATGCCAAATTGTTGGTTGTTCAAGGCACGAACTTCCAACAAACTTCTTGCCGCTCCGGCATTCAACTCCAAAAAGCTTCCTCCCGCGGCCGAGTCGAGAAACTCTCTCTCCATGACACGCAATCCCTCATAGAAATATTGTAGCAAGAGCCCATCGCTAATGCCATGCGATGGACACAAAGAAACTAGGGACTTAAACCTCTTATAGTAGTCAAAGAAAATCTCATCTCCGGCTTGCTTCACGCTAGTAATTTGCTTCCTCAGATCAGTGATACGTGAAGCGGGAAAGTACTTGAGCAAGAACTCATCCATCATAGAATTCCACGAAATGATGCGACCATTAGGCACCTCAAACAACCACTCCTTCGCTTGATCTTCCAATGAGAACGGAAAAGCCTTCATCTTGAAGTGTTGCAAATCGGTCCCTCTCGGACACATAGACTCCGTGGTGAAGTTAAACCACTGTAGATGCTTGTTAGGGTCCTCACTTGGCATCCCATAAAACGATTTCAGCTTATGGAGGAATCCACTCCTCAATTCAATCTCTCCCGTCTTGTCAGCTTCCAAGGGAGGATAAGTGATATTAGAGGGAGCAACACCAGCTCCAGCAACATGACCATTCTGTGATCGGATTGAAGTCATTCTCTCTTCTTCTTCTTCTTGCTCGGCAAAAGCTTCGAATTCTGGATTTCCAAGGTCACAAGCAGACGAAATAACAGAAGGCGAGCTCGGCTCACTAGCAGAACCTGGCGACAACGACGGTAATTTGGACAGCGATGAAGGTGACGACGGCAATGTAGGTGACGGCACTGATGAACTGGTTGGTGAAGACGGCGGTAACGGCACAAACAATTCAATTGCGAGCTCTTGGTTCAAACGTTGCAATCGGCCTTGATGATCTCGTGTCCAAATATTAGATTCGGACATGCACTTTTCTGAAATTTGCAATGTTTAAACAAGTTAGAACCTTCGTAAAGAAATAGAAAACAAGGATATACATCATTACAAGCCACGGCATTGGCAATTACACATCAACTTTCAAACAATGGCACACGATATATACAATCGGCAAAGCGTCAATATGATCAGCAATAAAGAGCAAAAATCGAAACGTTCATGTGATCATGTAATCGCTAAGTCTAATTTCTTTTAAAAATTTGTTCTAACTCTCGAAGTACGTGGAGCAGAGGAGATAACGGTGCAATGGACTGATACAGCCCCCGGTAGTATCATGCTTTACCCGATATACCTCAAGAGTTCGAACCACACAATTATGGTTTATCTTTTGAAGAAAATAGATCACATATGTCAAGTTATCTTCTAGCGTCTAAAGTGAGGTGATGCTTCGACACAAGTTTTTGACTAGGTCATGCGGATTTTACGTTTCAAAGGTCATTAAAATCACGGAGGGCGAACCCCCTACAGGAACCAGGCAGGACTCGTTGTTGGTCACCACGGGGAGCGAACTCCCTATCGACTCACTCACCCAGAACGAACATCAGTCTGTGGGCCTTGAGATCCAGTTAGACAAACCTGAGAACCATATCTATGATAATAACTTCCCCATACTTTGTAAAACAAACAACGGATCCCTAGCAGTCTACAAGTGTTGATCAAAACCGCCCTCAACCTCATAAAAATGGGTATGCCAAGTTATCGCTCGTATGCGTGGGGGGGACGTATCCCACGTTTCCCAGTCTACATAAAAGACGGATCTAAGATGGCATCATTCGTATGAAGGGTTTAGGCTAAGATCAACAAAAGAGGCTTCACCTACATGTTACACTTTAGAAACTACAATAAACTCAAACATACACAAAACTACTAACTTCCTAGAAATTAAACCAAGTAATTACAAACATACATCAATATACATCATGCAACTTCCAAAATTTAAACTCTACATGCCGAAGCATATTTCTACTTTACAAAATCCCAAAATAAAACTAAAAATTACAACTTTACAACTTTACAACAAAAATTTCCAGCAACATATATACACATCAATAACACAAATCAAGCTTTTATAATCCCCGGCAACGGCGCCAAAAATTGATGGGAGCCGAAGCTCGCACACAATAATAAACCCTATAAAATATCGTTAGTAGTATGAGCAAGTAGGGATCGTTCTAAGCCGGGGATTAAGGGTACCTAAATATGAGATTGTTAGACAAATTATCCACACAAATATACATAAAACGTCACAATGGGGGGAAGGATATGTATCGGCAGCAAGGCTGCCCTAGAACTAAATGACATGAAATTTAAACCCTAATTTACTATATACAAGTGATCATCATCTCTCACACCAAGTAGTTCACACAAAAGACTCTTTAACATAGAGACTCGCATGCAAGAAAGTAAGGAACAAGTATCAACATGTTTAGATTCAATTTTAGTTCCGACTACAACTTAGTTGTAAGACTTCTCAAGTTCTTAAGATCGACCTTTTGAGTATGGACCCTAGAATATGTGTTAATCCTTTTGAGACTTAACAATTAATCACAACAGTCTAAATCGGAGACATGCAAAACAAGCAAGGTTGTCAATCATCTTATTTTAACATGCAAGACCTCTAAAGTATTATACCCTAGGTGAGCAAAAACAAATCAAAGCAACCTTTTGAGTATCTAGCCATATTTGTTATTACTCGGGTTTGATAAAACCTAACACCTAGATTTACATGTTTTAAACAACAAATGCTTAAACACAACTAATGTTTCGGTTTTTAAGTCCCACTCCTTAGATTTCTAACCAATTTCAAAACTAAAACATGCGAGATACCACTGCCCTAATTATCCATACACATGAATTTACAAGTTAGAATCACAAAACTTAAACATAAACAACAATCATGCAATCGGTTTACATAGAAGTTCAATAAAAACCAAGAATCGAATTGAGTTCATACAATATAACCAAACTACAACAAATACAAAAGCCATAGGGGGAGTGGATCACACTTTTAGAACCTTGAAGACTCCTCGAAGCGTGACAATTGAAGGCTCGGCTGCTGCTTGGTTCGGCAGAAACTGGAATTCGGCAGAAGACAAGGTGGATAGTTCGGCAGTTTGGTGGTGGTGGTGATGGAATTTTGGCTAAGTATTTGGGTATTTGGTGCTTAAGAAACTTGGTCGAGCTTTGGCTAATATTCTATGCTTGAGATGAGATGATTTTCAGAATGACAAAGTGACCCTATTTATAGAGAATAGGTGCACAAGGCAATCACAAAACCTAGTAGAATAAGGTTTTGAAACCTTCCTTTCATAGTTCAATTAAGTTTTCTTTTTCTGATTTTTCTTCAAGGCTTGGGCTTCACATCTTCATGGACTTCATATGTGGTCTTGACATCTTCATTTGGTGAACTTGATCCATGGTATAATGCTCCCAGCCGGCCTATCACAAAACTGGCACAAATCTGCCTTTTCCGGCAGCTTTTCCTAGCTTGACTAGGAAAACTTCTTCTTCGTATTTTTTTTCAATGCCATGGCTTGGTGTCATCCTCCTTCCTTCCTTAAGCTTGGACCATCTTCACATATGCATTTGTACACCATATGGTCCATCGAAAACAGAAATTGTGAAAAGGAGGCAGTAGCTTCTTGGAATCGGCTGGAAAAGACCTTGCTGTAGTAACTCCGGCATATCTCCCTCCTCGGAGCTCCGATTGATGCGATTCCAAATTTCAGATAAACTAGACACACATAGCTACTTCTATATAAAACAGTTCTATTAAATTCCTTGTGAGTGGTCGGGAATGATTTTTCGAAGTTGGGACACTGTCCTAGGAAAATCCTGGAAGTCCCTGGATTGGTTTGCTCGAACTGCTGTTTTGCAGCCATCTTTTGGGTGACTTCCCGAACTCCGATTAGTCGGACATTTTAACAAAACATTCCTCAGTATGTGAGTAATAAGCACGCCAAATTTTATTAAATTCGGACAAGGATAGATTGCATTTTTACTCATCTCAGAATCACGAAAAAGACATATTTTGCCCTATTTTCCAGATTTCTTAAACTTAGTCATTTTTCGGATTCTTAACCAACTTTTCGCCAACTCTACCAAACTAACACTAAACTATATTATGACTCTATCTTAGACAAATAAGGGTTAAACAAAGCATAAATGAGGGCATAAGCATATAATATCGTCGCACATTGTGCTCCTATCAAATTACAAAACCGAGAGTTGGGGGTAGATCACACTTTTTGAACACCTTTAGAGCTTCGGGTCGTGCTGATCCGATGGAGGTGGATTAGGTACGGTTAGGGTGTTTTTGGTGGTGGTGGAGATGTGTTTCGGCTAAGTATCCTTTTGGGAACTTTTGGTAGAGCTTAGGGCTATACTTTTACTTTAGAATGTGACAACTTTTCTTCATGGTGCCGGCCTCTATTTATAGGAAAAAGGGCTGCATGTGTAGTTTTGGGACTTTTCCTTGTCCAAAACGGGTTAGAAAATCCCTTTGAGAGTTAGTTTCCCATTTTGAATAGGTATGGGATTTTATTTCCCTAGTTGGACTAGGCTTCTATGTCTTGACCGGTCTTGGACTTGTCTTCACATGCTTCACACGTCTAAGACGCGTCTTCATCATCCTTGATGCACTAGGACACGTTTAGGGCTCTTGCAGCCACCTTGCAGTCTCTCGGAAGCTACCTCGGCAGAGATGCAGGCTCTCGGCAGCGTTGCTGTCAGTATCGGATACATCGGCAGCTTCTCGGCAGCATCGGCAGGACACGCGCAGGGCGTGTGCAGAGCTGGCGCGCGAGTGAGCCTGGGCATGTGCTACATGGCTGCTGTGCAGCAGCTTCTCGGCAACGCGAGTTTCAGCATCGTTGATCCTGGACAGCATGAGTGTCTGTATCAGACACGTATCCGATACATGATCTCATAGGCCAAACCTCGACGGATACGCCTGGGATACGTCTTGGATTCGTTTGGGCATGTGTCAGACACGGCTGGGCATGTGTCGGATACGTCTCGGCAGCGCGAGTGCTCGCGTGTCTCGACAGGCTGCATGCCATGCTCGGCAGTGTGAGTGTCAGGCTGTGAGTACTGCGCAGCAGCACAGGCTGCAAATCGGTGAGGCTGACACTGCAGCCTATCAGCAGGGACTGCTTCTCTTTGTGTTCGATGCTTGGTTTCTTCTCGGCAGATTGACCTTTGTATCTTCAATCGAGCATAACTTCCTCCAGAAAATAGCTATTGATGCGATTCTAAGTTCGTGGAAACTAGACTCAGAGATCTTTCGATTCTTATATGGCACGTCATCTAGTTCCAAGTGAGCGGTTCTGGAGAAATTCTGAAATTCGAGTGATGTGCCCAGGAAATTTCTGAAACTTACTGGATCCGAACTTGCATAACAATTCTCGACAACTTATTTAGCTCTGATTACTCTAACTCTTTCCATTGCTCAATCATCAATGTATATACTGCTCATAAGAGAAGAAAATTCTAACAAAAGCAACATGGAAGCTTTACGCTTTCAACAAAACATTTAAGGGCTTCGATTTTTAGCACTTAGTCAAATTTCTGTAAACTTCCGACTTTTAAGCACGATTTCATTAAAACTCTATCAAAAGCTCATGACTCTATAGCATGACTCGATTTTAAGTAAAAAAGGACTAAATAATGTATAAATGTAGGCATAAACTTATTAAAAACGTAGCAGTTTGTGCTCCTATCACACCACACTCCATCAATAAGCCACTCGCATGTTTCAGAAACCAAATTACCAATTACATCATTACTTAATAATTTCAACCTAATCTACTATAAAATTCACAAAATTTCACTAAATTGCACTATTTCACAAAATTTTATTTTCACTAAATTTGGATTTAACTAAATTTCACAATTTCACTAAATTACATTAAAATTCAATTTCACTAAATTTCCCAATTTCACTAAATTTCACTAAAATTCAATTTCACTAAATTTCACAATTTCACAAACTAACCTAATCTCAATTTCACCAAAATGACTACAAACTTCATCATACACTACTACAAAAACACCTTCAGATGACTCCTTTCAGATGACGCAAAAAAATTAACCGTCATCTGATTGATTTTGAAATAATCAGACGTCGGTTCTAGTTTGTCCGTCATCTGAATCGCTTTTAGACATCACATTTTCTCAGTTTATGAGGAAAACATCCAAAATTTAGTATTGGCAATGGTAGACATCTCAAAAACTCATCGTTCAAAAATTATACTTAATTCAGATGACGGTTGACTGTCATCTGAGGGTTTAGGGTTTCTACCAAGTTATAAGCGGGAAAATTCCCTCCCAAACTCAGCCTAGGTATGCCATCAAAAATTGAAAGGTTGAAACATCAGATGACGGTTGCACGTCATCTAATGTTTGGGTGCGAAATTTGTTAAAATTTTGCTTGAAGGCACAGGTTTTGGGATTTTTCCTAGTAGGCTCACTAGAATAATGCACTCAATCAGATGTCGGTTCGACTGTCGTCTGTATTTAGGGCTGAAATTTTAACAAATGGCGGCATTTTTACCTCCGAAAACCAACCAATTTTGGGAAACCTATAGCTAGCGCGCCACACCAACCAATTGTCTCAAAAGCGTCTTAAGTGAAAAAACCAACTCCTTCGTACTCACACCCTAACTCAGTCTGAAACCTCTTTTCAGCCCCAACTCTGATCCGTCAAAAATCAAACCTCATCAAAATCTCAGCTTCAACTGAATCTCAAAGACCCATCTGCTGTCAAAACTAAACCGCAAGAAGGACCTAGCTACCTCCGTCGTGTTTCAAATCCCTAACACAGATCTCAATAGGTATATTCTTTTGCCCCAAATTTTCGATTGAGTTGGTTTAGCCTGGATTACGTTTTTGATATGGTTGGGTTTTATGAAAAATGAGATTTTGGTTTAGGGTTTTTATGGTTTAGGGCTTTTCATCTCGATTGATTCATTTTCGTTTTGGGTTTTGTTCATATGGTGGGTTTTGCGACTTAGGTTTTGTTCTTGTTCTCTGTGTGATTATGCTTTTCATCTCGATTGTTCTCTGTGTCTGTTGTCTTTGAAGAAGTAAAATGTTGTGTGATGGACCTGGATTAGTGGTGCTGTGGTATGTATGAGACTTCAATTTGATCTTGTGGTGTATCTGATTGACAAATATATATTAGTGGTGTTTGGACATGGATTTATTTTGTTCAGAATTAGTTTATTGTTGAATGGATGTTGTATGTGAAACATGCTGAATTATATCGGTACTGGGGTTACTGACTTTTCAAGTTGTTTTTGTTGATATGTGGTTTTAAGAATTTGTTTATTTTTGTGATAATTTAAGAACTGGTTTATTTTTGTGTGTTATCCTTTGACTGTTATGATACCAAAACTGATGTTATCCCTGAAATATTTTGCTTTCCATTATTTTGTGAATCTAATATATGTGATTTTTCTATGTTCGAGGTTGGGTGAAGGTAATAAGCCGGGGATTTAAAGCATAAGGCACACATTGCTTGGAGCGTAGTATTTTTGCTGGGATTTTTCTTGCAGTAGGTACACATACTCTCTCTGTCTCTATATATATATATATGTGTGTGTGTGTGTGTGTGTGTGTGTGTGTGATTGAAAATAGGTTGCTTATTGTTGGTTGAATGCTAGTAATGTATGCTGGTTGGTTTTTTGTTGTTGTTGTTGTTGTTTCTTTTTAGCTATGGATAAGTCCTGGATGTATGCTAGTAGGACATCATTAGCTTATCAGCAAGGGGTCACTAGTCTTCTGAAGTTTGCCTTGAAGAATGCTAAGGATTCTAAAAATGTTTACTGTCCTTGTACTAAGTGTGGAAATCTGAAAGTTATTCCAATTTCTATGATTAAAGATCATTTGTATTTTAATGGGATAGATGTTACGTATACTGTTTGGAAGGAACATGGGGAGGTAGTCAGTGATTCCTCGGGAAGTGAGGAGTCTGTATCTGTATCAGTAGGGGAAGACTCTAGTTCTGTAGGGGAAGACTCTAGTGTAGAGGGGGATACTAATGCGGAAGAGGAAATTGAGGTGGAAGGAGAATTAGATTTATCTGAGGAGTGTAGACTTTTTAAAGCATATGTTGATGATGCTAATAAGCCACTATACCCTGGATGTGTAGACCATTCCAAATTGGGAGTGATGGTTAGGTTGTTTAATCTGAAAGCAAAGCAGGGAATGAGTGATGCAGCATTTGGTGAGTGGCTAGCTGCTATCGGGGACATTTTACCCGATGATAATGAAATCCCTGCCTCTGTTTACGAGGCAAAAAAAACTTTAAGTGCATTAGGAATAAAGTATATTAAATTCCATGCATGTCCCAATGATTGTATACTGTATAGGAAACAGTATGCAGATGATGAGAGTTGTCCCACTTGTGGCTTGTCACGGTGGAAACTAGGCAGAGATAAGAAGGTGAGAGTAGGTGTTCCTGCGAAAGTGATGTGGTACTTTCCTTTGATTGCTAGGCTTATCCGAATGTTTGAGTCTGCCCAAACATCCAAGTTAATGACATCACATGCAGAGATGAGGCCTGATGATGGATTCCTGCGTCATCCGGCCGATGCAGTTATATGGAAGCTTATTAGTGAGAAGTGGCCTGAGTTTGGGGCAGAGCCTAGAAACCTACACTTTGCCTTGTCATCCGATGGGTTCAATCCCCACAGTGGGATATGTGGTAGGGCCTCTTATAGTTGTTGGCCGGTAATTCTTGTTAATTATAATCTTCCTTCTTTCCTCTGCATGAAGAGGAAGTACATGATGCTAACCATGTTGATATCTGGACCTAGGCAGCCCGGTAATGATATAGATGTTTACCTTCAGCCCTTAATCGATGATTTGATTCTTTTGTGGACTGGGATTAAAGGGGTTTACGATGCAGCTAGGGATGAGTATTTTACACTCAAGGCATGCCTTCTTTGGACAATCAATGACTTTCCAGCCTATGGCAACCTGTCAGGGAGCATTACTAGAGGGTACAATGCCTGCCTGATATGTGTGGATAAAACGTCGCCTAAGCGACTGGTTCATTCCAGGAAAATGGCTTACATGCGTAGTCGCCGGTTCCTTAGACAAAACCATCCTTATAGGAAGCAACGATCTCAGTTTGATGGTCATCAAGAACTTGACTTTGCTCCAGTACCATTGACTGGAGAAGAAGTGTTACAGAGAATGGAGGAAGATGTCTCGCCTTGGCCATTTGGGAAGAGCAAGCCTATGCCGGTTTATAGGGGTGAGGAGAACAAAGATAGACCCTGCTGGAAAAAGAGGTCGATTTTTTTTGAGCTTGAGTACTGGAAATTTCTCCCTGTACGTCACTGCCTTGATGTGATGCACATTGAGAAAAATGTGTGTGAAAGTTTATTAGGAACCTTATTGAACATTCCGGGGAAAACAAAAGACGGGCTTAGTTGTAGGCTGGATCTGGTTGAGATGAAGATACGACCGGCTCTACATCCTGACATGGATGCTCCCAAGAAAGATCAGTTGCCATTGGCAAGTTGGAATTTGACTCTAGATGAGAAGAAATGTGTATGTGGGAGCCTGTTTAATATGAAAGTACCAGAAGATTATTGTTCTAACATTCAAAATCTTTTTACCTTGGATGATATTAAGATTAGTAGTATGAAGTCGCATGATTGTCATGTATTAATGCAACAACTTCTTCCTGTTGCATTGAGGGGAGTACTAGACAAGCCAGTTAGGGTTGCTGTGATCAGATTGTGTCTTTTCTTTACTGAGATATGCAGCAAAACATTAGAGGTGGACAGGCTACCCAAAATTCAAAGCGATCTTGCTGAGACATTGTGCCTGCTTGAAATGTATTTTCCACCTTCCTTTTTTGACATCATGGTTCATTTAACAGTTCACCTAGTTAGAGAGATTGAATTGTGTGGACCTGTGTATTTTCGTTGGATGTATCCGTTTGAACGATACATGAAGGTCTGCAAAGGATATATTCGCAATCCAATCGGTTTGAAGGTTGCATAGCCGAGAATTACATTGCTGAAGAAGCAATTGAGTACTTAGCAGAGCGCATTTCGGTGGACAGTACAGTGGGACTCCCAAAAGGACGTTCTTTAGTCACTAAGCATACAAGTGGTGCTCAAATGTCCTCTATTTATGGCACTGAGTATCAGTGGGCACATCTCTGCATTCTACAAAACACCGATGAGTTCATACCATACTTCGAGTAAGTCTTCTCATCTTCTGACCATAGTTTATTATTTTTGTGAATCTTTTGAACTGTTATAACAGTTTGCTAATAATGGCCTTTGTTGTAAATGCCTTGCAGGGAGCATCTTGATTACTTGAAGACTGTGTATCCTAAATTCAAATGCAATGAAAAGTGGCTTAGAAACAAACAGAATAAGGAATTTACTGAATGGGTGAAGAAGAAGGTAATATTCAAGTATCTAAATTTATTGCCACTTTTACACAGCTTAGGCTAATGCACACATCTAGATTCTTAGTCATTTTCTAATTATTGACAGGTTAGCCAGCAATTAGCCCAACCAGATCACAACATTTCTGAAAGAGTCAGGTGGCTTTCAAAAGGACCAAACCATGAAATAGCAAAGTTCAACAGCTACATGGTTAACGGAGTTCAGTTTTACACCAAGAGTCTTGACAATGTTCGGAGTTGCCAGAACAGTGGTGTTTACCTCGTGGCTGACACTATGCAAGTTGCTAGTGGTCGTGATAAAGCTCCGGTGACTTCAGATATGTCTTTCTATGGAGTAATACAGGAGATCTGGTGTCTAGATTATATCATGTTCAATTTTCCTCTATTTATGTGTGATTGGTGTGACACTTCCAGGGGCTTCAAAGTCGATGACCTCGGTTTCACACTAGTCAATTTCAATAGGAAGGCACATAATAGTGACAAATTTGTGTTGGGAAATAGTGTAGAACAAGTGTTTTACATGCAAGATACCGTCAATCCTAGTTGGTCAGTAGTATTACGAGCCCCAGAAAGAGAAGTCAATGACTTGGACAATGATGATGAGTTAGGGGATGTGGTAGGCGATCATCGGCCTCTGGTTGATAGGATGCCAGAAGTTCCAGATGTTACTGAAGAATCAAAAATCCCATACATGCGTGATAACGATGAGGGAATTTTGATTGTAGAAGAATAGGCCTTATTACTGTCACAATGGTTCTTCACCTTTTGTTTTGGCTCACCTGTGTGTGGCTCTATGTCTTTCATGCTTTGCTTACCTCTGTGTTGCATGGTTTTTTTGCTGGGTTGTAATATGACAGTTAATAACTACAATTTTATGATATGGATGATGTATTATGTTGCTCTTTCTGTTGGTTATGCATTCTGGATGTGTACATTGATTGTGGCTCATGTGTTTACAGTTACATTGATTGTGGCACATGTGTAGGAAATGGCTTACTGACATTGATTGTGGCTTATGTGTAGGAAATGGCTCCTTCAAAAACTACCACATCGCCAGCAAAAAAAAGTCCAAGTCACATAAGTCCAAGACTGAAGATGCTCTGATTATAAGGAAGTCCAAGTCTCACAAGTCCAAGTCTGAAGATGCTCGGAGAGTAAAGAAAACCAAGTCTGACAAGTCGGGTATGGAGTCGACACTATCAAATGCAAAGTCATCAACATCGAAGACAAGAAAGCAACTTGAGGAAGATGAAGGGAGTACTGGAGGTCTGAAGCGGCTCAAACGTAAGCCAGTTACCATGTCTAAGCTGACAGCTGCAAAGCTACTTAGGCATAAGTTGAAGGTTTTGTATGATATGTATGGGAATCCATCTGGGAAGGAGCGAAGTACGCTGCAGTCATACATTGGTGTGCTAGCAAGAACTAGAGTCCCAATCACAGTTTCTGATTGGAGGTTGGTGAGCAAAGAAGATAAAAAAACAATTTGGGATACTATCAGGGTAAATTTTTTTTTGTTTGTATTTTGGTGTTCTAATATTTAAAATATAAATGTTGAAGGCACTTGTTTATGCTTTGGAATCTTAATTTTCTAATTCATATGTTTCTTGCAGAAGGCATTCGTATTATCAAGTGATAAACGGGACATGGTGCTGAAATCTGCTGGCGTGAAATGGAGGAATTTTAAGGGGACGCTCACCAAACACTATGTTTGGCCATTTCTGGATGATGAGGAAAGCATGAAATTTCCCCCAGATGATTATAGGTTTATAACACAAGCTCAATGGGATGTTTTTGTGGCACAGAGGAAATGCCCTAAATTTCAGGTAGCTAGCTGGACATGCCATTCTACTTGTAGAGATATATTATGACATATTTATGGTTCCCAGTTCATAACTTGATATAATTTGTTTCAGAATTTGAGTAAAGTAAACAGAGGCAGAAGATATGAAAATGATTACGACCACCGTACTTCGCGTAAAGGATATGTTGGATTGAAAGAAGAATTGGTATGTTCTTGTTAATTACAGTACATATGCCTTGTGTTTACAGTTTCAGTTGTTTATAGATTTATTCTTATTGTAATGTACATACTTCTACATTGTCTCTGCAGTGTGCGACTATGGATGAAAAAGACATTGACCGAGGTACGCTGTGGGTAAAAGGGCACTTAGGTAAACATGGTTCATGTAAAGATCCCCGGATTCTGCAAGTGGCTGATAAAATAGTAAGAATTGTAATGCTTACTTGCATTTATGTACTTTTAGAATTAGATTCAGTGCTAATTACAACCTTACTTTTTCTTTAGGGCAGAAAGAACTAAAACAAAAGGAACAGGAAGGGGAATTGGAAATCCATGGCACTGAAGATGTGCTGACTTTGGCTTTGGGGACTTCAGAACATACAGGCCGTGTTCGTGGAATGGGCGGATATGTGGTTACGCCGTCCACCTTCTTTGATCTCTCAACTTCCCAAAAGAACAAGAGCATTGTGAAGACTGTTACTGATACAATGGAGCATATTTTGGAGAAGAATAATGAGAAGATGCTGGAAGATATAATTACGAGGATTAGAGAAGAAGAAAGGAAAAAATCTGCGGAAAAGGAAAGGTTTTGGGAGAGTAAACTCGCAGTAATGGAAGCAAGACTCAATGCTGCTCTTGGGGTTGCTTCACCAATGCAGTCTGCTGAAGCAAGTTGTTCTAAACATGCTGAAGAGGGAGCAGTTGGTGTACAAACATCTTTACGGCTTGGGAAAAAGAAGAGGCATCTTTCCATGGATAGTGTATAGGAGGATAAAAATGATGATGACAATTCCCGTGTTGTGACCAAGAAGAAGAAATTAGACAAGAAAAAGGCTGCTGTTTTGGACAAGAAAGATGAAATTCAAGGTCAAACACTTGTTGGGAACATTGACGATGAGAAGTTGGAGTCGCCTTGTGGTGATAGATGTAAAGACCCACCTACAGACATGGCATGCTTCGTACAAATGCCAAGTCCAACGGTATGTGTTTTCTTAAACAGCCATGGATAAGTACTTGAAATATTCTAATGCTTGATGAAAGAATTGATCTAATGCATTATTATGTGTTTTCTTAAACAGGCTAGCAATGTTGAGGTGAACTGCAAATTGGCAGTGGGTTCCATCGATAACATTGTTGCTACAGCAACAGTGATTAAATCCAATGATCCTTCACTTGTTTGTCATGGAAAGCCGTTGGGAGCAGAAAATTGGCGTGTTTCTGTGACCTTTGACGTGAGCCGAAGCTCGCACGCAATAATAAACCCTACAATCGTTAGTAGTATAGAATAAGTAGGGATCGTTCTAGCCGGGGATTAAGGGTACCTGAAATATGAGAATGTTAACAAAAATATTCACAAACATATATGCACACAATTGTCACAACTATATGCACCAATGAACCAAAACCATATGCTTACTCTTGAGATAATCTCCACAAATCAATTTTAACCATCTTAAGAATCATGAAAAAGATCAATAAAAGGGTTGTAATGGGGCTAGGCTAAGAGGTATTCGATATTTGGATAAGGAGGCTTAAAAACGTCACCGTGGCCTTTGGCAAAGCTCAAATCTCCTTATGTCTTCTCGCCAAGGGTCAAATTTCATCTTGTTGGACCCATACTTCATTCTTTTCTTCCCATAACATTACAGCAATAAAAATCAAGACAATTTTTATACGATTAGTTGCGTCTCATCGATTTGAAACTATTATCTGTTGAAGGTCAGGCCAAAAAACGTCATTTAGACAGGCCAATTACCATTTCTAAGCGTTTGAAGGGTCGACTCACCCGGTTGACCGTCCCGATCGAGCCTTTAACGTTGTCAGATGTAGTTAGATTTTTTTTCATACATGTATTTAATCTTAACGGTGATATCTGACGGTTGGAATAGATTTTCCAAACTTTTATATTCAAAATCGGAACATATGCACTAATGTTCCTTAACTTGTTTACTAAACGTTTAAGTGAATGTATCGTTTCAAATAGTTACTATACGCTGAGTCTTCAAATGAAAATATGTCGTCAAATAAGATATGACCGAAATAATGAAATACGTCTACGGTTGAAAAATGACAAGATTCCGATAAAATCTGTGTGCCGAAATAATGAAATCAGTCAAAACCCGGTTTACTGTAGATTTGGCATCCGGCGTCCGAATGATGATTGTGATACCATTCCGGAAAGGGAACGACGCCAGGAACAAAACTCGTAGCTTCGCCACGACGTGTGGGCGTAGTCGGCCTTTCGAGTTCGTTTAGGTCCTCAAAACGGTATTTTAGTATGTTTTCATAGAATAGCCGACGAAACATTGCAATTCGTCGGCTATTCTCTGAGTTTAGCCGACGAAACATTGTATTTCGTCGGCTATACTCCAAAAAAAAAAAAAAAAAATTTCTAAAGCATAGCCGACGAAATTAATATATTTCGTCGGCTATACTCCAAAAAAAAAAAAAAATTTCCAAAGCATAGCCGACGAAATTAATATATTTCGTCGGCTATACTCCAAAAAAAAAAAAAATTTCCAAAGCATAGCCGACGAATTAATATATTTCGTCGGCTATTCTCTAAGTATAGCCGACGAAATATATTAATTTCGTCGGCTATTCTCCTTCTAAATTTTTTAAATCCTCCCGCCTTTTTCTCTAAGTATAGCCGACGAAATTAATATATTTCGTCGGCTATTCTCCTTCTAAATTTTTTAAATCCTCCCGCCTTTTTCTCTAAGTATAGCCGACGAAATATATTAATTTCGTCGGCTATTCTCCTTCTAAATTTTAAATCCTCCCGCCTTTTTCTCTAAGTATAGCCGACGAAATTAATATATTTCGTCGGCTATTCTCTAAGTATAGCCGACGAAATATATTAATTTCGTCGGCTATTCTCATTCTAAATCTTTTAAATCCTCCCGCCTTTTTTCTCTCCTCCTTCCCTCCCCCTCCTTCGGCCTCCTCCTCCTCCTTCCCCTCCTCCTCCTCTGGCCTCCTCCTCCTCCTCCGGCCTCCTCCTTCCCCTCCTCCTCCTCCTCCTCCTCCGGCATCCTCCTCCTCCTCCTCCTCCTCCTCCTCCTTCCCCTCCTCCGGCCTCCTCCTCCGGCCTCCCCCTCCTCCTCCTCCTCCTCCCCTCCTCCTCCTCCTCCTCCGGCCTCCTCCTCCTCCTTCCCCTCCTCCTCCTCCTCCGGCCTCCTCCTTCCCCTCCTCCGGCCTCCTCCTCCTTCCCCTCCTCCTTCTCCTCCTCCTCCTCCTCCTTCTCCTCCTCCTTCCCCTCCTCCTCCTTCCCCTCCTCCTCCTCCGGCCTCCTTCTCCTCCTCCTCCTCCGGCCTCCTCCTTCTCCTCCTCCTCCGGCCTCCTCCTTCTCCTCCTCCTTCCCCTCCTCCTCCTTCTCCTCCTCCTTCCCCTCCTCCTCCGGCCTCCTCCTTCCCCTCCTCCTTCCCCTCCTCCTCCTTCTCCTCCTCCTTCCCCTCCTCCTCCGGCCTCCTCCTTCTCCTCCTCCTTCCCCTCCTCCTCCGGCCTCCTCCTCCGGCCTCCTCCTTCTCCTCCTCCTTCCCCTCCTCCTTCCCCTCCTCCTCCGGCCTCCTCCTTCTCCTCCTCCTCCGGCCTCCTCCTTCCCCTCCTCCTTCTCCTCCTCCTTCCCCTCCTCCTCCGGCCTCCTCCTTCCCCTCCTCCTCCTCCGGCCTCCTCCTTCCCCTCCTCCTTCCCCTCCTCCTTCTCCTCCTCCTTCCCCTCCTCCTCCGGCCTCCTCCTTCCCCTCCTCCGGCCTCCGGTATTTTTTTTTGCCCAAAATGCAGTTATAGCCGACGAAATTGACATTATTTCGTCGGCTATACTCAAAAAAAAAAAAATTTCCAAAGCATAGCCGACGAAATTAATATATTTCGTCGGCTATACTCCAAAAAAAAAAAAATTCCAAAGCATAGCCGACGAAATTAATATATTTCGTCGGCTATTCTCTAAGTATAGCCGACGAAATAGCTCAAATTTCGTCGGCTATAACTTTAAAATATTAATATATTTGACCAAGCATAGCCGACGAAATCATTTTCGTCGGCCATAATTCGTCGGCTATACTTGGAATGGCCGACGAAATTGAAAATTTCGTCGGCCATTGGTATTACCGACGGCGTATTTCCGACGACTTATAGCCGACGAAAAATTCGTCGGTAAAGGGTATAGCCGACGAAATTTTGGCATAGCCGACGAAAAAAATTTCGTCGGCTATTCTCCCATATCTGGTAGTGCACACTTGTTCTTCTTCATCACTTCACGCAAAAACGCCTTCAAAAATCAAGCTTTGCCAATACTTTGATCAAGGGTAAGGGCACAACTATACTAAGCTCATGGAAAGTGTTTAAGGATGATGAAAGAAAAGGCTCAACATAGGCTCAAAGGGGTTTACTAAGGTGTCCCACGACGGGCTCCAATAGGGCTCATGCTTTATTTGGCTTTGGTGGTAAACCTAAATGATCTTTATTCAATCACATTCAAAATCAAGGTATTTTATGACATAAACGTTTCGAAAATCAACAAGAGTAAGTTCTAGCATACTCGAGTTCATTAAAAAGCTATGGCACATAGTCATCGAATAATCAAAGAATTATGAGGTTTCATGCTTCCTACGAATCTATTGAATTTTATCTTTCTATCACTCAAGAAGAAAGCAAATTGGCTCTAAAGCTCACATAGGTTATTATGGAAACAAACTAGCTAAAACATACATGCTTCGTTAATCAACAAGTCCTACATGCTCCTACCAATGCACAAAATCCATGAAACTCACAATTTTAATTGTATGCAAAACCATTATCTATGTATGCAAAGAGGAGAAAAACGTCATTGACAATTTAGGGGCATCCTAAGACTCGAAACAAATTTAAACACTCTATTTTTGTAGAACAATTTTCTGAATTTTCTTTTCTAAACTAAGCACACCAAAACATAAACGGAATACGTTATCCCAAAAAATTGACGTGTCGCCGAAGCTCGCACGCAATAATAAACCCTACAATCGTTAGTAGTATAGAATAAGTAGGGATCGTTCTAGCCGGGGATTAAGGGTACCTGAAATATGAGAATGTTAACAAAAATATTCACAAACATATATGCACACAATTGTCACACTTATATACATATATACATATTCACACACGAAATTATGGGGGATAAAAGGCTTGGCAGCAAGGGCTGCCTCTATATCTAAGACACGAAAATAAAAAGAAAACAAAACCTAAACTACTATATACAAGTGATCATCATCTCTCACACAAAACAGTTCACACAAAAGACTCTTTAACACATAGATTCGCATGCAAGAAAGTAAGAGACAAGTATTTAACATGTTCAAGACTCAACTTAGTTTCGACCTACAACTAGAACGGGAGCCGATTTTTACCTAGTTGTGAGACTTTTTCTAATGTTTTAAGATCGAACTATTCGCATGGTGATCCTAAAAGTTATGCTACCTTATACAAGACATAGCATTGAAGCACAAAAGTCTATAATCGAAGACATGTAAACAAGCAAGGTTGTCAATCATCTTATTTAACATGCAAGTTTTAGCTAAGGTATTACCCTAGGTGAGCACAACAAATCAAAGCAACATACGTTTCATCTTTATTCGTTCTACTCAGGTTAAATGAAACCTAACATCTAGATTTACATGCTTTAAACAACAAATGCTTAAGCACAACTAATGTTTCGATTTGTTAAGGAACACCCTTAGATTACTAACCAAATTAAATCCTAAACATGCTTCTAATACCACTGCCCTAATTATCCATACATACGAAAATACTACAAGTTAAAGATTACAATTTGTCATACAAAATTCGCATGCATTCGAAGTTCATAAACAAAGAGTAAAACCAAATTCAACAACCATAAAAACATACAATCTTCATAGACAAAGTATTGTAAAATTACAGAACAATAAAGAAGCCACGAGAAGATGGAGCACGCCTTGCAGAAACCTCCAAAGAAATTCGGCAAGGGTGTGGGACGGATCTACATGGTGGTGGTGGTTCGGCTAAACTATTTTCTGTATAGGATTTATGGTGAGGCTTTGGAAGAGCTTTTGGCTAGTATTCTATGCTTGAGATGAGATGATTTTTCTGTAGGAAAAGTGGGGGTATTTATAGAGAATAGGGTGTTGCCGGCAGCCCTCTTGCAAAAAGGATTTCAGAAAACCTAATGGGATAAGGTTTTGCAACCTTCCTTTCTTAGTTCAATTAGGTTTTCTTTTTTCTGAATTTTTTCTTCAAGGCTTGGGCTTCACATCTTCATGGACTTCTTGTATGGTCTTGGACTTCAATTTACAGGTCTTGATCCATCGAAAATGCCCCAAAATGCCGGCAGCACAATATTGCACCAAATCTGCCAGAATCAGCAGCTTCTCCTAGCTTGACTAGGAGAACTTCTTTCTTCAAGTTTTTCTTCAATGCCATGGCCAAGTGTCATTCTCCTTCCTTCCATACGCTTGGGATGTCTTCACAAATGCTCTTGTACATCATATGGTCCATCGAAATGAAGCACTTGTGAAAAGGAAGCAATCAGTCCCTGGAATCGGCAGCTTTGACCTTGTCGCAGTAATTCTGGCATATCTCCACCTTCGGAGCTCCGATTGATGCGATTCCAAGTCTCACGTAAACTAGACACATATGGCCATCTCCCCATAAAATATCTCGGCCAAATTCCTTGCAAGTCGTCGGGAATGATTTTTCTAAGTTGGGACAAAGTCCCAGGAAAATCCTGTAAGCCCCTGGATTGGAATGTTCGGACTGCCGTTTTGCAGCCAACTTTTGGGTGACTTCCCGAACTCCGATTGATCTGAAATTTTAACACAACATTCCTCAGTATATGGATATTAAGCACACCAAATTGCATAGAATTCTGACAAGGATAGATCGCACTTTTGCTTATCTCAAAATCACGAAAAAGACACATTTTGCACTATTTTCCAGATTTCTCTAACTTAGTCATTTTTCGGATTCTTAACCAACTTTCCACCAAACCCTACCAAATTAACACTAACTATATTATGACTCTATCTTAGACAAATAAGGGTTAAACAAAACATAAATGAGGGCATAAGCATATAATATCGTCGCACATTGTGCTCCTATCAACCTTTCCTCTTCAAGACAGAGCTTTGGTTCCAGTTCCAGTTGGAGAAGAAATCAGAACTGTGGTTCAAGCTTGTGGAAGCTGGGTGGCATGGCCAAAACAGTTTGTCATATTTGATGAGGACGTAGTCAATAAGGACGTAAATGAAGACGTAGATCAGGAGATAGTTATCGAAGATGAGGATGAGGAGGTGCTGGCAGCTGAAGAGGTAATGTAGTGTAGAAAAATGCCACAATTTTTTTTTCTATGTTGGAGCCTGCAAATCATCCTAAGCCTATCATTACTGCAATTATCCTAAGCTTCAATATATATATATATATATATATATATATATATATATATATATATATATTTTGTAGGAACCTGCAAAGGATAAGTTCAAAAAGAAATGTGACAAGTCTTCATGTCCATTCGACTTGGGATCAATCGCTGACACACTTACACCATCACTGAAACAACTCTGTGATTTGGGTAAGCAGTTATTCACAGAGCGGCAAAGTATTCAGTTTGAGATTGAAGAGAATGTGTTTGGCAGTATCCGTAAAACCTACATGATGGACACTGATGTTCTAAGGCTTGCAAAGATGGAAATGGTTACAGGGAAACTGTATAGTTGTGTACATGAGGTATGACTTTGTAAATTTACCTGTATCATGTTCTTATGTGTCTCTGTATATGTAATGCATCTAGTTCTATGTAAGAAACAATAATATCTTTAGGTTATGTGTGTTTATGTCAATGTAGGTACCTGTTTGATATTCTTAAGGCTTCAAAAATGGAGGACATGATAGGGTACATTGACCCAGCAACTGTTGGTGTTGATAGTTCCCCGACAAGTAGGGGCAATGCACTAAAGAAGCGACTCATCTCAGCAAAGGATGGTCAAATGTTCTTGATGCCTTACTTTGCAAAGTAAGTTGATAATTTTTGTTTTTTTTTTTGATAACCCTATCACTAGATACCGTATATTGTAAACTGATTGGGTCTAAACTTTAAATATTATGTGTCCTTGTAGTCAACATTGGATGTTAATGTTGATTCATCCAGACAAGGAGGTGGTTTATTTTATGGATCCGGCTACAAGGCGACTGCTCACTGGAGAAGGCCGTACTATTGTAGACAGGTTCCTTTTTCCTGATATTAAAACTTACATTTTAGGCATCAGGGTTTAATTTGGAGTTTTCTAAATGGTTGTTTAATATGATCACTTGGTTACTATGTAGTGCATTATCAAAGTTCAATGATCACCGGAAAAGGAAGGGAAGCCTTAAGGCTAAATGGAAGAACATGGGGGTATGTTACCTATTTTAATAGTACAAAGTAGTACCTTTGCTATCTATTAGATTTTTCTGGATTACTCAGTGCATCAAATTATGGTACAGGGCATTCCACACCAACCTGATGGCATACAATGTGGCTATTATGTAATGCGCTTAATGCGAGATATTATCTATGACACGGAACTTGCATTTGCTGCAAAGGTAAAATCTGTACCTATTTTTCTGTTTGCATATGATGACTGCCACCTTCTTTGAGTTTCAGTTTTGATATATATATGTGTAATGATATCAGTGGGAAAAAAGAGATCGACGTGCAAACGAGTACACTCGAGAAGATATTGACCAAGTAAGGGATGAGATTGCAAGCTATCTATTGAAGAACCATGTGAAGCTTTGAATGAGTAACAAGCAGGTTAAATGTTTTGGTATATAGGATGCTCAGAATTCTAGTGGTACCTATAGTATATGGCCAATCCTATTACAGTTATGTGGACTTGAATTGGTCATTTTTTTGCTACTGGCAGCTACAATTGTGATGGAAGAAGTTGATTTTGGTTTTGCTGCCAATGCATGTGTTTTTAGAAGTGATTGTATTACTCATGGTTTAAAACAGATCTAGGTAGAGACATATAAATATGGCAGGTTTATTGAGTACTATCCTACAGTTTTGGTTTATTTGCATGAATTCAGGTTTTATATGTGGAGATGAACCAGTACTGTGGATTTGGTCAGTACTGTTCATTTGGTAACATATCAAATGAACTCAAATGACAGAACTCAAATGACAGACTCAGTCATAAAATAACTGACGTTAGAAACACATTCATATGACACAAACGAGTGACATCTGAACCAAAATCGTATGACACAAAATTCAGATGACATTCGCCTTGACAACATGACCGACGTTACATTGCACTTTACATGACGGTTTGAGTGTCATCAGGTTACATGCCATCAGACACAAGATGCGCACACCATGAATGTCAACCGTCATCTGAACAACGTACAATCGTCATCCTTAGAAGATGTAAATGACAGTCATTAAAAATGAAAGATGACGTCTGAAAAGATATCACACGACGCTTGCTTTGATATATTGACTGACATAAAAAGTAGCATTAGAAGACAGTCGACTGTCATCTAAATATATGTCATTCATCACTGAAAATGCGCACGTAAGTTGGCATCATCTAAATATATGCCATTCATCTCAAAAAATCATCTGCAGCACTCTCGTACCAAACATATTGATTTGAGGTATCATTTCATTCATGACCTGATTGAGAAAACCATACTCGAGCTCAACTTTGTTCCAACAGATAATCAACTTGCTGATATCTTTACAAAGCCATTAGATAATGAGAGATTTGCTACCTTGAGATATGCTCTTGGAATCATGAGGGGGTTCAAGCAACTGATGAAGCATAATTTAGATAAATAAATGGTTGAGTCTAAATCTGATCTTAGTTTGTCTTATTTAGATTCCTTTCTCATTAAGATCACTTGTGTTACTATTCTATTAACCCTGTCTTATTCAGGATCTTTTATATGTAGCCTAAAACGTGCTTAAAGGGTTTTTTACACTTTCACTTGCATGACTGTGGAGGTTCGGTAGTATGTGCTTTAGTTCATTCATTCTTGTGGAGTTGAAAATTGTTTAAATGCATATGCTGTCTTAAAATAAAGTTGGATTTTGGTTACACAGCATTTACCAAACTATTTCCAAAGTAACCACGCCTTGGTCACTCGAGAATGATATAAGGTATTGGGAGAGAAACGAGAATGTTTTGGTCCCTATGGAGGTTGAAGTCTTTGATCAACTTTGGGGTGTCTTTGTTATGCCTAGTACCCTGAAGTCAATTGATTTGGGAGCTACTTCTCACTTACTTGTTGCATGAGCTGTTGATCTTCAAAAATTTAAAGCAAAGAAAATGAAATAGAAAATAGAGAGGCAATTGCCCTCATTGTTGCTACAAAGGGGGAGAGTGGTTATAATACATTTGCATCTATTATAACTTGAAGCATGTATTACTCCCATGTCAAACGCACACTGCATCTACACAACGCTTTTTGTCTCTGATTCTGTTGCTATCTTGATGATCACATATATTGATTGATAGAATACATCTTGGTTGTATGTTTTTAGGATCAGTGATCTTCTTGTGATTTGGTCAAATTTTTGTGTGATAATCTTTGATGATTTTTCTTTTCTTAGGGGGGTGTATAGTATTTAGATTTCCATGGTGTTTTAGAGATTATTATGGATTCTAAAAGTTTTGGGGTATTCAATTTGGATTTATAAAAGAAAATTTTAAATCCATCAAAGTCTGAGGGTATTTAATAATGATTTCAATTAACTTTTAAAAAGTCTATAGAAGTTTAAGGGTATTCAAAAACTTTACGAATTTTGAAAGATTCATTAAATGATGGATTTACATGGATTGTTTAGTGTAAATTGTAAAGAAAATAAGGTTCCATCAATCCAAGCTCTAGACTCAAGATTTCCATGGATTTTTATAATTTTTTTTTCTTTTCATTACTCTCTCTCTCTCTCTCTCTCTCCCGTCCTCCATTACTCCAAATGGGTCGCAATTTATCATACATATTTTACCATAGGAGCTAGCTATACAAGTTCGTGGTAATAGAAGACTACAACGAGTACATGACAACGACCCCAACTATGATCCTCACGGTCGCATATATCAGAAAGCCCACGTCTTTCATAAGTAATCCTGTTAATTAACTTTCCAGAACCAACTCGATCTAATCTCAAATTTTATCGACTAACCTCTCTCTCTCTCTCTCTCTCTCTCTCTCTCTCTCTCTCTCTCTCTCTCTCTCTCGACCACCAGACCCTTCTCCACCGCCTCCTACCCCCACGCGCCCACCGCCGACTCCAACCACAAGCACCCCAAAACGCGCAGCAGTTACACCTGCGGCCGTTGCGGCCAGCACAAGCGCTGCCACACCTGCCACGTCCTCCGCGCCGCAAACTCCGGCACCGATTCCCACCCCGTCATTCCCGTCTCCATCACCCACACCCCTGCGCCGTTTCCCACCCCGACATTCTCGTCTCCGTCACCCACACCCCGGCGCTGATTCCCACCCCGACATTCCCGTCTCCGCCACCCACACCCCGGCGCCGATTCCCACCCCGACATTCCCCTCTCCGTCACCCGCACCCCGGCCCTCCCGCCTCCACCTCCGCCACGTCTGCCCTACTCCAATCTCCGCGGTGCTCTCTCCTTTGACGACGTCGAGAGCTCTGGCTACGGCCATTTCGACGCTCCAGATCCGAATCCGAACTTCGACGGGGTTGAGGTACTTGAGGACACAGAGGTTGAGTAGGATAAGGAATGGGGCGAACTTCCGATGAGCTGTCTGTGGGAGATTCTGCAATAATCATCTTACTGGGGGTCATTAACATGCTTACTGGAATCTGTAAGTTGCTTACTGTGGGTCAGTAACCTGATTACTGGGGGTCAGTAATTATCTTACTGGGGGTCAGTAACATGCTTACTGGAATCTGTAAGTTGCTTACTGAGGGTCAATAACATGCTTACTGGAATATGTAAGTTGCTTAATGGGAGTCAGTAATTTAATATTGAAAGAAAAAAAACATTCCGGCGAAAAAAAAAATCCGGCAAGAAATATTTGGTGACCTGAATCCGGCAACCGGTCATAGGACGCCGGCGGAGTTGGGTGACCTTTCGGCAAAGTTTCTCTATCTTCCACTTTTTTAGCACGTTATAATTCAAAAATCTGTTAGATAAGACAAAAAGACAAAAAAGGAAAAAAAATATTAAAAATGTACTAGGGTTGAAAAGATTTGTTCAAATGGGCAATAAGAGTTGTTACCTTATGTTTAATAAGAGAAAAAACTAAGATTGTCATTGCAATGGGTAATGAGGGGGCTAAATTAGTACTAAATTGACATTTAGAAAAAGAAAAAAAAACATAATAAGATGCACAAATGCACCTAAAATAAGAAAACAATAAAGGATAATAAGATGCACGGACACATCCAAAATGAAGGGTAACCATGTAACTTGATGTCGCACGATATCACTACATTGCATATGTCATAAGTGCAGTGTAATGTAAACGTAACAGTAACTGATTCTGTGATCACCTAGAAGAGATGATTCACTCATTAGGAACTCAAGAGTAACTGACGGTGTCAAAAACTAAAAAATTAGCAAATGAATTCCTAAGAACCATAACCAATACCGGGTCAATGTAATCCGGTGTTTCATATTCAAGATCAGCAACCACCTACCTGGGTCCCAAATCCGAGCTAAAATATGGGTAGGCCTTGTATCCACAACACACTCCACCACATCTAAACCCAAGATAACACATACCCACTTTCGAGAACCCATATATTCTATGGGCACCCAAATCTTCCCCGCGGACATCCACCGTTGGATAAACCATAAGCTGACCAACCTAGTAGTCGGCCACACCTAGCCCAGCCTGTGGGACGAGCGCTGCCATCACACCACCATTGCTCACCTGAAAGCGCAAGAACCAAGACCGGCCATCAAGATACCTACAACACCACAACGAACAACAAAGAGTTGCAATTCCGGGCACCAATCTGGCATCTGATCTCTTTGTTGATACAAACCTCCTCTGCCAAAAAACATGACTTGAGGTCTGCACAATCGCCCAAGATCCCAGATCTGTATCCGATCCAAAGGTCTCCGTGCTCGTGTAAGGTTGCCAACCATTTGTACCGAGCAACCTTCTTAAATCTTGAAAGTATAGAATGGAGAATGTCAAGAACAACACAGATTTAAACAACCAGAAAGAATAGAAAACACTACCAGAAAAAAGGCTTTTCCCGACGAAATAAAAAAAAACGGCCGACGAAATAAAATTTTCGTCGGCTATTCCCAAGAATGGCCGACGAATTTTTTTTTCGTCGGTAAAAAAAAAAATTCGTCGGCTATTCCCCTAGACGGCTATTCTCCTAGAATGGCCGACGATTTGAATTTTTCGACGAAAATTTTTGGAAATATGGCCGACGAGTACTAGGTTTGATTTCGTCGGCTATGATTTAAAAAAAAAAAAAAAAAAAAACAACTTCCATTTTCTATCACTATCGACAAACCATTGCTTCGTCCTTCAAATGCAAATGTGTCGTGAAATAAGATATGACCGAAATAATGAAATACGTCTACGGTTGAAAAATGACAAGATTCCGACAAAATCTGTGTGCCGAATGTTGCGGTTAACTATTTTTTACTTCCGTTTTCCTATGGGTAGCCTGACGGTCGGTAAATATTTTGAGGAAAATTTTTATACGATTAGTTGCGTCTCATCGATTTGAAACTATTATCTGTTGAAGGTCAGGCCAAAAAACGTCATTTAGACAGGCCAATTACCATTTCTAAGCGTTTAAAGGGTTGACTCACCCGGTTGACCGTCCCGATCGAGCCTTTAACGTTGTCAGATGTAGTTGGATTTTTTTTTCATACATGTATTTAATCTAAACGGTGATATCTGACGGTTTGAATAGATTTTCCAAACTTTTAGATTCAAAATCGGAACATATGCACTAATGTTCCTTAACTTGTTTACTAAGTGTTTAAGTGAATGTATAGTTTCAAATAGTTACTATACGTACACTCTTTAAATGCAAATATGTCGTCAAATAAGATATCACCGAAATAATGAAATACGTCTACGGTTGAAAAATGACAAGATTCCGATAAAATCCGTGTGCTGAAATAATGAAATTAGTCAAAACCCGGTTTACTGTAGATTTGACGTCCGGCGTCCGAATGATGATTGTGATACCATTCCGGAAAGGGAATGACGCCAGGAATCAAACTCGTCGCTTTGCCACGACGTGTGGGCTTTTTCGGGCTTTCGAGTTCGTTTAGGACCTCAAAACGGTAGTTTAGTATTTTTTCATAGAATAGTCGACGAAACATTGTATTTCGTCGGCTATTCTCTAAGTATAGCCGACGAAACATTGTATTTCGTCGGCTATTCTCTAAGTATAGCCGACGAAATACAATGTTTCGTCTGCTAAACTCTTGATCCGCGCCTTTTTATTGTCCGCCGTTGGATGGCTCAGATCCGACGGCTGTTGATTTTCCAAAGTATAGCCGACGAAATATATTAAATCGTCGGCTATTCTCTACGTATAGCCGACGAAATACAATGTTTCGTCGGCTAAACTCTTGATCCGCGCCTTTTTATTGTCCGCCGTTGGATAGCTCAGATCTGACGGCTGTTGATCTTCCAAAGTATAGCCGACGAAATCTTTTAAATCGTCGGCTATTCTCTAAGTATAGCCGACGAAATTTTTTATTTTCGTCGGCTATTCTCCTTCTAAATCTTTTAAATCGCTTCCTCCCGCCTTTTTTCTCTCCTCCTTCCCCCCCCCCCCCCTCCTCCGGCCTCCTCCTCCTCCTCCTCCTCCGGCCTCCTCCTCCTCCTCCTCCTTCCCCTCCTCCTCCTCCTTCCCCTCCTCCTTCCCCTCCTCCTCCTCCTCCGGCCTCCTCCTACTCCTCCTCCTTCCCCTCCTCCTCCTTCTCCTCCTCCTCCGGCCTCCTCCTTCCCCTCCTCCTCCTCCAACTCCTCCTCCAACTCCTTCCCCTCCTCCTCCTCCTCCTCCTCCTCCTCTTCTGGCCTCCTCCTCCTTCCCCTCCTCCATCCAAAGCATAATTTATTTATTTTTTCCCTAAAATTTAAGAATAGCCGACGAATTTTACCAATTTTCGTCGGCTATAAGTTGTATAGCCGACGAAAATTCTAGTATTTCGTCGGCTATAACTAATTAATACCTATTAAAATATTAATATATTTCGAGGAAATAGCCGACGAAAGTTTAATAAATCGTCGGCTATAGTTAAAACACAATAGCCGACGAATTTCGTCGGCTATAGTTACTGAATTTCGTCGGCCATACTCGAAAATACCCGACGAAATTCGTCGGCAATTTCTCCCAGGTTTGGCCGACGAAAAATATTTCTAAGTAAATTCGTCGGCCATACTCTACTATAGCCGACGAATTTGATTTTTTCGTCGGCCATTGTATTACCGACGGGGTTTTCCCGACGACTTATAGCCGACGAAAATTTCGTCGGTAGAGGGTATAGCCGACGAAAAATTGGCATAGCCGACGAAATTTTTTTCGTCGGCTATTCTCCCATATCTGGTAGTGAAATGAAGAACACAAGAGTTAACAAAATCAATCGCAAATTTCTTCCATATCAGTTAGTTTAGATATATAGAATCATGCATAAACAAAACATATATGATATTGAAAAGTTAAGAGATTACCTTATCTTGAGATAATTCAGAGATCGTAATCTCCTCAATTCCTCAATCTGCAGATCTGAATTTTTACTCAGTACACCCTTCGTGCTTTCCAAGAGCAACTAGGAAAGCCTTGTGTTAAATAGGAATAGCCAATATACCTTCAAACTCCCATTCTGGCATTCTTATTCAACACCATGAAGTAGAGTTGCATATAGTCTGCACATGTCCTGCAACACAAGACAACATGATATTGTTTTAGCTTTCTCAAAACCATAAGGTACTTAAGATACTCAAGAATCAGTTTCAATCATATTTTTTTAGATCAAAAGATGTAAGAGAACTATAATAAATAGATAAACATAATAGTTTATCAAAGCAAAAAGAAATCTAAAGTAACAGTGCTTATGCACTTTACAAACCCAAAATAAACATTGTTCTGAGAATGAAAAACATAAAGCTGCTGCTTCACTGTTCTCCCCCTGAGAATGAAAAACATAAAGCTACTGTCGGTTCAGTAGGGCACGCCTCTAGAGAAATCAATCGACTCCTAGATTCTTTCGGAACATGCCTTTTAGAGAAATCAATTGATTCATAGATTTTCTCCCCTTTTCTATAGCCATCATAACCACAACATTGTATGACGAGATTTTCTCTTTCTTGAAAATAGCAGAGTGAGCGGAAGCAATAATGAGACACACATCTGATATCAGACTCGCGTGCTTAAGGGGGGTGTATTGTATTCAGATTTGTGCATTTTTTTTAAGTGATAGATTCATAAAGAGTTCTTAGATTTATACGGACTTATAAAATCTTCAAGATTTCCGTAGATTTATAAGAGGGGTGTGAAAAACTTTTAAAGACTTGTGAAAAAAAAAATACAACTTTTATGGATTCTCATTGATTTTGACAAACTTTTTATCATTAATCACTTTATCAACATAAACATGTAACATAAGTAAATAAACAAAAAATTAACATGGAATCTATCCAAGTTAACTAGTTCTATATGCGTATCAAACTAGACATGTATATTATGGAGAAGGAAAAAGTATAAGGATAAAAATGATGAAAAGAAAAAAAATTATAAATCCACAGAAATGACGAGATTAGTGAGAGAGAGAGAGAGAGAGATGAGATGTGGTTTTAGTATAGGGTAGTTATGTATTTTTGCCAAGATTCATTAGACTGGGATATAAATATTGGAATGGGCAATTTTTCCCTCATTTTTGTGTAAATAGTCATTTTTTTTTTTCAATGTGTTTACATTGTCTGTTGTACTTTTTAAATCTCATTTAATATAATTATGTCGTCTTAAAAAAATAAATTAATACTCAATATGAGAAGTCGAAATAAATCAAAAACTTTTTCTTCTAGCTTAGAGCACCTCCATTAATGATTGTGAACCTTCATGTGAAATCTAGAAACCTAAGCCCAACGCAAATGCACCAAGTACCTGACACACTGCAAGCAGGGAGTGAAATTAAATTTCAGTTTTG
This sequence comes from Potentilla sterilis, assembly GCA_963682095.1. Lineage (NCBI taxonomy): Eukaryota > Viridiplantae > Streptophyta > Magnoliopsida > Rosales > Rosaceae > Potentilla > Potentilla sterilis. The sequence goes on along the minus strand of OY821763.1, from coordinate 22,861,073 downwards.
AAATCTGGGATAGAGATTCTCTTTCTCTCTCTTTGAAGCTAAAACTCAACTGCTCAAGCTTAGCAAAGGCCAGCGTGGACAGTGTCTCCCATTGGTAGCATGGCTGTGACACAATGACAAGTGTAGGGAGGGCTTTTATCTAACTCCTGGTTACTTAACCCAGCTTCGACAATTAACCGTGGTCAAAACTAAACCCCAGTACAACGCCCATCACAAAATAAATTGGCTTTGCTTTCTTCCCCTAGAGACTAGTTAGTCAGTGAGTCCCTCTTTTTGGTTAACCACTTCAGCCTACCAAAATGCCTCTTCTGTTACTATTACTACTATTACATGTTGTCCCTTGAGCAATCCAACCTTAACAATAAGAGAGAAGAAGAAGAGGCCATGCATTTATACCCATCATTTTATCTATGCTTTCTTTCATACTATTACTAACAAGTTGAGTAATTGAGAGTGTGTGTGTGTGTGTGCCCAGAAATGAAGAGGTCTCCTAGTTATTCCTGCTCTTCTTCCTCTTCTTCATCATCCTCATATGTTGGCCCTGAAATTCCAACCAACCAGAAACAATCAGACAAACCGAAACCCAAACGCAGTAAGAAAACCCACAACAAGTCTGCTGAGAAATGCCCAAACTCAGGTAGAAGAAGCTCAATTTACAGAGGTGTCACCAGGTACTCATTGATTCATTGATATATGCTTCATTTCTTAATTTTGTTACTGGGATTTCATCTGCATGTGTGAAATTTATTACTTTTATGCTAATTTGGTTCATAATTCACAGGCATAGATGGACTGGAAGGTATGAAGCTCATCTCTGGGATAAGACTTCATGGAATGACATACAGAAAAAGAAAGGACGGCAAGGTAATTATGATTAAATTAATTTCTCTTTCAGCTTCTATTTACTTAATTTGTAAAAGTAATGAGACCCAACTTCAAGGAGATCTGTGATTTTCATTCTTTAATCTAATCTTCTTGTGAGTTTTCTGACTTGTGTTTTTATTCCTGTAAATCCCTGTCAATGCAACGTTCATATGCACTTTTGCCGCTCTGCTCTGCTTATATAGTTTATTTGGGTAAGTCTCTCTCTCAGTCTTTATCTCTCTTACCACTGCTATAACAATGCATGATTTCACTCTAATATTTTCTTTGCAATTCTGAACCTTCTCTCTGTGATTTTCTCTTATTTTATTTTTCCTGTTCTGGTCAAGAATAAACAAATATTTCAGTTGTAAAAAAAAAAAAAAAAAAAAAAAATTAAGATTTTGGTCAGTAAAGTAGGCTGATGTGTTGTTACCTGCCTTTGACGTAGCTATGTTTTATTTATTTATTTTAGGGGCCTATGATAGTGAGGATGCTGCTGCTCATACATATGATCTTGCTGCACTTAAGTATTGGGGTCCTGGAACCATCCTCAATTTCCCGGTACATTAATCTATCCTCCAATTTCCTCTTCTTCGGGCATGAATCCTTTGTGGACAATGTTTTTCTCACAATAATTGGCTATTGCAGTTGAATTGTCACATTAACTGGCCACCTAATCACACACATTGCGGGTTTAATGTGAGAAGGTTGTGTACAGCTGTAATGGTTGAATTTGTGTCTTATAACTTACCAGAAATGGTTGAATTTATGTGTATGCTGCAGCTAGAGACATACACCAAGGAACTTGATGAAATGCAGAAGGTGTCCAAGGAAGAATACTTGGCTTCTTTGCGCCGCCGGAGCAGTGGGTTTTCTAGAGGTGTGTCAAAGTATCGTGGCGTGGCTAGGTACTAATGAATCATGTTTGTACCTTTAGTTTTCGGGTAGCAAGGCCTTGGATGTTTTTTCTTATAGCTGCTGCAATTTCAATTTTCACAGGCATCATCATAATGGGCGATGGGAGGCGCGAATTGGAAGAGTCTTCGGAAACAAGTACCTGTACTTGGGAACTTACAGTATGTGTACTTCTCCTTTCCTCTCTATTCTTAGATGTTCACAGTTTTCAGGTACAATATGCATGTGTGCCCACTTTTTTCCTTACACATAACAAAATCACACATATTTCTTTGCCCATTTTTTTGGCTTATATAAACTTAAACATTGTTTTTGTTTGGATTTTTCTGAAGAACAAGATGCTGCCAACTTGTGTGCTGAACTAGATGACAATTTCAAAACCTTAGGTTCAGTCAATGCATATACGTGGCTACTATTTTTCCAGTTTAGTCCAAAACATTATATATTACATGTCAAAGCGAAACTGTCTGCTGCCTGAAAAAACCACAGGTTTTCCAACATATGCATTGGAAAATAAAACTACAGACTCAGCCTCAAAATGGAATTTGGTAACCTACACTGGCTGTTTAGTAATCAATGTTATTAATTTGTAACTGTAGGTTATATTAGGAAGCTGCCAAAGCAGGTTGAAACTGATAGAGTTATTAGGTGCCCAAAGCAAGAGTACATGTATTGCATCCCCACAAGTAAATTCCACATGGTACAGGACCACCAGATAGCACCATATTTTCCTGAGTAAATCAATTATTTATTTATTTGTTTTGACAAGAAAACTATTAGTTCGGATCTGAAAATAAAAATTACAATTTATCTCTTCCTTTTTGTTTTACAAATGAAGCCTAGCTGGTTTTGCTGATCTTGTTTTTCATCATATTTTGGGTTTAGTCCCTGTCATGTTGTTTTCGAGGAAAGATCTGTGTTTCAGATTTAATACTTGAAATTGTAGATTAAGAGGGGGGCTAAGTACATTTAAAGATAGAGCTTAATTGGGTTTGGGTTTAGGGTTTGGGCATGGCAGGAGTAGGAGTAGCACAAGAAGCCAACAGTTGGTTTGACCTGGTCTGGGTTTGAGTTTGAGCAGCAAAAGAGTGTGATAAGTGGGACACGTGACACCCTCTTTTCTTTTCTATTTAAGGTCTGAAGGGCACGTGACACCCTTTACTGAGAAACAAAAGAAGAGTTGGTACTGTCATTCTTCTTCTTCAAAGAAAGACAGGATCAGATTTGAGATTTCAATTACTGATTTGATTCAGCCCTTTTGAAAAGGGACAGGCACTGGGTCTCACGTGTCCCATTGCTCTGCTTGTGGTTATCTCCAAGTGAGCCAAGTCAGCCATGCCTTGTAAGTGGGGCTTTTGCCAGATCCCAAACCGTCCTGATCTTGGGTTAGGTTTGTTCTTCAATAATATTACTTGGAGAAAAGTCCGAAGGCTAGCGTCCGTCGGTCACATGCGCGTGGGCAATTTTCGCTCATGTTAACTGTTATTTTCGCTCATGTCAACCACAATTTTCGCTCATGTTTTTTCGAGAGGGTGAACCATCAACGATCGACAGTCGTCCACGCACGTGTGACCTATTGCATTGCATTTGCTTCAAGTGCAAGCAAGGTCTAACCCATATTAAATTGACCCATATTGAATTTTCTCCTCAAAATATAGACAAACCATCCAAGGTTAAAAAGCAGCCCGTTCACATTTCTTCCAAAGTTATATTTTGGCAATTAACAAGTTAAATTTATAAAGGCACATTTTTTTGCTCATTTCGACTTATAAAACTTTTGGTGGTAATTAATATTTTTATTTTGAAGGGAGTCAGCAAGAAGAAGTGTAATGGTTTTTTTGTTTAAAAAAAAAATTATATTAGACGGTTTGAAATTCAAGAAAATACATATTTTATAGCATGAATTCTATACTGTGGAGACATAGATCCACTGCTTCAGGTTCTATGTTTCTTTCTTTTCTTTATCTTGTGCCTTTTAGATGTCATTTTTGTTTTTAAATATATTTGCTTAAATTCAGAAACCCCTCCCTCACGGAATTAGGACAAATGTAAATGAAAAAATAAAAGAGAAGGAAATAGAAATTGAGCATGTGAAGGGTCCATGTATCCCTCCACCTAATTCCTACCTTCTTTTTACTTTTTAATGCAGCAAAAGGTAGGTGCTGTGGGGCACTGAGATTGTCTGTATACATATGAATGTGATAACTTGTATGATTTGTTTTTTCTTTAGTTAAGTAAGTTATACACATTTCCCTTGACTTAATATGTTTTAACTGTTTGTTATACTTTGTTCATGTAGATACACAAGAAGAGGCAGCTGCAGCATATGATATGGCAGCTATAGAGTACAGAGGAGCGAATGCAGTGACCAATTTTGATATCAGCAACTACATTGACAGACTCAAGAGTTTAGAACCGCAAGTTCCACCTGCCAAATGCTCCCATGTAGCACAAGAGCAAGTTGAAGTAAAACAAGAAGTACATCAATTTCAACCACAGCCACAAGATCAACAACAAGAACAAAAGGAGGAACAAATTTTGGTCTCCCCCAAACTTCAGTATCCACAGGTTACGCCTTGCATAGAAAGTAGTACTACTACAATGCAGGATGTCATGGATCCTACGAATGAGCACCAGTCCCAGTTCAATTGGAACTTTTTGGATACTCTTCTTCCAGTTCCTGACATCCCACTGGAAAATAAGCCCTCAGAGTTACCAGACTTGTTTGACGAATTGGGATTTGAAGAAAATTTTGACTTGATATTTGGAGGTGCAAGTGATATCAATTTGAGTGGCTTATTGGACACCGCAGCTTGTGGGGTTCAAGGTGGTGTGCCTGAAAACTTGGATGATAATGAGTCTCCTTCTCCTTCTCCTTCGCCTTCTTCAACTACTACATCGGTTTCTTGCAGCTACTCTGTTTGAAGGCCCAGTCTTCAGGCTTGTGGACTGTTGGGGTTGGTCTAGTTTTGTTGTGGTTTGTTATGGATGGGTTGATCGAAGGCAGGGAAGATGGATAACATGCATGTTTGGTTTGTTATGGATGGGTTTATGTATCTTTGGTTTTGATTAGAAAAATAGAAAATTTCTTTATTTTATCTCTAGAAAAATTGAAAAATAGATAAGAATATGGAATCTTTTTTTTTTTTAAGCGAAGTGGGGCGTCAATCCATTAATAGGTACAAATAGGTAAAAAGTATCAATAAGGCCTTGTCCGGTAACGTTTTAAAAAAAATCAAGTTTCGAAAATTGAAAGTACAAAATGAGGTTGTGTCTGGTAGCTAGTTCGAAAACAATCTTCCAAAACGAAACGTTAAAACATGTCCGGTGCAACCACATGAAAATGTAAAAAACGATAAAAATGTATTCGACTGTAGTGTTTTTGATATTTTTTTAATAATAATTTATGGAGGTTTCTGGTGATGGAAGTGGGAGTAATGAAAGAATTAATAGAAAAGAGATGAGAGAACACCCTGAGAGAAAATCGACACTTTGAGAAGATTGAAGAGAGAACACAACTATTCTTATAGAAGTGTTTGGGTTTTTGTCTTTTTTTTTTGTTTTTTGTTTTTTTGTCTTTTTTAATTGGTAGGAGTTACATTTCCTTACCATTTTCATTTTATAAAATAAAAAATTTGATTTGAAAACGTTATCGAACGTCACCTAACATGCCTTATGAGGTTAAAAGATGAGCTATTTCAAAAGAGTTCTAACATTGCAAGTCCACCCCTTCCACTTTATATGACCTAATAGGGTTGTAAGTAGGCTCGAGCTACTCGTGCTCAACTCAGATTCGGCTCGCTTTTAATTCGTTCGGTTCGTGCTCGTAAGATAAACTTGAATAAGAACGTATTCGGCTCATTTAACTCTTGAGTAGCTCGAGCTTGTTAAACTTGTTAAAAGCTCCGCTCGTTTATTAAATCTCGAGTCGTGAAAATTTATAGTATAAATGTATTTAAAAATAAGCAAACTGCTAGGGATCCCAAATATATATACCAAAACTCATTACCAAATCATTATATAAATGGAGCTTTTGCTTGACTGGATTTATTGTTTTTTTTTTTTCTTCTAATAATTTTGATAATTTAGGGCATTTGAAGGCCCATAATTATGAAAAGGGAATGTACTTTGGGCTGATGATAAAAAAGGACATTGTTAAAAAAATAACCATAAAACATGAAATAATTACGAAATATGTCACTGCTGAAAACAGAAGAAAACGGAACGGAGTGAGGAATAAAACTGTTTACGTGGTTACATAATTCAATTAGCTTAGCTCCAACTTCTCTCCACTACTCCACTCCTTCTCTGTCTCAACTTCTCTTCCTTCTCTCATTCTCTCATTCTCACCTTCTCTGTCGTCACCGCTGTTTCTCCACCGTTGCGTTGCTTCTCCACCTCGCCGTACTAGAGGTCCGATCTCGTTACAAGTAACAAACATATAAAACTTTTCACATACTTTTCTGTTCGAATTGGTGATATTGTACCCGAAATTTAAACATATCCTTGAAATCTGAGATGATTTACACTGAGATGATTGATTCCAGTATGAGAAATCTGAAGAAGGGGCTGAGAAATCTGAGATGTTTACACCGAGTTGATTAGATGATACCTTGGAGATGATTTTATGTTTAATACATATATACAGTGTTTATAGATGTTATAGAACATTTTGTTCAATAATAAATGGTTGGAACTATCAAAGTAACTGCTCCTTTTTTTGAATTTTGTTTGAGCGCTAGAAATTCTGAGTGTTTGTGTGAGTGTGAATGGATGAAACTGTGTTATATGCATTGAACTATAACAGTAATTATCCTAGTAACTATCTTGTTTGAGTTTTTGTGAATGAAACTATCAAAGCATTGCATAACTGTATTACTAACTGTGAGTAAACTATTTGGTGATGCATATATGTGAACTATCAAACTGTTTGAATTTATGGTCGTATCGGACGATGATATACAACACGAGATACAAACAAAGAAAATGATACATATGCAGAAAATGGCACTTATCAAACTGTTTGAATTTATGGTCGTATCGAACTATCAAACATTTTCCCCTCACATATACAGAAAATGGCACCAAAGCTGAAAACTAGTAAGGCAAAAGAGGTCAATAGCAGTGACGATGATATACAACACGAGATATGAACAAAGAAAACAATGACAATCCAGAAAAAATGCAACACAAAAAGACTGGCAAAGAAAAACAGCAAAATGTAACTATCTTTGTAACTGAAATTTTATTTTTTCTGTAACTGTTAGTGTAACTATTAAGCAGTTGGTAAATGCAAATGTTAGTGTATAAATCATCTAACTATGAATTGATGGGAGAACAGAAGAAGCAAGCAGAAGAGCTAGAAGGGAAAGAGAAAAAAAAAGGAAGCTGGAAGGGAAAGCACCACAATTAGTAAGTAACCACTACTACAAAAACACCTTCAGATGACGCCTTTCAGATGACGCAAAAAAATTAACCGTCATCTGATTGATTTTGAAATAATCAGACGTCGGTTCTAGTTTGTCATCTGAATCGCTTTTAGACATCATATTTTCTCAGTTTATGAGGAAAACATCCAAAATTTAGTATTGGCAATGGTAGACATCTCAAAAACTCATCGTTCAAAAATTCTACTTAATTCAGATGACGGTTGACTGTCATCTGAGGGTTTAGGGTTTCTACCAAGTTATAAGCGGGAAAATTCCCTCCCAAACTCAGCCTAGGTATGCCATCACATTTTCTCAGTTTATGAGGAAAACATCCAAAATTTAGTATTGGCAATGGTAGACATCTCAAAAACTCATCGCTCAAAAATTATACTTAATTCAGATGACGGTTGACTGTCATCTGAGGGTTTAGGGTTTCTACCAAGTTATAAGCGGGAAAATTCCCTCCCAAACTCAGCCTAGGTATGCCATCACATTTTCTCAGTTTATGAGGAAAACATCCAAAATTTAGCATTGGCAATGGTAGACATCTCAAAAACTCATTGTTCAAAAATTATACTTAATTCAGATGACGGTTGACTGTCATCTGAGGGTTTAGGGTTTCTACCAAGTTATAAGCGGGAAAATTCCCTCCCAAACTCAGCCTAGGTATGCCATCAAAAATTGAAAGGTTGAAACATCAGACGACGGTTGCACGTCATCTAATGTTTGGGTGCGAAATTTGTTAAAATTTTGCTTGAAGGCACAGGTTTTGGGATTTTTCCTAGTAGGCTTACTAGAATAATGCACTCAATCAGATGTCGGTTCGACTGTCGTCTGTATTTAGGGCTGAAATTTTAACAAATGGCGGCATTTTTACCTCCGAAAACCAACCAATTTTGGAAAACCTATAGCTAGCGCGCCACACCAACCAATTGTCTCAAAAGCGTCTTAAGTGAAAAAAAGAGAGCAAAGAACAAAACAAGTGAAAAAACCAACTCCTTCGCACTCACACCCTAACTCAGTCTGAAACCTCTTCTCAGCCCCAACTCTAATCCGTCAAAAATCAAACCTCATCAAAATCTCAGCTTCAACTGAATCTCAAAGACCCATCTTGGCATCGCTCCCGCCCTCCGCCTCGGTCGCCGCTCCCGCCTCCGCCTCTTGGCATCCGCCCCTCCGCCTAGGTCTCTCTCTCTCTCTCTCCCTCTTTCTCACTGTCTCTCTCGTTCTCTCTGTCTCTCCCTCTCTCTTTCTCTCGATCTGTCTGTCTCCCTCTTTCTCTCTGTCTCTGTCTCTCTTTCTCTCTATCCTTCTCTCTCTTTCTCTCTTTCTCGCCCTCTTTCTCTCTGTCTCTCTTTCTCACCCTCTTTCTCTATTTCTCTCTGTCTCTCTTTTCTTTCTGTCTCCCAGCCTCTCACAATTTTAGGGTTTTTAATTTGGGGCTTTCTTTGTTTGGTTGATCGTTTCAGAAGCTCAGTTTCACTTTTGCAGGAGCAAGCTTGCTGGGCGGTAATCCTCCAACGATGCATATGCTTGGGGTGAAACTCACTAATATTACATTGTTCCCTGGCAGTACAAATCGAGGTATGAGGGTGATTTAGTGGCAAAGTGTTATTTTGCAAAGCATAAGCTTGTTTGGGAGGTTCTTGAAGGAGGGCTCAAGAGCAAAATAGAAATCCAGTGGTCAGATATCATGGCTCTAAAAGCAAACTGTCCTGATGATGGACCTGGTACTTCTCTTCTCCCACAAAACACATAAAACCTGTCGAAACAAAACACACACTCATCTCCGCAGCCATGTCTTACTCCACTGTTGCTTCACCCTCCCCTTCCTCCTTCATCAACAACACCACCACCAAGGTCAACATCTCATCTCCAATCCCATAAAGCTCCCACCTTTACCTCTAAAGTTCTCATCTTTACCTTAAAGTTTTCATATTTACCTCTTAAGTTTTTTTTTTTTTCTGCAGAAGGATTTGGGTCTCTCTGCTTTCACTTCCACATCGCCGGCGTCATTACAGCGATGCAAGAGGTCAATCTCCAAGAGAATCTGCGCCGTCATTGCCCCATCGGAGAGAAAGCCAGCCACTACTGGCTCGGTTAGTCAAGTTTTGTTTTTGATTGGTTTTTTTATGTGGGTTAATTGGGAAGCTTAGTATTGGTGTTGGGTTTTGGTTGATGTGCGCAGGTCAAGACGGGAATGACGATGACGGAGAAGATATTGGCAAGGGCTTCTGAGAGGACCCATTTGACCCCAGGTGACAATGTTTGGGTTAATATCGATGTTGATGATTATATAATGTGGTTTTGTAAGTTAACTCTGAAAAGAGTCATTCTTTTGGTTAACTTTTTGCAAATTGGCTTATGCAACTCTTTCTGGGTTTTCTAGGCTGCAGCAGAAGATGATTCCTCGGACAAAAGAATGAAAGGGTTTGCAGAGGAGGGTGACTCCAAGGTCACAGAACAACATAGCACCAAGAACAATGACAGAGAGTCTTCTGGTGATACGTCAAAGGAGAATTCAAAAGCTTCCGAGGTTCAAAAGCCCGATTACATTCATGTCCGGGCACGCCGAGGACAGGCCACTGATAGCCACAGCTTGGCTGAAAGAGTGAGTATTACTATTAGAACATAGGTTGGCACTCTTTTGCTTTAAAGTTCCTGCTGCTCGATTTTGTGTTACTTATGCGATTTTCGCTTGTGATCTTGAAGGTGAGGAGGGAAAAGATTAGTGAAAGAATGAAGTATCTGCAAGATTTAGTACCAGGGTGCAACAAGATCACTGGCAAGGCTGGGATGCTAGACGAAATAATCAATTATGTTCAGTCCCTTCAACGACAAGTAGAGGTGACATACATTTGATCTTGCCATCACTAGTTGAATTACTTTGATATTTTTTATTCCTGTGTATTCTTAATTTTAATCCTTTTCATAATTAACAGTTCCTATCTATGAAACTAGCTGCTGTTAATCCGAGGCTTGATTTCAACATTGACGACTTGTTTACAAAAGAGGTAAGGAGACTTCAAATCCCACAAGCAACTAGCACTTAAGGACTAGTAGCTTTAAAAATCATCAATCTGTTGATCCAAATATATGTTGCTAACTCTGGTTTTTGCTTGATCCAAATACATGCCCTTGCTTTCTCATACTTGTTTTCATTTCATTTGTATTAGCTTCAATTCTTGATGCATTTCTGCCTCTACTTTCTATGAACTTTACCCTAAGATTGAATTGGGTTTTCTTTTTGGGTAATACTGGGGTTTGTTTACAAGAGTTTGAATTTCTTAAATGCTAGTTTCTTGAGCTGGTTTCTTGAGAATTACATGAACTGTCAATAATTGCGTATCAGATTTCGATTGTAGTCGTAGAAATCAAGATCTTGACCTTTAGTTTCTAAGAATTCGATGCTTTGTGTGAACCTTTAGTTGGTCTTATACTTTGTTGATGCGTGAATGTTTTTTATTTATTTATTGTTTGAAGAACACAGCTTTTCAGTAGGCTTTTCTTTTTTAAATTGGTAAAATTTGCAACATAGGTTCTTGTGATTGTCATTAGAATGTTGTCCAGAAAGAGCTTGGTTCCTTTTTCTATCTTTTAAATAATTTAAGAGCTTGGATTGTTAGAGTACCTCTATAGAATAGGTGCTAGCTTGGATTATTAGTCATTTGGTTCAAAGGAGATGACCTTCTTAGTCTCTGACCATATTGGTATATCCTGAAACTGCAGATCATGTATGTGCCCCTACATTGTCTCCTTTCAATGGTCTTATGTCAGACAGTAGCTTTGCAGGCTAATGTTAGATAGAGTGTTTTAGCTTCTTGCACCATATAGCAATGCAGTTGTTTTTCGATTTTGATTGTTTTAGCTCATAGTTTAGTATTGCTTGATTAGTTGTAGTTTTGTGGTGGTTAAGTAGTGCTTCATTGTTTAGTATTGCTTGATTGTTTTAGCTCATAGATCTATTAGATTTTTCTGGATTACTCAGTGCATCAAATTATGGTACAGGGCATTCCACACCAACCTGATGGCATACAATGTGGCTATTATGTAATGCGCTTAATGCGAGATATTATCTATGACACGGAACTTGCATTTGCTGCAAAGGTAAAATCTGTACCTATTTTTCTGTTTGCATATGATGACTGCCACCTTCTTTGAGTTTCAGTTTTGATATATATATATGTGTAATGATATCAGTGGGAAAAAAGAGATCGACGTGCAAACGAGTACACTCGAGAAGATATTGACCAAGTAAGGGATGAGATTGCAGGCTATCTATTGAAGAACCATGTGAAGCTTTGAATGAGTAACAAGCAGGTTAAATGTTTTGGTATATAGGATGCTCAGAATTCTAGTGGTACCTATAGTATATGGCCAATCCTATTACAGTTATGTGGACTTCAATTGGTCATTTTTTTGCTACTGGCAGCTACAATTGTGATGGAAGAAGTTGATTTTGGTTTTGCTGCCAATGCATGTGTTTTTAGAAGTGATTGTATTACTCATGGTTTAAAACAGATCTAGGTAGAGACATAAATATGGCAGGTTTATTGAGTACTATCCTACAGTTTTGGTTTATTTGCATGAATTCAGGTTTTATATGTGGAGATGAACCAGTACTGTGGATTTGGTCAGTACTGTTCATTTGGTAACATATCAAATGAACTCAAATGACAGAACTCAAATGACAGACTCAGTCATAAAATAACTGACGTTAGAAAGACATTCATATGACACAAACGAGTGACATCTGAACCAAAATCGTATGACACAAACAACATTATGCAAGACTGACGTCTAAGAGAGCTTAGATGATATACTATATGATAGTGTAAATGACATCTGTTCAAAATTCAGATGACATTCGCCTTGACAATATGACCGACGTTACATTGCACTTTACATGACGCTTGCTTTGATATATTGACTGACATAAAAAGTAGCATTAGATGACAGTCGACTGTCATCTCAATATATGCCATTCATCACTGAAAATGCGCACGTAAGTTGGCACCATGAATGCCAACCGTCATCTGAATACACAACTGTCATCCTTATGATCGGTAGATGACAGTTTTTTTTGGGTCTTAACCGTCATCTGAATGCGTTTTAACAGATGACATTGCGATAGATGACAGTTTGGGAGCATATCAGATGACGGTTAAAAACCGTCATCTGAATCGATTTCTGTACTAGTGAACTATAATAGTAACTGTATTTCTTATAAGTAACTATCTCAGTAATTATATTACAATTGAATAAGTGTCTTAGTAACTGTGTTTATCGAATGTGCAGATAAGGGAGCGGCAGCTGCCAAAAGAAAAATAAAACAAGATGATAAAAGCAACGATGATAATGAAAAGGAAAGCAAGATAGAAAGAAAAGGAAAGCAAGTACGACAATCAGTAAGTAACTATCATGATAATTGTTTTTCTTTTGAATAACTATCTTAGTAACTGTGTTACGACTGACAAAACTGTCATAGTAACTTTTCTTATCAAATGTGCAAATAAGGGCAAAAAGGGAAGCTAGAGATAACAAAAGAAAACGGCAACAAGATGATGGTGATGATGATAATGAAACTGAAGATAATAAATCTGGTAATGGTGGTGAATCTGATTATGATATTTGTCAAGACCCACCCCGGATTTCCACTTTAAATCCCTTAAACCAGATTTTTTATTTTATTTTTTTCTTACAGTAATTCAACAGTAACATTTACTATTCACTTTACTGTTTACCCTTTTACTTTTACAGTTTACCGTTTACTGAATTACTGTTTTACTGTTTACTATTTATCTTTTACCGTTTCCTTTAACATTTTTACCCTTCTTCAACCTCCTGCCGCCGGCAGAAGTAGCACCGCCGCCACCGCCGCTGTCAGCTCTGCCAAAGAGACTAAAAAAAACCTCCAAATCATCCCAAATCAACTCAAAACGATCGCCACAACCTCAAGACCTCATCCCCACTGCCTCCGCCGCCAAAAACCAACGCAGCAATGGCGGCATACCGGGGCCGACACGGCGACCGAACACCTCAATCCCAAATTTCACCAAAATTCATCCAATTCAACACCAAATTACACTTAATTGACTCCTTTCAATGTTCTGAACTCAATTACAATCTCCAATTATATCAAAAACACCAATTACACAACCTCCACCGAATTCACAAAAACCTTAGAAATTTCAAATCCTAAATTCTCATTACCTGGTTCGAATTGGATCAATTCCTTCCATGGAATTGTTGCACAAGTCGAGGCCTTCAATTACCCCCCAAAATCGGGCCGAACGTGGCCGGAGGAGAAAGTTTTCAGTTCGACACAGTCGAACCTCCTCGAGCTTCCACCGGCTGAACGGCGGTGATTCTCCTTGAACCACCACCACAGACTTGAAGAGTGAGGAGAGAGGAGTCGAGCGCCACCAGCCGATCGGTGGCCGGACGTTGGAGAACCGAGGGCGGCGCCTCGGTCGGTGGAGCTCTGGCCCGATCGTAGGAGAGGAGAGAGAGAGAGAGAGAGAAAAAGGAGAAAAGAAAAAGAAATAAAAAGCATATTCCCTCCCATTTCTAGAATATTCCCCCCGTTTCTAGAAACTTCCGCCTCTGACTATTTATACTCGACCAAAACCAGAAAAATTATCGATTTTACATCATAACTTTTTCATACGAACTCCCAATTAAATAGGCTACGTGTCCACGAACTCATTTTAACGACCTCCATCTCGTCGAGAAATAAAATTCTCGGTCGGGTCAACTTAGAAAAAGTCAACCTTTGAAAATTATGAATCGTAAAAAGTAAAGTAAAACTGTTAGGAGGTAATTTAAGGTTCGGGTCGTTACAATATTGATGAAGATGATGATAAAGATGCAAAGAAGCTTACTGTGATAGAAAACCAAGAAAAACTTCAACTGAAAAATCTTGTAAGTAACTATCTCAGTAACTATTTAAGTAACTATCCAATTAACAATTATTCTTTCTTCAAAACTGAAAACTATCGAAGTAACTATCCAAGTAACTAGTAACTATCTTAGTAACTATACAAGTAACAATTCTTGTTTATCTAAAAACTGAGAACTATACAAGTAACTATCCAAGTAACTGTCATAATAACTATTATTGAACTGTCATAGTAATTGTTTTTAAATGTGTTTTAAAATGAACAGAAACAGAAGAAAAAGGCACAGACCCTACAGTTCAGAAGCACCATACCAAATTTCGGTGAATACAAATGTCAAATACCACAAGAAGTACTAGGTCTGGTCGAGAGGACTCTATTTGCAAAGTTGTTTCAAGCACTCCACCAGAACCTAGTTTATGGTTCAAAGTCAAACAACCAGGTGGGGAAGGTGCTGGAAGCTTATGATCATGTCAGAGACGTTTTTCAGTTTGCTGGGAAGAAGTTCCGAATCAAATCATTAGATGTTTCACAAATTCTAGGGCTGAACCGTACATGAACCTACATTCAAAGAAAAGAGACGCCCATTTCTGATTTTCTGCTCAGATTTTTTAGACAAGCAAAAGAAGTCGATAAGAAGATGGTGACTAAAGCCATAGCAGCTAAATTGAACAAGAATCCTCAAAGTGATGAGGAAAGACAGAGTAGAGATGAGAATATAGCAAGGTTGATAATCATCGACATCTTAATCAAGCTTCTCTTCCCAAATGCAAAAGGAACCCTCCATATAGACATGGTGAGAGCTGTGGAGGATTTATGTAAGTCTTCTAACTATGCTTGGGCAAAAGAAGTGAAAATCTCCATGAAAAGATGTCTCACTAAATACAAGAAATCGGACCATGCATCGAAGAATAAATGAGGATGTATTCATGTCATTCTGGTAAGCGCGCGAGTTTTGTCTTCCTTTATTCTTTTTTGTTATATCATTTTGCTTCTTATAAACCAACATTCCTTTTGCAACCAGTATTGGCTGTGCATGAAAACAAACTTGGTGGAGCCTATTCCAGGGAGGGAAAATGAACAGCACCTGATCAGAAAAATGGGACATCGAACAGTTGAAGAGAAAGTTGTGGAAGTATCAGCTCAAAGACTTGTCAGTAAGTATCATCTTAGTAACTATCTGTGTAACTATCATTCTAGTAACTATCTGATGAACTATGTTAGTAACTATCTGAGTAACTATCATCTTAGTAACTGTCTGTGTAACTATCATCTTTGTAACTATCTGTGTAACTATGTTAGTAACTATCTGAGTAACTATCATTTTAATAACTGTCTGAGTCACTATGTCAGCTATCTGAGTAACTATCATATGAGTAACTATCATATGAGTAACTATGATCTGAGTAACTATCAGAGTAACTTTGATCTGAGTAACTATCTGAGTAACTGCTAAAGTAACTGTGTTAGAAATTGTAGCTATAGGCTAACTGTGTCAGTAATTGTTCTTTTATTTTTTTCAGAAACATCTTGCAAACAACAACGAAGACCCGGAGGGGAGCAGTGATGATGAAGATGAACCTGAATAGGACGAAGATGAACCTCAACAGGACGAGCAGACTGAAAGGGACCAAAAGCAACCTGCAACGCTCAGCGAGGAATTTTCAGAACAGCTCAGAGAAAAGCTGAAGAAGATTGAAGATCTAGCGAGACAGTTACAGGAAAGAGAGAGCAGATTGGCAAAGATGTCAGAAGAATTAAAAGCTGAAAGACTGAAAAATGTGGTGCTTAATCAGACTACAACGGCACAAGACCTGAAAAATCTGAAATTAAAGGCTGAGTTGGAGAGCCAAAAGAAAATTATGGCCGCATTGACTCAATTCTCCGACACAATAGAGATGACACCACAAGAAGCTCAATTAGATGGCCTAGAAAACTTGGCAAATGAAGCAGAAAAAGAAGGTTAGAAAACTGAAGTGGACGAAACCAGTCAAAAGAATGCAGAAGAAGAAGATCTTGAAGCAGATCAGCTTAAAGCTTTAAGAAAAGTGGAGGAAGAAATGGAAAGAAATCGTAAACTAGCCGAATAAAGAGCACAGGAAGAAGAGGCTGAAAAAAAAAGAGGAAGAAAAATGCAAAGGTAATTAAAATGTGTTTCAATTTCCAGGTAGTTTTGCTAGTAATTGTTTTGGTAACTACATTAGTGTTGACGGTAGCCACAGAGGGGCTACCCAGGCCCACAGACCCGCAGCCGCACCACCTGGGCCCGGTCCATGGCCCGGGGAAAGATCGTTAACACCCGGATCCGGGGCCCAGCAGCTTACCTTATGGCCAGGGGCCCAGGAGCCGGGGGTGCCAGCCTGTTAAACAGACCACCAAAGCTGCCCCAATATATGAACAGAAGGGGATCAGTCCCACATCGAAGAGTGAGACCAGACCTCACGCTCGACAACCTATATAAGGGCCTCAACTACCCTCATTAATAGGTAACCAACTCTCCAACTACTTATTGTTCCCGCTTAAGTTATCCATTTATCCCAAAGGTATTAACTTAGGTAGGACTTGCAGGAAGGAATCACACCAAGATCCACCAGTCTCTGTCAGGCCTTCGGGTTACAACAGAAACAATTGGCGCCGTCTGTGGGAATAGTTTAAAAAAGTTACGTTGCATTACCAACATGTAGAAGAGCGGGTTAAAAAAAAAACATGGCAGAAAGTTCAGAAGCGGGGCGGGAAAGAAATGTAGAAGAGGATCAGCGGATCCTACCAGAGCAAGTGCTTATCGCTACCTCGGTCGCAATACGGGAATAGCCCCCGACCTAGATGGCCAGACCGACGGCAGCTATCAGGGACCGAGCGGCACACCAGGGGCATGCAAAGGTAGCACGCGCGGGAAAGGCCCGGCGGAAGGCAACCAACTAACGCACCGGCGCCCTTCGCTGACATTCTCAGATGACCCGATCGACGAGGAAGATAGTCTAGCCGGCGACAGCGACCAAGACACCGCATATAACCCCAACCGGCACGATATGGCGGGGGAGGTAGAGGTGATTAGAGCAGAAGTCGATCGCCTGCGCGTGGAGAGCGACCGGGATAGAGCAGAGTCAAACGCCCGGTATCAGGAAATCGAGACGGTGAATGCCGCCTTGGTGGCTGCCTTGGAAAGAGGACAGCAGCGCAACGCCGCTTTGGCAAGGGCACATGCATCCACAAGGAGGCATCCCTTGCGCCCTGAAGCGGGACAATCATCGGGGGGAAGGTCCACCGACCCCAAGGAGGTGGAGTCCCCGGGCGACGTAGCGCTACCGAAGAGCACGCCGGCCCCCCGACAACTACACGCTTCATTCGAGGATGAAGCCATGACCCCGACCGCATGGGCACTACAAGTACTGTCCGACTTCGTGTCAGATCTGAGGGCCCAAATGGAGGCCAACGAGAGAAGGGCAGCGCGACCGCTGGAAGGTGCGCGATTCAGCGAACATACTGGACCCTTTTCACACCGGGTTTTGGAATCCGGGAGATCCGGTAACCAAAAGTCCCTGAAACTGACGTACTCAGGAGCCGGCTGCCATACCAACACTTGGATAGCTTCCAGTCCCAAACATGCGCCAATGACTACTCCGACGCTGTGTGCTGCAACATCTTCCAAGAAACCTTGTCCGGAGAGGCACTCAGCTGGTTCTACGAGTTGCCGGCAAACTCCGTTGAGGCATTTGAGCAGCTGGCCGATCGGTTTGTCGGCCGCTTCATCGAAGGAGCCCAGACATCGACGGTTCTCTTCAACTGCAGGCAGGCAGATGGCGAGGAGCTAAGGACGTTCGTTAACCGCTGGCAAAAGGCGACTGCCGGGGTTCGGAACCTAGACAAGGGGATCGCCGAGATGGCGTTCAAGCAGGGTCTCTGGCCAGGGAAATTTTCTTACGCTGTGCGGGTAGAGCTCCCGCAGGGGTACGATGAGCTGATGGCGATGGCCATCAGACACGCTCAGGCGGATCATGAAACCTATGGGCATCACCTGCACAAGAGGAAGCGGGAGGAGCCCCTTCCGGTTCTTCAAGAAAACCTGACCAGACAGCGGGGCCAGGACCGAGGTGCCCAACCCAACAAACTGGCTAGAAACTGGGGGAACCAACCGCAGTAGAAAGCCTTTCCTGACAAGCCCCAGGGCGGGCACAAGCCCGCGCATTATCGACAAGAACGCCCCCTGGCGATCATGCCAGCGGAACGTCAAGAAAGCCCCCTGGCGATCAAGTCTTCACCACTCTAACCTCTTCGTACGAGGACATTCTGTACGAGAACAGGAACATCATTCCCCCACCGCTAAAGAGGAAGCACCTAAAGTGGAACCTCACACCGGCGCGAACAGGCAAATACTGCTCCTACCATGATGAGGCTACCCATAGGACAAACAATTGCATCGCCCTCAAAACAGCGGTGGAGGGATTAGTTAGCAGCGGTCAACTGTAGCGGTACCTGATGGAGCTTATTATCCAAGCACATTAACAACTTCATACAAATATTACCCTCTTGTGTCATTGTTAGTATAAAGCAAGTAGGGATCGTTCAATTCGGGAAAATCAAGGGCGTTCAATCACATAAAGCATTACAAAATCATATTGGGGGTTTGAAATTTGATTCTATATTCTACTGATTTTTACGAAATCAAATCCTAAATTATATATTTACATGTGATCAACATCTTTAAAAAAAAAAAACTTCACACAAAACTCACATGTCAAATAACAAATCGATCACGAAATAACAATATGACAGAAACATTTATCACCGATTTCATGCAATTTAGTTCCAATTATAACTAGAGCCCTTCGTGGTTCATCTAATCATTCAAAACTCCTCAATTATTTAGAATTAGCTTCGTGCATAACCCTAAACATAGTGCTAATCAGTTTAAAGACACTTCGTGTAGAAATTAAACCAAGGAACACATAAGCACAATGAGTCGAATTGGAAACATGCAACAAGTATGGCGTCACCTCACCTTGCTTCAACATGCATATTTTGAATTACTCTACCCCTTAGAACCAATACAAGATCAATTAACTTCGTGTATAATTTACCCCATATTTTGTGGTTCGGCAACATAAAGAAATAAACCTAAGGATCGCCTAGCTAAAGCTGCCCTTAACCTTATAACTTGTTGTGCATACGAATTCAGAAAATAAACCAAATAAAATCATCAAATCATGCAACAAACGTACTGCCCTATTGCCATACAATCAATTCGTCACATACATGTTTATCAATTAAACAAAAAGAAAACTAAAACATATAACAGAATTTCGGAAATCCAATGTAAAATTAATAAAACCAAATAACAAACCACAAATCCTTACAAACTTCATAGAAAAAGTTAAGTAATTATACAGAAAATTACGAGCCATGAGAGATGAGTGAATCACACTTTAAAAGAAACCTTGTAGAGGAATCGACAAAGAGAGATTCGGTGGAGATGAAACTTGTGATCGGAAGTGGTGATGAACTATGGAATCGGCTTGAATTTTCTTTGGATTTGTCGTGCTAAATGGACATAATTTCGGCTTTGAAAAGTGAGAGAGAAGAGATGATTTTTCTGTACAAAAGAGAGCTATATATATAGGAGAACAAAGGAGGAAGAGGTTTGGCAGCTTTTAGTCTTCAAATCCGAGTTGAACTATTTTCGGCAGAATGACCTTTGTGTGTGATAAAAATAGAATATCTCTCCCTAGAAAATATCTATTGAGGTGATTCCAATTGGGTTGGAAACTCGACTCCCGTAGCTTTCCATCCATCTAAGGCTCACTATCTGGTTCAAAGTGAGCTGTCCAGGAGAGTCCGTGGAAGTTGGATGACGTGCACAGAAATTCTGCCGATTTTAATCAGGATTTGTTGCGATTTTGCTTCCTCTATTTTCTGCCGAAAATCATCAAGATAATGGCTGAATAATTGAACAATATATCCATAGGTTTTTCATGAATTAATTCAGCCAATTATCTTGCACAAAGAAAGGAATTCAGTCCACATTCGTAAGCCAAATCCAAGTAGAACTCGGTTTAGGTTTTCTTCTTTCTTCTTTTCCATTCCGATCTCTTTTTTCTTTTCTTCATTAATTCTGCCGATTTCTCCATGGATCAATACATCATGGACTTGTTGACGGACTGGACTCAATCTTTGTTGAACAAAATATCCAAGAGGCAGCCGAAAACTTCCCTAGATAGACCGGGAAAGCACAAACCTTCTTTAGCCGATCCCATTCTTCTCCTAATTGACTTGGGAGGACTTCTTTTCCTTTGTTCTTCGACTTGGCCCTTGCTAGGATGACTTCTTAATGTATCATTATGTACAGTAGCTCCTCAATGATAGTCTTGGACACGAACTTGGTGAAGAAAAACCAAAAACTCAAAAATCGGACAGAAGGTTTTCTTTTTCGGCAGTATTGACCTCCGTGCATTCAAAACAGCATAACTTTTTCTCAAGAAAGCGTTTTTTGTGATTCCAGTTGCATATGAAACTAGACACACAGAGATTTCATCCATATACAATTTCGCCTTCAAATTCCTTGTCAATCGGCGGGAATAAATTCGGGAAGTTGAGTGACGTGCACTGAAATCTGTTGAAGTTTCTGGATTTGCATCCGATTTGAACTTGTGATTCTTTGCATCTTATTTTGCTCCGATTTCAGTGAATCTTGTCATGCTCAATCCTTTATTTGTCAACTGCATATGAGAGAAGAAAAATCTATCAAAAACAAAGTTTATGTTTTATAGATTCCATAAAACATCTCAGAGACTTTTCGAATAGGCTTTTGATAATTTCTGTCCAAATTCTTCTATTTAAGCACATTCTCACATTAAACTCAACCAAAACTCAAGACTCAATTACATGACTCTATCTTACAACAATAAGGGTTAAACATTGGATAAATGAAGGTAAAAACATATTAAGAACGTCGCATTTTATGCTCCTATCAGTACCTAGGAGAAAGGCAGGAAGATACCGCTCGGGACCAGGACCAAGGCTGGTAAGCACGCTCGGGCCCGGCGATAGGTCAAGCGGTACAAGAAATTTTGAGCCCAAGGCTAAGTGCTAATTTTTCCAACCCAATTAGCTTGGCATACCAACGGTTCGGCCGATGTAACATTAGAAGATATATATATTCCAACTGTTTTGAACGAAATCCAAGGCAAACCATCGGTACTATAAAAATCCAAAGGCAGGCAACACAAAAGCCTGTGAAAAAAAAAATATCCATTCCAGCAATTTACCAGGCCGGTATATAAAAAAAAATCTGCCTAAGGAGCCGTGGCCTCCTCCCCAGCGGGTTCAGCCTGTCCACCGGCTGCGTTCGGTAAAACCGCCGCATCCTCCCCGGCGGGCTCGGATTGCTGAGGTTCGCCCTCCTCTTCCAGCTGCTCCTCCGCCCGCGGCTACCCATCAATATCATCATCGGCCTGCGCCCGCGACATTTGCGAGGTATTCAGGTACCCCTTCTTTTCCCACTCCACGTAGGCATCGATGATACCCGCCTCCTTAGCCTTCTCCAGAAGGACAAGAAACTGCTCACTATCGTGATCTTTCTTGATAACTTGCTGGAAAAGCTCCAGGTCCTCTTCTTCAGCTGCATCGACGGTGGCGGCACGCGCAGCGGCAGCTTCCAACTGGAGCTCATCCACCTTGGCCTCCAGCTCGGCCCTCTCCGCCTCAGCCCACTCCTTCTCCTCCTCGAGGCTCCGGACCTTGCCCTCTAGCTTGGCCACCTGCCTCCTGGCCCTCTCCTCCAGTCTGGCCTTCTCCCGCTCAAGCCTGGACTTCTCAGCCTCCAAGCGCTCCCAGGCGCCGGACAAGAACGGCCACCTTCTTCTTCAGCTCCGGCAGCTCCCCACTCGGGTTCGGTTGGTACAGATTGTACAACAGCTGCAGAATGACAGGCCACCGATTAGAGAAAAAAAAAAAACAAAAAAAAAAAAAAATGTTGTTCGACCGGTGCCGTAGCACCAAACTATTCTTACTCGGAGGACCAACTCCTTGCTCTTCTGACGATTCTCCCCCAACAGGGCTCCAGCGGCCCCAGACCTATCCAGACCCAGGCCGGTCACATCCTCTAGCAGGTTCCAGACGAACTGTCTTTCCGGACCTCCCCTCCTCGGTTCTTCCACCGGAGAGGGACTACTCTGCGGGGCGGCAGAACTTGAAGCCGCAGCAGCTCTATCCCTAGCGGGACTCGTTCCACCACTGGTCAATTTAAGCCGTTTCACTAAGTTCTCACCAGACGACCGACCAGTCAGCGTCACCAGCGCGGAAGGCGGGACGTCCATGATCCTCCTCCTCTTCTCACCCAGGTCGACCGGTGAAGAAGATTGTGCGCCAGGCAAGGAGACCCTGGTGACAAGTGGGACCGATCCCACTCGATGTGGAATCCTATCCGTTCCACCAGGAACCTTTGGGGGCCCGCCAGCGGTTTTTCCCTTCTCGGGCCCCGCTGAGGATCCCGTGGCATGAGTCTTCACACGCCTTAAAATGTAGTCCTCATGCGCAAAATCCACGGCCACCGGCTCGGCGTGGATGCTAAGCCGGCCAGTCTCCCGATCCACCGTGGTCCGCGAAACGACCTCCCCTTTCTCCTTCAGCCTCGAGACAAGATCCTCACCATCCATGGATAGCGTGTTAGCAGGTTTGATGACCGTCCGGGAAGATGCACATGCAGAACACCAAAGAAAGAGTTAGACGTAGTATAAACTCGGTCAGCGAGAACTTCACTGCTAAAATCCCCACTACGCATCCGGATCCCGCCCCAGGCGGCAGTACTCCAACACTTCCCGCCGTATGAAGTTGTAGGAGCTTCGCTCAAGCCCGGACTAGCACCCGAATATCGTAGCAATCCTATCCTGCTCCAACTAAGACAGTACGTATGATTGGTCGCCAAGGGGCTGGAAAGCACCAGGAACCCGATACGTCCTCCTCCTCTTCTGCCACCTCCCCCCTGCCATTACCACCTTCTTCCTCCAGCTATTGTCCAGCCAGGAAGGTAGGTGGGTGATAATAGGCTTAAAGTGCCGGCGCCAAAGGTGATGCAACCCCAACACCCTTTCTTTTTTAAGAAGGACAGTCTGTACAATGCCCGGAACTCGTTCACCGTCGGCATGCTCATCTCGGACAGCTCATACAGACAACCAAGACTTAGCAGCTGCCTCCACTATTTTCCGGGAAGCTGCACGGGAGACACGTGCAGAGCGCTGAGCATGTACTGCACGAAGTCTGGCAGCGGGAGGGAGAACCCGTGACGGAACTGGCCTCCATGAACAGCAACCCAACCCTTTTCCGGGTTACAAGCCGATTCTCCGGGATTCAGCGGCCGTAATTTCACCTCATCCGGGATACTCCACGTTTTCTGAAAGATGGTAACCTCTAAGGGACTCATGGTACCCTCCGGTTCGTCACACACCACAGCCCCTTCCTCATCCCCAATCGTGTAAACTGCGGGCGAGGTACCAAGAAAGGGTACCCCATGGAGGATGTCCTCGTGCCCCAGAGACCCGGACGGCGAGGCCTCACCCCGGGAGCGGGCGACAGCTTTTGACTCCGAGGAAACCGAAGCAAGCCAATCCTCCAACCTTTCCTCATCGTCCGTCACAGGTCGTCTGGCGGCCGATTTAGAAGTTCCATCAGAGCTCCCAGAATCCATGTAACCTAGGGGGAGGAAAACAAAACCCCACCGCCGGTCAGCGACAACCCAAAACAGCGCCCTCTGCGGCTTCTCCTCAAATCTGCCGCAGATTCCCCGCTCCAAACAACTCATCCGTTGCGATAGGGATCCCCCGGCAAAAGAAAACCCCCGCAAAACAAGAACCAACAAGGAAAAAATGGAAACAAAGGTGGCGGAACTTACCGATTACTATGCACAACTGGGAAAACACCGAGCAATCGTATGTAAGAGCAAGCACGCCTGAAGCACGGATAGCGCGAGAATAGCTTCACAGAACTTTCTCCGGATTCCTCTCCAGCGTTTTCTTTTTCTCACTCAAACAAGAGCAAAAAAAAAAAAAAGAGTAAACAATGAAGACAAGGAAGACCTTTATATAGACAGGTCCGGCACCCTAGGCACCACTGTAATCCCCCCAAAATACTCAATCGGGGCAAGTCAAACGCCTGCGAATCCGGGCCTTCCATCTCAGACCGCTCCCTACTGACACGTGTCCCAGTATCGGTAAAATCCCCACACCATCATAACTGATGGGACTGATGGGCTTTCTCCTTCAATACATGTCAGCCACTTGCCTCGCCTACAAATGGCAGTTGAAGGAGATGGGGGTGAGAACCGAGGCGTCCAGCCCCCCACCACTTCCCCAAGCGCCGACCTCAATTCAAGGAAAGTCATCCCATCGGGTCACTACCGTTGCCATCAGCATCCCGTCGGGTAATATACATTCCATCGGTTATATGGCATTCTACCGGTTCACAGGCACCCCATCGGATAATATACATTCCATCGGTTATGTGGCATTCCACCGGTTCACAGGCATTCCAACGAGTAAAATACATTCCACCGGTTCACTGGCATTCCAACGGGTAATATACATTCCATCGGTTATGTGGCATTCCACCGGTTCACAGGCATTCCAACGGGTAAAATACATTCCACCGGTTCACAGGCATTCCAACAGGTAATATACATTCCATCGGTTCCACCTGGCATTACATCGGTTCTATGGCATTCCATCGGTTTAGTCACTTTCGTTCGCGCCTACGAGCACGGACAAGCCAGCAACAACTCAAAGCCTCAAAACATCGGGCTTTATAAACCCGGGAGAATTGTTTCTCTAACACAGGACAAATCTTCCCGCATGATAGAAACCCTGCACATACATCACGCCTGTACGAACAAGGGCTGTGACACGATCAGTGGTACACCCAACAACAACCGGGTCACTGGCCGGGAGAATTGTTCCTCTAACACAGGCCAAATCTTCCCGCAAGCTAGAATCCCTGCTTCACACAAAAGCTGTGAAAAATATGGGGGACAAATGGACGGGCCACCCCACCAGGAGAATTGTTTCTCTAACACAGGACAAATCTCCCCGCAGGCTAGACCCCCTGCACATAACCTCACGCCTATAACGTTCCGGCTGAGAAGAACTAGAGGATGTTGACCGGTGCTTTAACACGGCCGCAACATCCCACTGATAGATCTGTTGGCTCGCACCCAACAGTTCTCCTCGCAGGCTCGCAACCCTGTACATTACCCCACGCTTATTCCAACACAAGCTGGGACGAATCAGCGGGTGCTGAACGATGCAATAACATGGCCGCAACCCCCCACCGGGAATTAACCTCTAACACAGGACATATTCTCCGGTTTGTACCACCGTGGGTAGCAATTTTCACTGGGGGACTCGTTCCGACATGGCAGTTCACCGGTCGGGTCCTCCTGGAGCATTTCATACCTGACTCGTTCTGACATGATAGTTCACCAGTCGAGTCCTTGCGGAACATGGCATGGGGGATTGCAACGCCACATTATCATCCCATGCACTCATCCGGGTTCACCCCGTCTCATATGCATGGCATGACGGATTTCAACGCCACATTATCATCCCATGCACTCATCCGGGTTCACCCCGCCCCATATGCATGGCATGGCGGATTTCAACGCCACATTATCATCCCATGCACTCATCCGGGTTAACCCCGCCCCATATGCATGGCATGGCAGATTTCAACGCCACATTATCATCCCATGCACTCGTCCGGGTTCTCCCCGTTCCATATGCAGGGCACGACGGAACTCCAGCACCACACCACCATCATCACAACTCATACTCATAACTGTTGCACATCATCATGAATAGGCACTCGCATCACCAGACACCATCATAACAGGCTTTCTGCTCGAACGCCCGGCCAAGCCCAATCTTTAACCCGGACTTGGGGGACTAGGGCACCGTTGGGTCGGTAACCCTGTGGGTCTGCAGGCCTGCAGAGCAAGACATATTTAAGTCCCCATTCAAGATTACATTTGACCGGGAACTTGGGGGACTTGTTAACGGTAGCCACAGAGGGGCTACCCAGGCCCACAGACCCGCAGCCGCACCACCCGGGCCCGGTCCATGGCCCGGGGCAGGATCGTTAACACCCGGACCCGGGGCCCAGCAGCCTACCTTATGGCCAGGGGCCGGGGAGCTGGGGGCGCCAGCCTGCTGAACAGACCACCAAAGCTGCCCTAATATATGAACAGAAGGGGATCAGTCCCACATCGAAGAGTGAGACCAGAACTCACGCTCGACAACCTATATAACGGCCTCAACTACCCTCATTAATAGGTAACCAACTCTCCAACTACTTATTGTTCCTGCTTAAGTTATCAATTTATCCCAACGGTACTACCTTAGGCATCATAGAGGAGAAGACCGGCCCGCCCGGTATTCCCCTTAGCTAGCAGGACTTGCAGGAAGGAATCACACCAAGATCCACCAGTCTTTGTCAGGCCTACGGGTTACAACAGAAACAATTAGTAACTACTAATTGTTAGGGTGTTTTTTCAGTAACTGTAGAGCTAACTATCTGAGTAACTATCCAAGTAACTATTTTAGTAGCTATCTGAGTAACTATCATTTTTGTAGCTATCATCTGAACAACTATTTATTGAGTAACTATCATCTCAGTAACTATTTTAGTAACTATCTTACTAACTATTTGAGTAACTATCATATGAGTATCTATCTTACTAACTATCTGTGTAACTACCTTAGTAACTATCATTCGAGTAACTATCACCTGAGTGTAACTATCATCGGAGTTACTATCTGAGTGACTATCTTAGTAACTATCTGAGTAACTATCACCTGATCAGTGTAACTATAACAGTAACTGTATTCTCACAGAATTTTCCTATTGTGTAGGTAACAAGGAAGAAACTCAAAAATATCGTCGGACAATCCCAAATGGAGCTAGATGGTCACCCAAGACACCAGTGTTTGAAATGCCTTCTTTCAACCTCTTGCCGGGGATTATATCTCCTTGGGGAGGTTTCAACACTCCAACTCACTCACTGCAACAACAGATTGAAATCCCAACAGAAAATCTGAGGACTCCACCTGCACCACAAGCCATATCACCAACTCTCAGTGACATGGTAGCGGAACCTGAAAAGTATCAAATCATAAAGTCACCAGTTCCCAAGGCTGTTTCCAATCAATCTGAGACAAAAACAAAGTAGAAAGTGCATTTCAAATCAAACAAGAATGTGGTGAAATTTTTGATTGATGAAATGCACTCTGGAAGTTCAGCAACATCGCTGGGAATATATTCATACGTTGTCATCATAAAAAACAGAACAAGGATGTCGAAAAATAACAACATATACTGGTGGGGCGATGTCAAAGCTGAACGAGAACTCAGAAGAAAGAGACAAGAAGAGAACAGGAGAAAGAGGGAAGAAGATAACCGGAAAAAGAGAGAAGAAAGTTTAAGAAATGTGGTGCAAACAGACCAGGTGGAATCTGTTCCGACGTCATTTGATGACGTAGTTGGGCAGACAGAGGATGGGGAACCAATATACTACGTCGTCGATACAGAGGAACCTTCTCAACCCAGCCAAAGAGAGGTGCTGGACTGGGATGAACACATTGTTTACAGAGATTACATGGACGACAGCACAAAAATCAGGCTACAAGAATACTGGAACAAGGCACCGAGCGGGTAAGCATAAAATTGATTTAACCTACTATTTGTTCTGCTATCTGTCTTGGTATCTATCTGAGTAATTGTCTATTCTGCTATCTGTCCTGGTATCTGTCTTGGTATCTGTCAGAGTAACTGTCTATCCTACTATCCGTCCTGGTATCTATCTGGGTAACTTGCTTAGTAACTATCTGTTTCAAAGGTAGTTAAAATGTGTTTCAATTTCCAGGTAGCTTTGCTAGTAATTATTTTAGTAACTACATTAGTAAAACTATCATCTGAGTAGTTACCATCTGTATAACTATTTTAGTAACTATCTGAGTAACTATCATCTGAGTGTAACTATCTTAGTAACTATCATATGATTTACTATCATCTGTGCAGAGTGTTTTTCTGGGAGGGAAGGGATGTGGGGACATAAATTTCAAAACATGAAATAGAACAGGTAGTATACGGAATTGAAGTGGGGAACAACATGATCGATGCATTTGCAGCTCTGTTATATGGCGAAATGATTGACATGGACAATCCAGATGCACTTAAAGTAGAAATTATGCAGACTCACTCTTGGGTAAGATACTAATTAACAAAAAAATTATATTTTTGTAGAAAACCTTAGAGATAACTAATCATAGGTTTTGTTTGAAAACAGATGTCAACAAAAGAACTCGAAGCAAAAACAATGCATCAGTTCCTATGTGAACCACTCTATGAGAAGCTTGGTAAAGCGGACATCATTTTGATCCCACTTACGCATAAGAAGAACAATCACCATACTCTGCTGGTGTTTGAGAAGGAGGCATGCAAATTTATCCACTTTGATTCCATGAGACCCAGAAGAAGAGAAACCGGGCAAGGGCAAAGTTTTGAAGACGCTACCAAAATGGTATGTTAGTAACTGCCTGAGTAACTATCATCTTAGTAACTATCTGACTAACTATGTTAGTAACTATCTGAGTAACTATCATCTTAGTAACTATCTGAGTAACTATCATCTTAGTAACTATCTGGTTAACTATTTGAGTAACTATCATTTTAGTAACTATCTGACTAACTATGTCAGTAACTATCTGAGTAACTATCATTTTTGTAATTATCTGACTAACTATGTTATTAACAGGTTACAATGATTGATATATGGATAAAAGCTGTCCTGGATTAATCAGATGACATGCTGGAGCAAGGATGCCGGTATAAAATAGACACCAACAAGAGCACTATCACCGAATTGAAGATGGTAGAAGACGCTCTTACCGAAGCTGAAATTCAAACCATAAGGTGGATCAAGGACAACTATAGGTTGAAGATGCCTATCAGTTCGTTCTCTCGAAGATTGCCTCAACATAATTCTGACTTGTAAGTTCTAAACCCATCATCTTACTAACTATCATCTTAGTAACTGTATGTGTAACTATGTTAGTAACTATCTGAGTAACTATCATCTTTGTAACTGTTTGTGGAACTATGTTAGTAACTATATGATTGTAATTGTCTGTGTAACTATGTTAGTAACTATCATATTTGTAACTATCTATGCAACTATGTTAGTAACTATCTGAGTAACTACCATCTTTGTAACTGTCTGACTTTTAGTAATCTATTTATTGTGACAAAACAGCGTGGATTGTGGGATATATGTCATGTACTTCATGAGTGTTATCATGTCACAAGGAAATATCAGCAAGAAGTTTGGGAAGAAAGAAGCTAACAAGTTTAGGGCTCACATTCTGAAGAGGTTTGCAGACAATCGCCATAGATGGAGAGATTGTTAGATTGTTAGATTGTTAGGAAATTTTAGAAAGTTTCAAGTAGTTAGTTACTTTATTTGAACAAATTTTTTATGTTTTATTTGAACAGATTGTTTCATGAACAGTTAAACAGATTGTTTCTGAGTAACTGTCATAGTAACTATCAAAGTAACTATTCAAGGAACATTTTTTGTTTCTTCAAAACTGATAACCATCTAAGTAACTATCCAAGTAACTATCTAAGTAACTATCAAAGTAACTATCTGATAAAAATGAAGGATACAATGGAGACACAAAACCGGAGTACTATCAAAGTAACTATGTAAGTAACTATCAAAGTAACTATCTGATAAAAATGCAGGATACAATAGAGACCCAAAACCTGAGTACTATCCAAGTAACTATCCAAGTAACTATCTGATAAAAATGCAGGATACAATGGAGACCCAAAACCTGAGTACTATCAAAGTAACTATCTAATAAAAATGCAAGATACAATGCAGCGTGCCACTGCACCGCACCACGGCAGTGTTCCGCTGCTGAAATCAACATGAACAAAATAACTGTTCAATAACAGTCAAACCAAAAAACAATCAATGTAGCTTTCAATATAAAATTCAATGTAACTTTCACACACATTGTTAAGTAACCGTGATGGTAATTGTAAAGAAAGTAGCTATTGTTGTAACTACCTGAATAGATATCTACGGAACTATATAATTTCTCTACAAATTGTTGTGTTATGACCAGCATATTTGTTACACCTGCTGCACTTGATAGTCCTTTTAACTTCATTTTTACTTTTATACCTTTGTGATTTTGGCCTTCTAGGTGGTCTTCTTGTTAAAGGTGGTTGCTCCAACAATGCAAGTTGAGCTAGATCCACCGGTTTTGAAATAGTAGGAACCTGGTTGATTGAGAAAGAATATGTTTCACCATATTTATCAACCTATAAAGGAATAAAAAAGAAGGAAAAATAAGAATATAATGTCAGGTTCATGTAACTATATAAGTAACTTCACTAGTATCTATCAATGTAACAATTTAATCTGAAGTAACTATCTGAGCAGTGGAAAATGTTAAGTAGCTATCTAAGTAACTACATGGGTAACTGTCTAAGTAATGATAGATTTAAGAGAATTGGTGCACCTTGAAAATTGGGTTGACATATGAGTACACATCAGAACCGTCTTTCTGAATCACGACAAGGGCATGTGAGCAAGGAAATCCGTAAACTTGCCATTCTCCACATGAACAGTAGAATCCTTCCAAGTTCACCATGACAAAATACTTTTGGTACTGAATTTCATAAATGTATGTATCAGATCTGGTAACTCCCTAGTGTCTTCCCAACTCCAAGTTGTCAACCAGCTTCTTTTCCAACTTTGGACACAGCTCAGTAACCCATTTAGCTGATTCTTCCTTCCGAGAAGCGATTGAAGCCATAGACTTAAGACGAATGCCTTCATTAAATTCAATAATGGGAAGGCTCTTCAACTCCTTCACCCAATTGTTGAAACACTCAGCCAAATTATTCGTCATTTCCCCAAACCTTTCACCATTAACAAAAGCTGAAGCCCATGTTTCCAACGGAAGATCCTTCAAAAACAGATGAACAACCTCACCACCTTCACGCTTCAACTTCTGGAAATTAAGCTCAAAGTATTCACGGGTGCGAGAATAAGCACACATCATGAACAATGCTCGAATCCTTTTGCTCAGGTAAGAACCACTTGCAAACTTGCTGCTGAGATTGGCCTGAAGATGCCTATAGCAAAATCCATGTTGACTATTGGGAAACACTGCACGAACTGCATTTAGAAGCCCAATATTATGATCAGATATGAAAGTAATTAGCCTTGTAGAATATCTCGACAGCTCTTCGGACAAAATATTAAGAAAGAAGGTCCAGTTGCTCTCATTTTCAGAATCCACAGTAGCATAAGCAACTGGAGATAATCCTAAACAAAAGAAGAAAAAAAATAATGTCAGGTTCATGTAACTATGCAAGTAACTGCACTAGTATCTATCAAAGTAACTATTTGGTCTAGAAGTTCCTGTATAAATAAAAGTATTTCAACTAGTATCTATCAAAGTAACTATTTGGTCTGGAAGAGAGGAAGAAAAACTCCAGGTAGTTTTGCTAGTAATTATTTTAGTAACTACATTAGTAACTTTCTTAGTAACTATCATCTGAGTAACTATCTTAGTAACTATCATCTGAGTAACTATCATCTTAGTAACTATCATTTGAGTAGCTATCATCTGTGTAACTATCTTAGTAATTATCATCTGAGTAACTATCTTAGTAACTATCAACTGTGTAACTTACGATCTTAGTAACTATACAAGTAACTACACTAGTATCTATCCAAATAACTGTTTGGTCTGGAGGTTCATGTAACTATACAAGTAACTACCCTAGTATCTATCCAAGTAACTGTTGGTCTGGAAGTCATGTAAATGAAATTGAAAAACAACAGCAATGAAGAAAGGAAAGAAAACATAAATGACAGTAATTAACAACAAAAATGAAGAAAGCGATGTACCAAGCAGTATGATAACAGACATCTAAGCCGTAGTTTAGCTTTATGTCTTGCAGTATATCAATAGCTTTCTTATTGGAATTCTCACGAACCTTGTCAAGCATCACTCCTTTATAATTTTGCTGCCCAACATCTTACTCTTTTGAAGCCGGATGACACAACGACATCTATGTTCGTTCACCAATTGATTAATTACAAAGAAACCATTATACCTGAATAACAAGTGTAAAAATCAATCAGCATATATACTTTTACAAATACATTAGTAAACTAATAAGTAACTAGCAGGATAACTACCAAAAGACAAGTAACTATCCGGATAACTACTAGAAGTAAAGTAGATATTAATGTAATTACTCCTATAACTACTAATGTAACTATCAATCAGACAAATAAGTAACAGTCAATGACACTCATAAAAGTAACTACCAAAGTAACTATACAAAATCTGTGTAACAGCTAATGTAACTATACCTGCATAAAGATGCCTTCACACACCAATTACAATCTTCAGAATGTTTCTTCTTGCAGAAAGTAACAACATGTTCCGACTTATTTCTCTCAAAATCATACTCAAAACCAACCTCCACGGCATACATCCGCAACTTCAACCTAAACTCTTTCACCCCACGTCCTCAAACATCTGACTCTTAGAGTGAATTGATGGTAATTATTCTACACGCACATTTGTACCTGCAAAACAATCTCATACATATATTACCCTTCTTGTGTCGATTGTAGTATTGACAAGTAGGGATCGTTCTATCCAGAGAAATCAAGGGCATTTAATCACATGAAGCATCACATAATCATAAGGGGTTTGAAAATTCATTCTATAACCTACTGAAATTTTACGAAATAAAAAGAAAATAAAACCTACAACTATTATTTACACATGATCATCATCCTCTACACATAACACATCACACAAAACTCACATAACATGTATCGAAATTAAACAAAGAACATAATATAAAATTCAGCAAGCTTCAAAGAAAGTATTTTAGTTCCAATTTAATTAGAGCCTTTTGTGGTTCATCTAATTAGCAAAACTCCTTAATTATTTAGAACCAGTTTCGTGCGTAATCCTAAACATAGTGCTAGTCAGTTTAAAGACACTTCGTGTAGAAATTCAACTAAGAAACACATAAGCACAATGAGTCGAATTGGAAATAAGTAACAAGTATGGCGTCACCTCACCCCATTAACATGCATATTTTAAGAATTACTCTCAGCCCTAGGAACACATACAAACTAAATCAACTAAGGAGAAG
Organism: Potentilla sterilis; assembly: GCA_963682095.1. Taxonomy (NCBI): domain Eukaryota; kingdom Viridiplantae; phylum Streptophyta; class Magnoliopsida; order Rosales; family Rosaceae; genus Potentilla; species Potentilla sterilis. The sequence continues at coordinate 22,827,724 of OY821763.1, read as the reverse complement.
CCATGGCCTAGGCAGCCCTCAAGTGTATCACTTTTGTGCACACGAATTCAGAAAATAAACCAAAACACAAACTCGGATAACTTGTGAAAATTATATACAAACCCTGATAACTTGCGAAACATGTTAATATCAAAATCAGAAATTAAATAATCAACATGCATATTCGAAAGTCTAAATTCAGATTAATAAAACATCCACAAATCCTTACAAACTTCATAGACAAAGTTAAGTAATTGTACAGAAAAATAAAATCCATGGGAGAAGGGTTGATCACACTTTGTAGAAACCTTGAATGGAGATTCGGCAAAGGTGATTCGATGGAGATGGAGGGTACGAACTTTGGATAGTGATGGAGAGGGGTTTCAGCTTTATTTTTCTTGGGATATTGTGGAGTTATTTTGGCAGAACTTTGGCTTGTGAAAGTGAGAGAGAAGAGATGATTTTTATGTGTCAAAACGGTTCTTTATATAGAGGCAAAGGTAAAAGAATTCGGCAGCAACTAGGGTTTACAAAACCTAGTTTTTCTCAAACTTATCTTGCTGGCAGATTTGACCTTCGTGTGAAGATTACGGAATATCTCCCTCTAGAAAATAGCTATTGAGGTGATTCCAACTGATTTGGAAACTAGACGCCCGTAGCTTTCCATCCATATGTGGCATGCCATCTGGTTCAAAGTTAGCTGTCTTGGACAGTCCGTGTAAGTTGGATGACGTGCACAGGAATTCTGCCGAATTTAATCAGGGTTTCTTGCGATTTTTCTTCCTCTTTTTCTGAATTATCTCTTCATTTTCTCTTGAATTTGTTGCTGAATTTCCCTTGGATAATTACTGAATATCCTTGCAATATCTCTTATATTTATTCTTGATTTAATGCAGCCTCTCTTCTTGTATTAGTTGCATGCAACTCTTCTCTTGCATTCGACAATAGGTAAAAATGGGTCTGCCAAGTTATCGCTCGTATGCGTGGGGGGGACGTATCCCACGTTTTCCAGTCTACATAAAAGACGGATCTAACATGGCATCATTCGTATGAAGGGTTAAGGTTATGACCAACAAAAGCGGCTTCTCCCTACATGTTACACTTTAGAAACTACAATAAACTCAACATACACAAAACTATCAACTTCCTAGAAATTAAACTATGTTATTACAAACATACATTCTTTATACATCATGCAACTTCCAAAATTTAAACTCTACATGCCGAAGCATATTTCTACTTTACAAAATCCCAAACTAAAATCGAAAATTACAACTTTACAACTTTACATCAAAAATTTCCAGCAATATTATATACACAACAATAACATAAATCAAGCTTTTATAATCCCCGGCAACGGCGCCAAAAATTGATGGGAGCCTAAGCTCGCACACAATAATAACCCTACAAAAGATCGTTAGTAGTATAAGCAAGTAGGGATCGTTCTAAGCCGGGGATTAAGGGTACCTGAAATATGAAATTGTTAGTCAAGATATTCACACAAATATACATCTTATTCACATATAAACACATCACAAATCACATACATAACACGTAATGGGGGAGGTGTAGGCGTCGGCAGCCCTAAGGCTGCCCTAAACTAGGTACGGCATTCAAATAAACACACGAAACATGGAACAAAAACAAACCTAGGTTCGGTAGCCTATTGCTGCCCCTAAACAACACATGTAATACAAGCTGAAATTTAAATCCTAATTACTATATACAAGTGATCATCATCTCTCACACAAAATAGTTCACACAAAAGACTTTTTAACAAATAGATTCGCATGCAAGAAGGTAAGGAACAAGTATTTAGCACGTTCAAGACTCAAATTAGTTTCGACCTACAACTAGAACGTTTCCGATTTTTACCTAGTTGAGAGACTTTTTCTAATGTTTTAAGATCGAGCTATTCGCATGGTGATCCTAAAAGTTATGCTACCTTATACAAGTCATAGCATTGATGCACAAAAGTCTATAATCGAAGACATGTAAACAAGCAAGGTTGTCAATCATCTCATTTAACATGCAAGTTTTAGCTAAGGTTATACCCTAAGTGAGCACAATAGAATCAAAGCAACATACGTTTCATCTTTATTCATTCTACTCGGGTTAAATGAAACCTAACATCTAGATTTACATGCTTCCAGCCAATACTAATGCTTCGGTTTTTAAGTCACACCCTTAGATTACTAACCAATTTAAATCTTAAACATGCTTCTAATACCACTGCCCTAATTATCAAACATACAAAATCCACAAGTTAAAATCACAAAACTTTAACATAAACATCAATCATGCAATCAGTTTACATAGAAGTTCAATAAAATCCAAGAATCGAATTGAGTTCATACAATATAACCAAACTACAACAAACACAAAAGCCATAGGGGGAATGGATCACACTTTTAGAACCTTGAAGACTCCTCAAGACGTGACAAAGATGCTCGGCTGCTGCTGCTTGGTGCTCGGCAAGAACAAGAATCAGCAGAAAAACCAAGGTGAGAGGGTTCGGCAGTTTGTAGTGGTGGTGGTGGTGTTTTGGCTAAGTATTTGGGTATTTGGTGCTTAAGAAACTTGGTAAAGCTTTGGCTAGTATTTTATGCTTGAGATGAGATGATTTTCAGAATGACAAAGTGACCCTATTTATAGAGAATAGGTGCCGGCAGCCCTTGTTGCACAAGGCAATCACAAAACCTAGTAGAATAAGGTTTTGAAACCTTCCTTTCATAGATCAGTTAGGTTTTCTTTTTCTGAATTTTTCTTCAAGGCTTGGGCTTCACATCTTTATGGACTTCTTGTATAGACTTTGGACTCCATTTGATAGGTCTTGATCCAGCAAAAATGCCCCAAAACCCGCCGGCATGCAGATCGGCAGCAAAGGCTTGCCGATCGGCAACATCTCCTGGCTTGACTAGGAGAGCCACTTTTCTTCAACTTTTTCTTCATTGCTTTAGCTTGGTGTCTTCCTCTTTCCTTCCTTAAGCTTGGATCATCTTCACATATGCATTTGTACACTATATGGTCCATCGAAAACATAAATTGCGAAAAGGAGGCAGTAGCATCCTGGAATCGGCAGAAAAGACCTTGCTGTAGTAACTCCAGCATATCTCCCTCCTCGGAGCTCCGATTGATGCGGTTCTAGGTCTCAGATAAACTAGACAAATATAGCTATCTCCATAAAAAACAGTTCGACCAAATTCCTTGTGAGTCGTCGGGAATGATTTTTCGAAGTTGGGACACAGTCCCAAGAAAATCGTCAGAATTCCTGGAGCATTGTTGCTCGAGCTGCAGTTTTGCGGCCATCTTTTGGGTGACTTTCCGAACTCCGATTGATCTGAAATTTTAAAACAACATTCCACAGTATATGAATAATATGCATACCAAATTGCATTAAATTCGGACAAGGATAGATCACATTTTTACTCATCACAGAATCACGAAAAAGATAACTTGCGTTATTTCCAGATTACTTAAACTTAGTCATTTTTCGGATTCTTAAGCATATTTGATCAAAACTCTACCAAATTGACACTAAACTAAATTATGACTCGATCTTAGATAAATAAGGGATAAACGAGGCATAAACGAGGGCATATATGCATTAATATCGTCTCTCGTGAGTATTGGGGAGAAGCTATGAAATATGTTGCCTACCTCATTAACCGTACTCCCTCTCGGGTAATTGAATTGTAAAATCCTCAACATAAACTTCAGAATCTCCTCTCAGTTCCATCTTTTCCGAATTTAGAGACTCGTAAATTTGGACGTGTCGTCTATGTTCATATTCTTAAACCTCAACACACCAAACTTGATCCTAGTGTTAGGAGGTGTCTTTTTATTGGACATGCTGAATTTAAAAAGCGCTATAGATATTATAATCCCATCACTGACACTGTACATGTGTCTCTTGACGTCTCCTTCCGTGAAGCTAAACTATATTTTCCTCCTCCAACACCGGTGTCTTCCCTTCAGGAGGAGAAAACTTATAAAGGGAATTCTAGACATGTATTTGAATTGGAGAAGTTTGAGGACATCGAAGTACTAGAAGAAAAAACTGGCACTGACAGAGAAGCTAAAAAATATCATGTGATAAAGAATCGTCACAAACTTATTTGGGGCAGCAATTGGGACCCACCAGATCAAGTCAGCCGACACCATGTGTTGATGTGACAACAGAAAGCCAAAAGTAAGATGGAAGAAAAGACAAACGGATGGGTGATGGGCAAGTGAAGTAGACAAAAGAAAAACGACAAGTCATTTTCTCCTGATGAGCCGAGCCTTCCTGCTAAGCTACGAGCCACCTTGTTGAGCAGACATAACAGAAATGGCATGTCGTTTCTGTCGAGCGGAATCTTCCCACCGAGCTGAGCACCTATGCTGAGTTGAATTGTGACTCAGCCGAGTCAAACCAAGAAATTGATCACTTTCCTGCTGATGTTGATATGCCTGATGATTGTGACCTTACTAGTTTTGGCCCACCAACTTCTCAACAAAGTTTTAAAGACAGAACAGTCTCTGCACCGAGTACAGTTTCTTTCCCCCTATCTATATCGTCAATAAAAGAATCCACTGCGAATGTTCCTCATCAGGTACCATTACTTTCCAATGAACTTAGAAAATCACACATAATTACTAAGGGTATTCCTAAAAAATATTATGAGCCAGACATCAAAGCCAAAGAAAAATATCTTGTAGCTAATTATTCTATATCAAACCATAGGTTGTCTGAGTCACATGCTCTTATTGTTAATCAATTATCCAATGTATCTATTCCTAGTACTGTACATGACGCTTTGACAGATCCCAAGTGGAAACAAGCAATGAATGAAGAACTCAAAGCCTTACAGAAGAACTCGATCAACTTGGGATATTGTTACTATACCAGCTGGTAAGAAGAGTGTTGGATGTCGGTGGGTGTTTACTGTGAAACATAAAGCTGATGGGAGCATTGACAGGTGTAAAGTAAGATTGGTTGCCAATGGATACACCCAACGCTATGGAATTGATTATCAAGAGACATTTACACCTATAGAAAAGATTAATACTGTTAGAGTCCTAACCTCACTTGTAGCAAATAGAGATTGGCATCTTGAACAATTTGATGTGAAGTATGCATTCCTCAACGGAAACCTAGAAGAAGAAGTTGATAGGAGCACAATGTGCGACGATATTATATGCTTATGCCCTCGTTTATGCTTTGTTTAACCCTTATTTGCCTAAGATAGAGTCATAATGTAGTTAGTGTCAATTTTGGTAGAGTTTTGTGAAAAATGATTAAGAATCCGAAAAAGGACTAAGTTTGAGAAATCTGGAAAATAGTGTAAAATATGTCTTTTTCGCGATTTTGAGATGAGCAAAAGTATGATCTATCCTTGTCCGAATTCTATGCAATTTTATGTGCTTAATATTCATATGTTGAGGAATACTGTGTTAAAATTTCAGATCAATCGGAGTTCGGGAAGTCACCCAAAACTTGGCTGCAAAAAGGGCAGTCCGGACATTCCAATCCAGGGGCTTCCAGGATTTTCCTGGGACTTTGTCCCAACTTCGAAAAATCATTCCCGACGACTTACAGGGAATTTGGCCGAGATATTTTATGGGGAGATGGCCATATGTGTCTAGTTTACGTGAGACTTGGAATCGCATCAATCGGAGCTCCGAAGGAGGAGATAAGCCGGAATTACTGCAACAAGATCAAATCTGCCGATTCCAGGAACCTACTGCCCCCTTTTTGTGTTTTCTGTTTTTGATGGACCAAATGGTGTAAAAATGCATATGTGAAGATGGTCCAAGCTTTATGAAGGGAAGAGGAAGACACTAGGTCATGGCATTGAAGAAAAATATGAAGAAAGAAGTTCTCCTAGTCAAACTAGGAGAAGCTGCCGATTGAGGCAGATTGTGTGCAACGCTGTGCTGCCGGCAATTTGAGACATTTTCGATGGACCAAGACACATCAAATGAAGACCAAAGATCATACAAGAAGTCCATGAAGATTTGAAGCCCAAGTCTTGAAGAAAAATTCAGAAAAAGAAAACCTAATTGAACTATGAAAGGAAGGTTTCAAATCCTTATCCCACTTGGTTTTCTCTATTCCTTTTTGCTAAAGGGCTGCCGGCACCCCCTCTCCTCTATATATACCCCCACTTATGCATTCTGAAAATCATCTCATCTCTTGCAAAACACTAGCCAAAACTCTACCAAATTTTCTACCAAAGTTCTAACCCGAAACCCTAAGAATACATAGTCACCGATTCACCACCACCATTCACCACCGAACCAGTCCCTGCCTTAGCTGCTGCCGAATCTATCACCACACCAAGACGAAGCTCTCCAAGGTTTCTAAAGTGTGATCCATCCCTATGACTTGTATTTTTATTTTCGGTTTAGTCACATATTGTTGTTATAAAAATACTTTGTTTCGTTTGGTTTTGTATGATGAACATAAATTGCGATTTTTGTTGGAATTTATGTGATGACTTTGCAATCTTTAATTCATGGATTTTGTATGTTTAGATAATCAGGGCAATGGTATTAAAAGCATGTTTAGGATTTAAATTGGTTAGTGGGTTAAGGATGTTCCTTATAAACCGAAACATTAGTTGTGCTTAAGCATTTGTTGTTTGCATGTAAATCTAGGTGTTAGGTTTCATCTAACCTGAGTAGAATGAATAAAACTATAGGTCTAGCGGTTGTTTTGATTTGTTGTGCTCACCTAGGGTATAAAACCTTAGCTAAAACTTGCATGTTAAATAAGATGATTGACAACCTTGCTTATTTGCATGTTTTCGATTTAAGACTCTTGTGCGATATATGTTAAGTCTTAACCGGATTAGCATAAAAATCTTTAGGGCTAGAGCGAAAGTTTGTCCTAAAAGAACCTAAGGAAGTCTAGTAACTAGGTACAGAGCGAGAGCTCTAGTTGCGGTCGAAACGAATTTAAATTATGAACATGCTAAATACTTGTCTCTTACTTTCTTGCATATGAATCTATGTTTTAAAGAGTCTTTTGTGTGAACTGTTTTGTAAAAGATGATGATCACCTGTAAATATTAGATTTAGGATTTTATTTTTCTGTTTTGGTGCCGTGCTTAGTACTAGGGCAGCCTAGCTGCCGATCCATACTTATCCCCCATTTGTGACGTTTTTAATGTATATATGTATATATGTGTGTCTAACAATTTCATATCTCAGGTACCCTTAATCCCCGGCCTAGAACGATCCCTACTTATTCTATACTACTAACGATTGTAGGGTTATTATTGCTTGATGCTCGCTTCGGCGACACGTCAGAAGTGTATATGGACTTACCGCCAGGTGTCGGTAACAAGCCTTGTGATGCTGACAAGGTTTGCAGATTCAAGAAGTCCCTATACGGTCTAAAACAGTTTCCCAGAGCATGGTTTGAGAGATTTTCTAAATCAATGAAGGTGTTCGGTTACAAACAGAGCATCTCATATCATACTTTGTTCATCAAGCGGTGTCGGAGTAAGCTTACTGCCCTGATAGTATATGTTCATGATATGTTTGTCAAAAGCGATGATCCGAAAGAGATGGAAGCTCTACAAATATATCTTTCAAAAGAATTTGAGATGAAAGATCTTGGACAATTGAAATATTTTCTTGGGATTGAAGTCGTGAGATCTAAGAAAGGAATTTCCTTATCCCAACGTAAGTATGTACTTGACTTGTTAGCTGAAACATGGATGATTGACTGCAAGCCAGTTGAGACACCATTTGAGATGAATCACAACCTTGCCATTTATCCAGATCAAGTTCTGACAGACAAAGGAAGGTATCAACGCCTAGCAGGGAGACTTATTTATCTTTCTCATACTAGACTTGATATTGCTTATGTTGTGTGTGTGGTTAACTAGTTTATGCATTGTCCCAATGAAGATCATATAGTTGCAGTATATCGTATTCTGAAGTATCTCAAGAAGGCACATGGAAAAGGTTTGTTGTTTGAAAAGAAGAATGAATTAGAGGTCATGAGATATACAGATGCTGATTGGGCAGGTGATAAGACTGATAAAAGATCTACATCTGAATACTTCACCTTTGTTGGAGGAAATCTAGTGACTTGGCGTAGTAAGAAACAAAAAGTCGTTGCTAGATCAAGTGCAGATGGCGTATGTGAATTGCTATGGATCTGAAATGTGTTAAAGGGGACTTAGGTATCAAACTTAATAAGCCTATGGACTTACATTGCGATAACACATCAACAATTGAAATTGCTCATAATCTGGTTCAGCATGACAAAACTAAGCATGTGGAGGTAACTCGATTCTTAATGAAGGAGAACTTAGACAGGAAGGTCATTCAATTCCCTTTCGTATATACAGAAGACCAGTTGGCAGATATTCTAACAAAAGGAGTGTTAAGGAAAGTATTTGACGATTCAATTGACAAGTTGGACATGATTGACATCTATGCGCTAACTTGAGGGGGAGTGAGAATATTCTAGTATATTTACTTTCCTCATGTGTGTAGGTGAATTATTCTGTATAATCTTATAATATATTTTCCATGTAGATGTAGGCTTGTATCTCTATATATATCTTCTTATGGAGAAGAATAATACTCGAGCAAATATTCAACCATTTTATTCTACTTGGTTATTATGTCAAACCCTCCTTGGCTCTTGCATCTCCAATCTTTGTTTTTGATGCATAAAGAGAACAAGGAATATTTATTTTCCAATAAGATTGGAAGGACAGAGAAAAAGACAGATTGGGTTTTGCAGGGGTTTAGTCCAAAGAGGAGAGTAGAAGAAGATGAACAGGTAGAGTCCTTTTTGAATTTGACTACGAAACTTTTTCTTTTTCTTCAGCAATATTATTTATTTTTTTTCAATAAAAATAATACTAACTAACGCTGTTAGATGTGTTAACTGGGAATGACACATGTCACGCTAATAAGCAATGACAGGTGTGGCACTAGTTTAATCGGGACAGCTTATTTGCTTTAAGACTCGGAATATAGTACAAACTACAATTGATTGACACCCTAACGATCACTTTAGGAAAGGATGTTATAATTTTTTCCTTCTTCTTTTAAATTAGATATTAATAATTTTATGCCTTCTTTATAGTTTGTTTTTTAAATTTAAAGTTAAATGTGATAAGCTGACTCGATTCAAACTCAAATTCGTCCAATAATTTGAGCCGAGCTCGGGCTTCAGGAAAGTAATCAAACCGAGCCAAGCTTTAACATGGGGGAAAAAATCCACACTTTAGCCCGGCTTGAGCTTGTTAAAAAGAAAATGACTTGGACATGGACATCTTGTTTTAGGTATAATGACCTAGCCTAATTTTTTTTTTTTGCTTCCACCCATGAAAAATCAATCCCCTTTCATTACATGAGTCTTCCCTTTGGTCACAACCAAGACCCAATAAACCATAATCCAATGACCTAAGTCTTCCCATGACCTCGCTCAACCATGCCTAGAAGAATTTATGACGAGTGTCATAACCGGAGTAATAACACGCTCAAATAATACCCTACAAAAGACGTTAGTAGTACAAAGCAAGTATGGATCGTTCTATCCGGAGATTAAGGGTACCTGACATGTAAAAAGGTTAGAAAACACACATATTCACGTATGACCCGGCCTTAGGGTGGATTGTGTGGACCTGACTTGACCTGACTATGGAAGCTAGCAGGCAGACAGCTCCCGAAGCAAAACCGTGCAGAGTGATTCCCAAAGCGGACAATATCTCTACGGCGCGTGTCGGACCGTTACAAATAATTGAGATGACCCGGCCTTAGGGTGGATTGTGTGGACCTGACTTGACCTGGCTATGGAAGCTAGCAGGTAGGTAGGTCACAAATCCCACATCGCCTGAGGGAGAGTGGATGCGATGCTTATATGTGCAGGGTTAGCACAATACGTAGAGACGCGTCTTGGGAGCTCAATGGCTTCGGAGGGGATGTGAACTCTGAAGTTAAGCCTGCTAAGCTCAGAGCAATCCCAGGATGGGTGATCTACTGGGAAGTTGCAGGTGAGCTCCCAAGAACAAATCCGTGAGGGACCTATGGGGTGTGCCAGAGTGGCATGTGGGCCCATAGCGGACAATATCTAGCTGAGAGTGAGCGGGTGCTCAGAGGGCACTGGCAGCTACTCCAAGAGACGCGTTTTGGGGGCTCAATGGCTTCGGAGGGGATGGGAACTCTGAAGTTAAGCTTGCTCGCCTCGTAGCAATCCCAGGATGGGTGACCTACTGGGAAGCTAGCAGGCAGGCAGCTCCCGAAGCAAAACGTGCGGGGTGATTCTCAAAACGGACAATATCTCTACGGCGCGTGCCGGGCCGTTACACATGGTATCAGAGCCTGTCCTCGGCCGAAAGTGTGCCGACGCGGCCGTCGGACCCTAAAGGGGGTGGATTGAGATGACCCGGCCTTAGGGTGGATTGTGTGGACCTGACTTGACCTGACTTTGGAAGCTAGCAGGTAGGTAGGTCACAAATCCCACATCGCCCGAGGGAGAGTAGATGCGATGCTTATATGTGCAGGGTTAGCACAATATGTAGAGACGCATCTTGGGAGCTCAATGGCTTCGGAGATGATGGGAACTCCGAAGTTAAGCTTGCTGAGCTCAGAGCAATTTCAGGATGGGTGACCTACTGGGAAGTTGTGCGGGTGAGCTCCCAAGAACAAATTCGTGAGGGACCTATGGGGTGTGCCAGAGTGGTATGTGGGCCCATAGCGGACAATATCTAGCTGAGAGTGAGCGGGTGCTCAGAGGGCACTAGCAGTTACTCCAGGAGACGCGTTTTGGGGGCTCAATGGCTTCGGAGGGGATGGGAACTCCGAAGTTAAGCTTGCTCGCCTCGTAGCAATCCCAGGATGGGTGACCTACTGGGAAGCTAGCAGGCAGGCAGCTCCCGAAGCAAAACCGTGAGGGGTGATTCCCAAAGCGGACAATATCTCTACGGCGCGTGCCGGGCCGTTACATTGCAATTGCATACAACACCAACCTTTAAGGAACATGAATTTAAAGAACAAACCAAGACAAATTTAAAACCAAATTAACATGCTTGCCGATTACCTAATTACCATCTTGTTACATATTTTCCTTACAATTTTAAAATACAATTCGTATTCTATGTTTGAAAAACCAAGTAATCAACATAAAATTGTATTGAAAATATAAATTGTAAAACCAAAATTCAAATCGTTTTACACATAGACATGCAATCCAAAACCAAGAATTCATACAAGTTTCATAGACAAAACTAAGCATAACTACATAAAATAATTTACTAAACCGAAAGTAGGGGGTGGATCGCACTTTGTAGACACCTTGGAGGCTTCAAACTTGTGTTGATCCGGTGAAGGTGGCTTAGGTACGGATAAGGTATTGTTGGTGGTGATGGAGATGTGTTTCGGCTAGCTATTCTATATAGGATTTTTGGCTGAACTTAGGTAGAGCTTTTTGTACTTTGCTTGTGATAGAATGAGACAAGTTTTCTTCATGGGGCTGTGTAGTTTGAGACTTTTCCTTGTTCAAAATGAGATAGAAATCTTCATGTAATAAAGTTTCCTACTCCGATATGGTTTAGGTTTTTCTATCTCTCTTTGAACTAGGGATTCTTGTCATGGTCAGCCTAGGGTTTCTCCACACATGATTCACACGTTTTCATCTTCCTTAAAGATCTAGGACACGGCTCGGACACTTGCAGCCTCTCGGAAGGTTTCCTCGGCAGAATGCAGGATCTCGGCAGCGTTCTGCCAGTATCGGAAGGATTGCGCAGCTTCTCGGCAGCATCAGTAGAGCGTGTATGGGTCTGGTGCAGGGCATCCACGAGGGCTTCGACAGGCTGCGCGCATTTGGACTTCGGCATGTGCAGCATGGCTGCTGTGCAGTTGCGCAGCAACTTCTCGGCAGCGTGAGTGTCAGGTTGCGCTGATCCTCGACAGCGTGGGTGTCCTTATCGGACACGGGATGCCAGTATCAGACACGAGATGTCATAGGCCAAAACCTCGACGGATACGCCTGAGATACGTCATCGGATACGTCTGAGCTTGTCTTGGATACGAGGTGTCACCTGTCGGACACGGCTCAGCAGCGCGAGTGTCAGTGCTCGCGCGTCTCGGCAGGCTGGATGTCAGCACTCGCGAGTACTGTACAGCGGCACAGGCTTCAAATTGGCAAGGTTGGCACTGCAGCCTATCAATACGGGTTGAGGCTGAAAGCTCCGATTCTCTTCTTTCTTCTCAGTAGATTTGACTTTTGTGTCTTCAATCCAGCATAACTTCCTCCAGAAAATAGCTATTGATGCGATTACAAATTCTGTGGAAACTAGACTCAGAGATCTTTCCATACATATATGGAACGCCATCTAGTTCCAAGTGAGCTGTTCTGGGGAAATTTTGGAATTCGAGTGATGTGCCCAGGAAATTCCTGGAACTTACTGGATCCGATCTTGCATAGCAATTCTCGGCAGCTTTTTTAGCTCCGATTACTCTAAATCTTTTCATTGCTCAATCATCAATGTATACACTGCTCGTAAGAGAAGAAAATTCTATTAAAAGTAACATGGAAGCTTTACAGATTCAACAAAACATTTAAAGACTCTGATTTTTAGCACTTAGTCAAATTTCTGTAAACTTTCGACTTTTATGCATTAAAACTCTACCAAAAGCTCATGATTATATTATGACTAGATCTTAAGTAAATAAGGGCTAAATAATATATAAATGTTGGTATAAGCATATTAAGAACGTAGCACTTTGTGCTCCTATCAACTACCCCACACTTATCTTTTGCTAGTCTCTTAGCAAAACTAAATTAAACTAGACTCTAAACAAACTATTGCCCCTAGCTAGTAATTCCTCTCAGGCTCATATGAACACATAGCTTTCAAGTTGATGCATGAGAATGCTAAGCACGGAAATTCCACGTTTCATGAACATGCAACATCAATATTAACATGTAAGAACAACACATAAGCATGTAAACATGAATAGCTAATCCAAATCTCCTCACTAGGCATACTCTCTTCGTTTCACTTAAAGCATGGAATTCACTCATAAGTATATGCAAGAGAAAGATAATGAAGTACGAAGAGTAACTTGCATAAATCATAAAAGACGAAAGCTCTTTGTGAATTTTTATGGAAAACCTCATTTAACAACTATATGCACCAATGAACCAAAACCATATGCTTACTTCTGAGAAAGACTCCACAAATCAAAGTTAACCTATCTTAAGAATCATGGAAAAGATCAATAAAGGGCATGTAATGAGGCTAGGCTAAGATGTATTCGATATTTTGGATAAGGAGGCTCAAAACGTCACCGTGGCCTTTAGCGAAGCTCGATTCTCCTTATGTCTTCTCACCAAGGGCCGGATTTCTTCTTGTTGGACCCTTCCTTCATTCTTAACTCCCAAAACATTGCAAAATATTTTGCAAGACTCAAAAACCATGCTTTTACAATACTTTTCAAACCGTGCCTCTTATTTTCATGCTCTCGTACTCTTGTCTTTCTCTTTTTCTTTTCTTTTATTTGTCTGAGCATAAGTTTTCTCTTTTCTTTTTCTAAGGCAATCGGCACATACATTTATTCATGACTAAGTCTACCCCAGACTTGTTCTTCTTCATCACTTCACGCGAAAACTCTTTCAAAAATCAAGGTTTGCCAAGACTTTGATAAAATGTAAAGGCATAACTATGCTAAGCTCATGGAAAGTGTTTAAGGGTGATGAAAGAAAAGGCTTAAATGTTTGCTCAAGGGGGTTTACTAAGGTGTCCCACGACGGGCTCAAATAGGGCGCATGCTTTATTTGGCTATGGTGGTGAACCTAAAAGATCTTTATTCAATCACTTTCAAAATCAAGGTATTTTATGATAAAAACGTTTCGAAAATCACCAAGAGTGAGTTCTAGCATTCTAGAGTTCATTAAAAAGGTATGGCACATAATTATTGGATATGCAAAGAATAATGAGGTTCATAAGCTATCATGCTCGAAATTTTTTTGAATTTATCACTCATGAAGAAAGAAATTTGGCTCTAAAGCTCACATAGGTTATTTGAAACAAGCTAGCTACAACATGCATGCTTTATTAATCAACAAGTCCTACATGCTCCTACCAAGCACATTATCCATGAAACTCACAATTTTAAAGTATGCACAACTATCATCTATGTATGCAAAGAGGATAAAAACATCTTTGACTACTTTAGGGGCATCCTAAGACTCGAATTAAACTATTTAAACACTCTATTTTTGTAGAACATTTTTCTGAAATTTTCTTTGCACACTAAAACATTAAACGGAATACGTTATCCCACCCCACACTAAGAAAACTACATTGTCCTCAATGTAAGCATAAAACTATAGCATGTAATTTCTAAGCATACGACAAGCTAACAAATTCCAACATATCATCAGAAACCAATGAAAAAGAGAATGGTTAAGAAATTTCAAACTCGCGGTGATGGCTCCTTCGTTTTTCTTGGTCGTATGGGCTTGCCTCCCCATTAGCGCTTAAGTATTTAAAGTCCTTAGCCTAGACTTTTCACCATGTGTATTGTGTTTATCGTGGTCCAAATAATGGAGCTTGGAGGCTAGAAGGTCGATGAGGAGATTTTGAAACACGTCCTTCGTTTTGGCAACCTTTTTCATGCTACTGGCAGTTTGATGTGTGGATGATTCTCGGCAGTGTTACATGTAGTAACTGCATTGGCATCGACAGTCTTGCTCTCAGCAGTGTGCATAGATTCTATCGGCAGGTTCTGCGCATCGGCAGCGTCGGCTGGCGCTGCGGTATTTGTCTCGGTAGGGGCTGAGGCTGCGGCAGAGTGGGTTGCGGTATCGACAGTACTCAGCTCGGCTGCGGTATATCCTTTCTCTCGCGGTGCATCTCTGATAAATATCTGCTCGTTTAATACATCGAAAGGCTCATAATAAGGTTTAAGTCGATGGCCATTTACTTTGAAGGTTTCACCCGTATCTTTGTTATGAATCTCAATAGCTCCATGGGGAAAAACTTGAGTGACAATGAAGGGTCCAACCCATCGAGAGCGTAGCTTACCCGGAAAAAGTCGAAGTCGTGTATTGAATAAGAGCACTTTTTGTCCAACTTCAAACTTCTTCTCTCGAATCATGTTGTCATGGTAGGCTCGAGTCTTCTCCTTGTATATCCATGCGGCATCATAAGCTTCATTGCGTATTTCTTCAAGTTCGTTGAGTTGAAGCTTCCTATGAAGGCCGGCCGAATCTAACTCCATGTGGAAGGCTTTGACGATCCACCATGCTTTGTACTCTAGCTCCACGGGTAAGTGACAAGCTTTTCTATAGACTAGCCGAAAGGGTGACATACCTATTGGCGTCTTGTACGCGGTCCGATAGGCCCATAAAGCATCATCAAGTCGGTCACTCCAATCCTTTCTTGTTGGACCTACGGATTTCTCCAATATTTGTTTTATCTCACGATTGCTTACCTCGGCCATGCCACTTGTTTGGGGATTATAAGGTGTAGATACCTTGTGTGTGACTCCATACTTTTTCAACAAAGCTTCAATAGTGCGGTTGCAAAAGTGGGAACCTTCATCGCTTATCAAGACTCTTGGAACTCCAAAACGTGAGAAGTTGTTTGTCTTGAGAAATTCGGCAACCACTTTTGAATCATTGGTGCGTGTAGCCTTTGCTTCTATCCACTTAGACACATAATCAACCGCTAGCAAGATGTAGATGAAGCATTTGCTTGAAGGGAACGGTCCCATGAAATCTATTCCCCAAACATCGAAAATTTCTACAACAACAATAGGAGTTAGAGGCATTTGATTTCGATTACCTATGTTCCCCGTTCTTTGACACCGATCACATGTTATGAATGTTGTATATGCATCTTTGAATAGTGTAGGCCAATAGAATCCACAACTTAGTATCTTCAAAGCCGTCTTCTTTGGTCCAAAGTGTCCTCCACATGCTTCACTAGGACAAAAGGTAAGGACGGAGCAATGTTCTTCTTCCGGTACGCACCGTCGAATAACTTGGTCACTACATTGCTTCCATAAGTACGGCTCATCCCATAAGTAGTGCCGAGCTTGCTTTTTGATCTTGTTCTTGATGTGGCTCGGCATATCTTTTGGGAAGTACTGAATTGCTAAGTAATTGGCAATGTCGGCATACCAAGGTTCTTGTGTTGCATCAAGCCGGAATAGTTGCTCATCCGGGAATGTCTCAAGAAGTTGTAGCTCGTCTTCTTCTCTAACAATTCGACTCAAATGATCGGTTCCAACATTCTCACTTCCTTTCTTGTCTTTGATCTCTATGTCGAATTCTTGAAGTAAGAGAATCCATCGAATGAGTCTTGGCTTTGCATCCTTCTTTGTCATAAGATATCTCAAAGCGGCATGATCACTATACACAATAACTTTAGAGTTTAGTAGATATAATCTAAACTTTTCTAAAGTAAAAATTACCGCTAAGAGTTCTTTCTCGGTTGTGGAGTAGTTGAGTTGAGCACCGTTGAGAGATCTCGAGGCATAATAGATGGCATTCGGCTTCTTCTCTACCCTTTGGCCGAGCACGGCTCCCAATGCATAGTCTGAGGCGTCACACATGAGCTCAAATGGAAGCTCCCAATTCGGTGTAGACAAGATTGGTGCCAAACACAAGGCTTCCTTCAACCGATTGAAGGCTTTCTCACATGCTTCACTCTAGTCAAACGACACATCCTTTTGCAACAAGTTACTCGATGGCTTTGCATCCTTGGAAAGGTCTTTCATAAATCGTAAATAGAATCCAGCATGGCCAAGGAAGCTTCTCACGTCTCTCACATTCTATGGCGAAGGCAAGTGTTGAATGAGTTCCACTTTGGCTTTGTCTACCTTAATGCCTTTTGCCGAAATTATGTGACCAAGCACAATGCCATGTGTCACCATGAAGTGGCACTTCTCCCAATTAAGCACAAGATTGGTGTCTACACATCTCTCTAGTATGTCCTCTAAGTTCTCCAAACATGAGTCGAAGTCGCATCCATACACGCTACAGTCATCCATGAAGACCTCGATCTTATTTTCAATAAAGTCGGAGAAGATGTTGTACATGCATCATTGAAACATGTCGTGATACGACCCGAACCTAGAATTACCGTTTAACTGTTTTACTTTTATTATTTCTCCTCGGGAATTGTTTTTACGTTTTGATAGTTCTAAAGGTTGACTTTTAAATAAGTTGACTCGACTGAGGATTTTATTTCATGACGAGGTAGAACACGTTGAAACGAGTTCGTGGACACGTAGCATGCTCAATTTGGAGTTCGTATGAAAAAGTTACGATGTAAATCGGAAATTGTCCGATTTTTGGACGAGTATAAATAGCGGGAAATAAAAAATTTCCCGAACTGGAAACTTTCCTTTTTCTTTTTCTTTTTCTTTTCTTTCTTTTTCTTCTCTCTCCTTTCTCTCTCCTCTCCCCCGACCTCCACCGACTCTCCGCCGTCCGACCGAACTAAACCGGGGCACCGGTCACGTTCGGACCGGCTCGGCCCCCTCTTCTGTTCTGTGGCGGCAGTATGGCTCCAATCGCCGCCGTTCGGCCGGGTTTTAGGGGAGAGTGATAGGAGTACAATGTGCGACGATATTATATGCTTATGCCCTCGTTTATGCTTTGTTTAACCCTTATTTGTCTAAGATAGAGTCATAATATAGTTAGTGTCAATTTTGGTAGAGTTTTGGTGAAATGTGCTTAATTGTCCGAAAAATGACTAAGTATGAGAAATCTGGAAAATAGTGCAAAATATGTCTTTTTCGCGATTTTGTGACGAGTACAAATATGATCTATCCTTGTCCGAATTCTATGAAATTTGGTGTGCTTAATATTCATATGCTGCGGAATGTTGTGTTAAAATTTCAGATCAATTGGAGTTCGGGAAGTCACCCAAAAGTTGGCTGCAAAACGGCAGTCCGTGCATTCCAATCCAGGGACTTCCAGGATTTTCCTGGGACTTTGTCCCAACTTCGAAAAATCATTCCTGACAACTCACAAGGAATTTGATCGAACCCTTTTATGGGGAGATGGCTATATGTGTCTAGTTTATCTGAGACTTGGAATCGCATCAATTGGAGCTCCGAGAAGGGAGATATGTCGGATTTACTGGAGAAAGGTCATTCCAGCCGAGTTGCTGCCAGTCTTGTGTTCTTGCGGGTTTGGGGCATTTTTCCATGGATCAAGCTCACCAAATGGAGTTGTCAAGCCTACACAAAAAGTTCATGAAGATATGCAGCCCAATCCAAGGAAGAAAATCAGAAAAAGAAGTTTCCTAGAAGAACCAAGAAAGGAAGGAACCAAAACCTTGTTGCACAAGGATTACCTTTGCTGATTCGGACTAGGTTTGCTACCTAGGGTTTCTGCCGAATTTGCCTCTATATATAGCCATGTTTTCCTACAGAAAAACTTGTCACATTCCAAAGCAAAAATCTAGCCAAAGCTCTACCGAAATTTCCCAAGAATCCTACATAGAACCCTAACCGAAAATCACCCCCATCTCACCTTCAATTTCTGCCGACACCTAACCATTGCCGAGCAGCCATCTCCTTCATCCTCCGCCGGATCCACACGAGTCGAAGTCATCAAGGTGTCTACAAAAGTGTGATCCACTCCCTACTCTCGGTTTTGTAATTTTTATGTAGTTATGTTAAACTTTGTCTATGAAGTTAGCATGAATTCTTGGTTTCAAATTCTATGTCTATGTATTGTTTGGATTGAAGTTTGGTTTTATGATTTGCATATTCAATTCATCTTCTTTATTTTTAAGTGGTTTTTGAGAGTAAAGAATTGGATTGTTTGTTAAAGAGTAATGAATTAGTAAGTAGGATAATCGGCAAGAATATGTGTTAACTTGGTTTTAGGGTTTTCTTGACTTGTTCTTTAAATTCGTGTGCTTAAAGATTGGTAGTCTATATAATTGCAATATGTGGAGTATTAATCTCATTAGCCGAAAATAATATAGGTTAAGCAATCTTTAGGGTTGTCTTAATTTGTGTTGTTTTCACAAGGGCTAGAGTAATTTAAATGAACATGCTTGTTAATAAGATGATTGACAACCTTGCTTATTTAACTTGTTTCCAACTAAAGAAAAAGACTTTGTGCTTAATTACTTGTCATGTTTGTTTACGTCGATTAGAATATTCAAAGATGACTAGTATAATTTTAAGGTTAGGCGATTAGTCACTTAAAATACATAAGGAGTCTTAATCAATTAGTAGTGCCGATTAGGAGCTAATTGGGTTGGAGTTAAGTTGAGTCTAGAACATGTTAACATCTTGCTGTGAGTCCTGTTTGCTTGTTTGTTATGTGTTTTGATTGCTTTTGTCTTAGTGCTTTGTGGAAGAATGTCGACCAACCTTGTATATAGTAACTTAGGATTTAATTTCATGTCTTAAATTCATGTCTAGGAATTTAGAGGCAGCTTTGCTGCCGATCGTATCTCAATCCCCCATAATTTCGTGTGTAAATATGTATATATGTATATAAGTGTGACAATTATGTGCATATATGTTTGTGAATATTTGTGTTAACATTCTCATGTTTCAGGTACCCTTAATCCCCGGCTAGAACGATCCCTACTTATTCTATACTACTAACGATTGTAGGGTTTATTATTGCATGCGAGCTTCGGCTCACGTCAGAGAGGGGTCGACTGTGTCGACCCGGTATCACCACCTCCGGCCACCGATCGGCCTGATTCCAAGAGGGAAAAGAGAGACCTCGGCTTGTATGTCAATTCCATGGAAGGAATCGATCCAATTCAGCCCAGGTAAGGAGAATTTGAAATTTGGAAATTTTAGGGTTTTTGATTCCCGAATTGGAGGTTGTGAAATTTGTGTTTTTGATGTAATTGGAGGGTAAATTCGTGCCTAGAACTTGGAATTGAGTCAATTAGGAGTTGTTTGATGGTTAATTGGTTGATTTTGGTGAGAATTGGAGGTTGGGCAGTTTGGGCCGCCGTGTTGGCCGCCGTATGCGGCGGCTGAGCTTGTTTTTGGCGGCGGAGGCGACGGGAATGAGTTCCCGAGGTGGTGGAGATGGTGTTGGGTGAATTGGTGCCGATTGGAGGTGTTTTTAGCCTCCGTGGCGGAGCTGCCGGCGGCGTGAGGAAGATGATGAATAGTAACATGGTAAAAAGTAAAAAGGTAAAATGATAAAAAGTGAAAAGTAAATGGTAAAACAGTAAAAGTAAAAGTAAATAGTAATTGGATTTTAACCATTTATTGTTTGACTTTCAAAATTACTGTTTTACCTAGAATAATTATTGTTTGACCATTAAAAGTTACTGTTGACTTACCGTAAAAAGGTTAAAAGCTAATTAAAATGGTTTTACGACGAAATAACTAGTAAAATGATTAATCGGACACGAGTTGGGTGTCCTGTGTAATTTCGGACGTAGATTTTCGGTATTGAGGCGTAATTCCTATACCGATAACTGAAAAAGAGAAAATTGGGAGGTTTCGTGCCAGTGAGGACGTCCGTAGATTTAACTTTTATAATTTAATTCCGAAGTTTGAAATATTTATAATTACGTCTCTGTTACAGGTCGAGAAATTACTCGACGTAATGAGAGCGAGGAATAGCGGCACGCTCGGCCGTACTGTGAGTGGATTTTATTTTAAAATAAATGCATGCAATTATGTTTTATTGAAATGCAATTTATTTAATTAAATGAATTCGTAAGCATGATATGAATTATCGAAAGTCGATAATTCATATACTTCTGTTATAATTGTCGATTTAATATTTAAAGTAAATTATGGATTTGGGTTATGCTTTTACTATGTGATTTATCCGGAAACGAGGTTTCCGGAAATAGTATATTTTAATTATTCATAACTTGATTATGTTAAATAAGTTTTAATTAAAGGTAGTGACTGGAAATGAGATTTCCGGGGATTTTATATTTTCGTTATTTATGATTTTCGACATGTGAGACATGTCGATGTTATAAATATAATTTTTGATATTGTTTTACAGCATGTTGGATATGTCGGATATATATGAGTATATTTCGAGGCTATTATACTAATGATTACTATAAGCCTCAGATGTGCGGTCGGGGACCGTACGGATTTATGATATATAAGGAGAAGCGTACTTTCGGTTTTGTTTTCAGATTTTCACCATATCAGGGTCCAGATATGTTTATTGATGCTAGCTAGCTTAGTCCCCTGAGCCCATGCGAGGTGACGACTTGACCACATAGGTCAGATTCACACTCGATGGTCGACGTGTACGGGCATAGTGTCGCCTGAGCCCATGCGAGGTGACGACTTGACCACACAGGTCAGATTCACGCTCGGTGGTCGACGTGTACGGGCATAGCGTGAGACGCTATAGAGAGTCTTGGAGGCTCGACCCTTAGTCTTGGAGGCTATTATTAAATGGTGGTAATGACGTTCCCCTATTCTATTATAGGACCAATGGGATTGGTCATGATTTTATATTATTTGGTTTTCGGGAATATTTTCTCTATGAGACTTTCTGTAATTTAATAAATTCCCGAACCAGCGGGGCTGGGTTTTTATATGACCAATGGGATTGGTTGTGAAATATTATTAATTGATTTTCAAAAATATTTCATTTTGAAATACAAATATAAACAAAAGTATTATTTGTTTATTTGATATATCAGCGGGGCTGATTTTTAAATACGATTTTCTTAAAACGTGGGACGTTTTATTAAAGGCATGCAATGTGGTTTTATTTATAAAATATTGGGAAAGTAACATGATACTTTCAATTAAAGTATTATATTAAATTGTTTTATTTTTATCCACTCACTCTAACGGTTTTAATTTACTTTCTCCTGGGCCCTTCGTTTTAAAATCGCCCAGTGTGCAGAGTAGTGATCAGAGGTCAAGAGTTCTCGGAGTCGAGGCATAGTCATCATCATTGTCGCTTCCGCTAGGTGGGATCTGTGATCCCTTATTCTTTTAGTTTCATATTACATTTCTTGTTATATTTCCAATTGTGATTCCAGTTCATTTTGTTAGATTGCTCTGATTACCTGTGAGCCTTTAAATATTAAATTAATTTGATTTTGTGTTTATCTTTGGCGGTGGTTGTGTTTAGGGAGCAGATGTCTCCAGGTGTTGAGGTTGGAACTGGAATTAGAAGTGTTTTGGTTGTTGCAGGTTTTAGGGTTGTCCATCTTAAGATTGATTTATCGATTTATCGATAGAGTTAGTCTTAAGGTGGTCCCCGCAGGGCCTTATCCGGGTTTCAGGGTGAAATCTGGTTCGGTTCCTGTCATGTCGGGTGTGTTGTATAGGCCGAACGTCATCCTTCGATATGCAAAAGTGCCGAATGGACAAGTGAAAGTAGTTTTTGTTGATCATCCGAGTGTATCATGATTTGGTTGTAGCCGCTATATCCATCAAGAAAACAAAAAAATTCATGGCCGGCTAACCTTTCAAGCATTTGATCCATGAACGGCAAAGGCATGTGATCCTTCCTTATTGTCGCATTAATCTTCCTATAATCGATGCACATGCGATAGCCGGTCACAAGTTTTTGAGGTACAAGCTCATTTTTCTCATTCTTCACAACTGTTACACCACTCTTCTTTGGCACTACTTGCACCGGTGAGACCCACTTGCTATCCGAGATTGGATAAATCACCCTACAATCAAGTAGCTTGATGATTTCATCTTTTACTACCTTCATCATGGGGGGATGCAAACGTCTTTGCCCTTCTCTTATCGGCTTAGCTCCTTCTTCGAGTAATATACGATGAACACATGTTGTAGGGCTTATTCCCTTGATGTCCGCCAAAGTCTAACCTATAGCGGTTTTGTATTTCTTAAGCACATTCACTAACTCTTCTTCTTGCTTCTCACTAAGCTTTGAAGACACAATAACCGGTAAAGTGTCTTCTTCTCCAAGATAAACATACTTCAAGTGACTAGGGAGCTCTAACTATAGTGGTAAGTATTCCCGCCTGTCACGCGGGTGACCCGAGTTCGATCCCCGGCAATGGCGCCAAAAATTGATGGAAACTCGCCGAAGCGAGCATCAAGCAATGGTAACCCTACAATCATTAGTAGTATAGAATAAGTAGGGATCGTTCTAAGCCGGGGATTAAGGGTACCTGAAATATGAGATTGTTATAACAAAATATTCACAAACACATATGCATACAATTGTCACACTTATATACATATATACATATTTACACACGAAATTATGGGGGATAAAAGGCTCGGTAGCAAAGCTGCCTCTAAATTCCTAGACATGAATTTAAGACATATGAAATTAAATAAAGCTACTATATACAAGGTTGGTCGACATCTTTCACACAAAGCACTCCACACTCAACTCTTTAACAAATAAGATTCGCACATAAGAAAGTAAGGAACAAGTGTTTAGCATGCATTGAACTTAAACAAGTTTCGACCTACAACTAGAACGTTTCCGATTTTTACCTAGTTGAGAGACTTTCTAATGTTTTAAGATCGAGCTTTCATGAGGTGATCCTAAAAGTTATGCTACCGTTTCAAAGCAACATACCTTTAATCTTTATTCATTCTACTCGGATTAGATGAAACCTAACATCTAGATTTACTTGTTTGTTAGACAAAACTAATGTGTCGGCTTTTATGTCACGCCCTTAGATTACTAACCAATTTAAATCCTCAACAAGCATCTATACTGCTGTCCTAATTATCTAAGTGTGCAAATCTTACAAATTTTATATTACAAATTAACATGCAAAATCATTGTTGCCGAAACTTAAACATAAATCTAAGCATCGAATCAAACAAATCATTAAAAATTATAAAACCAATCTCCAATTAGGTTCATACATAGACATATAATCCAAAACCAAAAATACATGCAAGTTTCATAGACAAAACTAAACATAACTACATAAACTTTACTAAACCGAGAGAAGGGAGTGGATCACACTTTTGTAGACACCTTGATGACTTTGACTCCTGTGGATCCGGCGGAAGATGGAAGATATGGGGAGGCTGCTCGGCAATAGGTAAGTGTCGGCATAAAAGTTCCAAGTTTCGGCAGAAACTTGGGTGAAGGTGAGGGTGGTTTTCGGCTAGGGTTTATGTAGGATCTTTGGGGAGAATTTGGTAGAGCTTTGGCTTTGTGTTTTGGCTTGAGATGTGACACTTTTCTTCATGGTGCCGGCCTCTATTTATAGGAGAGAGGCTATGAAGTTTGGGACTTTTCCTTGTTCAAAATGGGATAGAAATCTTCAATAAATAAGGTTTCCAAATCCGAGTTGGAATAGGCTTTTCTCTCCTTCTTAAACAAAGAAACTCTTTCTTGGCCGGCTTATGATTTCTTTTTGGATGTTGCAAAGTCTTTGGAATGATTTGGTACTCCTGCAGCCGCTTGAAGACATTACCGGAAATTCCTCTCTGCTCACGAGTACAGACTTTTCTAGTATCGAGTACTGGCGAGGCTAATATGGGTGGCGAGTCTGGCGCTGGCGAGCTAGGCTTCTGGCGAGTAGCGCGAACATGCATGCTGGCATGCGCGGATGGTTGGCGAGCGGATATGTGCAAGCTGGCGAGCTAGTGTTGGCGGCTGAACTTCTGGCGAGCAAGGTTGTTGGCGAACAAATAAGGGCTTGGCGAGCGAGCTTGTTGGCGGCCGAACAAGGACTTGGCGAGCGAGGTCTGGCGAATGGACATTTTCTCGGAATATTTTGACCTTTGTGTCTTCAGTCGAGCATAACTTTTTGCTCAGTACTCCGATTGATCTGAATTTCTGACACAAGACCCATTAGCAAACCAATAACATGCATACCAAATTTCAGTAAATTTGGAAAAAGATAAGTCACAATTCTATTCATCTCAGAATCACGAAAAAGACATATTTTTCACTATTTTCCAGAATTCTTAAACGTAGTCATTTTTCGGACTCTAAAGCATATATTTCCAAAACTCTACCAAAATGACACTAAACTATATTATGACTCTATCTTAGATAAATAAGGGTTAAACAAAGCATAAACGAGGGCAAATACATATTAATATCGTCGCCCATTGTGCTCCTTTCAACTACCCCACACTTATCCTTTGCTAGTCCCTTAGCAAACTAAATTAAACTAAGACTCAAACTATTATTGCCCCTAACAATTTGTCTCAGGCTCGTATGTACACATAGCTTTCAAGTTAAATGCATGAGAATACTAAGCACGAAAATTCCGAGCTTCATGAACATGTAACATCAATAAAAACATATAAGGGCAAAGGTAAGCATGTAAACATGTTAAGCTAATCCAATCCTCCTCACTAGGCATACTCTCTTCTTTTCTCTCGAAGCATGGTTATTCACTCAATAGTATATGCAAGCGAAAGATAATGAATTACGAAGAGTAACTTGCATATGTCATGAAAATAAAGCACTTTGTGAAATTTTTAAGGAAAAACCTCATATGATAACTATATGCACCAATGAACCAAAACCATATGCTTACTCTTGAGATAATCTCCACAAATCAAATTTAACCATCTTAAGAATCATGAAAAAGATCAATAAAAGGTTGTAATGGGGCTAGGCTAAGAGGTATTCGATATTTGGATAAGGAGGCTTAACACGTCACTGTGGCCTTTAGCAAAGCTCAAATCTCCTTATATCTTCTCACCAAGAGTCGGATTATTTCTTGTTGGACCCATACTTCATCTTTTCCTCCCAAAAACATTACAACAAAATTTCAAGACTCAAGCCATGCACAATTTTACTTTTTCTTTTCTATGCCGTGCCTATACCTTGTATTTTCTTGCTCTCGGTTTTTTTTTTTTTCTTTTTCTTTTGGTCCGAGCAAAAATTTCTTTTCTCTTTTCTTTTCTAAGGCACGGTATCAATTTTTTTATACATATTAATGGCTAAGTCTACCCCACACTTATTCTTCTTCATCACGTCACGAGAAAACGCCTTCAAAAATCAAGCTTTACCAAATCATTAATCAAGGGTAAAGATATCACTATACAAAGCTCATGGAAAGTGTTTAAGGGTGATGAAAGAAAAGGCTAATCGTAGGCTAAAAGGGGTTTACTAAGGTGTCCCATGATGGGCACAAATAGGCACATGCTTTATTTGGCAATGGTGGTAAACCTAAGAGATCTTTTCAATTACTTTCAAAATCAAGGTATTTTATGACCTAAAACGTTTTGAAAATCAACAAGAGTAAGTTCTAGTAATACTCGAGTTCATGAAAAACTATTGCATATAGTCATCGAATAATCAAAGAATTATGAGGTTTCATGCTTCCTACGAATCTATCTAATTTTTATTTTTTATCACTCAAGAAGAAAACAAATTGGCTCTAAAGCTCACATAGGTTATTTGGAAATAAACTAGCTAAAACATGCATGCTTCGTTAATCAACAAGTCCTACATGCTCCTACCAATGCACATAATCCATGAAACTCACAATTTTAATTGTATGCATAACCATCATCTATGTATGCAAAGAAGAGAAAAACATCATTGACATATTAGGGGCATCCTAAGACTCAAAAGAAACAATTTAAACACTCTATTTTTGGTGTTACATTTTTCTGAATTTTCTTTTCTAAACTAAGCACACGGAAAACATAAACGAAATTCTTTTCTAAACTAAACACATTCCAACATATCATCACAAACTAAAGAAAAAGAGAAGGGTTAAGAAATTTCAAACTCTCGGTGATGGCTCCTTCGTTTTTCTTTGATCGAATTGGGTTGCCTCCCAAGTAGCGCTTTGTATTTATATTCCATTGCTTAGACTTTTCACCATTGTATCTTGCATGTGTTCATTGCGAGCTAAAATAGCTCAAATCGGCACGATGTAGCTCAATGAGATGCTCGTTGCACCATGTGCTTGTCTCGGCGTCAAAGTGGGGAGTGCCGACATGAGTTTGTGGAGAGGGCTGCGTATCGGCAGTAAGTTGCTGCGTATCTGTATTGGCAGCAGGATTCTTCTCGATAGCACTGCTGGCAATGTTAGGTCCGGCAGATAGTGATGTGGTTGCTGCATTGGTAATCTGCCTCTCGGCAGTGGCGAGTGTGGCCGGTACTACTTGTGGTGCGTCATCCAATGGTAGGGAGGCTATGGTGTGTTCTTGGAATGAATCAAAGTAAAGTTTTAAGTGATGGCCATTGACCTTGAACACTTTGTTGGTGCTTGGATTGAAAATTTCGATGGCGCCATGAGAAAATACTTTAGTGACTATGAAAGGTCCACCCCATGAAGAACGAAGCTTACCCGGAAAGAGTCGAAGTCAAGTGTTGAATAAAAGAACTTTTTGACCAACCTTGAATTTCTTTCCTCGTATCAACTTGTCATGGTAAGCTCGAGTCTTCTCCTTATAAATCCATGCGGCATCAGAGGCTTCATTGTGTATTTCTTCAAGTTCGTTGAGTTAAAGCTTCCTATGAAGGCCGGCGTTGTCAATGTTCATGTTGAAAGCCTTGATTGCCCATCATGCTTTGTGCCCTAGCTCAACCGGTAAGTGACATGCTTTGCCATAAATTAACCGAAAAGGTGACATACCTATCGGTGTCTTATATGCAGTCCTATATGCCCACAAAGCATCATCGAGACGATCACTCCAATCCTTTCTTGAAGGTCCAACCGATTTCTCTAATACTTGCTTGATCTCTCGATTGCTCACTTCCGCCATTCCACTTGTTTGGGGATGATGATAAGGTGTAGATACCTTGTGTGTGACCCCATATTTCTTCAATAAGACTTCAATGGTACGGTTACAAAAATGGGATCCGCCATCACTAATCAAGACTCTTGGAACTCCAAAACGTGAAAATATGTTCGTCTAGAGAAACTTGGCCACCACCTTTGAATCATTGGTGCGTGTGGCCTTGGCTTCGATCCACTTTGACACATAATCAACCGCTAGCAATATGTAAAGAAAGCCCTTGCTTGAAGGAAACGGCCCTATGAAATCAATTCCCCATAAGTTGAAAATTTCTACCTCAATGATTGGTTGTAGAGGCATTTGATCTCGGGCTCCTATGTTACCGGTTTTTTGGCACCGGTCACAAGTCACACGCCATATATGAATCTTTAAACAAAGTTGGCCAAAAGAAACCACACTCAAGTACCTTCAATGCCGTCCTCTTTGGCCCAAAGTGACCACCACACGCCTCGGAGTGACAAAAAGAAAGAATGGATTGATGCTCTTCTTTCGGAACACATCGTCTTACCACTTGATCGCAACATTGCTTCCACAAATATGGCTCATCCCAAAAGAAGTGCCGAGTTTGCTTCTTGATCCTATTCTTGATGTGGCTCGGCATATCCCCTGGAAATTGGTGCGTTGCAAGATAATTGGCAATATCGGCGTACCAAGGTTCACTTGTTGCATCGATCCGAAATAGTTGCTCGTCCGGGAAATTCTCCACTAAGGGTAGCCGATCCGCCTCCTTGAGAATCCTACTCAAGTGGTCGGCAACAACATTATCACTTCCCTTTTGTCTTTTATTTCAATGTCGAATTCTTGTAGCAAAAGAATCCAACGTATGAGCCTCGGCTTTGCATCCTTCTTCGTCATAAGATATCTCAAGGTGGCATGATCACTATAAACAATTACTTTAGAATTCAAAAGATATGATCGAAACTTTTCCAAAGCAAAAATTACCGCCAAGAGTTCTTTCTCCGTTGTGGTGTAATTGAGTTGAGCATCATTGAGGGTCCTTGAGGCATAATAAATCGCGTGAGGCTTCTTCTCCTTTCTTTGGCCAAGCACTGCCCCCATGGCATAGTCGGAGGCGTCGCACATGAGCTCAAATGGGAGCTCCCAATCCGGTGGCACCATGATCGGCGCCGTGCACAAGCACTCCTTTAATCGGCAAAAAGCTTCTTCACATGCATCCGTCCACTCAAACGTCACCTCCTTTTGTAGTAAGTTGCTCAACGGCTTGGCTATTGATGAGAAGTCCTTGATAAATCGTCTATAAAATCCGGCATGGCCAAGGAAGCTTCTCACATCTCTAACATTCTTAGGGCTCGGCAAGTGTTGAATCAACTCTACTTTGACTTTGTCGACTTCAATGCCCTTCTCGGATATATTATGGCCTAGTACAATGCCTTGGTTTACCATAAAGTGACACTTCTCCCAATTTAGCACAAGGTTGGTCTCTACACACCTCTCAAGTATCTCCTCCAAATTTTCCAAGCACGTGTCGAAGTTGCGTCTATATACGCTAAAGTCATCCATGAATACTTCGATCTTATTCTCAATAAAGTCGGAGAAGACGTTGTACATACATCGTTGAAACGTACCGGGTGCATTGCATAGTCCGAATGGCATCCGCCTATAAGCAAAAGTACCAAAGGGACATGTGAAAGTAGTCTTCTCTTGGTCATCCGGGTTTATGGCAATTTGGTTGTATCCACTATAACCATCAAGAAAGCAATAAAACTTGTGGCTGGCTAGCCTCTCTAACATTTTATCCATGAATGGCAAAGGCATGTGATCCTTCCTCGTTGTTGCATTGAGCTTCCTATAGTCGATACACATGCGATGACCGGCCACTAGCCTTTGTGGCACAAGCTCATTCTTCTCATTCTTCACAACCGTTACATCACTCTTCTTGGGAACTACTTGCACCGGTGAGACCCAATTACTATCCGAGATAGGGTAAATTACACCACAATCAAGTAACTTGATAATTTCGTCTTTGACGACTTTCATCATTGGCGGATGGAGTCGATGTTGGCCTTCTCTTGTAGGCTTCACTCCTTCTTCAAGTAATATCCGATGAACACATGTTGTAGGACTTATTCCCTTGATATCCGCTAAGGTCCGACCTATGGCTGATTTGTACTTCTCAAGCACACCTATCAAATCACATTCTTGCTTCTCATTAAGCATTGAAGACACAATAACCGATAAGGTGTCTTCCTTTCCAAGATAAACATACTTCAAAGTACTAGGGAGCTCTTTGAGTTCTAACTTCGGGGCTTCTTCCACACTTGGACGAAACTTGTTTGTGGCACTAGGGATAGACAAAAACGAGTTGAATTGCTTGGCATAGGGCCGAGACTCAAACTCGGCAACAACTTCTCTCAAACTTGGCTCGGCAACCACTTCTTCGATCTCCACTCGTGCTCCCTTCTTGTCAAGTCCCGCCCCTTTCTCAATTGCTAATTGCTATGCATCAAGGGTGGCCGACATGACTTGCTCGGCCTCCCCAATAACTTCCAAAAATCGGCAATCCTCCTCCTTAGCAATAGGGAACTTCATGGCTTTAAAAACATTAAACTTGATTACCTCGCCATCAAATTCCATCGTTAAATTACCCGCGGCAACATCAATCTTTGTCCTCGCTGTCCTCATGAATGGCCGGCCAAGCAATAGTTGTGTGCATTGTTTTGGCGAATCCTCCATCTCAATAATATTGAAATCAGCCCATCGGCAAATCGGCAAGCTTATCAACTTTCTCCTCCAATTTTGAGCTTGAAGACGTCTCATGTACCTTCTCATTCCTCGACACATTATTTCGTGCCATACCAAATTGTTGGTTGTTCAATGCACGAACTTCCAACAAACTTCTTGCTGCTCCGGCATTCAATTCCAAGAAACTTCCTCCCGCGGCCGAATCAAGAAACTCTCTCTCCATAACACGCAATCCCTCATAGAAATATTGCAACAAGAGTCCATCGCTAATGCCATGCGACGGACGTAAAGAAACTAGGGACTTGAATCTCTTATAATAATCAAAGAAACTCTCATCTCCGGCTTGCTTCACACTTGTTATCTGCTTCCTCAAATCTGTGATACGTGAAGAGGGAAAATACTTGAGCAAAAGCTCATCCATCATTGAATTCCATGAAACAATGCGACCACTAGGCACCTCAAACAACCACTCATTTGCTTGATGTTCCAATGAGAACGGAAAAGCCTTCATTTTGAAGTGTTGCAAATCGGTCCCTCTCGGACACATAGACTCCGTGGTAAAGTTAAACCATTGCAAGTGCTTGTTGGGATCCTCACTTGGCATTTCATAAAAAGATTTCAACTTGTGGAGGAATCCACTCCTCAATTCAATTTCTCTGGTCTTATCGGTTTCCAAAGGAGGGTATGTGATATTAGAAAGTACAGCTCCTCCTCCTCCAGCAACATGACCGTTCTGTGCTCTTATGGAAGTCATAATCTCTTCCTCTTCTACTGATGGAGAACTCGACAAAGATGTGGCTGAGCTCGGTGGTGAAGATGGTTTGGACGGCTCAAATGGTGGTAACGGCACAAACAAAGTGATGGCGAGCTCTTGATTCAAACGTTGCAAACGGCCTTGATGATCTCGTGTCCAAATATTAGATTCGGACATGCACTTTTCTGAAATTTGCAACGTTTAAACAAGTTAGAACATCGTAAAAAAATAGAATGCAAGAATATACATCATTACAAGCCACGACATTGGCGATTACAAAACATGTTTCAAACAATGGTACACAAACAAGATCAGCAACAAGAACTATACAATCGACAATAAAAATGTCTATGATCATGTAATCTCTAAGTCTAATTTCTTTTAAAAATTTGTTCTAACTCTCGAAGTACGTAGAGCAGAGGAGGTAACGGTGCAATGGACTGATACAGCCCCTGGTAGTATCATGCTTTACCCGATATACCTCAACAGTTCGAACCACACAATTTGTTTTATCTTTCAAAGAAAATAGATCACATATGTCAAGTTATTTTCTAGTGTCTAAAGTGAGGTGATGCTTCGGCCCAAGCTATCGACTAGTTCGAGCGTGTTTTACTTTTCAAAGGCGGTGTTGTTAAGATTCACGGAGGGCGAACCCCCTACAGGAACCAGACAGGACTCGTTGTTGGTCACCACGGGGAGCGAACTCCCTATCGACTCACTCACCGAGAATGCACATCCGTCTGTAGGCCTTGAGATCCAGTTAAACAAACCTGAGAACCATATCAATGAAACTAACTTGCCTCATACTTTGTAAAACAAACTCGGGTCACTAGCGGTCTACAAGTGTTGATCAAAGCCGCCCTCAACCTCATAAAAATGGGTCTGCCAATTTATCGCTCGTATGCGTGGGGGGACGTATCCCACGTTTTCCAGTCTACATAAAAGACGGATCTAACATGGCATCATTCGTATGAAGGGTTAAGGCTAACACTAACAAAAGCGGTTTCTCCCTACATGTTACACTTTAGAAACTACAATAAACTCAAACATACATAACACTATCAACTTCCTAGAAATTAAACTAAGTTATTACAAACATACATTCTTTATACATCATGCAACTTCCAAAATTTAAACTCTACATGCCGAAGCATATTTCTACTTTACAAAATCCCAAACTAAAATCGAAAATCACTTTACAACTTTACATCAAAAATTTCCAGCAACATTATATACACAACAATCACATAAATCAAACTTTTATAATCCCCGGCAACGGCGCCAAAAATTGATGGAAACTCGCCGAACTGTGGAGACACTACACTTCATTATTGTCCGTGTAAAAAGTGCAAGTGTGCCACCCCACGACACCGGTTTTCCATAGAGACACTGGAGCAACACCTGGCTAGATATGGATTTTGGGTCCTATACACTAATTGGATTTATCACGGTGAACCAGAGTTTGCGGGTCGTCATGATCATGGACAATTTGCGGAGAGAGGGAGTTCCTCCAATGATCCGACAACGAACTGGATCAACGATATGTTTCCTCGTGAGAGCGGTGTCTTTGAGGAAGCACCAGATGTGCAACTCCCACCTCCGGAGATGGAGTGTTTCCCTGATATTGAGCCACTCGAGCCATTACCCCGATCTCCGGTCAACACAAGTGGTATGGAAAAGTACAACAACCTGATCGCATTGCAACAGACTCCGTTGTACCCCGGATGCAGTAAGACTGTCCTTGAATCTGTCATGGGAGTGATGAAGATCAAAACAGAGAACAAAGGCACTGTCAAATCGGTTGATGATTGGCTTCGGCTATGGGGTGGGGCGATGCCCCCCGGACATCGGCTTCCTACCAGTCATCATAAGGTGCGACATATCCTTAAAGATCTCGGCCTTTCCTACATCAAGATTCATGCATGTAGATACGATTGCGTTCTGTTTTACGGGGAAGGACTTGCAGATCTTGAATACTGCCCATTATGCAATACAGAGCGGTATAAGTTCACTCCTAAAGGGAACAAGAAAGCTGTGAAGATACTTCGGTACTTCCCGCTGATTGATAGGCTTGAGCGGTTGTTCATGTGTGCTTTCACGGCCGAAGCTATGAGATGGTGGGCTGAGAGGAATGTGCCTGACGATGACACCCTTAGACATCCCGCCGACGGAGAGGCTTGGAAGAAGAACGTGTTGGAGTTTCCCGAATTTGCATCAGAGGTTCGAAATGTTTGGCTAGGGCTATCATCCGACGGTTTCAACCCTTTTGGCAAGAAAGAGCTTCAGTACAGTGTGTGGCCAGTTATTTTGATTCCGTACAACTTTCCACCGTGGATGTGCATGAAGAAGGAATATAACATGCTCACATTGTTGATTCCAGGCCCAGGTTATCCGGGAAAGTGTCTCGATGTGTATTTGAGACCCGTAATTGAGGAGCTTCGGTACTTGAGTCTGAACGGCCACCTGGTCTACGACCGGTTCAAAAATGAGATGTTCCGGATGCATGCCATGCTTGTTGGCACGATCAGTGACTTTCCTGGGAGGGGTATGTTGTCGGGCAGCGTCACCAGGGGTTACAGGGCTTGTTCAGAGTGCATGACTGTTGATTGCTCCAGTCCTCATTGCAGCAAGATTGTCCAGATGCGTCACCGTCGTTGGCTTCCGCATGACCATCCATTTAGGGACGATGCACAGGCTTTTGATGGGACTGAAGAAAGGGGCTGGGCACCGGAGCAATGGACAGGGGAGGAAATATTGGCAGTGTTGAATGAGTATGACTTTGGTCCGCTTAGCAATCATCCCGATGTGTTGCGCACGATTCCAGAGAGGCCGGATCGGTATAGGTTCTGGTCACACAAGAGCATCTTATGGGAACTTCCTTATTGGGCCAGGTTGGCTACCAGATACTACCTGGATGTCATGCATATAGAGAAGAACGTGGGTGAAGCCGTTGTTGGCACAGTTTTGAATTGGGAGAAGAAAACAAAAGACACCCCCAAGGCACGCGTTGATCTGAGAAATATGGGACTGCGGGACCATTTGTGGTTGAGAGAGGGCAGGAGCAAAATGCCCCAAGCTCCTTACACCGTCACCAGGGACCAGAAACATGAAATCTTTGGATGGCTGAGTAATGTCAGGTAACTTTTTATTAATTAGGCATGTATTCCCTAAAGAATCCATCTGTTGTTGGACGACTATATATGCATGAAATCTAATTGTTGTTAATGGCTATGCAGGTATCCTTATGGCTATGCGGGTAACATAAGCAAGTGTGTTAACTACCGAGACAACAAGATGTACGGATTGAAGAGTCACGACTGCCATGTACTGCTTCAACGCCTCTTCCCTATTTTCATTCGAGCGTACTTGGAGGATGAAGTGGTTGAGCCGTTGGTGGCGTTGTCAAGATTCTTCCAGAAGTTATGCGCTAGAGAAGTTAGAAAATCAGACCTCATGAGAATGCATGAGGAAATCGTTTTTATCTTGTGCAAGTTCGAGAGGATATTTCCCCCAAACTTCTTTGACATCATGCCTCACCTGATGATCCATCTTCCCCAACAATTGTTGCTTACCGGTCCCGTACACTACACTTGGATGTATCCCATCGAAAGGTACATGTTATTCATAAATTTGATTTATACATGTTTTTAAATAAAAGTTGCATGCTCTTAACACGCACTTGTTAACCTTGCAGACAACTTGGAGACTACAAGAAATATGTGCACAATAAATCTGCGCCTGAGGGGTGTATTGCTGAAGCTTACATTGCGCATGAGTGTGTAACGTACGCCAAGTTGTACTTGGGAGCGATGGAGGACCCCCCACAACATCCAAGTCGAGATGACCCCGAGTTCAACCTATCTATCGTCGCCAACTCTGTTGTACCATACGGAAGATTCAAGAAAAAGGGTGTGGACAAGTTGCCTGACCATGAGGTAGGGATTGCCCACTGGTGGGTTCTAATAAACTGTCCGGAGGTACAATATTGGAAACGTCACCATCTTCACAGCAAGGAAGTTCGCGGTGATGTCGAGTACCACAACACGACGTTTGCAGACTATTTTCCACAATGGGTAAGTGTATAAATATATATATTAGATGGCTTTCTTTTACAGTTCCCTATTCTTTAATCATAAACACACCGAGTGATTTGAGTTATATTTTTCAGCTGATGCAAGTGGCTGCGAGGGGTGGTCATACAAATTACTCAGAGGAATTGAGACTGTTGTCGATGAAGCCGATATCTTCCACAGTCCGCCCAATGTGTGATGTCAACGGCGTTAAGTATATATGTGAAGCTAGAGACGGGGAACGCAAAACACAGAATTGTGGGGTGATGGTCGATGGTGCAGAGGGGGGCGTGGATTTTTACGGTGTCCTACAGTCAGTTGTTGAACTCATTTATGGGAACCGCATGAAAGTCCACTTGTTCAAGTGTCGATGGTTTGATACTAGGCCGCACCGCATACGGATCGATCAGTACGGCATACTTTCGGTGAATACCGCCACTAGTGTGTATGAAGACGACCCCTTTGTTTTCGCCACAGCGGCCAAAAAGGTCTTTTATCTTGACGATCCTTTGAACAAAGGCACGTGGAAGGTAGTTAACCATGTGTCTCAGCGAGACATATACAGTGCTACCACACTTGGTGTGAGCACAGAGTGTCAAGAAGCAACCGCATACCAAGAGCCGGACGCCGGCGACATTCCGGAATCCTCCACCATCCGCGATAATAATGTGACGCCGGGCAGAGTGGTTCGACTTCCTAGGGGTCAGGTGCCCATGTATGATGTTAATCCGAATCGTCTATATCAGGCAGACGATGACTCAGACGACGAGTACGAGCACCGGTTGCCAGATATTAACTACTATACTACGTCTGACTCAAGTGATGAGGATGATTCTGATTATCATCCTTAGTATACTATTTATGTATGTATTTGTGTACGATGGTGCATGCATGAATACATTTTTGTCCTTAATTACCGTTTTCCGAGTTTATGGGAAATTGTATTGAATTGTTTGTGTTATGTTTAGGAATTTATCAGGTGAAATAGGCAATTTTCAGGCCCTAAATGGCAAATTTTCAGAAAGATCAGAATTATAGCCGACGAAATGGACCATAATTCGTCGGCTATAATGCCCATACTTTAGCCGACGACTTGCAATTCGTCGGCTATAATGCCCATACTGTAGCCGACGACTTGCAAGTCGTCGGCTAAAGTATATTGACCGAAACCATACGTAGACCGTTCAAATGCAAAAGTGGCGTGAAATAAGATACGACCGAAATATTGAAATACGATTACGGTTGAAAAATGGGAAGATTCCGACAAAATCTGTGTGCCGAATGTTGCGATTAGGTGTTTTTTACTTCCGTTTTCCTATGGGTAGCCTGACGGTCGGTAAATTTTTGGAGGAAAATTTTTATACGGTTAGTTGCGTCGCATCGATTTGAAACTATTCTCTGTTGAAGGTCAGGCCAAAAAACGTCATTTAGACGGGCCAATTGCCGTTTTAAAGCGTTTCGAGGTTTGACCATGCAGTTTGACCGTCCCGATCGAGCCTTTAACGTTGTCAGATGTAGTTGGATTTTTTTTCCTACATGTATTTAAGCTTAACGGTGATATCTGACGGTTGGAATAGATTTTCCAAACTTTTAGATTCGAAATCGGAACATCTGCACTAATATTCCTTAACTTATTTACTAAGTGTTTAAGTGAATGTATAGTTTCAAATAGTTGCTATACGTAGACCGTTCAAATGCAAAAGTGTCGTGAAATAAGATACGACCGAAATATTGAAATACGACTACGGTTGAAAAATGGGAAGATTCCGACAAAATCTGTGTGCCGAATGTTGCGATTAGGTGTTTTTTACTTCCGTTTTCCTATGGGTAGCCTGACGGTCGGTAAATTTTTGGAGGAAAATTTTTATACGGTTAGTTGCGTCGCATCGATTTGAAACTATTCTCTGTTGAAGGTCAGGGTAAAAAACGTCATTTAGACGGGCCAATTGCCGTTTTAAAGCGTTTAGAGGTTTGACCAAAAGTTGACCAGGGAATAGCCGACGAAATCCTTAACTTCGTCGGCTAAACTCTTGCGATCCGCGCCGTTTCATTGTCCGCCGTTGGATGGGCGAGATCTAACGGCTGCTGAGAGCGTAAAGTATAGCCGACGAGATTCATATTATAGCCGACGACATTCATGTTATAGCCGACGATGCACTTAACTTCGTCGGCTATAACCGGCCCGCAAAGCCCAACTTCGGCCCGGCCCGGATTTTTGCCCGGCCCGTAAGAGTAT
Source organism: Potentilla sterilis (assembly GCA_963682095.1). NCBI lineage: Eukaryota > Viridiplantae > Streptophyta > Magnoliopsida > Rosales > Rosaceae > Potentilla > Potentilla sterilis. The sequence goes on along the minus strand of OY821763.1, from coordinate 22,790,307 downwards.
AGCCGACGAATTTCGTCGGCTATGACTATAGCCGACGAATTAAAATTACATCGTCGGCTATAGTCCTTCGATTTAAACCGAAACAGAGGGCGCCTCCCTCATTTTCTACTAACCCTAAATCTTCAAATTCCCACCTGCCGCAGCCGCCCGCCCCCTCCCCGACGCCGACCGACCACCACGGACGCCGACCGACCCTCCCCCTCCCCCTCCCCGCCCCCTCCCCGTCCTGCCCGACCCCTCCCCGACCCGAAACCCCCTGCCGCCGCCGCCCCGAGCCGCCGTAGCCGCGCCCCTGCCGCAGCTGCCGTAGCCGCGCCCGCCTCTGCCGCCCCTGCTGCAGGCGCCCCTAGCCGCAGCCGCCCCTAGCCGACCCGAAACCCGCTGCCGCCGCCGCCCCTGCCGCCGTCGCCGCCGCACCGCACCACCGGTCCTCGTCCAGACTGCACCACCATGTCAGGTAGTCCCGATCGAGCCTCATTTACGGTTTTTATTAATTTTGTCGAATTTTGTGAATTTTAGGGTTTTTGTGAATTTTTTGTGGAATTTAGGGTTTTTGTGAAATTTATGGAATTGTGTGGATTTTTTGTTAAATTTGTTAATTTTGTGGAATTTATATACTAATTTTGTGGATTTTTTGTTAAATTTACGGTTTTTATATACTAATTGTGGAATTTTGTTGAATTTATATACTAGTATACTAATTTATATACTAATTTATATATAATTAGGTATAAATATTTTTTTTCATTTTTATGACGATATATATATATATATTTTTCGGAATATATATATATATATAATTAGGTATAAATATAGTTATGTATATATATAATTAGGTGTATATATATTTAAAAAAGTTTTTTATTTTTTTGTGAAATTTAAGGAATTTTGTGTTATATTTCGGAATATATATATATAATTAGGTATAAATATATTTAGGTACGTATATATATAATTAGGTATATATACATTGAATGATGTTTTTAATTTTGTTTTGTGGAATTTTTGTGCAATTTATGGAATTTATATACTAATTGTGCAGGAAACCGGCGCTTTGTAGACCGATGGCTTGGCAGACGGACCGAGAGCGACCCCGACGCTCAGGCAGGATCCAGCCGTGGGGGGAGCGGATCCAGCGGTCGTCGGGGCCTAGGCCGGCCTTTGAGTCGACGAGAGGAGACGTTGATGGGATTGACGCCGAGCGATCCACGTGGGGGCTCCTCGTATGAGTCGACGGGAGCGGGCCCTGACTCGAGTGTCGGAGGAGGACGCAGAGCCACCAGACCCCAGTGCACTTCAGCACTGTTCCAGGATCGGCAGCCGACCCCACCGCGCGCCGATCTGGACCCTCCAGAGATGCTCCCTGTCCCCCCACAGCGACATCATCCACAGCTACGGGGCCCACCGTCAGGGGGAGCAGGCCCCTCAGGGTCCACGCCCCGTATGTCTCCGCCATCGGGGATGTACATGGTCCAGTTCCTCCCTGTCATCCCTGAGTACGACGCCAGGGGGAGGCAGATTTGGAGGCACGACCGGCCCCACGAGATTCCCTGGGAGGAGGCCTACTTCTACAGTCCTTTCGACTCAGAGGACTGCCGCGGCCTGTGGGCCGTTCGTGAGAAGGACAAGCAGTACAACGACGCAGGTAATTGGTTAGTTTAATTAATTATTTAGATTGTTTAATTAATTATTTAATTAGTTAGTTTAAATAATTATTTAACTATGTGTTCATTTTAACAGGCGTCCTCGTCAATAAACCCGCGGGGACGAGACGGACCAGAGGGCCAGCGAACATGTCGACCCTGGAGAGGGAGCTGGCCGGTGGGATCAGAGAGATCCTGCCCGGTCCCGGTGAGGATGGACGCCCGATTGAGCGGAGAGACACCACCACCAAGTACATCAACGCGACGGGCATGCTCGTGCGGGACAGGGTCCCACTGTTGTGGCCCGACTGGGGCTCTGTGCCCGATGAGATCAAGGCGCGAGTGTACAATGCACTGTCGGTGAGTTAAATATGATTTTTATTATAGAAAATAAACAATTATGAATTCAGTCCTTATAACTATATAAAAATATTTTCTAATTAATTTATAATGTTGCAGCAATGGTTTAGAGTCCATCCTACCTTGGACTGGTGGAGAGACGAGCAGCTGAAGAACAGGTTATGTGTTTTGCTTTTTTTTGTATAAATATATTTATTGGCAGTGTACGAATATATCTAACAGTTGTGTTCTGTTAATATAGGTACTCCGAGTGGAAGAACGAGCTGTCCACGCACTACAGGACGTACCATGTGGAGCAGCGCTTGGGGCGAGCTGCAACCCCCCACGAGTTCCGGTACAGGGAGTACGAGTGGCTATGGCTGGTAGCCTACTTCAGGAGCGACAGGGTCTCGGTAAGAAAATTTAGCCTGGTAGTATATAACTTTTTAATGTTATTTAATAATTAAATTATGTAGTTACTTAATTCAATTAATTAGTTAGTTAGTTAGTTATTAGTTATTAAATTAAGTCAGTTGGTTAGTTACATAGTTAGTTAGTTCGTTACTAAATTAAATCAAATTAAATTAAATAAAATTAGGTAGTTAGTAAGTTAGATAGTTACTAAATTAAATTAGTTAGTTAAGTAGTTACTAATTAAATTAGTTAGTTAAGTAGTTACTAATTAAATTAAATTAGTTAGTAACTAAATTAGTTATTAATTTTATTTTGGTTAGTTCCTAATATTTTAATTTAGTTACTAATTTATATTTGCGTTTATATGTTTGTTGTTATAATACAGAAAATCTCGCGGACGAACAGCGACAACCGCAGGAGGAACGAGCACCCCCACCACGGCGGCGCCCGCTCCTGGAGGCAGTGGGCAGAGATGGCGAGGAGGGACCGACCGCTGAGGCCGTTGTCGTGGATTCATGCGCAGATGTATCCGGGGCGTCCCGACCAAGTGGTAAGTATTCGTCCATCTTCAATAAAAGTGTTTCATGAAATTAATTTATATATATATATTTTTTAATTCGTTTATTATATTTTCTTGTCAATTAGGCGGAAATAGATGCGGAGACCGACGCGATCACCTTCGGGATCGCGCGAGACACTCTGGGAGACGGGGCGTCCGACGAGGCGATCGCGGAGTTTGCCTCCACGATCGACACCCTTGAGCCGCGCTTGGCCTCTCAGATCATGCACGCGGCGGTAGGGACGGGGAACAACTACTTCTACCAGAGAGGCCTAGGCGCGGCGGGAGATGGGGTTCTCAAGTTCACGCCGGCCAATCCCAGCACGCAGCGTGCGGCTTCGACGAGAGGAGACTTGCAGACGCAGCTGCAGAGGACTCAGGCGGAGTTGGCGAGGGCGGTGGAGGCGCTCCAGCAGGCGGAGTTGGCGAGGGCTGCGGAGGCTTCGGCGCAGCAGGCCAGAGACGCATCTGTGGCGGAGATGTACCGATGGATGCAGCAGTCTTGGGAGGCCCAGCAGGCTGGACTCCAGCCCCCGCCTCCGCCACAGATGCCCCAGTTCGTCGTCCCCACTCCCCCCCCGCATCGGAGTACGCCAGCCAATCAGGACAGCCATAGCCACCGGAACTCGAACGATCCGGTCGACGACGCTACGCGTTTAGGGGGTGATGATGAGTAGATATAGTGGGTTAATTTGTACAGTATGTAGGATATTAGGGATGGATTGATGTGGATATTTGTTGGATATTTGGATGTTTGTTTGTGCATTTTCTGCAGCCCCCGAAGACGAAGAGAAATTGGGCCCGAGTTAAATTTTTTAATTTTTTTAAATATTTAGGGGTTATAGCCGACGATATTGGCATTATTTCGTCGGCTATAACAGTTATAGCCGACGATTTTTACCAAATTTCGTCGGCTATAAGGGCTATAGCCGACGATGTTTACCATATGTCGTCGGCTTTACCCTCCCGGCTTCAGGCAAAAAAAAGCCGTTCCTGGTACCGGCGATTGTTATGGTCGACGATAGTGTCGTCGGCTAAAACGGACGTATAGCCGACGATAGTGTCGTCGGCTATACTTCGGGTTAGGGGCAGTTACGTAATTTTTAAAGCCGACGATCTTCTCGTCGGCAATGTTCGAAGTATAGCCGACGACGCTTTTTTCGTCGGCTATACCTGGTGTTTCATAAGCCGACGACTTACCCCGTGTGTCGTCGGCTATACTATAGCCGACGGAGCAATCCCGACGAGATAATAGCCGACGATACTTCGTCGGCTATGACTATAGCCGACGAATTAATGGAAACGGCCGACGAGATGGCGTCGTCGGCTATGACGCCTTTTCTGGTAGTGCAAAGCACTCCACACTCAACTCTTTAACAAATAAGATTCGCACATAAGAAAGTAAGGAACAAGTATTTAGCATGCATTGAACTTAAACAAGTTTCGACCTACAACTAGAACGTTTCCGATTTTTACCTAGTTGAGAGACTTTCTAATGTTTTAAGATCGAGCTTTCATGAGGTGATCCTAAAAGTTATGCTACCGTTATACAACTCGTAACATTGAAGCACAAAATTCTATAATCGAAGACATGTAAACAAGCAAGGTTGTCAATCATCTTATTTAACATGCAAGTTTTAGCTAAGGTTATACCCTAGGTGAGCACAATAGAATCAAAGCAACATACGTTTAATCTTTACTCATTCTACTCCGGTTAGATGAAACCTAACATCTAGATTTACTAGTTTGTTAGACAAAACTAATGTGTCGGTTTTTAAGTCACGCCCTTAGATTACTAACCAATTTAAATCCTCAACATGCATCTATACTGCTGTCCTAATTATCTAAGTGTGTAAATCTTACAAATTTTATATTACAAATTAACATGCAAAATCATTGTTGCCGAAACTTAAACCTAAATCTAAGCATCGAATCAAACAAATCATTAAAAAATTATAAAACCAATCCCCAATTTGGTTCATACATAGACATATAATCCAAAACCAAAAATACATGCAAGTTTCATAGACAAAACTAAACATAACTACATAAACTTTACTAAACCGAGAGAAGGGAGTGGATCACACTTTTGTAGACACCTTGATGACTTTGACTCATGTGGATCCGGTGGAAGATGGAAGAGATGGGGAGGCTGCTCGGCAATAGGTAAGTGTCGACATAAAAGTTACAAGTTTCGGCAGAAACTTGGGTGAAGGTGAGGGTGGTTTTCGGCTAGGGTTTATGTAGGATCTTTGGGGAGAATTTGGTAGAGCTTTGGCTTTGTGTTTTGGCTTGAGATGTGACACTTTTCTTCATGGTACCGACCTCTATTTATAGGAGAGAGGCTATGAAGTTTGGGACTTTTCCTTGTTCAAAACGGGATAGAAATCTTCAATAAATAAGGTTTCCAAATCCGAGTTGGAATAGGCTTTTCTCTCCTTCTTGAACAAAGAAACTCTTGCTTGGCCGGCTTATGATTTCTTTTTGGACGTTGCTTGGCCGGCTTATAATCTTCAATAAATAAGGTTTCCAAATCCGAGTTGGAATGATTTGGTACGCCTGCAGCCTCTTGAAGACATTACCGGAAATTCCTCTCTACTCGCGAGTACAGACTTTTCTAGTATCGGGTACTGGCGAGGCTAATATGGGTGGCGAGTCTGGCGCTGGCGAGCTAGGCTTCTGGCGAGTAGCGCGAACATGCATGCTGGCATGCGCGGATGGTTGGCGAGCGGATATGTGCAAGCTGGCGAGCTAGTGTTGGCGGCTGAACTTCTGGCGAGCAAGGTTGTTGGGGAACAAATAAGGGCTTGGCGAGTGAGCTTGTTGGCGGCCGAACAAGGACTTGGCGAGCGAGGTCTGGCGAATGGACATTCTCTAGGAATATTTTGACCTTTGTGTTTTCAGTCGAGCATAACATTTTGCTCAGTACTCCGATTGATCTGAATTTTTGACACAAGACCCATTAGCAAACCAATAACATGCATACCAAATTTCAGCCAATTTGGAAAAAGATAAGTCACAATTCTATTCATCTCAGAATCACGAAAAAGACATATTTTTCACTATTTTCAAGAATTCTTAAACTTAGTCATTTTTCGGACTCTAAAGCATATATTTCCAAAACTCTACCAAAATGACACTAAACTATATTATGACTCTATCTTAGATAAATAAGGGTTAAACAAAGCATAAACGAGGGCAAATACATATTAATATCGTCGCACATTGTGCTCCTATCAAGTAATGTATGATGAACACATGTTGTAGGGCTTATTCCCTTGATGTCCGCCAAAGTCCAACCTATAGCGGTTTTGTATTTCTTAAGCACATTCACTAACTCTTCTTCTTGCTTCTGCTAAGCTTTGAAGATACAATAACCGGTAAAGTGTCTTCTTCTCCAAGATAAACATACTTCAAGTGACTAGGGAACTCTAACTTTGGGGCCTCTTCCACACTTGGTTGAAATTTAGTAGTGGCATTTGGAATTGACAAGAACGAACTATATTTGCTTGGTTGCCTTGCATCGAATTCGGCAACAACTTCTCTTAGGATCGGATCAAGCTCATGGCGTCAAAAATATTGAACTTAATCACCTCACCATCAAATTCCATCGTCAAATTGCCTTCCGCAACATCTATCTTGGTGCTTGCCGTTCTCATGAATGGCCAGCCAAGCCATAGTTTAGTGCTATTGATCGGCGATTCTTCCATCTCTACTATATAGAAATCGGCCGGAAAGATGAGGTGATTTACTTGCACAAGCACATCCTCGACATAGCCATCCAGATACTTACTTGATTGATCCGCAAGTTGAATGATGACATTGTCCTTCTTGAGAGGCCCTATACTCAACGTTTGATACACATTGAGTGGCATGACATTGATTGATGCTCCCAAGTCGAGCATGAGATCATCGAAACGTGTGTTGCCGATCACACATGGCACATTGAAGCTCCCCGGATCTTTCATCTTTGGTGGCAACTTTCTTTGAATAACGGTCGACACTGTCTCGCTCATAGTCACCACACGAGTCTCCTTGTATGTCTTCTTTTCGTGCAAAGCTCTTTGAGGAACTTTGCATACTTAGGCACTTGCCTTATACACTCCAACAATGGGATGTTCACTTCTACTTTCCGAAAAATATCCAGCACTTCCTCGTCGGATTTGTCCTTTTTGGACTTTGCAAATCAAGAAGGGAATGGTATGCATGAGTTCGGCACCCCTCCCTTATTGGCTTTGATTGGCATGGCTTCCTTCTTCGAGGTTGCGGGATCTTTCTCGAGTTCATTCCTCATCCTCTCTCTCTCGGCAGTTTTGTCGGTTGCAGCCTTCTCGGCAGTAGCCTCGGCAGTGCTGCGCCCAACAGTATCGGTCTCGGCAGGCTGCAGCTCGGCAGCGCTGCGCTCGGTAGTGGCAGGCTGCAGGCTAGCCTGCTCGGCAGCATCGGCATGGAGGTTGCCGATAGCATCGGTAGCCTCTTCTTCGTCCAAAATTGTGTCGAAAGTCACTTTTTTTGGATTTCTCGTTTGTGGCTCATTCAACACTCTTCCACTAAGCGTTATGCTGACGTTGGCATGCTCATGCCCCGGATTTTTAATAACTCCACCCGAAAGCTTCCTTTGCTCGGTGATCTTTCCCACGAAGTCCACGACTTGCCCCATTTGAGTTTTCAACTCGGCTATGCCTTTCGAATACGTTTGTTGTCCCGCGAGCAATACTTGAGTTGCACTCGAAAGAGATTGGATCAATGCATCATAGTTGGGGTTGCTTGGTGCGGCTTGAGCTTGGTTCGGCATAGGTTGAAATGGCATGGCTTGGTTGTTCGGTTGCATAGCTTGGCTTGGTCTTTGGTTCGGCTGAAAAGGCTGCCTCGGCACAAAGGGTGCTCTCGGTTGGTATGGAGCTGCATTCAGTGGCCTTTGGACGTTGTCATTGTTTGACCATCTAACGTTCGGATGATCGTTGAACCTCGGATTGAAGTTTCCGAACCTTTGTCCTCCTTGAAATCCAACGGCATTCACCTCTTCCTCACTTAATCCAAATTGAGGGCATTTCTCGGTTTCATGATTCTCGGCACAAACTCCACACACTTGTGCTCTCCTTCCTCGCATTAGACTTGCTATCATATTCGAGAGCTTGTCTACCTTATTCTCTAATGCCGGACTTGATGTAGTCTCATTTACCTTATGCTTCAAGGCATTGTCACGTGACATGCCAAATTGTTGACTATTCAAAGCTCGAATCTCCAACAAGTTCTTAGCCGGTGTAGGATCAAGCTAAAGGAAAGAACCTTGAGCCGCCGAATCTAGGAACTCCCTCTCCATGAGACGCAAGCCCTCATACAAATACTGAAGAAGTAGCCCCTCTCTAATGCCATGAGATGGACACGAAGCAACGAGGGTTTTATACATCTTGTAATAGTCAAAAAACTTCTCATCTCCTCCTTGCCGAATGCTCGTGATTTGCTTCCTCAAATCAGTGATACGAGATGCCGGATAATACTTAAGTAGAAACTCATTCACCATCGTCTCCCACGATGTGATACGACCAGTTGGCACCTCAAATACCCACTCATTGGCTTGATCCTCAAGTGAAAACGGAAAAGCCTTCATCTTGAATTGAATGTTGGCACTTGTAGGGCACATGCTTTCGGTGGTGAAGTTAAACCACTGAAGATGCTTGTTCGAATCCTCTCCCGCCAAGCCGTGATATGGCCTCAATTGGTGGAGAAATCCACTTTTCAATTCAAACTCCCCACTCTTGCCGGTTGCACATGGAGGGAAAGTGATGTTTGCGGGTGCGGTTCCTCCTCCGGTGACATGTCCATTTTGAGCATGAATTGAAGTCATGATTGGTGGCTTGGGAAAATTGAAAATGAAATCTTACAAGTGAGGCTCGACAAACGTCTCAAGTTCGGGTCCCTCTATGTCAAGATCACACGATGAAGTAACTAGAGAGGCCGAACTAGGGCTAGAAGGTGGTGATGGTGATGATGCCCAGCTAAAGGTGTCGGATGGGGGCAGTGGCGTTATGATAGCAAGGGCGAGGTCTTTGTTGATTCGTTGTAAGCGTCTGCGATGGTCTCTTGTCCAAAGATTAGACTCGGACAGGCACTATTCTGAAATTTTTCAACACGAAGCAAGTTAGACTCATTGGAGACAAATAGAAAGCAAGAATATACAGGGTAATTTACAAGCCACGGCATTGGCAATTTCAAACAAGTTTCAAACATCTACAAACTATATACACACAGCAAGAAGAACTATGCACGGCATGAAGAATAAAGTACACGAAATTTTATGGTGATATTGAATTTCTCTAAGTTTAATTGCTTTTAAATTTGTTCAAACTCTCAAAGTAAATGGAGCAGAGGAGATAACGGTGCAATGGACTGGTGCAGCCCCTGGTTGTATCATGCTTTATCCGATATACCTCGAGAGTTCGAACCACACAAAACGTTTTATTTCAAGGTTTACTCATGCCGAATTCATTCTAGGTTTTGAAGCTCAGTGGACATGCGGCCTAGGTGCTATCGTCTAGACACAAAGTTCAGAAGGCTAGGCGTGTCATCTGAAAATAGCTCAAGGTAAAACTCATTTGTTGGTAACCACGGAGGACAAGTCCCCTATCGCCCCTCTTCAAAAGAGAAGAGAAAACAGTGTGTGGGCCTCTGAGATCTAATTTGACAAACCTTTGAGTCTAAGTCGAGACAACACACACTAATAGGCGAACCTTTTGCCCCTTACTCAGTTAAGAACCTCGTGTTGACAATACGACAAGTGTCAATAAAAGCCGCCCTTAACCTCATGAGACCTCGAAAGATAACATGAAGGGTTAAAGCTAATATCATCAAAAGTGAACTTACCTATTCCTTTTCCCCTCAAAACTTAAAGCAAACTCAACACAAATAAACCTCTAAGCCTCTTAGCAATTTAACTAAGTTATTACAAGCATACAATCTGTAAGGACCCGTCCCGAAAATTCTCTTGGAAAATTCGAAACAGGTCTGAAAATAACCCTATTAAAACCAAATAAAAATCCCTTTGTTCCCAAACCGCCAACAGCCACCCACTGGGAACAAGGTCCGATCAATTTTTTGGTCGCAAATTTTAGCGTAAAACTCCATTTTTAAACAAGTTTTACCTTTTCCGGAAAGTTAACAGTAAAATTTTAAAAGTCAACTATAATAGTAAACGTCAAAGTCAATGGTCAAAGTCATACTTACTATTCACTTTACTATTTAACCTTTTACCGTTACTATTTACCCTTTTTATTGTTTACTGTTTACTATTTACTAACTTACTGTTTTACTGTTTACCATTCAGCTTTTACCATTTTACTTTTTACCCTTCTCCTTCCTCCGCCGCCGGTAGCGCCACCACAGTGGCCCAAACAACTTAATTTCAACCCAAAATCCACCTAAAACGATCACCACCACCTCAAGAATATATCACCACCATTTCCGCCGCCAAAAGCCCACACAGCCGCTGCGAACGGCGGCCGATACGGTGGCCCATTTCCCCCAAACCTGCAATTCACCAAATTGCAACAATCCGAACCTCAAGCTATACAATTCTGACTCTAAACATCGTCCTAAATCCAATTACATCCTCAAATTACATCAATAACAACAAAATTTCATTCCCTCAAATTCAAACCCGAAAAACCCTAGAAATTCAAACTTGAATTCCTACTTACCGAGGTTGATTCGGACTAATTCCTTCCATGGAGTTGTCGAGCAGGACGAGGTCTTTCCCCCCCCCCCCCCCCCCGAAATTAGGCCGACCAGTGGCCGGAGGTGCTAGTTTCGGGTCGAACTCCCACCGATCAAACCACGGCGAGCCCGGCCGCATAACTACCACAAAGGAGAAGAGGATGAGGAGGCGGTCCAAATGGGACCGGTGGAGCTCCGAACGGCGGCCTGACGGCGGAGAACCGAGAGCCAGTGCCGCTGTGTGTGGAGCTCGGGCTCAGGCCCGATCGGGGAAGTGAGAGAGAACAAAAAAAAGAGAAAGAAAGAAAAATAAAGGGAAAGGAATATTCCCCCAATTTTAAGAATATTCTCATTCTAGAAAATTCCGCTCGTTTCTAGAAATTCATCTCCCAATTTTACGTCATAACTTTTTCCTATGAACTCTAAAACAAACCTGCTACGAGTCTACAAACTCCTTTTAACGTCTACTATCTCGTCGAGAAATAAAATCCTCGATCGGGTCAATCTATAAAAGTCAACCTTTGAACCCTTCGAATCGTAAAAATAAATTTCCAAAACGTCAAAATAATTTAAAACTTTTAGAGGGTATTTTAAGGTTCGGGTCGTTACAAACTACCCTCCTTACAAAAATTTCGTCCGCGAAATTTGCATAACCGCCAAGAATAAAGATAGGGGTACACACATCTCACTGCCCCCCATGCTTATAAGTTTCATGGCATACAACTTGCAAGGATACCAACTTGCAAGAATTTAGAATTAAAAGAAATCAACAATTTCATACCATACAATCGCAAACACCCCATATTTAATAACTTGTTCAATTAACAATTATCTTGTCATCTGAGATTAACCGCAATCGACCAAATCAACCAAATCATCCCATAGTAATTTCAGACACCTAGATCATTTCCTAATGATGAAAGAATGAGAAACAAAACAAGTTTCTGATTATATATGGCCCCATTTAGCCACCACTCGACATTTAAATACTTGACATATAACTTATGGCTTAGTGAATCTTATTTCAAAACTATTTGATCAATTCACTTCCCATAGGCTAGGAAGGCCGAATTAAATTCCAAACAAAAATTTTCCACCTCAGGACATACAAATTATCCAAGAAATCATAATCAATTTCTTAACAAGATTTCAAATCACTAACCATGAACACAGACCCCCATCAACCCTGCGGCCCCATTTTAAGGGAAAAAATTATACCCGAAAATTTTACCATGACTTCCCTTAACATGAACAATCCTACCTGTAGGAAATTTCAACATCACCTCCTAAATTCTCAATTCTAACATTCACATAGGGAGCCACCGTGCTCTCCATATTAACAAAATAAATTCCATCACAAAACTATCAATCTGAATTTAAGATGCAACTTGCGAACATTATATAATACGCCTAATCAACAACTCATTTCCAAACTCCTAGAGCTTACTGCTCATCATAACCACAACCACCCACCAAATAAATACGACAGGGGTTCAACCGTTTCCATTTTCATTAAAAATAGAAACAATCGATCATAATACATAATCAATAAGCACAAGTACAATTCCCATCATATCAAGACGTCAATCAATTATAAATAGATCACGCATACACAATAATTGACTACAACGATAACCTTACGAGCATCAATACAACCCCTCTCTTCTCATATTAGCCTCACACATAATAAATCATAAAATACTTTAGTCAACAAAATATGTTTCACAAGCCAACATAAACCACAGTTTAAATCAATAGGTATAATCACCATCGGTCCACTCTGAAATATTTTCATAACAAAATATCCAACTCCGCTGGTTAGGGAATTTATTAAACAATTAAAATTCTCACAAAAGAAAATATTCCCGAAATCAAGTAATAAAATCTCAAAATCAATCTCATCAGCTATATCATCATATCAGATACATCAGGGGAAAGTCAGCATCACCATATAACAGTAAGCCTCAGGCTCAGGTCGGAACCTCCCAGGGCTACTAAGTAGCGTCCAACGCTACTGCGTGGGTACTAGCTAGCCAACAAGACGACCCAGCCTCCAAGACTGCAGATCGGAACCTCCCAGGGCTACTAAGTAGCGTCCAACGCTACTGCTAGCTAGTAATAAGACGACCCAGCCTCCAAGGCTGCAGGTCGGAACCTCCCGGGGCTACTGAAACAATGTCCCACGCTACTGCTAGCTAGCACAAGATGACCTAGATGTAACAGTGAGCCTCCCAGGCTCGGGTCGGAACCTCCCAGGGTTACATGTAGCGTCCCACGCTACTGCTAGCTAGCTCAAGATGACATAGCCTCTCATAACACAATCTCAGGCTTACTAAGGATCGGAACCTCCTAGGGCTACATGTAGCGTCCCACGCTACTGCTAGCTAGCTCAAGACGACCCAGATGTAACAATGAGCCTCCCAGGCTCGGGTTGGAACCTCCCAGGACTGCTAGTAGCGTCCCACGCTACGGCTAGCTAGCATCAGACGATCCTGATGTGGTGAATAAATATCCATACTCACATTTTCCCTAATATATCCAAATAGACAATTATCATAAAACTATATGAATTATTGGGCCCGATAACTCGTATAGTTTTATAATAATTTCTCTCGCTTGAGGAATCATAATACTCTAAATTATCTATTAGAACATCAGTCATCACATATTAGCTATAGAACATATTACTAGTTCACTGATTAATCAAAAAGGGAACTTACTTGAATGTGTACCTGCATTCTGAAGCTTAACATGGATACTTGCTGTTATGATCCGTCTCTGACTTCGTTAACGGGTGGACTTATGCTTACAGATACTTGTACAATTGAATACTATTAAACAAATAATTTATAACTAAGTACAAATATGGAAAAGAAAAATATGTGATAGGAGCACAATGTGCGACGATATTAATGTGTTTACGCCCTCATTTATGCTTCGTTTAACCCTTATTTATCTAAGATAGAGTCATAATATAGTTTAGTGTCATTTTGGTAGAGTTTTAATAAAATATGCTTTAGAATCCGAAAAATGACTAAGTTTAAGAATTCTGGAAAATAGTGAAAAATATGTCTTTTTCGTGATTCTGAGATGAATAGAATTGTGACTTATTCTTTTTTAAATTTGCTGAAATTTGGTATGCATATTATTGGCTTGCTAATGGGTCTTGTGTCAAAAATTCAGATCAATCAAAGTTCGGAAAGTCACCCAAAAGATGGCTGCAAAACGGCAGTCCGAGCAACAAATCCAGGGTCGACTTCCAGGAATTTTCCTGGGACTGTGTTCCAACTTCAAAAATTTATTCCCAACGTTTCACAAGGAATTTGATCAAGCCATTTTAGATGGAGAAAGCGCTATGTGTCTAGTTTATCTGAGACTTAGAATTGCACCAATCGGAGTTCTGAGGAGAAAGTTATGCCAGATTTACGGGAGCAAGGTCACTGCCCTGCCGAGAAAACCAAGCATTCTGCCGGTTTGAGCATTGAGGCCTATTGGGGTGTAACCATGGACCAAAGTTCATCATGAAGAGTTGCTGAGTTCAAAAGTGATGTCCATGAAGCATTGCAGCCCAATCCAAGGACGAAAATCAGCAAATAAAGTTTCCTAGAAGAACCAAGAAAGGAAGGAACCAAAACCTTGTTGCACGAGGATTGACTTTGCCGATTTGGACTAGGTTTTCTACCTAGGGTTTCTGCCGAATTTGCCTCTATATAAAGCCATGTTTTCCTACAGAAAAACTGGTCACATTCCAAAGCGAAAATCTAGCCAAAGCTCTACCTAAATTTCCCAAGAGTCCTACATAAAAACCATAGCCGAAACCACCTCCATCTCACCCTAAAAATTCCTGCTGACACACCCATTGCCGTGCAGCCATCTTCTCCACCAACCATCGGATCCACACAAGTCGAAATCATCCAAGGTGTCTACAAAAGTGTGATCCACTCCCTACTCTCGGTTTTGTTTTTTTTTATGTAGTTATGTTAAACTTTGTCTATGAAGTTAGCATGAATTCTTGGTTTCAAACTCTATGTCTATGTATTGTTTGGAGTGAAATTTGGTTTTATAATTTGTATGTTCAATTCATTTTCTTTGTCTTTAAATGGGTTTTGGATGTAAGAATACGGATTGCATGCTAAAGAGTAAGGAAAATATGTAATGAATTAGTAAGTAGGATAATCGGCAAACATGTGTTAATTTGATTTTAGGGTTTTCTTGACTTGTTCTTTAAATTTGTGTGCTTAAAGATTGGTAGCCTATGTAATTGCACTACGTAGATTATTAATCTTATTAGCCGAAAATAATATAGATTAGGTAACCAACGAGTTATTTTGTTTGTGTTGTTTTCACAAGGGTTAGAATGATTTAAAGAACATGCTTGTTTAATAAGAAGAGTGACGCCTTACTATATTAACTTGTTTCCGACTAAAAAGATTTCGTGCTCAATTACTATGCATGTTTGTTTTCATCTATAGGAGTTCTCAAATATGTTTAGTACAATTTTAGGGTTAGACGTAAAGTTAATCTTGAATACTTATGAAATCTATCGGTTAGTAATACCTATAGGGAGCTAACTAGCTCGGAGTTAAGTTGAGTCTAGAACGCTTTAACACTTTGCCGTGAGTCCTATTTGCTTGTTTGTTAAGTGTTTTGATTGTTTTCGTGTTAGTGCTTTGTGGAAGAATGTTGACCAAACCTTGTAAATAGTAGCTTTAGGATTTAATTTCATGTCTTAAATTCATGTCTATGAATTTAGAGGCAGCCTTTTATCCCCCATAATTTCGTGTGTGAATATGTATATATGTATATAAGTGTGACAATTATGTGCATATGTGTTTGTGAATATTTGTGTTAGCATTCTCATGTTTCAGGTACCCTTAATCCCCGGCTAGAACGATCCCTACTTATTCTATACTACTAACGATTGTAGGGTTTTTATTGCTTGATGCTCGCTTCGGCGACTCATCAATATGCAATGCCTCCAAACAGTTCCAAAGCACTAACCCACCAGAAGTTTCTGCTCAACTCTTCAAAACATTATTGAAAATTCTAGGAATTAAATGTATAACATATATATAAATATACACACTATTTTAAAAAGATAAATTATCCAAACTGATAAGATCTTAATTTTCACCTTCTGGTTCCCCCTTCGTTCCTACAGCAATCAACTAATAAAATTCATTGTCAAGTATAGTTGATCACAGCTCAAATGGTCACTGACTAAAATAATTCATTAACTCATATTCATACGAACTTTGATCCCATCTCCGATCAACCAAATTAAGTAAACAACAATCTAAGCAATAGTTTCAAATTAAAATTAAAACTAATAGCCTCATACGAAAAGTAGGAAAACAAAGGTTCAAAAATTCCAAAAATTCAAGACGAAAAGTAGGGTACTCACCTTAAAAATATTAATACATAACTCAGAATTTTCAATTGCTCAAGTAGGAAATAAAGGTTAGTTCTTACTTCCTAACAGAACACAAAAACATATCTCAAAGAAAAATATTTATAACCGACATGCTCCTCATCCCCAGAATAATATCGAAAGAAATAATTACAATCGACATGTCGTGAAATTACAAATAATAAAATCATGGAACCCCCCCGGAAATCACATTTTCGATCTTTTGAATAAAAGATATATATATATCTCTTTAGAAAGATCAAATTATATTTTTCTAAGAAATCTCATTTCTAAATAATATTATGTACCATTTAAAAGAAATAGTCGTAATTATATCACCCAATTTAATATTTTACTTTAAAATGTTAAATAGACAAAACTCATAAAACTATATGAAAATAAACTCCATGTTGATCAAATGTTTATGTACGCATTAGTTTTTAAGAAAAATAAGAATTCTAATCACCAACGACACATACATACACATTTTTTTTAACGTATTGACCACTAAGAATTTGTTAACTATTCCTTAACCCCGAGGAATCATAAACCTGGCTCTGATACCACTGTAAGGACCCGTTCCGAAAATTCCCTCGGAAAATTCGAAACAGGTCTGAAAATAACCCGATTAAAACCAAATAAAAATCCCTTTGTTCCCAAACCGCCAACACCCACCCACTGGGAACAAGGTCCGATCATTTCTTTGGTCGCAAATTTTGGCGTAAAACTCCATTTTTAAACAAGTTTTACCTTTTCCGAAAAATCAACAGTAAAATTTTAAAAGTCAACTGTAATAGTAAACGTCAAAGTCAAAGGTCAAAGTCAGACTTACTATTCACTTTACTATTTCACCTTTTACCGTTACTATTTACCCTTTTTACTGTTTACTATTTACTGACTTACTGTTTTACTGTTTATCATTCACCTTTTACTATTTTACTTTTTACCCTTCTCCTTCCTCCGCCGCCGACAGCCGCAGCACCGCCGGCAGCGCCACCACAGTGGCCCAAACACCTTAATTTCAACCCAAAATCCACCTAAAACGGTCACCACCACCTCAAGAATACATCACCACCATTTCCGCCGCCAAAAGCCGACATAGCCACCGCGAACGGTGGCCGATACGGCAGCCCATTTCCCCCAAACCTGCAATTCACCAAATTCCAACAATCTGAACCTCAAGCTATACAATTCCGACTCTAAACATCGTCCTAAATCCAATTGCATCCCCCCCCCCCCCCCCCCCCCCCCGGAATTAGGCCGACCGGTGGCTGGAGGTGCTAGTTTTGGGTAGACACAGGTCGGCCCCTCCCGATCAAACCACGGCGAGCCCGGCCGCATAACTACCACAGAGGAGAAGAGGATGAGGAGGCGGTCCAAATGGGACCGGTGGAGGTCCGAATGGCGGCCGGACGGCGGAGAACCGAGAGCCGGTGCCGCTGTGTGTGGAGCTCGGGCTCGGGCCCGATCGGGGAAGAGAGTGAGAACAAAAAAAAAAAGAGAAAGAAAGAAAAATAAAGGGAAAGGAATATTCCCCCAATTTTAAGAATATTCTCATTCTAGAAAATTCCGCTCGTTTCTAGAAATTCCTCTCCCAATTTTACGTCATAACTTTTTCCTATGAACTCTAAAACAAACCTGCTACGAGTCTACAAACTCCTTTTAACGTCTACTATCTCGTCCAGAAATAAAATCCTCGATCGGGTCAATCTATAAAAGTCAACTTTTGAACCCTTCGAATCGTAAAAATAAATTTCCGAAACGTCAAAATAATTTAAAACTTTTAGGGGTTATTTTAAGGTTCGGGTCGTTACACAATCAGCAACATCATACAAATTTTAAGAATTTAAACTCTACATGCCGAAGCATATTTCTACTTTACAACAAAATTTCCAAAAAAATATTTACTAAATTTCCGATATGGTTTAGGTTTTTCTATCCCTCTTTGAACTAGGGATTCTTGTCTTGGTCGGCCTAGGGTTTCTCCACACGTGCTTCACACGTTTTCATCTTCCTTAAAGCTCTAGGACACGGCTCGGACACTTGCAGCCACCTTGCAGCCTCTCGGAAAGTTTCCTCGGCAGAATGCAAGCTCTCGACAGTGTTTCTGCCAGTATCGGAAGGATGGCGCAGCTTCTCGGCAGCATCGGCAGAGCGTGTGAGGGGATGGTGCAGGGCATGCGTGAGGGCTTCGATAGGCTGCACGCATTTGAACTTCGGCATGTGCAGCTTCTCGGCAGCGCGAGTGTCAGGTTGCGCTGATCCTCGACAGCGTGGGTGTCCGTATCGGACACGGGATGCCAGTATCAGACACGAGATATCATAGGCCAAAACCTCAGCGGATACACCTGGGATACGTCATCGGATATGTCTGAGCTTGTCTTGGATACGAGGTGTCACGTGTCGGACACAGCTCGACAGCGCGAGCGTCAGTGCTCACGCGACTCGGCAGGCTGCATGTCAGGCTGCGCAACAGCGCGAGTGTCAAGCTACGAGTACTGCACAGTGGCACAGGCTAAAATTGGCGAGGCTGAAACTGCAGCCTATCAGCAAGGGCTGAGGTTGAAAGCTCTGATTCTCTTCTTTCTTCTCGGCAGATTTGACCTTTGTGTCTTCAATCGAGCATAACTTCCTTCAGAAAAAAGCTTTTGATGCAATTCCAAATTTTGTAGAAACTAGACTCAGATATCTTTCTATACATATATAGTACTCCATCTAGTTCCAAGTGAACTGTTCTGGGGAAATTCTGGAAGTCGAGTGATGTGCCCAGGAAATTCCTAGAACTTACTGGATCCGATCTTGCATAGCAATTCTCGGCAGCTTCTTTAGCTCTGATTACTCTAACTCTTTCCATTGCTCAATCATCAATGTAGACACTGCTCATAAGAGAAGAAAATTCCATTAAAAGCAACATAGAAGCTTTACAGATTCAACAAAACATTTAAGGACTCTGATTTTTAGCACTTAGTCAAATTTTTGTAAACTTCCGACTTTTGAGCACGATTTCATTAAAACTCTACCAAAAGCTCATGACTCTCTATATTATGACTCGATCTGAAGTAAATAAGGGCTAAATAATATATAAATGTAGTTATAAGCATATTAAGAACGTAGCACTTTGTGCTCCTATCAATCTACCTTGGTCTGCCATGTGTTGAGACATAGAGAGGAGAAAGAGGACGCATAAGCTGCCCGAGTGAAAGAATCAGACGAATGTCCTCTAGCCAAAGCTGCACGCTTATCACGCTTTTATCATCTTGCAGAAGGAGGGCATGGCCTATGACACGCGTCTGAATCAACTGGGTCCAATTCAAACAATTGATTCTAAAGATCCTTGGCATTTCCCGTTCAAGGAAAATTCTGCTTAGTGCCCAGCACTACTCGCGCCTAACGGAATTGACAGGTGTCGTGTTGTCGTTGGCCGAGAAATCCAGCAATCATTAAGTGACGTGATGGTACTATACAACACGTGAGTACGGTAATTCAATATTTGGAATTAATATTCGTGGGCAAACGGGTAATTTGAATGAAAGATGGTAACTTGAGGTAATCGAGAAGGGTAACTTTGGGGGAAGTATGTTGGAGAATCTTCATTATTGATCCACCACCATGCTCGTTTGAATTTCGGTCCCCTGAAACTCCCTAAAGCCGCAAACCTTCAGGTGGAACTGATTTGCAGGTAGTGTGTATCGTAGTGTGGATCAGGCACATAGCTATATGTACTTCTATGAGATCTGGTTTTTCTGACTTCAATCCCTCTGAATGTAAGTGTTAGTGGTGGCAGAAGAGGTCAATACAAGTTGTGATATCCACCAGATTGTTGAGGGCATATTTCCATTCATTTGCGTTTGGGTTCGTTGAAGCCGTATTTGGTAGAGGGTTAGTAAGGAATGAGAAGAAGTAATGATAAGAGCATAAAATGCGACATTCTTAATGTGTTTTGCCCTCGTTTGTACTTTGTTTTAACTCTTATTGTTGTAGAATCGAGTCATATAGTAGAGTAGTAGAGTCATGAGTCTTTGGTAGAGCTATAATAAAAATGTGCTAAACATAGAGAAATTTACAGAAATTCGACAAAGTTCATAATAGAGATAAGAAACCTAGTCAAACTAGGAGTCTTAAATGTTATGTTGATTCTGTAAAATGTCCACATTATCTTTCACGATTTCTTCTTCTCTTATTTTCAGTAGACATCCAGATGATTCAGGAATGGAAGGAGTCAAGACAATCGGAGCAAAGAAAGCTGCCAGGAATCACAAGGAAAATTCGAATTCAATCCAGTAAGTTCCTAGGCACATCATCCAACTTTCACAGACTCTCCAGGACAGCTCACTTCGAACTAGAATGTGAGCCATATATGCACAAAAAACTACGGAAGTCTAGTTTCTAGATCACTTAGAATAGCTTCAATAGATATTTTCAAGAGAGAGTTATGCTATATTAATCATCGGAAGGTCAAGTCTGCCTAGAAGAAGAAGTTCCTAGACTGAAGGAGATTTTGCCGACTGCAACTAGGAAACATTCCGAGTTCTTTGAGGAGAAGTCTTGCTAAATCCTTGCAGGAGAAGAGAAGACATAAATCAGCAATATATCCTGGAGAAAATCGGTAAAGAAATCCTAGAAGAACAAGAAAAGGAAAGCAAAACCAAAATCGGCAAGGAAAATGATTCCTTGCCGATTCACACTTGATGTTCCTGCCGATTCTTGCAGCATTCTTCCTCTATAAAAGGCACGGTTTTGGGACAGAAAAATTATCACTTCTCTCACACATACACAGCCAAAAACTCTACCAAAGTTCTCATCATAATCCTATATAGAAAATAGCATAGCCGAACCACCACCACCTTGTAAATCCGTCCCACCACCTTTGATCATGGCTAAGTGTTTTCCTATAGTTTTTTATGACTTTGTGTTTGTAATGTTTTATGATTTTAGAATTTGGTTTTGTAATTTTAAGCATAGATTTCGGATTGATATTGTTTTCTATGTAAACTATTTTACAAACTCTAGCATGTAATGATTTTGTTTATTTAGGTAATCGGCAAGCAAGTTAACTTAGTTTTTAATTCGTACTTGGTTTATTCTTTAAATTCGTGTGCCTTAAAGATTGCTGCCCTTTACAATTGCAATGTATTTGGGTATCGATCTCATATGCCGAAATTAATATAAGTCGAGTCTAGCGCTACGTTGTCTTGATTTGTGTTGTTTCTTAGGGATAGTGTAGTTTAAAGAATTTACATGTCGATGCGAGAAAGTGACGTCTTACTTGTTAACATGTCTCCAACTAAAAAGAATTGTGTGCTTAAGTGTTAATTTTTTTTAGTGTCTATGCTACGTGTCATTAAAATCAATTAGCATAAAGATTAGGATGATGCGCTACGATAAGTCCTAAGTACTTGTGAAGTCTTAAATCGATTAGTAAGCTGCTACGGAGCTAATAAGGTTGGAACTAAGTCGAGTATAGAACACTTTATAATTGCTGCTGTGACCTTTACTTGTGAAATTTTTATTTGCTTTTGATTGTTTTCGTGCTATGTTTTGTGTAGAGTCGTCGATCACATGTATATAGCAATTTACGTTTTTATTGCGTAATTTTCAGTAGGATTTTAGCATGAATTCTGATCCACCTTTGATATGTTTGTTCTTGATTCTGTTAACACTTTTGTTTTCGATTGCCCTTCAATATTCCCAGACTGAACGATCCCTACTTATCTTATACTAACGATAGGATTTTTTAAATTGCGCAGTTGTGGAGCTCCGGTTAAGCGACTCGTTAAGTAAATGTCAAATTAATTATGACATACGTGTTGTGAAATTTTAATAGAAACTCGCAAGCGCATGAATCGTCGTTAGTATAGTGTGCAAGTACAAAGTCGTTCTAACTGAGGATTGAGAATCTATTTAATTTTAACTTAATAAATCTAACTAAGAATACAAAAACACTCAAGATACGAAAGACATGATTTTTTGGTTTGCAAATAAATAAAGTACGAAACAAACAAACAAGATGGAACCTAGGGTGTCAGAATCAGCCACTAACAATCCTATTTATGATATTATGCATATAACGGATTCTTTCGTTTCTCTAGATGACAATTCCTGTAAACCATAGTTTTCCTTAAGTGTATGATTCTCTCCAGGTACGGCAGATGTCGTCTATCCTAGTATGCAGTCTATCCAGATACGACATAAATTTAACACATAAGACTCATTATGTTCTAGAAAACAAGAGAATCATGCAAACCATTACTTCAAGTACGACAATAATGTAATTCACAACTCTTAATCATAAGAAGCTAATTTGAATTATATTGCAGGTACGCCTCAAATTCATCTTTAATTTACTAGATGCAAAGCCCTAAGGTGATCAATCAAAGAACTTAAACATACAGCATCAATTCAAACAGTGACTAAGAATTCATCATAAAGAAACTATAAATCCATCAATAAAACATCAAAAGTCATAAACAATCATAATAGGGCATCATCCTAACCCTAGAAAAAGGTTTAGCTAAATCCAACTAAGAAAAACGTAGCAAAAACATAAAAAGAATGGAAGTGGAAGATGGATGGATGGTCTATGCTCCTTAGGCGTCTTGAATGTGCTCCGGAGACCTCTTGTCATATGAAATTTGTGCTCCTTTTATATAGGGTACATTCTTGCTCATCTTTGAATTCAAGTTTCCTTGTATGACTTGGGTTTTGACTCCTTTCTTGATATGGAATGGGAAAACCTTGAAATATCTCTTGTAGAAGTAGGAATTCTTGTCCTCTTTTCATCCACATATAAATCATTGACCTTGATGTATTGGGATGGGAAGATCTTTGGCAACGGAACTTGAGTTATCCATGAATGTTAGCAGATCCGAGCAGATTTTGAATTCTGACCTTTGTTCACTTAAACGATCATAACTTTGTCTCAGAGTATAGAAATCAAGATCTGTAAAATCCTACAGAAAAGAAACATATGTAGCTTTCCAATGGTGTATGTCTCACTGTCTGATTCGATCCGAGTCATTCTCAGTATTACGGAAAAGTCGGACGTTCTGCACAGGCAGATTCTGCACCGGTAGATTCTGCACTTGTCATTCCAAGTTGCCATTCAATCTTTTGTTAGCTCATTTTAGTTTCTTGTCTTCTCTCTTTGTCACAAACCTAGAAAAACATTAAAATAACATTAATGATCCATAAACAATGAGAGCTAAATATAAATACCAAGGATATTATGCATAAAAACATAAGATAATATGAGCGCATCAATACGTTGTTGGGATCACTGTAGGGATGATGTTAGTTCATGTAATTGTCCTGCTAACTTTAGATGGGTTATTGTTGTGAGATGTTGACGGTCCATTTTGATAAGGTTAAATGTTGTGCATTATTGTATTGAACTGAGGATGGTCTATTTGTCTCTGTCCCTTGTCTCTTTCCATTCACTACCAGATCTGAGTGAATAGCCGACGAAAAAAATTTCGTCGGCTATGCCAATTTTTCGTCGGCTATACCTTCTACCGACGAAATTTTCGTCGGCTATAATTCGTCGGAAAAACCCCGTCGGCTATACCAATGGCCGACGAAAAAAACGAATTCGTTGGCTATAGTAGAGTATGGCCGACGAACTTACAGACGAAAATATTTTTTGTCGGCCAAACCTTGGAGAAATTGCCGACGAATTTCTTCGGGTATTTTCGAGTATGGCCGACGAAATTCATTAACTATAGCCGACGAAATTCGTCGGCTATTGGGTTTTAACAATAGCCGACGATTTTATAAATTTTCGTCGGCTATTTCCTCGAAATATATTAATATTTAATAGGCATTAATTAGTTATAGCCGACGAAATAATGTAATTTTCGTCGGCTATACAACTTATAGCCGACGAAAATTGGTAAAATTCGTCGGCTATAGTTATTATAGCCGACGAAATAATGCCAAAATCGTCGGCTTTTCTTACATTTGGGGAAAAAAAATTAAATTATTTTCTAAATTACCATTCCAAGCAACCTGCAAATCACAAAGACAGTCCATGCATTTGCACCAACAAGAAACACGTCTAAATACCCTTTTTATTAAATTCGTTCTAATATACATAAAATATAACCCTAATCATCACCTAAACCACTAAAGTCCAGCAGGTCATCCCCAGCAATCTGCTCTCCATCAGGCTCGTCATCCTGCTGACCGAACTCGGGAGGTTGAGGTATTGGAGGTTCCGCTAACGGCTGAAACGGGGGCGGGGGTGGAAGGTTTTGTTGTTGTGTCGCGAACATCTCATACCACCAGTTTTGTTGGCCGTCGTAGTTGTGTCGCCGAATTCTGTCGCATTCAGCATGCCAACTGGCCATATCCAAATGGTACTGCTGTGTTCTGCGGCGCAGCTCCTGTACTGTCTGGGTCGAGGTCACCAATTCTGCGGCCAATCACTGCACTTCCCCCCTCATCTGTTGGCTTTCCCTGCCTCCCTTCTTTTGACCTCCCTTAGTGGTCTTCAGAAGCCCTAGTCCAGAACTTCCCAAACCCCGGCAGTAGTAGTTGTTTGACCAGTTTGGGAAGGCTGCGTCGAACATCCTCGCTGCCGTTTGGACATTAGACCGGTCGACCTGGCGCAGGGCTTCTTCCAGATCTGCCTCTGAAATGTTCGGATGTGTCTCCCGAACTACTTGTTGGAACACCTCTTCTTCGGCCCGGTTGACCCTCTCCTAATTGGACGGGAAAAAAAAAAATTAATATTATAACAAATTTATAATTAAGTAAAATTAATAATTAAAATTTTAAAATTGTAATGAACGACTTACGAGCTGTTCTGTCGCTTGTGGATAAGCAATCTTGAACGTCTCCACGTACGGGTTGCTATCAGGATGATCTCTAAGCGCCTCCTCCTGATATTGTGCAAACGGCCTAGAACCAACATGATGGGGGGTTGTGTTCCGGCGGCGGTTCTCAGACTTTATCCAAGAACGTTGCTTCAAACAAATAATAAAATGTTAGAAAAATGCATCAAAAAATATTAGTGTAATAATTATAAAATAATTAAACTAATAATTAAAATTTTAACAAAATAAACATTTGTACTGAAGTTTAGTATTTACCTGCATAACTGGGTTGTTGAAGTCTACTGTCTTCAACCAACGCCACTCGTACTCCCTGAACATGAACTCCCTGGGAGTACCCATACGACCAAGGTTGTCGTATTCGTTATAGTGGGAACGCAGCTCGTTCTTCCACTCTTTGAACCTACGAAAAAAACAAAAGTGCATTAGAAATATTATTAATATCATAAAATATTAATAATTATAAGATAATTATAATATCATAAAAACAAACGTACCTCGAGTTCTGCACAGTGTCCGCCCAATCCCGCTTGTGTTCGGCAATCTCGAAGAATGTCTGAAAAATAATATTTTATTAGTTTTACAATTGTAATAATACCGAAAATTATTAAATATTACGATAAATAAATTAAATTTTTTAAATTACTCACCGACGCAGCGTTGTTCACCTCCCTCTTTATCTCTTCGGACACATCAGCCCACCGGGTCCACAACATAGGGACTCTGTCCCTAATCAGTGACCCCACGCAACTCGAGTAGTCGCGTTTTTTCTTCCCCTGAACCTCCTGATTAGGAGGTTTGTTGATCTGAATCCTCCTGCTGCGCTCAACAGTTCTCCTGAGCGTGTCAAAACATATGACACCTCTCGTATTCCTCCGTGAACTGCTAGCGGCTGTCCCTATCACAAAAACGACGATTGGTTAATAAAATTAAATATTAGTGCGTTAATTTTAATAAAATATTTAATTAATAAAATCAAATGTTACCTGAACTGGATGACTCGTCTGTCGACTTTCCTTTTCTCCTCGCCGAAATAAGGTGGTCAGGGTTCTCAAATGGCTGCTGCTGGTATGCCTCCGCAGCACTCACGTACTGAGGCATATCAGGCCATATGGGCACACCACGATAGTCGACCTCCGGTATCGCCGGAATGTTGTACGGGAGGTAGAGCTGGTTTGGGAGAGTAGGAGCCTCAGTCGAGTCGGCAGCAGACGTCGTCGGACTCCTCATCGGCTCCCAATGAACCTCAGGCATACGAACCTGAGGAACGTCTGCAGCTATCTCGTCCTGAAATAGCTGCTGACTAAATCTCGGAGCATCTGGCCCGACAGGCGGAAGTGAACTGCTCGACGGCCGCCCCGCCTGGAGAAGGGTCTGGTGCCGAGAACTCACACTCCTCCGCGGCTGGGATGAATCCACAGTCCTCCGCGGCTGGGAGGAATCCACACTCCTCCGCGGCTGGCTGGTGGTCCTCTCAGGCTGGCTAAGGGTCCTGTCAGACTCTACGGAACCGGCGGAACTTCCAGAACCTCTCGATCTGGAACGACGGCCTCCGAAGAACTGTCTGAATGCATCGGCCATCTGCAGCCGCGGCCATTTTAAATAATACTAACCATTAACCTAAATATAACTATTTATATACAAATATAACTATATTTCTTTATTAATATATATATATATATATAATTACACTACTAATTTATATATATAATTAATTCAAAAATTTATATAACAATTTATATAATTAAAATTAAATATATAACAATTTATATACCTAAATTATAACAAATATATAACAATTAAATTTATTAACAAATATAAAACAAATATATAACAATTTATATAATTAAAATTAAATATATAACAAATTATATACCTATATTATAACAAATATAATTAATTTATTAACAAATATATAACAAATATATAACAATTTATATAATTAAAATTAAATATAATTAAGCTATATATATAATTAAGCTAAATTATACAATTAAGTTACCAATTTATATAATTAAACAACCAATTTATACGTATAAATTATACAATTACACCTAAATTATACAATTAAAATAAATTTAAAAAAAATTACCTAAATTAACATAAATACCTAAAAATTACCTAAATTAACATAAATACCTAAATTATACCTAAATTAACATAAATACCTAAATTATACCTAAATTAACATAAATACCTAAATTAACAATTACATCTAAATTAACATAAATACATAAATGTTGAAGGAAAAACGTATTATGTGCCTTCGTCAATGTAACGGACGATAGATAATTATGTAGTCATTATTGTCATTAATGTATTTCCTATTACCGTTGTAATACTCACCCTATATAAAGGGGATTATCAATGAAATGAGTAGACCAATTCTGATTCTCCTACAACACGTTATCAGCACGTTGCTTTAGCCAGAGAGAAAAAAAAAGAGAAAAAAAACCCTAGGTCTTTGTTCCTGAAGAAAAAAAAAATCAAAAACCCTAAAATAATAGTACTGAAGAACAGTAACACTATATCAATAGTATATGATAATGATTAGTATATCAAAGAAAGTGATAAGGATCAGTATATCTTTTCCTTTGGGATTCATAATACACCTGCCTAATTGGGATTACAATACATTTTCATTACAATCCCCATCGATTTACTCTAAAGAACTTGAATTACGTTTCGATGTATATATTGAGCATATGTCAAATTGACAATTTATGCGATAAAAAAAAATTGAATTTATTCCACATTTTAAAGAAATTTCTGCCACGATGTTCATGTAATAAGACATAGATGAGAATTTCATCTGAGCTCCTTTGCATTACCTCTAATGACTGCGGATGTAAACGAGTATTAGAGTAGTTTATATGTCAACTTAGTGGGTTATATGTAACCGCTAATTGAACCCAAAGTCAAACGAAAATGATATTTTTGGAAATCTGACATACATTGGCTTTGATCTGGTGATCCGAACATTAAAGAAATTACTATGGACACCCATATTTTGGATGAATAGAAGCAAACACCAGAAGAATATGGTTCCCACACGAAACCGAAGACGACCAAAGAACATGTTATCCTCAAATATTGTTTCGGTACAATCCATGTAGGGTTGAAGACGTACGTTCAAACCCTAGATTCCACCACCCCCCTAAGGTGGCATTATGATTGATGCACAAAGTACATGCACTTATATCATATTATGCTTCTGACATCCATCGTGATTTTTTTTGAATAAAAGTATATCATTCAAAGCCAACTCGTAAAATTTATGATTGACACCATCATATGCAAAGGACACATGTATTCTCATTATATTCTTATATTGAATTCAAATAGGATTCAGTGGATTGATTCAACCAACTTGCGGACACCTTAGATATTTTATGGTATTGGTTCTTGTGTCGACACGCTGGTCACGTGTCATGACACCATCCACACTTAAAATTTATGCTGCTTATGCTAGAAAGTCAAAGCACCTAGGCCGGGTTAATTTCCGTAGGTGTGATGATTTTATGGCTTATTATATGGGATTTGTAATGGACATCATATTCCTATATAAAAACCCAATTGGTCTCATGGAAAACGACTACAGTAATAGTCTTAATATTGGTAAAGCACACCAATACTTCCGTTTTGGTTTATGCAATTTTTGCATGCAGCGTTACTTTTTCATCTATGACCATCATCATTGAACCAATTTACACCATAGCTAGTGACTATGTGTGAGTATTTTAAAGGATTTCAAACGAACTTGTAATCCTTGAGCTCTTTTGGATTGACACGGATCTACAATCCTTGAGCTCCATTAAATGTTTTATGTGCCAAAATTACGCCGCCACAGCGCACAATGATGGGTTACTTGAGATGAATAAATATTTATGCTGGATATGAACTTCCAGCTATAGTCCGCTATGTCGAAACCTTGACAGGCGATCTCCTCACCGCTAGATTTGCGGTGTGTCACTTGGATGAGACAGTCTTCCCGTCGTTAGGGGGAGATAAGAACAAGCATGTTCAAGTGGAACGACAGGAATTGTCGTGGTTTGTCCCCACTCTGTCTCATCTCGATCCCCAAAATCACACAAAGTAAAGTGTGTAGATATCTTATACATTAAAGTGACGAGAACCTGCTGCACAATATACCTGTAAGGATTGTGTTTTATCAAAAGGACATGGTACCACCCAAGAGGAATTGGGTATTGCACTGCCACCATGGATGGTGGCATGGTGACGCCATAAGTGGCATAAATGGTGTCACAGGCCGTGGCTCTCCAAGGAAGAGGGGGAGGCCACCTTAGGTTCGATACATACTTGTGTAAAGGAAGAAAACAAGTTTGGCACAACCTGATCTATTGATCAGTGATACTCAAATCCGTCTCATGAGAATATTTATGGATTGTGGTTATCATTGGGGGACGCCTCAAATGTTAGAACCAATCCTTAAAGTATAGAGATCTCTACAAACACATTACACTAGTGTACATGAGGACGTGGAATAATGAGTCTACTATCGAACCATACTTCGTTGAAAAATGTCAACTTAGTAAACTGGCCTAATGGAAAGAAGCGATCCAGTATAAACAAAGAGATAGGTCTTTTGGGCAGGTGACGCCGACACCGCAAATATAAACCCTATCAAATATATCTATGTTAGAATGCGTAATGAGAATAAGAGTATGCAAACTCACCTTATGGCGCAAGGCCTCTCAAAAACGCACTGGAATCGACTACGAGGAGATATTCTCTCGTATTGGACTACGATGAGACAATCCCTCGTAATGGATGTCATTGCACTCCACTACCTTGTCAGTTTGGTAGTTTCCGAAAAACTGAACATGCAGCTTACGAAAAGTGATCAAAACGTATATCTCTATGGGGATCTAAATTAAGAGATATACATGAGGATCCTAAACGGACTTCATCCACCCAAATCAAGTGACTCTAGATCACATTAGTACGTTTGCAAAAGAAATTGAAACGTTCACTAAAGTGACTACTTGATTGGGAAGAGATTGGTGAATTATGCCATTGCGTGCTCATTATGGATATACACAGACTCTCAATGAATTAAGAGATACTCTATGTATTGTAAATCCTAAGTTAAGAATGAAAAGATCTTGAGAATACACAGTCTTGAAATGAAACTCAAGGACTATAATGATGGTGACCATACATCAATCGGCTTAGGCACTCTAAAGAATAAAGTGAGGCCTACATATACTCTCATGATCAGTCGAAGTCTTTACTCTAACAATAGATCCGTTTTTCATCTAAAGGAAGATGACGAAGAAGTATTGGGAAATGAAATTCCTATACAAGTGCAATAACGCATGATTGTACTTAAACATAATATGTAAGACTCGACCTCTCATTCGATGTAAATTTGTAAAGCTATGTTTAGCTCTGCGCCTACGCAACTCAAATCGTTCTTTCATTAAAGATATGAAAGATTTGGGCTTATTCAATCTCTACATAGAATGTGACATGATAAAGAAATTATCCACGTCATAGCTAACTATGCGTAAAGAAAAACGCATTAAAGGTGAAATAAGAAAATCTGTTGTAACAGATCAATTTCAAATCTCTTAATGGTTCATCCATACTCTAGACAAAGTTATGACTGTTTTGTTATATGAAGGTCATACCACGAGTGAACCTGATGTTCAATATGAACCAATGTGTTCGGTTCATGAACAACCTTATCCTCAAGATCAAAGTAAATCAAGTTGGATCTGAGGACGATGTGGCAAGATTTAGTTACTAAATCATTGCTCAAAGTCATATTTGGAAAAACATGTGAAAATGCATAACTATACTAATGTTACTGAAGCTCCCTTGATCAAATGAAAGAATCAGGGAGAATCCCATGATTAATGTAAAAATCAGGGGGAGGTGCAGACATCAGGTGAAGTCTAGCACATACATAATGTAATAGGTGCGTTGTGCTCTTTTTCTCCTTAGACCAAAGTTTTATTTTCTCCCATTGGGTTTTTGTTACTTGGCAAGGTTTTTAATGAGGCAACACCACATGCACCATGTTACTCCTGACTCGGCACAAGGGGGAGTGTTGAAGGAAAAACGTATTATGTGTCTTCGTCAATGTAACGGACGATAGATAATTATGTAGTCATTATTGTCATTAATGTATTTCCTATTACCGTTGTAATACTCACCCTATATAAAGGGGATTATCAATGAAATGAGTAGACCAATTCTGATTCTCCTACAACAATAAATAAATTATATCTAAATTTACATAAATAATTAAATAAATTATATCTAAATTAACATAAATAAATTAACCTAAATTAACATATTTAAATTAAAATAATTTAAAAAAAAAAAAAAAACTTACCGGATCGGATGGAGGAGGAGGAGAGTGGCCGGATCGGATGGAGGAGGAGGAGGAGGAGAGTGGCCGGCCGGATCGGATGGAGGGGAGGAGGAGGAGTGGCCGGATCGGATGGAGGAGGAGGAGGAGCAGAGCGGCGGTGCGACGCAATCTAAATTGCTGCGGAGGTGTACGGAGGGGGAGAAATATGAAAAATGCAGAAAATGGAGGCTAGGGTTCGGCAGTTTCATCCTTATACCCGATAGAATAGCCAACGATTTAAAAAGATTTCGTCGGCTATTCTTTACTATAGCCGACGAAATATTTAAATTCGTCGGCTATACTTTGAATGTCATCGGCTATTCTTTGAATGTCGTCGGCTATACTTTAGGCGCTCAGCAGCCGTCCGATCTCCCCCATCCAACGGCGGACAATGAAAAGGCGCGGATCGCAATAGTTTAGCCGACGAAATAGACTTTTCGTCGGCTAAACCTTTGGTCAAACAGCGAAGTCAAACCTCTAAACGCTTTAAAACGGAAATTGGCCTGTCTAAATGACGTTTTTTTGGCCTGATCTTCAACAGAGAATAGTTGCAAATCGATGAGACGCGACTAATCGTATAAAACTTTTCCTAAAAATATTTACAGACCGTCAGGCTACTTATAGGAAAATGGAAGTAAAAAACAGTTAACCGCAACATTCGGCATACAGATTTTGTCGGAATCTTCTCATTTTTCAACCGTAGACGTATTTCAATATTTCGGTCATATCTTATTTCACGACACATTTGCATTTGAAGGATGAAGCAATGGTTTGTCAATAGTGATAGAAAATGGAAGCTGCTGTTTTTTTGTTTTTTTTTAATCATAGCCGACGAAATCAAACCTAGTACTCGTCAGCTATTCTTTTGTCGTTTTCTATCAAAAATAAAATATTTATTTTTCAATAAATTTATGGCCGACAAAATAATGAATTTTTCGTCGGCTATTATGATAATGGCCGACGAAATAATGAATTTTTCATCGGCTATTCTATGAAAAAAATAAAAAAATTTGTGGTGTTACACCTCCCGTATGCCTATGTCCTTTTCATATATAACCAAAATTGAACATAAAAAAACAGAAACTCAAAAGTCAACATATTTCAAAAAAATTTTTAAGGGGTTTGGAACCCAGCCTAGCTGGGAGGCTCATCCCCACGCCCGTTCATTAGAAATGATCGAGTGGATTACAAATGAAAGGATTACATCATCTAAATTACTTAATCCGTCGGATTGTAATCGGAATCATCGGATGAGTCTTCTTCGCTTTCTGAATTGCTCGATAGGGGTAATCTATGTCGTTCCTCACCACTAGAGTCCTCGTCAGTTTCTTCATTTGGATCAACATCAACAAGCAGTGGCTCTTCACGTCGAATTCGCACCGGCGTGTCTAGGCGAATAAAAGAGGAGTCAGGAATACCGTTTGAGTTGGGCTCTTGATACGCGGTGCCCCCTTCCTCGTTCTCTTCAGCCACTCCAAGTGTAGACGCCCGGTAAATGTTGCGATGGTGGATAGTGTTGACTACTTTTCACGGGTCACCCTTGGCGAGATCATCAAGATAAAACACTTGTTTCACCCATGTGGCTAAAACGAACGGGTCGTCCTCATACCATGATGTACTAGTGTTCACAGAAGTTATGCCGTATTGATCGGTTTTCATGCTCTGCGGCCGTGTGTCAAACCATCTACACTTGAAAAGGTGCACTTTCATGCCTTCCCCATAATGTAGTTCCACAACTGAATGGAGAACACCGTAATAGTCAACTCCATCATCCCCACCATGTGCCATAACCCCTGAATTTTGTGTTTTCAGTCTTAGGTCTCTCTCTTCACATCGAAATAACACACCATTCACCTTGCACGTCGCATAAACTTTTGAATAGACCGGCCTCATCGCGAAAAGTCTGAGTTCGTGCGACCAATTTGGGTGATTATCATTTTTAATAAGGTCCATCTGCAACCATCAGAATCAACTATAAATATGAATAATTATACACAATAATATATAAACACGTATAGAATAGTGTTAAAGTTACGTACCCAGCGGTCAAAATACTCTGCGAATGTACGGTTGTGGTAATCGAGATCACCTCCTACTTGTTCACAGTTTAGACGTATGTTCTTCCAAAACTGAACTTCTGGACAGTTGATTAGTACCCACCAATGTGCAATGGCTACCTCATAATCTTTCAACTTGTAGGAAACTGGCATGTTTCCACCGAGTACAACATCGTCGGAGACTATGGAAAGATTGAACTGTGAAGGTACATCTTCCGGTATGCTTTCCTGTAACGCTCCTAAATACAGCTTCATGTAGGTGACGCACTCGTGCGCAATATATGCTTCAGCTATACATCCTTCAGGTGCGGATCTGTTTTGGACAAAACCACCGTATTGTCCAAGTTGCCTATAAATCAAGTTTTTAAAGTGTTATGATAATACATTAACACTATATCACATATATTGATGAGGAAATTAACATAAGGTGTAAAATACGTACCTTTCCATAGGATACATCCAAGTGAAGTGCACATGACCGGTAAGCAACAACTGCCGAGGAAGATGGATCATGAGGTGAGGCATGATGTTGAAAAAATTTGGAGGAAATATCATCTCAAATTTACACATGATATGAACGATGTCTTGTTGCATTTCCCGGAGGTCAGATTTTCTCACTTCCCGTGTGCATACCTTCTGGAAAAATCTTGCCAACGCTACTAACGGCTCCACAACGTGACGGGGAAGGAACGGTAGAATGAAAATAGGGAAGAGGCGTTGTAGCAGGATATGATTGTCATGACTTTTCAACCCGTACAGATTGTTGAATTGTCTGTTCACACACTTGGCTATATTTCCAGCAAAGCCTGAAGGATACTTGGCCCAACTTATCCAATGGAAA
The DNA here is from genome assembly GCA_963682095.1 of Potentilla sterilis. Classification (NCBI taxonomy): domain Eukaryota; kingdom Viridiplantae; phylum Streptophyta; class Magnoliopsida; order Rosales; family Rosaceae; genus Potentilla; species Potentilla sterilis. Next base: position 22,756,118 of record OY821763.1, on the reverse strand, counting down.
ATTTCTGGTTTATGCTCAGGCTTGACGGTGTAAGGAGCTTGAGGCATTTTTCTCTTCCCTTGTTTCAACCATAGTTGTTTTCTGATATTCATGTTTTGCAGATCAGTGCGAGCCTTAGGACCGTCTTTCGTCTTCCCCTCCAAGTTCAGCGTTGTGCCCACCACACTTTCAGAAACATTTTTTTCTATGTGCATAATGTCTAGGAAGTGACGGATCAGCAACTCACACCAGTACGGGAGTTCCCACAATATGCTCTTATGTGTCCAGAATTTGTACTCCTCAGGTCTTTCAGGTATTTCCGCTACAATATCGGGATGATTGCTCAGGGGCCCAAAATAGTACTCATTAAGCACTGCTAAAATTTCTCTTCCCGTCCATCTTCTGGGAGGACCACCGTGTTCTTCGGTTCCATCAAATGCGGCGGACTCGTAACGCCAGTGGTGATCCGCCGGAAGGAACACACGATGACCCATTCGGCATATCTTGTTGCAATGAGGGGTGCTCCCATAATCGCTGAGGCACTCTGGACAAGCCTTGTATCCCCTAACAACGCTGCCCGACAACATCCCATAAGCAGGAAAATCACTGATGGTACCAATAACCATGGCATGCATGTGGAACGTCTCCTGCTTGTACTTGTCAAAAGTGGGATGACCAACGTCCCACAATACCTTAAGCTCTTCAATCAATGGTCTCATATACACATCGAGACATTTCCCTGGGTAACCAGGCCCCGGAATCAACAACGTCAACATATTATATTCCTTCTTCATGCACATCCACGGAGGAAGGTTGTAAGGTACCAAAACCACCGGCCATATACTGTATGAAAGACTCATGGTGCCGAAAGGGTTGAACCCGTCGGTTGACAACCCGAGCCTGACGTTTTTGACATCTGACGTAAAATGAGGAAACTCATTGTTTATATGCTTCCAAGTCGCTCCGTCAGAGATGTGTGTCATGATATCTGCGTCTCCCGCGTCCCGCTCACCGTGCCATCTCATAGCTTTTGCGGTGGTTTCTGACATGTACAACCGCTCAAGCCTATCTCTCAACGGAAAATACCGAAGCACTTTCACAGGTTTCCTATTGCCTGCTCCCGTCAACTTATATCGGTCAGACTGACATATCGGACATGCGTCAAGGCTAGCTGATGTGAGCCGAAGCTCGCATGCAATAATAACCCTACAATCGTTAGTAGTATAGAATAAGTAGGGATCGTTCTAGCCGGGGATTAAGGGTACCTGAAATATGAGAATGTTAACACAAATATTCACAAACATATATGCACACAATTGTCACACTTATATACATATATACGAATTTACACGTCACAATGGGGGAAAGATATGGTTCGGCAGCAAAGCTGCTACTAACACTAAGATACGAAAATTAAACCTAAACTACTATATACAAGTGATCATCATCTCTCACGCATCACATAGCACAAAACACACAATTCACACACAAGAATTCATGCAAGACTCAGCAATTTAGTTCAAGTTTCTTAGGCTCTATTCAATTCCAATTTCAATTAGAGCCTCAACGGTCATCTAATCACTAGACTCTCTCTTAAGTATTTTAGAAAACACTCAACGTCGAATCCTAAAATTATACTAATCATGTTTGAAAACACTCAACGTCGAAGACAAACACAAAGAGTAATTACGCACAAGAGTCTATAAATTGGAGACATATCTTTAGGTATGGCGTCACTCATCCTATCAACATGCAAGTTCCATGAATTAAGTAACCTTGATTTTAACAACCTAGAATTCAGTTCGATCGTTGCCTAACTCAATCCCAAATTATTAAGTTAAATGAAATCGCAACCTACACAAGTGCTAAGGCCCTAGCATCATGTAAACATTGATTTTTATGTACAAATTCAGGAACTAATCGAATAAAAACTAAAAATACATGAACATGCTACTGCCCTAATCTAACATACGAATTCAAGCATGCAATTGTTTGCAAAATTCATCACATAAATTCCAACAAAAATCGCAATTCATGTTCATCATACAATACCAAACGAAAACAAAGTATTTTTATAACAACAATTGTGACTAAACCAAGAATAAAAATACAAGTCATAGGGATGGATCACACTTTAGAAACCTTGGAGAGCTTCGTCTTGGTGTGGTGAATGAGGCTCGGCAGTGGCTGAGATAGGGTGTGGAATCGGTGGTGAAAGGTGGTGGAATCGGTGGACTTGTGTTTTTAGGGTTTCGGTTTAGAACTTTGGTAGAACCTTTGGTAGAGTTTAGGGCTAGTGCTTTGCAAAAGATGAGATGATTTTTCTGTAGGAAAACATGGCTATATATAGAGGCAAATTCGGCAGAAACCCTAGGTAGAAAACCTAGTCCAAATCGGCAAAGGCAATCCTTGTGCAACAAGGTTTTGGTTCCTTCCTTTCTTGGTTCTTCTAGGAAACTTCTTTTTCTGATTTTCTTCCTTGGATTGGGCTGCATATCTTCATGAACTTCTTGTGTAGGCTTGACAACTCCATTTGGTGAGCTTGATCCATGGAAAAATGCCCCAAACCCGCAAGAACAGAAGACCGGCAGCAACTCGGCTGGAATGACCTTGCTCCAGTAAATCCGACATATCTCCCTTCTCGGAGCTCCAATTGATGCGATTCCAAGTCTCAGATAAACTAGACACATATAGCCATCTCCCCATAAAATATCTCGATCAAATTCCTTGTGAATCGCCGGGAATGATGTTTCGAAGTTGGACCAAAGTCCCAGGAAAATCCTGGAAGCCCCTCGATTGGAATGCACGGACTGCTGTTTTGCAGCCAACTTTTGGGTGACTTTCCGAACTCCGATTGATCTGAAATTTTAACACAACATTCCTCAGTATATGAATAATAAGCACACAAAATGTCATTAAATTCGGACAAGGATAGATCGCACTTTTGCACGGACTACTTAGTCATTTTTCGGACAATTAAGCACATTTCACCAAAACTCTACCAAAACTGACACTAACTATATTATGACTCTATCTTAGACAAATAAGGGTTAAACAAAGCATAAACGAGGGCATAAGCATATAATATCGTCGCACATTATGCTCCTATCACTAGCAAGGTCATTCCCTTCTGCATCTTTACCCCAGAAGAGAACGCAGTCAAATGCGCATGCATGGATCTTAATGTAGGAAAACCCTAGATCTTTGAGGATACTTCGGACCTTACGGTGATTGGTAGGATTACGATGACCCTCCTCCAACAACGAAGAAGTGTACTGTAGATATTCATCCACTTGCCTGATGCTCGATTTTGCCTCGACTTTAATCCTCATTACCTCCATCACACTTTGAAGAACTGTCTTCTCAGAACTTGAAGACACAGGGGTCTGTTGCAATGCAATCAGTTTGTTGTACTTGTCAAAGGCAGCAGTGTTGACAACTTGTGGGAATGGCTGCACCGGGTCATGCATATATTGTTCCCCACGTACACCGCTTTCAAAAGGAAACACGTCATTGACGAATGCCATTGTTGGATCGGTTGATGTACTACTACTGCCCGCCTCAAAAAACTGCCCATGATCATGCGATCCATCTAATGATGGCTCACCGTGATATATCCAACGTTTGTACTTCGGCCAAAACCCATTACTCTTTAGGTGCTCTCATACTGTCCTAATCGGAAATCGACACATATCACTGCGACACTTACATTTCTTGCACGGGCAATAATGGTATTCACTCCCGTTTGCATTTTCCTCGACGAACTGTAAAAAATTCACAACTCCTGTAGTGTATCGTCGGTCATGCCTTGGAAGCGAAATCCAACTCTTATCTCGATCCATATATAGCCTGATAATAATATATATGTATAACTTTAATTAATAATAAATTAATTAACACATATATATTACAATATATATTATTATCAACATCAACTCATATATATATATATATGTATCATTAATTAACAACCATTATTTAAGTTCATTACACTATCAACAACCATTAATTAACATATTTATATATATTTTAACACTAATTAAAATAACATTAAATTAAAACACATAATTATACTCTAACTAAAAATCAACTCAACTACAACTCAAAATCAACATATATACATACATTCTAACACTAAAACAACAACAAAACAAAAAATCACTTACTATATCAAAATCACTAAAACTCAAAATCAACTCAACTAAAACTCAAAATCAACATATATACACATATACGTACCTATATATAGCTCCACAATGTAAGAGAGGACGGATTTCAACAATACCCACAGATTTTTCACTTTTTCTCCCGGCTTTTTTTCGTTTTTTTTTAAATGAGCAGCTTCTGTCCAGATCTGAAAATATAAAGACTTATAGCCGACGAAAATTAGAATTTCGTCGGCCAAACTTTCTAAAGTTTTCGTCGGCTATACTTTAAGAGAAAGGCCGACGAAAATCCAAATCGTCGGTCATTCTATGGGTATAGCCGACGAAAAATATTTTTTAGTGACGAAAGAAAAAATCGTCGGCCATTCTTGGGGAATAGCCGACGAAAAAAGTATGTCGTCGGCCGTTTTATTTTTTTCGTCGGTAATATTGTTTTTTCTGGTAGTGATTGCTCTAATTTTTGCTTGGACGTCCTTACGGGTTTTTCAATCCCCTAAGCTTTTTCTTTTTCTTTCGTTATGGGGCAAGTTATTTTCTAGTTTGGCTATAGTGTGCACTACTTCAAAGTCATTTGGTATTTGGATAAATAAATTAATTATTTTTGTACTTAAAATAGGTTTCGAATAGTGTAGACAAACTAAATGATTTATAGTTCCCGATAGTTGGAAGCCAAATGTATCATTCTAAACCCTAATAGTTCCCTTAGCTATACCAAACAATAGAAATTGAAATTAATAGAATTTTGACATTGATGGGGTTAAAAATCCAATCACTACTTGGCGCACCACAAATATCAAAATCAGTGTTTTGTTATTTTCTCTACATGTTAATCTTCTCAGCCAAGCTAGTAAAAGTCCCCTGAAAAAATATTTCCACCCCTGCGTTTCAGTCCAAGAGGGGTTTTCTCTGTCCTTTTGGCTTGGAGCTCTTCTCCCATCCCCAGAGTTCGTCTCCGTCTCGCTCGAGGCCGATGCCTTATTTGTTTTTTCAATTTTCCTTCTCGTTTCCTTTCCTCCCAAATTGATTAGTATGTATCTTTGTCATTGACAAGAGCATAAATTGCGACGTTCTTAATGTGTTTTACCCTTCATTTATACTTTACTTAGCTCTTATTTGTATAAGATAGAGTCATATAATAGAATCGTGAGATTTCGTAGAAGTTATATTAAAAATGTGCTAAGTGTAGGGAAATTTACATAAATTTGACAAAGTGCTTAACATAGAGTCTTTGAAATGTCTTGTTGATTCTGTAAAGCTTCGGCTATAGTTTTGATGGATTTTTCTTCTCTCATATGCAGTAGACATATTGAATATTGAGCAATGGAAAGAGTTATAGAAATTGGACAAAGAAAAGATGACAGGAATTGCAAGTGAAAGTTTATCGCAAAATCCAGAAGTTCTAGTATTTTCCTGGGCACATCAACCAACTTCCAGAATTTCTCAAGGACGATTCACAAGGAAATAGAAGGCATACCATATATTCACAGAAAGCTGTACGAGTTTAGTTTCTACAGAACTTTGCCCTGAAGAGAAAGTTATGCCAGTCACAACACAGGAAGGTCCAGTCTGCCGAAACAGAGGAACCTACTGCCCATTTTTACACTTTTCTGTATTTGTGCACCAAAGTTGTTTCTGCACAAACCCGTATGCCTGGTGGAAACCGGTGGATCTTGATGTGATTTCCTCCTGCGAACCCTGCTAACTAAGGGGAATACCGGGCAGGCCGGTGTTCTCCCCTCCGATGCCTAAGTTAGTACCGTTGGAGCAAATAGATAACTTCAGCGGGAATGATAAGTAGTGGGAGAGTTGAGTTACCTATTAATGAGGGTAGTTGAGGCCCTTATATAGGTGGTCGATCGCGAGGTCTGGTCTTACTCTTCGATGTGGGACTGGTTCCCTTCTGTTCGTACGCAAAGGGGCAGCTAAGGTGACCTGTTCGGCAGGCTGGTGTCCCCGGCTCTCGGGCCCCCAGTCATAAGTTAGACTGCCGGGCCTCGGGTCCGGGTGCTGGGGATCCTGCTCCGGGCCTCGGTCCGGCCCCGGCCATGCTAGCTGCGGGTCTGTGGGCCTGTGTAGCCCCTCTGTGGCTACTGTCAACAAGTCCCCCGAGTTCCCGGTCAAGTGCAATCTTGAATGGGGACTTAATATGTCTCGCTCCTGTCCCACAGACCCGCAGGGTTACCGACCCAATGGTGCCTAGTCCCCCAAGTCTGTATTGAAGATTTGGCCGGGCGTTCGAGCAGAAGGGCTGTTATGATGGTGCGTGGTGATGCGAGTACCACGCAACAATCAGACCCAGTACATGCTCATACCCAATTCATACTCAATTCAAAGAGATCAATGGCCAAGAGGAACACATTGATACTTAACCAGCTCACGTCAATCACAAGTAGTTCAAAGCACACCATCAATAGACATACATACTTAGACCATGTCAAATTCATTACTTTTAATACTAAATTCTAAAAATACTCAAGACAATCTCAAGGCCAACCAGCAAAGTATGATACCAACACAGACCCAAACACAGTGGTTATAGGCCAAAAGAAATTTAAACCAGGTACTAAGAGTACATCCAAGTCAATAGTAAAAGAATCACGTAGACACATGGTGAAACAGTTCCACAAAATTTCAAATGGAACGGAATTCTAATCCTAATCAAATTCGAAGCCAAAATAGCTGCACTGCCATTAAACAAACGAAATTTCTAAACTGCACTCTTAGCTTCAGAAACTATTAACAATTAAATAGTTTTGCCACAATGCATAAAATCTCCAAATAAAAAAGTTCACATATGAAGGGACAACTCCGCGAAATTTCAGACCAACGGACTTTTGAATTTTACTGAACTACGAACTCGAATTTGCTAGAATACATACAGCAGAAAATTCAGCACACTAAGTGCCTAACCTTCAAATCTTCATCATGGTCTCACCATTTAATAACAATAAGGTAAAATGTCGAGATCAATAGTATACACAAGGAAAATCAATTCCACAAAGTTTCAGGCCAAAAACTGAGATTTTAACCAAAATCGAACTCAAATCTGCTGCACATTAAATACGCAATCATCATCAACCTCTATCAAAATCAAATCACCAGTTCTAGATATCTTAGCATAACAACCCATATTGCAGCTTCTTGACCTCACAAATTCGACCATAACCAAAATCAAAACAAAATTTACAGGTAAACTGCGCTAAATTACCATAGAAGCCAAGAATATGACTCCAAAGCAAAAGAAATTGACCTACCATACGTCATTCAACAATTTAAACGAGATCAAACTAATTATACAAAACTAATATCATAATCTTGGCAATAAATCGAGACCACTCTTGAAAGTAAACAAACACGAATTAAAACTCCAATTCTTTGGTCAAATAATACCAGTATACTCAAACCTTTCTAATAGAAGTTGATAATCACTACTATTCATGTTATTCCTAAGTAAATTACCAAAAGTTCTGGATTAAAATCACACACAATAAAACAGCTCAACCCAAGCCACCATAAATAAACTCAATTCCTAAGCAATTCATAAGACCTTAGCTAAGTAACTCAATACATCAAGAAAAGATATTGAGAAACCATTGAAAAATTTATTTACCAAATCAAATAAACCAAAATAATATAACTATGTCCAAGTACTAATCAAATCATAACGTAGGGTTAAGAATGAATAATTTCGGAGTTTAGAAACAAAGTTATAACTGATACACAACATGTAAAAAGTTAAGTCCTGCTGGTTCGGGAATCTATTAAAAACCGAAAGCCTCATAGAGGAAAATATTCCCGAAACTAGATAATATAAAAATATAAAAATCTTAATCCACTGCTTCGGGAATCTATCAAAAGCTGAAAGTCTCATAAATGAAATATTCCCGAAGCCACATCATATAATCGTACAAAAATCTCAATCACGTCATATAATAATATAAAAATCTCAATCGACTGATGCGGGAATTTATTAAAACTGAAAGCTTCACAAAGGAAATATTCCCGCAATCACAGTAAAAAACATCCTCATGACCAAATCTCATTGGCCATGCACAGGGAAATGTCTACCCACCACTGGAGCCTCGTCAGGCTCTGGTCCGAGAGTCCTATTGACTCCCCCCGTGTCTAAGTCTACTACCTAGACACGTCATCGCCTGAATATATACCACCCTATGTCGACCACCGAGCGTGAATCTGACCTATATGGTCAAGTCGTCACCTCGCGTGGGATGAGGCTCCGCTAGCTAGCATCAATATAATAATAACGTGGACCTGGTCCGAGAGTCCTATTGACTCCCCCCGTGTCTAAGTCTACTACCTAGACACGTCACCGCCTCAATATATACAACCCTACGTCGACCACCGAGCGTGAATCTGACCTATATGGTCAAGTCGTCACCTCGCGTGGGATGAGGCTCCGCTAGCTAGCATCAAGATAATAATAACGTGGACCATCGTGTGGTGAAAAACAAATCTCGAAATACATTTCCCCTGATAAATCAACATGCCGTGACATAAGTACCCGGCAATCACCATGCCGTAAAATCAGAAATACCCGGCAAATCACCATGCCGTAAAATCAAATCAAATATACGTAAATCCCATCGACATGCCTCGCATGTCAGAAAAATCATAAATAAATAAATCAACAAAATCCCCGGAATTTCATTCCGGTGTACTGATTAACATACTCAAAATATTTCGAAGTTATGAAATCCCATGGAAATCTCGTTTCTCAAAGAAATATCAAAATCCATAAAAAAAGCATTACTGTCAATCAAATCAGTTTAACAGTAAACCAATAAAATATATTCAAAAGAAATCATCAATCTTTGATAATATAAATCATTCTCAAAATAAATCAAGGAATATATAAAAATCCCCAAAACTGTATCTCTGTTTTACTCATATCACTTTTCATTTCAATAAAACACTCCTCAAATCATACTTATTGAGCATATAATTATTCATACTTCTCAAATCATTTAATTAAAATAAACTCCATTTCAATAAAATACGTTTTCCATGTTGAATACATAATTATCCATGTTCCTCAATTCCTTTATTTCACATAAAATCCATTCACAATTATCAAATACACATAACCTTTAACGTATTGACCCTTAAGAATTTAATACTATTCCTTAACCTCAAGGAATCATATCCCGCTCAAAGCTTAATATACCAATCACAAATAAAGCATGCATATAACCGAAATTAAAATAAAGTAATTTCAGTTTAATTTCAGCTGGTTCAATTTGTATTACCTACACAAATACGAAGGAATTCCAACAAAACTACTAGAGTACTCGAAATTCGTGAAAACCAATCAGAATCATGGTCCGAGGGTTGAACCAGGCTCTGATACCAATTGAGAGGACCCGTCCCGGAAATTTCCCTCGGAAACTTTCGAAACAGCTCCTAAATAACCCAAAACCAAATAAAATTACTTTGCTCCCAAACAGCCAACACCCACCCACTGGGAACAAAGTTCGACCAATTCCCTGATCGCTAATTTTGTTAATAAAATCTACTCGCAAAATACCCAATTTTCCATATAAAGCATTCTAAATATAACGCTAATTATACTCACATTTACTCTCGTATTTAATAATAATACCGTGAGGTTTACTTACCTTAATTTACCAGAAATGGTAAATATCCATTCGAGAGTGAGTCGGACCGTTGCAGGATCGCGTCGGATCGAATCGTCGCAGTTCCAAAATCAGGTCAACACCCGGTCAACACCAGGTCAACGGTCAACTCCAAAGACCGGTCAAGGTCAACTCCGGTCAAGGTCAACGATCGGTCAACGGTCAACTTGGGCCGGGTCGGTCAACGCGGGCCGAGACGGGTCGGATCGGGTCGGGTCAGATCCGGGTCGAACAGTGAAAACGGGTCGGTTGGAGATCGGTTTTCGATCCGTTCAATCGAGCGCAAATCAGCGAAAACCACCTCTACAGGGTGGAGCGCACGGCCGAGACGAGCGGATTGATGTAAGGCTCGAGCCCAGCGCCGCATTCCTCCACCGCGTGCAGTGGCCGGAATATTCCGATCGTCGCAGCGCCGCCTACCGTTGCTCCGCCGGGTCGCGCCATAGCTGGAAATGAAGAGGACGAGGAGGAGAACATTTTGCTGGGCGGCGCGCGCGACGTGGTGGCCGGACGGCGGAGATCGACGCGGCGGCGATCCGGATCAGGAATGAACAGTAAATGCTACAGTAAAATGCTACAGTGATTGGTAAATACCCGAAATGGAAAGCTACCCCTTTCCTGAAAAAAATTCCCTTTTTATAGTAAACCTTCTGAAACAGTAAAATAACTTCTACAGGTCATAACTTCTTCCCACGACGTCCGTTTCACGCGTGCCGCGTGTCGACGAACTCGTATCGTCGCGCTCTACAACTTTCGTGAAGAAAACTTTTCAAAAGTTATGAAGGATCACAAAGTCAACTTCCCCCATAAAACTTAAAACATTTTTAAATTTTAACCTCCGAATATACTTCCGAAATCGCGTGACAATTAAAATAAAACGTACGAAATTCCAATACTCATAATTCAGTTAAATTGGGTTCGGGATGTGACAGGGAATCTGCTGCAGATTTGGGGAGCAGCCGCAGAGAGCTCTGTTTTAGTTTGTCGCTGACCAGCAATGGGGTTTTGTTTTCCTCCCCCTAGGTTAAATGGCTTCTGGGAGCTCTGCTGGGACTTCTGAATCGGCCGACAGAAGTTCCGTGGTGGACGATGAGGAGAGGTTGGAAGATTGGCTTGCTCCGGTTTTCCCAAAGTCTGAAGCCGCTGCCCGCTCCCGGAGCGAGGTCTCCTCGTCCGGGTCTCTGGGGCATGAGAGCATCCCGCACAGGGTACCCTTTCCTGGTACTTCACTCGTGAGTTATACTATCGAGATTGGGGAAGGGGCTGTTGTGTGTGATGAACTAGAGGGTACCATGAGCCCCGCGGAGGTTGCCGCCTTCCGGGAGATGTGGAGCATCCCGGATGAAGTGCAATTACGGCCACTGAATCCCGGGGAATCGGCCTGTAACCCGGAGGAGGGTTGGGTTGCTGTTCATGGAGACCAATTCCGTCATGGGTTCTCCCTTCCGCTGCCAGACTTTGTGCAGTACATGCTCAGCGCTCTGCACGTGTCTCTTGCGCAGCTTCCTGGAAACCAGTGGAGGCAGTTGCTGAGCCTTGGATGTCTGTACGAGCTGTCCGGGATGAGCATGCCGACGGTGAACGAGTTTCGGGCGTTGAACAGATTGTCTTTCTCGAAAAAGAAAGGGTGTCGGGGTTGTCTCACCTTTAGCGCCCGACACTTTCAACCTATCATCACCCACCTGCCTTCCTGGGTTGACAACAACTGGAGGAAGAAGGTGGTGATGGCAGGTGGGAAGTGGCAGAAAAGGAGAAGGATGTACCGGGTTCCTGGTGCCGGTAGTAGTATAAGCAAGTAGGGATCGTTCTAGGCCGGGGATTAAGGGTACCTGAAATATGAAATTGTTAGACAAATTATCCACATATATACATTGAAACGTCACACATGGGGGATTTGATATGAATCGGCAGCTTGCTGCCCCTTATGCTAAGATACGAAAATTAAACCTAAGCTAATATATACAAGTGATCATCATCTCTCACACAAAACAGTTCACACAAAAGACTCTTTAACAAGTAGATTTGCACACAAGAAGGTAAGAGACAAGTATTTAACATGTTCAAGACCTAAATTAGTTTCGACACAACTAGAGCCTCCAACAATTTTCCAATTGTTAGACTTCTTAATTTCTTAGAAACTACTCCAACGTATGACTTCTAAGGTGATGCTAATCAGGTTTTACACGTTTTAACATTTAAGCATATGAGTCTAAATCGAAGACAAGCAAATAAATAAGGTTGTCAATCATCTTATTTAACTTGCAAGTTCTAAGGTTGTTAGACCTAGGTGAGCAACACAAAACAAACTACTCCAACGTATGACTTATCCGTGTTACTCTATCACATGAAACCTAGCACTTAGAATTACATGCTAACCATAACTAGTGTGTCGGTTTAAATGCCCTAACCTTAGTTCTAACCAATTTAAGTTTAAACATGTGAAATACCACTGCCCTAATTATCGATGCATACAAAAACACAAGTTAAAATTGTAAAAACAAATTACATAAACTTCAACAAATCGGTTCATACAAAAGTATAGCAAAAACCAAGAAACGAAACAAGTTCTTACAAGACAACCAAACAAAACTAAATACAAAATCCATAGGGTGAGTGGATCACACTTTTAGAACCTTTGAAGACTCTTCGAGATGTGACAAGATGATACTTGCTGATCGGCAGAACCACAGATGTAGGAATCGGCAGAACAACAAGGTGAAGGGTACGGCAGTTTTGGTGGTGGTGGTGGTGGTGATGGGTTTTGGCTAAGTATTTAGGTGTTGGTGTTTTAGAGACTTGGTAGAGCTTTAGGCTAGTATTTTATGCTTGGGATGAGATGATTTTCAGAATGAAAAAGTGAGGTTATTTATAGAGGAGAGGGTGTTGCCGGCTGCCCTATTGCATAAGGGATTCAGAAAACCAAGTGGGATAAGGATTTGAAACCTTCCTTTCATAGTTCAATTAGCTTTTCTTTTTCTGAATTTTTCTTCAAGGCTTGGGCTTCACATCTTCATGGACTTCTTGTATGATCATTGGACTTCAATTGATGTGTCTTGATCCACTGAAAATGTCCTCATTGCCGGCAGCATCATCAAGACACAGAATCTGCCTCTTTCGGCAGCTTTTCCTAGTTTGACTAGGAGAACTTCTTCTTCATATTCTTCTTCAATGCCTTAGCTCAGTGTCTTCCTCTTCCCTTCTTTAAGCTTGAACCATCTTCATAAATGCATTTGTGCACCATTTGGTCCATCAAAAACAGAAAGCACAAAAAGGGGGCAGTAGGTTCCTGGAATCGGCAGATTTGATGTTGATGTAGTAACTCCGGCGCATCTCCCTCCTCGGAGCTCCGATTGATGCGATTCTAAGTTTCAGATAAACTAGACACACATGGCTACCTCCATATAAAACAGTTCGATCAAAATCCTTGTGAGTCGACGGGAATGATTTTTCGAAGTTGGATCAAAGTCCCAGGAAAATCCTGGAAGTCCCTGGATTGGTTTGCTCGGACTGCTGTTTTACAGCCATCTTTTGGGTGACTTCCCGAACTCCTATTGATCTAAACTTTTAACACAACATTCTTCAGCATATGAATATTAAGCACACCAAATTTCATTGAATTCGGACAAGGATAGATCATATTTTTGCTCATCTCAAAATTACGAAAAAGACATATTTTGCACTATTTTCCAGATTTCTCATACTTAGTCATTTTTCGGACAATTAAGCACATTTGATAAAAACTCTACCAAATCAACACTAAACTAAATTATGGCTTTATCTTAGACAAATAAGGGTTAAACAAATTATAAATGAGGGCATAAGCATGTAATATCGTCACACATTGTGCTCCTATCAACTACCCCACACTTATCCTTTGCTAGCCCCTTAGCAAACTAAATAAAACTAAGACTCAAAACAACTATTGCCCCTAACAATTTGTCTCAGGCTCGTATGTACACATAGCTTTCAAGTTAATACATGAGAATGCTAAGCACGAAAATTCCAAGCTTCATGAACATGTAACATCAATAAAAACATATAAGAGCAAAAGGTAAGCATGTAGACATGTTAAGCTAGTTCAATCCTCCTCACTAGACATACTCTCTTCTTCTCTCTCGAAGCATGGTAATTCACTCATAAGTATATGCAAGCGAAAGATAATGAATTACAAAGAGTGACTTGCATATATCAAGGAAACGAAAAGCACTTTGTGAATTTTTATGGAAAAACCTCATATGACAACTATATGCACCAATGAACCAAAACCATATGCTTACTCTTGAGATAATCTCCACAATCAAATTTAACCATCTTAAGAATCATGAAAAAGATCAATCAAAAGGGTTGTAATGGGGCTAGGCTAAGAGGTATTTGATATTTGGATAAGGAGGCTTAAAAACGTCACCATGGCCTTTGGCAAAGCTCAAATCTCCTTATGTCTTCTCGCCGGAAGGGTCAAATTTCGTCTTGTTGGACCCATACTTCATTCTTTTCTTCCCATAAAACATTACAACAATACTCAAGACAATAGCCATGCACAAAATTTTTCTTTTCTTGCCTATGCCGTGCCCTTTTTATCATAAATCTCGGCATCATATTTTTCTTTTATTTTTTTGGTCCGAGCTAAATTGTTCTCTTTTCTTTTCTTTACTAAGGCACGGCATGCAAATACATTTTTCATATAAATTCATGGCTAAGTCTACCCCACACTTGTTCTTCTTCATCACACACGCGAAAACGCTTTCAAAAATCAAGCTTTGCCAATACTTTGATCAAGGGTAAAGGCACAACTATACTAAGCTCATGGAAAGTGTTTAAGGGTGATGAAAGAAAAGGCTCAACGTAGGCTCAAAGGGGTTTACTAAGGTATCCCACGACGGGCTCCAATAGGGCGCATGCTTTGTTTGGTAATGGTGGTAAACCTAAATGATCTTTATTCAATCACATTCAAAATCAAGGTATTTTATGATATAAACGTTTCGAAAATCAACAAGAGTAAGTTCTAGTATTCTAGAGTTCATTAAAAAGCTATGGCACATAGTCATCGAATAGTCAAAGAATTATGAGGTTTCATGCTTCCTATGAATCTATTGAATTTTATCTTTTTATCGCTCAAGAAGAAAGCAATTTGGCTCTAAAGCTCACATAGGTTATTATGGAAACAAACTAGCTAAAACATGCATGCTTCATTATCAACAAGTCCTACATGCTCCTACCAATGCACATAATCCATGAAACTCACAATTTTAATTGTATGCACAACTATCATCTATGTATGTAAAGAGGAGAAAAACATCATTGACATATTAGGGGCATCCTAACACTACCAAATCGGAGGGAATAGCCGACGAAATTTTTTTCGTCGGCTATGCCAATTTTTCGTCGGCTATACCTTCTACCGACGAAATTTTCGTCGGCTATAAGTCGTCGGAAATACCCCGTCGGTAATACCAATGGCCGACGAAAAAAACCATTTCGTCGGCCATTCCAACCTTGGCCGACGAATTATGGCCGACGAAAATGATTTCGTCGGCTATTTGTTCGAGTATGGCCGACGAAATTTGGTTTCGTCGGCTATTTGTTCTGAAGTATAGCCGACGAATTTGAGCTATTTCGTCGGCTATTTCGTCGGAATATATTAAAAAATGCAGTTATAGCCGACGAAATAATGTTAATTTCGTCGGCTATAACTGCATTTTGGGCAAAAAAAAATACCGGATCGGAGGAGGGGAAGGAGGAGGTCGGAGGAGGAGGGGAAGGAGGAGGAGGAGGAGGAGGAGGAGAAGGAGGAGGAGGGGAAGGAGGAGAAGGAGGAGGAGGAGGAGGAGGGGAAGGAGGAGGAGGCCGGAGGAGGGGAAGGAGGAGGAGGAGGCCGGAGGAGGAGGCCGGAGGAGGAGGAGGAGGAGGGGAAGGAGGAGGAGGAGGAGGAGGAGGAGGAGAAGGAGGAGGAGGAGGAGGAGGAGGGGAAGGAGGAAGAGGAGGCCGGAGGAGGGGGGGAAGGAGGAGAGAAAAAAGGCGGGAGGATTTAAAAGATTTAGAAGGAGTATAGCCGACGAAATAAAATATTTCGTCGGCTATACTTTGGAAAATCAACAGCCGTCGGATCTGAGCCATCCAACGGCGGGCAATAAAAAGGCGCGGATCAAGAGTTTAGCCGACGAAATATTTGAATTCGTCGGCTATACTTAGAGAATAGCCGACGAAATTTGAATGTTTCGTCGGCTATTCTATGAAAACATACTAAAATGCCGTTTTGAGGTCCTAAACGAACTCGAAAGCCCGAAAAAGCCCACAATCGTCATTCGGACGCCGGACGCCAAATCTACAGTAAACCGGGTTTTGACTGATTTCATTCTTTCGGCACGCGGATTTTATCGGAATCTTGTCATTTTTCAACCGTAGACGTATTTCATTATTTTGGTCATATCTTATTTGACGACATATTTGCATTTGAAGAGTGTACGTATAGTAACTATTTGAAACTATACATTCACTTAAACACTTAGTAAACAAGTTAAGGAACATTAGTGCATATGTTCCGATTTTGAATCTAAAAGTTTGGAAAATCTATTACAACCGTCAGATATCACCGTTAAGATTAAATACATGTATGAAAAAAAATCCAACTACATCTGACAACGTTAAAGGCTCGATCGGGACGGTCAACCGGGTGAGTCAACCCTTCAAACGCTTAGAAATGGTAATTGGCCTGTCTAAATGACGTTTTTTTGCCTGACCTTCAACAGATAATAGTTTCAAATCGATGAGACGCAACTAAACGTATAAAAATTTTCCTCAAAATATTTACCGACCGTCAGGCTACCCATAGGAAAACGGAAGTAAAAAACAGTTAACCGCAACATTCGGCACACAGATTTTGTCGGAATCTTCTCATTTTTCAACCGTAGACGTATTTCATTATTTCGGTCATATCTTATTTCACGACACATTTGCATTTGAAGGACGAAGCAATGGTTTGTCGATAGTGATAGAAAATGGAAGCTGTTTTTTTTTTTTTTTTTTTAATCATAGCCGACGAAATCAAACCTAGTATTCGTCGGCTATTGTTTTGTCGTTTTCTGTTAAAAACTTATGGCCGACGAAATATTTAATTTTCGTCGGCCATTGCTCGTAAAATAATTATTTTTTAAAAAAACTTATGGCCGACGAAATACCTAATTTTCGTTCCGCCATTGTTCGTAATATTATTATTTTTTAAAAAAAATTATGGCCGACGAAATAATTATTTTTCGTCGGCCATTATAGGAGTATAGCCGACGAAAAAGTTTTTTTTACCGACGACGGAAAAATCGTCGGCCATTCTGTGGGTATGGCCGACGATTTTTAATTTTTACCGATGAAATAATGAATCGTCGGCCATTCTATGTGTATGGCCGACGAAATTTTTTTTTGGCCGACGACAAAAATTTTCGTCGGCCATTCTTGGGAATAGCCGACGAAAAAATTATTTCGTCGGCCGTTTTTTTTTTTTGGTCGGCAAAGCCCTTTTCTTTTGTAGTGTAAGACTCGAAACATACAAATTTAAACACTCTATTTTTGTATTACAATTTTCTGGATTTTCTTTTTTTCTGAACTAAGCACACAAAAACAAAAACAAAAACGGAATATGTTATCCCACCCCACACTTAGAAAATTACATTGTCCTCAATGTAAGCACATAACTATATCAACGAATTCCCTAAGCATGCAATAGTCTAACATACACCAACATATCATCACAAATCAAAGAAAAAGAGAAGAGTTAAGAAATTTCAAACTCCCGGTGATGGCTCCTTCACTTTTCTTTGATCGAATTGGGTGCCTCCCAAGTAGCGCTTTGTATTTATAGTCCATTGCTTAGACTTTTCACCGTGTGTTGCATGTGTTCATCTTGCTCCAAAGTAGCTAAAATCGGCATGAAGAAGGGCAACAAGAAGATCATTGCATGCTGTATCTGATTGTGTTGCATTCGGCGTGTCCGATGTATGCACCGTGTCTGGTACTGCTGCAAGCATATCCGGCGTATCCTGTGACACTGCTGCATGGTGTCCGACTTCTTGTGTCATATCATCAATCCTGCCGGTGATGGCAGGTCCGGCAGGGGGTTCAGCTTCAGCAGTAGTGAGGTCCGGCCTCTCGGCTTCATGGTTCGTGGCCGGCAATCCTGTACTTAAGCTGCCGGCAATGGCAGGTCCGGTAACATGGTACGGTGGTGGCGTGGGGGCAGGAGGTGGCCGTCCATAAATCTCGACAGAGGATGCTTGTGAAGGCTGCAGCTCGGCAGCAGCTTGTGGGGTGTCTTCAAGAACAATTGTGTCCTCCAATGCATCAAAAGGTGCATGATAATGCTTTAGTCGATGGCCATTAACCTTGAAAGTCTTGTAGGTTTGCAAATCTTGAATTTCCACGGCTCCATGAGGATATAGTTGGAGAACAATGAATGGTCCGATCCAACGAGAGCGCAACTTTCCCGGAAAGAGTTGAAGCCGTGTATTAAACAAGAGAACTTTTTGCCCAACTTCAAACTTCTTTCCCCGAATCATCTTGTCATGGTACGCTCTTGTCTTTTCCTTATAGATCCAAGCGGCCTCATATGCTTCATTGCGTATTTCTTCAAGTTCATTGAGTTGAAGCTTCCTATGAAGGCCGGCCTCATTGATGTCCATGTTGAAATTTTTAACGGCCCACCATGCTTTATGTTCTAACTCAACCGGTAAGTGACATGCTTTGCCATAAATCAACCGAAAAGGAGACATACCTAACGGTGTCTTGTATGCAGTCCTATAAGCCCACAAAGCATCATCGAGACGAACACTCTAATTGACAGGACCCGAACCAGATTTCACCCCGAAACCCGGATCAGATCCTGCAGGGACCACCTTAAGAGAGATTTTACCGAAAAATCGGCATGACCTCTCTTAAAATGGACAACCCTCACCTGTCAAAACACAAAACACTTCTAAATCCAGAACCATCCTCAACACCTGGAGCCACCTGCTCCCCAAATCACAACAACCGCCACAAATACACACAAAAGTAAAAATTTCACTTTTAAAACATCTACAATTTATCATAGCATTCTACAGAAAGTAATTACGGAGACAAAATCAAAAGATAAAGGATCAAAAGATTCTACCGAGCGGAAGCAATACCGACGCTGACTATGCCTCGACATGAGTATCTTTGACCCCAACTACTAGTCTGCACACTGGGCATTTTAAAACGAAGGGCCCAGGGGAAAGTAATTTAAAAACGTTAGAGTGAGTGGATGAAAACAATATCGTATATAAAAAGTATTATTTTACTTTCCCATTATTGTATAATTAAAAACCACGATGCATGCATTTTCATAAAACGTTCACGTTTCAGAAAAATCATAGTAATTGATTAGCTCTGTTGATATCTCAAATACGAATAATATTTTCTTTATACTTTCAAAATAAATACTTTGAACATCAAATAGTAACATACCACATTTTATAAAAAAAACTCTATTAAAACAACTCAGCCTCGCTGATAACTCAAATAAACAAAGCTTCTTTGTTTATATATATATAAAATCATAACCAATTGAAAATCAACTTATAATACATCTCGATCAATCTCTTTGGTCATATAAAATCTCAGTTCCACTGGTTCGGGAATCTATGAAATACTGAAAGCCTCATAGAGGAAATATTCCCGAAACTAGATAATATAAAAATATAGAATTCTTAATCCACTGCTTCAGGAATCTATCAAAAGCTGAAAGTCTCATAAATAAAATATTCCCGAAGCCATATCATATAATCGTGTAAAAATCTCAATCGACTGATTGGGGAATTTATTAAAACTGAAAGCTTTACAGAGGAAATATTCCCGTAATCACAGTGAAAAACATCCTCATGACCAAATCCCATTGGCCATGCAACAGGGGAAAGTCTACCCACCATAAATAACTGGAACCTCGTCAGGCTCCGGGTCCGAGAGTCCTATTGACTCCCCCCGTGTCTAAGTCTACTACCTATACACGTCACCGCCTCAATATATACCACCCTAAGTCGACCACCGAGCGTGAATCTGACCTATATGGTCAAGTAGTCACCTCGCGTGGGATGAGGCCTCGCTAGCTAGCATAAATGTAATAATACCGTGGACCCTCGTATGGTGAAAATCCAAAAACAAACCAAAAACACGTTTCCCCTTATATATAACACTCCGTACGATCCCCGACCGTACGTCCGAGGCTCATATATATATAATCACATAAACTCGTAGCCTCAAAAGAATATATATATACATCCGACATGTCTTACATGTCACAAAATAAATATAAAAATGATATATATAATTTCGACATCTCCCATGTCGAAAATCACAAATAATGAAATCATAAAATCCCCGGAAATCTCATTTCCGGTCTTTTTACTATAAATATATTTAGAATGCTCAAATATGATTTTATCAATTCATACTATTTTCGAAAATCTCATTTTCTGAGTAAAATTTCGTACTATTTAAAATAGTAGTAAACATATATTCCAAATCCATATTTTCCTTTAAATAGTAAATGAAACAATGATCATAATCATACCTCTATAACTCATATCAACCTCAAGAAATCTTTTAATTAATATCAACTTTATTTCAATAAAATATTTATGCATGCATTTATTTAAAATAAAAATCCACTCACAGTCTTTCCGAGCTGTAGCCGTTTCGGCTCTCGTCCCGTCGAGTACCCTCTCGACCTGTCACATGGGCGAAATCGTAAATTTCTAAACCTCGGAAAACAAATATAAAACCCAAACCACGGACGTCCTCGCTCGTCCGAAAACTCCTAATTTTTCCTTTTTAGTTATCAGTATAGGAGTTACGCTTTAATACCGATAATCTACGTCCGAAATAGCTTAGGACACCCACCTCGTGTCCAAATAATTCTTTTCCCAGTTATTTCGTCGTAAAACCCTTTTAATCAGCTTTTACCCTTTTTACGGTAAGTCAACAGTAAAACTACTGGTCAAACAGTAATTATTCCAGGTCAAACAGTAATTCTGAAAGTCAAACAGAAAATGGTTAAAATCCAATTACCATTTACCATTTACTGTTTACTGTTTACTATTTACTTTTACTGTTTACCTTTTTACTTTTAGTAATTACTGTTTACTGTTTACTTTTACTGTTTTACCATTTACTTTTCACCTTTTACCGTTTTACCTTTTCACTTTTTACCACAACAATGTTCATCTTCTTCCTCAAGCCACCGGAACAGTGGCGCCGCCGCCACCGTCGCCAGAACAGCAGCGCCGCCGCCGGCGCCGCCGCCACAGGAGGCCGAAACACCTCCGATCAACGCCAAATTCATCCAATATCATCGCCACCACCTCGGGAACTCGTCCCCGCCGCCAAAAACAGCCCCAGCCGCCTCATATGGCGGCCGGCACGGCGGCCCGATTTCCCCAAACTCCATTTTCTCCAAAAATCAACCAATCGAACCACAAATTACATTCAATCGACTCCAATCATCGTCCTAAACTCAAATCTAACCTCCAATTTCATCAAAAACTTCAAAATCACAACCTCCAACAAAATCACCAAAAACCCTAAAATTTTCAAAATCTAATTCCTCCTTACCTGCTACGAATCGGCTCAATTCCTTTCGTAGGATTGACGTGCGGGTCGAGGCCTTCGATTCCCTACCGGAATCGGGCCGAACCATGGCCGGAGGAGGGAGAACCGTCCGATCGGTGGCGGACTGTTTCGGGCCCCGCACGGCAGAACGGCGGCGATTCGTCGTGAATCACCACCACCAGCGTGACGAGGGAGCCGAGACGGTCCGAACGCGACCGGTGCGGCCCCCCAGTTCGGTCGGATGGCGGTGCCAGGGGGAGGGCGAACCGGAATCGGGGGAAAGGAGAGAGAAAGAGAAGGAGAAAAGAAAAGAAAAAGAAAAATGAAAGAAAAGGGAAATTGCCGTTTCGGGAAATTTCCCCGCGGCTATTTATACTCCTCCAAAATCGGCAAGTTTCGGTTTCCACGTCACAACTTTGTCGTACCAACTCCAAATAAATCGTGCCGCGTGTCCACAAACTCGTTTCGACGACTTCTATTTCATCGCGAAATAAAATCCTCGGTCAGGTCAACTTATTTAAAAGTCAACCTTTTGAATTTTCCGAATCGTAACAATTCCCGAGGAGTAAAAGTACTCGTAACACAGTAAAAAGTTAATTCCAGATTCGGGTCGTATCACCAATCCTTCCTTGAAGGTCCCACGGTTTTCTCAAGTATTTGCTTGATCTCTCGATTACTTACCTTGGCCATACCACTTGTTTGGGAGAGATAAGGTGTAGATACCTTATGAGTGACTCCATACTTCTTCAACAAGGCTTCAATGGTGCGGTTACAAAAATGGGATCCTCCATCGCTAATCAAGACTCTTGGAACTCCAAAACGTGAAAAGATGTTGGTCTTGAGAAACTCGGCTACCACCTTGGCATCATTGGTGCGTGTAGCTCTTGCTTCGATCCACTTCGACACATAATCAACCGCAAGCAAGATGTAGAGGAAGCCCTTACTTGAAGGAAAAGGTCCCATAAAGTCAATCCCCCAAACATCAAAAATCTCAACCACAAGGATAGGCGTGAGCGGCATTTGGTCACGCCGGCTAATCTTCCCCACACGTTGGCACCTATCACACGCCTTGCAAAACATGAATGCATCTTTAAAAATTGAAGGCCAATAGAAACCACAACTAAGAACCTTTAATGCCGTTTTCTTGGGTCCAAAATGCCCCCCACAAGCTTCATTATGACAAAAAGCAAGAATAGAACGATGCTCATTCTCCGGAACACATCTTCGAATAACTTGATCACCACATCGCCTCCATAAGTACGGATGATAAGAGCACAATGTGCGACGTTATTAATGTGTATTATCCCTTATTTATGCTTTGTTATGTCTATTTAGAGTAAGATTGAGTCATAATTTAGTTTAGTGTCATGTTGGTAGAGTTTTGGAGAAAGTGTGCTTAATAATCAGAAAAATGACTAAGTATAGAAATCTGGAAATAAAGTAAAATATGTCTTTTTCGTGATTTTGAGGCTCGTGCTAAACTGATCTATCCTTTTCCAAATTTGATGAAATTTGGTATGCATATAATTGGGAAGCTGAAGTGTATTGTGTCAAAATTTCAGATCAATCGGAGTTCGGGAAGTCGCTCAAATGAAGGCTGCAACTTGGCAGTTTGAGCAAACCTATCCAGGGACTACCAGGATTTTCCTGGGACTGTGTCCTGACTTCCGGAATTTCTGTGGGACACATCGCTTGGAACCAGAGAACGAACCATACACCGTTGGAAAGTTCTACGAGTCTAGTTTCTCTGAGACTTGGAATCGCATCAATTGAAGCTCTGAGGAAAAAGTTATGCCGGTTTGAATGCACGAAGGTCAAGTCTGCCGAAAGAAGAAAACCTAAACCGAGTTCTACATGGATTTGGCTTACGAATGTGGACTGAATTCCATCCTTTGTGCAAGATTTTTGGCTGAATTAATTCATGGAAAACCTAAAGAGATATTGCTCAATTATTCAGCCATTATCTTGGGAATTTTCGGCAGAAAATAGAGGAAGAAAATCGCAACAAATCTTGATTAATTTCGGGAAAATTCCTGTGCACGTCTCTCAACTTCCACGGACTCTCCCGGACAGCTAACAATGAATCAGAATTCGAGCCTTATATGGATAGAAAGCTACGGGAGTCTAGTTTCCAACCCAACTGGAATCACCTCAATAGCTATTTTCTAGAGAGAGTTATGACGTAATCAATGCACGGAGGTCATTCTGCCGAATTCAGAAAATCAAGGAAACCTAAACCAATTCGGTTTTTGTTTGTGGCTAGCTTCTCTAGGTTACTTCCTCTATAAATACCAAGGCTTTTGCACAGAAAAGAATCATCTCTCCCTCCACAAAAGCTGCCGAACCTCTGCCCAAATTAATTCCCCAAATTTTATACCAAAGAGCAAAGCCGAATCCACCACCCTTCCATCAATTCGATCACCATCTCATCAATCCTTGCCGAATCTTAACCAAGGTTGTAATATGGATTGTTTTATTTTGGTTTTTGTTACTTTGTATTTAAACATAACTTTGTCTATGAAGTATGTTTTGGTTTTTGGTTTTAATTTCGGTATTGATAATCATATATGGGATCTTCGGATCTTTGTTATAATTGTTTGGATATTTTATATGTGATTGCCGAATTATATATGTGATGTGATTAAATTTGTATTATGGGCAGTAGCTTTAGCATGTTTCTTGATTTCAATTAGGTTTATTTTCTTAATTCGTGGGGAACCGAAGGAGATGTTTAGATGCACTCGAAAGGCCATGAGTGTTATCTAGATGTTGAATTCATATTCCGATCTAATACATGTTGATTCACACGCGTTGTTGGTTTTGACATGTATTAATCTAAGGGTAAGAGTAATTATGGAAATTTACATGTCGATGTGAGATGGGTGACGCCATACTTGCTAACATGTTCCAATTCGACAATATGTGCTTATGTGCTATTTGTGTTTAATTTACATGCGTTGTGTTGTTAAACCGATTAGTACCATGTTTAGGATTGCGCGCGTTTCGGATTCTAAATACTTATGATGTCTTGAATAATTAGGATAAGCTGCGTTGGCCCTAATTAAATTGGAGCTTAATTAATCTTGAAATCGTTATATGTTTGCTGCCCCTATTACTTGTTTTAATTTTATTGCATGTGTAATGAGATTTGTGTTTGGTGATGGTGTGAAAGGTGATGATCAATTGTATATAATAGATTAGGTTTTAAATTTCGTAAAAATCAGTAAATAATAGATAAAAATTTCGACAACCCCCTTTTATACAATACTTTGTGTGATTGAAAGCCCTTGATTTCCCCGGATAGAACGATCCCTACTTGTCAATACTACACTCGACAAAAGAAGGGTATTATTTGTATGAGATTGTTTTGCAGGTACAAATTGTGCACGCATGTGATCCCATCAACGGATCATCCCAAAGATAATGACGTGACTCCTTCTTGAGTTTCTCACGTTGGTGGCGTGGCAAAGTACAAGGGATTGTCCGAGTGGCAAGAAAGTTGACGATGTCGGCATACCAAGGCTCAAGAACTTCAAGTCGAAAAAGTTGCTCATCCGGAAAGGTTTCACATAGGGGCAGCCGATCCTCTTCCTTGACAAGTCTACTCAAATGATCGGCTACAACATTCTCTACTCCTTTCTTGTCTTTAATCTCAATATCGAACTCTTGAAGTAAAAGAATCCATCGAATGAGCCTCGGCTTAGCATCCTTCTTTGTCATAAGATACCTCAAAGCGGCATGATCACTATAAACAATAACTTTGGAATTCAAAAGATATGATCGAAACTTTTCCAAAGCAAAAATTACCGCTAAGAGTTCCTTCTCCGTTGTTGTGTAGTTGAGTTGAGCATCGTTGAGAGTCCTTGAAGCATAGTAAATGGCGCATGGCTTCTTCTCAATTCGTTGTCCAAGTACCGCTCCAAGTGCATAATCACTAGCATCACACATCAACTCAAATGGCTCATCCCAATTCGGTGAAACCAAAACCGGCGCCGAACACAAAAGTTCCTTCAATCGGCAAAAAACTCTCTCACATGCATCCGTCCACTCAAACGTCACCTCTTTTTGTAACAAGTTGCTCAATGGCTTGGCAATTGAAGAGAAGTCTTTAATAAATCTTTGATAAAACCCCGCATGGCCAAGAAAACTTCTCACATCCTTCACACACCTAGGGCTCGGCAATGCTTGTATTAGCTCCACCTTGGCTTTGTCAACCTCTAAGCCTCTTGCCGAAATAATGTGCCCTAGGACAATGCCTTGCGTGACCATGAAGTGACACTTCTCCCAATTGAGCACAAGATTTGTCTCTACACACCTCTCAAGTATCTTCTCCAAGTTCCCCAAACATGCATCGAAGGTGCTTCCATACACACTAAAGTCATCCATAAATACTTCGATAATGTCTTCAATAAAATCCGAGAAGATAGCATACATACATCTTTGAAACGTGCCAGGTGCGTTGCATAGTCCAAATGGCATCCGCCGATAAGCAAACGTGCCGAATGGACAAGTAAAAGTGGTCTTCTCTTGATCATCCGGGTGTATCATGATTTGATTGTAGCCACTATATCCATCAAGAAAGCAATAGAACGAATGACCGGCTAACCTCTCTAACATTTGATCCATAAACGGCAAAGGCATGTGATCCTTCCTCGTTGTAGCGTTGAGCTTCCTATAGTCGATGCACATCCGATGACCAGTTACAAGTCTTTGTGGCACAAGCTCATTCTTCTCATTCTTGACAACCGTTACACCACTCTTCTTAGGCACTACTTGCACGGGAGATATCCACTTACTATCCGAAATTGGGTAAATCATACCCCACAATCAAGCAACTTGATAAATTTCTTCTTTCACCACTTTCATCATGGGAGGGTGAAGTCGACGTTGAGCTTCCTTTGTCGGCTTAGCTCCTTCTTCCAATAAGATGCGATGAACACAAGTAGTAGGACTTATTCCCTTGATGTCTGCCAAGGTCCAACCTATGGCGGTCTTGTACTTCTTAAGCACACGTATCAAATCAACCTCTTGCTTCTCACTAAGCATTGAAGACACAATAACCGGTAGTGTATCTTCTTCTCCAAGATAAACATACTTCAAGTGACTAGGGAGCTCTTTAAGTTCTAACTTTGGGGCTTCTTCCACACTTGGTCGAAATTTTGTTGTGGCACTTGGAATTGACAAGAACGAGTTGGATGTATACCTTGGCGTTGCATTGAGTTCGGCAACGACTTTACCAATGGATGGCTCGGCAATGCTCCACCAAAGTGGTTCGGCAACACAAAAATCCTCCTCAACCCGTGCTCCCTTCATGTCAACTCCAACCCCATGCTCAATCGCTAATTGCTATGCGTCGAGTGAGGTCGACATAACTTGCTCGACCTCCTCCAAAACATCAATGGCACAACCCTCCTTCAAATCAACATTGGAGAATTTCATGGCATCAAAAACATTGAACTTGATCATCTCACCATCAAACTCCATAGTTAGGTTGCCCTCGGCTACATCTATCTTTGTGCGTGCCGTCCTCATAAATGGTCGCCCTAGTAGCAATTGAGTGCTATTGACCGGCGAATCCTCCATCTCAACCACATAGAAATCGGCAGGGAAAATCAATTGGTTGACTTGCACAAGCACATCCTCCACATAACCCTCCGGATACTTACTTGAGCGATCCGCAAGCTGAATGATGACATTGTCCTTTTTGAGAGGCCCTATACTCAACGTTTGATACACATTGAGTGGCATGACATTAATCGATGCTCCCAAATCTAACATCACATCCTCAAAACGAGTGTTGCCTATCACACAAGGCACATTGAAGCTTCCCGGATCCTTCATCTTTGGTGGCAACTTCCTTTGAATAACGGCCGATACCGTCTCGCTCATAGTCACCACACGAGTCTCCCTCGTATGCCTTATAGCCGTGCAAAGCTCCTTCAAAAACTTAGCATACTTCGGTACTTGCTTAATGCACTCCAACAAAGGGATGTTGACTTGCACTTTCCGGAAAATCTCCAACACCTCCTCATCGGACTTATCCTTCTTCGATTTAGCAAAGCCAGAAGGGAATGGAATATTTGATGTCAGCACCCCTCCCTTGCTTGCTTGGTTCGGCAATACTTCATTCTTTGATGTTGCGGGATCATACTCAAGCTCATTACGCAGCCCCTTGTCCTTCACATTGTTGCCGGCATCACCTTGCTTCTCGGCATTCTTGCCCTTCTCGGCAGCAGCCCTGCCGGTTGCATCATGCTCAAGGTTTTAAAAGGCTAAGGCGTAGCCGAGGCGTTCTCGGGAGAGCCTTGCCGCCTTGAGATTTGAGGCGTATAAGGCGTGAGCCTTACGAGATAATATATATATATATATATATATATATATATATATATATATATATATGTGTGTGTGTGTGTGTATCTATATGTGTATAAGAACATATATGTATATAAGATACATATATAACACATGAAAATCCACAAAAGAGTTTTTATATATAAGATTCAATTTTAAAACTTAATAGTTAATACTATCATATTAATCATCAATTCAAACTAACATGTATATGGATAATTTCCAATATTTGATAGTTATTATCCACTTAATAGTAGAGTTATTATCTATTGGTAATTCAAACGTTATCAAACAACATTCTACCTTCACGTCTTCTTCTTCAACCATTCCACCTTCACCTCTCTCTCTCTCTCTCTCTCTCTCTCCTGAATATTTGCTACTCGACGGAAAAAGAAAACCGGAAAATTTTTTCTGGGTGTGCGCGTTTAAAGCTTTTCACTACGCCTCGGACGCCTTGGACGCCTTGCGCAGCGCCTAGGCGCACAGAGGCTTTTTCTTCAACGCCTACCGTTTTTTGAGGCCGAAGGCGCGCCTGAGGCGCGTTTTTTAAAACACTGATCATGCTCACTCTCGGCTGCAGCATTGTTGGCTGCAGCCCCTCCATTCCCAATCCCATGGCTGCCGGCAATTGCAGCTCCGGCAGCCCTCTCGGCTTCATCAACCAAATCGAATGTTACTCGCTTCTTCTTTGGACTCGTTGGAGGAAACAACTCTCTTCCACTTCGAGTTTGAATCACTTTGGCTTGCTCATTCCTCGGATTGGGAATCGTATTGCTTGGCAACTTCCCTTGCTCATTAAATCTTCCCATAAAGTCTACAACTTGGCCCATTTGAGTCTTGAGCTCTCCAATGTCCTTTTGATGATTTTGTTGCCCCGCGAGCAATGCTTGAGTAGCACTTGACAAAGATTGGAGCAAAGCATCATAGTTGTGATTGCTCGGTGCGGCTTGGCCTTGGCTCGGCCCTCCTTGGTTATGGTTCGGCAATGCAGCAAATGGCCCTTGGTTCGGCTGAAATGGCTGCCGAGGCACAAAGGGTGCCCTTGGTGCAAATGGTGCTCCTCCCTCTCTCGGTTGCATAGGTGCCCTAAGCACATTGTCATTATTCGCCCATCGAAAGTTAGGATGATCATTGAACCTCGGATTGAAATTTCCAAAACGTTGTCCTCCTTGAAAGCCAATTGCATTGCACTCCTCTACTCCCTCACTAACTCCAAATTGAGGGCATTGTTCGGTTTCATGGCCCTCAGTGCAAATTCCACAAACCATGGCGCGCTTCTTCATCAAATTACTCACCAAGTCGGTAAGCTTGTCCACTTTCTCCTCTAACTTTGAGCTCGAAGACGTCTCATGCACCTTCTCATTCCTTGGCATATTGCCTCGTGCCATGCCAAATTGTTGGTTGTTCAAAGCACGAACTTCCAACAAACTTCTTGCCGCACCGGCATTCAACTCCAAAAAGCTACCTCCCGCGGCCGAGTCAAGAAACTCTCTTTCCATGACGCGCAATCCCTCATAGAAATATTGTAGCAAGAGCCCATCGCTAATGCCATGCGATGGACACAAAGAAACTAGGGACTTGAACCTCTTGTAGTAGTCGAAGAAAGTCTCATCTCCGGCTTGCTTCACACTAGTAATTTGCTTCCTCAGATCAGTGATACGTGAAGCAGGAAAGTACTTGAGCAAAAACTCATCCATCATAGAACTCCACGAAACGATGCGACCACTAGACACCTCAAACAACCACTCCTTCGCTTGATCTTCTAATGAGAACGGAAATGCCTTCATTTTGAAGTGTTGCAAATCGGTCCCTCTCGGACACATAGACTCCGTGGTGAAGTTAAACCACTGCAGATGCTTATTGGGGTCCAAACTTGGCATCCCATAAAACGATTTCAGCTTATGGAGGAATCCACTCCTCAATTCAATTTCTCCCGTCTTATCAGCTTCCAAGGGAGGATAAGTGATATTCAAAGGAGCAACTCTAGCTCCAGCAACATGACCATTCTGTGATCGGATTGAAGCCATTATCTCTTCTTCTTCTTCTGATTCGGCAAAGGCTTCAAACTCTGGATTCTCGAGATCACACGACGACGAAACAAAGGATGGGGAGCTCGGCAAAGAATCAGAAACGGACGGCAATGATGAAACTGATGAACTGGTTGGTGACGATGGCGGTAATGGCACAAAACGAGCAATAGCGAGTTCTTGATCTAAACGTTGCAAACGGCCTTGAAGATCTCTTATCCAAATATTAGATTCGGACATGCATTATTTCTGAAATTTGCAACATTTAAACAAGTTAGAACATCGTAAAGAAATAGAAAGCAAGAATATACATCATTACAAGCCACGGCATTGGCGATTACACAACATTTTTCAAACAATGATACACACATAAACACTCGGCAAAGCACAAAATTTCGGCAAAGAACAAATATACTCAGCAATAAGGGAAGAAAAATTGGAACGTTCATGATCATGTAGTCGCTAAGTCTAATTTCTTTTAAAATTTGTTCTAACTCTCGAAGTACGTGGAGCAGAGGAGATAACGGTGCAATGGACTGATACAGCCCCCGGTAGTATCTTGCTTAACCCGATATACCTCAAGAGTTTGAACCACACAACTTATTTTTATCTTCGAAGAAAATAGGCCATATATGTCAAGTTATGTTCTAGCGTCTAAAGTGAGGTGATGCTTCAGCACAAGCTGTCGACTAGGTCGAGCGTATTTTACGTTTCAAAGGTCATTAAAATCACGGAGGGCGAACCCCCTACAGGAACCAGGCAGGACTCGTTGTTGGACACCACGGAGGGCGAACCCCCTATCGACTCACTCACCGAGAATGAACATCAGTCTGTGGGCCTTGAGATCCAGTTAGACAAACCTGAGAACCATATCTATGATAATAATTTCCCCATACTTTGTAAAACAAACACGGATCCCTAGCAGTCTACAAGTGTTGATTAAAACCGCCCTCAACCTCATAGAAGTAATACCATTGCCGAAAAGACGCTTATATGCGTGGGGGGGAAGTATTCCGCGTTTCCCAATCTACATAGAAACGGTTTCCGACATAGCACCATTCACATGAAGGGTTTTGGTTATGATCAACAAAAGTGGCTTCACCTACATGTTACACTTTAGAAACTACAATAAACTCAAACATACACAACACTATCAACTCCCTAGAAATTAAACTAAGTGATTACCAACATACATCAATATACATCATGCAACTTCCAAAATTTAAACTCTACATGCTGAAGCATATTTCTACTTTACAAAATCCCAAAATAAAATTAAAAATTACAACTTTACACATGTACAACAAAAATTTCCAGCAACATTATATACACAACAATAACACAAATCAAGCTTTTATAATCCCCGGCAACGGCGCCAAAAATTGATGGGAACCTAAGCTCGCACACAATAATAACTCTACAAAATATCGTTAGTAGTATAAGCAAGTAGGGATCGTTCTAGGCCGGAGATTAAGGGTACCTGAAATATGTAATTGTTAGACAAATTATCCACATATATACATTGAAACGTCACACATGGGGGATTTGATATGAATCAGCAGCTTGCTGCCCCTTATGCTAAGATACGAAAATTAAACCTAAGCTAATATATACAAGTGATCATCATCTCTCACACAAAACAATTCACACAAAAGACTCTCACTACCAGAAAAGGCCCTATAGCCGACGAGGCCATCTCGTCGGCCGTTACCATTAATTCGTCGGCTATAGTCATAGCCGACGAAGTATCGTCGGCTATAGTCTCGTCGGGACTGCTCCGTCGGCTATACTATAGCCGACGACACGAGGCGTAAGTCGTCGGCTTATAAACCGCGTCGTCGGCTATACTTCGAACATTGCCGACGACAAGATCGTCGGCTTCAACAATTACGTAATTGCCCCTAAACCGAAGTATAGCCGACGACACTATCGTCGGCTATACGTCCAATATAGCCGACGACACTATCGTCGGCCATAACAATCGCCGGTACCAGGAACGGCTTTTTTTTTGCCTGAAGCCGGGAGGGTATAGCCGACGACATATGGTAAACATCGTCGGCTATAGCCATTATAGCCGACGAAATAATGACAACATCGTCGGCTATAGCCATTATAGCCGACGAAATAATGACAATATCGTCGGCTATAACCCCTAAATATTTAAAAAAATTTAAAAATTTAACTCGGGCCCAATTTCACTTCGTCTTCGGTTTGGCTGCAGAAAATGCACAAACAAACATCCAAATATCCAACAAATATCCACATCAATCCATCCCTAATATCCTACATACTGTACAAATTAACCCACTATCTACTCATCATCACCCCCTAAACGCGTAGCGTCGTCGACCGGATCGTTCGAGTTCCGGTGGCTATGGCTGTCCTGATCGGCTGGCGTACTCCGATGCGGGGGGGGAGTGGGGACGACGAACTGGGGCATCTGTGGCGGAGCCGGGGGCTGGAGTCCAGCCTGCTGGGCCTCCCAAGACTGCTGCATCCATCGGTACATCTCCGCCACAGATGCGTCTCTGGCCTGCTGCGCCGAAGCCTCCACGGCCCTCGCCAACTCCGCCTGCTGGAGCGCCTCCACCGCCCTCGCCAACTCTGCCTGAGTCCTCTGCAGCTGCGTCTTCAAGTCTCCTCTCGTCGAAGCCGCACGCTGCGTGCTGGGATTGGCCGGCGTGTACTTGAGAACCCCATCTCCCGCCGCGCCTAGGCCTCTCTGGTAGAAGTAGTTGTTCCCCGTCCCTACCGCCGCGTGCATGATCTGAGAGGCCAAGCGCGGCTCAAGGGTGTCGATCGTGGAGGCAAACTCCGCGATCGCCTCGTCGGACGCCCCGTCTCCCAGGGTGTCTCGCGCGATCCCGAAGGTGATCGCGTCAGTCTCCGCATCGATTTCCGCCTAATTGACAAGAAAATATAATAAACGAATTAAAAAAAATATATATAAATTAATTTAATGAAACACTTTTATTGAAGATGGGCGAATACTTACCACTTGGTCGGGACGCCCCGGATACATCTGCGCATGAATCCACGACAACGGCCTCAGCGGTCGGTCCCTCCTCGCCATCTCTGCCCACTGCCTCCAGGAGCGGGCGCCGCCGTGGTGGGGGTGCTCGTTCCTCCTGCGGTTGTCGCTGTTCGTCCGCGAGATTTTCTGTATTATAAGAACGAACATATAAACGCAAATATAAATTAGTAACTAAATTAAAATATTACGAACTAGCCAAAATAAAATTATTAACTAATTTAGTTACTAACTAATTTAATTTAATTAGTAACTACTTAACTAACTAATTTAATTTAGTAACTAACTAACTTACTAACTACCTAATTTAATTTAATTTAATTTAATTTAGTAACGAACTAACTAACTACGTAACTAACCAACTAACTTAATTTAATAACTAATAACTAACTAACTAATTAATTAATTTAATTAAGTAACTACGTAATTTAATTATTAAATAACATTAAAAAGTTATATACTAGCAGGCTAAATTTTCTTACCGAGACCCTGTCGCTCCCGAAGTAGGCTACCAGCCATAGCCACTCGTACTCCCTGTACCGGAACTCGTGGGGGGTTGCACCTCGCCCCAAGCGCTGCTCCACATGGTACGTCCTGTAGTGCGTGGACAGCTCGTTCTTCCACTCGGAGTACCTATATTAACAAAACACAACTGTTAGATATATTCGTACACTGCCAATACATATATTTATACAAAAAAAAAGCAAAACACATAACCTGTTCTTCAGCTGCTCGTCTCTCCACCAGTCCAAGGTAGGATGGACTCTAAACCATTGCTGCAATATTATAAATTAATTAGAAAATATTTTTATATAGTTATAAGGACTGAATTCATAAATATTTATTTTCTATAATAAAAATCATATTTAACTCACCGACAGTGCATTGTACACTCGCGCCTTGATCTCATCGGGCACAGAGCCCCAGTCGGGCCACAACAGTGGGACCCTGTCCCGCACGAGCATGCCCGTCGCGTTGATGTACTTGGTGGTGGTGTCTCTCCGCTCAATCGGGCGTCCATCCTCACCGGGACCGGGCAGGATCTCTCTGATCCCACCGGCCAGCTCCCTCTCCAGGGTCGACATGTTCGCTGGCCCTCTAGTCCGTCTCGTCCCCGCGGGTTTATTGACGAGGACGCCTGTTTCATAATTAAAATGAATACATAGTTAAATAATTATTTAAACTAACTAATTAAATAATTAATTAAACAATCTAAATAATTAATTAAACTAACCAATTACCTGCGTCGTTGTACTGCTTGTCCTTCTCACGAACGGCCCACAGGCCGCGGCAGTCCTCTGAGTCGAAAGGACTGTAGAAGTAGGCCTCCTCCCAGGGAATCTCGTGGGGCCGGTCGTGCCTCCAAATCTGCCTCCCCCTGGCGTCGTACTCAGGGATGGCAGGGAGGAACTGGACCATGTACATCCCCGATGGCGGAGACATACGGGGCGTGGACCCTGAGGGGCCTGCTCCCCCTGACGGTGGGCCCCGTAGCTGTGGACGCTGTCGCTGTGGGGGGACAGGGAGCATCTCTGGAGGGTCCAGATCGGCGCGCGGTGGGGTCGGCTGCCGATCCTGGAACAGTGCTGAAGTGCACTGGGGTCTGGTGGCTCTGCGTCCTCCTCCGACACTCGAGTCAGGGCCCGCTCCCGTCGACTCATACGAGGAGCCCCCACGTGGATCGCTCGGAGTCAATCCCATCAACGTCTCCTCTCGTCGACTCATAGGCCGGCCTAGGCCCCGACGACCGCTGGATCCGCTCCCCCCACGGCTGGATCCTGCCTGAGCGTCGGGGTCGCTCTCGGTCCGTCTGCCAAGCCATCGGTCTACAAAGCGCCGGTTTCCTGCACAATTAGTATATAAATTCCATAAATTGCACAAAAATTCCACAAAAAAAATTAAAAACTTCATTCAATGTATATATACCTAATTATATATATACGTACCTAAATATATTTATACCTAATTATATATATATACACCTAATTATATATATACATAACTATATTTATACCTAATTATATATATATATATATAACTATATTTATACCTAATTATATATATATATATATATTCCGAAAAAAAAAATATATATATATATATATATATATATCATCCTAAAAATTACACAAAATATTTATACCTAATTATATATAAATTAGTATATAAATTAGTATACTAATATATAAATTCAACAAAATTCCACAATTAGTATATAAAAACCGTAAATTTAGCAAAAAATCCACAAAATTAGTATATAAATTCCACAAAATTAACAAATTTAACAAAAAATCCACACAATTCCATAAATTTCACAAAAACCCTAAATTCCACAAAAAATTCAGAAAAACCCTAAAATTCACAAAATTCGACAAAATTAATAAAAACCCTAAATGAGGCTCGATCGGGACTACCTGACATGGTGGTGCAGTCTGAACGAGGACCGGTGGTGCGGTGCGGGGGCGACGGCGGCGCACGGCGGCAGGGGCGGCGGCGGCAGGGAGTTTCGGGTCGGCTAGGGGCGGCTGCGGCTAGGGGCGGCTGCAGCAGGGGTGGAAGAGGCGGCTGCGGCAGGGGCGGCTACGGCGGCTCGGGGCGGCGGCGGCAGGGGGTTTCGGGTCGGGGAGGGCTCGGGCAGGACGGGGAGGGGGCGGGGAGGGGGAGGGTAGGGAGGGGGAGGGTCGGTCGGCGTCGGTGGTGGTCGGTCGGCGTCGGGGAGGGACGGGCGGCTGCGGCAGGTGGGGATTTAGGGATTATAGGGTTTCTGGAAAATGAGGGAGGCGCCCTCTGTTTCGGTTTAAATCGAAGGACTATAGCCGACGATGTAATTTTAATTCGTCGGCTATAGTCATAGCCGACGAAATTCGTCGGCTAAACTCTGACGGGCCGGGCCGAAATCCGGGCCGGGCCGAAGTTGGGCTTTGCGGGCCGATTATAGCCG
This sequence comes from Potentilla sterilis, assembly GCA_963682095.1. NCBI lineage: Eukaryota > Viridiplantae > Streptophyta > Magnoliopsida > Rosales > Rosaceae > Potentilla > Potentilla sterilis. The sequence goes on along the minus strand of OY821763.1, from coordinate 22,720,359 downwards.
ACGAATTTAAGTATATCGTCGGCTATAATATGAATGTCGTCGGCTATAATATGAATCTCGTCGGCTATACTTCACGCTCTCAGCAGCCGTCAGATCTCGCCCATCCAACGGCGGACAATGAAACGGCGCGGATCGCTAGAGTTTAGCCGACGAAGTTAAGTATTTCGTCGGCTATTCCTTGGTCAACTTTTGGTCAAACCTCTAAACGCTTTAAAACGGCAATTGCCCCGTCTAAATGACGTTTTTTGGCCTCACCTTCAACAGAGAATAGTTTCAGATCGATGAGACGCAACTAATCGTATAAAAATTTTCCTCAAAATATTTACCGACCGTCAGGCTACCCATAGGAAATCGGAAGTAAAAAACATCTAACAGCAACATTCGGCACACAGATTTTGTCGGAATCTTCCCATTTTTCAACCGTAAACGTATTTCAATATTTCGGTCGTATCTTATTTCACGACACTTTTGCATTTGAAGGGTCTACGTATAGTAACTATTTGAAACTATACATTCACTTAAACACTTAGTAAATAAGTTAAGGAACATTAGTGCATATGTTCCGATTTCGAATCTAAAAGTTTGGAAAATCTATTCCAACCGTCAGATATCACCGTTAAGATTAAATACATGTATGAAAAAAAATCCAACTACATCTGACAACGTTAAAGGCTCGATCGGGACGGTCAAACTTTTGGTCAAACCTCTAAACGCTTTAAAACGGAAATTGGCCCGTCTAAATGACGTGTTTTGGCCTGACCTTCAACAGAGAATAGTTTCAAATCGATGCGACGCAACTAACCGTATAAAAATTTTCCTCCAAATATTTACCGACCGTCAGGCTACCCGTAGGAAAACGGAAGTAAAAAACACCTAACCGCAACATTCGGCACACAGATTTTGTCGGAATCTTCCCATTTTTCAACCGTAGTCGTATTTCAATATTTCGGTCGTATCTTATTTCACGACACTTTTGCATTTGAACGGTCTACGTATGGTTTCGGTCAATATACTTTAACCGACGACTTGCAAGTCGTCGGCTACAGTATAGCCGACGAATTGTAAGTCGTCGGCTACAGTATGGGCATTATAGCCGACGAATTATGGTCCATTTCGTCGGCTATAATGCTGATGTTTCTGAAAATTTGCCATTTAGGGCCTGAAAATTGCCTATTTCACCTGATAAATTCCTGAATATCGCACAAACAATTCAATACAATTTCCCAAAAATTCGGAAAACGGTAATTAAGGACAAAAATTTTTTTCATACATGCATGCACCTTTGTACACAAATACATACATAAATAGTATACTAAGGATGATAATCAGAATCATCCTCATCACTTGAGTCAGACGTAGTATAGTAGTTAATATCTGGCAACCGGTGCTCGTACTCGTCGTCTGAGTCATCGTCTGCCTGATATAGACGATTCGGATTAACATCATACATGGGCACCTGACCCCTAGGAAGTCGAACCACTCTGCCCGGCGTCACATTATTATCGCGGATGGTGGAGGATTCTGGAATGTCGCCGGCGTCCGGCTCTTGGTATGCGGTCGCTTCTTGACACTCTGTGCTCACACCAAGTGTGGTAGCACTGTATATGTCTCGCTGAGACACATGGTTAACTACCTTCCACGTGCCTTTGTTCAAAGGATCGTCAAGATAAAAGACCTTTTTGGCCGCTGTGGCGAAAACAAAGGGGTCGTCTTCATACACACTAGTGGCGGTATTCACCGAAAGTATGCCGTACTGATTGATCCGTATGCGGTGCGGCCTAGTATCAAACCATCGACACTTGAACAAGTGGACTTTCATGCGGTTCCCATAAATGAGTTCAACAACTGACTGTAGGACACCGTAAAAATCCACGCCCCCCTCTGCACCATCCACCATCACCCCACAATTCTGTGTTTTGCGTTCCCCGTCTTTAGCTTCACATATATACTTAACGCCGTTGACATCACACATTGGGCGGACTGTGGAAGATATCGGCTTCATCGACAACAGCCTCAATTCCTCTGAGTAATTTGTATGACCACCACTCGCAGCCACTTGCATCAGCTGAAAAATATAACTCAAATCACTCGGTGTGTTTATGATTAAAGAATAGGGAACTGTAAAAGAAAGCCATCTAATATATATATTTATACACTTACCCATTGTGGAAAATAGTCTGCAAACGTCGTGTTGTGGTAGTCGACATCACCGCGAACTTCCTTGCAGTGAAGATGGTAACGTTTCCAATATTGTACCTCCGGACAGTTTATTAGAACCCACCAGTGGGCAATCCCTACCTCATGGTCAGGCAACTTGTCCACACCCTTTTTCTTGAAGCTTCCGTATGGTACAACAGAGTTGGCGACGATAGATAGGTTGAACTCGGGGTCATCTCGACTTGGATGTTGTGGGGGGTCCTCCATCGCTCCCAAGTACAACTTGGCGTACGTTACACACTCATGCGCAATGTAAGCTTCAGCAATACACCCCTCAGGCGCAGATTTATTGTGCACATATTTCTTGTAGTCTCCAAGTTGTCTGCAAGGTTAACAAGTGCATGTTAAGAGCATGCAACTTTTATTTAAAAACATGTATAAATCAAATTTATGAATAACATGTACCTTTCGATGGGATACATCCAAGTGTAGTGTACGGGACCGGTAAGCAACAATTGTTGGGGAAGATGGATCATCAGGTGAGGCATGATGTCAAAGAAGTTTGGGGGAAATATCCTCTCGAACTTGCACAAGATAAAAACGATTTCCTCATGCATTCTCATGAGGTCTGATTTTCTAACTTCTCTAGCGCATAACTTCTGGAAGAATCTTGACAACACCACCAACGGCTCAACCACTTCATCCTCCAAGTACGCTCGAATGAAAATAGGGAAGAGGCGTTGAAGCAGTACATGGCAGTCGTGACTCTTCAATCCGTACATCTTGTTGTCTCGATAGTTAACACACTTGCTTATGTTACCCGCATAGCCATAAGGATACCTGCATAGCCATTAACAACAATTAGATTTCATGCATATATAGTCGTCCAACAACAGATGGCGGATTCTTTAGGGAATACATGCTTAATAAAAAGTTACCTGACATTACTCAGCCATCCAAAGATTTCATGTTTCTGGTCCCTGGTGACGGTGTAAGGAGCTTGGGGCATTTTGCTCCTGCCCTCTCTCAACCACAAATGGTCCCGCAGTCCCATATTTCTCAGATCAGCGCGTGCCTTGGGGGTGTCTTTTGTTTTCTTCTCCCAATTCAAAACTGTGCCAACCACGGCTTCACCCACGTTCTTCTCTATATGCATGACATCCAGGTAGTATCTGGTAGCCAACCTGGCCCAATAAGGAAGTTCCCATAAGATGCTCTTGTGTGACCAGAACCTATACCGATCCGGCCTCTCTGGAATCGTGCGCAACACATCGGGATGATTGCTAAGCGGACCAAAGTCATACTCATTCAACACTGCCAATATTTCCTCCCCTGTCCATTGCTCGGGTGCCCAGCCCCTTTCTTCAGTCCCATCAAAAGCCTGTGCATCGTCCCTAAATGGATGGTCATGCGGAAGCCAACGACGGTGACGCATCTGGACAATCTTGCTGCAATGAGGACTGGAGCAATCAACAGTCATGCACTCTGAACAAGCCCTGTAACCCCTGGTGACGCTGCCCGACAACATACCCCTCCCAGGAAAGTCACTGATCGTGCCAACAAGCATGGCATGCATCCGGAACATCTCATTTTTGAACCGGTCGTAGACCAGGTGGCCGTTCAGACTCAAGTACCGAAGCTCCTCAATTACGGGTCTCAAATACACATCGAGACACTTTCCCGGATAACCTGGGCCTGGAATCAACAATGTGAGCATGTTATATTCCTTCTTCATGCACATCCACGGTGGAAAGTTGTACGGAATCAAAATAACTGGCCACACACTGTACTGAAGCTCTTTCTTGCCAAAAGGGTTGAAACCGTCGGATGATAGCCCTAGCCAAACATTTCGAACCTCTGATGCAAATTCAGGAAACTCCAACACGTTCTTCTTCCAAGCCTCTCCGTCGGCGGGATGTCTAAGGGTGTCATCGTCAGGCACATTCCTCTCAGCCCACCATCTCATAGCTTCGGCCGTGAAAGCACACATGAACAACCGCTCAAGCCTATCAATCAGCGGGAAGTACCGAAGTATCTTCACAGCTTTCTTGTTCCCTTTAGGAGTGAACTTATACCGCTCTGTATTGCATAATGGGCAGTATTCAAGATCTGCAAGTCCTTCCCCGTAAAACAGAACGCAATCGTATCTGTATGCATGAATCTTGATGTAGGAAAGGCCGAGATCTTTAAGGATATGTCGCACCTTATGATGACTGGTAGGAAGCCGATGTCCGGGGGGCATCGCCCCACCCCATAGCCGAAGCCAATCATCAACCGATTTGACAGTGCCTTTGTTCTCCGTTTTGATCTTCATCACTCCCATGACAGATTCAAGGACAGTCTTACTGCATCCGGGGTACAACGGAGTCTGTTGCAATGCGATCAGGTTGTTGTACTTTTCCATACCACTTGTGTTGACCGGAGATCGGGGTAATGGCTCGAGTGGCTCAATATCAGGGAAACACTCCATCTCCGGAGGTGGGAGTTGCACATCTGGTGCTTCCTCAAAGACACCGCTCTCACGAGGAAACATATCGTTGATCCAGTTCGTTGTCGGATCATTGGAGGAACTCCCTCTCTCCGCAAATTGTCCATGATCATGACGACCCGCAAACTCTGGTTCACCGTGATAAATCCAATTAGTGTATAGGACCCAAAATCCATATCTAGCCAGGTGTTGCTCCACTGTCTCTATGGAAAACCGGTGTCGTGGGGTGGCACACTTGCACTTTTTACACGGACAATAATGAAGTGTAGTGTCTCCACAGTTAGCCATCACAAAATCCAGGAAACTCCTAACTCCATCATGATACGCCTGATCCCATCTTCCAAGGGTAATCCAACTCTTGTCCATCCTGTAAATTCAAGAAATAAATATAGCTATATATAGATATGTATATATGCACGTACTACGTACGTACGCACGTACTAATTAATTAAAAAATTCATCATTACACACACACACATATATATATATATATATATACACATGCATCCCTAAATTAATTAAAACATCGTCAATCTCCCTAATTAATTAAACACAATGTATTTTTTATATATACCAACAATATATTTTTAATTACAATTAAATTAATTAATATATATATACATTTTTTCAACAAATTCATCTAAAATCACCTATAAATCAACAATCAATCACTAATCTTCAACAAAACTTCAATTCTATCTAACCAATACAACATATATATCAACTGATGAGTCGCCGAAGCGAGCATCAAGCAATAATAACCCTACAATCGTTAGTAGTATAGACATAAGTAGGGATCGTTCTAGGCCGGGGATTAAGGGTACCTGAGATATGAAATTGTTAGACACAAACATTCACATATATACAAAACGTCACACATATGGGGGTATAAAGTGATTCGGCAGCAAGCTGCCCTATACTAGGTGACACGAAATTAAAAGTTGCTGAAAATAAATCCTAAGTCTAATATTTACAAGTTTTGGTCGACATCTTTCACACAAAGCACTCCACACTCAACTCATTTAACACATAAGATTCACACAAAAGAAGGTAAGGAACAAGTATTTAGCATGCATTGGACTTAAACAAGTTTCGACCTACAACTAGAACGTTTCCGATTTTACCTAGTTGAGAGACTCTCTAATATTTTAAGATCGAGCTATTCGCAAAGTGATCCTAAAAGTTATGCTACCTTATACAAGTCATAGCATTGAAGCACAAAAGTCTATAATCGAAAACATGTAAACAAGCAAGGTTGTCAATCATCTCATTTAACATGCAAGTTTTAGCTAAGGTTATACCCTAGGTGAGCACAATAGAATCAAAGCAACATACGTTTCATCTTTATTCATTCTACTCGGGTTAGATGAAACCTAACATCTAGATTTACTTGTTTGCCAAACAACACTAATGAGTCGGTTTTTAAGTCACGCCCTTAGATTACTAACCGATTTAAATCCTCAACATGCATCAATACCGCTGTCCTAATTATCTAAGTGTATTCATCTTACAAGTTTTATAATACAAATTTAGCATGCAAATTCATTGAAGCCGAAATTTAAACCTAAGTCTAAACATCGAATCAAACAATTCATCAACATACAATTCATAAAACCAATCTCCAATTTGAATCATACATAGACATATAATCCAAAACCAAAAATACATGCAAGTTTTATAGACAAAACAATTCATAACTACACAAACAAAAGCTAAACCGAAAGAGGGGAGTGGATCACACTTTAGAAACCTTGGAGAGCTTCGTCTTGGTGTGGATCCGGTGGCGTATGGTGGTCGGATGGACTGCTGCACGGCAACAAAGTGGCTCGGCAGTAGGTATTTTCCAAGTTCGGCAGAAACTTGGTTGAGGGTGGTGGTGATTTTCGGCTAGGGTTTGTGTAGGATTTTTGGGGAGAATTTGGTAGAGCTTTGGCTTTGTGTTTTGGCTTGAGATGTGACAACGTTTTCTGTAGGAGAAGTTGGTATTTATAGGGGATAGGAAGAGAGGCTGCCGGCCACAACCCTAGATGCAAAAGGGATTCACAAAACCTAATGGGATTAGGTTTTGTAACCTTCCTTTCATAGTACAATTAGGTTTTCTATTTCTGAATTTTTCTTCAAGGCTTGGGCTTCACATCTTCATGGACTTCTTGTATGATCATTGGACTTCAATTGATAGGCCTTGATCCATCGAAAATGCCCCAAATGCCGGCAGCACACAAAGGCAGCAAATCTGCCAGAATCGGCAGCTTCTCCTAGCTTGACTAGGAGAACTTGTTTCTTCATGTTTTTCTTCAATGTCATGGCTAGGTGTCTTCCTCTAACCTTCATTAAGCTTGAACCATCTTCACATATGCATTTGTGCACCATTAGGTCCATCAAAAACAGAAAACACAAAAAGGGGGCAGTAGGTTCCTGGAATCGGCAGCTTTGACCTTGTCGCAGTGATTCCGACATATCTCCATCTGTGGAGCTCCGATTGATGCGATTCCAAGTCTCACGTAAACTAGACACATATGGCCATCTCCCCATAAAACAGTTTGACCAAATTCCTTGTGAGTCGACGGGAATGATTTTTCGAAGTTGGGACACAGTCCCAGGAAAATCCTGGAAGTCCCTGGATTGGAATGCTCGGACTGCCCTTTTGCAGCCAACTTTTGGGTGACTTCCCGAACTCCGATTGATCTGAAATTTTAACACAGCATTCCTCAACATATGAATATTAAGCACACAAAATTTCATAGAATTCGAACAAGGATAGACCGTACTTTTGCTCATCTCAAAATCACGAAAAAGACATATTTCACACTATTTTCCAGATTTCTCAAACTTAGTCATTTTTCGGATTCTCAACCATATTTCACAAAACTCTACCAAAATTGACACTAACTATATTATGACTCGATCTTAGACAAATAAGGGTTAAACAAAGCATAAACGAGGGCATAAACATATAATATCGTCGCACATTGTGCTCCTATCATCAACCCATTAATAATCTCATCTCAACACATATATATATATATATATATATATATATCAAATTAATCACACATTTATTCTAATTAAACTCTAAATTAACACACCTCTGCATATAACCAACTAAATCAACACACACAGCAATATACGTACCTTTCAAGCTTATGGCCGAGGTTTTGGACGATTTCAGAGCGTTTTGGACGATTTCATCGACGAATGAGCTCCCTGATGCAGAAGGTCGATCTGATATAAGAGTTATAGCCGACGAATACCCTCCTCGTCGGCTATAACCAAAAACTTTTCGTCGGCTATAACTCTTATAGCCGACGAATACCATCCTCGTCGGCTATAACCAAAAACGTTTCGTCGGCTATAGTTATAGCCGACGAGTTGTCGGCAGTCGTCGGCTATAATATTATAGCCGACGATGTGGCCGACGAAATAGTAATTCGTCGGCTATAAGGGGTTATAGCCGACGAGATACTATTTCGTCGGCCGTTTTTTCCCATATCGTCGGCTATAACCCCTTTTCTGGTAGTGTCTTTAACAAGTAGATTTGCACACAAGAAGGTAAGAGACAAGTATTTAACATGTTCAAGACCTAAATTAGTTTCGACACAACTAGAGCCTCCAATAGTTTTCCAATTGTTAGACTTCTTAATTTCTTAGAAACTACTCCAACGTATGACTTCTAAGGTGATGCTAATCCGGTTTTACACGTTTTAACATTTAATTAAGCATATGAGTCTAAATCGAAGACAAGCAAATAAGTAAGGTTGTCAATCATCTTATTTAACGTGCAAGTTCTAAGGTTGTTAGACCTAGGTGAGCAACACAAAACAAACTACTCCAACGTATGACTTATCCGTGTTACTCTATCACATGAAACCTAGCACTTAGAATTACATGCTAACCATAACTAGTGTGTCGGTTTAAATGCCCTAACCTTAGTTCTAACCAATTTAAGTTTAAACATGTGAAATACCACTGCCCTAATTATCGATGCATACAAAAACACAAGTTAAAATTGCAAAAACAAATTACATAAACTTCAACAAATCGGTTCATACAAAAGTTTAGCAAAAACCAAGAAACGAAACAAGTTCTTACAAAACAACCAAACAAAACTAAATACAAAAGCCATAGGGTGAGTGGATCACACTTTTAGAACCTTTGAAGACTCTTCGAGATGTGACAAGATGATACTTGCTGATCGGCAGAACCACAGATGTAGGAATCGGCAGAACAACAAGGTGAAGGGTACGGCAGTTTTGGTGGTGGTGGTGATGGGTTTTGGCTAAGTATTTAGGTGTTGGTGTTTTATAGACTTGGTAGAGCTTTAGGCTAGTATTTTATGCTTGAGATGAGATGATTTTCAGAATGAAAAAGTGAGGTTATTTATAGAGGAGAGGGTGTTGCCGGCTGCCCTATTGCATAAGGGATTCAGAAAACCAAGTGGGATAAGGATTTGAAACCTTCCTTTCATAGTTCAATTAGGTTTTTCTTTTTCTGAATTTTTCTTCAAGGCTTGGGCTTCACATCTTCATGGACTTCTTGTATGATCATTGGACTTCAATTGATGTGTCTTGATCCACTGAAAATGTCCTCATTGCCGGCAGCATCATCAAGACACAGAATCTGCCTCTTTCGGCAGCTTTTCCTAGTTTGACTAGGAGAACTTCTTCTTCATATTCTTCTTCAATGCCTTAGCTCAGTGTCTTCCTCTTCCCTTCTTTAAGCTTGAACCATCTTCATAAATGCATTTGTGCACCATTTAGTCCAACAAAAACAGAAAGCACAAAAAAGGGGCTGTAGGTTCCTAGAATCGGCAGATTTGATGTTGATGTCGTAACTCCGGCGCATCTCCCTCCTCGGAGCTCCGATTGATGCGATTCCAAGTCTCAGATAAACTAGACACATATGGCTACCTCCATTTAAAACAGTTCGATCAAAATCCTTGTGAGTCGACGGGAATGATTTTTCGAAGTTGGATCAAAGTCCCAGGAAAATCCTGGAAGTCCCTGGATTGGTTTGCTCGGACTACTGTTTTGCAGCCATCTTTTGGGTGGCTTCCGGAACTCCGATTGATCTGAAATTTTAATACAACATTTCTCAGCATATGAATATTAAGCACACCAAATTTCATTGAATTCAGACAAGGATAGATCATATTTTTGCGCATCTCAAAATCACGAAAAAAACATATTTTGCACTATTTTCCAGATTTCTCATACTTAGTCATTTTTCGGACAATTAAGCACATTTGATAAAAACTCTACCAAATCAACACTAAACTAAATTATGACTTTATCTTAGACAAATAAGGGTTAAACAAATTATAAATGAGGGCATAAGCATGTAATATCGTCGCACATTGTGCTCCTATCAACGGTGAACGAGTTTCGGGCGTTGAACAGATTGTCTTTCTCGAAAAAGAAAGGGTGTCGGGGTTGTCTCACCTTTAGCGCCCGACACTTTCAGCCTATCATCACCCACCTGCCTTCCTGGGTTGACAACAACTGGAGGAAGAAGGTGGTGATGGCAGGTAGGAAGTGGCAGAAAAGGAGGAGGATGTACCGGGTTCCTGGTGCCTTTCAGCCCCTTGGTGACCAATCGTACGTACTGTCCGAGTTGGAGCGGGATAGGGTTGCCACGATATTCAGGTGCTGGGACGGTTTAAAGCGAAGCTCCTACAACTTCATACAGCGGGAGGTGTTGGAGTACTGCTGTCTCGGGCGGGATCCCGGTGCGTAGCAGGGTTTTAGTAGTGACGTTCCCGCTGACTGAGTTGATACTAACCCTTTGTTTGTTCTATAGGTGCATCTTCCCGGACGGTCGTCAAGCCCGGTAACACACTATCCATGGACGGTGAGGACCTTGTCTTGAAGTTGAAGGAGAAAGGGGAGGCCGTTTCGCGGACCTCAGTGGATCGGGTGTCTGGCCAACTTACCGTCCATGCCGAACCGATGGCCTTGGATCTTGCGGATGACGCCTACATCTTGAGGTGTGTGAAGACCCGTGCCGCGGCAGCCTCTGCGGGACCCGGAAAGGGGAAGACCATTGGAGGGCCACCGAAGGTTTCTGGTGGGACGGATAGGATTCCGTATCGACCGGGATCGGTCCCGCTCGTCACCAAGGTCTCCTTGACTGGCGCACAACCTTCTTCACCGGGTGACCTGGGTGAGAAGAGGCGGAGGATCATGGACGTCCCGCCCTCCGCGCTGGTGACGCTGACCGGCCGGTCGGCTGGTGAGAACTTGGCGAAACGGCTCAAGTTGACCAGTGGTGTGACGAGTCCTGCTAGGGACAGAGCCGCTGCTGCTTCAAGTTCTGCCGGTCAGCAGAGTAGCCCCGCTCCGGTGGAGGAACAGAGGAGGGGAGGTCCGGAGAGTCCCTTCGTCCGGAACCTAGTGGAGAATGTGGCTAGCCTTGGCCTGGATAGGCCTGGGGCTGCTAGAGCCCTGTCAGGGGAGAATCGCCAGAAGAACAGGGAGTTGGTCCTCCGGGTAAGAATTGTTTGGTGCTACGGTACCGGTCATAAAACTTCTGCAGGGTTTCGTTATTTTTTGTTATTGTTTAATCGGCTCCCTGCCGTTCTGTAGCTGTTGTACAAACTGTACCAGCCGGACCCGAGTGAAGAGCTGCCGGAACTGAAGAGGCAGGTGGCCGTTCTGACCGGAACCCGTGAGCGCCTGGAGGCTGAGAAGTCCAGGCTTGTGACGAGTCGCCAAAGCGAGCATCAAGCAATAATAACCCTACAATCGTTAGTAGTATAGAATAAGTAGGGATCGTTCTAAGCCGGAGATTAAGGGTACCTGAAACATGAGATTGTTAACACAAAATATTCACAAACACATATGTACACAATTGTCACACTTATATACATATATACATATTTACACACGAAATCAAGGGGGATAAAAGGCTCGGCAGCAAAGCTGCCTCTAAATTCCTAGACATGAATTTAAGATATGAAATTAAATCCTAAGTTACTATATACAAGGTTGGTCGACATCTTTCACACAAAGCACTCCACACTTAACTCTTTAACAAATAAGATTCGCACACAAGAAAGTAAGGAACAAGTATTTAGCATGTATTGAACTTAAACAAGTTTCGACCTACAACTAGAACGTTTCCGATTTTTACCTAATTGAGAGACTTTCTAATGTTTTAAGATCGAGCTTTCGCGAGGTGATCCTAAAAGTCATGCTACCGTTATACAACTCGTAACATTGAAGCACAAAAGTCTATAGTCGAAGACAAGCAAACAAGTAAGGTCGTCAATCTTCTTATTTAACATGCAGGTCCTAAGGTTAACCACTCTAGGTGAGCACAACAAATCAAAGTGATCATACGTCTACTTAGTTCATTATAACTCAAGCAAATTAAACCTAATACCTAGATCATGTTCAAAGACAACACTAAGTATCGATTATAAGCCCTGACCTTAGTTCTAACCGGTTTAAATTCTCAACATGCATCAATACCACTGTCCTAATTATCTAAGTGTACTCATCTTACAAGTTTTATATTACAAATTAACATGCAAATTCATTGTTGCCGAAACTTAAACCTAAATCTAAGCATCGAATTCAACAAATCATTAACATACAAATTATAAAACCAATCTCCAATTCGGTTCATACATAGACATATAATCTAAAACCAAAAATACATATAAGTTTCATAGACAAAACTAAACATAACTACATAAACTTTACTAAACCGAGAGAAGGGAGTGGATCACACTTTTGTAGACACCTTGATGACTTCGACTCGTGTGGATCCTGGCGGAAGATGGAGGCTGTATGGAGGCTGCCCGCCAAAGGGCTGTGTCGGCAGACAAGGGTTCCAAGTTTCGGCAGAAACTTGGGTGAAGGTGGAGGTGATTTCGGCTAGGGTTTATGTAGGATCTTTCGGGAGAATTTGGTAGAGCTTTGGTTTTGTGTTTTGGTTTGAGATGTGACTCCCTTTCATGATGGGTGCCGGCCTCTATATATAGGAGAGAGGCTGTGAAGTTTGGGACTTTTACTTGTTCAAAACGGGATAGAAATCTTCAATAAATATTTCCGGGGGGGGGGGGGGGGGGTATAATTTAATTCGTCTTTTAGTGTATTTTCCGGTTTTGCTCCTTTGGCTTCAATTCTTCACCCGGTTTCTTCAATATGTGCTAAATCCATCATTTTGACTCGTTTCCGATCCTTAGCTCACTTTCCTAACATGAATAGGAAACGTAATAAGAAATAGATAAACCACAAAAGGATATAGCAAAAGAATAAGAATAAGGCAACAATTACTAGGTAAATATTGACCTAACAGTCTCTCTTGCACAACCGGCAGAATTCTCCTAGTACCGGATGGTTTTCCTATCCGAGCTAGGAGATCAATTCTTTCCATCTTTTTCACTTCTTTTTTGCTTGGTTGAATCTCATATGTCTCATGTAGCTCGACAACTCTCATTTGATGAATTTAGAAACAACTTTGGTGTCCAAATACATAAAATCATGAAAATGGGCAGTAGGTTCTTTCTCTCGGCAGGGCAGTGACCTTCCGGCATTGCAACTGGCATAACTTTCTCCTCATGGCAGCTTTTGATGCGATTCCAAGTTCTGTAGAAACTAGACTCATAGAAATTTCCGTGCATATATGGCACACCTTCTAGTTCCTTGTGGTCCGTCCTGGAGAATTTATGGAAGTTGAGTGATGTGCCCAGAATATTCCTGAAACTTACTGGATCCGATTTTGTCTTACAATTCTTGGCAACTTCTTTTGTTCCAATTGTTATAACTCATTTCATTGCTCAATCATCAACATGTATACTACCCATAAGAGAAGAAAAATCCATCAAAAGCATTATGGAAGCTTTACAGAATTAACACAACATTTAGAGACTTCGATTTTCAGCACTTTGTCAATTTTTTGTAAATTTCCAACACTTATGAATATTTTCATTTAAACTCTACCAAAAACTCATAATTATATATTGTAACTTTGTTCTTTAAAGAAGTTTTTTTTAAAATGAAAAACAACAACAACAACAACAATAATAATAATAATAATAATAATAATAATAATAAAAGTACCAAAGAGAAACATTTTAGACCAAGAACCACAATAATCAAAGTTTAAGTTCTCCGTGGTTAAAAGAAGTGATAATAGTTCCAAAACCCTTTTAACAAAAAGAAGAAAAAGAAAAAAAAAAAGTGATGGTCAAAGTTGGGTTTTCTTGTGGTTTAGAAAAGAAGTAAAATGGTGAGCTTCACTCAAGCTTCGACTACGCTTGTTCAGTCTATCAGGCTCTAGCTTTGGCTAATAAAAATCGCAGATTGGTCTGAAATTTGTCACCTAGTCAACGATGGAAGCATCCCTTTGTTAATACCCGCTGGTAATCCACAAAACGTATCAGTTTGTCAGACCTAATTTTGAATGTTTAAAACCTCGGCCTTTTCTTTCCCTGTACATAAAGTTTATGATGGTATAAAACTATCTGACTATATCTACAGAACTAATAAAATTCATAGAAACAACATCAGACGTCCTTGCAAGTCGGAAGCCATTTGAGTTATACTGGTATAGTCAAAATTATGCAAACAAAACCCATGGTGGATCTTCTGCAGACCATCCACTCCTAAGTTAGGAAACTTGGTTATGGTTTTCTAGTTTGTTCCATAGGTAAAATGCTCTCCTTATTACTGGATCAGCAGAAAATCCATCCGCATATGCACTAATAGCAGTCAGGAGACTCTTGAATTTCTCTCCATCATCCTGTAACCAACACAATGTAAATCAGTCTCAAAAGATAATGGTTAATCGCAACCATGAATTGTTTCATCATAGCAGAAGAGGAGGGATAAGACATTGCATCTGTTCAGCCTGTACAGATTAGTTAGCAGGACCAAAAACAGTGCCAAGAAGCGGTTTAATCTAAGATTTGTACAGATCTCTACAATAATAGCTTAACGGTTTCAGGAAACTCTACAAGTTTAAGCATTTGAACTTTTGAAGAGATCAATGAATTTCTGATAAGAGAACTTTTGAAGAGATCAATAAATTTCTGATAAGAGAAAATATGCAACGCATTGACCCTAATCAGTACCAAGTAGACCGTTAGTCTAGGATTCATCACTCAATCCAAGTACTAAGAAACTATAAACCCCGAATGTATGTCTACTAAATAATTATTGGAGTTCCTCCACAACAAGCCAGAACAGTGATGTCATCTTAACTTTCATGGGCTTGAAGCAGGCATATCTTAACACACCCAAAATTCTAGTTGGAAAAACATAAAAGTGCACCAACCTCAGGTTTATTAAATGCCAGATCATTTGTATCGAATGGTACCATGTAGAATGGAAGATCAGAACGTAATAGTGCCTGTCATAATATGGAGCAATTAGATATCAAAACAAGATTAATAAAAGCCGTAGGGACACCAGTTCACTAGGAGATAGGTAGTAATAAAATCTATGTACACAAATGAAGATCTAAGACACTATTCACCAATAGAAATTACCCTGAAATAGTTAAAATCTGTGCAACAAAAAGTATTAATATTTTCACCATATTGCTTTTAGAGGTAACTTTTATGTCTTTACAACATTTATCAACAGTTGGGTGACCAAAAATAGAAACTAAAAACTAACAAACCAGAGAGAGGAGAAAACAAGGGAGGAGCAAGGAAGACAATCGAGACAGTACCAAAAGTCCACTCACAAGAGAAGTCTCTACTTAACATTACATGTAAAGCAGCAACCAAGCAAGGCTTGAAGCTAAATGCTGGTTTACATGTAGCAATCCCTGCTTAAATATAGATTGTTTGAACATGGCTTAGTTTGGCTTGATAGTCTTATTTGCCCAAGCAAAAACTAGTGTTCAAACAAAATATAAAGCCTTTAAATGTTTTCTAAAAAAAATTGGGAACATTTTTGGTAAATTCAGTTGAAAGTATCACGTGAGTTGGTAGATGTGTACAAATCAATGTTCATATTCAGATTGACGAACTGTCGGGTGTCTTGCACGTTTCTGGGTCCATTGATTAACTACTGACTGTTTGATACAGCAAGGACACACCATCACACTTACAGGCGACTTCGAAATTTTATTTTTTGTTGTTGAATAAATAGACTGGCTTTTCTTTTAAGAATACGAAAAAAATTTATCAAAGAAAAAAACATAAGGCAAATGCTCATATATACCAAGTTCTTGCTCAATATAGCCTGTTCAGCACCTGCTACCAAGGCCTACAACGAAAAACCAAAGGAGCATTGTCGGTCATTCAGGAATTTCTGAGCACTTGCACTTTCTATTACGGTAACAATCTCTTACTAATTAGTGGATTTTAAGAGCAACATGTAATGAGTAACTAATTCATGCTATTAGCAATACCTTTCTGATTCGTTCCTCCTCAACTTGATCTACACACTGCAATAAATTCTCCAATGAAGCTGCCCACATCAGAAAGGTCAACTGTTAGCATATCAAGCATACCCTACATGGGCGTATGTGGGAAAGAAGTACAAAAACAATAACATATAATTAAGTGACTTACAAAAGGAATATCACAAAAAAAAAACTTGTAAAGAGGTAGCGCATTATAAAGAAATCCTTGTATTGGTTTGATGGATGAAACCTTATAGTGAAAAGATGTTTGGAATCTCAAAATACGGATTACATGAACACTTGAACAGTAAGATTTCAGAATTCAAGTTTTACTTTCCTTCCATACTTTATTGTCAATCACATTCAGCAGTTGAACCTTTATGAAAAACTCCATAGTACTGGAGCCATACAAAGTTCACAAGTATATCATTTTCAATAGCAGACACAGGGACGCACCAAATTTAGTGATGAGTTGCAGAGCATGAACATTCCCAATTCCATCAACTCCTGCATGAATGGTTCAAGTTCTAAGATTGAAATATTGTCTTGATGCTGATGATACTGGAGAAAAATTTCTCCAAATTGCATCTCATGCCTTGGTATCCAAACAAAGAAAAAACAAGTATCTTGCTATTGTTACTCGTACTTCTTCAACACTAAATGTTTCATATTTATTAGTCTCATCAACAAATTCTTTTTCTTTTATTTCAAGAATAGAACATAAATAACCTGGAATGTTATCACATTTGTCACCAACAAGTGACATCACATCAACAAACTGAGAGGGTCGCAAGGTTCCATATTTTTTAGCAAAATCCTCCATTCCAAATGAAACCATCCTGGGAAACCACAAATATTATCAGGAAACACTAGTATTGGGCATCCAGCGACAATAAAATGTGACAGTACAAGGGTCAAACCATCCAGCATTTACAATTGAAATGGTTCAACGAGATTAACTAAAACTGGTGACTACAAGGGCACTTGAGATGAAATTAGAAATGCAGCGCACAAATAATTCAACATGTAAAGCTACTGAGGTAAAATCAAATGAACCCAATATTGATTAAAATTGGTGACTACAAGGGCACTTGCGATATAATTAGAAATGCAGGGCACAAATTATTGAAGGTGTAAAGCTACGGAGGTAAATCAAATGAACTCAAAACAATATCCTAACAAGACAAGAAATATGATGAAAAAAGTTCCTAACTTACTAGATTTCATCTTCAAGAAAGCATTTGATTTCCCTGACAAGGGAAGTGTATGCAACACCATATTAATTTATACCCCGCCCGAAAGCATGAGTTGGAATAATATTCAAATCAAACGAGCTTTATCTTAATGAAAGTCATGATGCCTCGTCTTCACATTCTCCCTTAACAGTTAACACCGAGACCATACCCAAACTAACTTTTTTCTCCATCTCTATGCTTTCTTGTACCTATGTTCAAGTTAATGTGGCCCGTTTCATTCTACCAACTTATCATTTACATTAGTTGTTGAAAATTTCCTCACCTACATTACAAATCCAAGTTACACAGTTAAATATAGAACTGCAATCAAGTTTATTTTTAAATGATAAGCACAGTGAGGATGCTACTTATGTTAAGCTAGTAACTATTCGTACTTCAATCAAGTGAAATATCGTCCATACTGATCACTCAAATTCATGGTGCTTTTCTCTGAAGCTTACAGACAAATCAGATGGGGATCAGCGCCAAGTTAATTAGGTTTAGATTTTGAGATTGGGGAGTAGTCGGCCGTATACCTGCTTTTCGTATCCCTTAAGTAATGAACCCTAGATATGGGAAAATAAAAACCTAGATTTTGCGAAAGCAAAATCTGGAAATCAAGGTTTTGTGTCATCGGGCGGCGGCGGTCTTCGATAACATCGGCGGCAAGGCGCTCCGGTATAGCATCAAGGAGGACGGGCTTCTCACTCCTCCTGGCAGCCTAGAGGATTTGGCCGGAAGAGAAGCAGAACCAAAGCTTGGGTTGGGGTTGTTTTTTCAATCCCAATCGGCGGAGGTCAACTCTACACTTCCAGGCAGTGACAGCGGTGCTTGAAGGGAATTCAGACCTTTGGTTGCTTCGTCAGGAACTAGAGGGACCGACAGTGGTTGAGATCGTGCAAAGGCTTAGTTTGGTTGAAACAAAGAAGCTTTTGTTGTTCGTCTTGGAGGTAAGCACTTCGAGTCGAATTTCTAGGGGGCTAGTCATGGTGGACGGGCGTGGACGGCCGCCAGAGTGGTGAAGCTTTTGACTATGTCGCCAGCGTCCGACCAGTCCAGTGAGGGAGGGAGGGAACTAGGTGAGGTTGGGGTAGGCTTGTTGGGCCCAATCTTTTTTGGCTCAGTCTTTTTCTCTCTCCTTATTTGGGCTGGTTTGGATTTTTAGGTGAGTTTAGTGTTATTACTTTGTTATAAGATCTGGGGATTCTTATAAGACCAGCCAAAGGACGAAAAATTAACCAGAAAACCAGACAAGCGAAAGAGCTAAATTCAAGAAAATTCTTATGTTGTTTACATAATCAAGCACAGAGATAATTTAAGAACTTAATCCTCTTCTACAGTGGATCCACATCTTCATCTCTATCATAAAACCTTAAACACACCGTGAAACAAAAGCTGGGCACAGTTCCAAAGAAAGGAGATAATATATGCTAAAATTATTGCAGAAACTTAACTAACTGAAACCAAACGTACACAGATAAACAGATTTTCAAAAAAAGCCCGCAAAAGGCATGAAGTAAACATGGATAATAAATGAGCTTACTCACTCGAAGCCACGCGGAGCAATTCGTAGAAGACGCAATGAAGGAGATAAGATCTGAAAAAAATCTTTGTCTGGGGAAACAACCCGTACCTGTAAAAAGTGAGAGCAACTGAATTGATCAAGCAGATTTAAATCATTCGTAACTCTTTCTAATTCTTACAGACTGAAGCTGATCTGTCATTTCTTGTGAGTTCAAAAATAATAATTTAAAAAATATCGTCTGAGATACATTATTCCAAATATTGAATATTTGCCATGGCAGCATGCATCAGTTATGACAATAGGAATTTGCTGCATTAACAGTACCAGAATCCAATAATAAACAAAATGACAACTGAAATAATTTTCAGAAAACTATCACCTTTCTGAAAAGAAAAAAATAATGAATAAAAATAATAAAGCTAGCTCACACATTCATGCCCTCAAAAGAAGACACCCATTTTTTTTTTTTTTTTTTTTTTTTTTTTGGTATGAGAAATCCATATATCATAGAATTTTACTAATGAGACTGTAAGCTGGACGCTAGATTAAGGCTCCCTTTCGGATTGCTTTTCTTTTAAGAAAAACGGGTTTTATCTGAACTTTGAGATTTTACTGTGTTTGGTAAATGAAAGAAAAGCATCTTTTCTTGAAAATTATAGGTCACAAGCAGCATGTTTTAGAAAGCAACCTCAGAAAGATACCATTCTTGATGATCGTTTCCTTACGAATAGAAAGAAGATACCATTCTCGATTTACAACCACAGAAAGATAACGTAGTGGGAAAACAACTATATTTTGAAACACTCAAATTTTACAAGTTGTGAATATAACCTTGTAACCATTATCAACACTCTTAACAGCCAATGTTCCAATCACATCATCAGCTTCCACACCTGGAACCTGCCTTTGAGTAGACCACTATTAATCAACAGATACCAATAGGGCAACTAATCATACGTATCTGTTATATAGAGCTGTTACCTCAACCACTGTGATGGACATAGATTTGAGGGATGCTTTCAAGTATTGAAGTCCCTGAACAATGGTGTCTGGTGTAGGGGGGCGATTGCTCTTGTATGCGGGGTATAAAGTATGACGGAAATTCATGCCTTCAATTAAAATCAAGATAATACTATCAGATTATCATGTTTGAAAATTAAAAATAAATAACAATCCAATACTGAGATCTAAGAAAAGGTCATAATTTTTAAAAGAGATGATGTGACTCTAAACTGAGATGAATGGTGGAGACAGATAATAAAGAAAAATGCATCTGCTGGGGCATCATACCACAATAAATTCCATTCATTCAACCCAATCAGAAATGTGATAAAAAAAATGCAAAAAAGCTAAGGAGAAAAGCCTAACCAACATATTTTACTTACCAAAAAAGAAAACCAACAAAACAAAGAAAAAAGCAATCAAGTAAATAAATTACAAAGGTAAAATGTCTTTAATACCACAATAAATTCCATTCATCTAACCCAATCAGAAATGTGATAAAAAAAAATGCAAAAAAGCTAAGGTGAAAAGCTTAACCAATATATTTTACTTACCAAAAAAGAAAACCAACAAAACAAAGAAAAAAGCAATCAAATAAATAAATTACAAAGGTAAAATGTCTTTAATACCACATAGTTCACCAAATATAGAACCAAACACATCTTCAACATTCAGTATCCCCGTATGTGAAAGGGAGAGAGGAAGCAGGAGATATATATATATATAGAGAGAGAGAGAGGGGGGGGGGGGAGATCAGAAAGCCATGTCGCATGGGAGGGCATGCAGATCCCCAAATGTACCAAAAAAAAAGACACTGCTAAGGTTGCAAGGTATACATGGATAAATGCTACTATGTTCTTTTAGTTATAAAATCTTAAACCTTTGAAGAACTTATTAACTACGAGAGAGAAGCTCAAGATCTTATGTGTTAGCCATGTAAGCTTATACAGAAAGTATGCAATAAGACATTATCAATTATTTCCGATGGTCAAACAGACGACCATTTAGTGTTTGTCAGGCCACATAGTAGAAGGTTCTATTGATGTTTACATACGTTAAAAGATCGAGACTGAAAAACTGCAGCTCCAGTATTTCCAAATTTGATAAAGAATCTAAACTCTTCGAGAAAATTAAAAATGGAGTAAATATGTGCATGCCTAGACATGCAAAATGGACACTTGACTAATTTTCTGAAATCAATTATTTTCTTAGTGATTTTTTATATTATTGTACTTGGTAAATTTTTCTGGTCTTCAATATGTTGGGGTTAGTCTGGTATAATTATCTGGGTTTTCTCACATAGTTTATCTTCTATGATTGAAAATGGCAGCCCTCACTGGTGAATAAAATTTTTCTTTCCTATAAATTGTTCCTTCGTTTCTCACTCCACTCTACTGTAAACTCCGATCCCCTGTACATCCCTAATACTCTTCTACTGTGTCCTATACCTATTCCGTCAATCTCTTATCCACCCTTTCTTTTCTCTCCTCTCTTAACTCAATCTGTTTCATCTTGGTGCTGCATTGACCAGGTAACGCAATTTTAAACAGAAAAATAATACCATCATATTTACTAATCAGAATGCAAGAAGTGGAACAGAGAAAATGCCCAAGAAACCTAAAACAAAACATATGCATTAAAATTTGATAGTCCTGGGGGCACTAGGAAGCAATCTGGAGCCTTGCTAGGCCAAGGTAGGTTTCTCAGATCAAACTAGTTATATCCAATTATTTGAGAAAATTCGGCAGGATAGGCATACTCTATATTCTGCCAAAACCTTCACAAGATTTGCCAGATATTTAGTCCTACCTAAACCACTGTAACTTTTTTGCCAGACTGGTCAATTGAAATGCAAACAAAGAAAAAGATTAAAACAAATGAAGCATACCTTTTCCTCTAGCACTTTCTTTGGATGAAACACTAGTTTGACCAAATGAACCTCCTGAAAAGAGAAGGTTTATCTTATCAAAGATTGGGCTTAAGAAACTGCTACACATACCAAAGCAGCTGACAATTTATAATTAGCCAGTCACAGGGAAGAAAGGTTGATTAGAGTCAGGAGACTACATAACAGCACCCAACATCTAAACACTGAAGACCAAAGATTACCTAATAACATAGGCGTACGCAATAAAACAGTATATGACCTAAGCACCATAATATCTTGCGATGGAAAGACAAACCATTGGTGAACTATCATCAAATTAATTAAGCTTCTATTATTCTGCATAATATTAAATCAATAGAGGGGGCAAGGTACATTATCGAATCAAAAGAGGGAACAGGGAACAGAGTACTTTCAATACTCTTTATAAAACTTCAGTACTCCTTCAAATAGAGATTTCACCCAACAGCAATGTATGAATTAATTTGAATTAATCTGACTAAGGTATACAATGAGAGAAAATATGCAAGTCACTATTCTAAATTATATAATTACATGATGCATTCCTATGGGTAATATATCCCAGGCATATGCACAATACTAGTTGGACCAAAACTGCTAGTTCTCTATATACTGTGCACGAGTTGATGAATAGTATAGAGCCTATACACAGCGAAATTAAATCATACGTTGCACCGTGTTCAACGGATCTAACACAAATATGCTGCCTACAAGGACAACTTTTTTATCTTCAAACTATAGTATCAAAGATCATTCTACTAGAATCTAGAGGCAATTTCTTAAGAAATCGTCACACTACCAATAAAACCAGATTCAACAATAATCGAAGAACAATAAAGCAATAACAGTGATAACTGAGAAGACATCTACAGCATTTAAATTGTATCTTTCATTAAGAAAATCAAGTACAAAAGGAAGAGGTTAACAGGATTCATATCCCACCATCATGGTCAAACACCACCTGCATTAAAACAAAGAATAGAAATATATAATAAGTTGTAAGAAAGTTATAAAAAAAAAATTAAATAAATAAAAGGGGGCATGAAGTTGGTAAAAATAAATAGGGAGGCGTGAAATTGGGTTCCCGTTTTACAAAACACACCCTCCTCCATGAACATGTCCATTGGAAAATTACGCATGGAGGGGGTGTGGTTTGTAAGAGAAGGGGTGCAAATTTTAAACCCCCATAGATAACAAATAAAAAACCACGCAAACACCAAACTTCTAAACCCCATCTTATGACTACAGTGCATTCAAAAGCAGCAACAATACACAAGTTGATGAAGAATGGTAAATTCAGAGATTATTTTGTGTTAATTTGGATTCGGAGCTAATTAATAGAATTACGGATTATTTGTATAAATTTCAGCTAATTTCAGACTGACCTGACAAATAATAGGTCAAGGTTTATGTCTTTTCTTAAGATCATGTTCAAGGACGAAGAGTTGAGTGTGAAACACGGAAATTCTAATGTGGCACCATTGTTCTTCTCTCTTCCCTATCAATTCTGCATAACTAGCCTTCTAAGGTTTGTGTAACCAAAATAGAATGGACCCATGAGGAGAAAAAAAAAAAGGCAAGATGGCCAATTATAACTAGCATGAAGAAACATTGTGTGTGCATATAAAATCTATGAGTGACGATAATCCAGATTAATGTCAGAAACACAAAGAAAGGAAGAAAATCATACCGCCACATGGGAAGGGACAAACTTTAGCACATCAATTATCTGCAATCCGGAATAAAAAGAAGAAAAAAAAAGGCCTTAGACCATATAATTACAGACTTCTTATAGAAGTGCTATATTATCCTTACATAAAACATAGTATGTCTGGAAAATCAAAAAAGTCTGGTTCATGTGTATTAGAACAGGAATTGGATACAAACTTACTCAATAAGATCGACAACTAAAAATCTACATACACAAACCAAAACAGTCTAAGAAAAGCGCTAAACCAACAAAGTGTCCTAATCTGGAACAAGGATTACACTAATGCAATTCCTTTTCTAATAAGCACTACAAGGATTCTATATGCAGGGTCAAAGAACAAAATAACATAATGAAACTTGATATAGCAAACACATGCTCACAAACAAAAAGAACAAAAAAGAACCATACTCTTTAATGGAATTAATTATCTACAAGAGAAGATAACTTTCAGGAACATATACATTTGCATTAAGAAAGAATGAAATCACTAAGCTGAAAAAAAAATAGAAACAACAAACTACCGAACTCCTAATGATATGATACTGCGGATAAGGAGTCCACATGAAAAGAAGGCGCTGAAAACTCTCGGTCCTAAGCATCACTTACAAGAGAAAGCGCTGTAAAAATTGTCAGCACCCAATCTCCATTTCCATCGGCATGTGTCAGGTGACCATGGTGTAACTTCGCTACTCTCATCAAGAGAAATAAAACACTGATCAGTAGTGCTATTTGTAAAGTAGATCACAGAATTCAAATTAGCTACTTTAAAATATGATGTATGATTGAAAAGTAACTTGTATCTTTAGGAAAACAACTCTCGTACAAACGGAAATTTTAAGAATGTGGTGCCTATTTGAATCAATTATAAACAACTTAAAGCACATCAGAGACATGATATAAGCTTTGAGTTATCTGAGCGAAGCAAAAATAAACAAGCTACCAAGAGAAAGAGAAGCATAATTTACCGAGAAGCTTGTAGTAAGATCTATAGATAATGGATGTGCCGTCAATGAGCATTACTCTACCATTTGAAGTGTCAGCATTTACTATTTTCTCTTCGCGCTTCCCTGAATCAATCAGCAAATCTCCATTCGAGTGAACACTGGCCGATAAAGTAGAGTGTCCCTAATTTCAATCAAAAGAATCCACATGATATCAGAAAACCCTAAAACTCATAGCGAGCTGAATTACATGAAATAAGTAATAGATAAAGAAAATTGATGAATTACCTTTGCGTATGTTATACGAAGAAAATGGTTGGGAGGGCGTAAGTGGTAGGGAAGCCTATGAGCAGGTGATGGGCGAAAGAAGTAGAAGCATCTGGAAAGGGATTGAAAGTGAAGCAGCGAGGAGAAAGACATTGCACCATGCCACACTCGCTCCCCAAATTTGCTCTTTCTATCGCCCGCCCAAATGTAATTTACACCACGCCGCACGCTTCAACTTGCCACCCAATTAGATAAGGATGGAAAATACAGTACTTTACCGTTTTAAACGCCATTTTAGATTTTTTTTTTCTTTTGTATTCATTTTCTTTTGGGTTTGTACCTCTCTTGCTATTTCAACTTCTATTTATTTTTGTACATTTTAAAATCTTATTTTATTCCTTGCAAACTTATAAGAAAAGGGGAGTTATATTCATACCTCCAAAATTGCTATTTGTACCTCCTACAATATTTGTTACTATTAAAGTTCTAGTAATATCTCTTTTCTCTTTTTTCTCTTTACACCTTCATCCTACCTTCATTGAATTTCCAGCAATTGATGAACACCCAATCGCCATCATACCTCCATTTAATTCCCAACAATTTATGAAAACCGCAATCGTCATAATTGTGCTTAATCCTCAAGTCTTCAATCACAAACAATAAGAAAATTTTGTTTGTTCTAATTTGATAACAAACTATGTTTTACAATCGGTTTTTGGTTACAACTCTTGCTCGAAGGGTAAGACTTTATTCTAATTGAATATAGGGGAATGGATAAAGTTAAGCCAATCACACCAACCATTTCACTTTTATTCAACTTGATTTAAATCGGGAGAAACTGTGATATTGGGAGATGGACGGAGATCAAATGGAGTTTTTTTTATTTGTTCTAGTTTGAAAGGGGTAAAATAGGATTTTAAAATGTTCAAAAATAAATAGAGGTCTAAATAGCAATTTTAGAGGTGCAAATAGAGTCCCCCTTTTCTTTAAAAAAAAAATTCAAAAGTACTATGCATACCTTCGATACTTATTACACATCCCTTTTACATTTTTGCCGTATTTGTTTTGCCGGATTAGTGGCCAGATAGGACAAAAAAAATATGAAAACTGGTGCTTGGTGCTGCATATTACTCTAGGATAGGAGATTTGAATCCTTTCAGGCTAGGATATCATATCTTATTAGACAGGTGGGTTATGCGTAGCAATACAGGATAACAAAATTAAAACAAAAATGTCGACTGCCTCATCCGCGACATGTCGTTCTAGCTCGAGTGTGTGTCATCGACCCTACCTAAAATCTCATCGAGATCACCTCGAGGGCCGGAGCAGTTCAAGGTGATGTTGAGTTTGCCGTGAAGAAGCTTTTTGATCGAGTAATTCAGGGTCACCGTCGAGTTGCTCAATGGAAGGCGACAACCTTAGAGGAGCAATTGTCGCAGATCGAGTAATTTATGGTTGGGAAGATGCGAACGAACTGTGTTTTTGTACTTATCCAATCCACAACAAATCCTCTTTACCAAACACGAGAAAAGATTTAAACAATAAATAATTACCCATAATTAAACTTTTGTGGTGATATTTACCAATAGAAAGACTTAATTTTTTTATACCATCAGCAGGGAATTAACAGTAATGGGCTGTTAACCCATCCACTATTTAATGACATAATTGACCCTGAAAATCCATAAATTACAACCCATGTCATCCCCCTCTTTCTCTCTCTCTCTCCTCCCTCTCTGCCAAGCCCGATCTCTCTCTCCTCTCTCTCATACCAACAACACCGGACACGCATGGCACAGACCAAGACGATGCCGGAGGTAAAGGATTCGGGAGGGCGTCGGCGACGAGCGAAGAGAGAGGCGTCGGCGGCGAGCCAACCGAGGCGCTTCGACGGCGAGCCGACTCCGATCTCCTCCTCCGCCGCATCGACCAGATCTCCTCCTCCCCGAACCCGACTCCGGCTCCGACTCCAATCTCCTCCTCCCCCGAGCCCGGCCGCGCCAATACATTAGGGAAGCCAAGGCCATGTCTGCTACTCCGGCGAACGTGAAGGAGACTCTGAATGCCTTCATCTTTGTGATCGACGTGCCGGGGCTGAAGCCGGAGCAGATCAATGTCCAGGTGGAAGACGAAAGCGTTTTGGTGGTGTGCGGTGAGAGGAAGAGGGAGAAGGAGAGGGACCAGGGAGTGAGGTTTAGAAGTGCTTTAACTAAGGAGTATTTGATTTCGATCAGTGGTGAAAAGTTTGTGGTTCGATTTGTTCCTGATGACAAATCGAATCACAATTCGATTTATACGGCGGAGGTAAAGTTTCTGAGGGTCAGTAACATTGGAATCGCGGCGGAGGACGGCGGAGGTAAAGTTTCTCAGGGTCAATAACATTGGAATCGCAGTGGTTGACGGCGGAGTTAAAGTTTCTAAGGGTCAGAAACATTGAAATCGCGGCGGTTGACGGGGGAGGTAAAGTTTCTGAGGGTCAGTAACATTGGAATCGCGGCGGTTGACGGGGGAGGTAAAGTTTCTGAGGGTCAGTAACATTGGAATCGCGGCGGATGACGGCGGAGGTAAAGTTTTTGAGGGTCAGTAACATTGGAATCGCGGAGGATGACGGCGGAGGTAAAATTTCTGAGGGTCAGTAACATTAGAAGTACATATTTCTGAAGGGAGTATTGTTGAGAGTAATTTTGTAATTTATGAGTTAACGGATTCTGTTAGTTTTGGATGGAAACTTGCTAGTGGTAATTTTAAAAGGTAATCTTGCTACTGGTAAATACTAACACAAACTTGTAGTTTTGGGTAAAAACCCCTTTAAACAAAACCAATCTTATCCTAGTCTAATTCAGAGAGTCTTCAGTGCACGGCATGTACATACACGACTTATTGTGGATGGTTAAAACTTACTACCTTAATATCGATGCACGATGGTCAAAGTATATAGATAGCTAAAATTACGTCGTGTACATACGCGGTCGTGCATGGAAGAATTTTTGAATCTAATCCAATTAAGTATCCCAGTCCATTCTTATCTTGGTTGCCAAATGCAGCCTTTAAATACTTGAAACCTAATATGTTTACCAAAATATCCTCTGACATCTCTATGTTTAACAATATCTTGTTGTTTACAAAAAAGAATCACAATTGATTTGGAGGAGGATAGGTACATGAAAAGATTCATGTACTCTTCCCACAATCTCTATTTAATATCACAACCCAAATCACTAATTCATCCTCTCACTTCGGGATATCACTACTACAAGAGAAAACCCTTATAGAGAGACAAAATATTTTTATCTCTAATTGCTGTACTTTTGTCACTCAAAAGTGTAGGTGACAAAATTATTTTGTCACTAAATTTGTCTCAAATAGTGCGTGACAGATACTTTTTAACGACAAACTATAAACTTTTTTGCCCATAAAAATCAAGATCAAAATACACCAAGCAAATCTGGTCATCGTGATTCCACCGTCCAAATACACCAAGCAAGACCAAAAGGGCTTACACAGTACATTGATCGAAGCAATCCCCAATCATCCACCATTGCCGACGCCCACTCTTAAAGCAAAACCAACCCTCGAAGCAGCAACATTGTCGTACGCATGAAGCCGTCTTATTCACAGTCGTCAAACTATAGTTTGAAAGACGTCAAGCACAACATCAATGACCACTTCCACAAAGCCGCCCTTGCAAACTTTCGCTTAGATCTCCTATCCGACAGCAGCACAACGAAGCCAACGGAGCCTGGAGACTCGCGAGGCACCGTACGCCGCCGGATGAGCAGTTTGGAGAAGAAGGAGGCCTACCACCGCTCTCTCTCTCTTTTAGGGTTTTTTCTTGTTCACAGAGAATGGAGGTTTGCTTGCAAAAAGAAAAAAGAAATTAAGTACCGGATGTTTGCATGCAAAAAGAAAAAAGTGAAAAAATTTCAAGTTGTTGTAAATATTCTAATGTATGTGGCTGTCCACATAAATACTCATTAGTTATGTACTTTGATGTAAACTCTACATCTACATAAAGAGGCTAATGAGAATGAATGAGTAGACAGAAACTTCCTCACAACTCTTCTCTCTCTATCTTTTCTCTACTTTATAACACGTTATCAGCACGACTCTACCTTGAGTTGGTAACGATCGAACCCTAGGATACCCAAATTAATTTAATTGCTGAGCGCTTTGCTTCTACTTCTCTTTTCTATCTTCTTCT
The DNA here is from genome assembly GCA_963682095.1 of Potentilla sterilis. Taxonomy (NCBI): domain Eukaryota; kingdom Viridiplantae; phylum Streptophyta; class Magnoliopsida; order Rosales; family Rosaceae; genus Potentilla; species Potentilla sterilis. The sequence goes on along the minus strand of OY821763.1, from coordinate 22,691,565 downwards.
TCATCCTAACTCGAGGATGATCAGATATTCTTGGTGCAACATTTGTTGCTATCTGACCATGATTATCATGATCTATCTCAAAGATGTTGAATGATCAATTGCTATAATCAATATACTTTGATTTATTTTATCAGATTATCATCTTCTTTTTTTTGCATTGGTTAACGATCACGTATAGGTCCTGGGTTTGCTATAGATACGTTTTGTATTTTGCTCTTTGACTTTCCCATTGCCTTTACCTCATACGAATTGGTTAGATGAAGATGGATCAGTTTTGTTTTGTCTCTTTCATAATCTAATTCTTTTACTGGACCATTCAATATATAATATATAAAAAAATTAAAAAAAAAAAGACGATCTACAGTATTACTGTTGTTTCCTTTCGTAATGCTAATCATGCCATGAGTTTAGTTCCACACATCAGTTTAGTTTAATTATGGCATGAGTTTATTTTTGGTTTTTCTCATATTGGAATCTCAGCTTTTATATGGCTACTCAATATACCCCTTGATCAAGTTTTATGATCTAATTGAAGTGCCATCTCGTCGAATCTGGATTAAATTTGTCCATTTCACGATAATATTTCAATTTTTGTGAATTGAGAGTAAACTCACGTCTGCATCTAGTTTTGAGTTTTGTAATCATATATGTGGAGACCTGAAGTCCCCTAATCAACCTTTAGAGGGCCAAAAGTTCCTCAAGTTACCAAAATATTGAATCTTCGGTCTATGTCATTAGCAAGGGCCTGAAGTTCCTCAGTTATATAACAATGGAACCACATGATATGAGGGCCTGAAGTTCCTCGCCTTATTTTTTTATTTTATTTTACAATTTGAGGAGAGAAACAAGATCATCATATTTCAAATGTTAACCAGGCCGGCCAGAAGTTTTGTGTATTTTCTTCATTCATGGAACCAGAAGTTTCTATTGTAAAAGTTATTTTGTATATAATTTATTTAATTTCTGCAAATTTTCTATTTTATTATGTACTTTCATTACAGTATTATTTTTTAATTTTTTGCTTTTATTTTATTCTTTTGGGCTAGCAACCCTATGTATATGAATTTCGGATATAATGTTTTTGAACTAGACGTCAAATAGAACCCGAAGTTCTAACGGAAAAAACTCAAACCCGAAGTTTTGAGTATAAAATATAAATTAGTTATAGTGAACCTGAAGTTTCACATAGTTGCCTTGAACCTGAAGCTTCGATGAGATGACCCGGCCTTAGGGTGGATTGTGTGGACCTGACTTGATCTGGCTAGAGAAGCTAGCAGATAGGTAGGTCACAAATCCCACATCGCCCGAGGGAGAGTGGATGCGATGCTTATATGTGCAGGGTTAGCACAATATACAGAGATACGTGTTTTGGGGGCGCAGTGGCTTCGGAGGGGATAGGAACTCCGAAGTTAAGCTTGCTCGCCTCGTAGCAATCCCAGGATGGGTGACCTACTGGGAAGCTAACAGGCAGACAGCTCCCGAAGCAAAACCTTGCGGGGTGATTCCCAAAACGGACAATATCTCTACGACGCGTGCCGGGCTGTTACAAATGGTATCAGAGTCTGTCCTCGGCCGGAAGTGTGCCGACGCGGACGTCAGACCCTAAGGGGGGTGGATTGAGATGACCCGGCCTTAGGGTGGATTGTGTGGACCTGACTTGACCTGGCTAGAGAAGCTAGCAGGTAGGTAGGTCACAAATCCCACATCGCCCGAGGGAGAGTGGATGCGATGCTTATATGTGCAGGGTTAGCACAATATACAGAGAGACGCGTTTTGGGGGCGCAGTGGCTTCGGAGGGGATAGGAACTCCGAAGTTAAGCTTACTCGCCTCGTAGCAATCTCAGGATGGGTGACCTACTGGGAAGCTAGTAGGCAGACAGCTTCCGAAGCAAAACCGTGCGGGGTGATTCCCAAAGCGGACAATATCTCTACGGCAAGAAAGAGTCTAAAGCTAGCTCATACATACTCGTTGCGTTATAATTAACGAGACCTAATTGCCTCAATGAGTACTATGACAAGACTACAAGATCGAATTTGAATTATGATTATTATGTTGCAACATATTCTAACTTTGCAAAGTTATGAATTACTTAGGGATCTGGAAGAGCCTGTATGAGACGTATAAATGCACAAAAATATTGATGTGTATTGCTTGATATGCCATGATGGTTTTCCAATGTTTTAAACTATACGAAGTTAACTGTGTCAATTATTTTTTGTTGTTGTTTAGCTATTACTTTGTACGAATTGAGATGTTGTTTCTAACCTTATTAGATGAGATAAGACTTCTGTAAAATCATCTCGTTTTGTTGGTATTGCTTTCACTTTGCAGGTATCAAAATTTTACGATGAGCACCAACATGCAAAACGCACATGCTCTCACTTCAATGAAAACATATCAAATCCTTGTACATGGTGCATGAACTTGCAATCATGAGGGGGAGATTCTCATAAGGGGGAGCATCCAGAAGTATGCTACTAGGACATATGCGTATTGTGCTCTTTTTCTCCTTCGACCAGAGTTATTTTTATCCCATTGGGTTTTTTTGTTATCTGACAAGGTTTTTAATGAGGGAACCATAAGCGTGTCCAATTCCAATCATTCATTCGTGGACATCCAAGGGGGAGTGTTGTAAATATTATAATGTATGTGGCTGTCCACGTAAATACTCATTAGTTATGTACTTTAATGTAAACTCTACCTCTATATGAAGAGGCTAATGATAATGAATGAGTAGACTTCAATTTCCTCCCAACTCTTCTCTCTCTATCTTTTCTCTACTTTATAACAAAGCAATAGATTTCGTGAGTGAATAGAAGGTAAAATAAGTAATTTATTTATTTAAGGTTATTTTGAGTATTTAAGAGAAAAGTTTTAAATACACTCCTGATAGGAGCATAAAAAAGAGACATTCTTAATATGTTTTACCCTCGTTTATACTTTGCTTTAACCCTTATTTGTGTAGAATCGAGTCATACAATAGAGTTATGAGTGTTTGGTAGAGTTACATCAAAATCGTGCTACGTATAGATAAAAATGTGGAAAAATGTTAAAAGCCGATTTAAAGAGTTGTAGAGATGTTTCCTTAGATCTGTAAAGCTTCGGAAATACTTTTGATGGATTTTTCTTCTCTTACATGCAAGAGACATATTGATGATTGAGCAATGGAATGAGTTATACCAATCAGAGCAAAAGAAGATGCCAGAAATTACAAGTGAAAGCTTATCGCAAAAATCCAGTAATTCAAGGAATTTCCTGGGCACATCACTCAATTTCCAGAATTTCTCCAGGACGAACCACGAGAAACTAGAAGGTGTGCCATATATACACGGAAAGCTCTATGAGTATAGTTTCTATAGAATTTAGAATCGCATCAAAAGTTTTCTTGAGGAGAGAGGTATGCTTGTCACAAGACAACAAGGTCACTGCCCTGTCGAGAAAGGCAACCTACTACCTATTTTTGCCATTTTCTGTATTTGTGCATTAAAATGGCATCCGAATGCACCAATCAAGAGCTACTGATCCATATGAAGAGTAGCAGAATCGACCAAGCTGACGTGAGCCGAAGCTCGCACGCAATAATAAACCCTACAATCGTTAGTAGTATAGAATAAGTAGGGATCGTTCTAGCCGGGGATTAAGGGTACCTGAAATATGAGAATGTTAACAAAAATATTCACAAACATATATGCACACAATTGTCACACTTATATACATATATACATATTCACACACGAAATTATGGGGGATAAAAGGCTTGGCAGCAAGGGCTGCCTCTATATCTAAGACACGAAAATAAAAAGAAAACAAAACCTAAACTACTATATACAAGTGATCATCATCTCTCACACAAAACAGTTCACACAAAAGACTCTTTAACACATAGATTCGCATGCAAGAAAGTAAGAGACAAGTATTTAACATGTTCAAGACTCAACTTAGTTTCGACCTACAACTAGAACGGGAGCCGATTTTTACCTAGTTGTGAGACTTTTTCTAATGTTTTAAGATCGAGCTATTCGCATGGTGATCCTAAAAGTTATGCTACCTTATACAAGACATAGCATTGAAGCACAAAAGTCTATAATCGAAGACATGTAAACAAGCAAGGTTGTCAATCATCTTATTTAACATGCAAGTTTTAGCTAAGGTATTACCCTAGGTGAGCACAACAAATCAAAGCAACATACGTTTCATCTTTATTCGTTCTACTCAGGTTAAATGAAACCTAACATCTAGATTTACATGCTTTAAACAACAAATGCTTAAGCACAACTAATGTTTCGATTTGTTAAGGAACACCCTTAGATTACTAACCAAATTAAATCCTAAACATGCTTCTAATACCACTGCCCTAATTATCCATACATACGAAAATACTACAAGTTAAAGATTACAATTTGTCATACAAAATTCGCATGCATTCGAAGTTCATAAACAAAGAGTAAAACCAAATTCAACAACCATAAAAACATACAATCTTCATAGACAAAGTATTGTAAAATTACAGAACAATAAAGAAGCCACGAGAAGATGGAGCACGCCTTGCAGAAACCTCCAAAGAAATTCGGCAAGGGTGTGGGACGGATCTACATGGTGGTGGTGGTTCGGCTAAACTATTTTCTGTATAGGATTTATGGTGAGGCTTTGGAAGAGCTTTTGGCTAGTATTCTATGCTTGAGATGAGATGATTTTTCTGTAGGAAAACATGGCTATATATAGAGGCAAATTCGACAGAAACCCTAGGTAGAAAACCTAGTCCAAATCGGCAAAGGCAATCCTTGTGCAACAAGGTTTTGGTTCCTTCCTTTCTTGGTTCTTCTAGGAAACTTCTTTTTCTGATTTTCTTCCTTGGATTGGGCTGCATATCTTCATGAACTTCTTGTGTAGGCTTGACAACTCCATTTGGTGAGCTTGGTCCATGGAAAAATGCCCCAAACCCGCAAGAACACAAGACCGGCAGCAACTCGGCTGGAATGACCTTGCTCCATTAAATCTGGTATAACTCCCTCCTTGGAGCTCCAATTGATGCGATTCCAAGTCTCAGATAAACTAGACACATATAGCCATCTCCCCATAAAATATCTCGATCAAATTCCTTGTGAATCGTCGGGAATGATTTTTCGAAGTTAGATCAAAGTCCCAGGAAAATTCTGGAAGCCCCTGGATTGGTTTGCTCGGACTGCCGTTTTGCAGCCATCTTTTGGGTGACTTCCCGAACTCCGATTGATCTGAAATTTTAACACAACATTCCTCAGTATATGAATATTAAGCACACAAAATTTCATGGAATTCGGACAAGGATAGATCATATTTTTACTTGTCACAAAATCGCGAAAAAGACATATTTTACATTATTTTCCAGATTTCTCATACTTGGTCATTTTTCGGACAATTAAGCACATTTCACCAAAACTCTACCAAAATTGACACTAACTATATTATGACTCTATCTTAGATAAATAAGGGTTAAACAAAGCATAAACGAGGGCATAAGTATATAATATCGTCGCACATTGTGCTCCTATCACAAGCCAAAAGGAAGTGAAGAAAAAGGAAAGAATGAGTCTCCTAGCTCGGACAGGAAAAGCCAAGCATATTGCCGGTTCTAGAAGAAGTGTTCCTAATTGAGCTAGGGAGGCTAACAACCGATCCATTGGATTTTAATCCATGTTGCTGATCCATTAAGGAATCTAAGAAGGCTGTGATCCATGAAGAATTCGGACAAGAAGATCTAGAAGCTTCAAGAGTGGCCGACAAGAAACCAAAACCAATTTGGATTAGGATTTGCAATTCCTAGTTCCTGCCGACTTTGCTTAAGCTTTCTCCTATATATAGAGGCCGAATTCCATACCGAAAAATCATCTCATCTCAAGCACAAGTACTAGCCAAAAGCTCTACCAAGTTTCTCAAGCACCAAACTAAAAATACTTAGCCAAAACCGATTCCACCACTTTCCATAAAATCGTATCATTGTTCTACCTTCTGCCGAAACTCTCCACCATGTCTTGCGAAGTCTTCAAGGTTTCTAAAGTGTGATCCATTCCCTCTATGGCTACTGTATTTATTTATGTTTGTGCAGTTTGTAAGAACTTGTTTCAATTCTTGGTTTTTGGTAAACTATTGTATGAACTCGGTTTGATGTTTATGTAATTGTTTTCCGATTTTAACTTGTCAATTTCGTGTGTTTAGATAATTAGGACAGTAGGTGTCGATGCATGGTTAGGGTTTAAAATTGGTTAGTAATCTAAGCATTGGTCATGAAAATCGGTACTTAGTGTCGTCTTGAATGAATCTAGGTACTAGGTTTAATCGGCTAGAGTAATAACAAACTAAGCTAGACCTACCCGGTTGTTTTGATTTGTGTTGCTCACCTAAGAGTTTAATACTTTAGATACTTGCATGTTAAAATAAGAAGATTGACGCCCTTACTTGTTTGCATGTCTCCGATTTAGACTATTGTACACAATTGTTAAGTCCTACCCGGATTAACATAAACTTTAGAGCCTAGAACTACCCGTTTGGTCTTAAAACTTGAGAAGTCTTACAACTAGGTTGTAGTCGAAACTAAAATTGAATCTAAAAACGTGTTATCATTATTCCTTACTTTCTTGCATGCGTGTTTTACTTGTTAAAGAGTCTTTTTGTTAATTGATTTGTGTGAGAGATGATGATCACTTGTATATAGTAGTCTTAGGATTTAATTTCGTGTCTTTTAGTTTTAGGGCAGTAGCCGTACCATCTAAATTCCCCCTATTCGTTTCATATTTTATGTGAATATTTGTGTTTCTAATCTTTTACATGTCAGGTACCCTTAATCCCCTGCTAGAACGATCTCTACTTGGTTATACTACTAACGATCTTTTGTAGGGTTATTATTGAAGATGTGCTTAGGCAACTCGTCACTCCCCTAATCTCTTAATACACAATCCTTACTTAATACATTATCCCCTAAATTTTTTAATTTTAATATTAGACTAGATACACATGCCCAAGTACCTAAAATACCCTTATGCTAAAAAATCACGAAATATCCTATTAATATAAGTGATAATTAATATATACTGAATTTTAAAAAATATTTTCAGGTATTTGTTAACATACTTTCTACTAGTATCGTCTATAAATTTTTAAATTTCAATTCAAAAGATCATTGGTCAATAGATAATTAAATTGAGAACTGTTATTACAACTCCAACATCAATCAACAGTCCAACATCAATCAATAGTCGAACAAAATAAAATTTCAAAATTAAGATGTCATCTAGATTTACAACTGTATTGTGTCATTTAGTTTTTTTTCTTAATTTTATTTCTTATGATAATTAATGTCTGTTTTGGTCATTTAACCTATCTATAAAATCTGATTTGAGATATAAAACAAGAGGGGTGTGTATTAAGTGGTTTGTGGAGTGTATATAAAATTTCTCTATTTAAGAGGAGATTTAATGAGCAAATGTGTGTTATTTAAAAGTCAAAACGAGGTTGTAATATCCTGAATTTTGAAGTTGGTCAAATTCTATTTTTCTTTTGAGAAATAGAAAGTAGAGATTGTCACGAGTTCGTCACGTTTTTCGGTGAATTAGTTGAGTTCCCGAGCTATTTTTAACGATTTTTAGAAGTTTCGTCGAAGTTCCATCAAGTGGTGATGTGGCAGCTCGTGATTGGTCCTTAACTTAAATTGGTCTCCACGTTGTGGCAGCCCTTGTATTGATCCACTTGAACCTTGTCAGGTGACACTTGTCAAAAGGATGGAAGCCATCTGTTGAGTGAGCGACACGTGGCGAGTGGAGTGGAAGAAACTGATCAGGTTTTGACAAGTGGCCTCCTTCTGTTGGTCCAATTCTTTGACCGACTCTTTTGATTGTCCATGTTTCCCTATAAATAGGGATCAGCCCCCCATTCAGTCTATATCGACTTTCGGAGAGAACTTTCTCTCTCTAGTTTTCTCAGTCTAAATTTTCGGCGGGTCATAACTTTTGATCCGTAACTTTGATTCTGAATCCGCGAGTGGCTACAGATTCATATCGATGCGATCATTCTATCTATGGTGGTTGGAGTTATATCCAACGGCGATTTCTAGATGACTCGTTTTAGGGATTCAGTTTGGTTCAGCCTGGTTCAGCATGGTTCAGTCTGATTCAACCTGGTTCAGTCTGATTCAGTCTAGTTCAGCCTGGTTCAGTCTCGTTCAGCTTGGTTCACTGCATACTGTGAGTGGTTTATGTAATGTGTTTCAAATATTCTTATATGCTTTTAAAATAGACAAAAAGCATGATTTTGATCTATTTATCAAATATCTCTCTATTTTAAAGTGAAGTATGTCTATTTGCGAAATATGTGAAAATTAAATATATATTATGGTGTTAGATCCATTGTTTGGTAAATCATGAAAAAGCTGAACTTCTTAGTTGGTTATACCGAAGTAAGGAAGTGACACACGGATGTATAAAGCTGTGTGCATTAGGTGCCCATGGTGATCACTAAATTCAAGGATATCCAATAAAAATCGATTGTGTGATATGATGAATTGTTTGTGGTCAATGTGTATATGATATACGATAACGTATTTTATAGCGTGTGTAAAAATAATATGGCTTCACTGGCATATTACATGATCTACTCACTGAGCGCGTGGTTTTGCTCACCCACCCATTTACTTGCTATTTTGCAGAGAAATATTTAAATTTTGTCGAGTCGAAGTGTCGGACGAGCCTAGAGTGAATAGCCTAGAAAGAAGTGTTTTTATTTTTTTATTTACATTCCGCTTTGTAATACTCAATCACACCTCGGGATCGGCACCGGGTGACTAAACCCCACCGACGCAGGGACCAGGGCGTGACAGAGGTGTAGAGAGCATGTGAGGTAAGATGAGCAAATTGAGAATTCCCAAATGTGATGGAGCTTATTATCCAAGCACATTGTACCTACAAAACAACTGCATACACATATTACCCTATTTGTGTCAATTGTAGTTAGAACAAGTAGGGATCGTTCTATCCGGGGAAATCTAGGGCTTTCAATCACATAAAGCATTACAAAATCATATTGGGGATTTGATATTTGAATCTAATACCTACTGAATTTCATGAAATTAAATCTAAATTATTATATACAATTGATCATCATCTTCACACACATAGCTTAGCACGAAATTGCTCAATAACATGCAATACAAGAATTCACAACTCACGGCAGCAAGTATTTCACATAGCACTTAAACAAATTCAATTCCAATTCTAATTAGAGCCCTTCGCAGTTCATCTAATCGTTAAGACTTCACAAGTATTTAGAATTAACTTCGCGTATAATCCTAAACATGGTACTAATTGGTTTAAAGACACTTCGCGTAGAAATTAAACACAAGAAGCACATACGCACAATAAGCCGAATTGGAGACATGCAAACATGTAATGGCGTCACTCATCATATTTGAACGTGCAAATTTTCAAGGTTATAACAGCCCTAATTAAACAACCTAGACCACAACAACTTCGCGTATGATGCAATCTAAACTATTCTGGTAAGTAAAATCGGCACCTAAGGAGAAGCCACAAAGTCAGCCCTCAAGCACACAATTTGTGATGTACGAACTCATGAAAATTAATCAAATCTATACAAGTATTCATACGAAATTACTGCCCTAAATCACAATTCCATAAAATCAAAGTTACTGTTCATGAAATAAAATATGAAGAAAACCAAAACATATAACAAAGTTTCGGAAATCCAATATTAAATACATAAAACCAAAACAAAATACAACCATCCATTCAATCTTCATAGACAAAGTATTGAATTTATACAGAAAATTACAAGCTATGAGAGATGAGTAAATCACACTTTAAACAAAACCTTGAGAGGAATCGACAAAGGATGTCTTGATGATGAAGAACATGCACTTGTGATCGGCAAGCTTGGTGAAGGTGAGATGGAATCGGCTAAGTAATTTACTGTATAGGATTTTTGTGGAATTATTTTGGTCGAGTTTCGGCTTTGCTTGAGCGTGAGAAGAGAGATGATTTTCTGTGTAAAAATCGTCCAATATATAGAGGCAAAGGGTTGGCTGCAACTAGGGTTCACAAAACCTAGTTTTTCTCAAACTTATCCTGCTGGTAGATTTGACCTTCAAGTGAAGATTATGGAATATCTGTCTCTAGAAAATAGATATTGAGGTGATTTCAATTAGGTTGGAAACTAGACTCCCGTAGCTTTCCATCCATATATGACACGTCATCAAATTCGAAGTGAGCTATGCGGGAGAATCAGTGGAAGTTGGATGACTTGCACAGGAATTCTGCCGAATTTTATCAGGATTTGTTGCGATTTTCTTCCTCTATTTTCTGCCGAAAATTCCCAACATAATGACTGAATAATTGAGCAATATCTCTTTAGGTTTTCTATGAATTAATTCAGCCAAAAATCTTGCACAAAAGATGGAATTCAGTCCACATTCGTAAACCAAATCCATGTAGAACTCGGTTTAGGATTCTTCTTTTCCATTCCGATTTCTTCTTTCTTTTCTTCTTTAATTCAGCCGAATTTTACATGGATAAATACTTCATGGACTTGATGCTGGACTAGCTTCATTCAAAGTTGGACAATTATCCAAGAACAGCCGTGGCTTTCCCTAGTTGGGCCGGGAAAGTTTCCTTTGCGTCTTCTTCTCCTGTTCGTACTAGGGAAGCATATTTTCTTTAATTCTCCAATTTTTTTCTTGCTAAGATGACTTCTTAATACTCTATTATGTTCAGTAGCTCTTCAATAATGATCTTGGACACGAACTTGGTGAAGAAAAACCAAAAACTCTAAAATCGGACAGAAGGTTTTCTTTCTCGGCAGTACTGACCTCCGTGCATTCAAAATGGCATAACATTTTGCTCAAGAAAGCTTTTTCTGTGATTCCAGCTGCATATGAAACTAGACACACAGTGCTTTCATCCACATAAATTTCGCCTTCAAATTCCTTGTCAATCGGCGGGAATAACGTCGGGCATTTGAGTGATGTGCACTGAAATCTGCTGAAGTTTCTGGATTTGCATCCGATTTGAACTTGTGATTCTTTACATCTTATTTTGCTCCAATTTCAGTGACTCCTTGTCTTTCTCAATCCGTTATGTGTCAACTGCATATGAGAGAAGAAAAATCTATCAAAAGTAAAGTTTATGTTTTACAGATTCAATAAAACATCTCAGAGACTTTTCGAATAGGCTTTTGATAATTTCTGTCCAAATTCTTCTATTTAAGCACATTCTCACATTAAACTCAACCAAAACTCAAGACTCAATTACATGACTCTATCTTACAACAATAAGGGTTAAACATTGGATAAATGGGGGTAAAAACATATTAAGAACGTCGCATTTTATGCTCCTATTAACTACCCCACAGTTAGCTTTTGCTAGTCCCTTAGCAAAACAAAATAAAAGACTATACTAAAACTACTACTGCCCCTAAATGATTGTCTCAGGATCTTTAAAACACATAGCTTTCAAGTTAAGCATTCTAATGTAAGCACAAAAATTTCAAGCATCATAGATAGTAATCATGATATGAATAAGTCAGAAGTGAGAAAAATAAGCATGTAAACATGTTAAGTTGATCCAATCCTCCTCACTAGACATACTCTCTTCTTTTCACACATGATTATGGCAATATTCACTCAAGGTATATGCAAGAGAACATATTGTAAGGCAACAAATAGCTTGCATATTGCATCAAATAAAAGCACTTTGTGAATAGTATTTTCTGGAAAATCTCATTTAACAATTATGTGCACGAATGGACCAAAACCATATGCTTACTCTTGAGAAAATCTCCACAATCAAAGTTTACCAATCTTAAGAATTATGAAAAGATCATAGAGGTGATAATGGGGTTAGGCATAAGGAATTCGAATTTAGAATAGTGGTGATAACAATGTCACCAAGACTTAGCAAAGCTCAATACTCCTTATGACTTCAATTAAAGGGCCTAATTTTATCATGTTGGACCCAAACTTCATTCTTTTCTTCCCCAAAATATTGTGAACAAGGACAAAGGTCAAATATAACAATGATAGACCTTCAATTATCACACAAACTCAAAATTCACAACAAGAACTCAATCCATGCTTTTTCTTTCTTTGTTTGCCGAAACCTTTTCTTTGTTTTTCTTTATTTCGGATCGGATTTTTTTATTTTATTTTTTTTCTCTCTGATTTAATTTTTTCTTTCTTTCGGCAAACATGTATATCTTTTTATAATTTTAGATTGGCTCACCCCACACTTGCTTCAAATCATCACATCAAAGTACAATTCCACAATAAAATTCAGCCTTTACCAAGTCTTGATAACAAGGGAAAGGGCTAAACTATTCTTAGTTCAAGGAATGTGTATCATCGTGATGAAAGAAAATGGCTAAATATAGGCTCAATGGGGGTAAAACTAAGGACTCCCACGACGGGCACAAATTAGGCAAATGCTTTGTTTGGCTTTGGTGCTAATCCTAACAAGATCTTTTCAATCATATTCAAAATCTTGGCATGTTATGAGTAATAGTCTCAAAATTCAACAAGAGCAAGTTCTAGCATTCTAGAGTCCATCAAAAAGCTATAGCACATAGTTATTGATTATGCAAAGAATAATGAGATTCAAACAAAAATTTCTGCCCAATTTTAACAACTCAAGAAGAAAGCATATAGGCTCTAAAGCTCACTTATGATATTATGGAATAAAATCACATCAAACAAGCATGCTTCACATATATCAATCAAAATCTCACAAATTCATACCAATCATAATATCCATGAAACTCACAATTTAATTTTATGATCATGCAAAACCATCGTCTATGCATTCAAAGATATAATCATCATAGACTTTAGGGGCATCCTAAGACTCAAACAAAATAAAAATAAAATAAAAGCAACGAAATTTTTTTAATTTTCTGAATTTTCTGATTTTTTTTTTCTTTTCTTTTTCTTTTAATGACTCAAACAAAAGACTCAAAACAAATACAAACATTTGAAACATGTATCCCTACCCCACACTTAGAAAATTATATTGTCCTCAATGTAAACCAGAAATAATGTTGTAATTTCTAAGCATATGATAAAATTCACAAGTTCCACATTTATACAATTCAATCAAAAAGAGTTTAGGGATTTAGAAAATTCAAACTCTCGTTGATGACTCCTTCACAATTTCGGTTGAAATGGGTTGCCTCCCATGGAGCGCTTAATGTTTATAGTCTACTCAGCCTAGACTCTTCACTTCTTAATCAAGTTGTGGGCGATGCCTTTTGGAGTGTACACCACCAAATTCGTGCCTCCTTATAATGGTTATAAAAAATCGATGCATGATTACTTCACTCTTCAACTGCATCATATCAAGATAAAGAAAATTAGAAGAGTTGAGATGACAGTTCAAAGAATAAATTAGTAGTGAGTTAGTGAATTAGCTAAAGTTAGAAGTTAGTGTATAAATATACAACAATTAGCTAAGTAGAATTTAATTGTAAATCATGAACAAAAGTTTAGAGTGGTGGAGCTCGTTTCTTGCAACACTTGTCGTCCTTCCCAAGTCAATGAGAGCTCCAATCAACTGTTTACAATATAATTCTTCACCTCTTCCTTATGATCTGCAATTAACAATTAAACTCTACAAGAATCATGAGAATCAATATGTATAGGTTAGAAAGAATGAGTTAGAATAAGTTAGAGTATAGGTTAGAAATAAGTTAGAAGTAATGTAAAATTTTCAAACTATAAATGTATCATACGAATTCTCTATAAGTATATATTCCACACGATTTATGCAAGTATAAGTGATAGGAGCACAATGTGCGACGATATTATATGCTTATGCCCTCGTTTATGCTTTGTTTAACCCTTATTTGTCTAAGATAGAGTCATAATGTAGTTAGTGTCAATTTTGGTAGAGTTTTGTGAAAAATGGTTAAGAATCCGAAAAATGACTAAGTTTGAGAAATCTGGAAAATAGTGTAAAATATGTCTTTTTCGTGATTTTGAGATGAGCAAAAGTATGATCTATCCTTGTCCGAATTCTATGAAATTTTATGTGCTTAATATTCATACGTTGAGGAATGTTGTGTTAAAATTTCAGATCAATCGGAATTCGGGAAGTCACCCAAAACTTGGCTGCAAAAGGGCAGTCCGGGCATTTCAATCCAGGGGCTTCCAGGATTTTCCTGGGACATTGATCCAACTTCGAAAAATCATTCCCGTCGACTCACAAGGAATTTGATCGAACTGTTTTATGGGGAGATGGCCATATGTGTCTAGTTTACGTGATACTTGGAATCGCATCAATCGGAGCTCCGAAGGTGGAGATATGCCGGAATTACTGCAACAAGGTCAAATCTGCCGATTCCAGGAACCTACTGCCCCCTTTTTGTGTTTTCTGTTTTTGATGGACCAAATGGTGTAAAAATGCATATGTGAAGATGGTCCAAGCTTTATGAAGGGAAGAGGAAGACACTAGGCCATGGCATTGAAGAAAAATTGAAGAAAGAAGTTCTCCTAGTCACACTAGGAGAAGCTGCCGAATAGAGGCAGATTGTGTGCCTTTGTGTTGCTGCCGGCAATGATGCATTTTTGGTGGATCAAAGCTTATCAATTGAAGTCCAAGACCATATAAGAAGTCCATGAAGATGTGAAGCCCAAGCCTTGAAGAAAAATTCAGAAAAAACAAAACCTAATTGAACTAGAAAAAGGAAGGTTTCAAACCTTATCCCTCTAGGTTTTGTTTTTCCTTGTACAAGAAGGGGCTGCCGGCAGACCTAGTTTCTCCCTATAAATACCCATGTTTTCCTACAGAAAAATTTGTCACATTCTAAAGCAAAAACCCTAGCCAAAACTCTACCAATTTTCAGCCAAAGATCCTACATAAAAACACAAACCAAAAGCCACCACCACCACCATAAAATTCTGCCGATTGTCTTCACCATTCATCCAGCCACCATCGAACCACTTTCCATTGGATCCATACACGACGAAGTCTTCAAGGTTTCTAATGTGTGATCTACTCCCTACTCTTGGTTTGTAATAGTTTTTATGTAGTTATGTGTAGTTTTGTCTATGAATCTCATATGTATGTTTGGTTATTGTGTTTTCATGTCTATGTGAAAAACGATTGTGAATTTGGTTTTATGATGATGCATGTTAATTTAATTCTTATGATATTAATAAAGAATTTCAAAGATAAGTTTCGAATTGCATGCTAAATTGTAAGGAAAATATGAAGTAAAGAGATAAGATTAGATAGGCAAGCATGTTCACTCTGATTCTAGTAATTCGTTCTTGGTTTAGTCTTTTAAATCCGTGTGCCGCAAAGATTGGTACTTAGCATATTCGCGATGTGTTTTGAGTATTGGTCTTGTATCTGTCAATATAAATAGGACTAGAGTGGTTTAAATGACTATGCATGTTAACAAGAAGTGGTGACGCCTTGCTTGATTGATGTGTTTCCAATTAAAAGGATTTCGTACTTCATTGGTTAATTGATTATCTTCGACGCTGCGTGTTTATAGTCGGTTAGCTAAAGATTAGGGTTATGCGCTGAGCTAATTCTAAATACCTTCGTGAAGTCTGAAACAACTTAGATAACCGCTGAGGCCCTAGTTGGGTTGGAACTAAGTCGGATCTAGGATATTGTGTGCTCTTGCCGTGTCTTGTCTTATCAATTTGCTATGTGTTTTGAGTGCTTTTGTGTTAGTAATTTGTGGAAGAATGTCGACCAAACTTGTATATAGTAATTTAGGATTTTTATTTTCTGTTTTTATGCATGATTTAGAGGCAGCCATGTTTGCTGCCGAACCTAGGAATTTCTTGTTTTAAAGTTTATGCCGAGCCTAGTTTAGGGCAGCTTGCTGCCGTGCCTATTTCCCCCATGTGTGTGACGTTTTGTACATAATTGTGTGAATATTTTGACTAACAATTTCATATCTCAGGTACCCTTAATCCCTGGCCTAGAACGATCCCTACTTGCTTATACTACTAACGACCTTTTGTAGGGTTTATTATTGTGTGTGAGCTTTGGCTCCCATCAATAAGTTTCATGAAAATTTACAAGTATCACACAATGGATCGGTCCTAGTCTTTCAAAAGTATCGAATATGTGATATGAGAGATTGCCGAACCTAGAGTTTAATTTCTTTTTATTCACACAACTTTAAAATTTGAGGTACGTGGAGCAGAGGAGTTAACAGTGTAATGGACTGATGCAGCCCCTGGTAGTATCATGCTTAATTCGATATACCTAAAAGATTAAAGACAAATTGGGTTGAAGAAAGTAGATCACATATGTCAAGTTATTTTCTAGCGTCTAAAGTGAGGTGATGCTTCGACCCAAGCTATCGACTAGTTCGAGCGTGTTTAACTTTTCAAAGGCGGTATCGTTAAGATTCATGGAGAGCGAACTCCCTATAAGAACCAGGCATGACTCGTTGTTGGTAACCACGGAGAGCAAACTCCCTATCGACTCACTCACCGAGAATGAACATCAATCTGTGGGCCTTGAGATCCAGTTTTACAAACCTGAGAACCAATCAATGAAAATAACTTGCCTCATACTTTGTAAAACAAACTCGGGTCACTAGCGGTCTACAATTGCTGATCAAAGCCGCCCTCAACCTCATAAAAATAATGACTTTGCCAAAATATCGCTTGTATGCGTGGGGGGGGGGGGGGGGGGGGGGACTTGTCCCACGTTTCCCAGTCTACATAAAACGGATCTAACAAAGCATCATTCGTATGAAGGGTTAAGGCTAAGGCTAACAAAAGCGGCTTCCCCCTACATATTACACTTTAGAAACTACAATAAACTCAAGCATACATAAAACTATCAACTTCCTAGAAATTTATCTAAGTATTACAAACATTCAACACATATTTTTACATCACATATTCGGCAAACTCATCAAAAACCAAAAACCAAAACCGAAATTCCTATTTACTATTACATGTCCGAAAATCCTATTATACATATCCCAAAACGAAGGAAAAATTATACACATCTAAAAATTAAGTTACAAAGTAACACTTCCTGAATCGAAACATTTCAATTTCCCCGGCAACGGCGCCAAAAATTGATGGAGCTTATTATCCAAGCACATTGTACCTGCAAAACAACTTCATACACATATTACCCTATTTGTGTCAATTATAGTTAGAACAAATAGGGATCGTTCTATCCGGGGAAATCTAGGGCTTTCAATCACATAAAGCATTACAAAATCATATTGGGGATTTGATATTTGAATCTAATACCTACTAAATTTTATGAAATTAAATCTAAATTATTATATACAATTGATCATCATCTTCACACACATAGCTTAGCACGAAATTGCTCAATAACATGCAATCCAAGAATTCACAACTCACGGCAGCAAGTATTTCACATAGCACTTAAACAAATTCAATTCCAATTCTAATTAGACCCATTCGCGGTTCATCTAATCGTTAAGACTTCACAAGTATTTAGAATTAACTTCGCGTATAATCCTAAACAAGGTACTAATTGGTTTAAAGACACTTCGCGTAGAAATTAAACACAAGAAGCACATACGCACAATAAGCCGAATTGGAGACATGCAAACATGTAATGGCGTCACTCATCATATTTGAACATGCAAATTTTCAAGGTTATAACAGTCCTAATTAAACAACCTAGACCACAACAACTTCGCGTATGATGCATACTAAACTATTCTGGTAAGTAAAATCGGCACCTAAGTAGAAGCCACAAAGTCAGCCCTCAAGCACACAATTTGTAATGCACGAACTCATGAAAATTAATCAAATCTATACAAGTATTCATACGAAATTACTGCCCTAAATCACAATTCCATAAAATCAAAGTTACTGTTCACGAAATAAAATATGAAGAAAACCAAAACATATAACAAAGTTTCGGAAATCCAATATTAAATACATAAAACCAAAACAAAATACAACCATCCATTCAATCTTCAAAGACAAAGTATTGAATTTATGCAGAAAATTACAAGCCATGAGAGATGAGTAAATCACACTTTAAAAAAACCTTGAGAGGAATCGGCAAAGGATGACTTGATGATGAAGAACACTTGTGATCGGCAAGCTTGGTGAAGGTGAGATGGAATCGGCTAAGTAATTTATTGTATAGGATTTTTGCGGAATTATTTTGGTCGAATTTCATCTTTGCTTGAGCGTGAGAAGAGAGATGATTTTCTGTGTAAAAATCGTCTAATATATAGAGGCAAAGGGTTGGCTGCAACTAGGGTTCACAAAACCTAGTTTTTCTCAAACTTATCATTCTGGCAGATTTGACCTTCGAGTGAAGATTACGGAATATCTTTCTCTAGAAAATAGATATTGAGGTGATTCCAGTTGGGTTGGAAACTAGACTCCCGTACCTTTCCATCCATATATGGTTGGAAGTTGGATGACGTGTACAGGAATTCTGCCGAATTTTATCAGGATTTGTTGCGATTTTCTTCCTCTATTTTCTGCCGAAAATTCCCAACATGTTGACTGAATAATTGAGCAATATCTCTTTAGGTTTTCTATGAATTAATTCAACCAAAAATCTTGTACAAATGATGGAATTCAGTCCACATTCGTAAATCAAATCCATGTAGAACTCGGTTTAGGATTCTTCTTTTCCATTCCGATTTCTTCTTTCTTTTCTTCTTTAATTCAGCCGAATTTTCCATGGATAAATACTTCATGGACTTGATGCTGGACTAACGGTGCCGAGTTATACTTCATTTTTCCCAGCAGAATGACCTTGCTTCAGTAAATCTAGCATAACTCCCTCCTCATTGCTCCAATTGATGCTATTCCAAGTCCCAGAGAAACTAGACTCATAGGGCGTTCTAACGGTGTATGGCACAGTTTCTGGTACCAAGTGATGCGTCATACAGAAATTCTAGAAGTCAAAACACAGTTCCAGGAAAATCTTGGAAGTCCCTGGTGATCTTTGTTCAAACTGCCAAGTTGCATCCATCTTTTGGGTGACTTTCATAACTCTGATTGATCTGCAATTTTGACACAATACACTTTAGCTTGACAACTATATGCATACCAAATTTCATCAAATTTGGAAAAGGATAGGTCAGTTTAGCACGAGTCTCAGAATCACGAAAAAGACATGTTTTACATTATTTTCCAGATTTCTATACTTAGTCATTTTTCGGATTATTAAGCACAATTTCCAAAACTCTTCCAAAACAACACAAAACTATAATACAACTCTATCTTACTCTAAATAGACCTAAAAAGGTACAAATACGGGATAATAACACATTAATATCGTCGCACATTGTGGTCCTATCAATCGTGGCCTGATGGAATTGATAGGAGCATAAAATGCGACGTTCTTAATATATTTTTACCCCCATTTGTGTAATTCTTAACCCTTATTATTGTAATTTAGAGTCATTAAGTCTAGTTAGGAGTCTTTGACAGAGTTTGTGGTGAAAAGAGCTTTAAACGTAATAATTGCACAATTCTTGAAGAATCCTAATTAAACCAGGAATCCTAATCAAACTAGGAATCTAAAATGTTTCGACGTTTCTAAAAATTACGAAGTTACAAAGAGTTTGATTGAAATTAGGAAACCTTATTCATCTAGGAAACTAAGTTGAATGAGGAGTCCTAATGAAAGCAGGAATCCTTATCGAATCAGGATTTGTTCTTAAGATATTGTGCTACATTTTATCTTCTCTTATTAAAATATTTTTCTCTATTATTTTCAGGAATTAAAGAGGAGATGAATGAAGAATTTTGGAAGCAAATTAAATGGAGAATTCGGAAAGAAAAAGGAGTGAAATGCAACAAGGACAAGGAAAGTTTTCAATGCCGAACCAAGAAAGGAATGCATGAATAGATGCCGAAACTTGTATGGGAAGAATCAAAGAGTCCTAAAAGCTATAAGGAAGGGAATTCACGGCAAAGAGAAGAAAAAGGAAGGAGTTTGATGCTGAAATTAAAAGAGAAATTCAAGGATGAATGTGGACTTAATTCTCTCCACATTCATTTAGGTTTTGCCGAATTAAATAAGGGAGGAATATTCAGTAATTATATAAGGAATAATTCGGCAAACAAAAGAAGGAAAAATCAAGACTTACCTTGTAAGAAAAGAAGGAGAGTTCGGCACCAATACTTTTTGTGCGAAACCCTAGGCTTTGCCGAAACCCTAGTTCCCTCTTCCTCCTATATATAGTTCAGCATGGCTCTTAGAAAATTATCTTCTTCTCACGCATAAAGCTAACCAAAATTCTGCCAAAATACCTCCAAGTCCATATAGAAAAATACTAGCCATAAACACCATCATCACCTCCAAAATTCCATCCCTTACCATAGCTTCCATCCGATCTCACCACCTTTGCCGAAAGTTCTTCAAGGTTGTTCTTCAAAGTGTGATTCATCATCTCTATGGCTTGTATAATTTTATGTATATTTTACGATTTCATGATGTATTATTCTATGGATGTTTGGTTTTTGGTTTTGTATTTCAAGCATGGAATTCGGATTAATCAGGGTTTCTTTGTTTTGATTCTATGAACAATAACTTGTTGCGATTTGTATGTTGTAAATAGGCAGAATATTTTTGCATGTTTCTATTGTTTATTTGATTAATTTTTATGAATTCAAGCTCAACAAATTGTATGCTTAAGGGCTGACTTTGTGGCTTCTCCTTAGGTGCCGATTTCATATACCAGAATGATTTAGATTGCATCATACGCCAAGTTGTTGTAGTCTAAGTTATTTAAGTAGGGTTACCATAATTCTGAAAATTAACATGTTTAATAAGGTGAGGTAACACCATACTTGTTGCATGTCTCTAATTCGGCTTATTGTGTTATGTGTTCTTCATGTTTAATTTCTACGCCAAGTGTTTTTAAACTGGATTGCATATGTTTAGAATTAGGCGCAAAGATAATTCTAAATAATTGAGAAGTTTTAACGATTAGATGAGCCGCCAAAGACTCTAATTAGAATTTGAATTAAATGAATCTTGGGAAAATCGGAAATTGCTGCTTGTTTATGTTCATACAATTGCTACTTGTTCTTGAGAAATTTGTGTGATGTTTTGTGTTTGGAAGATGATCACGTGTAGATAGTTAATTTAGGTTTTATTTTCTGTTTTATTTTTGTAAATTCAGTAGGTAATAATTCAATCTTCAACCCCCATTTTATTATGTAATGCTTCATGTGATTAAATGCCCTTGATTTCCCCAGATAGAACGATCCCTATTTGTCAATACTACACTCGACACAAGAAGGGTAATATATGTATGAAGTTGTTTTGCAGGTACAAATGTGCTTGGAAATAATTTCCATCAATTTTTGGCGCCATTGCTGGGGAAATTATAATTATTTGATTCATGGAGTGTTACTTTGTAACAATATTTAAACTTTCAGATTGTATATTTCATAGTTTTTGGTTTTGTATTAATAGGATTTTTGGATGTGTAATAGTTTAATAGGTTTTCAGTTTTGGTTTTTCTTTGTTTCCGAAATTATTTGGTTTAATATGTGATATATGTTTGTAACACTTAGTTAAAATTTCTTAGAAGTTTAGAGGATTATTTGTGTTTGATTTATTTTGAGTTCCGAGGGGAAGAAAGAATAGGTAAGGTCACTTCTGTCAATATTAGTCTTAACCCTTCATGTTATCTCTTGAGGTCTCATGAGGTTGAGGGCGGCTTTTATATGACACTTGTGTTACTGTAAACATTTTTGTTCTTAACTGAGTAAGGGGCATAAAAATTCACCTATTAGTTCGTTTGTTTTTAAGTTGGATGTCAAGGTTTGTTTAACTAGATCTCAAGGCCCACAAACTGATGTTCCTTCACGGTGAGGGAGTCGATAGGGAGTTCGCTCTCCGTGGTGTCCAACAACGAGTCTTGCCTTGCTCCATCTTAAAACTTTCGTTCTAGCCTTCTGAAAACACAGAACAATGTGTCTAGACGATAGCACCTAGGCCGCATGTCCACCGAGCTTCGAAACTTGAGATAGATTCGACATGAGTAAACTTTGAGACTTAAAAATTAAAATGTTTAGGCTTTGAATGCTTGAAGTATATCGGAATAAGCATGATACTACCTTGGACTGTTTCAGCCCATTGCACTGTTATCTCCTCTGCTCCACGTACGTACCTTGAACATTTGAAGTAGTCTTAAAAGCAACTAGACTCTAAGGGTTTCGACAATTGTGATGTGTTTAAATTTTCGGATACTTTGTGAAATTATAACCGAATTCTTTCTTTTTCAATCCGTGTGTTTTATACATGTAAAGGTGTGTGATTTATACTTGTATGATGTTGTGAAATTTTCATGTGTTATAGTTTTATACATTTTGATATTTTCGTCTGATACATAGTTGTTTTATCGTGTTATACAAAAACTACTAACTTATACAAACCGGTTCTAACTATACCTTAAATTTTGTAAATTTGTTTTCTTTTTGTATTCGTTGCCTAATCACTTGATCTTCAAACTTTCAGGTACATGAATGTCCAGAATTGAAGGTTGGTCTAAAGAGATTGAAGATCGTTTGATTAGAATCCGTGGAGGAGGAGAAATCGAGCAAGCATCAACAAGCACTCCACTATTTGAGCACCAATTCGTGTCACCTACTTCATCACTCTTCCAACGTAACTTTGCCCCATCATCACCATTCTCAACTAAAGCTTCATGTGAACTCAATCCTTTGTTTCACGAGGATCCAGAATTTGAGCTACTACATAGTCCATATCCGGTCAGGTTCTTGAATTTCGATTTACCTGATCCTCCACCAGATATGACATCAATCCGTGCTCAGAATGGACATGTTCAAGGAGGAGGAGCTGCCGCACCTCCCAACATAACTTATCCTCCATCAGCAACCGGCAAAAGTGGAGAGTTCGAACTTAAGAGTGGATTTCTTCACCAACTGAAGCAGTTTCATGGACTAGCGGGGGAGGATCCAAACAAACATTTGAAGTGGTTTAATTTTACCACTGAGGGACTGTGTCCAGCGGGGGCAGATATTCAACACTTCAAGATGAAAGTCTTCCCATTCTCACTTGAACATCAAGCAAAGAATTGGCTTTTTGAAGTTCCTCAAGGCCGAATCAACTCATGGGACACTATGGTGAATGAGTTCCTACTTAAGTACTTTCCAGAATCAAGGATCACAGATTTGAGGAAGCAGATAACGAGTGTTAAGCAAGAGGGGGACGAAACATTCTTCAATTTCTATAAGAGGTTCAAAACTCTTGTCGCTTCATGTCCATCTCATCGCATTCGTGAGGGTCTGTTGTTGCAATACTTCTATGAGGGACTACGCCAATTGGAGAGAGAGTTCATGTATTCGGCAGCAGGAGGATGTTTCTTGGACATGGATCCAGAACCGGCCAAGGCATTGTTGGAGAAGAGGGCATTAAATAATCAACAACTTGGGACGTCAAGGCAAACTCAAGCAAACGTCCATGAGACCTCTACCAATGAGGCATTAGAGGAGAAATTTGACAAGAAGTTTGACAAGGTTTCAAGTTTGATTGTCAACCTTATGAAAGGAAAGCAAGCACAAGTTTGTGGAGTTTGCACGGAAGAGCACCCTACAGATCAATGTCCACAAGTTGTGAATGAGGGCTATGAGGAGGTGAAGGCTTTGGGATACCAAGGAGGAGGCTACACTAATTTCAACCCAAGGTACCGAGATCACCCCAACTTCAGATGGGCTAACAATCACAACGTGCTTAGGCCTAATGCTCCATTCCAACCAAGGGCAGTCGTACCCTTCCAAAGGCCACAAGCTCCCTTTGTGCCGAACCAACCCTTTCAAGCTCAAGCACCTTATCAAGCACCCTTTCAAGCACCACAAGGTCCCTATACCGTGCCTACTCAAGTGGCAGCCCCCACAAACTATGATGATATCATCAAGTCACTTTCTAACACTACTCAAGCGTTGTTAGAAGGTCAAACCGCTACCAACAAAGATGTTGCCGAGCTTAAGAACCAAATGGGGCAGGTAGTAGACTTCATGGGGCAGTTTAATGAGCAAGGAAAGCTACCCTCCAATGTGATTAAGAACCCTAAAAGGGAGCAAGCTCAAGAAATAACCACAAGGAGTGGTAAAGTATTGGAGGGACCGGTTCCAAGAATCCCAAAGAAGAAGGGTGATGCCGTGATGATTGAGGAAGATAATGAAGCCGTACATGGTGATGCACACGGCAAGGAAGAGGCCGAAAAGAGAGTAAGCAAGGAGGATATCAAAATAATGAAGAAAAGAGACTTTGAGAAAGATCCCGCTACCTCTACAAAGGAAGCACCAAAGGTAAACGGCCCTAACTCTAGTGGTTTAGTTAAAACTAACCCTTCTACTTGTCTACCTTTTCCCTCTAGGTTCACTAAATCCAAGAAGAACAAATCTGATGCGGAGGTGTTGAACGTCTTCAGAAAGGTGCAAGTCAATATCCCTCTTTTGGAATGCATCAAACAGATTCTAAAATATGCCAAGTTTTTGAAGGAGCTATGTACAACAAGAAGGCATACGAGGGAGGAGCAGGTAGTGCGCATGAGTGAGACAGTTTCAGCCGTCATCCAAATGAAGCTACTCCCAAAGATGAAAGACCCAGGCAGCTTCACCGTGCCTTGTGTAATTGGTCAATCACGTTTTTCAAATGTAATGCTAGATCTAGGGGCATCAATAAATGTGATGCCTTATAATGTGTATGAGTCTCTAGATTTAGGCCCATTAAAAAAGGACAATGTGATTATTCAGTTAGCTGACAGGTCTAACAAATATCCTGAGGGATATGTTGAGGATGTTCTTGTGCAGGTTAATAGTCTAATATTTCCTGCAGATTTCTATGTGCTTCACATGGAAGAGTCGCCCCTAAATTCCACTCAACTTTTTTTAGGGCGACCATTTATGAGAACGGGAAGAACAAAGATAGATGTTGCCCAAGGCAATCTCACCATGGAATTCGATGGTGAAGTGATAAACTTCAACGTGTTTGAAGTTATGAGGTATCCAATCTCTGATTTAAAACCTTGTTATGCTATTGATGTTGTTGATTCTTTTGCACAAGTTTTATCAGAGACTTTGGATCAATAACAACGAGCTATTGAAATGAGGGCCGGATATGACAAAGGAGGGGAGGAGATTTCGAATGAAGAGAGGGCTGCCCTCAATCCACAAGTGTTTGAGGTCATTGCTGAATTTGAGTCAGCCCCCTACAAGAGGTATAATCCTTGTTTGTCCATTCCCATTACCACTAACAAAATATTACCATTTGTGGAACAGGCCCCCAACTTAGAGCTTAAGACTCTACCAGATCATCTCAAGTACGTGTACCTCGGAAACAATGATACTCTACCAGTTATTGTATCATCAAAGCTAAGTGAGAGCAAGAAGAGAGATTGATCAAAGTGCTTAAGAGGAACAAGACCGCTATAGGATGGACTCTAGCGGATATCAAGGGAATCAGCCCTACAAAATGCGTGCATAGGATCTTACTTGAAGAAGGAGTGAAGCCTACACGAGAAGGGCAAAGACGTCTCCACCCTCCCATGATGAAGGTGGTTAAGGACGAGGTGATCAAGCTTTTAGATTCTGGAGTGATATATCCTATCTCAGATAGTCAATGGATCTCACCCGTTCAAGTCGTGCCCAAGAAGAGTGGAGTTACAGTTGTGGAGAATGACAATAATGAACTCGTGCCCCAACGTTTGGTGACAGGTTATAGGATGTTTATCGACTACAGAAAGTTGAATGCTAGTACACGCAAGGATCACATGCCTTTACCTTTCATGGACCAGATGCTTGAGAGACTAGCTGGTCACGAGTTCTATTGCTTCTTGGACGGATATAGTGGCTATAATCAGATTTGCATACACCCGGATGACCAAGAGAAGACAACGTTTACATGTCTCTTCGGTACGTTTGCCTATCGACGCATGCCTTTTGATTTATGCAACGCACCAGGTACATTTCAACGTTGTATGTATTCCATTTTTTCGGATTATATTAAAAATATTATTGAGGTCTTTATGGATGATTTTTCTGTTTATGGTAAAGATTTCGATACATGTTTACGAAATTTGGAATTAATCTTGGAAAGATGTGTTGAAACTAACCTTGTTTTAGATTGGAAAAAATGTCATTTTATGGTTAATAAAGGGATAGAGGTTGATAAGGCCAAGATTGATATTATGTTGCACTTACCCTCCCCTACAACTGTAAGGTAGGTTCGTTCTTTTCTTGGCCATGTAGGTTTTTATAGGAGATTCATCAATGATTTCTCTTTGGTGGCGAAGCCTATTTGTTCCCTATTGCAGAAAGACACCTCATTCGTGTGGAGCACGGAATGTGAGGATGCATTTGTGAGGCTTAAGGAGCTATTAACGTCGGCACCCATCATGACACCACCAGATTGGACATTACCGTTTGAGCTTATGTGTGATGCATCAGACTACGCCGTTGGAGCAGTTCTTGGTCAAAGAAAAGAAAAGAGGCCAAATGCTATATATTATGCCTCTAGAACTTTAAATGATGCACAATTGAATTACTCCACAACTGAAAAGGAGCTTTTGGCTGTTATATTTGCTTTAGAAAAATTTCGATCTTATCTTTTGAATTCTAAAGTGATTGTTTATTCTGACCATGCAGCCCTTAGATATTTAGTGAACAAGAAGGATGCCAAACCACGTTTGATTCGATGGATTCTCTTGCTCCAAGAGTTTGACATCGAAATCAAGGATAAGAAGGAGAGTGAGAATGTTGTGGCGGATCACTTGAGCAGAATTGTAAAGGAGGAGGACACATTACCTTTGAGAGAGTCCTTCCCAGATGAGCAACTTTTCCGTGTGGACACAAATGAACCATGGTATGCTGATATTGTGAATTATTTAGTTACTAAGACTTTTCCTAGTACATTTTCACAGGCTACCAAGACAAGGATAAGGAAAATGGCGAGACACTACATTTGGGATGATCCATATTTTTGGAGACATTGTAGTGATCAGATCATTAGGCGTTGTGTCCCACAAGAAGAGCATAGGCCGATCCTAGCATTTTGCCACAATGGAGCGTGTGGAGGACATTTTGGACCGAAAAAGACAACACTCAAGGTATTAGAAAGTGGATTTTATTGGCCTTCAATCTTTAAGGATGCATACACAATGTGTGCAACATGTGATAGGTGCCAAAGGACAGGTAACATAGGTAAAAGAGATTAAATGCCCCTAACTTCTATCATAGTTGTTGAAATTTTTGATGTATGGGGTATAGATTTTATGAGACCTTTTCCTTCATCTAAAGGCTTTCTATATATCTTGTTGGCTATTGATTACGTGTCTAAATGGGTGGAGGTGAAAGCCACAAGGACTAATGATTCTAAAGTTGTTGCAGATTTCTTGAGAACTAACATCTTTTCTAGGTTTGGAGTTCCACGCGTTTTGATAAGCGATGGAGGTTCTCAGTTCTGCAACAAAATTATAGAGGCTTTGCTCAAGAAGTATGGAGTCACCCACAAAGTTTCCACACCATATCACTCTCAGACAAGTGGGATGACAGAAGTGTCGAATAGGGAGATCAAGAAGATATTAGAGAAACATGTTGGCCCAACAAGGAAGGATTGGAGTGACAGACTTGATGATGCATTGTGGGCCTACAAAACAGCATACAAGACACCCATTGGGATGTCTCCCTTTCGGTTGACCTATGGTAAGGCGTGCCATTTACCTGTGGAGTTGGAGCACAAGGCGTGGTGGGCCGTTAAGCAATTCAACATGAGCATTGATACCGCCGGCCTCCATAGAAAATTGCAACTAGGCGAGCTCAAAGAGATAAGGAATGATGCATATGTTTCTTCATGGATTTACAAGGAAAAGACAAGAGCCTATCATGACAAGATGTTAAGAGGAAAAACGTTTGTAATTGGACAGAAAGTCCTTTGCATAATTCTAGGCTTAAACTCTTTCCAGGAAAACTTCGTTCTTATTGGATTGGTCCTTTTGTTGTTACTAATGTGTTTGCTCATGGTGCTAGTGAAATTTAGAGTATTGAAACAAGTAAATTTTTTAAGGTGAATGGTCATCGACTTAAGCCTTACTACGAGCCTTTTGAGGAGCACGTCATTGAGGAAGTACACCTAGAGGACGCACCAAGAGTCTAGACTAAAGGACTATAAACAAATAAGCGCTGCATGGGAGGCAACCCATTTCAACCAAAATTGTGAAGGAGCCATCAACGAGAGTTTGCAATTTCTAAATCCCTAAACTCTTTTTGGTTGAATTGTATAAATGTGGAACTTGTGTAATTTATCATATGCATAGAAATTACAACTTTATTTCTGATTTACATTGAGGACAATGTAATTTTCTAAGTGTGGGGTAGGGATACATGTTTCACATGCTTTATGTTTTGTTTTTATTTTTGCTCGAGTCATAAAAAGAAAAGAAAATAGAAAATCGGAAAAATTCAAAAAAAAATTAAAAAAATTTCGTAAGTTTTTGTTTGTTTGTTTTGAGTCTTAGGATGCCCCTAAAAGTCTATGATGATTATATCTTTAAATGCATAGATGATGGTTTAGCATGATCATAAGAATTTAATTGTGAGTTCATAGACATTGTGATTGGTATGAACATTTGAGATTTTGATTGATTTGTGTAAAAAGCATGCATGTTTGAGTTGATTTTGTTTCATAACAACCTATGTGAACTTTTGTGCCAATTTACTTTCTTCTTGTGTGATAAATTCGATAAAAAGAAAAATGGGCAGAAATTTTCAAAACTTCATTATTCTTTGATTATTCAATGACTATGTGCTATAGATTTTTAATGAACTCTAGAATATCTCTTTATAACATTAGTTTGGGAAGTTGTAGCTTCAGCAAAGAGCATCAAATCGTCAGTAAAAAAGAGATGAGAGATTCTAAGACCAGATTGAGAGGCTTTCACAGGCTTCTAAATACCATCATCAACCAGGGAAGTAATAAGATGTGAAATTTTTTCCATACAGAGCACAAAAATGTACAGAGATAAAGGATCTCCTTGTCTAATACCTCTTTGGCCATGGAAGGAATCAGTTAACTCACCATTGAAACTGATTTGAAAGAGACTGATATAATGTAATGCATAATCAGTTTAATCAAAGGCAGAGGGAACTTAACTTCATATAAGACCATTTCAATAAAGCTCCAACTTAGTCTATATCATAAGCTTTGGAAAGATCAACTTTCCAAGTAAAAAAACCCAAGTTACCAGAAGATTTTTTAAATTTAAACAAAAGTTCCTCAGCAACCATAATATTATCATAGATATTTCTGCCAGAAACATAACTCACTTGATTGTGACTGATCAAAGTTTTCATCAAAGGTCTTGTTTCTGTCTGAATCCGTACTCACAGATACTGGTGGATGTTGGTGTGATTCCTGCCTGCAAATCCTGCTAACTCAGGGAAAATCGGGCGGGGCCGGTCTATTCCGCTCCGATGCCTAAGTCAGTATAGTTGGAATAAACTGATAACTTAAGCGGGAATGAGTAGTTGAAGTCTTGATTACCTATTAATGAGGGCAGTTGAGACCCATATATAGGCTGCCGGGTGTGAGGACTGGCCTCACCCTTCGATGTGGGACTGGCCCCCTTCTGCACATATTAATGTACTGTTTCAGCCCCTGTTTGGGGAGCTGCCATCCCCGGTTCTCGGGCCCAGGTCATAGGTAAGACCTGCCCAGGCGCAGGTGCAGGTGTTCATGCTTTGGCCCCGGGCCCTGGGCCCGGTCCAGGAGTCTTGGCTGCGGGTCTGGGGGCCTGGGTAGCCTCTCTATGGCTATTGTCAACAAGTTCCCCAAATTCGGGGTCAAGTGTCATCTTGAATGGGGACTTAAATATGTTTTCCTTTATAGGCCCGCAGACCCGCTGGGGCACTTACCCACCGGTACCCTAGCCCCCAAAGTCCGCGTTTAACATTGGGCTTGGCCGGGCGTGCGAATAAACCTGTTATGATGATGCATAATGTGATGAATGCATGGTTATGATGTTGATGTTGACAGTTGCATATGGGTACAAGATGTAGTACGTGAGATGATAATGTGGCGTTGAAATCCACCATGCTATGTTCCGGAAAAACCCGGTGAATATAGCGAATAGGATGATATGACGTTGAAATCCGCCGTGCTATGTTCCGGAAAACCCCAGAATCCGTCGTGCTATGTTATGGGAAAACCCGGTGAATATAGCTAATGGGATGAACAAATCCCCCACGTTTTAAAACCGTAGCC
This sequence comes from Potentilla sterilis, assembly GCA_963682095.1. Classification (NCBI taxonomy): domain Eukaryota; kingdom Viridiplantae; phylum Streptophyta; class Magnoliopsida; order Rosales; family Rosaceae; genus Potentilla; species Potentilla sterilis. The sequence continues at coordinate 22,661,304 of OY821763.1, read as the reverse complement.
GCAGAGGGCACCGATGACTAGAGAGGTGGATGACGAGGTGAAAGTGTATCACCGGGAAACGTGTCCTGTGTTAGAGGAGTTGCCGGTGGGGTGGCGTAGCCAGGAGAGCCTCGGCCAGCGCCCCCACATTTCCTGCTGCCTTTGTTTCTGCAGGCATATAGGATGTGCATGGTTTCTACCCTACGGGAAGAGTTATCTTGTATGAGAGGATCAAGTCTCCCGGGATGAAGCGGTCCCATGTTGGCACTGGTCAACATTCCCAATGGTTTCCTAGGCTTTGTTCTTACAAGCCTGAGGTATTGTGCAGGGTTTTTAGCCTGCGGGAAGAGTTGTCCTGTATGAGAGGAGCAAGTCTCCCGGGGTGAAGCGGTCCCTTGTCGGTACTAGAGACATCCCCGATCGTTTCATACCCTTTGGCCGTACAGGCATGAGGTATGTGCAGGGTTTTTAGCCTGCGGGAAAAGTTGTCCTGTATGAGAGGATCAAGTCTCCCGTCGGTCTCTACATGTAAGACAGGTGGTTGTTGTAGCACTGTGTTATTTTAAATGATGTAGTCCCTCAATCTTGTCATCTGACGGCTGAGAGATTGTCGAGGTGTCCATGGTGAGTTACGTGGACAAACCTCTTTGGCGGAGATCTGCGGCTGTGATTGTCTTGCCCTTTGGAATACCCTAATTGCTTTTTGGGAGGGATTCAGGAGTTGGTTGTGCCGCCTATAAGATCCCTCAATCTTCCCTCTGCTCTGCCCATTGTGTCCATACGATGAGGACCTGTCCAGAGAATCAAAAGACGATCCCAACCCCTGCAGCAAATTTCGTTCCTGGGCTAGACATGGAATCTAGAGAGTCAAGTAACCCTGTAAATCCCGCCGGTGGGGAGTCGGCCAGTGGGGTAGTACGAGGCCAGGGAACGAGACTGAGGGGACGGGCGCGCTGGGTGCCGCTGGTAGGGTGAGAGGACAAGCAAGTCAGCACGTGATCTCAGACAGTGGGATGGCAATTTATTGCGATGAGCCTGGTCGCAGCATGATCCCTGGCGAGATAGAGGACTTCCGGGCGAGGTGGAGTATCGATCGGTCGATAAGACTCCGGGCGCTCTATCCTAGGGAATTGGCTTGCAACCCGGAGGAAGGTTGGGTTGCTGTGTTTGAAGACCAGTTGCGTCACGGCCTCTCTCTGCCATTGCCTTAGTTCGTTCAGTACGTGTTGAGCACGATAAACCTTTCTCCCGCCCAGCTTCCTCGCAATCAATGGAGGTAACTACTCAGCCTGAGATGCTTGTAAAGTATTTGCAATATGGGGTGGCCCACGGTTAACGAATTCAGGGCGCTGTACAAGATTTTTTTACTGCAGAAAGGCTCACTCCAGCGGTTGCGTGACATTTGGTGCACAAGCCTTTTTTGTCGTCTAGCTTCTTTTTTAGGAGTGTTTTGATGATCTTGTTAACCACCTCAATCTGTTTTGAATTGTGTCCCGTTATCCGTGACAATAGTCTGCGGAACACCGAACTGGCACTTCCACAAGAACTTCTTCACTCTTTCCTCCGATATCTTGATTAGGGGCTCTGCCTCGACCCACTTGGTCTCGTAGTCAACTGCTACGATAGGGTATTTGAACTGGCCTATAGCCATCGGGAATGGCCCGATTTTATCCAGTCCCCACTATGCGAACGGCCATGGTGCCAACAGGATCGAGAGAGCAATCACTGGGGCATGTGGTACGGTGGCGTACATATGGCACTTGTGACAACCGCCCGATATTTTCCTTGAAGTAGCCGCCATGTCTGGCCAAAAATAGCCCGTCCGGAGCGCTTTACGTGACAAGTATCGGGCACCGGAATGGTTACCGCAGACTCCTTCATGAATTTCCCGCATGATGGCCTGACCGGCCTCATTTGTGACGCACCTTGTTGACAGTAGCCATAGAGAGGCTACCCAGGCCCCCAGACCCGCAGCCAGGACTCCTGGACCCCCAGGGCCCGGGGCCAAAGCATGAACACCTGCACCCGCGCCCGGACAGGTCTTACCTGTGACCTAGGCCCGGGAACCGGGGATGGCAGCTCCCCAAACAGGGGCCGAAACAGTACAGTAATATGTGCAGAAGGGGGCCAGTCCCACATCGAAGGGTGAGGCCAGTCCTCACACCCGGCAGCCTATATATGAGTCCCAACTACCCTTATTGATAGGTAATCAATACTTCAACTACTCATTCCAGCTTAAGTTATCAGTTTATTCCAACTATACTGACTTAGGCATTGGAGCGGAATAGATCGGCCCCGCCCGGTATTCCCTTAGTTAGCTGGATTTGTAGGCAGGAATCACACCAAGATCCATAGTATCTGTGAGTCTACGGATTCAGACAGAAACAATTGGTGCCGTCTGTGGGAAGAGTACAAAAAGTTTGTGTTGTCGTTGATGAGTCGCCTAAGCGAGCATTAAGCAATAATAACCCTACAATCGTTAGTAGCATAGAATAAGTAGGGATCGTTCTAGTCGGGGATTAAGGGTACCTGAAACATGAGAATGTTAACACAAATATATTCACAAGTATACATCAAAATCGTCACAAATTTGGGGAGAACATGGCGTCGGCAGCAAGCTGCCTTCTAAAACTAGGGCACGAAAATTTAGAGAAAAAGCTGGAAAATAATCTAAGCTACTATTTACAAGGTTGGTCGACATTCTTCCACAAAGCACTAGCACGAAAGCAATCAAAACACATAACAAACAAGCAAACAAGACTCACGGCAAGGCATTAAAGTGTTCTAGACTCAACTTAACTCCAACCCAATTAGCTCCTAAACGGTATTACTAATCGATTAAGACTCCTTATGTATTTTAAGTGACTAAACGCCTAACCTTAAAATTATACCAGTCATCTTTGAATATTCTAAACGACGTAAACAAACATGACAAGTAATTAAGCACAAAGTCTTTTTTATTAGTTGAAAACAAGTTAATTAAGTAAGGCGTCACTCTTCTTATTAACAAGCAAGTTCTTTAAATTACTCTAACCCTTGTGAAAACAACACAAATAAAATAACTCGTTGGTTACTTAATCTATATTATTTTCGGCTAATGAGATAAATAATCTACGCAATGCATTTACATAGGCTACCAATCTTTAAGCACACGAATTCAAAGAACAAGTCAAGAAAATCCTAAAATCGAATTAACACATGTTTGCCGATTATCCTACTTACTAACTCATTACATATTTTCCTTACTCTTTAACATGCAATCCGTATTCTTACATCCAAACACCAATTAAAGATAAAAAAAAACGAAATTGAACATACAAATCATAAAACCAAACTTCAATCCAAACAATACATAGACATAGAGTTTGAAACCAAGAATTCATGCTAACTTCATAGACAAAGTTTAACATAACTACATAAAAAAAAACAAAACCGAGAGTAGGGAGTGGATCACATTTTTGTAGACACCTTAATAACTTCGACTCGTGTGGATCCGATGGATGGTGGAGAATATGGCTGCTCGGCAATGGTATTGTGTCGGCAGGATTTTTAGGGTGAGATGGTGGTGATTTTCGGCTAGGGTTTTATGTAGGACTCTTGGGAAATTTAGGTAGAACTTTGGCTAGATTTTTGCTTTGGAATGTGACACTTTTTTTCTGTGTAAAAGATGGCTATATATAGAGGAAAATTGCTAGGGTTGCCGGCCACAACAAGGAAGGAAGTTTTCCTTTTCCTAGTTGGCTTATGTTTCCTTGTTGAATAATTATTGCATTCTTTGACTTCTTTTTCTGAATTTTTCTTCATAGCATGGGCTTCATATCTTCATGGACTTCAAATGTGGACTTGACAACTCCATTTGGTGAACTTGGTCCATGGAAAAATACCAAAAACCCACCAAGAACACAACCCGCATCAAGCTGCTTGCCGATCGGCAAGCAATCCTAGTTCAGCTAGGAAATCTTCTTTTCTTCATGTTTTCCTCTATTGCCTTGGCTCAATGTCTTCCTCTATCCTTCAATAAGCTTGGACAATCTTCAAGTATACAATTGTACGCCAAAATGTCCATCGAAAACAGAAACAAAGGAAAAGAGGCAGAAACTTGGTGGAATCGGCTGGAATGACCTTGCTTCAGTAAATCAGGCATAACTCCCCTCTCGGAGCTCCGATTGATGCGATTCTAAGTCTCAGAAAAACTAAACATGTAGAGCTTCCTCTATATAAATGGGCTTGATCAAATTCCTTGTGAAACGTCAGGAATGAATTTTTGAAGTTGGGACACAGTCCCAGGAAAAATCCTGGAAGTCCCTGGATTGGTTTGCTCGAACTGCTGATTTGCAGCCATCTTTTGGTTGACTTACGGAACTCCGATTGATCTGTATTTTTGAAACAAAACCCTTTATTAAGCCAATAATATGCATACCAAATTTCATTAAATTTAGAAAAGGATAGGTCACAATTCCACTCATCTCAGAATCACGAAAAAGACAACTTTTTGCATTATTTTCCAGATTTCTTAAACTTAGTCATTTTTCGGATTCTAACGCACATATTTTCAAAACTATACCAAAACGACACTAAACTAAATTATGACTCTATCTTAAATAAATAAGGGATAAACGAAGCATAAACGAGGGCGTAAACACATTAATATCGTCACATATTGTGCTCCTATCAACTACCCCACATTTATCCTTTGCTAGTCCCTTAGCAAGCTAAATTAAAACTAAGACTCAAAACAAACTATTGCCCCTAACAATTTGTCTCAGGCTCATATGTATACATAGCTTTCAAGTTAATGCATGAGAATGCTAAGCATGAAAATTCCAAGCTTCATGAACACAAAAACTGATGGAAGTGTTATCCAAGCATAAAATACCTGCAAAACAACTTCATACACATAATACCCTTCTTGTGTCGAGTGTAGTATTGACAAGTAGGGATCGTTCTATCCGGGGAAATCAAGGGCTTTCAATCACACAAAGTATTGCACAAAAGGGGGTATCGATTTTTATGTATAATTATCTACTGAATTTTTACTAAATTTATAAATCCTAAATTATATATTTACATGTGATCAACATCTTCCACACAATCACCAAACACAAATCTCATTATACATGCAACAAAATTAAAACAAGTAATAGGGGCAGCAGCAAATAACGAATTCAAAATCAACTAAGCTCCAATTTAATCAGGGCCAACGCAGCTTATCCTAATTATTCAAGACATCATAAGTATTTAGAACCCACAACGCGTGTAATCCTAAACATGGTACTAATCGGTTTAATAACACAACGCGTAGAAATTAAACACAAATAGCACATAAGCACATATTGTCGAATTGGAACATGTTAGCAAGTATGGCGTCACTCATCTCACATCGACATGTAAATTGTCATAATTACTCTAGCCCTTAGATAAATACATATTAAAATCCACAACGCGTGAGATCCAACATATATTAAATCGGCATATGAATTCAACACCTAGATAACACTCATGGCCTTTCGAATGTATCTAGACATCTCCTTCGGTTGCACACGAATTATGAAAATAAACCTAATTAAATTAAGAATATAAGCTAAAGCTACTGCCCATAACACAAATTTAATTAAATAGCATGCATAATTCGGCAATCATATACAAAATTCCCAAACATTTATAACAAAGATCCGAAGATCCCATATATAATTATCAATACCAAAAACAAATCCAGAAATTAAAACATATTTCATAGACAAAAGTATGTTTAAATACAAAGAATCAAAAACCAAATAAATACAATCCATGTTACAACCTTATGAAGATTCGGCAAGGATTGGTGAAGGATGAATTTTGGTGAATGATGAAGGTGGAATTCGGCAAAGGATTCTTGGTACAATTTCTGAAATTAAATGGGCAGAGGTTCGGCAAGGTTTTTGAGGGGAAGAGAAGATAATTTTCTGTGCAAAAGCCTTGGTATTTATAGAGGAAGTAACCTAGAGAAGCCAGCCACAAACCAAAACCGAATTGGTTTAGGTTTCCTTGATTTTCTGAATTCGGCAGAATGACCTCCGTGCATTGATTACGTCATAACTTTCTCTAGAAAATAGCTATTGAGGTGATTCCAGTTGGGTTGGAAACTAGACTCCCGTAGCTTTCTATCCATATAAGGCTCGAATTCTGATTCATTGTCAGCTGTCCGGGAGAGTCTGTGGAAGTTGAGAGACGTGCACAGGAATTTTCCCGAAATTAATCAGGATTTGTTGCGATTTTCTTCCTCTATTTTCTGCCGAAAATTCCCAAGATAATGGCTGAATAATTGAGCAATATCTCTTTAGGTTTTCCATGAATTAATTCAGCCAAAAATCTTGCACAAAGGATGGAATTCAGTCCACATTCGTAAGCCAAATCCATGTAGAACTCGGTTTAGGTTTTCTTCTTTCGGCAGACTTGACCTTTGTGCATTCAAACTGGCATAACTTTTTCCTCAGAGCTCCGATTGATGCGATTCCAAGTCCCAGAGAAACTAGACTCGTAGAGCTTTCCAACGGCGTATGGCACGTTCTCTGGTTCCAAGCGATGTGTCCCACAGAAATTCCGGAAGTCAGGACACAGTCCCAGGAAAATCCTGGTAGTCCCTGGATTGGTTTGCTCAAACTGCCAAGTTGCAGCCTTCATTTGGGTGACTTCCCGAACTCCGATTGATCTGAAATTTTGACACAATACACTTTAGCTTCCCAATTATATGCATACCAAATTTCATCAAATTTGGAAAAGGATAGATCAGTTTCGCACGAGCCTCAAAATCACGAAAACAACATAAATTTCATTTTTTTGCTCAGATTTCTATACTTAGTCATTTTTCTGATTATTAAGCACACTTTCTCCAAAACTCTACCAACATGACACTAAACTAAATTATGACTCAATCTTACTCTAAATAGACATAACAAAGCATAAATAAGGGATAATACACATTAATAACGTTGCACATTGTGCTCTTATCAACATGTAACATCAATAAGAACATATAAGAACAAAAGTAAGCATGTAGACATGTTAAGCTAATTCAATCATCCTTAGTAGGCATACTCTCTTCTTTTCTCTCGAAGCGTGGTTATTCACACATAAGTATATGCAAGGGAAATATAATGAATTTACGAAGAGTAACTTGCATATGTCATGAAACAAAAGCACTGTGTGAATACATTTTTGAAGGAAAAACCCCATATGATAACTATATGCACCAATGAACCAAAACCATATGCTTACTCTTGAGATAATCTCCACAAATCAAATTTAACCATCTTAAGAATCATGAAAAGATTAATAAATGGTTGTAATGGGGCTAGGTTAAGAGGTATTCGATATTTGGATAAGGAGGCTCAAAACGTCACCGTGTACTTTAGCAAAGCTCAAATCTCCTTATGTCTTCTCACCAAGGGTCGGATTATTTCTTGTTGGACTCATACTTCATTCTTTTCTTCCCAAACACATTACAACAAAATTTTCAAGACTCAAGCCATGCTAATTTTTCTTTTTCATGCCGTGCCTTCTATATATTTTTTTTCTCTTTTCTTTCTTGCTCTCGGCTCTTTCTTTTTCTTTTTGGTCTGAGCAATAATTTTCTTTCTCTTTTCTTTTCTAAGGCACAACATACATATACATATTAATGGCTAAGTCTACCCCACACTTGTTCTTCTTCATCACTTCACGCGAAAACTCCTTCAAAAATCATGCTTTGCCGACACATAAGGTAAAGTCATCACTATACTAAGCTCTTGGAAAATGTTTAAGGGTGATGAAAGAAAAGGCTAATCATAGGCTCAAAAAGAGGTTTACTAAGGTGTCCCACGACGGACACAAATAGGCACATGCTTTATTTGACAATGGTGGTGAACCTAAAAGATCTTTTCAATCACTTTCAAAATCAAGGTATTTCATGATAAAAACGCTTTGAAGATCAACAAGAGTAAGTTCTAGCATTCTAGAGTTCATTAAAAGGCTATGACATATAGTCATCGAATAATCAAAGAATTATGAGGTTCATGCTTCCTATATGTCTATCGAATTTTATCTTTTTAAACACTCAAGGTGAAAGCAAATTGGCTCTAAAGCTCACATAGGTTATTATGGAAACAAACTAGCTAAAACATGCATGCTTAATTAATCAACAAGTCCTACATGCTCGTACCAATGCACATAATCCATGAAACTCACAATTTAAATTGTATGCACAACCATCATCTATGTATGCAAAGAGTAGAAAAACATCATTGACATATTAGGGGTATCCTAAGACTCGAAACAACAATTTAAACACTCTCTTTTTGTGTTACAATTTTATGAATTTTATTTTCTAAACTAAGCACACGAAAATATAAACGAAACATGTAAACCCACCCCACACTTAGAAAATTACATTGTCCTCAATGTAAGCATAGAAATATAGCAAGTAACTTCCTAAGCATGCAATAGTCTACCATATTCCAACATATCATCACAAACCAAAGAAAAAGAGAAGGGTTAGGAAATTGCAAACTCGCGGTGATGGCTCCTTCACTTTTCTATGATCGACTTGGGTTGCCTCCCAATTAGCGCTTTGTGTTTATAGTCCGTAGCCTAGACTTTTCACCATTGTAAATCGCATGTGTTCATCGCGAGCCAAAATAGCTCAAATCGGCAAGGAGGAGTTCAACGAGGTGCGCGTTGCACCATGTGTGTGTCTCGGCAGCGATGATGGACATATCGACATTAGGATGGACATGCTGCCGCTCTGCAGCTTGGAGTGTATCGGCAATGCTGCAACTCTCGGCAGCATGGGGCGTATCCGCACAAGGCTGCTTGGCAGCTTGGTTTGTACCAGGCGAGTCTTGTGTTACCGTGTCGGCATAGAGTGGCGTGTCGGCATCCGGGTCCGGCTGTAAAGGTGTCTCGGCAGAAAGTGTCTTCTCGGCAGCACTGCCAGCAATGGCAGGTCCGGCATAGGGGAAGGCTGCTGCTGCATTGATGGGCTGCCTCTCGGTAGTGGGCAGCCGTGGTGTGTCTTCCAAACTTATCTCCTCATTGAGTGCGACAAATGGCTCATAATAAGGCTTGAGGCGATGGCCATTGACTTTGAATGTGTTGTACGTAGCCTCGTTACAAATCTCAATGGTTCCATGAGTGAAAACTTGAGTAACAATAAATGGAGCAATCCATCGAGAGCGTAACTTACCCGGAAAACATTTGAGTCGTGAGTGATACAAAAGAACTTTTTGGCCAACCTCAAACCTCTTCCCTCGAAGCATCTTGTCATGAGCAACTTTGGTCTTTTCCTTGTAAATCCAAGCGGCATCATAGGCTTCATTCCGGATTTCTTCAAGTTCGTTGAGTTGAAGCTTCCTAGGAAGGCCGACCTCATCGATATTCATATTGAAGGCTTTAACAGCCCACCATGCCTTGTACTCAAGCTCTACCGGTAAGTGACATGCTTTGCCATATGTTAACGGAAAAGTTGACATACCTATCGGAGTCTTGTATGCAGTCCTATAAGCCCACAAAGCATCATCGAGACGATCACTCCAATCCTTCCTTGAAGGTCCAACGGTTTTCTCAAGTATTTGCTTGATCTCTCGATTACTTACCTCGGCCATGACACTTATTTGGGGATGATAAGGCGTAGATACCTTGTGTGTGACCCCATATTTTTTAATAAGGCTTCAATGGTGCGGTTGGAAAAGTGGGATCCGCCATCACTAATCAAGATTCTTGGAACTCCAAAACGTGAAAAGATGTTGGTCTTGAGAAATTCGGCAACCACCTTGGCATCGTTGGTGCGTGTAGCCTTTGCCTCTATCCACTTTGACACATAATCAACCGCAAGCAAAATGTAGAGAAAGCCCTTACTTGAAGGAAACGGTCCCATGAAGTCAATCTCCCCAAAGATCATGAATTTCAATAGCATTGATGGAAGTGAGTGGCATTTGATCTCATGGGCCGATATTCCCCATTCTTTGGCATCGATCACATGACTTACAAAACATGTAAGCATCCTTAAAAATTGTAGGCCAAAAGAATCCACACTCAAGTACCTTTAAAGCGGTCTTCTTTGCTCCAAAATGCCCTCCACACGCCTCACTATGACAAAGCTTTAGAATCGGTTGATGCTCATGCTCGGCAACACATCTTCGAAGCACGTGATCACTACATTGCTTCCATAAGTATGGCTCATCCCAAAGATAATGACGAGCTTGCTTGATGAGCCGAAGCTTTGCTTGTCTCGGCATGGTGCTAGGAAGTTGCCGAGTGGCTAGGTAATTGGCCAAGTCAGAATAGTGCTTCAAGTCGAAAGAGTTGCTCATCCGGAAAGGTTTCACAAAGGGGCAGCCGATCCTCCTCCATGACAAGTCGACTTAGATAATCGGCTACAACATTCTCCACTCCTTTCTTGTCTTTGATTTCAATATCGAACTCTTGAAGCAAAAGAATCCATCGAATAAGCCTTGGCTTAGGCATCCTTCTTTGTCATAAGGTATCTCAAAGCGGCATGATCACTATAAACAATGATCTTGGAATTCAAAAGATATGATCGAAACTTTTCCAAAGCAAAAATTACCACTAAGAGTTCTTTCTCCGTGGTGGTGTAATTGAGTTGAGCATCATTGAGAGTCCTTGAGGCGTAGTAAATGGCACACGGCTTCTTCTCTATTCGTTGGCCAAACACCGCTCCAAGCGCATAATCACTTGCATCACACATGAGCTCAAACAGCTCCTCCTAATTTGGGGAAATCAAAACCGGCGCCGTACACAATGCACCCTTCAATCGGCAAAATGCCTCCTCACATGCATCCGTCCACTCGAACGTCACCTCCTTTTGTAACAAGTTGCTCAATGGCTTTGCAATTGAAGAGAAGTCTTTGATAAATCTTCGATAAAACCCGGCATGGCCAAGGAAACTCCTCACATCACGCACATTCTTTGGGCTTGGCAAGGCTTGGATAAGCTCCACTTTGGCTTTGTCTACTTCTAACCCTCTTGCCGAAATTATATGCCCTAGGACGATTCCTTGAGTAACCATGAAGTGACACTTCTCCCAATTGAGCACAAGATTAGTCTCTACACACCTCTCAAGTATCTTCTCCAAGTTCCTCAAACAAGTCTCGAAGTTGCTTCCATAAACACTAAAGTCATCCATAAAAACTTGGATAATGTCTTCAATAAAATCCGAGAAGATAGCATACATACATCGTTGAAAAGTTCTGGGTGCGTTGCATAGGCCGAATGGCATTCGTCGATAGGCAAATGTGCCAAATGGACAAGTAAAAGTGGTCTTCTCTTGATCATCCGGATGTATCATGATTTGATTGTATCTACTATAACCATCAAGAAAGCAATAGAAAGAATGGCCGGCCAACCTCTCTAGCATTTGATCCATAAACAGCAAAGGCATGTGATCCTTCCTTGTTGTAGCATTAAGCTTCCTATAATCGATGCACATCCGATGTCCGGTTACAAGTCTTTGTGGTACAAGCTCATTCTTCTCATTCTTGACAACCGTTACACCACTCTTCTTTGGAACTACTTGCAAGGGAGATATCCACTTACTATCCGAAATTGGGTAAATCACCCCACAATCAAGCAACTTGATGATTTCATCTTTCACTACCTTCATCATGGGAGGGTGAAGTCGACGTTAAGCCTCCTTGGTTGGCTTTGCTCCTTCTTCTAGCAATATACGATGAACACAAGTACTAGGGCTTATTCCCTTGATATCCGCTGAGGTCCAACCTATAGCGGTCTTGTACTGTTTTAGCACACTTATTAAATCACATTCTTGCTTCTTACTAAGCTTGGAAGACACAATAACTGGGAGAGTATCTTCTTCTCCAAGATAAACATATTTCAAGTGACTAGGGAGCTCTTTAAGTTCTAACTTTAGGGACTCTTCCACACTTGGACGAAATTTGGTTGTGGCACTTGGAATTGACGAAAATGAGTTCTTTGTGTACATAGCAGCTGCATTGAGTTCGGTAACCGCTTCTTGAATGCTTGGCTCGGCAACACCAATATTTTCTTTCTCAACTTGTGCTCCCTCATTGTCAACTCCAACCTCGTGCTCGATCGCTAATTGCTATGTGTCAAGCGAGGTCGACATAACTTGTTCAACCTCCTCCAACACGTCACTAATGCCACACTCCTTTAAATCAGCAATGGGGTACTTCATGGCATCAAAAACATTGAACTTTATTACCTCACCATCAAACTACATTGTCAAATTGCCCTCGACAACATCTATCTTGGTGCGTGCCGTCCTCATGAATGGCCGGCCAAGTAGCAATTGAGAGCTATTAACCGGTGAGTCCTCCATCTCTACAACATAGAAATCGGCGGGAAATATGAGTTGGTTCAGTTGCACAAGCACATCTTCCACATAGCCCTCCGGATATTTGCTTGAGCGATCCGCAAGTTGAATAATGACATTGTCCTTCTTGAGAGGCCCTATACTCAACGTTTGGTACACATTGAGTGGCCTGACATTGATCGATTCTCCCAAGTCTAACATCACATCCTCGAAACGAGTGTTGCCTATCACACAAGGCACATTGAAGCTTCCCGGATCCTTCATCTTTGGTGGCAACTTCCTTTGAATAACGGCCGATACCGTTTCGCTCATAGTCACCACACGAGTCTCCCTTGTATGCCTCCTAGCCGTGCATAGCTCTTTAAGAAATTTAGCATACTTAGGCACTTGCTTTATGCATTCCAACAAAGGGATGTTGACTTGCACCTTCCGGAAAATCTCCAACACCTCCTCGTCAGACTTATCCTTCTTTGATCTAGCAAAGCGAGAAGGGAATGGAATGTTTGAGTGTGGCACTCCTCCCTTATTCATTTCGCTCGGTAATAACTCATTCTTCGATGTAGCGGGATCACGCTCAAGCTCGTTGCGCAGCCCCTCTTGCTCGGCAACCTTTTTCTTCTCGGTTCTTCCCTTCTCGGCTGCAGCCCTGCCGGCAGCTCCTCTCTCGGCAGCTCCACCGGTAGCACTCTCGGTGGCTTCTCTCTCGGCAGCAGCCTTGCTTGGCTCGGCTGCCCTTGTGTCGTCTCTATGGCTGCTGGCAATGACAGGTCCGGCAACTTGCTCCTCCTCCTCGATCACATCGAGCTTTTTAGGGTTCCTCGGAGGTAACAACTCTCTTCCACTTCGAGTTTGAATCACTTTGGCATGCTCGTTCCTCGGATTAGGAATTGTATTGCTTGGCAGCTTCCCTTGCTCATTAAATCTTCCCATGAAGTCCACAACTTGTCCCATTTGAGTCTTGAGCTCACCAATATCCTTTTGTTGATTTTGTTGCCCTGCGAGCAACGCTTGAGTAGCACTCGAAAGAGATTGGAGCAAAGCATCGTAGTTCGGATTACTCGCTCCTCCTTATTGTTGGTTCGGCAAAGGATGGCTCGGAATGGGTTGGTAGGGCTGCCTTGGCACAAATGGTGCCCTTGGTGCATAGGGTGCGGCACTACCTTAGTTTAGTTGCATAGGTGCCCTCAACACGTTATCATTGTTCGCCCACCGAAAGTTTGGATGATCGTTGAACCTCGGATTGAAATTTCCAAACCTTTGTCCTCCTCCAAAACCAATAGCATTACACTCCTCGACTCCCTCACTTGATCCAAATTGAGGGCATTGTTCGGTTTCATGGCCCTCGGTGCAAATACCACATACTATGGCACGCTTCTTCATAAAATTGCTCACCAAGTCGGCAAGCTTGTCTACTTTCTCCTCTAACTTTGAGCTCGAAGACGTCTCATGCACTTTCTCATTCCGTGGCACATTGTTGCGTGCCATGCCAAATTGTTGATTGTTCAAGGCACGAACTTCCAACAAATTCCTTGCCGGTCCGGCATTCAACTCCAAGAAACTACCTCCCGCGGCCGAATCAAGAAACTCCCTCTCCATTATGCGCAATCCCTCATAAAAATATTGCAACAGGAGTCCATCACTAATGCCATATGACGGACATAAAGAGACAAGGGACTTGAACCTCTTGTAGTAGTCGAATAAAGTCTCATCTCCGGCTTGCATCACACTTGTTATTTGCTTCCTCAAATCCGTGATACGTGAAGCGGGAAAGTACTTGAGCAAGAACTCATTCACCATGGTGTTCCATGAACTGATTCAGCCACTAGGCACATCAAACAACCACTTCTTTGCCTGATTTTCTAATGAGAACAGAAAAGCCTTCATCTTAAAGTGTTGTAAGTCCGTCCCTCTTGGACACATAGATTCAGTGGTGAAATTAAATCATTGCAAGTGCTTGTTGGGATACTCACTTGGCATTCCATAAAATGATTTCAACTTGTGGAGGAATCCACTCCTCAATTCAATCTCACCGGTCTTTGACGAGTCGCCAAAGCGAGCATCAAGCAATAATAACCCTACAATCGTTAGTAGTATAGAATAACTAGGGATCGTTCTAAGCTGGGGATTAAGGGTACCTGAAACATGAGATTGTTAACATAAAATATTCACAAACACATATGTACACAATTGTCACACTTATATACATATATACATATTTACACACGAAATCAAGGGGGATAAAAGGCTCGGCAGCAAAGCTGCCTCTAAATTCCTAGACATGAATTTAAGACATGAAATTAAATCCTAAGTTACTATATACAAGGTTGGTTGACATCTTTCACACAAAGCACTCCACACTCAACTCTTTAACAAATAAGATTCGCACACAAGAAAGTAAGGAACAAGTATTTAGCATGTATTGAACTTAAACAAGTTTCGACCTACAACTAGAACGTTTCCGATTTTTACCTAATTGAGAGACTTTCTAATGTTTTAAGATCGAGCTTTCGCAAGGTGGTCCTAAAAGTCATGCTACCGTTATACAACTCGTAACATTGAAGCACAAAAGTCTATAGTCGAAGACAAGCAAACAAGTAAGGTCGTCAATCTTCTTATTTAACATGCAAGTCCTAAGGTTAACCACTCTAGGTGAGCACAGCAAATCAAAGTGATCATACGTCTACTTAGTTCATTATAACTCAAGCAAATTAAACCTAATACCTAGATCATGTTCAAAGACAATACTAATTAAGTATCGATTATAAGCCCTCACCTTAGTTCTAACCGGTTTATATTCTCAACATGCATCAATACCACTGTCCTAATTATCTAAGTGTACTCATCTTACAAGTTTTATATTACAAATTATCATGCAAATTCATTGTTGCCGAAACTTAAACCTAAATCTAAGCATCGAATTCAACAAATCATTAACATACAAATTATAAAACCAATCTCCAATTCGGTTCATACATAGACATATAATCTAAAACCAAAAATAAATATAAGTTTCATAGACAAAACTAAACATAACTACATAAACTTTACTAAACCGAGAGAAGGGAGTGGATCACACTTTTGTAGACACCTTGATGACTTCGACTCGTGTGGATCCTGGCGGAAGATGGAGGCTGTATGGAGGCTGCCCGCCAAAGGGCTGTGTCGGCAGACAAGGGTTCCAAGTTTCGGCAGAAACTTGGGTGAAGGTGGAGGTGATTTCGGCTAGGGTTTATGTAGGATCTTTGGGGAGAATTTGGTAGAGCTTTGGTTTTGTGTTTTGGTTTGAGATGTGACTCCCTTTCATGATGGGTGCCGGCCTCTATATATAGGAGAGAGGCTGTGAAGTTTGGGACTTTTACTTGTTCAAAACGGGATAGAAATCTTCAATAAATAAGGTTTCCAAATCTGAGTTGGAATAGGCTTTTCTCTCCTTATTGAACAAAGAAACTCTTGCTTGGCCGGCTTATGATTTCTTCTTGGACGTTGCAAAGCTCTTTGGAATGATTTGGCATGCTTGCAGCCGCTTGAAGACATTACCGGAAAGTCCTCTCTGCTCACGAGTACAGACTTTGCTAGTATCGGGTACTAGCGAGGCTTCTTGGTGGCGAGTCTGGTGCTGGCGAGTATAGGCTTCTGGCGGGTAGCGCGAACATGCATGCTGGCATGCGCGGATGATTGGCGAGCGGATATGTGCAAGCTGACGAGCTAGTGTTGGCGGCTGATCTTCTGGCGAGCAAGGTTGTTTGGCGAACAAACAAGGGCTTGGCGAGCAAGGTTGTTGGCGAGTATAACCGAAGCTGATTTTCTTCCTTCTTCTCAGCAGATCTGACCTTTGTGACTTTAACTGAATATAACTTTTTCCTCAGTGCTCCGATTGATCTGTATTTTTGACACAAAACTCTTTAGCAAGCCAAGAAAATGCATACCAAATTTCAGTAAATTTAGAAAAGGATAGGTCACAATTCATTCATCTCAGAATCACGAAAAAGACACATTTTGCATTATTTTCCAGAATTCTATAAACTTAGTCATTTTTCGGATTCTAAAGCATATTTTATCAAAATTCTACCAAAATGACACTAAACTATATTATGACTCTGTCTTAGATAAATAAGGGTTAAACGAAGCATAAATGAGGGCGTAAACACATTAATATCGTCGCACATTGTGCTCCTATCAACTACCCCACACTTATCTTTTGCTAGTCCCTCAGCAAATTAAATAAAAACTAGACTCAAAACAAACTATTGCCCCTAACAATTTGTCTCAGGCTCGTATGTACACATAGCTTTCAAGTTAATGCATGAGAATGCTAGGCACGAAAATTTCGAGCTTCATGAACATGTAACATCAATAAGAACATATAAGAACAAAAGTAAGCATGTAGACATGTTAAGCTAATCCAATCCTCCTCACAAGGCATACTCTCTTCTTTTCTCTCGAAGCATGGTTATTCACTCAATAGTATATGCAAGTGAAAGATATCGAATTACGAAGAGTAACTTGCATATGTCAAAGAAACAAAAAGCACTTTGTGAAATTTTTATGGAAAAACCTCATATGATAACTATATGCACCAATGAACTAAAACCATATGCTTACTCTTGAGATAATCTCCACAAATAAAATTTAACCATCTTAAGAATCATGAAAAAGATCAATAAAAGGGATGTAATGGGGCTAGGCTAAGAGGTATTCGATATTTGGATAAGGAGGCTCAAAACGTCACCGTGGCCTTTGGTAAAGCTCAAATCTCCTCATGTCTTCTTACCAAGGGTCAGATTGTTCTTGTTGGACCCATACTTCATTCTTTTCCTCCCAAAAACATTACAAAAAAATTCAAGACTCAAGCCATGCACAATTTTCTTTTTCTTGCCTATGCCTTGCCCTACTTTCTTTCCTTGCTCTCGGCATTGTTCTTTTATTTTGGTCCGAGCAATACTTTTCTTTCTCTTTTCTTTTCTAAGGCACGGTACAAACATATATTTTCATACATATTGATGGCTAAGTCTACCCCACACTTGTTCTTCTTCATCACGTCACGCAAAAACGCCTTCAAAAATCAAGCTTTGCCGACACATAAGGTAAAGGCATCACTATACTAAACTCATGGAAAGTGTTTAAGGGTGATGAAAGAAAAAGGCTCAACGTAGGCTCAAAGGGGTTTACTAAGGTGTCCCACGACGGGCACAAATAGTCACATGTTTTATTTAGCAATGGTGGTAAACCTAAGAGATCTTTTCAATCACTTTCAAAATCAAGGTATTTTATGACTAAAATCGTTTTGAAAATCAACAAGAGTAAGTTCTAGTAATACTCGAGTCCATGAAAAACTATTGCATATAGTCATCGAATAATCAAAGAATTATGAGGTTTCATGCTTCCTACGAATCTATCGAATTTTATCTTTTATCACTCAAGAAGAAAGCAAATTGGCTCTAAAGCTCACATAGGTTATTTGGAAATAAACTAGCTAAAACATGCATGCTTCGTTAATCAACAAGTCCTACATACTCCTATCAATGCACATAAATCCATGAAACTCACAATTTTAATTGTATGCACAACTATCATCTATGTATGCAAAGAGGAGAAAAACATCATTGACATATTAGGGGCATTCTAAGACTCAAAACAAACAATTTAAACACTCTATTTTTTTGTGTTACAATTTTCTGAAATTTTCTTTTCTAAACTAAGCACATAAAAATATAAACGGAATACGTTATCCCACCCCACACTTAGAAAATTACATTGTCCTCAATGTAAGCATAGAATTATAGCAAGTAACTTCCTAAGCATTCAATAGTGTAACATATTCCAACATATCATCACAAACCAAAGAAAAAGAGAAGGGTTAAGAAATTTCAAACTCTCGGTGATGGCTCCTTCATTTTTCTTGGTCGTATTGGGTTGCCTCCCAAGTAGCGCTTTGTATTTATAGTCCATTACTTAGACTTTTCACCATTGTATCTTGCATGTGTTCATTGCGAGCTAAAATAGCTCAAATCGGCACGAAGTAGCTCAATGAGATGCTCGTTGCCACATGTGCTTGTCTCGGCGTCAAAGTGGGGAGTGCCAGCATGAATTTGTGGAGAGGGCTGCGTATCGGCAGCAGGAGATGTATCCGGGTGCTGCTGCATATCCGACGTCGAATCTGTGATGGTGGCTGCAGCATTGGTAGTCTGCCTCTCGGCAGTGGCAAGTGTGGCCTGTACTACTTGTGGTGCGTCATCCAATGGTAGGGAGGCTATGGTGTGCTCTTGGAATGAATCATAGTAAAGTTTTAAGCGATGGCCATTGACCTTGAACACTTTGTTGGTGCTTGGATTGAGAATTTCGATGGCGCCATCAGAAAATACTTTAGTGACTATGAAAGGTCCAACCCATCGAGAACGAAGCTTACCCGGAAAGAGTCGAAGTCGAGTGTTGAATAAGAGAACTTTTTGACCAACCTCGAATTTCTTTCCTCGTACCAACTTGTCATGGTAAGCTCGAGTCTTCTCCTTATAAATCCATGCGGCATCATAGGCTTCATTGCGTATTTCTTCAAGTTCGTTGAGTTGAAGCTTCCTATGAAGGCCGGCGTTGTCAATGTCCATGTTGAAAGCCTTGATTGCCCACCATGCTTTGTGCTCTAGCTCAACCGGTAAGTGACATGCTTTGCCATAAATTAACCGAAAAGGTGACATACCTATCGGTGTCTTGTATGCAGTCCTATATGCCCACAAAGCATCATCGAGACGATCACTTCAATCCTTCCTTGAAGGTCTAACTGATTTCTCTAATACTTGCTTGATCTCTCGATTGCTCACTTCCGCCATTCCACTTGTCTGGGGATGATAAGGTGTAGATACCTTATATGTGACGCCATACTTTTTCAACAAGGCTTCAATGGTGCGGTTACAAAAATGGGATCCTCCATCGCTAATCAAGACTCTTAGAACTCCAAAACGTGAAAAGATGTTGGTCTTGAGAAACTCGGCCACCACCTTTGAATCATTGGTGCGTGTGGCCTTGGCTTCAATCCACTTTGACACATAATCAACCGCAAGTAAGATGTAGAGAAATCCTTTGCTTAAAGGAAATGGCCGCATGAAATCAATTCCCCATAAGTCGAAAATTTCTAGCTCAATGATTGGTTGTAGAGGCATTTGATCTCGGGCTCCTATGTTGCCGGTTCTTTGGCACCAGTCACATGTCACACACGCCATATATGAATCTTTAAACAAAGTTGGCCAAAAGAACCCACACTCAAGTACCTTCAATGCCGTCCTCTTTGGCCCAAAGTGACCACCACACGTCTCGGAGTGACAAAAAGAAAGAATGGATTGATGCTCTTCTTTTGGAACACATCTTCTTACCACTTGATCGCTACATTGCTTCCACAAATATGGCTCATCCCAAAAGAAGTGCCGAGCTTGCTTCTTGATCCTGTTCTTGATGTGGCTCGGCATATCCCTTGGAAATTGGTGCGTTGCAAGATAATTGGCAATATCGGCGTACCAAGGTTCACTCGTTGTATCGATCCGAAATAGTTGCTCATCCGGGAAATTCTCCACAAAGGGCAGCTGATCCGCCTCCTTGAGAATCCTACTCAAGTGGTCGGCAACAACATTATCACTTCCCTTCTTGTCTTTTATTTCAATGTCGAACTCTTGTAGCAAAAGAATCCAACGTATGAGCCTCGGCTTAGCCACATGGGCACACTTCAATCCGGCGGCACCATGATCGGTGCCGTGCACAAGCACTCCTTCAATCGGCCAAATGCTTCTTCACAAGCATTCGTCCACTCAAACGTCACCTCCTTTTGTAGCAAGTTGCTAAACGGCTTGGCTATTGATGAGAATTCCTTGATAAATCGTCTATAAAATCCGACATGGCCAAGGAAGCTTCTCACATCTCTAACATTCTTAGGGCTCGGCAAGTGTTGAATCAACTCCACTTTGGCTTTGTCGACTTCAATCCCCTTCTCGGATATAATATGGCCTAGTACAATGCCTTGGTTCACCATAAAGTGACACTTCTCCCAATTTAGCACAAGGTTGGTCTCTACACACCTCTCAAGTATCTCCTCTAAATTCTCCAAACATGTGTCGAAGTTGCATCCATATACGCTAAAGTCATCCATGAATACTTCGATCTTATTCTCAATAAAGTCGGAGAAGATGTTGTACATACATCGTTGAAACGTACCGGGTGCGTTGCATAGTCCGAATGACATCCTCCTATAAGCAAAAGTACCAAATGGACATGTGAAAGTAGTGATGGGAGCCGAAGCTCGCACACAATAATAAACCCTACAAAAGATCGTTAGTAGTATAGAATAAGTAGGGATCATTCTAGCCGGGGATTAAGGGTACCTGAAATATGAGAATGTTAACAAAAATATTCACAAACATATATGCACACAATTGTCACACTTATATACATATATACATATTCACACACGAAATTATGGGGGATAAAAGGCTTGGCAGCAAGGGCTGCCTCTATATCTAAGACACGAAAATAAAAAGAAAACAAAACCTAAACTACTATATACAAGTGATCATCATCTCTCACACAAAACAGTTCACAAAAAAGACTCTTTAACACATAGATTCGCATGCAAGAAAGTAAGAGACAAGTATTTAACATGTTCAAGACCTAAATTAGTTTCGACACAACTAGAGCCTCCAACGGTTTTCCAATTGTTAGACTTCTTAATTTCTTAGAAACTACTCCAACGTATGACTTCTAAGGTGATGCTAATCCGGTTTTACGCGTTTTAACATTTAAGCATGTGAGTCTAAATCGAAGACATGTAAACAAGCAAGGTTGTCAATCATCTTATTTAACATGCAAGTAATCTAAGGTTTTTACCCTATGTGAGCAACACAAAACAAACTACTCCAACGTATGACTTATTCGTATTACTCGGTTAAATGAAACCTAACATCTAGATTTACATGCTTCCAGCCAATACTAATGCTTCGGTTTATAAGGCACACTCTTAGATTACTAACCAAATTAAATCCTAAACATGCTTCTAATACCACTGCCCTAATTATCCAACATACAAAATCCATAAGTTAAATTTCAGAAAAACCATGCATAACATACAATATTCGGTTCATACAAAGTTTCAAGAAAAACCAAGAATCGAAACAAATTCGTACAAAACAACCAAACATAAATAAATACAAAAGCCATAGGGGAATGGATCACACTTTAAAAACCTTGAAGATTCCTCAAAGGTGACAAGGTGGCTCGGCTGCTGCTCCTTGGTGTTCGGCAAGAACAAAAATCGGCAGAAACAAAGGTGGAAGGGTTCGGCTATATGGTGGTGGTGGTGATGGTTCGGCTAGGTATTTATGTGTTGGTGTTTGAAAGGACTTGGTAGAGCTTTAGGCTAGTGTATTATGCTTGAGATGAGATGATTTTATTCTGAAATTCGTTGGCCTTTATATAGGAGAGGGGGTGTTGCCGGCAGCCCTTTTGCAAAAAGGATTTCAGAAAACCTAGTGGGATAAGGTTTTGCAACCTTCCTTTCTTAGTTCAATTAGGTTTTCTTTTTCTGAATTTTTCTTCAAGGCTTGGGCTTCACATCTTCATGGACTTCCTGTATGGTCTTGGACTTCAATTGATATGTCTTGGTCCATCGAAAATGCCCCAATTGCCGGCAGCAACATCAAGCACACAATCTGCCTCTGTTCGGCAGCTTCTCCTAGTGTGACTAGGAGAACTTCTTTCTTCATAATTTTCTTCAATGCCATGGCCTAGTGTCTTCCTCTTCCCTTCATAAAGCTTGAACCATCTTCATAAATGCATTTGTGCACCATTTGGTTCATTAAAAACAGAAAACACAAAAAGGGGGCAGTAGGTTCCTGGAATCGGCAGATTTGACCTTGTTGCAGTAATTCCGGCATATCTCCATCCGTGGAGTTCCGATTGATGCGATTCCAAGTCTCAGATAAACTAGACACATATGGTCATCTCCCCATAAAACAGTTCGATCAAACTCCTTGTGAGTCGACGGGAATGATTTTTCGAAGTTGGGACAAAGTCCCAGGAAAATCCTGTAAGCCCCTGGATTGGAATGTTCGGACTGCCGTTTTGCAGCCAATTTTTGGGTGACTTCCCGAACTCCGATTGATCTGAAATTTTAACACAACATTTCTCAGCATATGAATATTAAGCACACCAAATTTCATAGAATTAGGACAAGGATAGATCATATTTTTACTCATCTCAAAATCGCGAAAAAGACATATTTTACACTATTTTCCAGATTTCTCAAACTTAGTCATTTTTCGGATTCTAAAGCACATTTGATAAAAACTCTACCAAATTGACACTAAACTAAATTATGACTCTATCTTAGACAAATAAGGTTTAAACAAAGTATAAATGAGGGCATAAGCATATAATATCGTCGCACATTGTGCTCCTATCAAGTAGTCTTCTCTTGGTCATCCGGGTGTATGGCAATTTGGTTGTATCCACTATAGCCATCGAGAAAGCAATAAAACTTGTGGCCGGCTATCCTCTCTAACATTTGATCCATAAATGACAAAGGCATGTGATTCTTCCTCGTTGTTGCATTGGGCTTCCTATAGTCGATACACATGCGATGACCGGTCACTAGCCGTTGTGGTACAAGCTCATTCTTCTCATTCTTCACAACTGTTACACCACTCTTCTTGGGAACTACTTGCACCGGTGAGACCCACTTGCTATCCGAGATAGGGTAAATAACTCCATAATCAAGTAGCTTAATAATCTCATCTTTTACCACCTTCATCATTGGCGGATGTAGTCTACGTTGGCCTTCTCTTGTAGGCTTCGCTCCTTCTTCAAGTAATATCCGATGAACACATGTTGTAGGGCTTATTCTCTTGATATCCGCTAAGGTTAAACCTATGGCAGTTTTATGCTTCTTAAGCACACGAACTAACTCTTCTTCTTGCTTCTCATTAAGCGATGAAGACACAATAATCGGTAAAGTATCTTCCTTTCTAAGATAAACATACTTCAAAGTACTAGGGATGATACGACCCGAACCTAGAATTACCGTTTAACTGTTTTACTTTTATTATTTCTCCTCGGGAATTGTTTTTACGATTTGAAAGTTCTAAAGGTTGACTTTTAAATAAGTTGACTCGACCAAGGATTTTATTTCATGACGAGATAGAAGACGTTAAAACGAGTTCGTGGACACGTAGCATGCTCAATTTGGAGTTCGTATGAAAAAGTTACGATGTAAATCGGAAATTGTCCGATTTTTGGACGAGTATAAATCGGAAATTGGAATTTGAGATTTTTGGGCCTCCATATGCGGCGGCTGCGCTGGTTCTTGGCAGCGGAGGCGACGGGGATGAGCCCCCGAGGTGGTGGCGATGCTGCTGTGGAAATTTGGGATCGATTGGAGGTGGTTTTGCCTCCTGTGGCGGCGCTGCCGGCGGCGTGAGGTATGAGATGATGAATAGTGAAACGGTAAAAGGTGAAAAGTAAATAGTAAACAGTAAAAGTAAAGGTAAACAATAAAAGTAAATGGTAAATAGTAATTAGATTTTAACCATTTACTGTTTGACTTTCAGAATTATTGTAGAATAATTACTGTTTGACCTTGGTTTATTACTATTGACTTACCGTAAAAAGGTAAAAACTGTTTTAAACGGGTTTTACGACGAAATAACTAGTAAAAGGATTAATCGGACACGGGGTGGGTGTCCTGAGTTATTTCGGACGTAGATTATTCGGTATTGAGGCGAAATTCCTATACCGATAACTAAAAAGGGAAAATTAGGACGTTTCGTGCAAGTGAGGATGTCCGTAGATTTAACTTTTATAATTTAATTCCGAAGTTTGAAATATTTATAATTACGTCTCTGTTACAGGTCGAGAAATTACTCGACGTAATGAGAGCGAGGAATAGCGGCACGCTCGGCCGTACTGTGAGTGGATTTTTATTTTAAATAAATGCATGCATATATATTTTAAGAAAATACAAATTATTTAAATAAATAATCTGAGAAGCATGGAAATCCGTAAATTTAAAATGATATTGATATTTAAGGAAATAAGGTTTTGGAGTTATGATTTTACTACTATTTTAGTAGTACGTGATTTTATCCGGAAACGAGGTTTCCGGAAATAGTATGTTTTAATTAATCATAACTTGATTATGTTGAATAAGTTTATGTGTATTTTGATGTAAAGACCAGAAATGAGATTTCCGACGATTTAATGTTTTCGAATTTGTGATTTTTCGACATGTGAGACATGTCGATGTTGTATATATATTTTTCGATATTATTTTACGGCATATTGGATATGTCGGACATATATCAATATATTTTGAGGCTATTATACTATTTATGATTATTATAAGCCTCAGATGTGCGGTCGGGGACCGTACGGATTTATGATATATAAGGGGAAGCGTACTTTCGATTTTGTTTTCGGATTTTCACCATATCAGGGTCCAGATATATATTGATGCTAGCTAGCTTAGTCGCCTGAGCCCATGCGAGGTGACGACTTGACCACATAGGTCAGATTCACGCTCGGTGGTCGACGTGTACGGGCATAGTGTCGCCTGAGCCCATGCGAGGTGATGACTTGACCACATAGGTCAGATTCACGCTTGATGGTCGACGTTTACGAGCATAGCGTGGGACGCTATAGAGAGAGTCTTGGAGGCTCGACCCTTAGTCTTGGAGGCTACTATTAAATGGTGGTAATGACGTTCCCCTATTCTATTATATGACCAATGGGATTGGTCATGATTTTATATTATTTAGTTTTCAGAAATATTTTCTCTATGAGACTTTCTGTAATTTAATAAATTTCCGAACCAGCGGGGCTGGGTTTTTCTATGACCAATGGGATTGGTCGTGAAATATTTTTAATTGATTTTCAAAAATATTTCGTTTTGAAATACATATATAAACAAAATCATTATTGTTCAAGGAAGTTTAATTCCGTAATTTCCGTGGTGTGTCTTGTCCTAATAAGGCTAGTAGTCTAGATACTTTATTAGATAGGGAATCCCTGATTACCAGGGATACTTGATGTAATGCCTATATAAAGGCCTCCTTATCAATCAATAAAGACACAGTTTATTATCATCTATTTCTCCTAGAACACGTTATCAGCACGTTGCTCTAGCCTCCCGTCTAATAGCCCTAAAACCCTAAAACCCTAATTCTGAAATTTTTTTTTCCGAAACCCTCATCCCAACCGCCGACCGCCGTCCTTACCTCCGACACCGTCGGTCCATTCTCGGCAATACCTGCGCTGCCGACCTACCTCCCTGCCGCGCCGTACCTTTACGAGCTGCTCCTCCTCTGCCTCTCGGCAGACCTGCTCGCCTGCAGCCCAACCCGCTCGCCAGCAGCCCTCCCTTGCGTGCTATTCTCTGCACGCATCCCTCGAAGACCAAAAATTGCTCGCAAGCCAAGCAAGCGGCCCTCGAAGCCTTCTTCGTTGCTGAGAAGACATCAAGAAAAATCGAAGAAAACAAGCTTCCCCAAAAGTCAAGTTTCTTTCGATCAAGTTTCAATGGAAGAGGTAAATATTTTATAATCGTTCCCGCTTATGAAATTTCAATAGTTGGGTGATAGGAGCACAATGTGCGACGATATTATATGTTTATGCCCTCGTTTATGCTTTGTTTAACCCTTATTTGTCTAAGATCGAGTCATAATATAGTTAGTGTCAATTTTGGTAGAGTTTTGTGAAAAATGGTTAAGAATCCGAAAAATGACTAAGTTTGAGAAATCTGGAAAATATTGCAAAATGTGTCTTTTTCGTGATTTTGAGATGTGCAAAAGTATGACCTATCCTTGTCCGAATTCCATGAAATCTTGTGTGCTTCATATTCATATGTTGAGGAATGTTATGTTAAAATTTCAGATCATTCGGAGTTTGGGAAGCCACCCAAAACTTGGCTGCAAAACGGCAGTCCGAACATTCCAATCCAGGGGCTACAGGATATTCCTGGGACTTTGCCTCAACTTCGAATTTCCATTCCCGACGACTTGTATGGAATTTGGCCGAGATATTTTATGGGGAGATGGCCCTATTTGTCTAGTTTACGTGAGACTTGGAATCGCACCAATCGGAGCTCCGAAGGTGGAGATATGATGGATTTACTGCGACAAGGTCAAAGCTGCCGATTCCAGGAACCTACTGCCCCCTTTTTGTGTTTTCTGTTTTTAATGGACCAAATGGTGCACAAATGCATATGTGAAGATGGTCCAAGCTTTATGAAGGGAAGAGGAAGACACTAGGCCATGGCATTGAAGAAAAGCATGAAGAAACAAGTTCTCCTAGTCACACTAGGAGAAGCTGCCGATTCTGGCAGATTGCTGCCTCTGTGTGCTGCCGGCATTGTGGGGCATTTTCAATGGATCAAGACCTATCAATTGAAGTCCAAGATCATACAAGAAGTCCATGAAGATGTGCAGCCCAAGCCTTGAAGAAAAATCAGAAAAAGAAAATCAAGAATGCAAATATTTATTCAACAAGGAAACATAAACCTAGTAGGAAAACCAAAACCTACCTTTTGCATTCTTGTGGCCGGCAGCCTCTCACCCCTATTCCTCTATATATAGCCATCTCTTATTCAGAAAAAAATCATCTCATCTCTTGCAAAGCACTAGCCAAAACTCTACCAAATTTTCTACCCAAAGTTCTAACCCGAAACCCTAAATACAAAGTCACCCGATCTCACCACCACACACCACCGAACCATTCCCTGCCATAGCTGCTGCCGAATCTCTTCCACCACACCAAGACGAAGCTCTCCAAGGTTTCTAAAGTGTGATCCATCCCTATGCCTTGTATTTTTAATTTCGGTTTAGTCACATGTATTGTTATAAAAATACTTTGTTTTCGTTTGGTTTTGTATGATGAACATAGATTGCGATTCTTGTTGGAATTTATGTGATGACTTTGCAATCTTTAATTCATGGATTTTGTATGTTTAGATAACCAGGGCGATAGTATTAAAAGCATGTTTAGGATTTAAATTGGTTAGTGGGTTAAGGATGTTCCTTATAAACCGAAACATTAGTTGTGTTTAAGCATTTGTTGTTTGCATGTAAATCTAGGTGTTAGGTTTCATCTAACCTGAGTAGAATGAATAAAACTATAGGCCTAGCGGTTGTTTTGATTTGTTGTGCTCACCTAGGGTGTAAAACCTTAGCTAAAACTTGCATGTTAAATAAGATGATTGACAACCTTGCTTATTTGCATGTTTTCGATTTAAGACTCTTGTGCGATATATGTTAAGTCTTAACCGGATTAGCATAAAAATCTTTAGGGCTAGAGCGAAAGTTTGTCCTAAAAGAACTTGAGGAAGTCTAGTAACTAGGTACAGAGCGAGAGCTCTAGTTGCGGTCGAAACGAATTTGAATTATGAACATGCTAAATACTTGTCTCTTACCTTCTTGCATATGAATCTATGTTTTAAAGAGTGTTTTGTGTTATGTGATGCGTGAGAGATGATGATCAAACTTGTGAATATTAGATCTAGGATTTTATTTTCTGTTTTCTATTGTTGCCGATCCAAATATATCCCCCATATATGTGACGTTTTGTGAATATTTGTGAATATGTTTATTTTGACTAACAATTTCATATCTCAGGTACCCTTAATCCCCGGCCTAGAACGATCCCTACTTGCTCATACTACTAACGATTGTAGGGTTTATTATTGCGTGCGAGCTTCGGCTCCCATCAATTTTTGGCGCCGTTGCCGGGGATTATAAAAACTTGTTTTATGTTATTGTTGTGTATATATGATTGCTGGAAATTTTTGTTGTGAAGTTGTAAAGTTGTAAATTTTAAGTTTATTTTGGGATTTTGTAAAGTAGAAATATGCTTTGGCATGTAGAGTTTAAATTTCGAAAGTTGCATGATGTATAATGATGTATGTTGGTAATCACTTAGTTTAATTTCTAGGAAGTTGATATGTTGTGTATGTTTGAGTTTATTGTAGTTTCTAAAGTGTAACATGTAGGTGAAGCCTCTTTTGTTGATCATAACCATAACCCTTCATACGAGTGATGCCATGTTAGGTATGTTTTTGTGTAGATTGGGAAACGGGCCCTGCAATGTTGGAATTAGTCCATCGTTGGCCCCCCACGCATAAAGACGCTAACTTGGTATTATTTTTATGAGGTTGAGGGCGGTTTTAATCAACACTTGAGACCGCTAGGGATCCGTGTTTGTTTTACAAAGTATGGGGAAGTTATTATCATAGATATGGTTCTCAGGTTTGTTTAACTGGATCTCAAGGCCCATAGACTGATGTTCATTCTCGGTGAGTGAGTCGATAGGGGGTTCGCCCTCCATGGTGTCCAACAACGAGTCCTGCCTGGTTCCTGTAGGGGGTTCGCCCTCCGTGATTGTAATGACCTTTGAAACGTAAAATCCGCACGACCTAGTCGACAGCTTGTGCCGAAGCATCACCTCACTTTAGACGCTAGAACATAACTTGACATATGTGGCCTATTTTCTTCAAAGATAAAACATGTTGTGTGGTTCAAACTCTTGAGGTATATCGGATTAAGCATGATACTACCGGGGGCTGTATCAGTCCATTGCACCGTTATCTCCTCTGCTCCACGTACTTCGAGAGTTAGAACAAATTTAAAAGAAATTAGACTTAGCGATTACATGATCATGGACTTTTTGATATCTTGTTGCCGAACCATATTTGTACTTTGCCGAAATGTATTGTTGCCGTGTGTGAATTTTGTGCTTTGCCGATTGTCTATATGTGTGTAATCATTGTTGAAATTTGTTGTATCGCCAATGCCGTGGCTTGTAATGATGTATATTCTTGTCTTCTATTTCTTTATAAGGTTCTAACTTGTTTAAATGTTGCAAATTTCAGAAATAGTGCATGTCCGAATCTAGTATTTGGGCAAGAGATCTTCAAGGCCGTTTGCAACGTTTAGATCAAGAACTCGCTATTGCTCGTTTTGTGCCATTACCTCCATCGTCACCAACCAGTTCATCAGTACCATCATCCTTGCCGAGTTCACCTATTGTGCCGTCCATTTCATCATCAGTGCCGAGTTCACCATCAGTTGTGTCATCATCGTGTGATCTTCAGAATCCAGAGTTTGAGGCCTTTGCCGAATTAGAAGAAGAAGAAGAGATCATGGCATCAATCAGATCACAGAATGGTCATGTTGCTGGAGCTGGAGTTGCTCCTTCGAATATCACTTATCCTCCCTTGGAAGCTGACAAGACTGGAGAGATTGAATTGAGGAGTGGATTCCTCCATAAGCTGAAATCGTTTTATGGGATGCCGAGTGAGGACCCTAACAAGCATCTACAATGGTTTAACTTCACCACGGAGTCTATGTGTCCAAGAGGGACCGATTTGCAACACTTCAAAATGAAGGCATTTCCGTTTTCTCTAGAAGATCAAGCGAAGGAGTGGTTGTTTGAGGTGCCTAGCGGTCGCATTGTTTCGTGGAGTACTATGATGGATGAGTTTTTGCTCAAGTACTTTCCTGCTTCACGTATCACTGATCTGAGGAAGCAAATTACTAGTGTGAAGCAAGCCGGAGATGAGACTTTCTTCGACTATTACAAGAGGTTCAAGTCCCTAGTTTCTTTGTGTCCATCGCATGGCATTAGCGATGGGCTCTTGCTACAATATTTCTATGAGGGATTGCGCGTCATGGAGAGAGAGTTTCTTGACTCGGCAGCGGGAGGTAGCTTTTTGGAGTTAAATGCTGGAGCGGCAAGAAGTTTGTTGGAAGTTCGTGCATTGAACAACCAACAATTTGGCATGGCACGAAGCAATGTGCAAAGGAATGAGAAAGTGCATGAAACTTCTTCGAGCTCAAAGTTAGAGGAGAAAGTGGACAAGCTTACCGACTTGGTGAGTAATTTGATGAAGAAGCGTGCAAGTGTTTGTGGAATTTGCACCGAGGGCCATGAGACCGAACAATGCCCTCAATTTGGAGTTAATGAGGGAGTAGAGGAGTGCAATGCCATTGGTTTTCAAGGAGGCCAACGTTTTGGCAATTTCAATCCAAGGTTCAATGATCATCCGAACTTTCGATGGGCGAATAATGACAACGTGCTTAGGGCACCTATGCAACCGAGAGAGGGAGGAGCGCCATTTGCACCGAGGCCACCATTTGTGCCTCGGCAACCTTATCAGCCGAACCAAGGGAATTTTGGAGGGATGCCGAGCCAAGCACAAGTTGTGCCGTACCAAGGCCAAGGAGGGCCGAGCCAAGGCCAAGCTTCGCCAAGCAATCCGAACTACGATGCTTTGATTCAATCTTTGTCAAGTGCTACTCAAGCATTACTCGCGGGGCAACAAAATCATCAAAAGGACATTGGTGAGCTCAAGACTCAAATGGGGCAAGTTGTGGATTTTATGGGAAGGTTTAATGAGCAAGGGAAGTTGCCAAGCAATACTATTCCCAATCCGAGGAACGAGCAAGCCAAAGTGATTCAAACTCGAAGCGGAAGAGAGTTGTTTCCTCCAACAAGTCCAAAGAAGAAGCGAGTGACTTTCAAAGGTATTAATGAGGATGAGAGGGCTGCCGGACCTGTCATTGCCGGCAGCCATGATGGAGATGCCGAGCAAAGTGGTGTTGCCATGCATGATGATGATGCCGGCAGTGTTGTTACCGAGAAGAGGAGAGATGCCGAGCAAGGGCATAGTGCCGGCAACCATAGTGTGAATGACAAGGGGCTGCGTAACGAGCTTGAGTACGATCCCGCTACATCAAAGAATGAGGTATTGCCGAGCCAAGCAAGCAAGGGAGGGGTGTCATCATCAAGCATTCCATTCCCTTCACGCTTTGCTAGAACGAAGAAGGACAAGTCCGATGAAGAGGTATTGGAGATATTCCGGAAAGTGCAAGTCAACATTCCTTTGTTGGAGTGCATTAAGCAAGTGCCAAAGTATGCTAAGTTTTTGAAGGAGCTTTGCACGGCTAGAAGGCATACTAGAGAGACTCGTGTGGTGACAATGAGCGAGACGGTGTCGGCCGTTATTCAAAGGAAGTTGCCACCAAAGATGAAGGATCCGGGGAGCTTCAATGTGCCTTGTGTCATAGGCAATACACGGTTTGATGATGTTATGTTGGATTTGGGAGCATCGATCAATGTCATGCCACTCAATGTGTATCAAACGTTGAGTATAGGGCCTCTCAAGAAGGATAATGTTATCATACAACTTGCGGATCGCTCAAGCAAATATCCGGAGGGCTATGTAGAGGATGTGTTGGTGCAAGTCAACCAATTGATATTCCCCGCCGATTTTTATGTGGTTGAAATGGAGGATTCGCCGGTCAACAACACTCAATTGCTTTTAGGGCGACCATTCATGAGGACCGCGCGCACAAAGATAGATGTGGCCGAGGGCAACCTAACTATGGAATTTGATGGTGAGATGATAAAGTTCAATGTGTTTGACGCCATGAAGTTCCCTAATGTTGATTTAAAGGAGGGTTGTGCCATTGATGTTTTGGAGGAGGTCGAGCAAGTTATGTCGACCTCGCTCGACGCATAGCAATTAGCGATTGAGCAAGGGGTCGGATTTGACAAGAGGGGAGAACGAGTTATGAAAGAAACCAAGCCAAGCCGTGCCGAGCATGTCAAGGCCGAGCCAAGCATCATTGCCGAGCAAGCCAAAGTGGAGCCGTACATGATGGTGCCTAGCATAGAGGAAGTGTGTGCCGAGTTGGAAGCTCGGCCTTATGCAAAGTTTGATTCGTTCTTGTCAATTCCAAGTGCCACAACAAAATTTCGACCAAGTGTGGAAGAGGCCCCAAAGTTAGAACTAAAAGAACTCCCTAGTCACTTGAAGTATGCTTATCTTGGAGAAGGAGACACACTACCGGTTATTGTGTCTTCAATGCTTAGTAAGAAGCAAGAGGAGGATTTAATTTGTGTGCTTAAGAAGTACAAAACCGCCATAGGTTGGACCTTAGCGGATATCAAGGGAATAAGCCCTACTACTTGTGTTCATCGTATCTTGTTAGAAGAAGGAGCTAAGCCGACAAAAGAAGCTCAACGTCGACTTCACCCTCCCATGATGAAAGTTGTTAAAGAAGAAATCATCAAGTTGCTTGATTGTGGGGTGATCTACCCAATTTCGGATAGTAAGTGGATATCTCCCGTGCAAGTAGTGCCGAAGAAGAGTGGTGTAACGGTTGTCAAGAATGAGAAGAATGAGCTTGTGCCACAAAGACTTGTAACCGGTCATAGGATGTGCATCGACTATAGGAAGCTCAACGCTACAACGAGGAAGGATCACATGCCTTTGCCGTTTATGGATCAAATGCTAGAGAGGTTGGCCGGTCATTCTTACTATTGCTTTCTTGATGGATATAGTGGCTACAACCAAATCATGATACACCCGGACGATCAAGAGAAGACCACTTTTACTTGTCCATTTGGCACGTTTGCTTATCGGCGGATGCCATTCGGACTTTGCAACGCACCCGGCACTTTTCAGAGATGTATGTATGCTATCTTCTCGGATTTTATTGAAGACATTATCGAAGTGTTTATGGATGATTTTAGTGTGTATGGAGGCACCTTCGATGCATGTTTGGGGAACTTGGAGAAGATACTTAAGAGGTGTGTAGAGACAAATCTTGTGCTCAATTGGGAGAAGTGTCACTTCATGGTCACGCAAGGCATTGTTCTAGGGCACATAATTTCGGCAAGAGGCTTAGAGGTTGACAAAGCCAAGGTGGAGCTAATTCAAGCATTGCCGAGCCCTAGGTGTGTGAAAGATGTGAGAAGTTTTCTTGGCCATGCGGGGTTTTATCGTCGATTTATTAAAGACTTCTCTTCAATTGCCAAGCCATTGAGCAACTTGTTACAAAAGGAGGTGACGTTTGAGTGGACAAAGGCATGTGAGGAGGCATTTTGCCGATTGAAGACTATGTTGTGTACGGCACCAATACTTGTGTCCCCTAATTGGGACGAGCCATTTGAGTTGATGTGTGATGCTAGTGATTATGCACTTGGAGCGGTACTTGGACAACGAATTGAGAAGAAGCCATGCGCCATTTACTATGCTTCAAGGACTCTCAACGATGCACAACTCAACTACACAACAACGGAGAAGGAACTCTTAGCGGTAATTTTTGCTTTGGAAAAATTTCGATCATATCTTTTGAATTCCAAAGTCATTGTTTTTAGTGATCATGCCGCTTTGAGATATCTTATGACGAAGAAGGATGCAAAGCCGAGGCTCATTCGATGGATTCTTTTGCTTCAAGAGTTCGACATTGAGATAAAAGACAAGAAAAGAGTAGAGAATGTTGTGGCCGATCATTTGAGTAGACTTGTGCAAGAGGAGGATCGGCTGCCCCTTTTAGAAACCTTTCCGGATGAGCAACTTTTTCGACTTGAAGTACATGAGCCTTGGTATGCCGACATTGCAAATTTTCTTGCCACAAACCGATTTCCCAAAGAGATGCCGAGCCACCAACAAAAGAGAATAAGGAAGCAAGCTCGACACTTCTTGTGGGATGATCCGTACTTATGGAGGCAATGTGGTGATCAAGTTATTAGAAGATGTGTGCCGGAGAATGAGCATCGATCCATCCTTTCTTTTTGTCATAGCGAAGCTTGTGGTGGACATTTTGGACCAAAGAAGACGGCTTTGAAGGTACTTAATTGTGGTTTCTTTTGGCCTACGATTTTTAAAGATGCATTCATGTTTTGCAAAGCATGTGATAGATGCCAAAGAATGGGGAACATTGGAGCTAGAGACCAAATGCCGCTCACGCCTATCATTGAGGTTGAGATTTTCGATTTATGGGGTATTGACTTCATGGGACCGTTTCCTTCAAGTAAGGGCTTTCTCTACATATTGCTTGCGGTTGATTATGTGTCAAAGTGGATCGAAGCAAAGGCTACACACACCAATGATGCCAAAGTGGTAGCCAAGTTTCTCAAGACCAACATCTTTTCACGTTTTGGAGTTCCAAGAGTCTTGATTAGCGATGGAGGATCCCATTTTTGTAACCGCACCATTGAAGCCTTATTGAGGAAGTATGGAGTCACACATAAGGTTTCTACACCTTATCACCCCCAAACAAGTGGTATGGCCGAGGTAAGTAATCGAGAGATCAAGCATATATTGGAGAAATCGGTTGGACCTTCAAGGAAGGATTGGAGTGATCGTCTCGATGATGCTTTGTGGGCTTATAGGACCGCATACAAAACACCGATAGGGATGTCTCCTTTTCGGTTAGTTTATGGCAAAGCATGTCACTTACCGGTTGAGCTTGAGCACAAGGCATGGTGGGCCATTAAGGCCTTCAACATGAGCATTGATGATGCCGGTCTTCATAGAAAGCTTCAACTCAATGAACTTGAAGAAATTCGCAATGAAGCTTATGATGCCGCTTGGATATACAAGGAGAAAACAAAGGCTTACCATGACAAGATGTTACGAGGAAAGACATTCGAAGTGGGGCAAAAAGTTCTTTTCTTCAACTCAAGACTTCGACTCTTTCCGGGTAAGCTACGCTCACGTTGGGTTGGTCCCTACATCATCACTCAAGTTTTTCCTCATGGTGCAATAGAAATTTCAAGCCTCACCTCGAGCAATATTTTCAAAGTAAATGGTCATCGTCTCAAGCCATATTATGAGTCTTCCTCCAAACACATCATTGAGGAGTGCCTTGTTGACGACGCACCACTTTCGAGCCATCAAGAGGACAATGCCGGCAGCCCCCACACGGAAGAACCGGTCTCACACAAAGATGCCGAGAAGCAGCAGCCGATCCAGGCCTCACCACCACCACCTGCCGGACCTGCCATTGCCGGCAGGGTTGACATACGGCCATACAAGGCCGGACACAAGGGCGACACGCCCTCGGATACGCTAGAAACGGAAGGACAAGGGTCGGACACGCCACCCAAACCGGATACAGGAACTTGGACAGATTCGGATACAAGTTGCAATACACTTCTTCTTGAACTTCTTCTTGCCGATTTGGGATGTTTTGGAGCACGATGAACACATGCAACCACGGTGAAAAGTCTAGGCTATGGACTATAAACACAAAGCGCTACTTGGGAGGCAACCCATGTCGATCAAAGAAAAGTGAAGGAGCCATCACCGAGAGTTTGAATTTTCTTAACCCTTCTATTTTTCTTTGATTTGTGATGATTTGTTGGTATATGTTAGTCGATTGCATGCTTAGGGAATTCATTGATATTGTTTTGTGCTTACATTGAGGACAATGTAATTTTCTAAGTGTGGGGTGGGATAACGTATTCCGTTTTTATTTTTGCTTTTTGTGTGCTTAGTTTAGAAGAGAAAAATTCAGAAAATTGTTCCATAAAAATAGAGTGTTTAAATTTGTGTGTTTTTGAGTCTTAGGATGCCCCTAATATGTCAATGATGTTTTTCTCCTCTTTGCATACATAGATGATGGTTGTGCATACTTTTAAAATTGTGAGTTTCATGGATTTTGTGCATTGGTAGGAGCATGTAGGACTTGTTGATTAACGAAGCATGCATGTTTTAGCTAGTTTGTTTCCATAATAACCTATGTGAGCTTTAGAGCCAATTTGCTTTCTTCTTGAGCGATAAAAAGATAAAATTCAATAGATTCGTAGGAAGCATGAAACCTCATAATTCTTTGATTATTCGATGACTATGTGCCATAGCTTTTTAATGAACTCTAGTATGCTAGAACTTACTCTTGTTGATTTTCGAAACATTTATATCATAAAATACCTTGATTTTGAAAGTGATTGAAAAGATCTTTTAGGTTTACCACCATTGCCAAATAAATCATGAGCCCTATTGGAGCCCGTCGTGGGACACCTTAGTAAACCCCCTTTGAGCCTATGATTAGCCTTTTCTTTCATCACCCTTAAACACTTTCCATGAACTTAGTATAGTGATGTCTTGACCATTGTGTGTCGGCAAAGCTTGAATTTTTGAAGGCGTTTTTGCGTGTGTGATGAAGAAGAACAAGTGTGGGGTAGACTTAGCCATGAATTTGTATGTATGCATGCCGTGCCCTTAGAAATAAAAAAGAGAAGAAAAATGCTCGGATCAAAAGAGAGAAAAATGCCGAGAAAAAGAAAGAAAAAATATGAAAAAGAAGGGTACGGCATAAGGCATAGAAAATTAAAATTTTGTGCATGGCTATTGTCTAGATTATTGTTGTAATGTTGTATGGGAAGAAAAGAATGAAGTATGGGTCCAACAAGATGAAATTTGACCTTTTCGGCGAGAAGACATAAGGAGATTCGAGCTTTGCTAAAGCGCATGGTGACGTTCTGAGCCTCCTTATCCAAATAATCGAATACCTCTTAGCCTAGCCCCATTACAACCCTTTTATTGATCTTTTTCATGATTCTTAAGATGGTTAAATTTGATTTGTGGAGATTTTCTCAAGAGTAAGCATATGGTTTTGGTTCATTGGTGCATATAGTTATCATATGAGGTTTTTCCATAAAAATTCACAAAGTGCTTTCGTTTCTTTGATATATGCAAGTCACTCTTTGTAATTCATTATCTTTCGCTTGCATATACTTATGAGTGAATTACCATGCTTCGAGAGAAAAGAAGAGAGTATGCCTAGTGAGGAGGATTGGATTAGCTTAACATGTTTACATGCTTACTTTTGTTCTTATATGTTCTTATTGATGTTACATGTTCATGAAGCTTGGAATTTTCGTGCTTAGCATTCTCATGCATTAACTTGAAAGCTATGTGTACATACGAGCCTGAGACAAATTGTTAGGGGCAATAGTTTGTTTTGAGTCATAGTTTAATTTAGTTTGCTAAGGGACTAGCAAAGGATAAGTGTGGGGTAGTTGATAGGAGCACAATGTGCGACGATATTATATGTTTATGCCCTCGTTTATGCTTTGTTTAACCCTTATTTGTCTAAGATCGAGTCATAATATAGTTAGTGTCAATTTTGGTAGAGTTTTGTGAAAAATGGTTAAGAATCCGAAAAATGACTAAGTTTGAGAAATCTGGAAAATATTGCAAAATGTGTCTTTTTCGTGATTTTGAGATGTGCAAAAGTATGACCTATCCTTGTCCGAATTCCATGAAATCTTGTGTGCTTCATATTCATATGTTGAGGAATGTTATGTTAAAATTTCAGATCATTCGGAGTTCGGGAAGCCACCCAAAACTTGGCTGCAAAACGGCAGTCCGAACATTCCAATCCAGGGGCTACAGGATTTTCCTGGGACTTTGCCTCAACTTCGAATTTCCATTCCCGACTACTTGTATGGAATTTGGCCGAGATATTTTATGGGGAGATGGCCCTATTTGTCTAGTTTACGTGAGACTTGGAATCGCACCAATCGGAGCTCCGAAGGTGGAGATATGATGGATTTACTGCGACAAGGTCAAAGCTGCCGATTCCAGGAACCTACTGCCCCCTTTTTGTGTTTTCTGTTTTTAATGGACCAAATGGTGCACAAATGCATATGTGAAGATGGTCCAAGCTTTATGAAGGGAAGAGGAAGACACTAGGCCATGGCATTGAAGAAAAGCATGAAGAAACAAGTTCTCCTAGTCACACTAGGAGAAGCTGCCGATTCTGGCAGATTGCTGCCTCTGTGTGCTGCCGGCATTGTGGGGCATTTTCAATGGATCAAGACCTATCAATTGAAGTCCAAGATCATACAAGAAGTCCATGAAGATGTGCAGCCCAAGCCTTGAAGAAAAATCAGAAAAAGAAAATCAAGAATGCAAATATTTATTCAACAAGGAAACATAAACCTAGTAGGAAAACCAAAACCTACCTTTTGCATTCTTGTGGCCGGCAGCCTCTCACCCCTATTCCTCTATATATAGCCATCTCTTATTCAGAAAAAAATCATCTCATCTCTTGCAAAGCACTAGCCAAAACTCTACCAAATTTTCTACC
This sequence comes from Potentilla sterilis, assembly GCA_963682095.1. Lineage (NCBI taxonomy): Eukaryota > Viridiplantae > Streptophyta > Magnoliopsida > Rosales > Rosaceae > Potentilla > Potentilla sterilis. The sequence continues at coordinate 22,623,093 of OY821763.1, read as the reverse complement.
CAAAGTTCTAACCCGAAACCCTAAATACAAAGTCACCCGATCTCACCACCACACACCACCGAACCATTCCCTGCCATAGCTGCTGCCGAATCTCTTCCACCACACCAAGACGAAGCTCTCCAAGGTTTCTAAAGTGTGATCCATCCCTATGCCTTGTATTTTTAATTTCGGTTTAGTCACATGTATTGTTATAAAAATACTTTGTTTTCGTTTGGTTTTGTATGATGAACATAGATTGCGATTCTTGTTGGAATTTATGTGATGACTTTGCAATCTTTAATTCATGGATTTTGTATGTTTAGATAACCAGGGCGATAGTATTAAAAGCATGTTTAGGATTTAAATTGGTTAGTGGGTTAAGGATGTTCCTTATAAACCGAAACATTAGTTGTGTTTAAGCATTTGTTGTTTGCATGTAAATCTAGGTGTTAGGTTTCATCTAACCTGAGTAGAATGAATAAAACTATAGGCCTAGCGGTTGTTTTGATTTGTTGTGCTCACCTAGGGTGTAAAACCTTAGCTAAAACTTGCATGTTAAATAAGATGATTGACAACCTTGCTTATTTGCATGTTTTCGATTTAAGACTCTTGTGCGATATATGTTAAGTCTTAACCGGATTAGCATAAAAATCTTTAGGGCTAGAGCGAAAGTTTGTCCTAAAAGAACTTGAGGAAGTCTAGTAACTAGGTACAGAGCGAGAGCTCTAGTTGCGGTCGAAACGAATTTGAATTATGAACATGCTAAATACTTGTCTCTTACCTTCTTGCATATGAATCTATGTTTTAAAGAGTGTTTTGTGTTATGTGATGCGTGAGAGATGATGATCAAACTTGTGAATATTAGATCTAGGATTTTATTTTCTGTTTTCTATTGTTGCCGATCCAAATATATCCCCCATATATGTGACGTTTTGTGAATATTTGTGAATATGTTTATTTTGACTAACAATTTCATATCTCAGGTACCCTTAATCCCCGGCCTAGAACGATCCCTACTTGCTCATACTACTAACGATTGTAGGGTTTATTATTGCGTGCGAGCTTCGGCTCCCATCATTGGGTTGTGTTTTCCTCCGGGACCTTTTCGTGTCCCTGCTACCTCATCCCGATTCTATCGCTTCTCGGGACGGCATACGGGGATTTAGTCACCCCGGTGCCAACGTTTATTGGGGTAACTGTGATGTTACCGGCCACCGTTATGCTTGTGACTGTGATGTCACTGTGAACCATAACGTCTCTTTTTCAAAAGAAAATAAAGGGAAGATATCGATTGTGACTTGATGTCACATTATGCATCGATTTATGTGACCATAATATATCTTGGCACTGTTCTAAAAGAAAAAGAAAAAATAATCAAACTTCATTAGTATTCAAAATACTAACGTCTCCCTATTGTGTTCTGTAGATGGCTGACACTCAGCGTCCAGAATTCGACATCTTGGATGTCCAAGGCAAGGAATACAAGAGGTGGGTCTCAGATGTAGAGATCACCTTCATTGGCAAAAGATTTACAGTCACCATTGTCCTTCCTGAGGATGAAAACTTGCATGCTTCTCCTGAACAAAAAGCTCAAGCCCTGATGTTTCTCAGGCGCCATATCCATCCAAAGCTCAAAAAGCAATACCTGAGGAAAACCGATCCCAAAGAGCTATGGGACATCCTCAAGGACCGCTTCGACAATGTGCATGATGCACAACTCCCTGACCTTCTGTCAGATTGGGAGCAAATCCGCTTATTGGATTTTGATTCCGTCCTGGAATACCATCAGACTATGCTTAATTTACAGTCTGATCTGAGCTTTTGTGGGGTCGACAAGACCGATGATGATATGATGGAGAAGACATTCAAGACGTTCCCAGAATCTGCGTCCATGTTGTCGCATCAGTACCGTGATCTCCGTGAGAAAGGCACCATCAAAACCTTCAGTGACTTGATGAATGTGCTTCAAAGAAAGGAGAGGTACCATGAGTTGATTCTTACTACCAACAAAAGGCCTAGAGGTCTGAAATTCTTAGCCGAATCTCACCAAGCCCATGGTAGGGCTCCTAAGCCAATGAGTCATCTTCGCGAACGTCAAGCACCACCACCACCACGTGCGCCAAGAGCAACACGTGGGGAAGAGGAGGAAGAGGAGGTGCCGGCCCTAGCCGGAACCTCACATGGAAACGGGACGGCGGCGGTGCCACCTCTCCTAGAGGGGAGAACCGATTCGGTTCCGGCCCCAAGCGTGGTGGCTACGCCTCAAACAATGCTTCGGCTCCTTGCTTCAAATGCGGCTCTAAGAATCACTTTCAACGCAATTGCAAAGCAAGTAGAGATGTCCAAGCTGCCTACAAGAAACACAATCAATACATAGAACAAGAAACAAACTATGTAGGAGACTTTGAGGAAGAAGAGTACGATGAAGAAGATACCAACTTCACCGGTGATGACTTCCAACCTACCAAGAAGCGTAGGACTCAGGAGTATGACACTCCGGATTATGAATAAGTATTTGACTTAGGTCATGAGATACATGTTCAAATTTGATTTTGATTGTTATTTTGGCTTTCTTTAGTCATAATTCACGACTTTGTTCGATAGGTCGTTTAGAACATCCTTCATGTACTTTTGAGTTGTCATCAATAAAAATTCTCTTATTCAATGAATGATTTGAGATTTTTACATCCCTATGAAAGCATAAATGGTTCAATGCGTCCAATTTACAATGGCATAATTATTTTGAGTTCACCACAATTCTGGTGATGTTAACTCAAATTCGAAATAAAATCACAAAGACAAATGAGAGACTCGCCAGAAATCGCGTTGCACATTAGGCCAGCCTATCGGCAGGAGCTTGGCCGCGACTCGCTTGGCTGCGATTCGCCAGGCCTCGCTCGCCAAGGCCACTCAGCCGCTTGGCTGCGATTCGCCAGGCCTCGCTCGCCAAGGCCACTCAGCCGCTTGGCTGCGACTCGCCAGGCCTCGCTCGCCAAGGCCACTCAGCCGCTTGGCCGCGACTCGCCAGGCCTCGCTCGACAAGGCCACTCAGCCGCTTGGCCGCGATTCGCCAGGCCTCGCTCGCCAAGGCCGTTGCTCGCCAAGGCCACTCAGCCGCTTGGCCGCGACTCGCCAGGCCTCGCTCGCCAAGGCCACTCAGCCGCTTGGCCGCGACTCGCCAGGCCTCGCTCGCCAAGGCCACCCAGCCGCTTGGCTGCGATTCGCCAGGCCTCGCTCGCCAAGGCCACTCAGCCGCTTGGCCGCGACTCGCCAAGCCTCGCTCGCCCAGGCCACTCAGCCGCTTGGCCGCGACTCGCCAGGCCTCGCTCGCCATGGCCACTCGCCAAGCTTGACTCAACACCGAATCCGGTTTTTGAAACCAACATCGATAGCCTATCGAACAAATGCAACTTTTGCATCAATGGCTCGGCAACGACGTGTCTTCGGACTCGCCATGCTTCGGATTTAGCTTAACCGTCGCATCATATTGCCTCAATGCCCGACCGACCCTCACCACTCGCCTTGCTTCGGCTAGGCCTCAGGGTAGCTTCGGCCTTACCACAGCTTCAGTTTTGGCTTGGCCCCGGCCTCGGCCTTAGCTCAGCCACGCCACCTACGATGGTGTCCGGTCTCAATCTTTGACCTAGGCTATGTTAACTCTCAATGTTGGTATTCGGTGATTAAAATAAGACTTATCTCTTTCTCTCAAGTTATGTCGATGCCATGGCTATGTTATTGGCCTTAATGTACTTCATTTTGTGATGATATATTGCTTCGGTACACTTACTTTAAAGTGTTCGCCAAAGTCTAAAGTAGACTATTGATTCAATTTACATTGTTTTTGTAGATGTATCAAGGCGAGATTGAGTGTTTGTTGGACTGTGCAACAAGTCACACGATTCTGAGGACTCGGCAATTGTTTTCAGATTTTTCGCCAAGAGAATCGTCGTTATCTACGATGACAGGAACCGGACCGGTCATTAAGGGTCGTGGCACTGCTCAATTCTTATTGCCAAATGGCACTGAAATTCGGGTAGAGGACGCCCTATATGCGCCTAAGGCGCCAAGAACCTTGCTAGCTTTCAAGGATGTGCGTGACAACGACTATCACCTCAGCACTTATGTTGAAAATGGAACTGAATATCTGTTGATTACCTCCACTGAGAATTTACGTACTCGCATTGTGGAGAAGTGTAAGCGTGTTCGAAATGGCATGTATTTCACAACCATTAGAGCCAATGAATCTCATGTTGTTGTCTTATGCGATTCAGATGCTTACAAGCTTTGGCATGAGAGACTCGGTCATCCGGGTCGTGATCTGATGATTTCTTATTCTGAAATGCTCCCACGGTCATCCGTTTTTCATATCACAAAAGCACAGAGGGCGCCTCGGCCTCGGTTCGGCCGCCATGCCGTCGATAGCCGCCTCTCGGCTCCAAGGAGAGGTTCGGCCTCCTCCTGCTTCTCATGCTTCTGTAGCGATGTCCAATGCTCATTGTTCGTTTTGCAAAGCTTGTTCACTAGCAAAACTTCAAGCAAGACCATCTTTTGCTATTGATAATAAATAGAATATTTCGTTCCTACAACGAATACAAGGTGATATTTGTGGACCTATAACACCAGAATGCAGACCATTTAGATATTTCATGGTTCTAGTTGATGCGTCAATGCGTTGGTCACACGTAGCGTTGTTGTCCACGAGGAATGCTGTATTTGCTAAACTCCTAGCTCAGATCATTAAGCTTCGGGCTCACCACCCAGACAATCCGATTAAGTCAATCAGACTGGATAATGCTGGAGAGTTTACCTCAAAGTGTTTTGATGACTATTGCATGTCAGTTGGGATTGAAGTTGAACATCCCATGCCTCACGTTCATTCTCAGAACGGTCTTGTAGAAGCCGCTATTAAGAGACTACAGCTTGTTGTTAGGTCCCTTGTCATGGCCACTAACTTGCCGGTTTCGGCATGGGGATATGCAATATTACATGCAACTAAGCTTATTCGTCTACGACCCACAGATAGCCAACCATTTAGTGCGTACCAGTTGGTTACGAGCCTGATATTTCACATATGCGTACTTTTGGTTGTGCCGTATATGTGCCTATCACGCCTCCACTGCGTACCAAGATGGGTCCACAACGACGATTAGCTATTTATGTTGGATATGAAGCACCAACAATTGTCCGCTACATAGAGCCTATGACAGGTGATCTGTTTACTGCAAGATTTGCAGATTGTCACTTTAATGAGACATCCTTCCCGACGTTAGGGGGAGATGGGGCCGCATCCGTCCCTAGTGAACGTTAGGAATTGACATGGTTTTCTCCCACTATGTCTCATTATGATCCCCGTACGTCTCAGTGTGAGAACGAAATACAACGCATATTGGAACTACAAAATGTGGCGGATTCGATGCCCGACTCCTTTACTGATATTGCGAAAGTGACAAGATCAACCATACCTACTTCGAATGTACCTGCAAGGCTCAACATTCCTCGCCACGCGCGTGCACGCGCCGCCGGTCTCGGACCCGCAGCCCTAGATGTCATCAGCAGCCTAGGCTCGGCACCTCCAAGTGGAGGGCCGGCGTCGACTTCGGATCCTCCTAGAAAGAGGGGGAGACCAATCGGTTCCAAGGACAATGTACCTAGAAAGAGGGCATGTGTCCAGGCACAAAGCGATCCGTTCATCATCGATACTGTGACGCCGTCACACGAGATTGTCTCCTACTATACCTATGTCAAAGAATCAACTCTGAATCATCTGGGGGACGCCTCAGACTCACCGTTGATGTTGGAGAACAAGGAAATTTCACTAAATTACTTATGCATGCACAATCTTATGGAAATGAATTCCATGTATACCGATGATGCATTCGCCTACGCCGTTGCTCAAGAAGTCATTGACGACGACAATATGGAACCCCACACTGTTGATGAGTGTCAACGTAGGGCGGATTGGCCGAAGTGGGAAGAAGCAATCCAGGCTGAACTAGACTCTCTAAAGAAAATGCAAGTATTCAGACCGGTTGTGCCTACACCGCCGAACTTGAAGCCTGTTGGACATAAATGGGTCTTTGTCAAAAAGCGCAATGAGAATGGTGAAGTCCAGCGATATAAAGCTCGACTCGTGGCCCAAGGTTTTTCTCAACGCCCTGGAATTGATTATGAGGAGACGTATTCTCCTGTCATGGATACTATTACCTTCTGATACTTAATCAGTTTGGTAGTCTCAGAGAGACTCAATATGCAGCTTATGGATGTTGTAACAGCGTATCTTTATGGGGATCTAGATACGGAGATGTACATGAAAGTGCCAGAAGGACTTTCGTTACCCAAGTTAAGTGAGCAAAAACCACGAAGTTCATTTGCTATCAGGTTGAGACGATCTCTATATGGACTCCGATAATCTGGTAGGATGTGGTACACATGGTTAAGTGATTGCTTGATTGGAAAGGATACAAGAATGATGAGTTGTGCCCTTGTGTGTTCATAAAGAGAACAAGTTCAGGATTTGCCATTATAGCCGTCTGTTGACGATATGAACATCATTGGAACTCTAAATGAGATCAATGAGACCGCAAGCTACTTGAAATCCGAATTCGAGATGAAAGATCTGGGAAGGACTCGGTTTTGCCTAGGCTTAGAACTAGAGCACCGAAGTGGTGGAATCTTTATACACCAATCTGCATATGTCCGAAAGATGCTCAGGCGATTTAACATGGATAAAGTTATGCATCCTACAGGCACTTCCATGGTCGTTAGAAGTCTGGATATCAACAAAGATCCCTTTCGTCCGAAAGAAGATGACGAAGAGGTCTTGGGAGCTGAATATCCATATCTTAGTGCAATTGGAGCTTTGTTATACCTAGCTCAGTGTACTAGATCAGACATTGCTTTCTCAGTGAACTTGTTAGCTAGATTTAGCTCTGCGCCAACACAACGTCATTGGGTTGGAATCAAGAACATCTTTCGATACCTTAAAGGAACCCTTGACATGGGCTTGTACTATCGATACACTCATCAGGATTCGACACCTAGTCGATCTCTTGCATCCAACAGCACAAACTGTGGCTCGGATCGCCATCGGTCAGCCGCCAAGACTGGCTTTGGCTCAGCAGCACACTGCCTCGCCACAACAAGCCGCGGCTCAGCCATCCGCCATCCTGCAGCCATATCCGCCAACATATCCGGACCCGAGGATGCTAAGTCGTGGTCCCGATACGGCTTTGGCGATACCCCCTCCTACTCAGATACACCAAATGATGTGATGGTAGGATTTGCTGATGCTAGATATTTGTCAGATCCACACAAAGGACGTTCCCAAACCGGTTATGTTTTTACCATTGGGAATACGGCGATATCTTGGAGATCAACCAAACAAACCCCTGTTGCTACCTCTTCGAACCATGCTAAGATTATTGCACTACATGAAGCAGTCAAAGAATGTGTTTGGCTTCGCTCAGTTATATCTCACATTCGAGAGTCTAGTGGACTTGAGTCTATTACGATGGGACCAACTTGCATATTTGAAGATAATGCAGCATGCATTGAGCAGATGAAGTTGAGATACATCAAGGGTGACAATACTAAACACATTTCGCCTAAGTTCTTCTACAATCAGCAGCAGCAAGAGACTTTGAATATCCAAGTGAAGCAAGTCAGCTCAGAAGATAATGCAGCTGATCTGTTCACCAGGTCTCTACCCAAATCTACATTTGTGAAGCATGTAAAGCGCATTGGTATGTGTCGCTTATCCGAACTCAAAGACTGATTGACTATCAGGGGAAGTTCTCGTCTAGACTTCAGGGGGAGTCTAGTTATGCATGTCTCACATACTTGTAGTTGGTGCGTTGTACTCTTTTCCCTTAGACCATGCTTTTATTTTTGCCCAAGAGGTTTTTTGTTTGCTGGCAATGGTTTTAACGAGGCAACAGTTCATGCACCATTGAGGACGCGACACAAGGGGGAGTGTTCAAGGAAGGTTAATTTCGTAACTTCCGTGGTGTGTCTTGTCCTAATAAGGGTAGTAGTCTAGATATTTTATTAGATAGGGAATCCCTGATTACCAGGGATACTTGATGTAATGCCTATATAAAAGCCTCCTTATCAATCAATAAAGACACAGTTTATTATCATCTATTTCTCCTAGAACAATTATTTGTTTATTTGATATATCAGCGGGGATGATTTTTAAATACGATTTTCTTAAAACGTGGGACGTTTTATTAAAGGCATGCAATGTGGTTTTATTTCAAAAATATTGGGAAAGTAATATGATACTTTCAATTAAAGTATTATATTAAATTATTTTATTTTTATCCACTCACTCTAACGTTTTTAATTTACTTTCCCCTGGGCCCTTCGGTTTAAATCGCCCAGTGTGCAGAGTAGTGATCAGAGGTCAAGAGTACTCGGAGTCGAGGCATAGTCATCATCGTTGTCGCTTCCGCTAGGTGGGATCTGTGATCCCTTATTCTTTTATTATCATATTGCATTTCTTGTTATATTTCCATTTGTGATTCCAGATCATTTTGTTAGATTGCTATGATTACCTGTAAGCCAGTTGAATTAGATTTTGTATTTATTTGTGGCGGTTGTTGTGATTTGGGAAGCAGGTGGCTCCAGGTGTTACGGATGGAACTGGAATTTAGAAGTGTTTTGGTTGTTACAGGTTTTAGGGTTGTCCATCTTAAGATTGACTTATCGATTTATCGATAGAGTTAGTCTTAAGGTGGTCCCCGCAGGATCTTACCCGGGTTTCAGGGTGAAATCTGGTTCGGATCCTGTCAAGGGAGCTCTTTGTGTTCTAATTTTGGGGCCTCTTCCACCCTCGGACGAAATTTGTTTGTGGCACTAGGGATAGACAAAAACGAATGCTTTGCATAGATTGGGGCTGCATCAAACTCGGTGACAACTTCTCTCAAACTTGGCTCGGTGATAGGAGCACAATGTGCGACGATATTACATGCTTATGCCCTCATTTATGCTTTGTTTAACCCTTATTTGTCTAAGATAGAGTCATAATATAGTTAGTGTCAATTTTGGTAGAGTTTTGTGAAAAATGGTTAAGAATCCGAAAAATGACTAAGTTTGAGAAATCTGGAAAATATTGCAAAATGTGTCTTTTTCGTGATTTTGAGATGAGCAAAAGTATGAGCTATCCTTGTCCGAATTCCATGAAATTTTGTGTGCTTAATATTCATATATTGAGGAATGTTGTGTTAGAATTTCAGATCAATCGGAGTTCGGGAAGTCACCCAAAAGTTGGCTGCAAAATGGCAGTCCGAACATTCCAATCCAGGGGCTACAGGATTTTCCTGGGACTTTGCCTCAACTTCGAATTTCCATTCCCGACGACTTGCAAGGAATTTGGCCGAGATATTTTATGGGGAGATGGCCCTATGTGTCTAGTTTACGTGAGACTTGGAATCGCACCAATCGGAGCTCCGAAGGTGGAAATATGCTGGATTTACTGCGACAAGGTCAAAGCTGCCGATTCCAGGGACTGATTGCTTCCTTTTCGCAATTGCTGCTTTTTGATGGACCAAATGATGTACAAGAGCATTTGTGAAGACATTCCAAGCATATGGAAGGAAGGAGGACTACACTTGGCCATAGCATTGAAGGAAAACATGAAGAAATCAAGTCTCCTAGTCAAACTAGGAGAAGCTGCCGATTTGAGGCAGATTGGATGCAACTTGAAGCTGCCGGCGTTTGGGGCAATTTTCGATGGATCAAAGCTTATCAATTGAAGTCCAAGACCACATAAGAAGTCCATGAAGATGTGCAGCCCAAGCCTTGAAGAAAAATCAGAAAAAGAAAATCAAGAATGCAAATCATTATTCAACAAGGAAACATAAACCTAGTAGGAAAACCAAAACCTACCTTCTTGCATTCTTGTGGCCGGCAGCCTCTCACCCCTATTCCTCTATATATAGCCATCTCTTACTCAGAAAATCATCATCTCATCTCTTGCAAAGCACTAGCCAAAACTCTACCAAATTTCCTACTCAAAGTTCTAAGCCGAATCCCTAGAAACACCAAGTCACCGATTCACCACCATACACCACCATTCATCACCGATTCCAATCCCTTACCACAGCCACTGCCGAACCTCTTCCACCACACCAAGACGAAGCTCTCCAAGGTTTCTAAAGTGTGATCCATCCCTATGTCTTGTGTTTTTATATTCGGTTTAGTCACATGTATTGTTATAAAAATACTTTGTTTTCGTTTGGTTTTGTATGATGAACATAGATTGCAATTTTCATTGAAATTTATGTGATGACTTGTGCGATTTTTAATACATGGTTTTTGTATGTTGGATAATTAGGGCAGTGGTATTAGAAGCATGTTTAGGATTTAATTTGGTTAGTAATCTAGGAGTGTGCCTTATAAACCGAAGCATTAGTATTGGCTGGAAGCATGTAAATCTAGATGTTAGGTTTCATTTAACCGAGTAGTACGAATAAGTCATACGCTGGAGTAGTTTGTTCTGTGTTGCTCACCTAGGGTAAAAACCTTAGATTACTTGCATGTTAAATAAGATGATTGACAACCTTGCTTGTTTACATGTTTTCGATTTAGACTCACATGCTTAAATGTTAAAACGCGTAAAACCGGATTAGCATCACCTTAGAAGTCATACGCTGGAGTAGTTTCTAAGAATTTAAGAAGTCTAACAATTGGAAAACTGCTGGAGGCTCTAGTTGTGTCGAAACTAATTTAGGTTATGAACATGCTAAATACTTGTCTCTTACTTTCTTGCATGCGAATCTTTGTGTTAAATTGTGTTTTGTGTTATGTGATGCGTGAGAGATGATGATCAAACTTGTATATAGTAGACCTAGGATTTTATTTTCTGTTTTTATGCCGTGCTTAGTATAGGGCAGCATGGCTGCCGATCCAAACCTATCCCCACTATGTGACGTTTTTGTGAGTATGTGAATATGTTTTGTGTCTAACAATTTCATATCTCAGGTACCCTTAATCCCCGGCTAGAACGATCCCTACTTATGTCTATACTACTAACGATTGCAGGGTTTATTATTGCTTGATGCTCGCTTCGGCGACTCATCACTCGGCAACCACTTCTTCGATCTCCACTCGTGCTCCCTTCTTGTCAAATCCCGCCCCTTTCTCAATTGCTAATTGCTATGCATCAAGGGTGGCCGACATGACTTGTTCGGCCTCCCCAATAACTTCCAAAAATCGACAATCCTCCTCCTTAGCAATAGGGAACTTCATGGCTTTAAAAACATTAAACTTGATTACCTCGCCATCAAATTCCATCGTTAAATTGCCCGCGGCAACATCAATCTTTGTCCTTGCCGTCCTCATGAATGGCCGGCCAAGCAATAGTTGTGTGCATTGCTCCGGCGAATCCTCCATCTCAATAATATAGAAATCGGCCGGAAAGATCAATTCATTAACTTGCACAAGCACATCCTCCACATAGCCTTCCGGATACTTGTTAGAACGATCCGCTAGTTGTATGATGACATTATCCTTCTTGAGAGGTCCAAGGTTCAATGTTTCATAAACATTGAGTGGCATCACATTAATCGACGCTCCCAAATCCAACATAACATCCTCAAATTTAGTGTTGCCGATCACACATGGAACATTGAAGCTTCCGGGATCCTTCATCTTTGGTGGTAGCTTTCTTTGTATAACGGCTGACACCGTCTCACTCATTCTTACCACTTGTGTCTCCCTTGTATGTCTTCGTGTAGTGCATAGCTCCTTGAGGAATTTTACATACTTTGGTACTTGTCTAATGCACTCCAACAATGGAATGTTCACTTCAACCTTCTGAAATACCTCCAACACTTCTTCGTCGGATTTCTCCTTCTTGGATTTTGCAAAACGTGAAGGGAAGGGCATGCATGAATTAGGCACACCACCCTTCGTTGGATTGCTCGGCACACTCTCTTTCTTTGAAGTCGCGGGATCTCGCTCCATGTCATTCTTGCTTAAGGATCGGCTCGGCTTCTCCGCAGCAGCTTTCTTCTCGACAGCAGCCCCTTGTATCTCCGGTGTTTCCGCCGGCAGTAGCAGTGGCTCGGTTGCAGCTTCTTCCTGCTGCTTGGCAGTAAGGCTACCAGTTGTGGTTCCAAATGGTTGCTCGGCATCAATGTTACTGCCGGCAGCTTTTCCTCCTCTATTCTTGGCTTTTGGCTCAGCTAAGGTCTTACCACTTCGAGTAACGATGGCTTGAGCTTGCTCATTCCTCAGATTCTTTACTACTCCTCCTGGTAACTTCCCTTGCTCGGTAAACTTCCCCATAAAGTCCAAGACTTGCCCCATTTGGGTTTTAAGTTCCCCAATATCCTTTGAGTGAGTTTGTTGTCCCGCAAGTAATGCTTGAGTAGCACTCGAAAGAGATTGAATCATTGCCTCGTAGTTGGGGTTGCTTGTTGCTCCTTGAGATTGGTTTGGCAAAGGTTGGAAGGTGGCATGGCTCGGCTGCCCTTGGTGTGGTTGGTAGGGCTGCCGTGGCACAAATGGTGCCCTAGGTTGAAAGGGTGTGGCAGCCCCTTGGTTTGGCTGCACTAGTGTTCTAAATACGTTGTCATTGTTCGCCTACCGAAAGTTCGGATGATCATTGAACCTTGGATTAAAGTTCCCGTACCTTTGGCCTCCTTGGAAACCAATAGCATTGCACTCCTCTACTCCCTCACTTGATCCAAATTGAGGGCATTGTTCGGTCTCATGGCCCTCGGTGCAAATGCCACACACAATGGCACATTTTCCCTTCATCATACTACTCACCAAGTCGGCAAGCTTATCAACCTCTAACTTTGAACTTGAGGACGTCTCATGCACTTTCTCATTCCTCGGCACATTACTTCGTGCCATACCAAATTGTTGGTTGTTCAATGCACGAACTTCCAACAAACTTCTTGCCGCTCCGGCATTCAATTCCAAGAAACTGCCTCCCGCGGCCGAATCAAGAAACTCTCTCGCCATAACACGCAATCCCTCATAGAAATATTGCAACAAGAGTCCATCGCTAATGCCATGCGACGGACACAAAGAAACTAGGGACTTGAACCTCTTATAATAATCAAAGAAAGTCTCATCTCCGGCTTGCTTCACACTTGTTATCTGCTTCCTCAAATCTGTGGTACGTGAAGCGGGAAAATACTTGAGCAAAAACTCATCCATCATTGAATTCCATGAAACAATGCGACCACTAGGCACCTCAAACAACCACTCATTCGCTTGATTTTCCAATGAGAACGGAAAAGCTTTCATCTTGAAGTGTTGCAAATCAGTCCCTTTTGGACATATAGACTCCGTGGTAAAGTTAAACCATTGCAACTGTTTGTTGAGATCCTCACTTGGCATACCATAAAAAGACTTCAATTTGTGGAGGAATCCACTTCTCAATTCAATTTCTCCGGTCTTATCAGCTTCCAAAGGAGGGTAAGTGATATTCGAAGGAGCTACCCCTCCTCTGGCAACATGTCCATTTTGTGCTCTGATCGAAGTCATTCTCTCTTCTTCTTCAAAGGGCTCGGTAAAGCACACAAACTCGTGGTTCTCTAAATCACAAGTTGACGATATTACTGATGGAGGGCTCGGCAAAGATGTGGCCGAGCTAGGTGGTGTGGACGACGGCGTTGGTGAGCTCGGTGGTGAAGATGGTTCGGACGGCTCGGATGGTGGTAACGACACAAACAATGCGATAGCGAGCTCTTGATTCAAACGTTGTAAACGGCCTTGATGATTTAGTGTCCAAATATTAGATTCGGACATGCACTTTTCTGAAATTTGCAATGTTTAAACAAGTTAAAACATCGTAAAGAAATAGAATGCAAGAATATACATCATTACAAGCCACGGCATTGGCGATTACAAAACACGTTTCAAACAATGGTACACAAACAAGATCGGCAACAAGAACTATACAATCGGCAATGGTAGAGAATAAAAATGTCCATGATCATGTAATCTCTAAGTCTAATTTCTTTTAAAAATTTGTTCTAACTCTCGAAGTACGTAGAGCAGAGGAGATAACGGTGCAATGGACTGATACAGCCCCCGGTAGTATCATGCTTAATCCGATATACCTCAAGAGTTCGAACCACACAAATATGTTTTATCTTTTAAAGAAAATAGATCACATATGTCAAGTTATCTTCTAGCGTCTAAAGTGAGGTGATGCTTCGGCCCAAGCTATCGACTAGTTCGAGCGTGTTTTACTTTTCAAAGGCGGTGTTGTTAAGATTCACGGAGGGCGAACCCCCTACAGGAACCAGGCAGGACTCGTTGTTGGTCCCCACGGGGAGCGAACTCCCTATCGACTCACTCACCGAGAATGAACATCAGTCTGTGGGCCTTGAGATCCAGTTAAACAAACCTGAGAACCATATCAATGAAACTAACTTGCCTCATACTTTGTAAGACAAAATCGGGTCACTAGCGGTCTACAAGTGTTGATCAAAGCCGCCCTCAACCTCATAAAAATGGGTCTGCCAAGTTATTGCTCGTATGCGTGGGGGGGACGTATCCCAAGTTTCCCAATCTACATAAAAGGCGGATCTAACATGGTGTCATTCGTATGAAGGGTTAAGGCTATGACCAACAAAAGCGGCTTCCCCCTACATGTTACACTTTAGAAACTACAATAAACTCAAACATACACAATACTATCAACTTCCTAGAAATTAAACTAAGTTATTACACACATACATTCTTTATACATCATACAACTTTCGAAATTTAAACTCTACATGCCGAAGCATATTTCTACTTTACAAATCCAAAATAAAACAAAAAATTACAAACTTTACAACTTTACAAGAAAAATTTCCAGCAACTTATATACAACACATTCACATAATTCAAGCTTTTATAATCCTCGGCAACGGCGCCAAAAATTGATGAGTCGTCTAAGTGAGCATCAAGCAATAATAACCCTACAATCGTTAGTAGCATAGAATAAGTAGGGATCGTTCTAGCCGGGGATTAAGGGTACCTGAAACATGAGAATGTTAACACAAATATATTCACAAGTATACATCAAAATCGTCACAAATTGGGGGAGAACATGGCGTCGGTAGCAAGCTACCTTCTAAAACTAGGGCACGAAAATTTAGAGAAAAAGCTGGAAAATAATCTAAGCTACTATTTACAAGGTTGGTCGACATTCTTCCCCAAAGCACTAGCACGAAAGCAATCAAAACACATAACAAACAAGCAAACAAGACTCACGGCAAGGCATTAAAGTGTTCTAGACTCAACTTAACTCCAACCCAATTAGCTCCTAAACGGTATTACTAATCGATTAAGACTCCTCATGTATTTTAAGTGACTAAACGCCTAACCTTAAAATTATATTAGTCATCTTTGAATATTCTAAACGACGTAAACAAACATGACAAGTAATTAAGCACAAAGTCTTTTTTATTAGTTGGAAACAAGTTAATTAAGTAAGGCGTCACTCTTCTTATTAACAAGCAAGTTCTTTAAATTACTCTAACCCTTGTGAAAACAACACAAATAAAATAACTCGTTGGTTACTTAATCTATATTATTTTCGGCTAATGAGATAAATAATCTACGCAATGCATTTACATAGGCTACTAATCTTTAAGCACAGGAATTCAAAGAACAAGTCAAGAAAATCCTAAAATCGAATTAACACATGTTTGCAGATTATCCTACTTACTAACTCATTACATATTTTCCTTACTCTTTAACATGCAATCCGTATTCTTACATCTAAACACCAATTAAAGATAAAAAAAACGAAATTGAACATACAAATCATAAAACCAAACTTCAATCCAAACAATACATAGACATAGAGTTTGAAACCAAGAATTCATGCTAACTTCATAGACAAAGTTTAACATAACTATATAAAAATTACAAAACCGAAAGAGGGGAGTGGATCACACTTTTGTAGACACCTTGATGACTTCGACTCGTGTGGATCCGATGGATGGTGGAGAATATGGCTGCTCGGCAATGGTGTTGTGTTGGCAGGATTTTTAGGGTGAGATGGTGGTGATTTTCGGCTAGGGTTTTATGTAGGACTCTTGGGAAATTTAGGTAGAACTTTTGCTAGATTTTTGCTTTGGAATGTGACACTTTTTTTCTGTGTGAAAGATGACTATATATAGAGGAAAATTACTAGGGTTGCCGGCCACAACAAGGAAGGAAGTTTTCCTTTTCCTAGTTGGCTTATGTTTCCTTGTTGAATAATTATTGCATTCTTGGACTTCTTTTTCTGAATTTTTCTTCATAGCATGGGCTTCATATCTTCATGGACTTCAAATCTAGACTTGACAACTTCATTTGGTGAACTTGGTCCATGGAAAAATACCAAAAACCAGCCAAGAACACAACCGGCATCAAGCTGCTTGCCGATCGGCAAGCAATCCTAGTCGGCTAGGAAATCTTCTTTTCTTCATGTTTTCCTCCATTGCCTTTGCTCAATGTCTTCCTCTATCCTTCAATAAGCTTGGACAATCTTCAAGTATGCAATTGTACGCCAAAATGTCCGTCAAAAACAGAAACAAAGGAAAAGAGGCAGAAACTTGGTGGAATCGGTTGGAATGACCTTGCTTCAGTAAATCTGGCATAACTCCGCCCTCGGAGCTCCGATTGATGCGATTCCATGTCTCAGAGAAACTAGACACGTAGAGCTTCCTCTATATAAAAGGGCTTGATCAAATTCCTCGTGAAACGTCGAAAATGAATTTTTGAATTTGGGACACAGTCCCAGGAAAAATCCTGGCAGTCCCTGGATTGGTTTGCTCGAACTGCTGATTTGCAGCCATCTTTTGGTTGACTTTCCGAACTCCGATTGATCTGTATTTTTGAAACAAAACCCTTTAGTAAGCGAATAATATGCATACCAAATTTCATTAAATTTTGAAAAGGATAGGTCACAATTCCACTCATCTCAGAATCACGAAAAAGACAACTTTTTGCATTATTTTCCAGATTTCTTAAACTTAGTCATTTTTCGGATTCTAAAGCACATATTTTCAAAACTGTACCAAAATGACACTAAACTAAATTATGACTCTATCTTAAATAAATAAGGGATAAACGAAGCATAAACGAGGTCGTAAACACATTAATATCGTCGCACATTGTCTTGAACCTGGAACCCGCATCGGCTACCCAGCAGCGACAGCCCAGACGATGTCTCCAGTCCAAGACAGTATGATATCTCAGGAGAAATAGAAGAGATGCGAGTGTAAGTAAACCGCTTGCGGGCAGAGAGCGATCGGGACAGGGCAGAGGCCACCACGAGGTATTAAGACATGGAAGCAGTCAATGCCGCACTGGTGGCTGCCTTGGAAAGAGGCCAGCAGCGCAATGCCGCGCTGGCAAAGTCATTCGCACCGCCCACAAAAGTGCCTCCCCACCAGGAGGTGGGCAGTCATCGGGAGGAGAGAGGGACACCGGCGTGGCGGGAGACGTGTTCCCGGCAGACGCGGTACCACCAAAGATAGTCCCAGCTCCTCGGAGGAATAGCGGCTCGTTCGAAGAAGATACCATCACCTCGATCGCACGGGCACTACAGATACTATCTGACTTGGTGTCAGAGATGGAAGCCAATGAGAGAAAGGCTGCGAGACCGCCAGAGAGCGTACGATTCAACAAGCGGGCCAGACCCTTCTCACTCCGGGTCTTGAAATCCAGAAGAGGGGGCACCCAAAAGTCGCTAAAGCTGACATACTCCGTAGCCGGCTGCCCATACCAACACCTGGACAGCTTCCGGTCCCAAATGTGTGCTAAAGGCTACTCCGACACCGTTTGTTGCAACATATTCCTGGAGACCCTGTCCGGGGAGGCACTTAGCTGGTTTTACGAATTGCCGGCGAATTCTATAGAAGTATTCGAACAGCTGGCCGACAGGTTCGTGGGTCGGTTCATATTACGGGTCGAGGGGGCCCGGACCTCGACGTTTCTCTTCAACTGCAGACAGGCAGACCGAGAAGAGCTGCGAGCTTTCGTTAACTGTTGGCAAACGGCCACGGTCGGGGTCAGGGACTTGGACAAGAGGATTGCCGAGTCCGCCTTCAAGCAAGGTCTCCGACCCGAAAAATTCTCATACGCTGTGCGGGTGGAGATCCTGCAGGGTTACGACGAACTAATGACAATGACCATTAGGCACGCCCAGGCGGACCACGAAACTTATGGGTCTCGCCAGCACAAGAGAAGGCAGGAGGAACCTGACTCCGCCCGGCAGGAGGCAAGAAACTGGCAGCAGGGCCATGACCGAGGAGCCGCATCCAACAGGAAACTAAGGAGCTGACCGAACCAGCAGCCCCGGAGGGACACCTTTGACACCCCCCAGCGAGGTGGAAAGCCGCCGCCCTACCAACAAACCCGCCCCCTCAAAATCATGTCAGCAGGACGACAAGAGGTATTCTCTACTTTGACCTCCTCCTACGAGGACATCCTGTATGAGAACGGGAACAACATCCCCCCTCTACCAAAAAGAAAGCACCCAAAGGGGAACCTGACCAGGGCACAGACCGGTAAATACTGTTCCTACCATGATGAAGCTACACACCACACAAACGATTGCTTTGCCTTGAAAACAACGATTGAGGGCCTAGTCCATCGCGGCGACTTGCAGTGGTATCAAGGGTAACCCGGACAGTGGGGGACCGCGCGAAATCGGGGACGTCAGACGACCGGTCGAAATCTTAAACCCGCATAGAGGCTCAGCGATCCAACAACTTGTCAGTCTGAGTAAGACGCTAGTTTTTTGCTTTCCTAAACACAACTAGCTAGGCATTCCAACCAGTTCAGCAGGTGTAATTTCAGCAGTTGTCTATTCCAACTTTTTGTTTAACTAAGTACAAAGGACAATCCATGGGTAGCCAAGTCAGGCAAATTGAAAAAGACACAACACAAGCGCAGGAAAAATGTCCATTCATTCTAACTCAGGGCAGCGTGTACAAAAAAAAAATTTAATAAAATAAAATAAATAAAGAGCTTATAGCAAAAAGGGAGGGCGGGAGTGTACAAAGTCTGGAGCCTGCTAGGGCACTTCCCCCCCCCCCCCCCCCCCCCCCCCTCTTTTCAGCAGGAGCTCCTTCAGCAGCAGTTTCACCAGTGGCGTCTTCACCGGCCGGCTCAGTGTCACCCTCCTGAACCTCTTCCTCATCCGCCTTTGACGGCGGCAGCTTTGAGACGTCAAGGCAGCCCTTACTCTTCCAATCATCGTAAGCATCGACTATCCCTGCCTCCTGGGCCCGTTCCAGCATATCAAAAAGCTCATCGCTTTCTTGATACTTCTTCACTACCCACTGGTACAGCTCCGGGTCATTCTCATCGACCGCCCCGCCGGTAAATGCGGATATCGTCACCACCTCCCGCTGGAGCTCCTCGACCTTTGTCCCCAGGTCGACCCTCTCCTCCTCCAGGCCCTTCTTCTCCTCTTCAAGAGCCACCTGCTTCCTAGCCCTCTCCTCCAAGCGGGCCTTCTCCCGTTGGAGCTTGGATTTCTCCAACTCCAACAGGTCCTAAGCGCTTGTCAACGCCGCCACCTGCTTCTTCAGCTCCAGCAGGTCTTCACTTGCATCCGAGTGATACAAGTGGTACAACAACTATAGTTTAACAGGCACCGGTTAGAAAGCATTAGAGCACGAAATAATGAACGAATACCAGTGGCAAACTATCCTTACCTGGAGGGCCACCTTCTTGGTTTTCAGCCGGTTCTCCTCCGGTCGCCCTCCCGGAGCCACAATCTTCTCCAGCTCCATCCCCTGCACATCCATTAGCAGCCTCCGGGCGAACGAGTCGTCCGGGCAGCTATGATGCGGGCCCGGCCCCGCCGCAGGAGCCTTCTCCACCCCCGATGCTTCTGTGCCGGCAGCACTAGAGCTAGAGGCTGCAGGAACAGCGCCTTGGGTGGTAGTGAGGCCACCACGTGTCAGCTTCAGCCGCTTGGCTAAGTTCTCACCAACCGACCGGCCGGTGTAGGTTACAACCGCGGAGGCCAGCATCTCTCGGGACCTCTTCTTCCTCTCACCCAGGTCAACCTGTAAAGGAAAAGATTGGGCGGCAGATAGTAGGGACCTGGTGACAATTGGCACCGTACCGAACCGCTGCGGAATCCTTTAAGCACCACCCGGGGCCTTTGACTGCCCACCAACAGTCTTCCCCAATCGAGAAGCCCCTTGAGGCCTGAAGCGTGAGTCTTTACGCGCATTAAGTCGTATTCCTCGTCCGCAACGTCCCAGTGAAACCGGTTTGTCATGTACAATCAACCCCCCGGTTCCCGGGTCAATCGTTAACCGAGCAGCGGCTCCCCCCTTTTCCTTTAGCTTCGAGACTAGATCCTGATTGTCCATTTACAGCGTCTCGTGAGCTTTAATTGTCGACCGGGATGATACACATGCAGAACACAAGGCAAACGTATTAGTTAACACTAATAGGCTCAACGGGATCAGAGATACATCTTACACTCCACCACCCAACGAGCCCGAAATCCATTCACCGTTGGGCAACTCATATCACTCAGCCAGTAGGGACAGCCCAGGCTCAGTAGTTGCCTCCACTGGTTCTCGGAAAGCTGTGCCGGTGATATCCTGATGGCAGTCAGCAGGTACTGCACAAAGTCCGGCAGCGGGAGCGATAGCCTATGCCAGAATTGGTCCTCATGAATGGCAACCCAACCATCCTCCGGGTTGCAAGCCGACTCTCCGGCATGTAGAGGCCGTAGATCTATTTCTCCGGGAATATTCCACCTCGCCCGAAAAGCGACATTCTCCCCTGGAGATAATGAGCCCTCCGGCTCATCACAGCTTATGGTTTTATCCCCGTCCACAAGTATGTGGTGCGAGGTCCCTCCTGGGTGGGCAGTGCCCAAGGACACTCCATAGGGATCATCCTCCTGTCCTAGAGACCCGGACGTCGACGCCTTGCCGGTCGAGCGAGAGGAAGAGGAGGCAAGCCAGTCCTCCATTCTCTCTTGGTCGTCCCTCACCGGTCACTTGGCGGTCGATCCGGAAATCTCACTGGAGCTCCCAGAATCCATGTAACCTAAAAAAAAAAAAAACCCCCCCTTTGCCCGATCAGAAACACAATCTAAAAAAAAACAACCATCGGAGGGCAGTCCGAAGCATATAGTGCCTCAGCACAGCCCACACCAGCCGCTAGGCATCTCAGCCAAAAGTTCCCGGTTCTCGCGGAGATAAAGTACTACAAGGGTCCTATCTAAAGGGCTAATCTAGATACCACCTACTGCCCATCGGATCCACCCACGAACAAAAAAGTGGGGAGGAGAAACAATTTCAGAATCGCAAAGGACTGGGACTCACCGATTAGTGTGCACGACGATGGAAACGCAACTGCTGGAAAGCACCGAGCAATTGTGTCGAGCGAGGCTAAACAAGTGATCAGTTCGCCGCCAAAAGAAAAACACACAAAGAGGCAAGAGTTTATATGCAGGCCCAACACCCTTGCATTCACCCCCACCCCCCCCCCCCCCCCCCAAACTACTCAGTAGGGCAAGTAAAACGAATCCAGGCCATCCATCTCTGACCCTCTCCTACCTGCACGTGTCCCAGTATTGGTAACTTCCCAGGCCATCATAACTGATGGGACTAATGGAATACCCCGTTCAATGCATATCAGCCACTTGCCTCGCATGCAGAGGGTAATTGAAAGAGCAGAGGACATACTCGAACCGTCCCGCCTAGAGCCTACTCCACCTAACGCTGAAGTACTCCCAACAAATCGAGGTATCCCACCGGAAGAACTCTTCCTCTAACACAGGAGACTTCATCCCACAGGCTAGAAACCCTGCAAGATTATTATTATTACCCCTGAAATATTCTAACAAGTACGGGCATTCTAATATATATTCCAACGGTACGGGCCATTCCACTGGTTGAATTTATTCCACATTTACAGCCAAAACAAAAAACGGCTCGGTATCCCACCGGGAGAAGTCTTCCCTCTAGCATAGGAAACCTCTTCCCGCAGGCTAAAAACCATGCAGCAATATTATGTACAAGCTACGATATTCCAACTGTAGTGCCTGCTCCAGTTCAACGGTTTCCTAGTCCTCAGTCCATCCTTCTTCGACTATTGGATGTGGTATCGGACCGGCCATGATGGCACTTGCTTATCGCTCATCTATGAAATAACCGGTTCAGTCAACTGAGACATTCCTACGGACAACTGTGTACGACCTAACAGATCAAATATACCACCGGGCTTTATAAACCCGGGAGACTTGATCCTATAAAACATGACAACTCTTCGAGCAGGCTAAAAACCCTGCACATACATCCCACCTGCAGGAACAAACGCAGCGACGTTGGGACGGCTACTTACATCCCACCTGAAGGAACAAATGCAACGACGTTGGGACGGCTACCAAGGACTACTCCGGGCCACGCCACCCACCGGGAGACTTGATCCTCTCATACAGGACAACTCTTCATGCAGGCTAAAAACCCTGCACAATACCTCAGGCCTGCACAATACTTGTCAACTTTCTCCTCAAGTGCCGGATTTGACCTTGTTTCATGCACTTGTTTTGGACGAGTTTGTGGTTGCATTTGTTGATTCTTTAATGCTCTAGTCTCTAGCAATGCCGTAGCTTCCACATTCCCTTTCTCAAGGAACGATCCTCCAACTGCTGAATCAAGGAATTCTTTGTCATAGTCATGCATGCCTTCATAAAAGTATTGAAGGAGAAGGCCCTCACGAATTACTTGAGAAGGAACTCATGCACCATGGTATTCCAACTATTGATCTTCCCACTTGGCACTGCAAACAACCATTTTCTCATTTTGACATCTAGTGAGAATGGAAAAACTCTCATCTTTGCTAGCTGAATGTCTGCTCCCTTTGGACACATAGACTCACAAGTGAATTGAAATTGTTGCAAGTGAGAATTCGGATCCTCACTCGCAAGTCCATAGAATTTCGGCAACTCACTCATAAAACCACCTCGAAGCTCAAAATCTTCAGATTTGCCGGCTACTACGGCCGGATAGGTGATGTTTGAAGGAACCATGTCGTTCCCAGCTATATGGCCGTTCTGCTCTCTTATCAAACACATTCAACATGACACTTGATCGAGAACTTGGGGGACTTGTTGACAGTAGCCATAGAGAGGCTACCCAGGCCCCCAGACCCGCAAACAGGACTCCTGAACCCGGCCCAGAGCCCGGGGCCAAAGCATGAACACCAGCACCCGCGCCCGGGCAGGTCTTACCTTTGACCTAGGCCCGGGAACAGGGGATGGCAGCTCCCCAAACAGGGGTCGAAACAGTACAGTAATATGTGCAAAAGGGGGCCAGTCCCACATCGAAAGGTGAGGCCAGTCCTCACACCCGGCAGCCTATATATAAGTCCTAACTACCCTCATTAATAGGTAATTAATACTTCAACTACTCATTCTCGCTTAAGTTATCAGTTTATTCCAACTATACTGACTTAGGCATCGTAGCGGTATAGACCGGCCCCGCCCGGATTTGCAGGCAGGAATCACACCAAGATCCACCAGTATCTGTGAGTCTACGGATTCAGACAGAAACACACCTAGAGTGGGGAAAACTATGCCCTCTGCGATACAGTTTGCCGCCCAGTAGGCTATATTTGGCACATCGTAGGTGCAGTCTCCTGGCCTCTACTTTGTCCTCCGGACTGACCTTGTCGGTTAGATATTTTGGGATCGGGTCCATCCAACTAGGAGGTGCCTCCTCTACGGCGAAAATCTCGGAGATAGTTTTGCTCATGCTTGGCTTCTCTAGGGTTTCAATTCTTGCGCTGTGATACTCTGATGGATAGTTTCCGGTAGCCAGCCTGGCCAGAGCATCCGCATGCCCATTCTCCTCCCGGGGGATGTGCCGAATGGTTGCTCCCTTGAATGGTTCCATCAAGGCCTTGACCAATGCCTGGTATGAGGCCATCTGCGGCTCTTTCGCCTCAAACAACCCTTTTACTTAGTTGACTACCAAGTTTGAATCACTGTATACTTCCATGGATGGGATCCCCATTTCTTTGGCTAATTGCAAGCCAGCTATTAGCGCTTCGTACTCAGCGGCATTGTTGGAGGTGTTGAACATAAAGAGCAGAGCGTATTCATATGACTGGCCATCCGGAGCAGTTAATATGATGCCAGCACCGCTCCGTTTACTCGTGACAGAGCCATCGATATAAAGCTTCCACCCGCTGAGCAATCTTGGCTCCTCCTTGACTATGATAGCCGGTTGTCTGCTTCCCGTGTGGTCCGGATGTTCTGCCTTTATCATAGGCGTGAGTTCGCATATGAAATCTACAGCGACCTGTCCTTTGATGGTTATCCAGGGGGTATACGTTTTATCGAACTCACCTAATTCCATCGCCCAGCGGACCAGCCTGCTGCTGGTTTCAGGTTTTTGTAGTATCTGCCTTAAAGGGTGATTGGTGTACAAGGTGATAGAGTGGGCTTGGAAGTAGTGCCGGAGCTTCCTGGCAGTAATGATCATTGCCAGGGCTAGCTTTTCGATGTACGGGTATCGGCTTTCAGCCCCGGTGAATCCTTTGCCCACGTAAAACACCGGGAGCTCCAGCGTATCTTCCTTCCTGATGAGAGCTGCAGTTACAGCTGTGTCCGACGTAGCTATGTAGAGGTACAACATTTCTCCTGGTACTGGCTTGGATAAGAGCGGAACCGCTGACAGATATGCCTTGATGGATTGGAATGCCGCCTCGTGCTCTACGGCCCAATGGATCTTTTTGAACTGTTGGGCTTTGAGCAGTTTGAAGAACAGGGTGCATTTGTCAGTGAGGCGGGAGATGAATCTGGCTAACGCAGCTAGCCGCCCGGTTAGGGTCTGGACCTAGTTTCGTTCCTCCAGGGTCTCCATTTCTATTTTCAAGCACATTTGTACCTGCAAAACAATCTCATACATATATTACCCTTCTTGTGTCGAGTGTAGTATTGACAAGTAGGGATCGTTCTATCCTGAGAAATCAAGGGCATTTAATCACACAAAGCGTCACATATCAATATGGGGGGTTTGAGTTTATAACTAACAACAGCTGAAATTACGAAAATTAAAACCTAATTAAATATATACATATGATCAACATCTCTTACACATAACACAAAACACAAAACACAAAACACAAAACTCACACAATATAAAACAAAATCAATCAAGGTAATTATGGCAGCAATATAGCAATTAATCAAGAATCAAATCGGTTCCAGTTTTAATTAGAGTCCTTGGCGGCTCATCTAATCGTTAAGACTTATCAAGTATTTAGAATTATCTTGGTGATTAATCCTAAACATATGTAATTCGGTTTAAGAACACTTGGCGTAGAAAGTAAACACGAAGAACACATAAGCATAATAAGCCAAATTGGAGACATGCAACAAGTATGGCGTCACCTCACCTTGCTTTAACATGTATATTTTCAGAATTACTCTACCCCTTAGAACCAACACAAGGTAAATCAACTTCGCGTATAATTCACCTCATATTGTATTCGGCATATGAAGCTATCACCTAAGCAGAAGGCCCGGCCTAGGCAGCCCTCAAGTGCATCACTTTTGTGCGTTCATTCAGAAAATAAACCAAAACATAAACCTTGATTACATGCAAAATTGCTGCCCCAAAACCCTGATGAATTTGGAAACAAGCTATGAACAAAAATTAAACAAATAGAAAACCAAAACACATAACAGAATTTCGGAAATCCAAAGTATAATTTATAAAACCAAAACAACATACATCAATTCATTCAATCTTCATAGACAAAGTATTGAATTTATACAGAAAATATAAAGCCATAAGAGATGTTCGAATTACACTTTTGAAGAACCTTACAAGACTTCAACAAAGATGGATTCGGCAAAGGGAAGATGGTGCGATTCTGATGTAGGGGAATGGTACGGCTGTTCTACTTTATGTATGGGATTTTTGTGAAGTTATTTTGGCAGAGCTTTGGCTTGTGAAAGTGAGAGAGAAGAGATGATTTTTATGTGTC
Source organism: Potentilla sterilis (assembly GCA_963682095.1). Lineage (NCBI taxonomy): Eukaryota > Viridiplantae > Streptophyta > Magnoliopsida > Rosales > Rosaceae > Potentilla > Potentilla sterilis. The sequence continues at coordinate 22,597,131 of OY821763.1, read as the reverse complement.
AAAACCGTTCTTTATATAGAGGCAAAGGTAAAAAGATTCGGCAACAACTAGGGTTTACAAAACCTAGTTTTTCTCAAACTTATCCTGCTGGCAGATTTGACCTTCGTGTGAAGATTACGGAATATCTCCCTCTAGAAAATACCTATTGAGGTGATTCCAACCGATTTGGAAACTAGACTCCCGTAGCTTTCCATCCATATGTGGCACGCCATCTGTGTCAAAGTGAGCTGTCCTGGAGAGTCTGTGGACGTTGGATGATGTGCACAAGAATTCTGCCGAATTTAATCAGGGTTTCTTGCGATTTTTCTTCCTCTTTTTCTGAATTATCTCTTCCTTTTCTCTTGAATTTGTTGCTGAATTTTCCTTGGATAATTACTGAATATCCTTGCAATATCTATTCCATTTATTCTTGATTTAATTCAGCCTCTCTTCTTGTCCTAGTTTCATTGCAACTCTTCTCTTGCATTCTGCAATAGGTAATAATTTCTGCCCGATTTCTTCTTTGTTTTCTCCACCAAATTTCCTCAATTAATTCCTGAAAATAAGAGAGAAGAAATATTAAAAATATAAGATAAAATGTAGGAGAATTATTAAGAGTATGATTCCTGATTCATTAAGGATTTCCTGGTTCAACAAGGAGTTCTACTTTGATTGAAACTCTTAGAACTTTCAACGTTTTCAGAAACGTCGAGATATTGTAGATGGTGGGAGCCAAAGCTCGCATACAATAATAACCCTACAAAAATATCGTTAGTAGCATGAGTAAGTAGGGATCGTTCTAGGCCGGGGATTAAGGGTACCTGAGATATGAAATTGTTAGACACAAAACATATATACATATACACAAAAACGTCACAATAGGGGGATATGTTTGGATCGGCAGCCATGCTGCCCTAACACTAGACTCGGCAATGATAAAAGAAAAACAGAAAATAAAATCCTAGACTACTATATACAAGTGATCATCATCTCTCACACAAAACAGTTCACATAAAAGACTCTTTAACAAGGCAAATTGCATGCAAGAAGGTAAGAGACAAGTATTTATCATGTTTAAGACCTAAATTAGTTTCGACACAACTAGAGCCTCCAGCGGTTTTCCAATTGTTAGACTTCTTAAATTCTTAGAAACTACTCCAGCGTATGACTTCTAAGGTGATGCTAACCCGGTTTTACGCGTTTTAACATTTAAGCATATGAGTCTTAATCGAAGACAAGCAAACAAGTAAGGTTGTCAATCATCTTATTTAACTTGCAAGTTCTAAGGTTTATTAGACCTAGGTGAGCAACACAAAACAAACTACTCCAGCGTATGACTTATCCGTGTTACTCTATCACATGAAACCTAGCACTTAGAATTACATGCTAATCATAACTAGTGTGTCGGTTTATTTGCCCTAACCTTAGTTCTAACCAATTTCAAGTTTAAACATGCGAAATACCACTGCCCTAATTATCAATGCATACAAAATACACAAGTTAAAATTCAGAAAAACCATGCATAACATATATCATTCGGTTCATACAAAGTTTCAAGAAAAACCAAGAATTGAAATAAATTCATACAAAACAACCAAACATAATTAAATACAAAAGCCATAGGGGAATGGATCACACTTTAAAGAACCTTGAAGACTCCTCAAGGGTGACTAGATGGATCGGCTGCTGCTCCTTAGTGCTCGGCAAGAACAAAATTCGGCAGGAAACCAAGGTGGTGAGGTTCGGCAATATGGTGGTGGTGGTGAATGGTTCGGCTAGGGTATTTAGGTGTTGGTGTTTTGGAAGACTTGGTAGAGCTTTTAGGTTAGTGTAATATGCTTGAGATGAGATGGATTTTCTGTAGAACAAATGGGGGTATTTATAGAGAATAGGTGTTGCTGGCAGCCCTCTTGCAAAGAGGAGTTCAGAAAACCTAGTACAATAAGGTTTTGCAACCTTCCTTTCTTAGTCCAATTAGGTTTTCTATTCTGAATTTTTCTTCAAGGCTTGGGCTTCACATCTTCATGGACTTCTTATATGGTCTTGGACTTCAATTGATAAGTCTTGGTCCATCGAAAAATGCCCCAAATGCCGGCAGCACACAAAGGCACACAATCTGCCAGAATCGGCAGCTTCTCCTAGTGTGACTAGGAGAACTTGTTTCTTCATGATTTTCTTCAATGCCATGGCCTAGTGTCTTCCTCTTCCCTTCATAAAGCTTGGACCATCTTCACATATGCATTTGTACACCATTTGGTCCATCAAAAACAGAAAACACAAAAAGGGGGCAGTAGGTTCCTGGAATCGGCAGCTTTGACCTTGTCGCAGTAATTCCGGCATATCTCCCTCTGTGGAGCTCCGATTGATGCGATTCCAAGTTTCACGTAAACTAGACACATAGGGCCATCTCCCCATAAAATATCTCGGCCAAATTCCATGCAAGTCGTCGGGAATGATTTTTCGAAGTTGGGACACAGTCCCAGGAAAATCCTGGAAGTCCCTGGATTGAAATGCTCGGACTGCGGTTTTGCAGCCATCTTTTGGGTGACTTCCCGAACTCCGATTGATCTGAAATTTTGACACATCATTCCTCAGCATATGAATATTAAGCACATAAAATTTCATAGAATTTGGAAAAGGATAGATCACAGTTTCATTCATCTCAAAATCACGAAAAAGACATATTTTGCATTATTTTCCAGATTTCTCAAACTTAGTCATTTTTCGGATTCTTAACCATTTTTCACAAAACTCTACCGAAATTGACACTAACTATATTACGACTCTATCTTAGACAAATAAGGGTTAAACAAAGCATAAACGAGGGTATAAACATGTAATATCGTCGCACATTGTGCTCCTATCAACTACCCCACACTTATCCTTTGCTAGTCCCTTAGCAAACTAAATAAAACTAAGACTCTAAACAAACTATTGCCCCTAACAATTTGTCTCAGGCTCGTATGTACACATAGCTTTCAAGTTAAATGCATGAGAATGCTAAGCACGAAAATTCCAAGTTTCATGAACATGTGACATCAATATGAACATATAAGAGCAAAAGTAAGCATGTAGACATGTTAAGCTAATTCAATCCTCCTTACTAGGCATACTCTCTTCTTTTCTCTCGAAGCATGGTATTCACTCATAAGTATATGCAAGCGAAAGATAATGAATTACAAAGAGTAACTTGCATATGTCAAGAAAAGAAAGCACTTTGTGAATTTTGATGGAAAAACCTCATATGATAACTATGTGCACCAATGAACCAAAACCATATGCTTACTCTTGAGAAAATCTCCACAAATCAAATTTAACCATCTTAAGAATCATGAAAAAGATCAATAAAAGGGTTGTAATGGGGCTAGGCTAAGAGGTATTCGATATTTGGATAAGGAGGCTTAGAAACGTCACCATGCGTATTAGCAAAGCTCGAATCTCCTTATGTCTTCTCGCCGAAAGGGTCAAATTTCATCTTGTTGGACCCATGCTTCAATCTTTTCTTCCCATACGACATTACAACAATAATCTAGACTATAGCCATACACAAAATTTTCCTTTTCCATTGCCTATGCCGTACCCTTTTTCATATTTTTCTTTCTTTTTCTCGGCATTTTTCTCTCTTTTGATCCGAGCACAATTTTTCTTTTCAATTTTTCTAAGGCACGGCATGCATATATTTTACATACAAATTCATGGCTAAGTCTACCCCACACTTGTTCTTCTTCATCACACACGCAAAAACGCCTTCAAAATTTCAAGCTTTGCCGGAACACACAGTAAAGGCATCACTATACTAAGTTCATGGAAAGTGTTTAAGGGTGATGAAAGAAAAGGCTCAATATCGGCTCAAAGGGGTTTACTAAGGTGTCCCACGACGGGCTCCAATAGGGCTCATGCTTTATTTGGCTTTGGTGGTAAACCTAAATGATCTTTATTCAATCACATTCAAAATCAAGGTATTTTATGATTAAAACGTTTCGAAAATCAACAAGAGTAAGTTCTAGCATTCTAGAGTTCATTAAAAAGCTATGACACATAGTCATCGAGTAGTCAAAGAATTATGAGGTTTCATGCTTCCTACGAATCTTATCGAATTTTATCTTTTTATCACTCAAGAAGAAAGCAATTTGGCACAAAAGCTCACATAGGTTATAATCGAAATAAACTAGCTAAAACATGCATGCTTAATAATCAACAAGTCCTACATGCTCCTACCAATGCACATAATCCATGAAACTCACAATTTTAATAATATGCACAACCATCATCTATGTATGCAAAGAGGAGAAAAACATCATTGACATATTAGGGGCATCCTAAGACTCGAAACAAACAAATTAAACACTCTATTTTTGTGGAACAAGTTTCTGAATTTTTCTTTTCTAAACTAAGCACACATTAAACAAAAACGGAATACGTTACCCCACCCCACACTTAGAAAATTACATTGTCCGCAATGTAAGCATAAAACAATATCAATGAATTTCCTAAGCATGCAATCGACTAACATATTCCAACATATCATCACAAATCAAAGGAAAAGAGAAGGGTTAGGAAAATTCAAACTCTCGGTGATGGCTCCTTCACTTTTTCTTTGATCGACATGGGTTGCCTCCCAAGTAGCGCTTTGTGTTTAGAGTCCATAGCCTAGACTTTTCACCGTGTATCATGTGTTCATCGTGCTCCAAAGCATTCCAAATCGGCAAGAAGAAGTTCAATGAGAAGATCGTTGCATGAAGTGTCCGATTCGGTGCTTGTAAAGGGTATTGTATCCGGCTCGGCCTTAGCTTGCGTATCCGATTCAGGTCGCGTGTCCGGGTATTCTGCCGGCGTATCCGGCGTATCTAGCTTATGTCCGGCCTGTTGTGGCCTTGTCTCAGCCCTGCCGGCAATGGCAGGTCCGGCAGGGGGTGGTGGTACGGTAGAAAACAGGGGTAGCAGCTCGGCATGTTGGGGCGTGTCCGGCAGGGTGATCGTTGGTGCGTCCGTGTCCGTGGCATTCTGCCGGCGTATCCGGCGTATCTAGCTTATGTCCGGCCTGTTGTGGCCTTGTCTCAGCCCTGCCGGCAATGGCAGGTCCGGCAGGGGGTGGTGGTACGGTAGAAAACAGGGGTAGCAGCTCGGCATGTTGGGGCGTGTCCGGCAGGGTGATCGTTGGTGCGTCCGTGTCCGTGGCAGCCGTCATGGTGATGCTGCCGGCAATTGCAGGTCCGGCAGCCACTTGTTGGGGTGGTGGCATGGCTGCATCATATGATTGTGAAGGCAGCTCGGCTTGGGGGGATGATGGTGGGGCGGCGAAGACGGCGGCTTCTTCCACCGTGTGCTCTTGAAAGGGAGAATAGTAAGGCTTGAGGCGATGGCCATTTACCTTGAATGTGTTTCCCGTAACTTCATTCCGAATTTCTACGGCTCCATGTGGAAACACTTGAAGAACAATGAATGGTCCAAGCCAACGAGAGCGCAACTTTCCCGGAAAGAGTTGAAGCCGTGTATTAAACAATAGAACTTTTTGCCCAACTTCAAACTTCTTCCCTCGAATCATTTTGTCATGGTACGCTCTTGTCTTCTCCTTATATATCCAAGCGGCCTCATATGCTTCATTGCGTATTTCTTCAAGTTCATTGAGTTGAAGCTTTCTATGAAGACCGGCATCATCTATGCTCATATTGAACTTTTTAACGGCCCACCATGCTTTGTGTTCTAACTCAACCGGTAAGTGACATGCTTTGCCATAAATCAACCGAAAAGGAGACATACCTATTGGTGTCTTGTACGCAGTCCTATAAGCCCACAAAGCATCATCGAGACGATCACTCCAATCCTTCCTTGAAGGTCCAACCGATTTCTCCAAAATGTTCTTGATCTCTCGATTACTTACCTCGGCCATTCCACTTGTTTGGGGGTGATATGGTGTAGAAACTTTATGCGTGACTCCATACTTCCTCAATAAGGCTTCAATAGTGCGGTTACAAAAATGGGATCCTCCATCGCTAATCAAGACCCTTGGAACTCCAAAACGTGAAAAGATGTTGGTCTTGAGAAACTTGGCTACCACCTTGGCATCGTTGGTGCGTGTAGCCTTTGCCTCGATCCACTTTGACACATAATCAACCGCAAGCAATATGTAGAGAAAACCCTTACTTGATGAGAACGGTCCCATGAAGTCAATCCCCCAAACATCAAAAATCTCCACCACAAGGATAGGCGTGAGCGGCATTTGATCACGCCCACTAATCTTCCCCACACGTTGGCACCGATCACAAGCCTTACAAAACATAAATGCATCCTTGAAAATTGTAGGCCAAAAGAAACCACAAGAGAGTACCTTCAATGCCGTCTTCTTCGGCCCAAAATGTCCTCCACACGCCTCACTATGACAAAAAGCAAGGATGGAACGATGCTCATTCTCCGGCACACATCTTCTAAGCACTTGATCACCACATTGCTTCCATAAGTACGGATCATCCCACAAGAAGTGTCGAGCTTGCTTCCTTATTCTTCTTTGATGGTGGCTCGGCAATTCCTTAGGAAATCGGTTTGTGGCTAGAAAATTGGCAATGTCGGCATACCAAGGTTCATGTACTTCAAGTCGAAAAAGTTGCTCATCCGGAAAGGTTTCACATAGGGGTAGCCGATCCTCCTCTTGCATAAGTCTACTCAAATGATCGGCCACAACATTCTCTACACCTTTCTTGTCTTTAATCTCAATATCGAACTCTTGAAGCAAAAGTATCCATCTAATAAGCCTCGGCTTAGCATCCTTCTTCGTCATAAGATATCTCAAAGCGGCATGATCACTATAAACAATAACTTTGGAATTCAAGAGATATGATCGAAATTTTTCCAAAGCAAAGATTACCGCTAAGAGTTCCTTCTCCGTTGTTGTGTAATTGAGTTGTGCATCGTTGAGAGTCCTTGAAGCATAGTAAATGGCGCATGGCTTCTTATCAATTCGTTGTCCAAGTACCGCTCCAAGTGCATAATCACTAGCATCACACATCAACTCAAACGGCTCGTCCCAATTAGGGGAAACGAGAATCGGTGCCGAGCACAACATGGTCTTCAATCGGCAAAAGGCATCCTCACACGCCTTTGTCCACTCAAACGTCACCTCCTTTTGTAACAAGTTGCTCAATGGCTTGGCAATTGAAGAGAAGTCCTTGATGAATCGTCGATAGAACCCCGCATGGCCAAGAAAGCTTCGCACGTCCCTTACATTTCTAGGGCTCGGCAAGTGTTGTATAAGTTCAACCTTTGCTTTGTCAACTTCAAGTCCTCTTGCCGAAATAATATGGCCAAGCACAATGCCTTGCGTGACCATGAAGTGACACTTCTCCCAATTGAGCACAAGATTTGTCTCTACACACCTCTCAAGTATCTTCTCCAAGTTCCCCAAACATGCATCGAAGGTGCCTCCATACACACTAAAATCATCCATGAACACTTCGATAATGTCTTCAATAAAATCCGAGAAGATAGCATACATACATCTTTGAAAAGTGCCGGGTGCGTTGCAAAGTCCGAATGGCATCCTCCGATACGCAAATGTGCCAAATGGACAAGTAAAAGTGGTCTTCTCTTGATCGTCCGGGTGTATCATGATTTGATTGTAGCCACTATATCCATCAAGAAAGCAATAGTAAGAATGACCGGCTAACCTCTCTAGCATTTGATCCATAAACGGCAAAGGCATGTGATCCTTCCTCGTTGTAGCATTGAGCTTCCTATAGTCGATGCACATCCGATGACCGGTTACAAGTCTTTGTGGCACAAGCTCATTCTTCTCATTCTTGACAACCGTTACACCACTCTTCTTTGGCACTACTTGCACGGGAGATATCCACTTACTATCCGAAATTGGGTAGATCACCCCACAATCAAGCAACTTGATAATCTCTTCTTTCACAACCTTCATCATGGGAGGGTGAAGTCGACGTTGAGCTTCTTTTGTCGGCTTAGCTCCTTCTTCTAACAAAATACGATGAACACAAGTAGTAGGGCTTATTCCCTTGATATCCGCTAAGGTCCAACCTATGGCGGTCTTGTACTTCTTAAGCACACAAATCAAATCCTCCTCTTGCTTCTCACTAAGCATTGAAGACACAATAACCGGTAGTGTGTCTCCTTCTCCAAGATACGCATACTTCAAGTGACTAGGGAGTTCTTTTAGTTCTAACTTTGGGGCCTCTTCCACACTTGGTCGAAATTTTGTTGTGGCACTTGGAATTGACAAGAACGAGTTCCTCGGATACAATGTTGTGGCCTCAAGCTCGGCAACCACCTCTCTAAGGCTCGGCATCATGGCATAAGGCTCGGCAAAAATGCCTAGCTCGGCTCCAACTTGCTCGGCATGGTTTGGCTCGGTTTCATCGAGCACTCGTTCTCCCCTCTTGTCAAATCCGACCCCTTGCTCAATCGCTAATTGCTATGCGTCGAGCGAGGTCGACATAACTTGCTCGACCTCCTCCAAAACATCAATGGCACAACCCTCCTTCAAATCAACATTGGGGAATCTCATGGCGTCAAACACATTGAACTTTATCATCTCACCATCAAATTCCATAGTTAGGTTGCCCTCGGCCACGTCAATCTTAGTGCGCGCGGTCCTCATAAATGGTCGCCCTAAAAGCAATTGAGTGTTGTTGACCGGCGAATCCTCCATCTCAACCACATAAAAATCGGCGGGGAATATCAATTGGTTGACTTGCACCAACACATCCTCTACATAGCCCTCCGGATATTTGCTTGAGCGATCCGCAAGTTGAATGATGACATTATCCTTCTTGAGAGGCCCTATACTCAACGTTTGGTACACATTGAGTGGCATGACATTAATCGATGCTCCCAAATCCAACATAACATCATCAAATCGTGTATTGCCTATGACACAAGGCACATTGAAGCTCCCCGGATCCTTCATCTTTGGTGGCAACTTCCTTTGAATAACGGCCGACACCGTCTCGCTCATTGTTACCACACGAGTCTCTCTAGTATGCCTTCTTGCCGTACAAAGCTCCTTTAAAAACTTAGCATACTTTGGCACTTGTTTAATGCACTCCAACAAAGGGATGTTGACTTGCACTTTCCGGAAAATCTCCAACACCTCCTCATCGGATTTGTCTTTCTTCGTTCTAGCAAAGCGTGAAGGGAATGGGGCACTAGATGATAGGTCCCCTCCTGTGGCATTGTTGCCGGCCACACTATCCTGCTCGGCAGAATGGCCCTTGCCGGTTGCTCGGTTCTCCTTCTCGGCAATGACATTGCCGGCATCATCATGATGCTCGGCATCAAGGTTCTCCTCGGCATCCTCTCTATTATGGCTGCCGGCAATGACAGGTCCGGCAGCCATCTCATCCTCATTAACACCTTTGAAAGTCACTCGCTTCTTCTTTGGACTTGTTGGAGGAACCAACTCCCTTCCGCTTCGAGTTTGAATCACTTTGGCTTGCTCGTTCCTCGGATTTGGAATAGTATTGCTTGGCAACTTCCCTTGCTCATTAAATCTTCCCATAAAATCCACAACTTGCCCCATTTGAGTCTTGAGCTCACCAATGTCCTTTTGATGATTTTGTTGTCCCGCGAGTAGTGCTTGAGTAGCACTTGACAAAGATTGAAGCAAAGCATCATAATTCGGATTGCTCGGTGCGGCTTGGCCTTGGCCTTGGCTCGGCCCTCCTTGACCTTGGTACGGCACAACTTGTGCTTGGCTCGGCATGGTTCCAAATGCTCCTTGATTCGGCTGATAGGGTTGCCGAGGCACAAATGGTGGCCTTGGTGCAAATGGTGCTCCTCCCTCTCTTTGTTGCATAGGTGCCCTAAGCACGTTGTCATTATTCGCCCATCGAAAGTTCGGATGATCATTGAACCTTGGATTAAAATTGCCAAAACATTGGCCTCCTTGAAAACCAATGGCATTGCACTCCTCTACTCCCTCATTAACTCCAAATTGAGGGCATTGTTCGGTCTCATGGCCCTCGGTGCAAATTCCACAAACACTTGCACGCTTCTTCATCAAATTACTCACCAAGTCGGTAAGCTTGTCCACTTTCTCCTCTAACTTTGAGCTCGAAGACGTCTCATGCACTTTCTCATTCCTTTGCACATTGCCTCGTGCCATGCCAAATTGTTGGTTGTTCAAAGCACGAACTTCCAACAAACTTCTTGCCGCTCCGGCATTCAACTCCAAAAAGCTACCTCCCGCGGCCGAGTCAAGAAACTCTCTCTCCATGACGCGCAATCCCTCATAGAAATATTGTAGCAAGAGTCCATCGCTAATGCCATGCGATGGACACAAAGAAACTAGGGACTTGAACCTCTTGTAGTAGTCGAAGAAAGTCTCATCTCCGGCTTGCTTCACACTTGTAATTTGCTTCCTCAGATCAGTGATACGTGAAGCGGGAAAATACTTGAGCAAAAACTCATCCATCATAGTACTCCACGAAACAATGCGACCACTAGGCACCTCAAACAACCACTCCTTTGCTTGATCTTCTAGAGAAAACGGAAAAGCCTTCATTTTGAAGTGTTGCAAATCGGTCCCTCTTGGACACATAGACTCCGTGGTGAAGTTAAACCACTGTAGATGCTTGTTAGGGTCCTCACTCGGCATCCCATAAAATGACTTCAGCTTGTGGAGGAATCCACTCCTCAATTCAATCTCTCCAGTCTTGTCAGCTTCCAAGGGAGGATAAGTGATATTAGAAGGAGCAACTCCTGCTCCAGCAACATGACCATTCTGTGACCTGATTGATGCCATGATCTCTTCTTCTTCTTCTAATTCGGCAAAAGCTTCAAATTCTGGATTCTGAAGATCACACGACGACGAAACAAACGATGGTGAGCTCGGCACTGATGATGAAATGGACGGCACACTAGGTGATGATGGCAAGGATGATGACACTGATGAACTGGTTGGTGACGATGGAGGTAATGGCACAAAACGAGCAATAGCGAGTTCTTGGTCTAAACGTTGCAAACGGCCTTGAAGATCTCTTGTCCAAATACTAGATTCGGACATGCATTATTTCTGAAATTTGCAACATTTTAAACAAGTTAGAACCTTATAAAGAAATAGAAAGCAAGAATATACATCATTACAAGCCACGGCATTGGCGATTACACAACATATTTCAAACCATAACACATATATACATTCGGCACAACACAAAGCAGCATTCGGCAAAGCATACATGTATTCGGCAACAAGAGGGCAAAAATCGGAAAGTTCATGAGCATGTAATCGCTAAGTCTAATTTCTTTTTAAATTTGTTCTAACTCTCGAAGTACGTGGAGCAGAGGAGATAACGGTGCAATGGACTGATACAGCCCCCGGTAGTATCATGCTTAATCCGATATACCTCAAGAGTTTGAACCACACAACATGTTTTATCTTTGAAGAAAATAGGCCACATATGTCAAGTTATGTTCTAGCGTCTAAAGTGAGGTGATGCTTCGGCACAAGCTGTCGACTAGGTCGTGCGGATTTTACGTTTCAAAGGTCATTAAAATCACGGAGGGCGAACCCCCTACAGGAACCAGGCAGGACTCGTTGTTGGACACCATGGAGGGCGAACCCCCTATCGACTCACTCACCGAGAATGAACATCAGTCTATGGGCCTTGAGATCCAGTTAAACAAACCTGAGAACCATATCTATGATAATAACTTCCCCATACTTTGTAAAACAAACACGGATCCCTAGCGGTCTCAAGTGTTGATTAAAACCGCCCTCAACCTCATAAAAATAATACCAAGTTAGCGTCGTTATGCGTGGGGGGCCAACGATGGACTAATTCCAACATTGCAGGGCCCGTTTCCCAATCTACACAAAAACATACCTAACATGGCATCACTCGTATGAAGGGTTATGGTTATGATCAACAAAAGAGGCTTCACCTACATGTTACACTTTAGAAACTACAATAAACTCAAACATACACAACACTATCAACTTCCTAGAAATTAAACTAAGTGATTACCAACATACATCAATATACATCATGCAACTTTCAAAATTTAAACTCTACATGCCGAAGCATATTTCTACTTTACATAATCCCAAAATAAACTTAAAATTTACAACTTTACAACTTCACAACAAAAATTTCCAGCAACATTATATACACAACAATAACATAAAACAAGCTTTTATAATCCCCGGCAACGGCGCCAAAAATTGGTGGGAGCCAAAGCTCGCATACAATAATAACCCTACAAAAATATCGTTAGTAGCATGAGTAAGTAGGGATCGTTCTAGGCCGGGGATTAAGGGTACCTGAGATATGAAATTGTTAGACACAAAACATATATACATATACACAAAAACGTCACAATAGGGGGATATGTTTGGATCGGCAGCCATGCTGCCCTAACACTAGACTCGGCAATGATAAAAGAAAAACAGAAAATAAAATCCTAGACTACTATATACAAGTGATCATCATCTCTCACACAAAACAGTTCACATAAAAGACTCTTTAACAAGGCAAATTGCATGCAAGAAGGTAAGAGACAAGTATTTATCATGTTTAAGACCTAAATTAGTTTCGACACAACTAGAGCCTCCAGCGGTTTTCCAATTGTTAGACTTCTTAAATTCTTAGAAACTACTCCAGCGTATGACTTCTAAGGTGATGCTAACCCGGTTTTACGCGTTTTAACATTTAAGCATATGAGTCTTAATCGAAGACAAGCAAACAAGTAAGGTTGTCAATCATCTTATTTAACTTGCAAGTTCTAAGGTTTATTAGACCTAGGTGAGCAACACAAAACAAACTACTCCAGCGTATGACTTATCCGTGTTACTCTATCACATGAAACCTAGCACTTAGAATTACATGCTAATCATAACTAGTGTGTCGGTTTATTTGCCCTAACCTTAGTTCTAACCAATTTCAAGTTTAAACATGCGAAATACCACTGCCCTAATTATCAATGCATACAAAATACACAAGTTAAAATTCAGAAAAACCATGCATAACATATATCATTCGGTTCATACAAAGTTTCAAGAAAAACCAAGAATTGAAATAAATTCATACAAAACAACCAAACATAATTAAATACAAAAGCCATAGGGGAATGGATCACACTTTAAAGAACCTTGAAGACTCCTCAAGGGTGACTAGATGGATCGGCTGCTGCTCCTTAGTGCTCGGCAAGAACAAAATTCGGCAGGAAACCAAGGTGGTGAGGTTCGGCAATATGGTGGTGGTGGTGAATGGTTCGGCTAGGGTATTTAGGTGTTGGTGTTTTGGAAGACTTGGTAGAGCTTTTAGGTTAGTGTAATATGCTTGAGATGAGATGGATTTTCTGTAGAACAAATGGGGGTATTTATAGAGAATAGGTGTTGCTGGCAGCCCTCTTGCAAAGAGGAGTTCAGAAAACCTAGTACAATAAGGTTTTGCAACCTTCCTTTCTTAGTCCAATTAGGTTTTCTATTCTGAATTTTTCTTCAAGGCTTGGGCTTCACATCTTCATGGACTTCTTATATGGTCTTGGACTTCAATTGATAAGTCTTGGTCCATCGAAAAATGCCCCAAATGCCGGCAGCACACAAAGGCACACAATCTGCCAGAATCGGCAGCTTCTCCTAGTGTGACTAGGAGAACTTGTTTCTTCATGATTTTCTTCAATGCCATGGCCTAGTGTCTTCCTCTTCCCTTCATAAAGCTTGGACCATCTTCACATATGCATTTGTACACCATTTGGTCCATCAAAAACAGAAAACACAAAAAGGGGGCAGTAGGTTCCTGGAATCGGCAGCTTTGACCTTGTCGCAGTAATTCCGGCATATCTCCCTCTGTGGAGCTCCGATTGATGCGATTCCAAGTTTCACGTAAACTAGACACATAGGGCCATCTCCCCATAAAATATCTCGGCCAAATTCCATGCAAGTCGTCGGGAATGATTTTTCGAAGTTGGGACACAGTCCCAGGAAAATCCTGGAAGTCCCTGGATTGAAATGCTCGGACTGCGGTTTTGCAGCCATCTTTTGGGTGACTTCCCGAACTCCGATTGATCTGAAATTTTGACACATCATTCCTCAGCATATGAATATTAAGCACATAAAATTTCATAGAATTTGGAAAAGGATAGATCACAGTTTCATTCATCTCAAAATCACGAAAAAGACATATTTTGCATTATTTTCCAGATTTCTCAAACTTAGTCATTTTTCGGATTCTTAACCATTTTTCACAAAACTCTACCGAAATTGACACTAACTATATTACGACTCTATCTTAGACAAATAAGGGTTAAACAAAGCATAAACGAGGGTATAAACATGTAATATCGTCGCACATTGTGCTCCTATCAGTAGACTCCTAAACTGATTAAGACTCTTATTTACATATTAAGAACGTCACATATAATGCTCCTATCAACTACCCCACACTTATCTTTTGCTAGTCCCTTAGCAAAACAAAACAAAAGACTCTACTATTACTGCCCCTAAATGATTGTCTAAGGATCTTTTAAATACATAGCTTTCAAGTTTAAGCATCCAAATGTAAGCACAATAATCCCAAGTGTCATAGACATGTTTGATGGCATGAATAAGTAAGAAGTGAGAAAATAAGCATGTCAACATGTCAAGTTAATTCAATCATCCTCACTAGGCATACTCTCTTCTTTTCACTCATGATATGACAATATTCACTCAAAGTATATGCAAGAGAACAGATTGTAAGGCAACAAATAGCTTGCATATTTCATCAAATAAAAGCACTTTGTGAATAATATTGTCAAGATAAACTTCATATAACAACTATATGCACCAATGAACCAAAACCATAAGCTTGACTCTTGAGATGATCTCCACATATCAAAGTTTACCTATTTTAAGAATCATGAAAAAGATCTTTAAAAGGGAAAATAATGGGGCTCGGCATACGGTATTCGAATTTAGGAATGTGGTGATAAAAATGTCACCAAGACTTAGCAAAGCTCAATTCTCTTTATGTCTTCATTCCAAGGGCCAAGTTTAAATGGGCCCATTCTCCATTCTTTTCTGCCCCCAAAACATACTGAAAATGAACAAAAGTCAAGTATAACAATGATAGGCCTTCAATTTACACACGAACTCTAATTTCACAACAACTTAACAATTTTTCAATTTGAAACCGTGCCTCCTCTTTTGTTTTATTTCGGACTCAACATTTTTCTCTTTTTATTTTTCTGTCCGATCTGTTTTTCTTTTCTTTAGGCACGGCATCATT
The DNA here is from genome assembly GCA_963682095.1 of Potentilla sterilis. Lineage (NCBI taxonomy): Eukaryota > Viridiplantae > Streptophyta > Magnoliopsida > Rosales > Rosaceae > Potentilla > Potentilla sterilis. The sequence continues at coordinate 22,581,928 of OY821763.1, read as the reverse complement.
CAAATTTCTCATAAACATTGGCTAAGTTTACCCCACACTTGCTTCACAACATCACCTCAAATCACAGTTCCACATCAAAATCAAGCTTTACCAAGTCTTGTGAACAAGGTTAAAGATATATATATTCTAAGCAAAATGAATGTGTATAAGGGTAATGAAAGAAAGGCTCAATATAAGCTCAAAGGGGTTAAAACTAAGGAGTCCCACGACGGGCACAAATTAGGCACATGCTTTATTTGGCTTTGGTGGTAATCCTAGTAAGATCTTTTCAATCACTTTCGAAATCAAGGCATAGTCATGAATAATAGTCTCAAAAATCATCAAGAGCAAGTTTTAGCATTCTAGAGTTCATTAAAAGCTATGGAATATAGTCATTGAATATTCAAAGAATTATGAAGTTTAGATAAATTCAGAAAATCTCTGCCATTTTTATTATATTTATCGCACAAGAAGAAAGTATTTTGGCACAAAAGCTCACATAGGTTGTTATGGAACAAAATCAACTCAAACATCCATGCTTTATCATATATCAATCAAAATCTCACATGTTCATACCAATCATATTATCCATGAAACTCACAATATATTTTTATGATCATGCAAAACTATCATCTATGTATTCAAAGATATAATCATCATAGACTTTAGAGGCATCCTAATACTCAAACAAATTCTAAAAAGCAACGAAATTTTTTAATTTTTTTTAATTTTTAATTTTTTTAATTTTCTATTTTCTTTTCTTTTAATGACTCAAACAAAAGACTCAAAACAAACAAACAAACAAAAACAATCATGGAAACATGTATCTCTACCCCACACTTAGAAAATTACATTGTCCTCAATGTAAACCAGAAATAATGTTGTAATTTCTAAGCATTTGATAATTCCGCATGTCTCACATATATACAATTCAACCAAAAAAAGTTTAGGGATTTAGAAAATGCAAACTCTCGTTGATGGCTCCTTCACAATTTTGGTTGAAATGAGTTGCCTCTCATGCATCGCTTAATTGTTTATAGTCCTTTAGCCTAGACTCTTCTCCATGCAATCAGGATCTTGGTGCGTCTTCTAGATGTGTTTCTTCGATGGTGTGTTCCTCAAAAGGCTCGTAGTAAGGTTTGAGTCGATGCCCATTTACCTTAACGTTTTTCCTGTTTCCAAACTTTGAATCTCAATGGCACCATGAACAAACACATTAGTAAAAATATAAGGACCTATCCAATAAGAGCGCAATTTTCTAGGAAATAATTTAAGCTGAGAGTTATGTAAAAGAACTTTTTGTCCAATGACAAACGATTTTCCTCTAAGTCTTTTGTCATGATATACTCTCGTCTTTTCTTTGTAGATCCAAGCGGCATCATATGCATCATTCCTTATTTCTTCAAGCTCGCTTATTTGTAACTTCCTGTGCAAACCTGCCGAATCTATGCTCATGTTGAATTCTTTGACTGCCCACCACGCCTTGTGCTCAAGTTCGACCGAAAGATGACATGCTTTGTCGTATGTAAGCCTAAAGGGAGACATCCCTATAGGCGTCTTGTAGGCTGTCATATACACCCACAAAGCATCATCAAGTCTGTCGCTCCAATCCTTCCTTGTTGGGCCAACAGTTTTCTCCAATATATTCTTGATCTCCCTATTCGAAACTTCTGCCATTCCACTTGCCTGAGGGTGATATGGGGTGGAAACCTTGTGAGTTACTCCATATTTCTTGAGTAAAACCTCTATAGTTTTGTTGCAAAAATGAGAACCTCCATCGCTTATAAGAACACGTGGTACTCCAAATCTGGAAAATGTGTTAGTTCTAAAAAGTTATGCAACAACTTTAGAATCATTAGTCCTTGTGGCTTTCGCCTCTACCCATTTGGAAACATAATCAACAACTAATAAGATATAAAGAAAGCCTTTAGAGGTAGGAAAAGGTCCCATAAAATAAATTCTCCAAACATTAAATATTTCAACAACAATAATAGGGGAAAGGGGCATTTGATCTCTAGAACCGATGTTACCTGTTCGTTGGCACCTATCACATGTTATGCAATACGAATATGCATCTTTGAAAATTGTGGGCCAATAAAATCCGCAATCCGATACCTTAAGGGTTCTCCTACGTGGACCAAAATGTCCTCCACATGCCTCATTGTGACAAAAAACTAGGATCGGCCTATGCTCTTCTTGTGGGACACAACGTCGAATGATTTGATCGCTACAATGCTTCCATAGGTATGGATTGTCCCAAATGTAGTGTCGTGTTATCTTTTTGATCCTTGTCTTGGCTGTATTCGAAATTGTACTAGGAAAAGTCTTAGTAACTAAATAATTCACAATATCAGCATACCAAGGTTCATGTGTCTCTAATCGAAAAAGCTGCTCATCTGGAAATGACTCTCCTTATGGGAGCGTGTCCTCCTCTTGCACAATTCTGCTTAAGTGATCCGCCACAACGTTTTCACTCCCCTTCTTGTCCTTGATTTCGATGTCAAATTTTTGTAATAAGAGGATCCACCGAATCAAGCGTGGTTTGGCATCTTTCTTCTTCATCAAGTACCTAAGGACTGCATGATCTGAATACACAATCACTTTAGAGTTCAAAAGGTAATAACAAAATTTCTCTAAAGCAAATATAACAGCCAAAAGTTCTTTTTCTGTGGTGGAGTAATTCAATTGAGCATCATTTAAAGTTCTAGAGGCATAATATATAGCATTCGACCTCTTCTCGTTTCTTTGTCCAAGAACGGCTCCAACGGCATAGTCTCATGCGTCACACATGAGCTCAAATGGCAAAGTCCAATCAGCTACTGAAATTACGAAAATTAAAACCTAATTAAATATATACATATGATTAACATCTCTTACACATGACACAAAACACAAAACTCACACAATATAAAACAAAATCAATCAAGGTAATTATGGCAGCAATATAGCAATTAATCAAGAATCAAATCGGTTCTAATTTTAATTAGAGTCCTTGGCGGCTCATCTAATTGTTAAGACTTATCAAGTATTTAGAATTATCTTGGCGATTAATCCTAAATATATGTAATTCGGTTTAAGAACACTTGGCATAGAAAGTAAACACGAAGAACAGATAAGTATAATAAGCTAAATTGGAGACATGCAACAAGTATGGCGTCACCTCACCTTGCTTTAACATGTATATTTTCAGAATTACTCTACCCCTTAGAACCAACACAAGGTAAATCAACTTCGCGTATAATTCACCTCATATTGTATTCGGCATATGAAGCTATCACCTAAGGAGAAGCCATGGCCTAGGCAGCCCTCAAGTGCATCACTTTTGTGCGTTCATTCAGAAAATAAACCAAAAGCGTGGGAACTTGATGCCTTCCAGGTGTGGGAACTTGATGCCTTCCCTTGGTGCTTCCGGTGCTTTCTCCAGTGCGGCGTTCTGCAGTTGCCCTTTTTCCAAGGCTGCCAACAGCGTGGCGTTCACCGCTTCCATCTTCTGGTACCGAGCTTCTGCCCTCATTCGGTCCTGATTTCCTCCTTCTCGCAACCGCGCGACTTCCGCTTTCATTCTTTCTATCTCTCCCGCCATGCCTCCAGGGTCGGAATCCGCGACGTTCCCCGGATCTCGGCTAGCGGCAGCGGTCTGACTGCAACATCCAGCGGGCTGCCTCTGTCCCGCTCCCGGGATTTGGACTAGCACCGGCTCCAGAACTCACCGGTCCTCTGGATTTCCTTCCCTCTTTTCTCCTGTGCTTCTAGACATATATGTTTTTTTTGCGACCCGTAAACTGATCGATTCCGTTCTCGCTCGTGCGACAACACAAAATTTTTGTACTCTTCCCACAGACGGTGCCAATTGTTTCTGTCTGAATCCGTAGACTCACATATACTGGTGGATCTTGGTATGATTCCTGCCTGCAAACCCTGCTAACTAAGGGAATACCGGGCTGGGCCGGTCTATTCCGCTCCGATGCCTAAGTCAGTATAGTTGGAATAAACTGATAACTTAAGCGGGAATGAGTAGTTGAAGTCTTGATTACCTATTAATGAGGGCAGTTGGGACCAATATATAGGCTGTCGGGTGTGAGGACTGGCCTAACCCTTCGATGTGGGACTGGCCCCCTTCTGCACATATTAATGTACTGTTTCGGCCCCTGTTTGGGGAGCTGTCATCCCCAGTTCCCGGGCCCAGGTCACAGGTAAGACATGCCCGGGCACGGGTGCAGGTGTTTATGCTTTGGCCCCGGGCCCTGGGCCGGGTCCAGGAGTCCTGGTTGCGGATCTGGGGGCTTGGGTAGCCTCTCTATGGCTACTGTCAACAGGTCTAATTCTGGCCACAATTATTTTGAAAATAATCTTGTAGACAGTAATTTACCATGTATTGAGGACCCTCCACTTTAAGAATAAGAGCAATGATAGTATGATTGAGCCCTTGAGGAATAGTGCATGAATTAAAAGCCTCTTGAAGAACTTGAAAAATATCATTAACACAAAGTTGCTAGTGATGTTGAAAAAACATGGCAGGGAAGCCATCATGACCAGGGGCTTTGAAAGCACCAATTGAAAACAAAGATTGCTTGACTTCAAGAAGAGTAACAGGATTGGAAAGATTTCTCAGAACTTGCTGCTCAATATTAGGAAATAACCAACCAATAATAAATCTCGAATCATCAACAATATGCACTGAAAAGAGGTCAGTGAAGAAATCAACAACAATTTTTTTCATGCTAATAGAATCAGTAATCCAAGTGCCCTGAGAATCATAGAGGCCTTCAATTTTATTTCTTCTTCTTCTTCTCACCAAAGTGGTTAAATGGGAAGAATTTTGTGTTCCTGTCACCTCCTTTAAGCCATTTATCTTTGGTTTTTTGTCTCCAAAACAGATTCTCTTGCTCACAGATAGACTCATACTCATGAATAAGCTCAGATTCAAGTTTGATCAAGAAATGATTTTCATACCTGTCACAAGCTTTTTGAATCCCCTCAATACGAGTAAGAATGTGCTTTTTTCTATAAAAAAAGATGACCAAAAACATCCCTGTTCCATTTAGAGAGAGCAACAGAAAGTTGCTTGATCTTACTAGGAAGGTCACCAACAGTGGAGCCTCAGGAATTGGAAACAAAGTCAACATATGCATTATGATCAGTCCACATTACTTGGAATCTAAAAAGAACAACATTCTTGTTAACAAAATTGTTAGAGTATAGCTGGAGAAGGATAGGGCAATGGTCTGATCTTGTCTTAGGCAGGTGTTGAATAAAAGCTTCAGCACAAAGGATTCTCCAAGTAGGACAACAGAAACCTCAGTCTTATCTCTCTTTAATTCTATTGTTGCTCCAAGTGTAGCAAGAACCCTGAAAATCCATGTCAATCATACCATTCCTATTCATCCAATCTCTAAGACTAGCAAAACGGCCAGAGAGAGGACCAATATTCTTATCAGTAGAAGAAACAAGCTCAAGAAATGGAATTCTTAGCCCATGTGAATCATACCATTCCTATTCATTCAACTTTTTATTCTTTAAGGACAAAACATCTTTATATCATTTTGATGTTGGAAAAAAATGCAACACTCAAGAAACTCGGTTTTTTTTTTCTTAGAAGATTTTACTGCTTAGCTATTAGCTAATGATGTGTTCGGGTGAAAGAGTAATAATTGTAGCTAAGAACACGTAATAATTTACGAAACAGTAAAAAGTGAACCGAATACAAAAACAGGGAAGGCAGAGAGAAGACGGAGACGACTCCACTGTATTTCCTGGGTTTCGGGGGTATACACACTCGGCCTCACTCCGCTACCAACTCTCTCTCTCTCTCTCTCTCTCTCTCTCTCTCTCTCTCTCTCTCCGCCTTTGCTCCCCCTCAAACCCTAAAACTCACTGTAATGCTACTATTCCTCCTAATCACAAAATTGGGGCTTCAGGACACCAGGTTTGAGCTTTAATTCCTTTTTATTTCCTCAATGCTTCATTAGATCCCATTTCGCTTAAATTCGTACCATTTTGTTTTGTTTTACCAGCATTCTGTGTTGTTGAACTCAAAACCCCAACTGAATGTTACTTTAGTTTTGGAAACGTGAAATCATGTCAATTGTTTGTTGCTCATTCCGGTAAGTGGTTAGGCTCCGGTGGTAGAATAATGTATGTCTAGACTTAATTTTGAAAAAAGAAAACATAGAAGAAAAGTTGGCTGTGGCTGCAAAATTGAACAAGTACTAAAAACTAATGAAATTTTGTTATTAATGCTTGATTTTGTAAGCTAAAGAAATTAAGAAAGCTGTGTTTCTAGTAAATAGTCAGTTTGTCCTTGGTATTGCATCTGGGGAATGTTTGCTTACATTTTAGTAATGATGAATACTTTCAGCTGATCCAGCGTGTTTTACAATCGCTTTTGCTGCGATAACCTTGAGGAACTGTTTCTAGTTAGCCCGAAAGGATAATAAGTTGTTCATACCGTTCACGAGACTGTTAATGGACTCTGAAGATTTGGCAGATGTTGAAGCGGAAGACAGGGAATCTGATAAAGGTGTGAAACAAAATGTAAACGATAGTTTTGCAGGGAGTGAAATTATCATTCAGGATGAGGGTGGGAATGCTAAACCATATGTCGGAATGGAGTTCGAATCAGAGGATGCTGCCAAGGCTCTCTATGATGCGTATGCTAGGTGTGCTGGTTTTAGCACCCATGTTGGTCAGTTTAGTCGTAATAAGCCTGATGGGCCAATAGTCACATGGGAGTTTGCATGTTCAAGAGAGGTTTTTAAAAGAAAGAATGTTGAAAGCTGCAATGCTATGCTACGCATAGAGAGGAAGGATGCAAACACATGGGTTGCCACTAAGTTTATGGAGGACCACAACCATTCGATGGAAAGTCCTAATAAAGTCCATTACCTTCGACCGCGTAGACACTTTGCAGGTGCTACAAAGAATACAGCTGAGACTTTGGATGGTGCTTCTGAGGCTTATGTCTCTATGGATGGGAATCATGCCACTTATAAACCAAATCGCGGAGGTAGGAGTGTCTCTCCTGTTGAACCAAATCCCCCTGCGAGGAATATTGGGCCTATTAACCATACAAGGCCTTTTAGCCAAAAGAGAACGCTTGGAAGAGATGCCCAAAATCTTCTAAACTATTTCAAGAAGATGCAGGCTGAAAACCCAGGATTTTTTTATGCCATACAGCTTGATGATGAAAACCGTATGACTAATGTTTTCTGGACTGATGCAAGATCGAGGACGGCTTACAACTACTTTGGAGATGCTGTAATTTTTGATACAATGTATCGACCAAATCAGTACCAGGTGCCGTTTGCTCCTTTTACAGGTGTAAATCACCATGGCCAGATGGTATTGTTTGGCTGTGCACTACTTCTAGATGAGTCTGAGTCTTCCTTTACTTGGCTGTTTAAGACATGGCTTTCTGCAATGAATGATCGGCCTCCTATTTCTATAACTACTGACCAAGATAGAGCAATACAAGTGGCAGTAGCGCAGGTATTCCCAGATGCGCGCCACTGTATCTGCAAGTGGCACATTTTAAGAGAAGGTCAAGAAAGACTGGCTCATATCTATCTCGCCAATCCTTCCTTTTATGGAGAGCTGTATAGCTGCATCAACTTTTCAGAGACAATTGAGGATTTTGAATCGACATGGCTGTCCCTTCTTGACAGGTATGACCTTCGGAGAAATGATTGGCTGCAGGCAGTGTATAATGCTCGAAAGCAGTGGGCCCCAGTTTATTTTCATGGAACTTTCTTTGCTGCAATTTCCTCAAATCAAGGAGTTAGATCTTTCTTTGATGGCTATGTGAATCAACAGACGAGTATACCTCTGTTTTTTAAGCAGTATGAAAGGGCTCTGGAGCATGCATTAGAAAAAGAAATAGAAGCAGATTATGATACTATTTGCAGCACACCAGTACTGAAGACACCATCACCAATGGAACAACAAGCAGCCAATTTGTATACAAAAAAAGTATTTGCCAAGTTTCAGGAGGAATTAGTTGAAACTTTTGTCTATACTGCAAATAAGATAGATGAAGATCGGCTTGTCAGTAAATACAGGGTTGCAAAGTATGAACATGATGACAAGGTTTATATAGTCGAATTAAATGTCTCGGAGATGAAAGCAAGCTGCAGCTGTCAGATGTTTGAATATGCTGGCATCCTTTGTAGACATATTTTGACTGTCTTCACTGTCACAAATGTTCTTACCCTTCCATCACGTTACATATTGAAACGATGGACAAAAAATGCCAAATCTTGGGTCGGAGTAGATGAACAGATCTCATATCCGCAAGGTGTTGAGATACTCACTGTGCGGTTCAACAATTTATGTCAGGAAGCCATTAAATATGCGGAGGAAGGGGCAGTTGCTGTAGAGACTTACAATGCAGCAATGATTGTACTACGAGACAGTGGGCAAAAGATTGCTGATTTGAAGAAAAATGTTGCTAAAGTTGCACCTTCTAGTTCTCACGGAAGTGGAAGTATACAGGAAGAAAATATGAAAAAAGCTCCTTTGCCATTTGGCGAAATGGGCCTCCCATTGTGGCCCTGGCAAGAAGCACTACCACATCGCTTTAATCTTAATGATGTTGGAGTTCCGCATACTGATATAAATCATCCTAGCATGGCAGGCTCTATTCAACCTGATGGTGGCCATCCTGATAATATGGTATGAAAAGTGGAGGTTTTGGTGGTTGGCTTTGGTGTCCCTTTTACCATTTAATTTTGGCCTGCATTTTCTTGTACTGAACTTCAGAGAATACTTATATAGAATTAATTCTCTGAAGTCTACTGTTGATTAATTTGTTTTTCTATTTGTAGGTGGTTTATACTTGTTTCAAGACCATGACATGGGTCATAGAAAATAAGAATTCAACATCATCCGGCAAAGTTGCTGTTATCAACTTGAAGGTATGCCATGTCTTTCTGTCAAGGTGGACAAGTGGTTTTTGTTTCCTTGCTCTGCATCTCAGGGCTTCTTTATTTAGAGATATATTAAAATCTTTCTAATCTCATGATACCCTACATGATGCGAATTGGATCTTCAGTTCGAAATGCGTCTGAATTAAATTTTGTTATGTCTCGTCGTCCATAACTGAATATATATAAGTCAAGTTTCTGCAAATTCTCCCCGTGAATTATTTCCGAGTTTCGATAACCGACATCTGTAGCCATATGGGAGAAGATTATTCAGATCTATCCTACTGATCAGAATTTTTTTTTTATACTAGTCTAACTGCGATGCCAAGTGCAATAACAATATTAAGGCAGAGAAAAAAAAACCCTCAATTTACAGGAAAATAATTATTTCTGAGTTTCTTGTAATGTACCCTAGAGGAAAAATGGCCCTCAAAGGGACCGGGAAAAATAAAAAATGCGGCGACAGGTTGTTATTGTATTGTCGGTATTCTTGTCTTGCTGTTACAATGTTCGTTTATGTTTGCTGCAGCTGCAAGATTATGGAAAGAACCCGGTAGGAGAAACAGATGTACAATTTAGGGTAACCAGGGTTACACTAGAGCCTATGTTAAGATCAATGGCTTACATCGGTCAGCAACTTTCTGCACCAGCCAATAGAGTTGCTGTTATCAATCTCAAGGTATGCTTCTCTGATTTTTCTTAGGAATTTATATGCCTAGATTTTTTTACTTCCTCTTTTCGTTGTTTTAAGGTAAATGTAAAATTGAGTGTGTGTGTGTGTTTTTTTTTTTTTCCTCTTAATTTTGTTATTGAACTTGGCATTGCAGTTAGACTTGTATAGAAAATTTCTGATCAGTAGGACAGGTCTGATATTAAAAGAATTTCCCTGACTACAGTTAGAGTAGTTTGGAAAGGGTGTAGAACTCAAGGCTCATAACTTACTGGGCCAGTTTAACGGATATGGTGGCAAAAGGAAATATGGAGTGCCAGGTTTAAAGTTGACAAACTTAGTTAGAGGGAGTTGTCTGGCCTGTGGGCTGCATAAGTATTGATTTAGGGAATTTAGAATGATTTGCCCTTGAAATGTTGGGGGATTTTGGTATCACAGTTGTAGGAAAAGCTTACATTTTAATTTGAGGCTGAAATATTATTTTTAGGGAGTTGTTCTGGGGAGGTGAAAAATGTCTTCAGAATTGTGTTCCTATTGTTGTTGGATTTTTTTATGCTAGTAATGGTCAGTGTTTTTTGGGGTATTAGAGTAAGATTTGTGGAAGTTCAGGTGACTATAACGAGGAGTGAGAATGAACGCAAATTAATTTAAAGAACACAGCAACACTAATGCCTTTTAGGTATTCATAGTAAAGAACAGACCACCACGATTAAGGTTCAATTTTGATTTCTCCCGGTCACCTGGTGACCTAGAAATTTATGGTATCAAGGGTTGAGATTAATTGTTTAATGCTGACACAGAGGATGTACTTGGATAATGGGAAGAACTTTATCCTTCTTTCGGGGCTCTGGTTGTATCGTTTAGTAAGTATGAGAATCAAAGGGAGGTTTTGGTTACCATATAGGGAGGTAGTTGAAATAGTATATCAGCTTTTATTAATTGTTCGGGTCCCTGGATAAGATGGGGTTTATATTCTCTTTGAAGGGGACAATAACACAATTGGTTTGAAATGTTGAGGGTATTTACAAAAATTATTTTATGAACTAATGGAAGAATTTGTGGAAATTTGTAGAAGTGGCACTTGAGCCAGGGCCTTTTGAAAACTTAAGAGGCAGAAATTGACAAAGATGAAAGCAAGGGGAGAGGGGCAATTGACAAATTCTCTATTCCTTTGAGGGTATTTCGCGTATTAAGCCTAATTTTTTTTAAAAAAATAATTAAAAAAAAATACAAGTTTTACAAGCACAAATGCACAATACAGGTCCACCTAAAGATCACTTGATGAAACAATAACAGAAGAAATATATATTGCATAGACAATCCCTAACAGCTTCTACAACCAGGCAAATGAAGCCAAAATACAGTGAAGCTTCCCAGTGTATATTTTCTATCGAATTGACCCAAAAGGTTGTTTTGGCTACCTTAAAAGAGTCATAGTTACTCCCGCCTTTACCTGCACTTGTTTGAGTTTCTTCACTTTGACATTCAGGACCCAAAAGATTGTTATTTCATCACAATTTCATATGACATTAGCTGTTTCAATGATCTAAAGGATAATCGTTTATTTTCAAATATGAATGAGGAATCACATGTAAATCGTTTGTTCTCAAATATGAATGAGGAATCACATGTAAATTTTTTGTTTGGCTGTACCATAAATTCAAGGGGACAAAGCAATAGAGAAAGGTGCAAGAGGTGTAATTGTTTTGCAATTTCTCCTTTTGCAATGGAATTTATTTATTTATTTATTTTTTCCCCATGTGCAAAGTGTTTTCAAACACAGCTTGGACTTGTGAGGAGATACGCGCCTTTAAACTATAGGCATTATCACAAGTATTTTACCCTCCCCTGAGCAATAGTTCAGGTTAGTAGGTCTGTCAGTACTATAGCCTTCAATGGAATGGAAACAGGAATGAGTGGGCGGATAGTCAATAAAATGGCTACTGTAGGATTTGCAGACAAAGTTATGTGATGAGCTGAGTTTCCAAGACCTTTTGAAGTGACATGTTCAATCCGGGACAAAAGAGAAGAGAAATGAATGACTTCAAGTTGTTTATGAGTTATGATATGATGGGAAGCTTTAAAGGGACAGATTGCCTCTCCTCAGCGAGGGGTTCAAAAATCAAGGTGCATTTTATCAAAAGATTTTTTCGAATGTTTACTCTTTCATTCTTAGCCTGCTGGAAATATTCAGTGGAAAATGGAGAGAGGTTGAGGTCTTGAGGACAGTTGGTTGGAGGAAGATCTTGTTTCCTTTACAATTGCTTCCTTGGTTGCACGTATCCAGAGATAAACAGGGCACATGATTTGTGGATTCTTTGTTACCTTATAGGCTTAAAATTCGGTTTTAAAAGAAATCCGAATAACTTGGACACAAATGAGCTCCGTTGCCAGTGTAGTTGAGAAGGCCAAACTCCTACAAGGGCAGAGAGAAGGGCCTGGAAGTAAGAAGGGTCAGGGATGTTATCTTGAAAATCATATTGCACGTTAACCATTATTCCCCATCTGTTGTAACATGTAATTTAGAATATTCTTGGACACATGCTTTTCTTGTTTTGATAACAGGGGCTTTTCTTCAATAATAGAAAAGAAAGTTGAAAGTCGTGCATGTTTTTCTAAATTTGGTTCTCAATCCAAAGGAAACCAAAGATAATGCACACAGATTGTCTATGGATGCACTGTGACAACTTCCTAGTTTGCTCAAGTATTCTTTCATTTATTCTACTATGGCACTATTTATAATACTTACCATGAATGTGAACCCTCTTCACATTTCACCCCTGTTCTCAACGAGAAATTATTATTTGATGAAACAGATGATTGATTCTTGCATTTTTTCTTTTCTTTTCACACCATTCTGAACCAACTTTGCGGCGTTCTCACTGTATGATTCTGATCAAGCCAATTTTATTTAATAGATGAAACCCATATTGAAATTATGGAAGGAATTTTTCGGAAGTTGAACAAAAGGATGTTCTGAATAGAACTTGACCATGCTTCTTCCAACCTAGGGATCTCATCTGTTCAACTTTCATCATATTTCTATAGTTCTGTTTTATGTTTTTCTTTTCTTTTTGGCTGTCATGATGAATTTCAACTTTCAGATGTTATATCTACATATTGTTGTTTCTCAGCTACAAGATACAAGTACAACATCTGGAGAAACAGAAGTCAAGTTTCAAGTGTCCAGAGATACACTAGATTCCATGTTGAGATCAATGGCTTACATCCGTGAACAACTATGACATGTAAGACACTACCTTCAGTACTATGTTGGATGTTATATGTCATGATTGAATACATTACTTAAATGCAGTCGACTTTTCCTTTCATCTGAAGAGTCATTCTGTCCACTTGCACTCAAATTTCTGGACTCAGTTCCTATGCAATTGTATTGCTTATATGTATAGTGGAAAGTTGTTTTTCCCATGATGCTACTGCATTGGTAACCAACACAGAATTAAGAAAGGGTAGATCACAGAATAATTTGGATTAGAAGTACATCAGAACCAAGACACACCTTCAAACCAAGAGCAGAAAAATCCTATTCATTCCAATAATGCTCCCAATCACAGTAAAATCTCTGAAACAGCTTTAATTAAGATACTCACCCGGGACATAGTTTTGTAAGATGCACGAAGCAAATTCAACAATTCTGTCCATGGACTGGAGTTATGGTTGTCCTACACACATGGTTCCACTTCTCTGGTTTAGCTTAGTGATGCTCAGTGGTAGAGTTTTTGTGGCTGTTGCATGTAGAAATTCAGTCATCAGCTCTCTTAAGTTGTTGGCATTAGATTTGTTGTTGAGAGAACCTGATACTTGTCATAACTTATATTTTAGTCAAGCAAATTTGTTTCATAAAAAACCAGTTGAAGGGTCCCTAAAAAAGAAAGAAAAATAAACCAGTTGAAGGGCGATCATCTGCTCTTCAACTCCAGTTGACTACCATTCTGCCACTTCAAGATTTTATTAGTTTAATGTCATGCCTTAAAATAACAAATGATTTGAACAAGTAGTCCTAATTCATTCTATTTTAAGCGCAACTATTCATTCTATTTGAACAAATGATTGGGTTATCACTCATGGAAAGGTAACAACTACCTGTGACATGGTTGAGACGAGAAAACTGCGTCTCGTCTCTAAAACTGCGTCTCGTCTTTCCCCTTGTTGGTGTGTAATGTTTGTGTTATTGAAGCATTTGTCATAACAGTTATGAGCTTCATTCAAATCACTGGAAGTTTACTCTGGTTGAGGCGATCCTGTGGAAGTGTGGGTTTTGTACAGAAACATTGTTGTTTTGAAAGATACACTACACACTTTTTGGACAGAGGCATTGTAATAGCTTTATATGGATCTCAATTGGTTGGAGATAAAAGAAACTGTGACAATGTAAAGGGGCTGGAGCTTTTGTGGTAAAGGGTTAAATCATATGGGCATCAGTTTCTGCAGAATTCAGAAATAGTTTATACCATGTTAGTTTTTCTTTTCTGGTTACAGTATCCATGTTGGTTAGTGGATGCTGATCTTGCTCTACTTGGATGGTTATTATAGTGGATTAGTGGATGCACTTCATAGTAAAAGGATGGATTCTGGAACAATTTCATAATCCTCGGGGCGGTAAACTGATGCAGCAAGTGATGTAAATTCACATTTTCACTCAAAGTCTCGAACATTTTAGTTCTCCCAGTTATATTTAACTATATATATTTTTTTTTTGGTCAAGGATCATATTTAACTCTAAGGAGCTATATTTAATTATGATACAAAATGAGGTGTTCTGACGTTAAAAGCTTGAATTTTTAAGCGTTGGGGTTGACCTTATAATATCCTTCACAAGACTAATATTTCAGGCGACTAGTTCACTGTGATCACCCAATTTCGATTAGTTTTGAAACATTTCTAATGGCAACTTGATTCTGTTTGGTAAATGCTAATCATTCCACAATCTAAACACAAGTTCTAGCTAGAGTTCTAAACTATGACCGTCTTCTTTCAAATTCTTCCATGTTTGAATGAAACAATGTATAAGATTCTGTTCTAAATTAATTTGGTCCAAATCCAGACAACAGTGACTGCAAATAACAGATGCTACATGTTTGCGATTGAAGTGGTTCCTTCCTTTCAGCATTGGATTTCCTAAATCTCAAATATCCTACACAGAAAAAAATTAAATAAAAATTCCAACGCATTACTGGTTTTCTTTGACTGCTAAATTCCAAACGTATGCCATGCTCCAAATCACTTCTTGCCTGTTTGATCCTCCTCCTATTCGCTATTCTTAGTGGTGCAGCATTTTTCATGGGAAGGTTCTAATTCTCCAAATTTTTTACCAACCTTTTCTTCAGTGATTTTGGAATTGATATCTCCTATGTTCAAACTTTCCAGATTTTCCTATTAGTAAGATGCTCTTTCCTGAGGAATGCATCCACAAAGCACAGGGATAATCTGTAGGTTACTTCATTCATTTTCTCCCATATCATATCTCCATTACTGACCACCAACTTAAAGCATAGGGAGAGCCAATTCTATATGGAGTGAGTTCTTGAGCTTCAATGTTCTGCCTCTTGTGTAAGATCTAACCAGTCACGCGGCTGTACTTCTTTCCAGTGACGAACTCCCAACGGATAAAAGTTGAGGAGCACTATAACAAGATTGAACGGCGAAATAGAGTATGGCATACAACAAACATCGTAGAATTTTGACAAACTAATGAGCAGAAAGAATAACCATTAAGATAGAAAGAACAGGTGAAACCAACAATCAAAGACAACATGAGAGAAAAAACACCACGCAATTAAATAAATGTCTGTGTATAAATAACATAATGATAATAATGTTGTAGGAGAAATAGATTGATAAATCTCTCTCTGTGTTTATTCATTGATAAGGAGGCCTTTATATAGGCATTACATCAAGTATCCCTGGCGAACAGGGATTCCCTATCTAATAGAGTATCTAGACTACAAGTCTTATTAGGACAAGACACACCACGGAAGTTACGGAGTTAACCTTCCTTGAACACTCCCCCTTGTGTCGCGTCCTCAATGGTGCATGAACCGTTGCCTCGTTAAAACCTTTGCCAGCAAACAAAAACCTCTTGGGCAAAAATAAAAGCATGGTCTAAGGAAAAAGAGTACAACGCACCAACTACAAGTATGTGAGACATGCATAACTAGGCTCCCCCTGAAGTCTAGATGAGAACTCCCCCTGATAGTCAATCAGTCTTTGAGTTCGGATAAGCGACACATTCCAATGCGCTTTACATGCTTCATAAATGTAGATTTGGGTAGAGACTTGGTGAACAGATCCGCTGCATTTTCTTCTGAGCTGACTTGCTTCACCTGGATATTCAAAGTCTCTTGCTGCTGCTGATTGTAGAAGAATTTAGGCGAAATGTGTTTAGTATTGTCACCCTTAATGTATCCCAACTTCATCTGCTCAATGCATGCTGCATTATCTTCAAATATGCAAGTTGGTCCCATCGTAGTAGACTCAAGTCCACTAGACTCTCGAATGTGAGATATAACTGAGCGAAGCCAAATACATTCTTTGACTGCTTCATGTAGTGCAATAATCTCAGCATGGTTCGAGGAGGTAGCAACAAGGGTTTGCTTGGTTGATCTCCAAGATATCGCCGTATTCCCAATGGTAAAAACATAACCTGTTTGGGAACGTCCTTTGTGTGGATCTGACAAATATCCAGCATCAGCAAATCCTACCATCACATCATTTGGTGTATCTGAGTAGGAGGGGGTATCGCCAAAGCCGTATCGGGACCACGACTTAGCATCCGCGGGTCCGGATAAGTTGGCGGATATGTCTGCAAGATGGCGGATGGATGAACCAAAGCCAGTCTTGGCGGATATGGCTGGCGGATGGCGATCCGAGCCATGGTTTGTGCTGTTAGATGCAAGAGATCGACTAGGTGTCGAATCCTGATGAGTGTATCGATAGTACAAGCCCATGTCAAGGGTTCCTTTAAGGTATCGGAAGATGTTCTTGATTCCAACCCAATGACGTTGTGTTGGCGCAGAGCTAAATCTAGCTAACAAGTTCACAGAGAAAGCGATGTCTGGTCTAGTACACTGAGCTAAGTATAACAAAGCTCCAATCGCACTAAGATATGGATATTCAGCTCCCAAGACCTCTTCGTCATCTTCTTTCGGACGAAAGGGATCTTTGTTGATATCCAGACTTCTAACGACCATGGGAGTGCCTGTAGGATGCATAACTTTGTCCATGTTAAATCGCCTGAGCATCTTTCGGACATATGCAGACTGGTGTATAAAAATTCCACCACTTCGGTGCTCTAGTTCTAAGCCTAGGCAAAACCGAGTCTTTCCCAGATCTTTCATCTCGAATTCGGATTTCAAATAGCTAGTGGTCTCATTGATCTCATTCAGAGTTCCAATGATGTTCATATCATCGACATAGACGGCTATAATGGCAAATCCTGAACTTGATCTCTTTATGAACACACAAGGGAACAACTCATCATTCTTGTATCCTTTCCCAATCAAGTAATCACTTAACCGTGTGTACCACATCCTACCAGATTGTCGGAGTCCATATAGAGATCGTCTCAACCTGATAGCAAATGAACTTCGTGGTTTTTGCTCACTTGACTTGGGTAACGAAAGTCCTTCTGGCACTTTCATGTACATCTCCGTATCTAGGTCCCCATAAAGATACGCAGTTACAACATCCATAAGCTGCATATTGAGTCTCTCTGAGACTACCAAACTTATTAAGTATCGGAAGGTAATAGTATCCATGACAGGAGAATACGTCTCCTCATAATCAATTCCAGGGCGTTGAGAAAAACCTTGCGCCACGAGTCGAGCTTTATATCGCTGGACTTCGCCATTCTCATTGCGCTTTCTGACAAAGACCCATTTATGTCCAACAGGCTTCACGTTCGGCGGTGTAGGCACAACCGGTCCGAAAACTTGCCTTTTCTTTAGAGAGTCTAGTTCAGCCTGGATTGCTTCTTCCCACTTCGGCCAATCCGCCCTACGTTGACATTCATCAACAGTGCGGGGTTCCATATCGTCGTCGTCAATAACTTCTTGAGCAACGGCGTAGGCGAATGCATCATCGATATACATGGAATTTCTTTCCATCAGATTGTGCATGCATAAGTAGTTTAGTGAGATTTCCTTGTTCTCCAACATCAACAGTGAGTCTGAGGCGTCCCCCAGATGATTCAGAGTTGATTCTTGGACATAGGTATAGTCGGAGACAATCTCGTGTGACGGCGTCACAGTATCAATGATGAACGGATCGCTTTGTGCCTGGACACATGCCCTCTTTCTAGGTACATTGTCTTTGGAACCGATTGGTCTCCCCCTCTTTCTAGGAGGATCCGAAGTCGACGCCGGCTCTCCACTTGGAGGTGCCGAGCCTAGGCTGCCGATGGCACCTAGGGCTGCGGGTCCGAGACCGGCGGCGCGTGCTCGCGCATGGCGAGGAATGTTAAGCCTTGCAGGTACATTCGCAGCAGGTATGGTTGATCTTGTCACTTTCGCAATATCAGTAAAGGAGTCGGGCATCGTATCCGCCACCTTTTGTAGTTCTAATATGCGTTGTATTTCAGTCTCACACTGAGACGTACGGGGATCATAATGAGACATAGTGGGAGAGAACCACGTCAATTCCTGACGTTCATTTGGGACGGATGCGGCCCCATCTCCCCCTAACGGCGGGAAGGATGTCTCATCAAAGTGACAATCTGCAAATCTTGCAGTAAACAGATCACCTGTCATAGGCTCTATATAGCGGACAATAGTTGGTGCTTCATATCCAACATAAATAGCTGATCGTCGTTGTGGACCCATCTTGGTACGCAGTGGAGGCGTGATAGGCACATATACGGCACAACCA
The DNA here is from genome assembly GCA_963682095.1 of Potentilla sterilis. Taxonomy (NCBI): domain Eukaryota; kingdom Viridiplantae; phylum Streptophyta; class Magnoliopsida; order Rosales; family Rosaceae; genus Potentilla; species Potentilla sterilis. The sequence goes on along the minus strand of OY821763.1, from coordinate 22,563,472 downwards.
AAAGTACGCAGATGCGAAATATCAGGCTCGTAACCAGTTACCAACTGGTACGCACTAAATGGTTGGCTATCTGTGGGTCGTAGACGAATAAGCATAGCTGCATGTAATATTGCATATCCCCATGCCGAAACTGGCAAGTTTGTGGCCATGACAAGAGACCTAGCTACAAGCTGTAGTCTCTTGATAGCGGCTTCTGCAAGACCGTTCTGAGAATGAACGTGGGGTACGGGATGTTCAACTTCAATCCCAACTGACATGCAATAGTCATCAAAACATTTTGAGGTAAACTCTCCAGCATTATCCAGTCTGATGGACTTAATCGGATTGTCCGGGTGGTGAGCCCGAAGCTTAATAATCTGAGCTAGGAGTTTAGCGAATGCAGCATTCCTCGTGGACAACAACGCTACGTGTGACCAACGCGTTGATGCATCAACCAGAACCATGAAATATCTAAATGGTCCGCATTCTGGTGTTATAGGTCCACAAATATCACCTTGTATTCGTTGTAGAAACGGAATATTCTGTTTATTATCAATAGCAAAAGATGGTCTTGCTTGAAGTTTTGCTAGTGAACAAGCTTTGCAAAACGAACGATGAGCATTAGACATCGCTACAGAAGCATGAGAAGCAGGAGGGGACCGAACCTCTCCTTGGAACCGAGAGGCGGCTATCGACGGCACGGCCGAACCGAGGCCGAGGCGCCCTCTGTGCTTTTGTGATCGGAAAAATGGATGACCGTGGGAGCATTTCAAAATACGGATCATCAGATCACGACCCGGATGACCGAGTCTATCATGCCAAAGCTTATAAGCATCAGAATCACATAATATAACAACATGAGATTCGTTGGCTCGAATGGTTGTGAAATACATGCCATTGCGAACTCGCTTACACTTCTCCACAATGCGAGTGCGCATAGATTGAGTGGAGGTGATCAACAGATATTCAGTTCCATCTTCAACATAAGTGCTGAGGTGATAGTCATTGTCACGCACATCCTTGAAAGCTAGCAAGGTTCTTGGCGCCTTAGGCGCATATAGGGCGTCCTCTACCCGAATCTCAGTGCCATTTGGCAGTAAGAATTGAGCAGTGCCACGACCCTTAATTACGGGTCCAGTTCCTGTCATCGTAGATAACGACGATTCTCTTGGCGTAAAATCCGAAAACAATTGCCGATTCCTCAGAATCGTGTGAGTTGTTGCACAATCTAACAAACACTCAATCTCGCCTTGATACATCTACAAAAACAATGTAAATTGAATCAATAGTCTACTTTAGACTTTGGCGAACACTTTAAAGTAAGTGTACTGAAACAATATATCATCACAAAATGAAGTGCATTAAGGCCAATAACATAGCCATGGCAACGACAAAACTTGAGAGAAAGAGATAAGCCGCATTTTAATCACCGAGTATCACCATTGATAATCATAGCCTAGGTCAGAGATTGAGACCGGACACCGTCGTAGGTGGCGTGGCCGAGCCAAGGCCGAGGCCAAGGCAAAGGCCGGGGCCAAGCCAAAGCCGAAGCTGTGGTAAGGCCAAAGCTACCCAGAGGCCGAGCCGAAGCAAGGCGAGTGGTGAGAGTCGGTCAGGCATTGAGGCAATGCGATGCGACGGTTGAGCTAAATCCGAAGCATGACGAGTCCGAAGACACTTCGTTGCCGAGCCATTGATGCAAAAGTTGCATTTGTTCGATAGGCTATCGATTGTTGGTTTCAAAAAAAACCGGATTCGGTGCTGAGCCAAGCTGGCGAATGGCCATGGCGAGTGAGGCCTAGCGAGTCGCGGCCAAGCGCTTATGGGCTTTGGCGAGCGAGGCATGGCGGATCGCAGCCAAGTTGGCGGATCGCTGATCGCGGATCGCGGATTAGTTGGCGAATAGCCATGGCGAGCGAGTCCTGGCGGATCGCGACCAAGTTGGCGGATAGCGGATCGCGGATCTCGGATCGCGCATCGCGGATGGCGTATCGCGGATCTCTCCTTTTGTCTTTGTGATTTTTCGGATATGAGTTAACATCACCAGAATTTTGGTGAACTCAAAATGATTATGCCATTGAGAATTGGACGCATTGAACCAATTTTGCTTTCAGGGATGTAAAAATCTTAAATCATTCGTAGAATAAGATAGATTTTATTGATGACAACTCAAAAATACATCAAGGTTGTTCTAAATAGAACGACTTATCGAACAAAGTCGTGATTTATTGACTATTCTGTCAAAATAACAATCAAAATCAAACTTGAACACGTATCTCATGACCTAAGTCAAATACTTATTCATAGTCTGGAGTATCATACTCCTGAGTCCTACGTTTCTTGGTAGGTTGGAAGTCATCGATGGCGAAGTTCGTATTTTCCTCATCGTATACTTCTTCCTCAAAGTCTCCTACATAGTGTGCTTCTTGTTCTATGTATTGTTTGTGTTTCTTGTAAGCGGCTTGAATATCTCTGCTTGCTATGCAATCGCGTTGGAGATGATTCATAGAACCACATTTGAAGCAAGGAGCCGAAGCATTGTTCGGCGTATGGCCACCACGCCTGGGACCGGAACCAAAACTGTTCCTCCCTCTGGGAGCGGCGGCTCTGCCATCATCCCTTGTCCAAGAAAGCGGTCGGCCACGGCCGACGCCTCTTCTCCCTCCTCGTCCGCCACGTATTGCTCTTGGCGTACGTGGTGGCGGTGCTTGACGTTCATGAGGTTGATGCTTCTGCTTAAAAGCTTTACCACGGGCTTGATGAGATTCAGCAATGAATTTCGGTCCTCGAGGCCTCTTATTGGTGGTAAGAATCAACTCATGGTACCTCTCCTTTCTTTGAAGCACATTCATCAAATCGCTGAAGGTTTTGATAGTGCCTTTCTCGCGGAGATCGCGGTACTGATGCGACAACATGGACGCAGATTCTGGGAACGTCGTGAAGGTCTTCTCCATCATATCATCATCGGTCTTTTCGACCCCACAAAAGCTCAAATCAGATTGCAAGTTTAGCATAGTCTGATGATATTCCTGGACGGAATCAAAATCCAGTAAGCGGATTTGCTCCCAATCAGACATGAGGTCTGGGAGTTGTGCGTCATGCACATTGTCGAAGCGGTCCTTGAGGATATCCCATAGCTCTTTGGGATCAGTTTTCCTCAGGTATTGCTTCTTGAGCGTTGGATGGATATGGCGCCTGAGAAACATCAGGGCTTGTGCTTTCTGTTCAGGAGAAGCGTGTAAGCTTTCATCCTCAGGAGGGTTGATGGTGGCAGTAAATCTTTTACCAATGAAAGTGTTCTCAACATCTGAGACCCACCTCTTGTATTCCTTGCCTTGGACATCCAAGATGTCAAATTCTGGACGCTGAGTGTCAGCCATCTACAGAACACAAACAGGGAGACGTTAGTATGTTTGAATACTAATCAAGTTTGATTGTTCTTTTAGAACAGTGCCAAGATATATCATGGTCACATAAATCGATGCTTAACGTGACTTCAAGTCACAATCGATATCTTCCCTTTGTTTTCTTTCCAAAAAAAGAATAATACGTTATGGTTCACAGTGACATCACAGTCACAAGCATAACGGTGGCCGGTAACATCACAGTTACCCCAATAAACGTTGGCACCGGGGTGACTAAATCCCCGTATGCCGTCCCGAGAAGCGATAGAATCGGGATGAAGAAGCAGGGACACGGAAAGGTCCCGGAAGAAAACAAAACCCAACTATTGAAATTTTCATAAGCGGGAACGTTTATAAAAATATTTACCTCTTCAAGAGAAGCTTGATCAAACGAAACTTGACTCTTGGGGAAGCTTGTTTTCTTCGATTTTTCTTGATTTCTTCTCAACCACGAATAAGGGTTCGCGGATCGCTTGCTTGGCTTGCGAGCAATCTTGATCTTCTGGTGGATGCGTGCAAAAAGTAGCACGCAAGGGAGAGCTGCTGGCGAGCGGGTTGTCTGCCTAGAGGCAGAGGAGAAGTAGTACGCGAAGGTACAAAGCGGCAGGTGAGCAGCACAGATGCTGCTGAGAAGAGGCCGACGGTGCCGAAGGGAAGAATCGGCGGCCGACGGTAGGTTAGGGTTTCGAAAAAAAAATCGGAATTAGGGTTTCTCGGGCTTATTAGACGGGAGGCTAGAGCAATGTGCTGATAACGTGTTGTAGGAGAAATAGATTGATAAATCTCTCTCTGTGTTTATTCATTGATAAGGCGGCCTTTATATAGGCATTACATCAAGTATCCCTAGCGAACAGGGATTCCCTATCTAATAGAGTATCTAGACTACAAGTCTTATTAGGACAAGACACACCACGGAAGTTACGGAGTTAACCTTCCTTGAACAAATAATAATATTTAGTTGCCAACATTGACTTTAGGAACCGAAAAATGCCTCTAACAAAACCAACTGATTTCCAATCAGCTACGTTGGGATCTTTTCGGTCCTTTTTATTGCCCTGACTTAAGCACCTATACTTACTACTTAAACAATAAACTTGCTGCAATCCACCCCCAACTTCTTAGGATCTAACAAGTCCTGCGGATACATAACTGTATAAGGAAGTAGGCACCTAAAACCTAAAAGAAATACTGTGTTTAGACTACAGAAGATAACCCCCTCTCCCCTAAATACAGAGGAGAAGCCGAGATTAAACTCGTTCAGATGTACCAAAACGATGATGCATCTTGCTTCAGCAGAGAGTCACTAGTAGTATAGTCCGGCTGTGCCAAGCTAAACTGAGATCCAGATCCAAATCTTAAGTCAGGGATAACATTGTTCGAATCGTTACCAAATGTAGACTCAAATACCTTGCACTGATCAAACTGAACTTCAGGCGATGGGAAAACCTGTTGATGCATAGGCACTGAGGTTGGTTCAGACACATTGTTATGGTCCATGACCATCCCTTGACCAAAGAAGTTATCATTCACTGGAAACTGATATTTTCTTTGCTGGTGGTTGTAGTCTTGCACAGCACTGAAGTTGCCAGGATTCGAGTTTTGCCGAGTATTGCTATCATAGGATGACATAAGCTCGCATATCAATTTCCCATCATCTGCAAGTCCCAATCCTGAAACATTGAAAGGGCGTGCCTGGTTCACCTGTTGTAGAATTTTGGCCTTAGATTGAGCAACTGGTAGAGGGAATTCCACAGGTTTGTCATTGTTAAGCAAGTTTGGCATTGCAAGCACAGGTGGACAATGCTTCCTGTATGGGCAACTCATCTGATGATTGTTTCTGGCAGTAAGGTCGCTAAAGCCACCCATGTGACAATCACTATATGGGCATTGCATGAATTCACAGGTGTAAACCTGCTGATTTAGTCTCATTGGTGGCTCTTCAGCCTGCTGCTGCTTCCTCTTCTTACCAAAATTTGATTTAGTCTCCATAAGCTCTCCCTTGCTCTGAGGTCTTTGTCCAATACTTCCCATATTGAAGTGATTCAGAAGAGGTTTGCAGTGATCAACTTCAAGGTCATCATCAATCCCTTCAACATCATAGTCACTGGTACCGCTGAATATAAGAGACCCATTCCCACTAGCAGATAAAGGCCGACATATACCAGGGAACATTTTCCTGGCCAAAACTTCCTCCTGGTTTATAATGGCCAGCCATGTGGCACTCTCCTTAGCAGTCATTTTGTCCTGCAAACATTTTGACTGGCGAACAAGCTTGCGGATCTTGTTGATATCAGGTGATATGTGCTTGATTACAGCTGTGAGAACACTGACCTTCCATGCCTTCTTCAGATCATGAGGCTTCTTGTATGGAGGAGGACCCTGATCCTTTGCCATGTTCAATTGAGGCCACCATTCCTCATTACCAGTTGGCCACCATGGTGGGGAAACACCCTTCTCCAATGGAAAACGCCTTTGTGGTGGGTCACAGTGCTGCATCAGGGCTGACAAAAGTGAACCAAGAGTGGTGTCCTGGAGCTCCTGAAGGGTGTGTGGAGTAGATGACACTGAAATGCAGTCTTCCATCATACCAGGGATTACATTATCCGCCTGATATTTAAAAATGGCAGCTGGGCCATTACGATCAAATCTTACTTTCTCCTTCCACCATTCTCGAAGATTGTCAGATGAGCCACTAACTGGTTTCCCTTTTTCAGGTATAATCCCATAAACAAAACCCTGAGCTTTACAAACTTCCATCATTTTCAGCATATATTTCAGGATTCCATCTTGTGCCCGTGACATCTTCTTCCTCCGAGCTTGTTCTTGGGATTGGCGTTGCCTTGCACTGACAACTCCCTTTCCCTTAGTTTGTTCTTTAAGCCGCCTCAATAGAATTCGATCTCTCCACATCCTTCTTTCGAGCTCAGTAACATCCAATTCTTCATCACTATAATCCTCCTCTACTGTTGCCTCTGGTTCTAGAACCACCTCAGTTTCCCCAGCAGAAGCTGAAAAGAAATCAAGATTTCCACAGAAGCCCATATCCTCAAAGATACCCATTTCCCAACAACAGATTTAACAACCCTGATTATATAATTTATATAATGATCGGTTACTTAAATGCTGTCCCCGCCAACCTCTTTTTTAGTCGATTTCTTATCTTGCACAGAGTTACTATATTGAACTGTCAGATTTCTGGATCAAGGATTGTCCACCCCGAGGAGTAAACGAACCGTCATTTTTCCTGCAAATGAAATAAATTACAAACAAGTCAGTTAAACATACAATTATCACATATGACATATCAGGTACAGTGAACTACCGATAATAGCTCTGATTCAACAAAAGAAATAAAAAGGGGGAGTACATAATTCCATGACTATGAGTAGTCAGAACACGAAAGTAATTAATTCAATAAGTTAAAACTCCGTAAGCATTCATAGTTTCACACAGACCATAAATTAAAAGCAAAAAGAGAAAGAAACAAATACGATCAAATAAGGACACAGAAAAGAGAACAGATCTCAATCTTCTTTTTTTTTTTTTCAAATTCAAACATACACACGAAAAAATTAAAATAGCCCAGTACCAAAGATCAGTTTCAAAAACAAGTAAGGTCCCAAAATATTCAACAGCAAGTTTAAGTAGCAAGTAAATACCCTCCAATATTATAGCAGAAATTATAGAACCATGGACACCCAGATTAACTATTATCCGGATTGATTCATTTTCTTCATAAAAATGTGCTATGATTGAGTACACACATCACCAAGTTAAAAGAGTTCTCGGCTTACACAAGCTGTGATATAGCTTTTGACACAGGTTACAACAAATTCTCCAGCTATCTAAGCAACATTTATCCACTCGTGAATTTTTTTAACTTCATTTCATTTAATATAAAACCAGGAATTCGGGGTGATTCTGCAAAAAAATGTCTTTTGGATCAAATAACTGTCCAAATCCAATTCTATAGAGATACAAACAACGAAAACGAAGAAGATCAAACTCCAAGAAAAAAAAAATTATATTGAAGCAGACTAAGCAGAACCAAACATAAAACCAACAAGAAATCATACATATTCTTACAAATGAATCACAGAAGAACAAAACATTAGTTACATATAAATGAATCACAAAGATCAACCCTTGAAATCACCAAGGAAAAGATTCACATAGGATTTAGAAAAGAATGTCTTTTTAGTATTGATGAGTATGAAATGAATTAAACAAGTTGAAAATGAAAGTACCAGATTGATAATGAAGCTCCTGAAAGCAGTCCCTGATTGCTCCTCTCTCACTGCTCAGAGAGAGAGAGAGAGAGAGAGAGAGGGAGAGAGAGAGAGTTCTTTATAGTGGGTTTTACTTTTCTTTTCTAAATAGGACGAAGAAGAAGAAGAAGAAGAAGAGGGACAAGGCTACGGAAAAAAGCTACTGTAAGCAGATTTTATTCTCTTTCTCTTCTCTTGTTGAGAGAGATGCAGAGAGATGCAGAGATAGGGACACACGGAGAGAGGGTTATTTAAGCAGTGTGGTTAAGGCGTGGGACCTTTTGTTTTGGATATGAGAGACTTTTATAGGCGTTATGCTTGTCTTGTGTGTGTTTGCTCACACCAGTCATTGGTGTTTTCACCAAACACCACATAAACATTTTCCTTATCAAATAAAAATACACCTATTTACATTTAATACACACTTTTATTGAATACATCTTATCTCTCTACGTGTGCTCGTATCTTACACCGTGTTAGACCATAAAATTACTATTAGCAATAACAATGTGGGTTTTCTTTATCATTAGAGAATTAACGATACCGTGTTTACGATTGATAATAAGGTAGGTTTATGATCGACACTGCATGTAAAGTAATACGTGGTTTACGTATACCGTGTTTATTGAATTCTTTTTATTTAAGATTGTTCAATAGTAGTAACAGTAACAACTAATGACACACACAAAGAAAACATAGCCTAGTACGCGAAGTAATAATTTTAATCAAATTGTGAAGTAATAAACTCAATTAGTGGCACAAAGTAAAGATACTTTTTTTCCTTTTGTTTGAAGCACAAAGTTACTTATTCTTGTTCTATTTTTCAAAATAAAAGTTAGAAACAAAACCGAACCATTCGGATTGCATATGGCCAAATTAAGGACTTCATTCAAAACCAATGTAAATCTGATATATTGTTACTTGAATTGGATATATTGGTTGGTGGACTACGCCGGTTTGTTTTAACACCAATTTCGTCAAAGGAGGCCAATGAAGAATTTACTTGATTACTATAAAAACCATTATTTAATCATAATGGGGGATTGTGATTAAATTTCCATACTAATCTTTGCTGACTCTTATCATCTATACATGGGTAAATCCGTCAAAAAGAACAATAAATTTGGTTGTTATGCTATATTTGGACTACTAATAAAAAGCCATTATAAATTTTGAAAGATCTAAATTTTTTTGAAATGCTCTACTATGAAATTTCTAACCTTTTGTGTTTCAATCTTTTTATTTTCTTTTCTTTTCTAAAAGTACTATGATATATTTGTTATTTAAATCAAGCTATTTGTGATACCAAAATTATGCGAACTAAATCTATTTGACCATGCTACCGGTCACTCTAGTAGTCTAGCGCTCTTTAACACATTTGCTTACTCAAGAGCCAACATGTATATAAATATTGATTGTACTCACACATTGTAAAATGCTAGATACACATATCGTACTTAATACAACTTACCAAACCTTTTGTTTTCGGGTGTAGGTTAGATTACGGAAGTATGGGTTTCGGAAGGAGTTACACTCGGTTCCACTCTCTACGTATGCAATTTCGAGAAGCGAGAAAACATGGTTAGAGAGAAGACTAGAGGTGGGCTCAGGTCTTGCCTTCTCTGACGCTCAAATTAGACATCACTGTGTAACGAGGAGGAGAGAAGATTAGGAAGGCGTTTGTTACCTTGACGGGAGGTTCCAGATCCCTTACATAGTGGGAGTGTGCACATTGAGTGATAGGAGCATAATATACGACATTCTTAATATGTTTATGCCTACATTTATGCTTTGTTTAACCCTTATTATTGTAGAATCGAGTCGTTTAGTAGAGTTACGAGTCTTTGGTAGAGCTATGATGAAAACGTGCCAAACATAGGAGAAAATACTGATAGGAGCATTATATGCGAAGTTCTTAATATGTTTTTACCCCCATTTATGCAATGCTTAACCCTTATTGTTATAATATAGAGTCGTTTAGTCAAGTCAGGAGTCTTTGATAGAGTTGGTTTGTGAAATGAGCTAAAACGTCTAAAAACGCTGAATTTGTGAAGAGTTTGAGTTGAACTAGGATTCTTAAGTCAAGAGTTTGATTCAAAGTAGGACTCCTTATGCAAATAAGAGTCTTAATCGGTTTAGGAGTCTACAATGTCTCGACGTTTCTGAAAACGTCGAAAGTTCTAAGAGTTTCAATCAAAGTAGAACTCCTTGTTGAACCAGGAAATCCTGACTGAATCAGGAATCATATTCTTAATAATTCTCCAACATTTTCATCTTGTCTTTTTAATATTTCTTCTCTCTTATTTTTAGGAATTAAATGAGAAAAATTCGTTGGAGAAAATAGGAGAGAAATCGGGCAGAAATTATTACTTATTGCCGAATGCAAGATAAGAGTTGCAATGCAACTAGGACAAGAAGAGAGACTGAATTAAATCAAGGATAAATGGAAGAGATATTGCAAGGATATTCAGTAATTATCCTAGGGAAATTCAGCAACAAATTCAAGAGAAAAGGAAGAGATAATTCGGAAAAAGAAGAAGAAAAATCGGAAGAAACCCTGATTAAATTCGGCAGAATTCCTGTGCACGTCATCCAACTTCCACGGACTCTCCAAGACAGCTCACTTTGAACCAGATGGCGTGCCACATATGTAACATCCCGAACCTAAAGTTACCTTTTGACTGTGTTACTTTTACTTTTACTCCTCGGGAATTGTTTTTACGATTCGAAAGTTCTAAAGGTTGACTTTTAAATAAGTTGACCCGACCGAGGATTTTATTTTATGACGAGGTAGAAGACGTTGAAACGAGTTCGTGGACACGTGACATGTTTAATTTGGAGTTCGCATGAAAAAAGTTATGATGTAAAATCGGAAATTGTCCGATTTTGGACGAGTATAAATAGCGGGAGGAAAATTTCCCGAAAGGGAAAATCCCCCATTTTTCTCTTTTTCCTTTTCTTTTTTTTTTTCTTCTCTCTCCTTTCTCTCTCCTCTCCCCCGACCCAGCGCCGACCTCCACCTAGCTCCGCCGTCCGGCCGAACTGGGCAGGCGCACCGGTCCCGTTCGGATCGCCTCCTCCTCCTCGTCTTCTCTGTGGCAGCGGCGTGGCTTGAAACGCCGCGGTTCGGCGGTGTGACGCCCGAATGGGTTCGACTGTGTCGAACCGCAATCGGCCTCCTCCGGTCGCCGTTCGTCTCGATTCTGGTCAGGAATCGAAGACCTTGATCCGTGCAATCATTCCATGGAGAGAATTGGACTGATTTGCACCAGGTAAGGAGGAATTGGAATTTGAAATTTTTTAGGGTTTTTAAGAATTTTCGATTGAGGTTGTGATTTTGGTGTTATTGTTGGATTTGGAGGTTAGAATTGAGTTTAGAACATTGTTTGGAATGGATTGAGTGTAATTTGGTGTCGAATCGGTTAGTTTTTGGAGAAAATTGGAGGTTGGTGTTTCGGGCCGCCGTGCCGGCAGCCGTACGCGGCGGTTGGGGCTGTTTTTGGCGGAGGAGACGGCGGGGATGAGGTTCTGAGGTGGTGGCGATGATGTTGGGTGAAATTGGCTTCGATTGGAGGTGTTTTTGACCTCCGGTGGCGGAGCTGCCGGCAGCGATGGCGGCACTCCGGCGGCGAGAGGTAGGGGAGATGAACAGTAACCGGTAAATAGTAAAACAGTAAAAGGTAAAAGTACAACGGTAAAAGGTGAAAAGTAAATAGTAAACAGTAAATAGTGAAAATAAAAAGGTAAACAGTAAAAGTAAATAGTAAACAGTAAATGGTAAATAGTAATTAGATTTTAACCATTTACTGTTTGACTTTCAGAATTACTGTTTGACCTGGAATTATTACTGTTTGACCAGTAGTTTTTACTGTTGACTTACCGTAAAAAGGTTAAAAGCTGATTAAAATGGTTTTACGACGGAATAACTAGGAAAAGAATTAATCGGACACGGAGTGGGTGTCCTGAGTAATTTCAGACTTAGATTATTCGGTATTGAGGCGAAATTGCTATACCGATAAGTGAAAAAGGAAAAATTGGAAGTTTCAGATGAGTGAGGATGTCCGTAGATTTATCGATTATAATTAAATTCCGAGTTTTGTAATATTTAGAATTTCGTCCCTGTTACAGGTCGAGAGGTTATTCGACGGGACGAGAGATCAGATTAGCGGCGCGCTCGGCAGTACTGTGAGTGGATTTTTATTTTAAATAAATGCATGCATAATTGTTTTAATGAAATGAAGTTTATTTTAAGTAAATGATTTGAGAAGGATGATAATTTAAATAATTAATTGATATGATATTTAAAGAAATATGTTTTGGGGGTTATGTTTTTACTACGATTTTAGTAGTACATGATTTGATCCGGAAACGAGGTTTCCGGAAATAATATGTTTTTAATTGTTCATAATTGATCGTACGGAAAAGTTTTAATGGTATTTAAATGAAATGACCGGAAATGAGATTTCTGGAAATAGTCGGATTCTATAAATCATACTTAATCGTTTTATTGTATTTTATATTTGCACGACGGGAAATGAGATTTCCGGGGAGTTTATCATTTCATTATTTGTGATTTTCGACATGTGAGATGTCGAAATTATATATCATTTTTTATATTTATTTTATGACATGTGGGACATGTCGGATGTATATATATTCTTTTGAGGCTACGAGTTTATGTGATTATATATATATGAGCCTCAGGGGTATGGTCGGGGACCGTACGGATTTATGATATATAAGGGGATACGTAATTTCGGTTTTGTTTTCACCATATCAGGGTCAGGATTTATGTATATGTTGATGCTATGATGGAGGTGTTATCCAAGCACAAAATACCTGCAAAACAACTACATACAAATAATACCATTCTTGTGTCGATTGTAGTATTGACAAGTAGGGATCGTTCTATCCGGGGAAATCAAGGGCTTTCAATTACATAAAGTATTGCATAAAAAGGGGGGTAACGATTTTTTTACTAATTACCTACTGAATTTTTACGAAAATTTTACATCCTACATTATTATTTACATTTGATCAACATCTTCCACACAATCACCAAACACAAATCTCATTATACATGCAACAAAATTAAAACAAGTAATAGGGGCAGCAGCAAATAACGAATTCAAAATCAACTAAGTTCTAATTTAATTAGAGCCAACGCGGTTATTCTAATTATTCAAGACATCACAAGTATTTAGAATCCACAACGCGTGTAATCCTAAACATGGTACTAATCGGTTTAATAACACAACGCGTAGAAATTAAACACAATTAGCACATAAGCACATATTGTCGAATTGGAACATGTTAGCAAGTATGGCGTCACTCATCTCACATCGACATGTAAATTTTCATAATTACTCTAGCCCTTAGATAAATACATATTAAAATCCACAACGCGTGAGATCCAACATATATTAAATCGGCATATGAATTCAACATCTAGATAACAACCATGGCCTACGATTGCATCTAGACATCTCCTTCGGTTGCACACGAATTATGAAAATAAACCTAATTAAATCAAGAATACATGCTAAAGCTACTGCCCATAATACAAATTTAATCACATCGCATATAAAATTCGGCAATCATATACAAAATTCCCAAACATTTATAACAAAGATCCGAAGATCCCATATATAATTATCAATACCGAAAATAAATCCAGAAACCAAAACATATTTCATAGACAAAAGTATGTTTAAATACAAAGAATCAAAAGCCAATAAAGTACAATCCATGTTACAACCTTATGAAGATTCGGCAAGGATTGGTGGAGGTTGGATTTTTTGTGAAAGATGGAAGGTGGATTCGGCAAAGCTCTTGGTAAAATTTCTGAATTTAAATGGGCAGAGGTTTGGCAAGGATTTTGAGGGGAAGAGAAGATGATTATTCTGAAATTATATTGTGGTATTTATAGAGGCAAGGGAGGCAGCTAGGGTTTACAAAACCTAGTTTTTCTCAAACTTATCCTGCTGGCAGATTTGACCTTCGAGTGAAGATTATGGAATATCTTTCTCTAGCAAATAGATATTAAGGTGATTCCAGTTGGGTTGGAAACTAGACTCCCGTAGCTTTCTATCCATATAAGGCTCGAATTCTGATTCATTGTGAGCTGTCCGGGAGAGTCCGTGGAAGTTGGATGACGTGCACAGGAATTCTGCCGAATTTGATCAGGATTTGTTGCGATTTTCTTCCTCTATTTTCTGCCGAAAATTCCCAAGATAATGGCTGAATAATTGAGCAATATCTCTTTAGGTTTTCCATGAATTAATTCAGCCAAAAATCTTGCACAAAGGATGGAATTCAGTCCACATTCGTAAGCCAAATCCATGTAGAACTCGGTTTAGGTTTTCTTCTTTCGGCAGACTTGACCTTCGTGCATTCAAACCAGCATAACTTTTTGCTCAGGAAAGATTTTGCTGCGATTCCAAGTCCCAGAGAAACTAGACTCGTAGAGCTTTCCAACGGCATATGGATCGTTCTCTGGTTCTAAGCGATGTGTCCCACAGAAATTCCGGAAGTCAGGATACAGTCTCAGGAAAATCCTGGTAGTCCCTGGATAGGTTTGCTCAAACTGCCAAGTTGCAGCCTTCATTTGGTTGACTTCCCGAACTTCGATTGATCTGAAATTTTGACACAATATACTTTAGCTTGCCAATTATATGCGTACCAAATTTCATCAAATTTGGAAAATGATAGATCAGTTTAGCACAGGCCTCAATATCACGAAAACAACATATTTTTCACTTTTTGCTCAGATTTCTTTACTTAGTCATTTTTCTGACAATTAAGCACATTTTCTCCAAAACTCTACCAAAGGGACACTAAACTAAAATATGACTCTATCTTACAAAAATAAGGGTTAAGCATTGGATAAATGGGGGTAAAAACATATTAAGAACGATGCACATTGTGCTCCTATCATGCTAGCTAGCTTAGTCGCCTGAGCCCACGCAAGGTGACGACCTGACCATATAGGTCAGATTCACGCTTGGTGGTCGACGTGTACGGGCATAGCGTGATGACACTATTGAAACTCTTGGAGATTTGACCCTTAGCCTTAGGGGCTACTATTAAATGGTGGGTATGACGTTTCCCCTATTTTATTATATGATATGACCAATGGAATTGGTCAGGATTTTATATCATTCGGGTTTCGGGAATATTTTCTCTAAGAGACTTTCTGTTATTTAATACATTCCCGAACCAGCGGAGCTGGATTTTTAATTACAAGAATATTTGGGAATGGGCCAATGGGATTGGTCCAGTTATATTTTATTTGATTATTCGATATACCAGTGGGACTGGGTTTGTACTACAAAATGATTTGGGATTCGGCCAATGGGATTGGTCGTGGTATGTTACTATTTGATTTTCAAAGTATTTATTTTGAAAGTATAAACAAAATATTATTTGTGTATTTGAGATATCAGCGGGGCTGATTAATTATTATGATTTTCTTAAATGTGGGACGTTTTACGAAAATGCATGCATAGTAGTTTTCAGTTATAAAATATTGGGGAAGTAATACAATACCTTTTTATATAAAGTGTTATTCGATATTATTTTATCCACTCACTCTAACGTGTTTTTAAATTACTTTCCCCTGGGCCCTTCGATTTAAATCGCCCAGTATGCAGAATAATAGTCAGAGGTCAAGAGTACTCGGAGTTTAGGCATAGCTGTCATCCTTGTTGCTTCTGCTAGGTGGGATCTGTGATCCCTTACTCTTTTATTCTTATTGTTCTATTTCTTGTTATATTTCCATTAGTAATTCCAGTTCATTTTGTTAGATTGCTATGATTACCTGTGAGCCTTTGAATATTAAATTAATTTGATTTTGTGTTTATTTATGGCGGTGGTTGTGTTTGGGGAGCAGATGGCTCCAGGTGTTGAGGTTGGAACTGGAATTAGAAGTGTTTTTAAATTTTGCAGATTTTAGGGTTGTCTATCTTAAGGTTAACTTATCGATTTATCGATAGAGTTAATCTTAAGGTAGTCCCCGCAGGGCCTTATTCGGATTTCAGGGGGAAATCCGGGGCGGGTCCTGTCAACATATGGATGGAAAGCTACGGGAGTCTAGTTTCCAAATCAGTTGGAATCACCTCAATAGCTATTTTCTAGAGGGAGATATTCCATAATCTTTACACGAAGGTCAAATCTGCCAACAGGATAAGTTTGGGAAAAACTAGGTTTTGTAAACCCTAGTTGCTGCCGAATGCTTTTACCTTTGCCTCTATATAAAGAACGATTTAGACACATAAAAACCATCTCATCTCTCACTTTTCACATAGCCAAAGCTCTGCCGAAATTCCACCACAATATCCAAAGAAAAGTAAAGCCGAAACCCCTCTCCATCACTATCTAAATTTCGTACCATCCATCTCCATTGAAACCACTCTTTCCCGAAGCTTTCTTGAAGGTTTACCAAAGTGTGATTAACTCTTCTTCTATGGCTTTTATTTTTCTGTACAATTACTTAACTTTGTCTATGAAGTTTGTAAGGATTTGTGGATGTTTTATTGGTTTTATTAATCTGAATTTAGACTTTTGAATATGCATGTTTGTTGTTTAATTTCTGATTTTTGTTCTTAACAAGTTTCGAATTCTAATCAGGGTCTGTATATAATTTTCGCAATTATCAGGGTTTTGTTTTAGTTTATTTTCTGAATTCGTATGCACAACAAGTTGTATACTTGAGGGCAGCCTAGGCCATGGCTGATTCTTGGGTGTATGCTTCATGTTGCCGAATGTGTATGAGGTAAATTATACACGAAGTTGATTTACCTTGTATGAATTCCAAGGGTAGAGTAATTCTGAAAATATGCATGATAATGGGGTGAGGTGACGCCATACTTGTTCCTTGTTTCCAATTCGACTCATTGTGCTTATGTGTTTCTTGGTTTAATTTCTACACGAAGTGTCTTTAAACTGATTAGCACTATGTTTAGGATTACGCACGAAGTTGGTTCTAAATAATTAAGGAGTTTTGCTAATTAGATGAACCACGAAGGGCTCTAATTAAATTGGAACTAAAATACTTTCTTTGAGGCTTGCTGAATTTTATGTTATGATTCCTTGTTTGATCTCATTACATGTTATGTGAGTTTCGTATGATGTGTTATGTGTGAAGATGATGATCGTATGTGAATAATAGTTTAGGTTTTTATTAATATTATTTTCGTAAATTTTCAGTAGGTTTAGATACAAATTTTCAATCCCCCTTTATTATATAATACTTCATGAGATTAAATGCCCTTGATTTCCCCGGATAGAACGATCCCTACTTGTCAGTACTACATTCGACACAAGAAGGGTAATATATGTATGATATTATTTTGCAGGTACAAAATGTGCATGTAATTTGATATCCATCAAATACAGAAATTTGTCGAGAATCTTAACGAGAATAAGAAACATAGTCAAAATAGGAGTCTTAAAATGTTTCGATGATTCTCTAAAACTTCTACCTTGTCGTTTATTAATTTTTCTTCTCTTATGTTTAATAGACATGTTGAAGATTCGGCAATGGAAAGAATTAAAGCAATCAGACTTAAGGAAGACATGTTGCCGAATCCAATAATGAAGTGCAAAATTGAGAGCAACGAGGAGAAGAAATCCTATTCCAACTAGGAGATTAATTTCGGCAGCACTGTGGAATCTTAATGTATCAAGGAAAGGCTGCCAAATCCTATAAGGAAAGGGAAACCAAATAGACAAAGGAATCCTAGAAGAACAAGAAGAGGAAATTTCCCGAACTCGTGCAAGAACAAGAATCGGCAAGAAATGCAAAAGGGAAATTGCTGAATTTGTGAAAGATTACGAGGAGTAAATCGGCAAGAACATCAAGAGCATATCAAGAAAGAAGAGCGCGGATCAAGAAGAGGAAAAGAAGATCAAGATACGACCAAAACATGTCCGAGACGCATCCAAGATTCAATGCGTGTTCGGACCGTGTCAAAGGCGTGTCCATGAGCAAACTGTGTCCCTGCCGTGTCTCCTCCGTGTCAAGGCCGTGTGGAAAGCGTGTAGCAGCCGTGTGCAAGGCGTGTCTATGGCGTGTCCACCCCGTGTCCAAAGCAAGTGGAAATCACGTGAAGAACAAGTTGAATCCGTGTCCAAGAAGTGTTGAAGCCGTGTCCATTGCGTGTCTAGGAAGTGTCCTAACCGTGTGGTAGCCAAGTCAAATACGTGTGGAGCAATAGGGGACACGGCATGAAGCTTCCCTAGTCCAATAAGGGAAAGAAAATCCTATGCCGTTGTGGATTGGGAAAAATATATCAAAGAAGATTTCCTATCCCATTTTGGTTTCCCAATACTCTCCCAAATCAGCCCTCTCATTCTCCTATATAAAGAGGCCGGTACCTCCATTGTAAATCATCACATCTCAAGCATAAACACAAGCCTTAAGCTCTACCAAAATTCAGCCTAAAGTCCTACATAGAATAGCAAGCCAAAAACACTCCACCACCACCTCAAAACTCTTCCATACCCGTGCTTATTCCATCCTCCGTCCGAGCATCCATTGTCACGTTTTGAAGCTTCCCTCAAGGTGTCTACAAAGTGTGATCCGCTTCATCTCTCGGCTTGTAGAAATTCTATGTAGTTATGCTTAGTTTTGTCTATGAAACTTGTGTGTATTTTATGTTATCTTTTATATGTCTATGTGTAAAAAGATTTCAAATTTGGGTTTATAAAATACATGTTCAATTCGTGCTTAAGTGTATATATGGTTCTTTAGAGTTAAGTTTCGGATTACATGTTAAATTATAAAGAAAATATGTAACAAAATAAATAGGTCTAGGATCGGCAAGCATGTTAACTTAGTTTTAAACTTGTTCTTGGTGTATTCTTTAAATTTGTGTGCAACCAAGATTGTTGCCCTATACAATTGCAATGTATTGTGGGTGTCAATCTCATATGCCGAAATAAACATAGGTTAAGTTGAACGTGTCGTTGTCTTGATGTGTGTTGTTTCTAAGGGGTAGAGTAGTTTAAAGAATTTACATGTCGATGTATGATGGGTGACGCCATATGTGCTAACATGTTTCCAACTAAAAAGACTTTCGTGCATAATTTCTTGTCATGTTTTTTTTCGACGCTAAGAGTTCTCAAATATGATTAGTATAACTTTATGATTAGACGTTAAGATAATCTTAAAGTACTTTTGAAGTCTTGAATCGATTAGTAAACCACTAAGGAACTAATTAAGTTGGAACTAAGTCGAGTCTAGAACATTTTGATGTTGCTGCCATGCCTTTTCTTGTTTAAATTGTTATGTGTTTTGATTGCTTTTGTGCTATGTTTTGTGTGAAAGATGTCGATCACTTGTATATAGTAATTTTAGGTTTTAAAATTCGTGTCTTAGGTTTAGGGCAGTAGCCGAATCTCTTCCAAAACCCCATGATTTCATTTCAAATTTGTTTGTATATATGTGAATATGTGTTAGCACTTTATAATTCGATTACCCTTCAATTTTTCCGAAATGAACGATCTCTACTTATCTTATACTAACGATGATTTTGCAGGGTATTTAAATTGCGCGTTGTTTAACCCCTGTTACGCGACCCGTCATTGAGTGCTGCTCGAGTGCATCTGGTGACAACTGGGTCGAAAATGTGTTCAGGTCATTTAAGTTCGTCCTCGTGCACGACCAGGACGTACAAATTCTTCTTCCACGCTCTTCGACAGCGCCTCAATTTCGCACCGAATCGCGGTCGAAGAGCGTGCAAGAAGAATTTCAAGTGTTCGGGGATAAGGAAGTTGATCTGTTGAAGAAAATTGACAAAATTTTGAAATAATTTAAATAGAAGATATTTGGAACGGAGGTTGAAGTTGCAAAAGAGAACAGGCCAAAGACTCTCTTAGAAGCAAAGACAAGTAGGAAGTAAGCAATTTTTGTTCGTGAAGATGGAGAAGCCATTGTTCAAAATGGTTTGAGGTTATGAAAAAGCGAAAAGTTGAGGAGAAGTGTAAACAACTTGAGGTTATGCCAAAATCATATTGGCCGTAAAACAACAATCTTAGAGTTGTTGGGAATGGATGGTTTTGACATATCTCGATGCTTTTGACGTTCGGACATAGTAGTATGGTTAAGTACTTCAGCAAAATAGATTGACAACCAACTCTAAGATTGACCAGATTCCATGAACCACACACGGCTACTTGACTCAACCTCCCTCTCTTTCCTCTCCACTTCTTGAAAACACGCTTCGGCGAGCTCAACCTTCTTACGTTTCACTTCCACCTCTCTCTCCTTTCTCTTAGCTTCATTCATACACTCCTGCATTTAGTCCCAGCAATTCTCTTAGCTCATCCACATTTGAGTCGTTTGTGTCCGGTCGACAGTTTATCCCTAGCGTTTTTCCGAGGAAAGATTGTCTCTATGTCACGTGATTCCCTAGATTTTCAGAAGTATAACCAAAAAGTCAGTCGCTATGTTACAACCTAGCGGTAAGAATATGTACAAAATTCCCATACGGGTCTAAATATCATATCAGTAAACTCCATCGGCTCATCCTGCATGGCTCTATGAAAAAATCGTCTTCTAGACCCAAACGATTGAAAACTCTATCGTCAATATTTATCACACATCTCTTCAACAACATCTTCGTCTTGCAACATCTTCTGGATCAATATGATCGTCTTCCCACTGATATTCTCATTATGACTCAGATCTTGTGGTTGTGGTTTAGGGTTGTGGTGTGCTCTTAACTCGAAATGGATCTTGTGATTTCCCTGTATTCAAAGTATTAGAGCTTGAACTTTTCCCCGCACCGGACCTTGAACTTTTCAGAATCGGGCATGCAGACTAGCATTCTCAGCTAGTCTCCTCTTTCAACTTCCTTATTTGCTACATTTTTTCTTCATCTTTTTTATGTGTCCATTGATGCAGTTTTTCTTCAACTTTCTTCAACACCTCAATCAACCTTCCATTTTGGGAGGACAAACTATAATTTTTCTCCTTCAGCTGTCTTATTTCTTGTTCTTTTTCTTCAGCCCAGTGTTGTTTCTGCTTCTCTCAATTAGCTATAATAACAACATAAATAATAAAAAAAATGAAATAATTTTTAGCTAAAATAACATAAATAAAAAGAAAAATGAAATATGTAATGTTTATAAGATCGAGAACCCATACGAGACACTGTCTCTTCCGATTTCAAAACTCTAAAATGATAGGAGCATGTAATGCGACGTTCTTAACATATTTATACCTACATTTACGCTTTGCATAACCCTTATTGTTGTAGAATTGGGTCGTTTAATAGAGTCATGAGTCTTTGGTAGAGTTATGATAAAATGTGTCAAAACATAGGAGAAAATACATAAATTCATCGAAGGTCTTAACAAGAATAAGAAACCTAGTCAAACTAGGAGTCTTAAAATATTTCGTTGGTTCTGTAAAACTTCTACCTTGTCTTTTATGAATTTTTCTTCTCTTCTTCTTAGTAGACATGTTAAAGATTCAGCAACGGAAAGAGTTAGAACAACCGGACCAAAGGAAGCTGCCAGGAATCACAAGAAGAATCCTGATTCAACTCAGTAAAATTCATGTGCACATCATCCAACTTCCACGGTCTCTCCAGGACAGCTTACATCAAACCAGAGTTCATGCTATATGTGTAGAGAAAGCTACAGAAGTGTAGTTTTTAAATAAAGTGGAATCACCTCAATAGCTATTTTCTAGAGAGAGATATGCTATGTTCAGTATAGAAAGGTCAGATCTGCTGAGAAAGAACAAAAGTTTCTGCCGAGAAAGGAGAAGAATTCTGGCATCAAAGAGGGATCCTAATGCACCAAAGGAGAGGTTGCCGAGCTCAATCAAGAATAAGAAAGTCAGCAAAGCAAGAGAGGAAAGTTCAAATAAGGAAAGAAGGAGATGTCGAGTCCTATCAAGAATGGGAAGAAATCTGCCGGCTAGGAGAAGGAGTTCCTGACCCAACTAGGGAAGCTCACGGCTGTGTTTGTGGATTATATATCCATCAAGGAATGTTGCTGAGACACTCAAGAAGTCCATGAAGAGTTGCAGCCGTGATCCATAAAGAAAATCGGAAAAGAAGATTCAAGAAGATCAAAACTTTGCCGGCAAGAAACCAAGTCCAACTCGGATTAGGTTTTTCAATCCTTATTGCTGCCGATTCTCTCCAATGCTTCCTCTATAAATACCAAGGCTTTGTGGACAGAAAAATCATCACAATTCTTGCACAAGCACTAGCCGAAAGCTCTACCAAAGTCCTCCCAAGTTCTAGATAGAAAATACCAAGCCGAAACACCATCCCTTCCACCACCATAAATTGCATATCTGATCCTACCTTCAACCATGCATTCCACCACATCTTGCCGAAGTCTTCAAGGTTTCTAAAGCATGATTCATCCCTCATGACCTGTATTATTTTCTTCCTAGTTACAATTTATATTGTAAAATTACTTGAATTTCGTTTGGTTTTGTATGACTATTATGATTTCGGTTTATATTGAAGTTATGTAAACGTTTTTACAAACAAAAGCATGTGTGGATTTCGTATTGATTGATTTAGGGTAGTAGGTATGCCGTGTGTTTCCTTATGATTTACTTGATTGATTTTCATGAATTTGTGCATAAAAGTCGTGTGTGTGAGTGCTACCTTTGTCATGGAAGTACCTTGGGTGCCGATTTCACTTACCAAAGTAATTTAGATTGCATCATACGCGAAGTTGGTTCAGTCTAGGTAACTTAATAGGGTTACCAAAATTCTGAAAATTTGCATAGTAAATAAGATGTGTGACGCTGTGATGACCCTTACCTGGCCTGGCTAGGGAAGCTAGCAGGTAGGTAGGTCACGCATCCCACATCTCCTGGGGGAGAGCGGATGCTGTGCTTATATGTGCAGGGTTAGCTCCATACATTGAGACGTGTTTTGGGATGAAACCTCAAGAACAAAATCGTGCGGGCCAGTGGGCCTAAAGAGAACAATATCTCAAGTGTGTGGACTGGGCTTTTACAGACGCCATGCTTGTTTATGTGTTTCCGATTTGACTTTTGTGGTTATATGTTTTTCGTTTGATTTCTACGCGAAGTGTTTTTGAACCGATTAGCATACAACGTAGGGTGATACGCGAAGTTATTTCTAAGTGTTTGTGAAGTCTTAACGATTAGATGAACCGCGAAGGGCTCTAATTAAAATTGGGATCAAGTTAAGTCATAGGAAAACATGTTCTGTCCTCCTTGCTGCCGTGAGTCTTGTGTGCGTGTCAAGTATGTTTTTGAGTGTTCTTTGTACTATGTTTTTTGTGGAATTGTTGATCACATGTATATAAGTAATTCAGAATTTTATTTTCAGTATGTTTTTATCCCTAAATCCGAAACCCCCATTTATATGTTTTCTTGAATCTGTTAACACTTTTGTTATCGATTACACTTCAATTTCCCCAGGCTGAACGATCCCTACTTATTCTATACTAACATTCGATGATTGCAGGGTTTTAAATGTGAGTATTGCTCCGGTTTTGCTCTCTCCATAAAACCCGTTACTGAACTAGTTAATTAGTATTTCAAATTTCAAATTCTCCGAACTGATGTGTTTCTTCCGATCAGATATCATGAATAGGTTCATTTGTTTTAGCTTTACATATATATTTAATTAGTTCATGTATCCATTTGGTTTATGTATTCATTTGGTTTTCCAGTTGAGAGGTGGAAGAGGATGTGGCGAAGGTTTGCCAAAAATCTCCAAATTTTTACGTCTGCGTCTTCCCTATACGCTGATTGAGGTGACCATCTGATTTGTTTTGTTTTATTTGTATCATTGTGTATTTGCATACCCACTATTTGATAAGAAGATGATTTTTCTGGTAGACATGTTTGCATATTCTCTTTTTCTGCTTCAATTTTGGTACTATTTGCTTATATCAAATGAAACTATTTGCTTATATCAAATGAAATGGTCTGTAGTATTAGATTTTTTTTTGAATCAATTGTCAAGAAATGTATTACTCAGCAAACAGTACAAGGAATAAAACATCGATCCATGAGGGCCGACAATAAGAATTACTCCCTATGAGTACTAAATACCTATTTGGCACCTAGGTACCTAATAATCAAACGTACATTCACCTTCTAAAGACCGTTTATAGCGCTTTTATTTTCACAGTCCAGAAACACTTAGTAGCAAGATTAAAGGGTAACAACCGAGGTTATCAAGACTGCCAATTGATCTAAAAAACTAGATCTTTCTTTGGGCCATAAAAACCCAATCCAACCAAATCCACACTAGAGTGGAGGCCCAACTGAAAAGGAAACTAAAACAGCCGGGCCCAACTCCAGCCCCAAACCCTAGCCCAAAAACAATGTTCGAAATCACCACCGACAACACTTCGCCTAACCCCGCCGTTATGCCGACCACCGCCGTCAAGTTGAACCGAGGATTGCCCATCACTCCTTGTTGTTCTCTTTTGCATATTTAGTTTCAAAGAGCCTCCATTTCAGACTTACTGCTTCAAGCCTTGTTTGTTAAGTTTCAATATAAAGGCTGATATATAAATGCTATGTAGCCGAGCTTGTTGTGTTTAATTTTTGTTGTTGGACAGAAAAAAATGAGAACTAGAAGCAGCTCTGCTGTGTTGGTTAAGAGCTCGGCATAACAACAATCACAGAAGAAGAGGAAAACAGGAAAGCGTAAGCTTTCAATGGAACCGGTTAAAAGTCCAACGAACAGAAGGAATAAAAGAGAAGAAGAAGAAGAGGAGGAACAACAGCAATCACAGAAGAAGAGGAAAACGGGAAAGCGAAAATGTGACACGTAACAATTCTGATAGACGTGGCCAGACAGTAAATACTTCAGAGACATTATCGATCAAGACAAAGAAATACTCCAAAGGATTACAAGCGGGCCATTCTGTAAAGTCTTCAATGCATTTTACAAAAGACTGAAGAGTAATCAGTTTCAAAAATCAAATGTGCTTCTAGCAAAAATTGCTGACCAGTATGACGTCCAGGAGCAGATGTTCCTCATTGGAAAATAAAAGTTCAGACTTTCAAGCCGCGACATATCGTCAGACTTGGGCCTTCCCCGTGAAGGAGCCGGATTTTCAACAACATCAAACATGGACAAGGGTGCGTCAGTGTTCCCTAGCGTTAAAAGATTTCCATAGACAGCTATCAAGGTTGCCCTTCGCAGATTAAGAGAATGTAGGCCTATCGACGAAGAGGGTTTGAGCCGGTGGAGAGATGATATTGTAAGAGTGATCCACTTGGAGATATACATCAAGTTTCTGTTTGCACATGGAGGAGGATTTATGTCAAACGAGATTATCAAAATCATTTGAAGTGATGTGAGTAAGTACACTGGTCTCAGGAGGTAGCATCCTACCTAAGGGTTTCCCTTGTAACTAAGGCTAATGTAATCAGCGAACATAAAATCACACAGCTGAACACGGGAGGATGCGCACATCTGTTAATGGTACATCATTCCCCCATCACATTATTTCTTATCAGTAGTAATTACACTTTTCTTAGAATAAATAAAACTAACTAACTGAATCTATTATATATTTGCCAGATTTGGATGTGTGAAAAGACAAAGGTGATGAGGCCAATTCAAGGGAAAGAAAAAAAACGCCCAAAGATGCTGAAGTAGGACCTGACGACGCTAGCCGGAATGGACAAAACTATAGATATTGAGGTAAAAATTTCAAACTACACTCCTTTTTTCTTGTTGAGTTTTTAATTGCCATGTTGTATATTGCTTCAACTTACCTTCATCTGTTGCACCATGATAAACCTTATTAAACCTTGCTGCAACTTGACTTATCTTGTTGATTGCTTAACCTGCTTCACTTTGACTTGTCTTGTTTAACTTGCTTAACCTGTTACACCTTGCTGCACCATGATATACCTTGCTTCACCTTGACTTCTATTGTACAACTTACTGCACCATAATACACCTTAATACACCATGATTTACCTTGATTCACCTTGAATTGTCATGTTTAATGATAGGAGCACAAAGTGCTACGTTATTAATGTGTTTATATCTTCATTTATGCTTCGCTTAGCCCTTATTTACTTAAGATAGATTCATAATATAGTTTAGTGTTACTTTGGTAGATTTAAAAAAAAAATGTGCTTAATTGTCAGAAAAACGAATAAGTATAGAAATCTGAGGAAAAAGTGCAAAATATGTTGTTTTCGGGATTTTGAGGCTTGTGTTAAATTGACTTACTCTTTTCCAAATTTTATGAAATTTTACAGGCATATAATTGGCAAGATGGAGTGTATTGTGTCAAAATTTTAGATAAGGAGTTCAGAAAGTCACCCAAAAGATGGCTGCAACTTGGCAGTTTGAGCAAAACGATCCAGGGACTAACATGATTTTTCTGGGACTTTGTCCTGACTTCCAAGACTTCTGTATGACGCATCATTTGGAACTAGATGGTGAACCTTGTATGCATGAAAAGCTCTATAAGTCTAGTTTCTAAAAAATTTAGAATCACATCAAAAGCTTCTCTGAGGAGAGAGTTATGCCAGTTATAACACAGAAAGGTCATCTGCCGAGAAGATTGACTGGCAGTCTGGCAGAAAGCTTGACTTCCACGGGTCCTCCTGGATGGCTCACTTAGAATTAGAATGCAAACCACACATGCACAGAAAGCTGTGGAAGTCTAGTTTGCAGAACAATTGGATCACATTAATAGCTATTTTCGGGAGGAAGTTATGCCCGTTACAACACAGAAAGGTCACTGTCTGCCGAGAAGAACAACCTACTGCCTACTGAGAGTAATTTCTGTGTTTCTACACCAAAAAGTCATCTAAATGCATTAAGTGAGAGTTGATGAGCTAAATGAGGACTAGGGATGATTGCACCTGCATTTGTGAACTAAAGAAAGGTTGCAGCTGCATTTGTTGACTGAAGGAAGCATTCAGCTGCATTTGTTGACTAAGAGAAGCTTGCAGCTGCATTTGTGTCTGCCAACTTCTCCCAGCCTCTCCTCTATATAAAGGCACAAATTTCATTCATAATGTATCACATCTCAAGCACAAATTCTAGCCAAAGACTCTAGCCAAAATTCAGAAGTTCTAGTCCAGAAAAATACCAAGCCAAAACCACCACCACTTCCAAAACTTCATCTTTTCACCCAAACCTTTTGTCACCAACTGCTGCATCCGAGCTTCACTCTTGAAGGTGTCTTTAAAGTGTGACTCTACCATCTCATGGCTTGCATTTTTCTTCTATGTATGATGTCTATGTTATATGTAGCTAGAAAGTTTAAATTTCGGTTGTGTAAAACTCTTCTATGTATCCGATTGTTTCTGTTTATTTATGATTGGTTTTTACAACTTGTAACACTTTGAATTTATGCATTAGACAATAAAGCAGTAGCATGTTCATGTATTTTTAGGTTTCCATTCGATTACTTTCATGAATTCGTGCATAAAAATAAAGGTTTACATAAAGCCACGGCCATGGCTCTTGTGTAGGTTGCGATTACATTCACCATAAGTTATCTAGGATCAAGTTAGGCGTTGAGTAAACTTTATTCTAGGTTACTTAATAAGTGGTTATCATAATTCATAGAAATTTGCATGCTAATAAGATGTTGACACCATACTTAGAAGCATGTCTCCGATTTAAGACTTTTGTGCATAATTACTTGTTGTGTTTAATCTCTACGCGAAGTGTTTTTGAACCGGCTAGTAAATGTTTAGGATTATACGCGAAGTTAATTCTAAATACATAAGAAGTCTAGAAACAATTAGATAACCGCGAAGGCCCTAGTTGAAATCAGAATTGCATGGAGTCTAGAAAATGTGTCATGTGTTGCTGCCGAGTCTTGCATGTGTTCTTGTGTGTTCTTGTGTGTTTTTGTGCTATGTTTTTGTGTGAGATGTCGATCACTTGTATATAGTAGTCATAGGTTTAAATTCGGTCAGTAGTAACTTAAGATAAAATCATCTAAAACCTCCCCCCTTATTCTGATGCATGTTAGTATGTCTATATGTGTATTTTCATTAACGTTTTTAATTCGATTGCCCTTCTTGATCCCCGGATAGAACGATCCCTACTAATCATGTACTAACGACGATTTTGCAGGGTATTTAAATTGGTTGTTGTTTAACTCCGGTTACACGACTCGTCAAATTTTTGGCGCCGTTGCCGGGATCTTGAGAAAAATCGTTTGAGAAGTGTTAACTTTGTTAAAAAAAAAAAAAAAAAAAAAATTCTTTTGATTTGTGCAACCGTGTGCCATTGGTTGATGTAAATAATTTCATATCAATTTCTTGTTTAAATTTCGGATATTTAAATATCTAGTTAATGGTTTTAGGTTTTGAGATTTGTTTATGTTTGGTTTATTGTGGGTTCTAAAGTGAATGAAATAGGTAAGGTCCCTTTTGTTAATTCTAGCCTTAACCCTTCATGTTATCTCTCGAGGTCTCATAAGGTTGAGGGCGGCTTTTATTAACACTTGGAGAGATGTCTAACACATGAGGTTATTCTCAACTGAGTAAGGGGTGACAAGTGAGTATAGTTCCGACTTTGGTCCTAAGGTTTACAAAATTAGATCTCAGAGGCCCACATACTGCTATCTCTTCTCGGTGAAGGGGGCGATAGGGGACTTGTCCTCCGTGGTTACGAACAAATGAGTCTTGCCTTGTTCCATCTTGGTTCTCACTCACTAGCCTTCTGAAAACACGGAATGATTTTATGTCTAGACAAAATAGCTAGGCCGCACGTCCACCTTACTTTAGAGCCTAGAAGCTAGCCGAGCATGAATGAGTCTTGAGACAAAAGAAAACGTTGCTCTCTGATGAGAGGTATATCGGATCAAACATGACCTTACCGTGGGCTGCACAAGTCCATTGCACAGTTTGCTCCTCTGCTCCACGTACCTCGAGTCTTAGAGTTGTGTGAATAAAATCAAACTAGAAACTTTAACTAGGTTTGACATGTCTTGTTTGTAAAAATGTTTTCAGCCGTGTGCATAGCTTTGTAAACTTTGAAAATTTACAGAAAAATTCTTTGTATCCGAGTTGTATCCTGCCATGTATCGTGATTGTATAGCTTTGTATATTATTGATTTTTATTTTTCTTCAATGATTCTAACTTGCTTCTCATTGAACTCCTCAGGATAATGCATGTCAGAGTCTAATCTGTGGACAAGCGATAATCGAGGACGCTTGCAACGAATCAACGAAGATCTCACTATTGCAATTGCTACACCACTACCCCCATCCGAGTCATCTACTTCGGCATCACCATCACCACCAACTAGTCCGAGTTCTCTATCCCTCATTACTTCCACGTGCGAGCTCAACCTAGAGGAGCCAGAATTTGAGTTGTTAACCAAGCGTTTCCCTCAAGAATTCTTCAATTTCAACTTTCCCGATCCACCAACAATGGCTTCGATCCGTGCTCAAAATGGATATGTCATTGCAGGAGGAGCCGCACCTGCAAACATCACTTTCCCTCCATGTGCCGCCGGCAAGAATAGTGAATTTGAATTGAAGAGTGGATTTCTCCACCAATTGAAGCCGTTCCATGGACTCTCGGGTGAAGATCCAAACAAGCACTTGCAATGGTTTAATTTTACCACCGAGAGCATGTGTCTGACGAATGCTTACATTCAACACTTCAAGATGAAGGCCTTTCCGTTCTCATTGGAAGATCAAGCGAAAGAGTGGTTGTTTGAGGAGCCAACCGGAAAAATTACTTCTTGGGAGACGATGGTAAATGAGTTCTTACTCAAGTATTATCCAGCCTCGCGTATCACGGATTTGAGGAAGCAAATCACTAGTGTTCGGCAAGGAGGGGATGAGATATTCTTTGATTATTACAAGAGGTATAAAACCCTCGTCGCTTCATGTCCGTCTCATGGCATTAGTGAGGGGCTACTTCTTCAATATTTCTATGAGGGCTTGCGTCTCATGGAGAGGGAGTTCTTAGATTCGGCAGTCCAAGGTTCATTCCTTGAGCTAGATCCCGCACCGGCCAAGCAACTTTTAGAGGTTCGAGCATTAAACAATCAACAATTTGGCATGTCGCGAGACAATGCTTTGAAGTATAAGGTGAATGAGACTTCCACTAGTTCGGTGTTGGAGAACAAAGTGGACAAACTTTCGGACATGGTAGCTAGCCTCATGAGAGGAAAGAGAGCACAAGTATGTGGCGTGTGCATGGAGGAGCATCCGACCGATCAATGTCCACAAGTGTTGCCAAGTGAGGGTTATGAAGAAGTGAATGCCGTGGGCTTCCAAGGAGGACAAAAGTACAATCCTTACTCCAACACTTACAATCCGGGTTTCCGTGATCACCCCAACTTTCGATGGTCGAACAATGACAATGTTTTGAGGCCATCAAATGCAGCCCCATATCAAGCAAGACCGGCCGGACAACAATTCCGTCCTCAAGCTCCTTTTCAGCCGAACCAAGCCATGGTACCCTTCCAACCGATGCAACAACAAGCCCAAGCCGTGCCAAGGAATCCCAACTACGATGCATTGATTCAATCTCTTTCGAGTGCTACTCAAGCATTGATCGCGGGACAACAAACTCACTCGAAGGACATAGATGGCTTTCGGTAAAATTATGGAAGAAGAAGAGGCTGCCAAGCAACATGACAGGCAGCTTGGCGAGAGCCAGGCTGCTGCCGCGAAGAACACTACCGAACAACATACTGCCGAGAGGGCTGCAATGAGAAAAAACGACTTGGAGAAAGATCCCGCGACCTCAATTAAGGAGAGTATGCCGATCCATGAACCCGAAGGAGGAGTGCCAAACACTTGCATACCCTTTTCTTCTCGCTTTGCTAAGTCCAAGAAGGACAAATCCGACGAGGAAGTATTGGAGGTATTTCGCAAAGTTCAAGTGAACATACCCTTGTTGGAATGTATCAAGCAAATTCTGAAGTATGCAAAATTTCTAAAGGAGCTATGCACTACAAGGAGACATACGAGGGAGACTCAAGTGATTAAAATGAGTGAGACGGTGTCGGCCGTAATTCAAAGAAAACTACCACCGAAGATGAAGGATCCGAGAAGCTTTAATGTTCCTTGTGTGATCGGCAACAAGAGGTTTGAGGACATAATGTTGGACTTAGGAGCTTCGATAAATGTTATGCCTTATAACGTTTATCAATCATTGAGCCTTGGACCTCTCAAGAAAGACAATGTGATCATACAACTTGTGGATCGCTCAAACAAGTATCCCGAAGGCTATGTGAAGGACGTGCTCGTGCAAGTGAACCAATTAACTTTTCCAGCCGATTTCTATGTGTTAGAGATGGAGGAGTCGCCGATCAACACCACACAGCTGCTCCTTGGCCGGCCATTCATGCGCACGGCAAGGACTAAGATAAATGTTGCCGATGGAAGCTTGACGATGGAGTTTGATGGTGAGGTGATCAAGTTCAACGTTTTTGAAGCTATGAAGTATCCGATCACCAACCTTGAGGAGTGCCAAGCATGTGAAGTTATTGAAGACGCCGAGCAAGTCATGTCGGCCTCCCTTGATGCATAGCAACGAGCCATAGAGCTCGGGTTCGGATTTGACAAGAAGGGAGAGCGAATCAAGCATGAGACAAGTTGTAGCCAAGCTAGAGGCTGCCCCATATTTCAAAAGAGAAGATTCATTCTTGTCAATTCCAAGTGCCACAACCAAATTTCGTCCAAGTGTGGAAGAGGCCCCAAAGTTAGAACTTAAAGAGCTCCCTAGTCATTTGAAGTATGTGTTTCTTGGGAAAGAAGATACTCTACCGGTTATTGTGTCTTCAAAGCTTAGTAAGAAGCAAGAAAGTGATTTGATAAGAGTGCTTAAGAAGTACAGTACCGCCATAGGTTGGACTTTGGCGGATATCAAGGGAATAAGCCCTACAATGTGTGTTCATCGGATATTGCTTGAAGATGAAGCTAAGCCAACTCGTGAGGGACAAAGAAGGTTGCACCTGCCCATGACAAAGGTAGTCAAAGATGAGGTGATCAAGCTACTAGATTGTGGAGTTATCTATCCAATCTCGTATAGTCGTTGGGTCTCACCTGTGCAAGTAGTTCCAAAGAAGAGTGGTGTAACGCTTGTGAAGAATGAGAAAAATGAGCTTGTGCCTCAAAGACTTGTGACCGGCCATCGTATGTGCATCGACTATAGGAAGCTCAATGCGATAACAGGAAGGATCACATGCCTTTGCCGTTCATGGATCAAATGCTTGAGAGGTTGGCCGGCCATGACTATTATTGCTTCTTAGATGGATATAGTGGCTACAACCAAATCGCCATACACCCGGATGATCAAGAGAAGACTACTTTCACATGTCCATTCGGCACCTTTGCATATAGGAGGATGCCATTCGGCCTATGCAATGCACCCGGAACATTTCAACGATGCATGTACAACATCTTCTCCGACTTTATAGAAAATATGATCGAGGTCTTCATGGATGACTTTAGCGTTTATGGACGCGACTTCGACACTTGTTTGGAGAACTTAGAGAAGATCTTAGAGAGGTGTGTAGAGACCAACCTTGTGCTAAATTGGGAGAAGTGCCACTTCATGGTGAATCAAGGCATAGTGCTCGGCCACATCATATCAAAGAAAGGGATTGAAGTCGACAAAGCCAAAGTGGATCTTATCCAACACTTGCCGTCCCCTAGGTGTGTGCGTGACGTGCGCTCCTTCCTTGGCCATGCGGGTTTTTATCGACGATTCATAAAGGACTTCTCATTGATAGCCAAGCCATTGAGTGCTCTCTTGCAAAAAGATGTGCCGTTTGAATGGAGTGAAGCATGCGAGAAAGCCTTCAATCGATTAAAGGAGTTGCTATGCTCGGCCCCTATTATGGTGTCACCAAATTGGGAGTTGCCCTTTGAGTTGATGTGTAATGCAAGTGATTATGCCCTAGGGGCTGTACTCGGCCAAAAAGTGGACAAGAGACCTTGTGCAATCTACTATGCCTCAAGGACTCTCAACGATGCTCAACTCAACTACTCCACGACCGAGAAAGAACTCTTAGCGATTATATTTGCTTTGGAGAAGTTTCGATCATATCTTTTGAACTACAAGGTAATAGTCTATAGTGATCATGCCGCTTTGAGGTATCTCATGACAAAGAAGGATGCGAAGCCAAGACTCATTCGATGGATTCTCTTACTCTAAGAGTTCGACATAGAGATCAAAGACAAGAAAAGAAGTGAGAATGTTGTAGCCGATCACTTGAGCCGAATTGTGAAAGAAGAAGGCGAGCTACAACTACATGAGCCTTGGTATGCCGACATTGCCAACTACTTAGCAACTCGGCAATTCCCACAAGATATGCCAAACCACCTAAAGGACCGAATAAGGAAGCAAGCTCACCACTATTTGTGGGACGAGCCGTACTTATGGAAGCATTGTGGCGACCAAGTCATCCGAAGATGTGTTCCGGAAGAAGAGCATCGATCCATTCTTGATTTTTGTCATAGCGAAGCATGTGGAGGACACTTTAGACCAAAGAAGACGACCTTGAAGATTCTCAATTGTGGTTTCTTTTGGCCGACATTATTCAAGGATGCCTATATAACATGTCTTACATGTGATCGATGCCAAAGAACGGGCAATATTGGAAAGAGAGACCAAATGCCCTTAACTCCCATCAATGTTGTAGAAATTTTCGATGTTTGGGGCATCGACTTCATGAGACCGTTTCCTTCAAGCAAAGGCTTTCTCTACATCTTACTCGCAGTCGATTATGTGTCTAAGTGGGTAGAAGCAAGAGCAACTCGCACAAATGATTCAAAGGTGGTTGCCGAATTCATCAAAGCCAACATCTTTGCTCGGTTTGGAGTTCCTAGAGTTTTGATAAGTGATGGAGGCTCCCACTTTTGCAACCGAACCATTGAAGCTTTATTGAAGAAGCATGGAGCCACACACAAGGTGTCTACGCCTTATCACCCTCCAACAAGTGGCATGGCCGATGTGAGTAATCGGGAGATCAAGCAAATTCTTGAGAAAATCGTAGGACCTACGAGGAAGGATTGGAGCGATAGACTTGATGATGCATTGTGGGCCTATAGGACTGCGTATAAGACGCCAATAGGTATGTCCCCTTTTTGGCTAACTTATGGAAAAGCATGTCACTTACCCGTGGAGCTAGAGCATAAAGCATGGTGGGCCGTGAAGACCTTCAACATTGAGATAGATTCGGCCGGACTACATAGGAAACTTCAACTCAATGAACTTGAAGAAATTCGAAATGAAGCCTATGATGCCGCATGGATTTACAAAGAGAAGACACGAGCTTATCATGACAAGATGATTTGAGGAAAGAAGTTTGAAGTTGGCCAAAAAGTTCTCTTATATCATTCAAGGCTTAAACTTTTTCCCGGAAAGTTACGCTCTCGATGGGTAGGACCTTTCATTGTAACAAGAGTGTTCCCACATGGAGCCGTAGAAATTCAAAGCTCCATCACAAGTACGGCATTTAAAGTTAATGGTCATCGATTAAAGCCATACTATGAAGCATACGAGGAATACAATGTGGAAGAAACGGAGATAGAAGATACACTGAGACAGCCTTGCTGGCACCAAAGCTGCAGAAAGGTAGAAAATTCTACCGAGAGCACTTCAATACAAAACCAAGCACCATGGCGAGCTAGCGATGAACACTCAATGAAGAGTCTAGGCTAAAGGACTATAAACACTTAAGCGCTACATGGGAGGCAACCCATGTCGACTATGAAAAACGAAGGAGCCATCAACGAGCGTTTGAATTCTCTAACCCTTCTCTTTTTCATTAGTTTGCGATAATATGTTTGAAACATGCTAGCTTATCACATGCTTATGAATTACTTGCTTATTTCTATGCTTACATTGGGGACACTGTAATTTTCTAAGTGTGGGGTGGGTTTACATGTTTCGTTTATGTTTTCATGGTAGACAAACATGCAACCCACGTTTTAGCATAGTTTTATTTTCTTTGAGTCATATATCGAAAAGAAAAAAAAAATACAAAAGTAGAAAATCTAGAAAATTGTTCCACAAAAATAAAGTGTTTAATTTGTTTGTTTCGAGTCTGAGGATGCCCCTGGATTGTCAATGATGTTTCTCTCCTCTTTGCATACATAGATGATAGTTTTTGCATACTTTAAAAATTGTGAGTTTCATGGATAATGTGAATTGGTAGGAGCATGTAGAACTTGTTGATTAATAAAGCATGCATGTTTTAGCTAGTTTGTTTCGAATAAAACCTTGTGAGCTTTAGAGCCAAATTGCTTTCTTCATGAGTGTTAAAATTCAAAATTTTTGAGCATGGTATAATATGAACCTCATTATTCTTTGTTTATTCAACGATTATGTGCCATAACTTTTTAAATGAACTCTACAATGCTAGAACTTACTCTTGTTGATGTTCAAAACGTTTTCTTTTTATCATAAAATACCTTGATTTTGAATATGATTGAATAAAGATCTCTTAGGTTTACTACCATAGCCAAATAAAGAATGAGCCCTATTTGAGCCTGTCATGGGACACCTTAGTTAACACCCTTTCAGCCGATATTGAGCCTTTTCTTTATCACCCTTAAACACTTTCCATGAGCTTAGTGTAGTTATGCCCTTGATCAAAGTTTTGGAAAAGCTTGATATTTACGAAAGAGTTTTCGCGTGAAGTGATGAAGAAGAACAAGTGTGGGGTAAGACTTTGCCATGATATGTTTGAAAATTGTATGTATGCCGTGACCCAAAAGAAAAGAAAAGTAAAGAATTTGCTCGGACCAAAAGAAAAGAAAAGAAAGTGAATCCGAGAGCATGAAAAAGAAACAATGGCACGGTTTTGAAAAATTTGTAAGCATGTCTAGAGTCTTGATTTTATGTTGCAATATTTTGGGAAGCTAAAAATGAAGGAAGGGTCCAACAAGAAGACATTCGGCCCTTGGTGAGAAGACATAACGAAAAATCGAGCTTTGCTAGATGCCATGGTGACGTTTGAGCCTCCTTATCCAAAATATCAAATACCTTTTAGCCTAGCCCCATTACATATCTCATTTCGGTCTTATTCATAATTCTTAAGATGGTTAAATTTGATTTGTGGAGTCTATCTCAAGAGTAAGCTTATAGTTTTGGTTCATTGGTGCACATAGTTGTTATATGAGGTTTTCCATAAAATTTTCACAAAGAGCTCTTTCGTTTCATGATATATGCAAGTTACTCTTTGTAATTCGAAATCTTTTGCTTGCATATACTATTGAGTGAATACCATGCCTCGAGTGAAAAGAAGAGAATATGCCTAGTGAGGAAGATTCGGATTAGCTTTACATGTTTACATGCTTATGTGTTACTCTTACATGCTCAAATTGATGTCGCATGTTCATGAAACTTGTAATTTTCGTTTTTAGCATTCTCATGTATCAACTTGAAAGCTATTTGTACATACGAGCCTGAGACAAATGTTTAGGGGCAATAGTTTGTTTAGAGTCGTAGTTTCAATTTAGTTTTGCTAAGGGACTAGCAAATGATATGTGTGGGGTAGTTGATAGGAGCATAAAGTTCTACGATGTTAATGTGTTTATACCTTCATTTATGCTTCGCTTAGCCCTTATTTACTTAAGATAGAGTCATAATATAGTTTAGTGTCACTTTGGTAGATTTTCGAAAAAATGTGCTTAATTGTCAGAAAAACGACTAAGTATAGAAATCTGAGGAAAAAGTGCAAAATATGTTATTTTCGGGATTTTGAGGCTTGTGTTAAATTGACTTACTCTTTTCCAAATTTTATGAAATTTGGCAGGCATATAATTGGCAAGATGGAGTATATTGTATCAAAATCGTATATAAAATGGAGTTCAGGAAGTCACCCAAAAGATGGCTGCAACTTGGCAGTTTGAGCAAAACGATCCAGGGACTAACAGGATTTTCCTGGGACTGTGTCCTGACTTCCAAGACTTCTGTATGATGCATCATTTGGAACTACATGGTGAACCTTACATACATGAAAAGCTCTATAAGTCTAGTTTCTACGGAATTTGGAATCACATCAAAAGCTTCTTTGAGGAAAGAGTTATGCCAGTTACAACACAGAAAGGTCATCTGCCGAGAAGATTGACTGGCAGTCTGGCAGAAAGCTTGACTTCCACGGGTCCTCCTGGACGGCTCACTTAGAATTAGAATGCAAACCACACATGCACAGAAAGCTGTGGAAGTCTAGTTTGCAGAACATTTGGATCACATTAGTAGCTATTTTCTGGAGGAAGTTATGCCTGTTACAACACAGAAAGGTCACTGTCTACTGAGAAGAACAACCTACTGCCTACTGAGAGTAATTTTTGTGTTTCTACACCAAAAAGTCATCTAAATGCATTAAGTGAGAGTTGATGAGCTAAATGAAGACTAGGGATGATTGCACCTGCATTTGTGAACTAAAGAAAGCTTGCAGCTGCATTTGTGAACTGAAGAAAGCTTGCAGCTGCATTTGTTGACTGAAGGAAGCATGCAGCTGCATTTGTTGACTAAGGGAAGCTTGCAGCTGCATTTGTGTCTGCCAACTTCTCCCAGCCTCTCCTCTATATAAAGGCACAAATTTCATTCATAATGTATCACATCTCAAGCACAAATACTAGCCAAAGACTCTAGCCAAAATTCAGAAGTTCTAGTCCAGAAAAATACCAAGCCAAAACCACCACCACTTCCAAAACTTCATCTTTTCACCCAAACCTTTTGTCACCAACTGCTGCATCCGAGTTTCACTCTTGAAGGTGTCTTTAAAGTGTGATTCTACCATCTCATGGCTTGTATTTTTCTTCTATGTATGATGTCTATGTTATATGTAGCTAGAAACTTCAAATTTCGGTTGTGTAAAACTCTTCTATGTACCTGGTTGTTTCTATGATTGGTTTTTACAACTTGTAACACTTTGAATTTATGCATTAGACAATAAAGTAGTAGCATGTTCATGTATATTTAGGTTTCCATTCGATTACTTTCATGAATTCGTGCATAAAAATCAAGGTTTACATAAAGCCACGGCCATGGCTCTTGTGTAGGTTGCGATTTCATTCACCATAAGTTATCTAGGATCAAGTTAGACGTTGAGTAAATTTTATTCTAGGTTACTTAATAAGTGGTTACCATAATTCATATAAATTTGCATGTTAATAAGATGTTGACACCATACTTAGAAGCATGTCTTCGATTATTGACTTTCGTGCATAATTTCTTGTTGTGTTTAATCTCTACGCGAAGTGTTTTTGAAACGGCTAGTAAATGTTTAGGATTATACGCGAAATTAATTCTAAATACATATGAAGTCTAGAAATAATTAGATAACCGCGAAGGCCCTAGTTGAAATCGGAATTGCATGGAGTTTAGAAAATGTGTCATGTGTTGCTGTCTAGTCTTCCATGTGTTCTTGTGTGTTCTTGTGCTATATTTTTGTGTGAGATGTCACTTGTATATAGTAGTCATAGGTTTAAATTCGGTCAGTAGTAACTTAGGATAAAATCATCTAAAACCTCCCCCCTTATTCCGATGCATGTTAATATGTCTATATGTGTATTTTAGTTAATGCTTTTAATTCGATTGCCCTTCTTGATCCCCGGATAGAACGATCCCTACTAATCATATACTAACGACGATTTTGCAGGGTATTTAAATTGATTGTTGTTTAACCCCGGTTACAAGACTCGTCATTTAATTTGCTTAATCTCTTTCACCTTGTTGGACCATGATACACCTTGGTTGCATCGTAATACACCTTGATACACCATGATACACCTTGACTTCTATTGTACAACTTACTGGACCATAATACACCTTGATCCACCGTGATACACCTTGATTCACCTTGATTGTCTTGTTTAACTTGCTTAACCTGTTTCACCTTGCTGGACCATGATACACCTTGAATTGTCTTTTTTAACTTGCTTAACCTGTTTCACCTTGCTGGACCATGATACACCTTGATATACCTGTTTCACCTTACTGGACCATAATACACCTTGATCCACTGTGATATACCTTGATTCACCTTGATTGTCTTGATGCATTACTGTATTGTTTTTAGACTTACTTATCATTATTCCTTTTCATCTTTCTATTACAGAAACAGTTTGCTACACTCAAATCTAATCTAGAACAAACAGAAAGTGAAGCAGAAGAAGATGATAATGATGATGAGGAAGATGATGATAGTGATGATGAGGAAGAACAAGAAAAGGAAGAAGAAGGAAGAAGAAGAAGAAAATGAAGATAAAGATGATAATGAGAAGGAAGCTGAATAGGAAGAAGAAGAAAACCAGAGCCAAGAAAGGCAAGATGGTCTGACAGGGCACAGTGGAGACAGTTATGATGATGATGATTTCATCATAAAACAACGTGTTAGACCATCTCAACTAAAGAAACAACAGAAGGTGGTTAAAGGTAACAAAGGGAACAAGGCATGCGAGGACATGGCCAAGCAGAATGAAAGCAAGGACATGGCCAAGCAGAATGAAATTCTGGTTAATCAACTGAAGGCATTGGAGGCCAAATTAAAAGAACAACACAGTCAGCATAGCTTGCAAGCTGAGGAGTTGGCCAAGACAAAAGAGAAGAACTAGCAGCTGCACGAGCAAGTTGAAAATATGTCTCAAAAGCTTATAGACTTTGTTCAGAGGAGTGACAATATGATCGGGTATCTGAAATGGAAGCTACGCATTCTTCGTGCTGCATTGAAGAAATCAAAAGCAGACGAGCCTAATTCTCAGCAAGCATTGGAAGCATTAATGATTTTTTCACAAAAACAGGATACACCGAAGATCTCGTTTCACTCCAATGCCACAATCACCTGACATTCGCTTGTCGCCCTAAATCACTGATCTGACAATAATGAGAAGAAATCCTGAGAGGTTCCAGATTGTTGTATCTCCACAAGTATGTTTTTTTTTTCTTTCCCTTTTTTTTTTTTGCATTGTTGGAATTGTGCACCTTGCTTCACCTTGATTCACACCTTGCTTCAACTTTCCCTTATTTGTTTGCCTTCTCACGCTTGAAGAAAATTAAAAAAATGTTAATGTCTCTATCAATAGGTGACTCCTCTAAGTGAAAAGAGGTACGACGTTTCATCCAAAGACAAAGCAAGAGGAAGAGACAAGTCGAGGAGGAGCAAAAAAGAATGAAGATGAGACACAAGAAATCTGATGTCCAAAAGGAAAAGGATAATTTTGCCTCACCCTCACCGTCACTCATAGTCTACTGAAGGAAGAAAATACCAGTGGCCGCACTGCAACCGATTTTGCCCCACCCTCACCGTCACTCATAGTCTACCGAAGGAAAAAATACCAGCGGCCGCACTACAGCCACCACCCTCACCGAGAGGAGGCAATCTTGGTACATCTCATTCTTCGTGTCTACGTGCTGCTTATTTGTTTTTTTTTGTTTCTGTTCACACCGTAACCTTTGTGGGGGGTTGAAGACATCTATTACTGCTTGCTTGTGTGCTGTTTAATTTGCATCCATAGATCCAAATGGAGAGCTAGTGCTGTATTTGGGTGACCTTGCGCTTGCGAATTGGCGAGTGCCATAACCGGGGTAATAACACGCGCAAATAATACCCTACAAAAGACGTTAGTAGTATAAAGCAAGTAGGGATCGTTCTATCCGGGGATTAAGGGTACCTGACATGTAAAAAGGTT
Organism: Potentilla sterilis; assembly: GCA_963682095.1. Classification (NCBI taxonomy): domain Eukaryota; kingdom Viridiplantae; phylum Streptophyta; class Magnoliopsida; order Rosales; family Rosaceae; genus Potentilla; species Potentilla sterilis. The sequence goes on along the minus strand of OY821763.1, from coordinate 22,523,201 downwards.
AGAAAACACACATATTCACATATATACAAACATGAAACGAAATTGGGGGATTGAAAGGGGGTTCGGCAACGAGTTGCCCTAAATAACTAGCCACGAAATTTAAATCCTAAAACTAATATGTACAAGTTGGTCGACATCTTCCACACAAAGCTTAGCACACAAAGCAATCAAAACACATAACAATCAACCAAACAAGACTCACGACAACAATATTAAAGTGTTCTAGACTTGACTTAGTTCCAACCGAATTCGCTCCCTATAGGTATTACTAATCGATTAAGACTTTCACAAGTACTTCAAAATCATCCTATAGATTTAATTCTAAAGTTATACTAGTCATAATTGAGAACTCTTATAGATGAAAACAATCATGAAAAGCAATTAAACACAAGTCTTTTTAGTTGGAAACAAGTTAACATGTAAGACGTCACTCTTCATATTAAACAAGTATGTTCTTTAAATTACTCTAGTCTTAAAGAAACAACACAAAGCAAACCAATCAAACTCGTTAATTTGACTTATGCATATTTCGGCTAAATGAGATCAATGTCCTACACATTGCAATTGCATAAAACACCAACCTTTAAGGCACACAAATTTAAAGAACAAACCAAGATAAATTTAAAACTAAATTAACATGCTTGCCGATTACCTAGTTACTATGTTGTTACATATTTTATTTATAATTTTAACATGCAATTCGTATCCTATGTTTGAAAAACCAAGTAATCAACATGAACACGTACTGAAAATATAAATTATAAAACCAAAAATCAAATTGTTTTACACATAGACATGCAATTCGAAACTAAGAATTCATACAAGTTTCATAGACAAAACTAAGCATAACTACATAAAATAATTTACTAAACCGAAAGTAAGGGGTGGATCGCACTTTGTAGACACCTTTGAGGCTTCAAACTTGTCTTGATCCGGCGAAGATGGCTTAGGTACGGATAAGGTATTATTGGTGGTGATGGAGATGTGTTTCGGCCAGCTATTCTATGTAGGATTTTTGGTTGAGTATTGGTAGAGCTTTTTGTACATTACTTGTGCTAGAATTTGACACTTTTCTTTTAAGGTGCCGGCCTCTATATATAGAGAGAAGGCCGGTGGGGTGGGGGGGGGGGGGGGATATTATGAATGTGACTTTTTGTTGATTGCTGATGAACCTTATAAAGCCTTACTCAATCCTGTAAGATCATAAACACTCCTATGTTCATTTGTTATATGGAAAACCTATTTCGTTTATATGTATCTTAAGTCTTCATTTTGTTCATGTTACTTCAGGCTCGCAGAAGGATTTTTCTAGAATCCTACAATGTTGACAATGATAATGATAATTTGTTGGGTAAAAACAAAACTCATATTTTATCTACACTTGTATGTCGGTATGTCTACGATTTTCACTTGCAAATTGCTACTTTTGATTGCAATTTGCATCCATAGATCCAAATGGAGAGCTGGTGCTGTATTTGGGTGACCTTGCGCTTGCGAATTGACGAGTGCCATAACCGGGGTAATAACACGCGCAAATAATACCCTACAAAAGACGTTAGTAGTATAAAGCAAGTAGGGATCGTTCTATCCGGGGATTAAGGGTACCTGACATGTAAAAAGGTTAGAAAACACACATATTCATATATATACAAACATGAATCGAAATTGGGGGATTGAAAGGGGGTTCGGCAACGAGTTGCCCTAAATAACTAGCCACGAAATTTAAATCCTAAAACTAATATGTACAAGTTGGTCGACATCTTCCACACAAAGCTTAGCACACAAAGCAATCAAAACACATAACAATCAACCAAACAAGACTCACGACAGAAATATTAAAGTGTTCTAGACTTGACTTAGTTCCAACCTAATTCGTTCCCTATAAGTATTACTAATCGATTAAGACTTTCACAAGTACTTCAAAATCATCCTATAGATTTAATTCTAAAGTTATACTAGTCATAATTGAGAACTCTTATTGATGAAAACAATCATGAAAAGCAATTAAACACAAGTCTTTTTAGTTGGAAACAAGTTAACATGTAAGACGTCACTCTTCATATTACACTACCAGATCGGACAGAATAGCCGACGAAAAAAATTTCGTCTACTATTTAAAATTTTCGTCGGGTATTCCTTCTACCGACGAAAATTTCGTCGGCTATTATACGTCGATAAAACGGCGTCGGTAATAACGAAACCCGACGACAATAACGAAATCGTCGGCCATTTTCACATATGCCCGACGAAATAACGAAATCGTCGGCCATTATCACCGACGAAAATACATTTCGTCGACCAAACCTTGGCATAATGCTCGACGAAATTCGTCGGATATTTTCACATATGGCCGACGATATCGTAAAATATAGCCGACGATCTCTTCTGTTTCGTCGGTTATTTGTTCTGAAATATAGCCAACGACATGAAGATTAATATTTTAAGAGGCATTAATTAGTTATAGCCGACGAAACCGTCACTATTTAACATAGACCACCGACGAAATAATGTCATTTACGTCGGTTATAACAGTGATAGCCGACAAAATAATGTCAATTTCGTCGGCTGTTCTTACATTTTGGGAAAAAAAATTAAATTAATTTCTAAATTACCATTCCAAGCAACCTGCAATTCACAATGACAATCCAACAAGAAACACGTTTTTCATTAATTATTTAATTTGTTCCATCCCTAAACCCTAAACCCTAATCCTGGCCACCATCCTGCTGTCCATCATGCTCGTCATCCTGCTGAATGAACCCGGGAGCTCTCGGCATTCGAGGTTCATCTAACGGCTCAAACGGGGGCGGGGGTTCAAGGCCTTGTTGTTGTGCCGCGAACATAGCATACCACCAGTTTTGTTGGCCGGCGTAGTTCTGTCGCCGAATTCTCTCGCATTCAGCATGCCAACGCTCCATTTCCATATGATACTGCTGTGTTCTGCGTTGTTGCTCCTGTGATCTGCATTGTTGCTCCTGTGATCTTTGGAACTGAGCCGCCAATCTTACATTTTCTTCTGCCAATCTCTGCATTTCCCCCTTCATCTGTTGGGTGTCCCCGCCTCCCCTCTTTTGAGCTCCCTTAGTGGTCTTCAGGACCCCTATTCCAGAACTTCCCAAACCCCGGCAGTAGTAGTCGTTTGACCGTTTTGGGAAGGCTGCGTCGAATATCCTCGCTGCAGTTTGGACATTCGATCGGTCGACCTGGCTCAGGGCTTCTTGCAGATCTTCCTCTGAAATGTTCGGTTGTTTCTCCCGAACTACTTCCTACAACACTTCTTCTTCGGCCCGGTTCACCCTCTCCTAATTGAATGAAAAAAAAATAATTAATATTCTAACAAATATATAATTAAGTAAAATTAATAATTAAAATTTTAAAATCGTAATCAACGACTTACAAGCTCTTCTGTAGCTAATGGATAAGCCTTCTTGAACGTCAATACGTACGGGTTGCTTAAATGATGATCTCTAAGTGATAGGAGCACAATGTGCGACGATATTACATGTTTATGCCCTCGTTTATGCTTTGTTTAACCCTTATTTGTCTAAGATAGAGTCGTAATGTAGTTAGTGTCAATTTGGTAGAGTTTTGGTGAAAAATGGTTAAGAATCCGAAAAATGACTAAGTTTGAGAAATCTGGAAAATATTGCAAAATATGTCTTTTTCGTGATTTTGAGATGAATGAAACTGTGATCTATCCTTGTCCGAATTCTATAAAATTTGGTGTGCTTAATATTCATATGCTGAGGAATGTTGTGTTAAAATTTCAGATCAATCGGAGTTCGGGAAGTCACCCAAAAGTTGGCTGCAAAACGGCAGTCCGAGCATTTCAATCCAGGGACTTCCAGGATTTTCCTGGGACTTTGATCCAACTTCGAAAAATCATTCCCGTCGACTCACAAGGAATTTGATTGAACTGTTTTATGGGGAGATGGCCATATGTGTCTAGTTTATCTGAGACTTGGAATCGCATCAATCGGAGCTCCGAGCGTGGAGATATGTTGGAATTACTGCAACAAGGTCAAATCTGCCGATTCCAGGAACCTACTGCCCCCTTTTTGTGTTTTCTGTTTTTGATGGACCAAATGGTGTACAAATGCATATGTGAAGATGGTCTAAGCTTAAGAAAGGAAAGAGGATGACACCATGCCGAGCATTGAAGGAAAAATTGAAGAAAAGTAGCAATCCTAGTCGAGCTAGGATTGCTTGCCAATCGGCTGCTATGCTGCCGGCAGTGTGTGCCGGCGAGTTTTGGACAATTTTAGGTGGATCAAAAGTAATCCAATGAAGTCCAAATGCTATGCAAGAAGTCCATGAAGATGTGAAGCCCAAGCCTTGAAGAAAAATCAGAAAAAGAAAACCTAATTAGACTTTGAAAAGGAAGGTTTCAATTCCTTAATCCACTTGGTTTTCTGACTTCCTTGAGCATCTAGGGCAGCCGGCACCCCTCTCCTATATAAAGGCCAACGAATTTCAGAATAAAATCATCTCATCTCAAGCATAATACACTAGCCTAAAGCTCTACCAAGTTCTTTCAAACACCAACACATACATACCTAGCCGAACCATCACCACCACCACCATATAGCCGAACCCTTCCACCTTTGTTTCTGCCGATTTCTGTTCTTGCCGAGCACCAAGGAGCAGCAGCCGAGCCACCTTGTCACCTTTGAGGAATCTTCAAGGTTCTTAAAGTGTGATCCATTCCCCTATGGATTTTGTATTTATTTATGTTTGGTTGTTTTGTACGAATTTGTTTCGATTCTTGGTTTTTCTTGAAACTTTGTATGAACCGAATATTGTATGTTATGCATGGTTTTTCTGAAATTTAACTTATGGATTTTGTATGTTGGATAATTAGGGCAGTGGTATTAGAAGCATGTTTAGGATTTAATTTGGTTAGTAATCTAAGAGTGTGCCTTATAAACCGAAACATTAGTTGTGCTTAAGCATTTGTTGTTTGCATGTGAATCTAGGTGTTAGGTTTCATTTAACCGAGTAATACGAATAAGTCATACATTGGAGTAGTTTGTTTTGTGTTGCTCACATAGGGTAAAAACCTTAGATTACTTGCATGTTAAATAAGATGATTGACAACCTTGCTTGTTTACATGTCTTCGATTTAGACTCACATGCTTAAATGTTAAAACGCGTAAAACCGGATTAGCATCACCTTAGAAGTCATAAGTTGGAGTAGTTTCTAAGAAATTAAGAAGTCTAACAATTGGAAAACCGTTGGAGGCTCTAGTTGTGTCGAAACTAATTTAGGTCTTGAACATGCTAAATACTTGTCTCTTACTTTCTTGTATGCGAATCTTTGTGTTAAAGAGTCTTTTGTGTGAACTGTTTTGTGTGAAAGATGATGATCACTTGTACATATTAGCTTTAGGTTTTGTTTTCTGTTTTGTTTTCGTGTGTAGTATAAGGTAATCCTATGGTTGCCGATTCCATTTATCCCCACATTTGTGACGTTTTGTGTAAATATGTGTAGATATTTTGTGCTAACATTCTCATATTTCAGGTACCCTTAATCCCCGGCTTAGAACGATCCCTACTTATTCTATACTACTAACGATTGTAGGGTTTATTATTGCGTGCGAGCTTAGGCTCACATCACTAAGCGCCTCCTCCTGATATTGTGAAAATGGCCTAGAACCACCATGATGGGGGGTTGTGTTACGGCGGCGGTTCGCAGAGTTTACCCGTGACCGTTCCTTCAAACAAATAATAAAATATTAGAAAAATGCATAAAAAAATATTAGTGTAATAATTATAAAATAATTAAACTAATAATTAAAATATTAACAAAATAAACATTTATAGTTAAGTTTAGTATTTACCTGCATAACTGGGTTGTTGAAGTCTACTGTCTTCAACCAACGCCACTCGTACTCCCTGAACATGAACTCTCTTGGAGTACCCATACGACCATATTTGTCGTATTCGGTAAAGTGGGTACGGAGCTCGTTCTTCCACTCTTTGAACCTACGGAAAAAACAAAAGTGCATTAGAAATATTATTAATATCATAAAATATTTCAAATTATACGATGAGGAATTCCCAACGTACCTCGAGTTCTGCATCGCGTACGCCCAAGCCTGCTTGTGTTCGGCAATCTCGAAGTATGCCTGAAAGATAATATTTTATTACTTTTAAAATTATAACAATACCAAAAATTATTAAATATTACGATAAAGAAATTAAATTTTTTAAATTACTCACCGACGCCGCGTTGTTGACCTCCCTCTTGATCTCTTCCGGCACATCAGCCCACCATGTCCACAACATAGGGACTCTATCCTTAATTAGTGCTCCCACGCAACCCGCGTAATCGCGGCGTTTTTTCCCCTTAACATCCTGATTAGGGGGTTCGTTGATCTGGATCCTCCCGCTGGTCTCAACACTTTTCCTGAGCGTATCAAAATATAATTTTCGTCGGCTAAACTATAGGTCAAACCACTAAGTCAAACCTCTAAACGCTTAAAAACGGAAATTAGTCCTGTTAAACGACGGTTTCTGGCCTCACCTTCAACAGATAATAGTTTCAAATTAATGAGACGCAACTAATCATATAAAAATTTTACAAAATTGATTTAACGAACGTCAGGCTACCCTTAGGAAAACGAAAGTAAAAAACAGTTAACCGCAACATTCGGCACACAGATTTTATCAGAACCTTGTCATTTTTCAACCGTAGAAGTATTTCATTATTTCGGTCATATCTTATTTCACAACATTTTTGCATTTGAAGAGTCTACGTATAGTACCTATTTGAAACTATACATTCACTTAAACACTTAGTAAACAAGTTAAGGAACATTAGTGCATATGTTCTGATTTTGAAAATAAAAGTTTAGAAAATTTATTCCAACCGTCAGATATCACCATTAAGATTAAATACATGTATGGAAAAAAATCCAACTTCAGCTGACAACGTTAAAGGCTCGATCGGAATGGTCAACCGGGTAAGTCAAATGATACGACCCGAACCTCGAATTACCTTTTAATTGGTTTACTCTTACTTTTACTCCTCGGAAATTGTTTTTACAATTCGAAAGTTCAAAAGGTTGACTTTTAAATAAGTTGACTCGACCGAGGATTTTATTACATGACGAGGTAGAAGACGTTGAAACGAGTTCGTAGACACGTAGCATGCCCAATTTGGAGTTCGTACGAAAAAGTTACGATGTAAAATCGGAAATTGTCCGATTTTTGGACGACTATAAATAGCGGGAAATGAAAAATTTCCCGAACGGGAAACTTTCCTTTTTCTTTTTCTCTTTCTTTTCTTTCTTTTTCTTCTCTCTCCTTTCTCTCTCCTCTCCCCCGACACGGCCCGACCTCCTCCCATCTCCGCCGTCCGGCCGAACTGGACCGGCGCACCGGTCACGTTCGGACCGGCTCGGCCCCCTCTTCTCTTGTGTGGCGGCGGTATGGCTCCAATCGCCGCCGTTCGGTCGGGTTTTAGGGGTGAGGGGTCGACTGTGTCGACCCAGAATCGCCTCCTCCGGCCACCAATCGGCCTATTTCAAGGAGGGGAAAGGGAGTCCTCGTCATACTCGACAACTCCATGGAAGGAATTAGTCCGAATCGACCTCGGTAAGTAGAAATTCAAATTCGAATTTCTAGGGTTTTCGATTTGAATTTGGGGAAGTGAAATTTTGGTGTTATTGGTGTAATTTGAGGATGTAATTGGATTTAGGACGATGTTTAGAGTCGGAATTGTATAGTTTGAGGTTCGGATTGTTGGAATTTGGTGAATTGCAGGTTTGGAGAAAATGGGCCGCCGTATCGGCCGCCGTTCGCGGCGCCTGTGTGGGCTTTTGGCGGCGGAAATGGTGGTAATGTATTCTTGAGGTGGTGGTGATCGTGTTAGGTGGATTTTGGGGTTGAAATTAAGGTGTTTAGGCCACTGTGGTGGCGCTGCCGGCGGCGGGGCGGCGGAGTTGCGGCTGCCGGCGGCAGGAGGTTGAAGATGGGTAAATAGTAAAAGTAAAACGGTAAAAAGTGAATAGTAAATGGTAAAACAATAAACGGTAAATCAGTAAATGGTAAAACAGTAAACAGTAAATAGTAAACAGTAAAAGTAAAGGTAAACCGTAAAAGTAAATGGTAAATAGTAATTGCATTTTAACCATTTATTGTTTGACTTTCAGAATTACTGTTTTACCTAGAATAATTACTGTTTGACATTGGATTATTACTGTTGACTTATCGTAAAAATGATAAAAACGGATTGAAGGGGTTTTACGACGAATTAAACCAGAAAAGAATTGATCGAACTCAGAATGGGTGTCCTGAGTAATTTTGAGACGTAAATGGTTTCGGTATTTGAGACGTAACTCCAATACTGATAACGATAATTTAAATGGGGTTATTCGGACGAGTGAGGACGTCGTAAACTTCACTTTATAATCAAATTTCGGATTCTGAGATATCTTTTAAACCGTCTCTGTTACAGGTCGAGAAGTTACTCGATGGGACGAGAGCGCGAAATATCGGCACGCTCGGTCGTACTGTGAGTGGATTTTATTTTAAAATAAATACATGCAATTACGTTTTATTGAAATGCAATTTATTTAGTTAAATGAACTCGTAAGCATGATATGAATTATCGAAAGTCGATAATTCATATACTTCTGTTATAATTGTTGATTTAATATTTAAAGTAAATTATGGATTTGGGTTATGCTTTTACTATGTGATTTATCCGGAGACGAGGTTTCCGGAAATAGTATGTTTTAATTAATCATAACTTGATTATGCTAAATAAGTTTATGTGTATTTTGATGTAAAGACCAGAAATGAGATTTCCGGCGATTTAATGTTTTCGAATTTGTGATTTTTCGACATGTGAGACATGTCGATGTTGTATATATATTTTTCGATATTATTTTACGGCATATTGGATATGTCGGACATATATGAATATATTTTGAGGCTATTATACTGTTTATGATTATTATAAGCCTCAGATGTGCGGTCGGGGACCGTACGGATTTATAATATATAAGGGGAAGCGTACTTTCGGTTTTATTTTCGAATTTTCAACATATCAGGGTCGGGATATATGTGTATATTGATGCTAGCTAGCATAGTCGCCTGGGCCCACGCGAGGTGACGACTTGACCACATAGGTCAGATTCACGCTCGGTGGTCGACGTGTAAGGGCAGAGTGTCGCCTGAGCCCACGCGAGGTGACGATTTGACCCTATAGGTCAGATTCACGCTCGGTGGTCGACGTGTACGGGTATGGTGTCGCCTGAGCCCATGCGAGGTGATGACTTGACCACATAGGTCAGATTCACGCTCGGTGGTCGACGTGTGCGGGCATAGCGTGAGGACGCTATTGCGACTCTTGGAGTTTTGACCCTTAGCCTTGGAGGCTACTGTTAAATGGTGGTAATAACGTTCCCCTATTCTATTATATGACCAATGGGTTTGGTCATGATTTTTATATTATTAGGTTTTCGGGAATATTTTCTCTATGAGATTTCTGACTTTAATAAATTCCCGAACCAACGGGGCTGGGTTTTTATATGACCAATGAGATTGGTCGTGAAATATTATTAATTGATTTTCAAAAATATTTTGTTTTGAAATACAAATATAAATAAAAGTATTAATTGTTTATTTGATATATCAGTGGGGCTGATTTTTAAATACGATTTTCTTAAAATGTGGAACGTTTTATTAAAGGCATGCAATGTGATTTTATTTATAAAATATTGAGAAAGTAATATGATAGTTTCAATTAAAGTATTATATTAAATTGTTTTATTTTTATCCACTCACTCTAACGTTTTTTATTTACTTTCCCTTGGGCCCTTCGTTTTAAAATCGCCCAGTGTGCAGAGTAGTGATCAGAGGTCAATAGTACTCGGAGTCGAGGCATAGCCATCATCGTTGTCGTTTCCGCTAGGTAGGATCTGTGATCCCTTATTCTTTTAGTTTCATATTACATTTCTTGTTATATTTCCAATTGTGATTCCAGTTCATTTTGTTAGATTGCTCTGATTACCTGTGAGCCTTTGAATATTAAATTAATTTGATTTTGTGTTTATCTTTGGCGGTGGTTGTGTTTGGGGAGTAGATGGCTCCAGGTGTTGAGGTTGGAACTGAAATTTAGAAGTGTTTTGGTTGTTGCAGGTTTTAGGGTTGTCCATCTTAAGATTGACTTATCGATAGAGTTAGTCTTAAGGTGGTCCCCGCAGGGCCTTATCCGGGTTTCAGGGTGAAATCTGGTTCCGGTCCTGTCATCAAACCTCTAAACGCTTAGAAATGGTAATTGGACTGTCTAAATGACGTGTTTTTGCCTGACCTTCAACAGATAATAGTTTCAAATCGATGAGATGCAACTAATCGTATAAAATTCCGGCGATTTTTCGCCTGGTAATCGGAGTTCGGCGGCTGATGACCAAATTCCGGCGAGTTTTCGACGACCGGTGATCGGAGTCCGGCGACTGGTGACCGGAATTTGGTGAGGTTCCGGTAAAGTCTTAATGGATAATAAGAGTATTTAAGAGGGGAGGGCAAATTAGTCTAAAAAATATCTAAATCATCACTTTTTATATTATGTGGGATATGAGTGTTAAATATTTTTAAAGTGAGTGGGCAAATTTTGAGTTTTGTCATTATAATGGGCAATGAAGAGACCAAAATGAACATTTTCCTTTGAATCAATAGAGGGGTCTCCTTCAAAAATAAACCCCATTGCTCTTGCGCACCTGGTTGGGTTACATCTAACTTGGTTTCTAGGTAGCCTTTCCATTTCTTCAAAAATTAAAATTAAGAGGAGAAAAAATAATATAATAAAAGAAGGGACAAGAAATCATGATTGCATTTAACCGCCGAGAGTTAGACCCTTGCCTTGTAAATACCAAACCAGTAATAATATTATACATTAGCACTGAGTAGTCACTACACACTATCACATCAGCACTATCAGTTCTTTTCAATGACGTCTAGAGTAATGGGTTCACTGTTTAACAGTAACTAGTTGGCAAAGATTCCAAAAGCTAGCTACCCAAGAACTTTTGGTTACTTGAATTCATCTGTCTTGAGAGCATTCCTGCAAGTCTTCAATATCTATGGAGGCGAAGACTCACCGGCGGTCAGATGTTCCGGCTAATGTGCCGTTTCATTTCTTCAAAATAACATCAAATTAAAACACATAATTAAACTCTAACTTAAAATCAACTCAACTACAACTTAAAATCAACATATATACATACATTCTAACACTAAAACAACAACAAAACAAAAAATCACTTACTAAATCAAAATCACTAAAACTCAAAATCAACATATATACATACATTCTAACACTAAAATGACGAGTCGCCGAAGCGAGCATCAAGCAATAATAACCCTACAATCGTTAGTAGTATAGAATAAGTAGGGATTGTTCAAGCCGGGGATTAAGGGTACCTGAAACATGAGAATGTTAACACAAATATTCACAAACATATATGCACACAATTGTCACACTTATATACATATATACATATTCACACGAAATCAAGGGGGATTGAGATAGGATTGGCAGCAAAGCTGCCTCTAAATTCCTAGACATGAATTTAAGACATGAAATTAAATCCTAAAGCTACTATTTACAAGGTTGGTCGACATTCTTCCACAAAGCACTAACACGCAAGCAATCAAAACACATAACAAACAAGCAAGCAAGACTCACGGCAAAGCATTAAAGCGTTCTAGACTTAACTTAACTCCAACCCAATTAGCTCCTAACCGGCTACTAATTGATTAAGACTCCTCATGTATTTTAAGTGACTAACCGCCTAACCTTAAAATTATACTAGTCATCTTTGAATATTTTAACCGACGTAAACAAACATGACAAGTAATTAAGCACAAAGTCATTTTCTTTAGTTGGAAACAAGTTAATAAAGTAAGGTTGTCAATCATCTCTTCAACAAGCATGTTCATTTAAATTAGTCTAACCCTCGTGAAAAACAACACAAACTAAGTAACTCGTTGATTACCTAATCCATATTAATTTTTCGGCTAATGAGATCAATAATCTAAGTATTGCAATTACATAGGCTACCAATCTTTAAGCGCACGAATTTAAAGAACAAGTCAAGAAAACCCTAAAATCAATTTAACAATGTTTTTGCCGAAAATCCTAATTACTAGTTCATCATGTATTTTCCTTACTCTTTAGCATGCAATCCATATTCTTACATCTAAAACCTCACTTAAAGATAAAGAAAATAAATTGACATGCAAATCATAAAACCAAATTTCAATCCAATTCATACATAGACATAAAAATTGAAACCAAGAATTCATGTCAATTTCATAGACAAAGTTTAACATAACTACACAAAAATTTACAAAGCCAAGAGTAGGAATTGGATCACACATTAGAAGCCTTGAAGACTTCGACTTGTATGGATCCGGTGATTGATGATGATCAGATGGATTGCTGCTCGGCAGTGAAGGTATCGGCAGCAAGGAAAACAAGGTTTCGGCAGGAAACTTTGTTGTGGTGGAGGTGGTTTTGGCTAGGGTTTTTGTGTAGGATTCTTGGGGAAATTTAGGTAGAGCTTTGGCTAGATTTTTGCTTTGGAATGTGACAAGTTTTTCTGTAGGAAAACATGGCTATTTATAGAGGCAAATTCGGCAGAAACCCTAAGTAGCAAACCTAGTCCAAATCGGCAAAGGCAATCCTTGTGCAACAAGGTTTTGGTTCCTTCCTTTCTTGGTTCTATAGGAAACTTCTTTTTCTGATTTTCTTCCTTGGATTGGGCTGCATATCTTCATGGACTTCTTGTGTAGGCTTGACAACTCCATTTGGTGAGCTTGATCCTTGGAAAAATGCCCCAAACCCGCAAGAACACAAGACCGGCAGCAACTCGGCTGGAATGACCTTGCTCTAGTAAATCCGACATATCTCCATCCGTGGAGCTCCGATTGATACGATTCCAAGTCTCAGATAAACTAGACACATATGGCCATCTCTCCATAAAATATCTCGATCAAATTCCTTGTGAATCGTCGGGAATGATTTTTCGAAGTTGGATCAAAGTCCCAGGAAAATCCTGGAAGCCCCTGGATTGGTTTGCTAGGACTACCGTTTTGCAGCCGTCTTTTGGGTGACTTTCCGAACTCCGATTGATCTGAAATTTTAACACAACATTCCTCAGTATATGAATATTAAGCACACCAATTTTCACAGAATTCGGACAAGGATAGATCACTGTTTTGCTCATCTCAAAATTACGAAAAAGACACATTTTTCACTATTTTTCAGATTTCTCATACTTAGTCATTTTTCGGATTCTTAACCATTTTTCACCAAAACTCTACCAAATTAACACTAAACTATATTATGACTCAATCTTAAACAAATAAGAGTTAAACAAAGCATAAACGAGGGCATAAGCATGTAATATCGTCGCACATTATGCTCCTATCATAAAACAACAACAAAACAAAAAATCACTTACTAAATCAAAATCACTAAAACTCAAAATCAACATATATACATACATTCTAACACTAAAACAACAACAAAACAAAAAATCACTTACTAAATCAAAATCACTAAAACTCAAAATCAACTCAACTAAAACTCAAAATCAACATATATACACATATACGTACCTATATATAGCACCACAATGTAAGAGAGGACGGATTTCAACAATACCCACAGATTTTTCACTCTTTCTCCCGTTTTTTTTCGTTTTTTTTTTAAATGAGCAGCTGCTGTCTAGATCTGAAAATATATAGACTTATAGCCGACGAAAATGTCAATTTCATCGGCCAAAATTTTAAAAGTTTTCGTCGGCTAATGTTTCAGAGAAAGGCCGACGAAAATCCAAATCGTCGACTGAAATATGAATATAGCCGACGATTTTTATTTATACCCACGAAAAAACAATATCGTCGGCTATGGTTAAACTATGGCAGACGATTTTTTTTTTCACCGACGAAAAATACAATCGTCGGCTATTCGTTGGAAGTACCGACGAAAATTTTAATTCGTCGGCCGTTTTTTTTTTAATTTCGTCGGGAAAAGCCTTTTTTCTGGTAGTGTTAAACAAGTATGTTTTTTTAAATTACTCTAGTCTTAAAGAAACAACACAAACCAAACCAATCAAACTCGTTAATTTGACTTATGCATATTTCGGCTAAATGAGATCAATGTCCTACACATTGCAATTGCATAAAACACCAACTTTTAAGGCACACAAATTTAAAGAACAAACCAAGACAAATTTAAAACTAAATTAACATGCTTGCCGATTACCTAGTTACTATGTTGTTACATATTTTATTTATAATTTTAACATGCAATTCGTATCCTATGTTTGAAAAACCAAGTAATCAACATGAACACGTACTGAAAATATAAATTATAAAACCAAAAATCAAATCGTTTTACACATAGACATGCAATTCGAAACTAAGAATTCATACAAGTTTCATAGACAAAACTAAGCATAACTACATAAAATAATTTACTAAACCGAAAGTAAGGGGTGGATCGCACTTTGTAGACACCTCTGAGGCTTCAAACTTGTGTTGATCTGGCGAAGATGGCTTAGGTACGGATAAGGTATTATTGGTGGTGATGGAGATGTGTTTCGACCAGCTATTCTATGTAGGATTTTTTGTTGAGTATTGGTAGAGCTTTTTGTACATTACTTGTGCTAGAATTTGACACTTTTCTTTTAAGGTGCCGGCCTCTATATATAGAGAGAAGGCCGGTGGGGGGGGGGGGGGGGGGGGGGGGGAATGTGACTTTTTGTTGATTGATGATGAACCTTATAAAGCCTTACTCAATCCTGTAAGATCATAAACACTCCTATGTTCATTTGTTATATGGAAAACCTGTTTCGTTTATATGTATCTTAAGTCTTCATTTTGTTCATGTTACTTCAGGCTCACACAAGGATTTTTCTAGAATCCTACAATGTTGACAATGATAGTGATAATTTGTTGGGTAAAAACAAAACTCATATTTTATCTACACTTGTATGTCGGTATGTCTACGATTTTCACTTGCTAATTGCTACTTTTGATTGCAATTTGCATCCATAGATCCAAATGGAGAGCTAGTGCTGTATTTGGGTGACCTTGTGCTTGCAAATTGACGAGTGCCATAACCGGGGTAATAACACGCGTAAATAATACCCTACAAAAGACGTTCATAGTATAAAGCAAATAGGGATCGTTCTATCCGGGGATTAAGGGTACCTGACATGTAAAAAGGTTAGAAAACACACATATTCACATATATACAAACATGAAACGAAATTGGGGGATTGAAAGGGGGTTCGGCAACGAGTTGCCCTAAATAACTAGCCACGAAATTTAAATCCTAAAACTAATATGTACAAGTTGTTCGACATCTTTCACACAAAGCTTAGCACACAAAGCAATCAAAACATATAACAATCAATCAAACAAGACTCACGATAGCAATATTAAAGTGTTCTAGACTTGACTTAGTTCCAACCTAATTCGCTCCCTATAAGTATTACTAATCCATTAAGACTTTCACAAGTACTTCAAAATCATCCTATAGATTTAATTCTAAAGTTATACTAGTCATAATTGAGAACTCTTATAGATGAAAACAATCATGAAAAGCATTTAAACACAAGTCTTTTTAGTTGGAAACAAGTTAACATGTAAGACGTCACTCTTCATATTAAACAAGTATGTTCTTTAAATTACTCTAGTCTTAAAGAAACAACACAAACCAAACCAATCAAACTCGTTAATTTCACTTAGGCATATTTCGGCTAAATGAGATCAATGTACGTCCTACACATTGCAATTGCATAAAACACCAACCTTTAAGGCACACAAATTTAAAAAACAAACCAAGACAAATTTAAAACTAAATTAACATGGTTGCCGATGACCTAGTTACTATGTTGTTACATATTTTATTTATAATTTTAACTTGAAATTCGTATCCTATGTTTGAAAAACCAAGTAATCAACATGAACACGTACTGAAAATATAAATTATAAAACCAAAAATCAAGTCGTTTTACACATAGACATGCAATTCGAAACTAAGAATTCATACAAGTTTCATAGACAAAACTAAGCATAACTACATAAAATAATTTACTAAACCGAAAGTAAGGGGTGGATCACACTTTGTAGACACCTCTGAGGCTTCAAACTTGTGTTGATCCGGCGAAGATGGCTTAGGTACGGATAAGGTATTATTGGTGGTGATGGAGAAGTGTTTCGGCTAGCTATTGTATGTAGGATTTTTAGCTGAGTATTGGTAGAGCTTTTTGTACTTTGCTTGTGCTAGAATGTGACACTTTTCTTTTTTGGTGCCGGCCTCTATATATAGAGAGAAGGCCGGTGCAATTTCAGAGAGTTAAGAAAAGCCAAAGTGGACAAGGAAACCTAATTTGATTAAGTTTACCAATCCAAGAAGGTGTTTACTTTCTTTTCCTCTTTGAACTTGGTTTCCATGTCTTGACCGGTCTTGGACTTGTCTTCACATGCTTCACGCGTCTAAGACGCGTCATCATCTTCGTTGATGCATTAGGACACGGCTTAGACAATTGCAGTCTTCTCGGAAGCTTCCTCTGCAGATTTCACTTTTCTCGGCAGCTTGCATGCGCTATCAGTACTATCAGACACCTCTGCGTAGCTTGCACATAACTTATCGGCAGCATCAGCAGGTTTCCTCAGCAGCTGCTGCTAGTCTGTCGGAAGCTAGCGAGGCTATTTTCTTCGAAAGCTGGCGAGGCTAATCTGGCTGTCGACAACGTGAGTGTGCATGTGCTTCTGCAGGTGCAGGGCATGTGCAAGGGCTGTCATGCGATTCTAAGTTCTTTGAAAACTAGACTCAGAGATCTTTCCATTCATATATGGCACGCCATCTAGTTCCAAGTGAGCTGTTCTGGGGAAATTCTGGAAGTCGAGTGATGTGCCCAGGAAATTCCTGGAACTTACTGGATCCGATCTTGCATAGCAATTCTCGGTAGCTTCTTTAGCTCAGATTACTCTAACTCTTTCCATTGCTCAATCATCAATGTATATACTGCTCATAAGAGAAGAAAATTCCATCAAAAGCAACATAGAAGCTTTACAGATTCAACGAAACATTTAAGGACTTCGATTTTTAGCACTTAGTCAAATTTCTGTAAACTTCCTACTTTTAAGCACGATTTCATTAAAACTCTACCAAAAGCTCTACCCTTGCACTATGACTTGATCTTAAGCAAATAAGGGCTAAACAATGTATAAATGTAGGCATAAACATATTAAGAACGTAGCACGTTGTGCTCCTATCAACTACCCCACACTTATCTTTTGCTAGTCCCTTAGCAAAACTAAATTAAACTAGACTCTAAACTAACTATTGTCCTAGTAATTCGTCTCAGGCTCGTATGAACACATACCTTTCAAGTTGATGCATGAGAATGGTAAGCACGAAAATTCCAAGTTTCATGAACATGCAACATCAATATTAACATGTAAGAACAACATATAAGCATGAAAACATGTATAGCTAATCCGAATCTCCTCACTAGGCATACTCTCTTCTTTTCACTCAAAGCATGGTATTCACTCATAAGTATATGCAAGAGAAAGATAATGAATTACGAAGAGTAACTTGCATAAATCCTGAAAACGAAAGCACTTTGTGAATTTTTATGGAAAACCTCATCTAACAACTATGTGTACCAATGAACCAAAACCATATTCTTACTCTTGAGAAAGACTCCACAAATCAATGTTTAACCTATTTTAAGAATCATGAAAAATATCAATAAAGGGCATGTAATGGGGCTAGGCTAAGAGGTATTCGATATTTTGGATAAGGAGGCTCAAAACATCACCGTGGCCTTTAGCAAAGCTAGATTCTCCTTATGTCTTCTCACCAAGGGTCGGATTTCTTGTTGTTGGACTCTTCCTTCATTCTTAACTCCCAAAACATTGCAACATATTTTTCAAGACTCAAAAAGCATGCTTTTACAATACTTTTCAAACTGTGCCTCTTATTTTCATGCTCTCGTACTCTTTTCTTTTCTCTTTTCTTTTCTTGTTCGAGAATTATTTTCTGTTTTTTTTTTCTTTTCTTTTTCTTAGGCTAACGACATATATAGTTTTCGTATATAATCATGGCTAAGTCTACCCCCCACTTGTTCTTCTTCATCAGTTCACGCGAAAACTCTTTCAAAAGATCAAGCTTTGCGAAGACTTTTAAAAGGTAAATGCATAACTATACTAAGCTCATGGAAAGTGTTTAAGGGTGATGAATGAAAAGGCTTAAATGTTAGCTCAAAGGGGTTTACTAAGGTGTCCCATGACGGGCTCAAATAGGGCGCATGCTTTATTTGGCTATGGTGGTAAACCTAAAAGATCCTTATTCAATCACTTTCAAAATCAAGGTATTTTATGATGAAAATGTTTTGAAAATCAACAAGAGTAAGTTCTAGCATTCTAGAGTTTATTAAAAAGCTATGACACATAATCGTCGAATATGCAAAGAATAATGAGGTTTATTAGCAAGCATGCTAAAAAAAATTTAATTTTAGCACTCATGAAGAAAAGAAATTTGGCTCTAAAGCTCATAAGGTTATATCGAAACAAACTAGCTAAAACATGCATGCTTTATTAATCAACAAATCCTATATGCTCCTACCAATACACTTTTATCCATGAAAGTCACAATTTTTTAATTTTTTTTTTAAGTATGCACAACTATCATCTATGTATGCAAAGAGGAGAAAAACATCATTGACTACTTTAGGG
Organism: Potentilla sterilis; assembly: GCA_963682095.1. Lineage (NCBI taxonomy): Eukaryota > Viridiplantae > Streptophyta > Magnoliopsida > Rosales > Rosaceae > Potentilla > Potentilla sterilis. The sequence continues at coordinate 22,504,430 of OY821763.1, read as the reverse complement.
GCATCCTAAGACTCGAAATTTTAAATAAACACTCTATTTTTTGTAGAACAATTTTCTGAAATTTTCTTGGCACAATAAAACAAGAACGGAATACGTTATCCCACCCCACACTTAGAAAACTACATTGTCCTCAATGTAAGCATAAAACTATAGCATGTAATTCCTAAGTATACGACAAGCTAACAAATTCCAACATATCATCACAAACCAATGAAAAAGAGAAGGGTTAAGAAATTTCAAACTCTCGGTCATGGCTCCTTTGTTTTTCTTGGTCGTATGGGGTTGCCTCCCCATTAGCGTTTAAGTATTTAATGTCCTTAGCCTAGACTTTTCACCATGTGTATTGTGTTCATCGTTGTTCAAAATAATGGATCTCGGCAGCCAAAATTGCGCAAAGGTGCCTTTGGAAAAATTCGTCCATATCGGCAGCGTTGTTGGTACTATCGGCAGTAGGCATGGCAGTAGGCTGCCTCTCTGCAGTGCTATCGGCAGTGGCAGGTCCGACATTAGTATCGGCAGCATGTGTATGCTGCTTGGCAGCGTTGTGCGCAACATCATTCTCGCTATCGGCAGCGTGCATAGGTTCTATCAGCAGGCCTTGCGCATCGGCAGCGTCAGTGTCAGTAGGACTGTAAGGCTGCAGCACATTGGTGGCAATATTGGCAGTGTTAGCAGCATGCGTGCAGGGCTGCGATGCGGCAGGGACTGCGGTATCGGTAGCGTGCGACTCGAAACTACTGTGCTCGGCAGTGGTATGCTCTCTCTCTTGCGATGTATCTTGGATAAATATCTCCTCGTGTATCTCATCGAAAGGCTCATAGTAAGACTTGAGTCGATGGCCATTTACTTTGAAGGTTCCACCCTGTGTCTTTATTATGAATCTTAATGGCTCCATGAGGAAAAACTTGAGCGATAATGAAGGGTTCCACCCTTCTAGAGCGTAGCTTACCCGAAAAAAGTCGAAGTCGTGTATTGAATAAAAGAACTTTTTGGTCAACTTCAAACTTCTTCCCTTGAATCATGTTGTCATGGTAGGCTCGAGTCTTCTCCTTGTATATCCATGCGGTATCATAAGCTTCATTGCGTATTTCTTCAAGTTCGTTGAGTTGAAGCTTCCTATGAAGGCCGGCCGATTCTAACTCCATGTTGAAGGCTTTGACGGCCCACCATACTTTGTGCTCTAGCTCCACGGGTAAGTGACAAGCTTTTCCATAGACTAGCCGAAAGGGTGACATACCTATTGGCGTCTTAAACGCGGTTCGATAGGCCCACAAGGCATCATCAAGTCGATCACTCCAATCCTTCCTTGTTGGCCCAACGGTTTTCTCAAGAATTTGCTTCATCTCGCGGTTGCTTACCTTGGCCATATGCCACTTGTTTGGGGATGATAAGGCGTAGATACCTTATGTGTGACTCCATATTTCTTCAAGAAGGCTTCTATCATATGGTTGCAAAAGTGGGAACCTCCATCACTTATCAAAACTCTAGGAACTCCAAAACGTGAGAAGATGTTTGCCTTGAGAAATTCGGCAACCACTTTTGAATCATTGGTGCGTGTAGCCTTTGCTTCTATCCACTTAGACACATAATCAACCGCTAGCAAGATGTAGAGGAAGCATTTGCTTGAAAGTGATGTGAGCTGCGAGGCTCATACAAATAATAAACCCTACAATCGTTAGTAGTATAGACATAAGTAGGGATCGTTCTAAGCCAGGGATTAAGGGTACCTGAAACATGAGAATGTTAGACAAAAATATATACATATATACATGAAAAACGTCACATTGGGGATGATAGAGATCGGCAGCACAAGGCTGCCCCTAAACTATTACATGAAATTAAAGCATGAAAATTAAAATCCTAAGCTACTATTTACATGTTTGGTCGACATTCTTCCACAAAGCACTAGCACGAAAGCAATCAAAACACATAACAAACAAGCAAACAAGAATCACGGCAAGGCATTAAAGTGTTCTAGACTCAACTTAACTCAAACCTAGCTAGCTCCCTATAGGTATTACTAACCGATAGATTTCATAAGTATTCAAGATTAACTTTACGTCTAATCCTAAAATTGTACTAAACATATTTGAGAACTCCTATAGATGAAAACAAACATGCATAGTAATTGAGCACGAAATCTTTTGAGTCGGAAACAAGTTAATTAAGCAAGGCGTCACTCTTCTCATTAACAAGCATGTTCTTTAAACCACTCTAACCCTCGTGAAAACAACACAAATCAAATAACCCTAAAGATTACTTAACCTATATTATTTTCGGCTAATGAGATCAATATTCCACGCATTGCAATTACATAGACTACCAATCTTTAAGCACACGAATTCAAAGAACAAGTCAAGAAAACCCTAAAACCAAATTAACACATCTTTGCCGATTATCCTACTTACTAATTTATTACATATTTTCCTTACTCTTTAACATACAATCCAATTCTTTACTCTCAAGAACCAATTAAAAATAAAGAAAACGAATTGAACATACAAATCATAAAACCAAACTTCAATCCAAACAATACATAGACATAGAGTTTGAAACCAAGAATTCATGTTATCTTCATAGACAAAGTTTAACATAACTGCATAAAAATTACAAAACCGAAAGAAGGGAGTGGATCACACTTTTATAGACACCTTGATGACTTTGACTCGTGTGGATCCGGCGGAAGATGGAAGGGACGACTGCTCGCCAATGGTTAGGTGTCGGCATAAATTTGGGTGAGAGGGTGGTGATTTTCGGCTAGGGTTTTATGTAGGATTCTTGAGAAATTTCGGTAGAGCTTTTGGCTAGATTTTTGCTTTGGAATGTGACCAGTTTCTTCATGGTGCCGGCCTCTATTTATAGGAGAAGGGAGAGGCTGATTTGGGGGAGTTTTCCTTGCTCAAAATGGGATAAAAATCCTCTTGTAATAATGTTTCCCAATCTGACATGGTTTAGGTTATTCTATCCCATTTCAAATAAGAAATTCCATGCTTGGCCAACCTAGGGTTTACTCCTCACATGCTTAACACTTTTTCTTCTTCTTTGAAGCCGTAAGACACGGCTGAGGCACTTGTAGCCCACTCGGGTGCAGTCCTTGCCAGTATTGGATACTGGCGAGGCTAATCTGGGTGACGAGTCTGGTGCTGGCGAGGCTATCAAATGCCGAGCAGTGGTGAGGTAAGCGAGGCTGATCTGCTGGCAAGTATACTGGCGAGTATAGGCTAAGCTGATTTTCTTCCTTCTTCTCAGCAGATCTGACCATTGCGTCTTCAATCGAGCAAAACTTCCTCCTCGAAGCTCCAATTGATGCGATTCTAAGTCTCAGATAAACTACATACATAGAGCATCCCCCATGTAAAAGGGCTTGATCAAATTCCTTGTGAAACGTCAGAAATGAATTTTTGAATTTGGGACACAGTCCCAGGAAGATTCCTGGAAGTCCCTGGATTGGTTTGCTTGAACTGCTGATTTGCAGCCATCTTTTGGTTGACTTTCCGAACTCCGATTGATCTGTATTTTTGAAATAAGACCCATTAGCAAGCCAATAGCATGCATACCAAATTTCAGCAAATTTGAAAAAGGATAAGTCACAATTTTATTCATCTCAGAATCACGAAAAAGACATATTTTTCACTATTTTCCAGAATTCTTAAACTTAGTCATTTTTCGGACTCTAAAGCATATATTTCCAAAACTCTACCAATATGACACTAAACTATATATGACTCTATCTTAGATAAATAAGGGTTAAACGAAGCATAAATGAGGGCGTAAAGACATTAATATCGTCGCACATTGTGCTCCTATCAACTACCCCACACTTACCCTTTGCTAGTCCCTTAGCAAACTAAATAAAACTAAGACTCCAAACAAACTATTGCCCCTAACAATTTGTCTCAGGCTCGTATGTACACATAGCTTTCAAGTTAATGCATGAGAATCACTACCAGAAAAAAGGCTTTTCCCGACGAAATAAAAAAAAACGGCCGACGACATAAAATTTTCCCACTAAAAAAAATGTTTTTTTCGTCGCTAATAAAAAAAACAATCGTCGGCTAAATACATATTTTAGTCGACGATTTGAATTTTCGTCGGCCTTTCTCTGAAACTTTAGCCGACGAAAACTTTTGAAAGTTTGGCCGACGAAATTGGCATTTTCGTCGGCTATAAGTCTATATATTTTCATATCTAGACTGCAGCTGCTCATTTAAAAAAAAAACGAAAAAAAACGGGAGAAATAGTGAAAAATCTGTGATTAGTTGCGTATTTTATACGATTAGTTGCGTCTCATCGATTTGAAACTATTATCTGTTGAAGGTTAGGCCAAAAAACGTTATTTAGACAGTCCAATTACCATTTCTAAGCGTTTAGAGGTTTGACTGACTCGGTTGACCGTTCCGATCGAGCCTTTAACGTTGTCAGATGTAGTTGGATTTTTTTTCCATACATGTATTTAATCTAAATGGTGATATCTGACGGTTGGAATAGATTTTCTAAACTTTTAGATTCAAAATCAGAACATATGCACTAATGTTCCTTAACTTGTTTACTAAGTGTTTAAGTGAATGTATAGTTTCAAATAGTTACTATACGTAGACTCTTCAAATGCAAAAATGTTGTGAAATAAGATATGACCAAAATAATGAAATACGTTTACGGTTGAAAAATGACAAGATTCCGATAATATCCGTGTGTCGAATGTTGCGGTTAACTGTTTTTTACTTTCGTTTTCCTATGGGTAGCCTGACGTTCGTTAAATCAATTTTGTAAAATTTTTATATGATTAGTTGCGTCTCATTGATTTGAAACTATTATCTGTTGAAGGTGAGGCCAGATTTGGCGTTGAAGAGCAGATTGACCATTGCAAGTCAAAACCCGGTTTACTGCAGATTTGGCGTCCGGCGTCCGAATGACGATTGTGATACCATTCCGGAAAGGGAACGACGCCAGGAATCAAAATCGTAGCTTTGACATGACGTGTGGGCCTTTTCGGGCTTTCGAGTTCGTTTAGGGCCTCAAAACGGCAGTTTAATATGTTTTCAAAGTATAGCCGACGATGTTCATAGAATAGCCGACGAAATATTGTAAATCGTCGGCTATTCTCTAAGTTTAGCCGACGAAAATTATATTTCATCGGCTAAACTCTTGCGATCCGCGTCTTTTTATTGTCCGCCGTTAGATGACTCAGATCCGACGGCTGTTGATCTTCCAAAGTATAACCGACGACATTCAAAGAATAGCCGACGAAATCTTTTAAATCGTCGGCTATTCTCTCTGCTATAAAAGCTGAAAGCCGCAGTCAGCCCGACTTTTTCCTTTCTCCTCCTCCTCCTCCTTCCCCTCCTCCTGCGCCGTCTGCTCCTTCCCCTCCTCCTCCTCCTCCGGCCTCCTCCTCCTCCATTCCCTCCTCCTCCAATCTTAACGGCAATTTTTATTTTTTTACAATTTATTTTAAATCTTTTAAATCGTCGGCTATCCTCTCTGTTTTAAATCTTTCAGCCCGCCTTTTTTTTCTCCTCCTCCTGAAAAACTCCTCCTCCGCCGATCTGCGTCTCTAATCCGCCGCTCTCCTCCTCCTCAAATCGGCGCCGGCGTCCTCCTCCTCCTTCTCCTCCTTCTTCGGCGCCGGCATCCTCCTCCTCTACTCTCCTCCTCCTCAAATCGGCGCCGGCGTCCTCCTCCTCCGGCCTCCTCCTCCTCCTCCTCCTCCTCCGGCCTCCTCCTCCTTCCCCTCCTCCTCCTCCTGGAAGATTGCATATTTAGTTGAACCAAAGCATAATTTAATTTTTTTTCCCCAAAATTTAAGAATAGCCGACGAAATTGACCTTATTTCGTCGGCTATAACTTTTATTACGGACGAAAATCACATTATTTCGTCGGCTATGCCTCTTAAAATATTGATATATTCTGACGAACTTAAAATATTAATATATTCTGACGGAATAACCAACGAAATAGACAAAATCGTCGGCTATCTTTAAGAACAAATATCCGACAAAATTGATTTTCTTCGTCGGCTATAGTTGCCAAAATCGTCGGCCATACTCGAAAATATCTGACGAATTTCGTCGGATATTTTGCCCAGGTTTGGTCGACGAAATTAATTTTCGTCGGTAAAGTCGTCAGCCATACTCGAATATAGCCGACGATTTCGTTATTTTCGTCGGCCATTGGTATTACCGACGACGTTTTTCCGACGAATTATAGCCGACGAAAATTTCGTTGGCAGAAGGAATAGCCGACGAAAATTCGGCATAGTCGACGAAATTTTTTTCGTCGGCTATTCTCTCGGATCTGGTAGTGAATGCTAAACACGAAAATTTCAAGTTTCATGAACATGTAACATCAATAAAAACATATAAGAACAAAAAGTAAGCATGTAGACATGTATAGCTAATTCACTCCACCTCACAAGGCATACTCTCTTTTTTTCTCTCGAAGCATGGTTATTCACACATAAGTATATGCAAGGGAAAGATAATGAATTACGAAGAGTAACTTGCATATGTCAAAGAAACGAAAGCACTTTGTGACTTTTTATGGAAAAACCTCATATAACAACAATGTGCACCAATGAACCAAAACCATATGCTTACTCTTGAGATAATCTCTACAAATCAAATTTGACCATCTTAAGAATCATGAAAAGATCAACAAATGGGAATATAATGGGGCTTGGCTAAGAGGTATTCGAAATTTTAGGAAATAAGTGGTGCTAAAGACGTCTCTATAGCAAAGCTCGACTCTCCTCTTGTTTCCTCGAAAAGGATCGGATTTCATCTTGTTGGACCCATTCTTCATTCTTAAGTCCCCAAAGACAATGTGAAAACGTACAAAGGTCGAAATTTACAATAATAAACCTTCACATACATGCATACTCCAAATTCACAATAATTTACAAGACTAGACTTAGCAATTTTATCAAAACAAGCCGTGCCTACACTTTATTTAATGCTCGGCTTAGACTTTTTCCTGGAAAACTTCGCTCAAGATGGATGGGGCCATTCACCATTACTCGTATCTCTCACCATGGAGCAATAGAAATTCGGAATGAAGTCACGGGGAATATATTCAAGGTAAATGGACATAGACTCAAGATATACTACAAATCATTCGAGCCTCTAAACGATGAAACCTTTGTCCATGATCCTCCACCACAAGTCCCTGCCGAGCTGCAGCCTCCACAAGCACCCCAATGCCGAGGCCAAGGAGCTGCCGGACCTGCCATTGCCGGCAGCTTACACACAACATTGCCGGACACGCTCCACCTTGCTGCCGAGAGGCAGTCCTTCCCTGCTGCTGCAGCTGAACCACCTGCCGGACCTGCCATCTTACTTGGGGACTTAATCATCATGCGCCTCCAAGCATAGGTGGTGACCGAGTCACCCCTACTACCTCCAGTCCCCCAATTCCCTAAGTAAGATTGGGCTCTTGCCGAGGTTTCCCGGTGGACTGCCTTTTGCTGATGGATGATATGTACCTTAGAAAACAAATAAGAATAAACAAGTGATCAGAATTTAAGCCACTTACAAGAATCAAGCACCGGGTTGTTATTCGTTACCGCTCGGTGATACGAATACTGCCCAGGGATACCAATGATATGCACCGGAGGACAGATATCAATGGAACACATAAATCATGATCACGTATAGAATGAAGGCATGTGTAGCTTGAAGATGTCATGCATAGTCTTTCGATGGTGTTGGCTTAGCCGTTGGAATGCCCAAGAGTCGGTTGAATGGTACATAACCGGTGGGCGGATCTCGACCGGGCGTTCTGCCATATCGAGACGAGTCCCCCAAGTGATATGTAGCTGGGTGGACCTCGACCGAGCGTTCTGCCATATCGAGACGAGTCCCCCAGTGAAATGCCATGAAGATCCGGCCAGCCACACATGAAAGCTAAAAATTACCGATGCAGCAGGTAATCATGCACATTCATTATCATGCGGGAAAGCCATTCACATGCTTGCCAAATATATAGCACAGTACTCGCATAGAGGTGGAGTAAATATAATTGTAAGAATTAAAGACTTAGCTTTGCTGGAAGCTGCTGCAGGTTGATTTACTGTTTGGAGCAGTGGGTGTCTAGAGAAGATTTTCCCTGCTGGAAGCTGCTGAAGCCTGATCCATTGCTGCTGGATGAACCGTTGCTGCTGAAGACCCGTTGCTGTTGAAGACCCGGCCCGGCCCAAGATGCGGATTGGCTGACCCGTTGACCGGGCGGGTGACACAATTTTTGAACCCTCTCCTTTCCCGCCTTTTATCTTCCTCTCTCTGCTTCTGGTTTCTTGCTGCTCGGCCGGACTCTCTCGGCCGGTGGACTCTCTCGGCCGGCATCCCCCCTCGGCCGGCATCCTCCTCGGCCGGCATCACATCTCCCGCTCGGGGTTTCCTCCCGCCCGGCCGGGGACTCTCGTCCGGCGCCATTCTCCATCTCCCTCGGCCGGGGACTGTCGTCCGGCCGGCATCCTCGCTCTTGTCCGGGAACGAGCTGCACCGGAGGAGCAGACGAGCTGCACCGGAGACGAACCTGGCCGGACCTGCCGCATCGGGGACGATCCGCCCCGGTCCTGCACCGGGCCTGGCTGGCATGCCGATCGGTTGACCTGGCAGACGACTGGGCTGCTGCTGGGCCGGGTGATGCTGTCCGGGAGAGATGGACACACGGGCCGGGAGAGATGCTGCTGGATGATGCCGGGCGAAACAATTGGCGCAACCGGACCCTGCTACACCGGAGGACGAAGCCGCACCGGAAGACGAAGCCGCACCGGAAGACGAAGACGCACCGGAAGCCTCGCGTGAGACTGTTGACCGGGCTGGGCTGCCAACCGGGCCGGGCTGTCCACTTGGAACTGGGCTGCAGCAGGGTTTTTTTTTTTTTTTTTTTTTTTCTTCTTCTTCTTCCTGATGGAATAAATAAGAGCACAATTAACCGATCTCCACCCGCTGGTAGAGCAACACAACTTTTTGAACTGATTTCCACAGACGGCACCAATTGTTTCTGCCTAAACCCGGGGGCCTGGTAGATACACAATAATAAAGATAGAACATGAACACCAAGACATATAGTGGTTCACCGTGCCATCGGAGGGCACGGCTACGTCCACTTGGAATTCACTATAGCCGGCTAATAAGCCATCGGTGGTGGTTACATGCCAAGGGTAGCAAGTATCCAAGATCCAAGAGATCCTTAACACTAAGGGGGAAGCCTCCTATTTATAAGGAAGGAAGACTCCCTCCTTTACAACTTCTCCAATGTGGGACACAAACCCACATACTACACATTTCCCTACTCACGAAGCTACTTCGGGAGCCCGGTGGCACGCCCTCCGGGTGCGGCACCGGTGATCTCTGACATTGGGAATGTAGCCGGGGTTGCGGTCTACCCGCCGGATGCCGGAAGTAGGACCCATGACACCGGTTGCACGGTCCACGAGGTCGCCGAACATGCTTGGCGGTGTACAATATATGCCATCAACAATGTTGATTTTGAGTTTTAGTTGAGTTTATTTTGAGTTTTAGTTGAGTTGATTTTGAGTTTTAGTGATTTTGATTTATTAAGTGATTTTTTGTTTAATTTGTTGTTGTTTTAGTGTTAGAATGTATGTATATATGTTGATTTTGAGTTTTAGTTTAATTATGTGTTTTAATTTGATGTTATTTTAATTCGTGTTAAAAAAAAAATATATATATATATATGTGTTAATTAATAGTTGTTGATAGTGTAATTAACTTAAATAATGGTTGATATATAGTGTAATTAACACAATTTGTACCTGCAAAACAATCTCAGCCACTTGCATCAGCTGAAAAATATAACTCAAATCAGTTGGTGTGTTTATGATTAAAGAATAGGGAACTGTAAAAGAAAGCCATCTAATATATATATTTATACACTTACCCATTGTGGAAAATAGTCTGCAAACGTCGTGTTGTGGTACTCGACATCACCGCGAACTTCCTTGCAGTGAAGATGGGTTCGTTTCCAATATTGTACCTCCGGACAGTTTATTAGAACCCACCAGTGGGCAATCCCTACCTCATGGTCAGGCAACTTGTCCACCCCCTTCTTCTTGAAGCTTCCGTATGGTACAACAGAGTTGGCGACGATAGATAGGTTGAACTCGGGGTCATCACGACTTGGATGTTGTGGGGGGTCCTCCATCGCTCCCAAGTACAACTTGGCGTACGTTACACACTCATGCACAATGTAAGCTTCAGCAATACACCCCTCAGGCGCAGATTTATTGTGCACATATTTCTTGTAGTCTCCAAGTTGTCTGCAAGGTTAACAAGTGCATGTTAAGAGCATGCAACTTTTATTTAAAAACATGTATAAATCAAATTTATGAATAACATGTACCTTTCGATGGGATACATCCAAGTGTAGTGTACGGGACCGGTAAGCAACAATTGTTGGGGAAGATGGATCATCAGGTGAGGCATGATGTCAAAGAAGTTTGGGGGAAATATCCTCTCGAACTTGCACAAGATAAAAACGATTTCCTCATGCATTCTCATGAGGTCTGATTTTCTAACTTCTCTAGCGCATAACTTCTGGAAGAATCTTGACAACGCCACCAACGGCTCAACCACTTCATCGTCCAAGTACGCTCGAATGAAAATAGGGAAGAGGCGTTGAAGCAGTACATGGCAGTCGTGACTCTTCAATCCGTACATCTTGTTGTCTCGGTAGTTAACACACTTGCTTATGTTACCCGCATAGCCATAAGGATTCCTGCATAGCCATTAACAACAATTAGATTTCATGCATATATAGTCGTCCAACAACAGATGGATTCTTTAGGGAATACATGCCTAATTAATAAAAAGTTACCTGACATTACTCAGCCATCCAAAGATTTCATGTTTCTGGTCCCTGGTGACGGTGTAAGGAGCTTGGGGCATTTTGCTCCTGCCCTCTCTCAACCACAAATGGTCCCGCAGTCCCATATTTCTCAGATCAACACGTGCCTTGGGGGTGTCTTTTGTTTTCTTCTCCCAATTCAAAACTGTGCCAACCACGGCTTCACCCACGTTCTTCACTATATGCATGACATCCAGGTAGTATCTGGTAGCCAACCTGGCCCAATAAGGAAGTTCTCATAAGATGCTCTTGTGTGACCAGAACCTATACCGATCCGGCCTCTCTGGAATCGTGCGCAACACATCGGGATGATTGCTAAGCGGACCAAAGTCATACTCATTCAACACTGCCAATATTTCCTCCCCTGTCCATTGCTCGGGTGCCCAGCCCCTTTCTTCAGTCCCATCAAAAGCCTGTGCATCGTCCCTAAATGGATGGTCATGCGGAAGCCAACGACGGTGACGCATCTGGACAATCTTGCTGCAATGAGGACTGGAGCAATCAACAGTCATGCACTCTGAACAAGCCCTGTAACCCCTGGTGACGCTGCCCGACAACATACCCCTCCCAGGAAAGTCACTGATCGTGCCAACAAGCATGGCATGCATCCGGAACATCTCATTTTTGAACCGGTCGTAGACCAGGTGGCCGTTCAGACTCAAGTACCGAAGCTCCTCAATTACGGGTCTCAAATACACATCGAGACACTTTCCCGGATAACCTGGGCCTGGAATCAACAATGTGAGCATGTTATATTCCTTCTTCATGCACATCCACGGTGGAAAGTTGTACGGAATCAAAATAACTGGCCACACACTGTACTGAAGCTCTTTCTTGCCAAAAGGGTTGAAACCGTCGGATGATAGCCCTAGCCAAACATTTCGAACCTCTGATGCAAATTCAGGAAACTCCAACACATTCTTCTTCCAAGCCTCTCCGTCGGCGGGATGTCTAAGGGTGTCATCGTCAGGCACATTCCTCTCAGCCCACCATCTCATAGCTTTGGCCGTGAAAGCACACATGAACAACCGCTCAAGCCTATCAATCAGCGGGACGTACCGAAGTATCTTCACAGCTTTCTTGTTCCCTTTAGGAGTGAACTTATACCGCTCTGTATTGCATACTGGGCAGTATTCAAGATCTGCAAGTCCTTCCCCGTAAAACAGAACGCAATCGTATCTGCATGCATGAATCTTGATGTAGGAAAGACCGAGATCTTTAAGGATATGTCGCACCTTATGATGACTGGTAGGAAGCCGATGTCCGGGGGGCATCGCCCCACCCCATAGCCGAAGCCAATCATCAACCGATTTGACAGTGCCTTTGTTCTCCGTTTTGATCTTCATCACTCCCATGACAGATTCAAGGACAGTCTTACTGCATCCGGGGTACAACGGAGTCTGTTGCAATGCGATCAGGTTGTTGTACTTTTCCATACCACTTGTGTTGACCGGAGATCGGGGTAATGGCTCGAGTGGCTCAATATCAGGGAAACACTCCATCTCCGGAGGAGGGAGTTGCACATCTGGTGCTTCCTCAAAGACACCGCTCTCACGAGGAAATATATCGTTGATCCAGTTCGCTGTGGCCGACGAAATAGTAATTCGTCGGCTATAATTACTTATAGCCGACGAAGTACTGTTTCGTCGGCCGTGTTTTCCCATATCGTCGGCTATAACCCCTTTTCCGGTAGTGATGGTTTGGGATGTATATGTACATGTTATGTGATTTCTTGGGATCTCTAAAACTATTGATTAGTTGTTTCTTCTTATTACATATGTGAGGGCTTGTTAAAAATAAAAAAAATAAAAAATTGTGTGTTGTTGTTTGAAGAAAATGATGACTGCATGCACCACATCTGTAATATAGTCAGGAGTTGCAACATGTGCAGCACTCCAGCAGTTGGAATTAAGTTGACAAAATTATAGAATAGTGCAATGCACGTAGTACCGCGTCTGCCTACCAATACCTATGTTATTCCTGCATCTATATGCTTCCATTTCCTTTTATATATATACACAAACACCCACCAGCCATTATGCAATCCATAAACAGAAAGAAGTAGAAAGCCAAGAGAATACGCAACCATGTCTTCTTCTTTCAAAGCTTATGGCAAAGTCAGTGAATCGGACCAAGCCAAGCTCGACGCTCGTCGCAAGACTCGCAAGAGAGTCGCCATCATTTCCATTTCCTCCATAGTTCTTGTCTGCGTCGTCGTTGCCGCCGTAGTTGGTACCGCTACTCACAACTCCAGAAAAGGTGACGACAATAGCAAAAGTCCAATTTCCGCTTCCGTCAAAGCTGTTTGTGACGTGACATTGTACCAGGACTCATGTTATTCTAGTCTTGGTCCTGTTGCCAACTCCAGCAATATAAAGCCTGAGGATCTGTTCAAGTTGTCGATTCAAGTTGCCATTGCCGAATTACACAAAGCCGCCACTCAAATTTCGGATGAAGGGCTCTTCAATGGTACAGTCACGGACAAATTGTCAGTGAAAGCTTTGAAAGACTGCGGCGAGCTTCTCAGTCTCGCCTTAGATCATCTCAATGAGTCGTTGTCTGGAGACGGTTCCTTCCTTGAAGTCGTTGAAGATCTCAAAACATGGTTGAGCTCTGCAGGAACATACCAGCAGTCATGTGTAGATGGGTTTGAAGATGCAAAAGGAGAGCTCAAGGATACCATTGAAAAGTACCTCAAGACGTCTACTGAGCTAACTAGTAACAGCCTTGCCATTGTCTCTTGGATTTCGAAAGTAGCTGACTCTGTCAAGCTAAGGCGGTTGCTGAGTGACGATGGTGCTGATGCTAGCCATGGCATGCCCCAGTGGCTGCACCAGGCAGACCGGAGGCTAATTGAAAGTTCTGATTTGAGGAAGAAGGCCGACATTGTTGTGGCGAAAGATGGGAGTGGTAAGTACAAGACAATAGGTGCTGCACTCAAGGCTGTGCCGGACAAAAGCAAGAAGAGAACAGTCATCTACGTGAAGAAGGGGGTTTATTTCGAGAATGTTCGAGTGGAGAAACCCAAGTGGAACGTTGTGGTGGTCGGCGATGGAATGACTTCAACTATTGTGTCTGCCAGCCTTAACGTTGTGGATGGAACTCCCACCTTTTCCAGTGCAACATTTGGTAAGTTAATCTTTTATTACAAGGTTGTAGCTAGCTAGGTTTCATTCTTTTATAATGCTCGAGGCGTTCTCGATCATTAACTCCTAACCTAATTAATTAACTTTCAATTAACATGCATGTAGGATTGTCCATGCATAGTCACTCCAGAGTACTCGTTTCACAGATATAACCTCAACTCTTAATTCTCTCCTCTAACTGTTTTAAGCTGCATGCGATCAGTAAACTTGTTTGGAATGGAGTTTGTTATTTCACCATATGTGTAGCAATTATCATCCCTCATCAACAACGCAATGACACCTGATTCAATTGATAATGCCATCACTGATTTTGATCTTTTTGCCTTGTGCAGCGGTATTTGGGAAGGGATTTGTTGCCAGGGACATTGGATTCCGTAACACTGCCGGAGCAGCCAAGCACCAGGCGGTGGCACTAATGTCGAGTGCCGACCAGACGGTGTTCTACAGATGCCACATCGATGCGTTCCAGGACTCACTCTACGTTCATGCCAATCGCCAATTCTACAGAGAATGCGACATCTACGGAACAGTTGATTTCATTTTTGGCAACTCAGCAGTTGTCCTCCAAAACTGTAAGGTGTTCCCCAGGAAACCAATGACTGGCCAGCAGAACACAATCACCGCACAAGGCAAAATCGACCCTAACCAAAACACAGGAATATCATTTCAGAACTGCACCATTTCGCCTTTCGGAGACTTGTCTACTGTCAAGACTTACTTAGGGAGGCCTTGGAAGAATTACTCCACAACTGTGTACATGCAAACATTCATGGGAAGCTTGATTCATCCCGATGGATGGTTGCCATGGGTAGGCACAACGGCACCTGACACCATATTTTACTCCGAGTATCAGAATTTCGGACCTGGTTCTGTGACAAAGAATAGAGTTAAGTGGAAGGGTTTAAAAACAATCACCAGCAAAGTGGCCAGCAAATTTACCGTGCACTCATTTCTTCAAGGAAGCAAGTGGATCTCGGATGTAAGTGTTCCCCATAAATCCAATCTCTGACCGGAAACGCATTTGGTGGTCTTCACGGACATGATTGTTTATTTGTTTTCTTTTTTCCTTTTTCTTTTTGATCATAAAGTTCACTGTTTTGTTTCGCTTACGTACTATACTTTTACAGTTCTACCGATTGTTTTTGACAATTGTCAATAAAATCACAAATATGAAATTCGAGTTATAAACTATGTTTCTGCCTAAACCCGGGGGTCTAGTAGATACAGGACAATAAAGATATAAAGGACACTGCGAGTATAGTGGTTCACCGTGCCATCGGAGGGCACGGCTACGTCCACTTGGAATCCACTAGGCGTGGCCAATAAGCCATCGGGTTACAAGGGTGGAATGCCTTGGATCCAAGATCCCTAATACTAAGGGGGAAGCCTTCTATTTATAGAGAAGGAAGGCTTCCTCCTTTACCATGTTTCCAATGTGGGATGCTTTACTACACTATTACACATTTCCCTACTCACGAAGCTACTTCAGGCGCCCGGTGGCACTGCCTCCGAGTGCAGCACCGGTGATGTGGAACAATGGAGATGTAGCCGGGGTGCGGGTCTACTCGCTAGATGCCGGAAGTAGGACCCCCGATGCCGGTTGTACGGTCCACGAGGTCGCCGGATGTGCTTGGCGGTGCACTATATGTACTGTCAACAAACTATGAATCCTATATACGGTTCCTCTCGTATAGTGTTGAGTGTTGTACCATTTTCAGAGTTACTAGAGTGAATATTCTCATAATTTTTTACGTACATTGACCTATCGGTGTCGTCTCAGGAACCGTACGTATAGTGTGAGTAGATTAAACACTTAAATTTCTATTAAGGTAATTAACCAGTGTTATAGTTGAAGTGGAATTACTGGATAAAATAAGAACAACACAAGTATCTTATACGAAGGTTAATATAAACCAAAAATAGAAAACCACCACAGGTGGTCGAGTTGGTAAGAGTTTTGGTTTGAGAATCCCTCATACCCAGGTTCGAATCCCGCCGACACTACTATAATTCGAGTTAAATCTCAATTTTTTCTTGGTGGCAAGGGGGGGGAGGAAGCGTTTTGACAAGATCCCTTGGCGCGGATTAGTCTCTGGGTATAGAAACCCTTTGAGGATACCATCGTTGATTGATTCAAAAAAAAAAAACCAAAAATAGAACAAAGAAAAAAAAAAGGAAAATGATTTGGGATCTCAATGAGGCTTTGGATTTGTGGCTTCAATCTTATGTGGCATGCAATGTCATCAGTATACATCACTAATTAGAAAAGACATGCCAAATCATTCTTAAGTAAATAGACAATCATATCCCTCTTGATCCAACGGTTCTCCATCATTATATATTTTTCAATAAAAAAAATTGTATTAATAATTTTTTTTCTCTTTTGTTTTTTATCGCAATAATACTTATATTTAAACTTCAAAATATAATTTGAATATTGAATATTTTTGAAAGTATACCATTTTTTTATGTAAACTAAAAGTATATTTGAATATATATAATTGGTTCCAAGAAAAAACTAATTCGTCTAAGAAAATCAAAGATATACATATATATATAATTCGTTCAAAATAAATTCGATTTAGATTAACCTGTTTTTTTTTATTTTTTGTTGAAAAAAAATAATTTGATAGAGAATATATGGTATATTTATACATCATAGTTAACACATTAGTTAAAGTATTGATGGAGACGGAATTAAGGAATTAATTGTATTAAAAATCAAAAATTAAATATAAAATTCAAGAATTATAACTTCCTCATTGATAAACGAAAACGAAATTTTTTTTTTAGTAAATATCCTATATATAACCCTTAAATATATTTAATATAGTTCATGTAAGGTAACTAATTCATTTCAATGATTTCTTTTATTAAAAATATATAATGATGGAAAACCGTTAGATCGAGAGAGATATGATTGTCTATTTACTTAAAAATGATTTGACATGACTTTTCTAATTGGTGATATGTCATGATGACATGACATGCCACATAGGATTGAGGCCCCCTATTAGTGCCCAACAAAAATAATCTTAATACAAAGTTTCAAGCACGCAATAATTATAAGGCCAACACGTCCGTAATTATATAGATAATTCCACTACATACATCTAATTAACGAACAAATTAATTAAGATATTGTTTTTCATTCACTTGGAATCTTCAGTTAATTTCCAATTAATCCTGCAACGAAGGGTATATCTGTGTCAGGCAACCAAGTATCCCCCAATGTGAAGTTGAGCACTGTAAAATTGAGAGCTTGTGTAGCATTCATGAGACTGTAACCAGGCCATTGCACTCTACTACTAGTATCAGCTCCAGGTCCATGATTATCAAACTCACCATAATATTAGGTGTCTAATCCAACAGTCCCATTCCATTCCAACCACCCAACAGAGCTGATCAGAGGGCCAATATAAGACTGCATGATCACAGTCCTAGAGTACACCTTCCAAGGCCTCCCCAAAAAAATTAGAGTTCAGTTCAAGTCCATTGCCAAGTCTGGTGCAGCTTCAATAGTGCAGTTGTGGATTGAGATTCCCGTGTTCTGATTCGGGTCAGTTCGCCCCTGTGCTGTGAATGCATTCTTCTGGTTCGGCATTGCTTTTCGGGCGTACAAGTTGCAACTCTGGAAGACAGCAGCAGCGTTGCCGAAGATGAAGTCGACAGTTCCATATATGTCGCATTCTTTGTAGAATTGCCTTAGAGAATGTGCATATAGAGTGTCTTGATACCCTTCGAAACTGCATCTGTAAAATGTGGAGAAGTCTGCATTGTTTCTTACGGCCACTGCTTGGTGCTTTTCTGGGCCTGCTGTGTTCTTGAAGGTAACATCAATGGCCACAAATCGCTCTCCAGAAACAGCTGCAACATAATAGCTTCAACATTATGCAATTGCATTGTTTACAGTTTTGTTAAGAACAGGATCGAAAGTAGTAGCTGGCCAACATACCAAAGGTAGATGAATTGAAAGTAGTCCAGCCATCGACGAAATTGTGTTTTCCGGTTATAATAGTCTTATTAATTCCATCTCCGAGCAGCATGATGTTCTTCTTATATTTGGGGACGACGACATATTCCTTATAGTGGCCTTTTCTTGCATAGATTACGAAATAGCCATCTTCTGGCTTTGTATTATTAGGTGCGGAATCGATATATGGCAGCTCCTATGGGAGTGAAGTTGTCCTCACCATGTGGACTCACAATGACAGCGTCGTAAACTATAATGCCACTGCTCTCCATTTCATCAAGAATAATTCTCTCATCTCTCGACTTTTTCGAAGAACTCTTCCGCCTTAGACCCTGCATGATCGATAATATTCATTCAGTTTCGAACTCCTCTTATAGTTTTTTTTTTATCTAAGAGTTTCATACTTATTCTCTTATCGTAAATCAAACATAATACCTAATAATCTAGTACTCTTACCACTTAAGCTATCTCATTTCGTCAATTCTTTTTATAGTTTATAAATGCAGCGTAACATGTTATAGTTTATAAATGTTCACTCATGCATGGAGAATATTGTCATTGTTATTTTTGATATTCATGGATACAAAATTAATGTGGTTTGGTTATGAGTTATGAGATGGGTGGGGAGGGTAGTGAGGAAATAAGGGAAAGGCCATGAGGATCTGATGTGCATGAGCGGTGGAAATGCCTCTCGATGTTAGCTGTCCCAAGTCCCAACTACTTGTATCTCACTACACATCAAAACATTATTGACCAATACGTTTGACTTGGCTTATACTCACACGAAAACTCCCTGTTGACTTAATTGAACAAGATATATGTTTAACCAAGTCTTAGATCTTGGAGGACCGCACCTGCTTAATTATTAATCTAGCATACAATCTAGTCTATCATCACAGAGACGTTTAGGTCAATCTTCCTTTTTGTTGACCTCAATAAGTAAAACAATCCCACTTAGGGTAGATAGGTCCAACTAAGTTCACAGGAATTGGGTTTAACTCTATTAATTTTAAGGGAAAATGCCCATTTAGTATAAAAAATGCCCCCTCATTACCCATTTCAATGACCATCTTATTTTTCTCCCTTATTCAACATAAGGTAACAACTCTATTGCCCATTTGAACAAATCTTTTTCAATTCTAGTACAAATTTAATTTTTTTTCTTTCTTTTTTGTCCTTTTGTCTTATCTAACATATTTTTGAATTATAATGTGCTGAGAAAGTAGAAGATAAAAAAACGAACTTTGCCGAAATATCACTCAACTCCTCCGGCCTCCCATGGCCGGTCGCCGGATTCCGGTCACCAAATTTTTTTTTTCGCCGGAATTTTTTTTTTTCACCAGATTTTTAATTTTATTTTTTTTATTTTTATAATCAGGTTATTAGACGATGGTTACTGACCCTCAGTAAATAATTTACAGATTACAGATTTCCAGTAATCAGGTTACAGATTTCATATTTTCCAGTAATTACGTTACTGGCCTCCAATAATCGATTATTGACCCCCAGTAATCAGGTTACTGACCTCCAGTAATCAGGTTACTGGAGTTACTGATCCATAGTAATCAAGTTACTTACCCCCAGTAATCGATTACTGACCCCCGGTAATCGATTACTGACCCCCAGTAATCAGGTTACAGATTCCATATTTTTCAGTAACCATGTTACTGACCCCGTTACTGACTCCCAATAATCGATTACTGACCCACAGTAATCGATTACTGACCCCCAATAATCTATTACTGACCCCCAGTAATCGATTACACATTCAATATCAACTCAGTCCCAGATTGATCTGGGCACCCATCGATTCTCAGTCCCAGATTACACATTCAATATCAACTCAGTCCCGGATTCTCACCCTAGCCTTGGCCGACTACGCTCCAGCCAGACCCGAGGCCATCAATCCCTGCATCCCTCTATCAACTCAGTCCCAGATTGATCTGGGCACCCATCGATCTCGGCCTCCCTCCCGATATCGACCTCGATTGCTCTGATTCCTGCCCAGGCCAACGCCTCGACCCAGCATCCCGGTGCCGTCGCGTCTGCTCCTCCACACAGTAGCCCAAAGTCGATGGAGAGAGCGCGGCGGAGGTTGGAGTAGGGCTGACGTGGTGGTGGTAGAGGTGGGAGGGCCGAGGTGCGGGTGACAGAGATGGGAATGTCGGGATGAGAATCGGCATCGGAGTTTGCTACGGTGGAGAAGGCGCAGGGGACGTGGCAGATGTGGTCGCGCTTGGGCTGTGGTTGGAGTCGGCGGTGGGCGCGTGGGGGTAGGAGGCGGTGAAGAAGGGTTGAGGGTGGCAGTGAGAGAGAGAGAGAGAGAGAGAGAGAGTTTTAGTATTGGTTAGGGTAGGGTAAATGACTGAATTATATTTACTAGGGTAGTTGTGTAATTCTCTCAAGATTCATTGGTTTGGGATATAAACATTGGAATGGGCAATTTTTAAACCCATTTTGTTCAAATGGTCTTTTTCCCTAATTTTAATGGGTAAGAGAACTAAGAGGATCTCTAATAGCTCTTATAAAATTTAATTTTTTTCTATTTTACAAGAAAAACATAATTTTTTTGAATTAATTTCAGTTTAACTAGTTGAACTTTGGCTCAATCATCATTTCAGTCCCTGTACTTTTGATTTCATCAGCTACACCTCTGTACTTCCCTAAATTAATCAACTGATACCAATTTTGTAATTTTGTCCAAACAATCTATCAATACCAAAGGCTTTTTGGTACCATTTCCCTACATTAATGCACCGTTAACATATTACAATTATAAACAAGGCTAAACAATTCATATAATCAAGTTGAACAATAGAAAACAAATCATATATGGTGATTTCTTTTTGTTTTACCATATATGATTTGTTTTTGTTTATTTTCTATTGTTCAACTTGATTATATGATTTGTTTAGCTTTATTTATAATCGTAATATGATAACGGTGCATTAATGTAGGAAAAAGATACAAAAAATCATTTGGTATTGATAGATCGTTTGTACGGAATTTACAAAATTAGTTTAGTTGATTAATTTAGAAAGTATAGGGGTGTAGTTGATGAAATCAAAAGTACAGGGACTGAAGTGATGATTCAACCAAAGTTCAAGTAGGTAAATTGAAATTAATATATTTTTTTTCTCCAATAACTCATAAAACCAATCTCTATAGAGTGTTGCTATTAGAACCTCTCAATTTGCTCATCTTACCTCTCATGCTCTCTACACCTCTTTTTGACTTTTAAATAACACGTATTTGCTCACTAGACCTCTTCTTAAATATCCAAAATAACCTTAGATAAATAAATTACATAATTTACCATTTATTCACTCACTTTTATTGCTTGAATTTTTTTTTCATTTTTTTTCTGTTTGCATGCAAATATCCAGTTCTTGAATAATATATATATATTTTTTTTGCAAGGAAACCTCCATTCTCTTTTCTTTCGGTATGTACCTCATGTTTCAATAGATATTTACTTAATTTTTAAATATATATATATATATATATATAGGAAATTTCTCAGGTGCGGACGTCCGCACCGTACGGATTCGCCGGAAACGGCCGCCACGGCAAGTCGACGACGGCGAGGATGGTGCTGGTCTGCTCCTCCCCTCCCCGCGTTCCTTCCCCCTTGGTTAGAGCTCCAGCACCGGCCCAAGGCGGCCGAAATATGAAATTTTCCTGGAAAATTCAAGTTGCTGCCCATAAACTTGAAAATTCCAGACTCCGGCTGCCCTGTACTGGTGCTGGAGCTCTAGCTGGGAGGGAAGGAGCGCGGGGAGGGGAGGAGCAGGCCGACACCATCCTCGCCGTCGTCGGCTTTCCTTAGCGGCCGTTTTCGGCGAATCGGCAACGTGCGGACGTCCGTAGTAGAGACGGACTATATATATATTACATCATCATGTTTATGTATGAGTTATATATTTATATATTTATATATAATTTTTTTATGTCACAAGCTAGTTCACCATCATACTTCTAATTATAATTAATTATATAGATGTCTATATATTAATGTGCATGAAAATATATAAAAATAGATAAGAAAATAAAATGTATGTAGTAAATTATTATTCAATGTGTATGTAGTAAAATTAGAAAATTTAAATAGATAAGGAAAATAATAAAATTACAATCTATTATTTTACTGAATTGAAAAATTTAGAGAAAATAAATATAATATGTTTTTAATATAATTATTGTCTTTAATAGTCGTTGTATAAGAGGACATATATGTAATCTAGTAATTGAAAACACATGGAGGTTAAGTGAGTAAATGTGGAGGTCTCAATAGCAACACTCATCTCTATAATACAAAAAGTGGGAAAAAAAGGTTGGAGAATCTCGATCTATATCTATAGAATTCTCAAAATTTGTATATTTCACTAACAAATTTCTAAACTTTATTATTTGTCTTTTACAATTCACTCTCTATCCTTACAAAAGGAAAGAAGTAAATAAAGAAAGGTAGTTAATTTTATTTGACTCAAATAAAATATAATATTTATATAAATTTATTAAATTATACAGAAAAATATTTAATTTTGTATGATAAAAATAGAAAAACTGTTGGAGTTGCGTCATTTTTATTTTAGAAATTTTGTAACTTCCTTCTCTATAATAGAAAATTTATATAAAAACTATTCCAGATGCTCTAATAGAAGGAAAACGTTACTATCAAAATAGCAAAGAAAGAATAGACAAATTCTGGACAAGCTAAAACGTAAAAGCTCATGATTGTGATTTCCCTCCTATACGTATATGTAATTATTAGTTACACTTCTCTCTAGCTAAATTTCATATGGTTGCATATATATGTATGCCAATGTGAGGCAAATCAGGTATGAAATATGCCTAGCTTATAAGAAGATAATTACGAATCTAGGAACCACAGCTACCAGAGTTTCGAGTTAATTAATACCACTATGCAAGATTTTAGGTAGTAAGGGAATATTACAAGAAGGGGAAGCACACGTACCTCGATGAAAGTCTCAAGTGGCTCCCTCATTTTATGACCCTGAGAGACGAAGCCGTTTCGTTTCTTATGCTTCTTGAGGTTCGGAGCCAAAGAATGAGTGACCAATCCAAGCGAAACACTATAGAGCTGCGTAGCATTGGAGAAGGCCACAGACAAGGGAGTGGCGGACGCACGTACTGAAATTTAGACATTTGGCAACTTATATCATTTTTTTTTTAAATAATAGATAGGCCCAGCAGCCCAGCAGCCCAACAGCCCATCAGTCTGATTCAAAGTGGAGACTAGCAGTTTAATCACTCAACCTTAATTAATCTCTTTTCCATTCTCTCTGTTTCGACAGACTCCTTTCTTGAAAAACTCATCTGCGCTCTCTACTTCGAACCCACTACCCAGACGATGTCGTGACCTTGGTTTTTAGCCGGAGCCCGGAGACCTCACCATTGGAGTAGCGACAGCCGACAACTGTGCTGGGAGGAGGCGAGGAGCTGTAGCTCAACTCTTAACCGGAGATCTCACCAATTCACCATCTTTGTTTCTGGAAATCAAAGAGGTAGTAATCCTACCTCTTTCACTCCTACTTGAGTTGGTTGTGATCGGAGAGATTCAACCCGTTTGATAATTTCTGTTTTTATTCTCCGATCAATTCAAGTTATTCAACATTTGTGCTATATATTGAACTTTATTTTTACAAGTTGAAATTTATTTTTACAAGTTGAAGGACAGAGAATGTTAGTCTATAATCTTTTACAACTTGTATGAATTGATAATTTTGGATTTTTCTTCTTTGCCTCTTTGTCCAGGTGCATCTTTTTTATTTATTTACATGATACCAAACATGTTTTTTTTTGTTAGATTCTCTTGTTTCTCATCTGTTTCATATTTTTGTATAATATTGTGGATTTAGTGCAAATATGTCTATGAATGAGTGACATGAAACTTGCCCCCATATATAAAATTTACTGCGTCCGCCACTGCAAGGGACTCGTGCTAGTGTTGACGATGCTGCTCTTGGCCACCACCAGCCCATCGAAGCAGGTCTGCTGGTTTGTCACTATCCCACTCAGCAGAGTCTGCACCTTATCCACGAGCTCCGTCGAGATGGCCTCCAAGTAGTCGACTTTCAGCTCCGACAGCTGCTGGCAGTCGTGGAAAGCGTTGGCCTCGGCGTCGGTCAAGGAGGAGGAGCGTTTGGTGCGTTGGAGGAAGCTGTAAAGGGCTTTGGAGAGCTTGAGTGCCTTTTTGAGGCATTGCTTGATGGAGAACTTGCCGTAGTTGTAGGGGTCGGAGGGGGAGGATCTGATGGTGGACAGAATCGAACGGCAGAGCTTGGGGTAGAGAGTAAACTTGCACGCAGTGGAGGGAGAGGAGGAGGGTGACGGTGGCGACTCGGCATCGGCCGCGAAGCAGAAGAGGAGAGAAACTACGAGGAGGAGGAGCAACGACAAGAATGGTGGTAGTGTTGGCATCGTTTGTGAATTGGTTTGGTTTTGAGGGGCTCTATGCATGGAGAGATTTATAGAAAGGAAGGGTTGGATGCGTTTGTGATGTGTTATTATTATTAGTATTATTATTGAGGAGCTAGCAGAGTGGCGTAGTATGGGGAAATGGGGTCGGGTCTGTCGGTGTCATCGGTCAGCTATTAATCTAGAAATATGGTATGGCAGATGGGGAACGTGCAGGTAAAGAAAGACGTGAACTAATCCCAGCCTATTTCGTTACTTCATTATCATTTCATTCTATTGTCTCATTGATTCGGGAAAAAGAAAAAACATAACTGCAATCACATTGTCCTTGCTAGCCCCAGAATTTAGTGGAGGATATGGGAAAATCATGCAGACGGGTACCTCAGTTATTGCATATTCTAAATATTGGTACCTCCGTTAAGAAAAGGGGGTGCTAGTCTCACACTCAGCTTTATATGTGTTAGCCGCACTCAGTCAAATGGTGGCAGGTCTTTATTAGTAAAGTGATCAAAACAGTCAAATGTTTCTATCTCCTCACGTGCATAATTTGTTTGTCAATTTGACCTCTGTGTGAGAAAGCTGTGTGAGACGGACAGAAAAAGTCAGGGTTTCTTCACCTACATTCGAGGCTACAGTGCGAAGTTCCAATTGCAGGAACCGATGGCTGCTCTCATCGAGAATGCGATCAAGATCGAGTTGGAGATAGAAAGTAAGAGGTAATCCACGAAGATGAAGAACTGAGGGTGTTTATCTACATTGAGAAAGAATCAGATTGGGGGCCATTTAGTTAGGAAAGATTCTGAAGAAGATAGAGAGGTGAAGAAGAAGATCTCGGTGGAGTTTTTGGATGACGAAGATTAGTTAATGGAATTTAATTAGGAAATTTTGATTTTTGATTTGCTTTCCATTACTTATGCGTGTTTTTTTTAGCCTGAAAATCATACCTATAAATCCTACCTATTCTAATTAAGTCCCAACTTAAATGAGAGTGGCTTATGTATGATTATTGGTTTGTGAGTAGATTAGTACAATAAAGTAGGTGCCCACAACAACATTCAAATCACATATGGAAAGGAAAAAAAAATTCACTTAATTCAGCAATATCAGTTTTCAAACCATCGAAGTATGCTTTAGTTTCACAAAGATCGGATTATGCTTGCCGAGACAAGCCGAATTCACCATTCCATCGATTCAAGATCGCACCATCAATCTCCATTGAATCAACTCTTGCCGAGACTCTTCAAGGTTTCTTTTAAAGTGTGATTCACTCATCTCTCATGGCTTGTAATTTTCTGTATAATTACTTATTAACTTTGTCTATGAAGTTTGTAAAGATTTGTGGATGCTTATTTGGTTTTATTAATTTAACTTTGGATTTCTGAAATTCTGTTATGTGTTTTGGTTTTCTATTTGTTTGATTGATGATCATAGCATGTTTCGATTTTAATCAGGGTTATTGATATATGTATGAATCGCATGTGTTCTTGAATATATGTTGGTTTATTTTCTGAATTCGTATGCATAACAAGTTGATTGTATGATTGAGGGCAGCCTAGGTCATGGCTGATTCTTAGGTGTATGCTTCATGTTGCCGATCCAATATAAGTTGAATCATACGCCAAGTTGTTTTGATTTGTATTTGTTCTAAGGGTTAGAGTAATTCAGAAAATATGCATGTTAATAAGTTGAGGTGACGCCATACTTGTTACATGTTTCCAATTCGACTCTTGTGCTTATGTGTTGTTCGTGTTTATTTTCTACGCCAAGTGTTCTTAAACCGATTAGCACCATGTTTAGAATTAAGCGTAAAGATAATTCTAAATACTTGAGAAGTCTTGTATGATTGGATGATGCCGCCAAAGACTCTAATTAAATTGGAACCAATTGAATCATGAATGCTTGCCGATTGCTATATTGATACCCATGCGAAATTGTTATGTATTATGTGAGTTTCGTGTGTAGTGTTATGTGTGAAAGATGATGATCATATGTATATATTAATTTAGGTTTTATTTTTGTAATTTTTAGTAGGATATTAATATAAATTTCGACACCCCCCATTTGATTTTGTAATGCTTCATGTGATTAAAAGCCCTTGATTTCCCCGGATAGAACGATCCCTACTTGTCCTTACTACAATTGACACAAGAAAGGTAATATATGTATGAAGTTGTTTTGCAGGTATTTAGTGCTTGGAAATCATTTCCATCAATTTTGGCGCCGTGGTCGGGGAAATTATAATGTTTTGATTCATGAAGTGTTGCTTTGTATCATTGTATAAAGTTTTCGGTTTTGTATAATTTTTCATTAGATTTTTCGGGATGTATAATAGGTTTTTCGGAATTGTAATAGTTTAAACAGGTTTTGGTTTTGGTTTTTAATTAGTTGCCGAATCTTATATGTTTGCAATATGTGATGAATGTTGGATAACTTAGTTAAATTGCTACTAAGTTTAGAAGTTTATTTGTGCTAGATTTGTTTTGAGTTTTGAAGGGAAGAGGAATAGGTAATGTCACTTTTGTTGATATTAGCCTTAATCCTTCATACGAATGATGCATTTTTAGACCCGTCGTTTATGAGATTGAGAAACGTGGCCCTGATCAATAATAGCATTTGCTATTGTTGGCCCCTCAACTCTCATACGAGCGATAACTTGGCAGATCCATTTTTATGAGGTTGAGGGCGGCTTTTATTAACACTTGTGGTACTGTCAACACGAGGTTCTCAACTGAGTAAGGGGCAAAAGGTTCGCCTATTAGTGTGTGTTGTCCCGACTTAGTCTCAAGGTTTGTCGAATTAGATTTCAGAGGCCCACAGACTGTTTTCTCTTCTCTTTTGGAGAGGGGCGATAGGGAGTTCGCTCTCCGTTGTTACCAACAAATGAGTCTTTCCTTGAGCTATTTTCGGATGATACATGCTAGCCTTCTGAAAACACGGAATCTTGTGTCTAGACGATTGCACCTAGGCCGCACGTCCACCGAGCTTCAAAACTTGAAATTGATTTAACATGAGTGCACTTCAAAAGCTTAAAAGAAAACGTTGCTTTTAAATTTTAAGGTATATCGGATAAAGCATGATACTATCTTGGATTGTATCAATCCATTGCACTGTTATCTCATCTGCTCCACGTACCTCGAATTTTAAAGTTGTGTGAATAAAAGCAATTAGACCTAAGGGATTCGGCAAAGCTTCACATGTACAACATTCGAATGATTTGTTAAAAACCAAACCGATGCTTGTTTAGACTTTAACATATTTTCGTGATTCTTGTTTATATGCCGTGATCTTTGTAAAATTCGTGTGTGATACTTATACATATACGTGTGTGATATACTTGTGATATAGTTTGAAAGGTGTAAATATACTACTAACTTACACTACCAGAAAAGGCATTATAGCCGACGAAATTACAAATAACGGCCGACGAACTCTTTATTCGTCGGCTATAACCATTATAGCCGACGAAATTCGTCGTCTGTAGTGGTATTTCGTCGGCTAAAATGGTTATAGCCGACGATATCGTCGTCGGGTATAGTTTTGCCGACGGCGTATTTCCGATGATGTTATAACCGACAATATGTCGTCGGGTAATGGTTATAGCCGACGATATCGTCGGCTATAACCATTATAGCCGACGACTTAAATTCGTCGGCTATGATGCCTTTTCTGGTAGTGTTATACAATAGATTCTAACTATACATCCTACTTTTGCTTTTTCTTTTGAATTCCTTGCCTAAACACTTGATCTTCAAACTTTCAGGTACATGTATAACTATGTACATGAATCTTGGTTGGACACAAGAGATTGAGGATAGATTGAATCACATTTACAACCGAGAAGAAGAACAAGTACCACCTAGCACGCCATCACCACATAAGATTGGCAATCGCAGTTTTTTATGAATGTCCAATTGGTCACGAGACATTAGAGGCCGTTTGCATCGAATTGGAGAAATATACGATCTAGAGTTGCCAGCAACCCTACATCAAACACGTTCACCATCACCACCTGAGTTTGTTATTGAATCACCACATACATCATTTGCCAACCCTAGTTCACCATTTCCGTCTACATCTTCTTGTGAATTTAATCCACTATTTCACGAGAGTTCCGAGTTTGAGTTTTTGACTGGTCCTATTGTTTTTGATCATTTCAACTTTGACTTACCTGATCCAGTATTCAGAATGCCTTCATTAAGAGAAGAGAATGGTCAAGTTGATGCACTGCAAGGAGGAGCGGCAAGACCAAGTAATGTCACATATCCGACCGTTGCAGCTGGCAAGTCGGCCGAGTTTGAGTTTAAGGGTGGATTTATTCATCAATTGCCGAAGTTCTATGGACTTAGTTGAGAGGATCCAAATCGTCATATCCAGAAGTTCGAATTTCGATGTGAAACCATGTGTCCAACGGGAGCGGATTTGCAACATGTGAGGATGAAAGCTTTTCCATTCTCACTTTAAGATAGGGCAGCCGAGTGGTTCTTTGATATTCCACCTGGCCGGATAACGTCATGGGACACAATGGTGAAGGAGTTTCTCACTAAGTACTTTCCCTCATTGAGGGTGATGTAGATTCGAAAGGAGATCACATCGATCAAGCAAGAACCGGATGAAGCTTTTGACGTTTACTGTGATCTATACAAGGCTTTGGTTGCTACGTGTCCTAATCATGGGATACGCGAAGGACTTTTGTTACAATATTTCTATGAGAGTTTGCGCCCTATGGAACGTCGATTTCTTAATTCAGCCGCTGGTGGATCATTGATGGAGAAAAGCAAAGAGGAAGTTAAGAATTTGTTGGAGATGGATTTCACAAATCAACAACAATTCGGGTCTACTTCTTCTAAGCGCGTAAGTGAGGCTAGTGGATATGAGGAGTCGAGGGCTATTAATGAGCTTCGAGAAGACATGGGGAAGATGACTCAAATAATGTCTCAAATGATGAAGCTCAAGTATGTGGCGTGTGTAGCATGAAAGGGCATGCAACCGACTTATGTCCTCAAGTAGGAGCGGTTTGGAAATTTCAATCCACGGTTCAACGATCACCCTAACTTTCATTGGTCCAACAACAACAATGTGCAGAACCCTCAACCGTTGGTGCCACCACAAGGGCAGCAAGGTGGCATGATTTTTCAACCAAGACCTCAAGGGCAATCTCAAGGATATGCACGACCTCAAGCTCCATTTGTGCCTATGCAACCGGCTGCCCCCACTAACTATGACGAAGTGATAAAAGCCCTAGCCCTTGGACAAAGCCAATTGAACACCACTACAAATCAGTTGAACACCGCAACACAAGCTTTGTTAGTGGGATAAACAACACATACCAAGGACATCAACGAGCTCAAGAATCAAATGGGGCAAGTTGTGGACTTCATGGGGTAGTTTGGTGAGCAAGGAAAGTTGCCCTCAAACGTGATCAAGAACCCTAGGAATGAGCAAGCAAAGGCGATCACAACAAGGAGCGGCAAAGTCTTGGAGGGACTAAAGCCAACGGTAGCAAAGAGAAAGAGACCGTGCATGATGATGATGATGATGAGGCCGAGCATAGGGAGACACACGGCAAGGAGGAGGATGAGCATGGTGAGCCTAGCAAGAGAGAGCTCGAGGTAATGAAGAAGAGGGATTTAGAGAAAGATCCCGCCACCTCCAACAAGGAACCACCAAAGATAAACGATTCTAACTTGAATGGTTTAGTTAAAACTAATCAATCTTCGTGTCTACCTTTTCCATCTAGGTTTGCTAAAACAAAGAAGGAGAAATCGGATGAGGAGGTGCTTAACATTTTTAGGAAGGTGGAGGTGAACATACCCTTGCTCGAATGCATTAGACAAATCCCTAAATATGCCAAGTTCTTGAAAGAATTATGTACAACAAGGAGGCATACACGTGAAGAGCAAGTGGTGAAGATGAGTGAGACGGTTTCAGCCGTCATTCAGAGGAAGTTACCTCCCAAGATGAAAGACCTAGGCAGTTTTACTGTGCCTTGTATAATCGGACAATCTTGTTTTGATAATGTTTTGCTAGACTTAGGGGCTTTAATTAATGTGATGCCTTATAATGTTTACAAGTCTCTAGGTCTAGGAGAATTGAAGAAAGACAATGTGATTATACAATTGGCAGACAGATCTAACAAATATCATGAGGGATATGTTGAGGATGTTCTTGTGCAGGTTAATAGTCTGATTTTTCTTGAAGATTTCTATGTGCTACACATGGAAGAGTCACCCCTTAATTCCACTCAACTTTTGTTGGGGCGACCATTTATGAGAACGGCAAGAACAAAGATAGATGTTGCCGAAGGAAATATCACCATGGAGTTTGATAGTGAAGTGATTAGCTTCAACGTTTTTGAAGTTATGAAGCTCTGAGGTATCCGGTTTCTGATTTAAAATCTTGCTATGCTATTGATGTTGTTGATTCTTTTGCACAGGTTTTATCAGAAACTATGGATCAATAGCAACTAGCTATTGAGATGGGGGCCGGAATTGACGAAGCAATAGAGGGGACGAGTATGAGTGAGCCTCGGCTTGAACTTGAGCCGAGCATTGCATGTGTTGTTGCCGAATTGGAGGCAACCCCTCGTTTAAGGTATGATCGTTATACGTCAATTCCAATTAGTACTAACAAGTTGTTACCATCTATAGAAAAACCCCCAAACTTAGAGCTTAAGGCTCTACCTGATCATCTGAAGTACGTATTCTTGGGAGATGATGATACTCTACCAGTTATTGTGTCATCAAAGTTGAGTGAGCAACAAGAAGAGAGGTTGATCGATGTGCTAAAGAGAAACAAGACGACTATCTATTGGATGGACTTTAGCGGATATTAAGCGAATTAGCCCTACAAAATGTGTTTATAGGATCTTGCTTGCAGACGAAGCCAAGCCTACAAGGGAGGGACAGAGACGATTGTATTCTCCAATGATGAAGATTGTGAAGGACGAGGTGATCAAACTTCTTGATTGTGGCATCATATATCCTATCTCGGATAGCCAATAGATTTCACCTGTTCAAGTTGTACCCAAAAAGAGTGGAGTAACCGTGGTAAAGAATGAGAAGAATGAGCTAGTGCCTCAACGATTGGTAACCTGACATCGGCTGTACATCGATTACAGAAAGTTGAATGCTACTACACGCAAGGATCACATGCCTTTACCTTTCATAGACAAAATGTTGGAGAGATTAGCTGGACACGAGTTCTATTGCTTTTTGGATGGGTATAGTGGTTACAATCAGATTTGCATACACCCGGATGACCAAGAGAAGACAACGTTCACATATCCCTTTGGTACGTTTGCTTATCGTCGCATGCCATTTGGTTTATGCAACGCACCAGGTACGTTCCAATGTTGCATGTACTCTATTTTCTCTGATTATATCGAAAATATCATTGAAGTTTTTATGGATGATTTTAGCATTTATGGAAAAGACTTTGATGCATGTTTAGAGAACTTAGAGTTAATCTTGGAAAGATGTGTTGAAACTAACCTTGTTTTGAATTGGGAAAAATGTCATTTTATGGTTAATCAAGGAATAGTTTTAGGACACGTAATTTCTGCAAAGGGAATAGAGGTTGATAAAGCTAAGATTGATATTATGCTTCACTTACCCTCCTCTACAACTGTGAGGGAGGTACGTTCGTTTCTTGGCCATGCAGGTTTCTATAGGAGGTTCATCAATGATTTTTCTTTGGTAGCAAAACCCTTGTGTTCTCTATTGCAGAAAGATGTACCATTCGTGTGGATCAAGGAGTGTGAGGAAGCATTCGACAAACTCAAGGAGAGCCTAACGTCGGCCCCTATCATGGTGCCTCCCTATTGGACATTGCCATTTGAACTCATGTGTGATGCATCAGACTATGTCGTTGGAGCCGTTCTTGGACAAAGAAAAGAGAAGAGGCCGAATGCCATATATTATGCCTCTAGAACTTTAAATGATGCTCAATTGAATTATTCCACTATAGAGAAAGAATTGTTGGCTGTAATTTTTACTTTAGAGAAATTTTGTTTTTACTTATTGAATTCTAAAGTGATTGTTTACTTTGACCATGCAACCCTTAGATATTTGATAAAGAAGAAAGATGCCAAGCCACATTTGATTCGATAGATTCTCTTACTTCAAGAGTTTGATATCGAAATCAAAGACAAAAAGGAAAGTGAAAACGTGGTAGCAGACCACTTGAGCGGAATTGTGCAAGAGGAGGAGACGTTGCCTTTGCAAGAGTCTTTTCCGGATGAGCAACTTTTTCATTTGGAGACACATAAACCTTGGTATGCCGATATTGTGAATTATTTAGTTACTAAGACTTTTCCTAGTACATTTTTACATGTAGATAAAACAAGGATCAAGAAGATGGCGAGACACTACATATGGGATGATCCATACCTTTGGAAGCATTGTAGTGATCAAATCATTCGACGTTGTGTCCCACAAGAAGTACATAGGCCGATTCTCACTTTTTGTCATTTTGAGGCGTGTGGAGGTTACTTTGGACCAAAGAGGACAGCCCTTAAGGTTTTGGATAGTGGATTCTATTGGCCAACACTTTTCAAAGATGCTTATACATTTTGTATAACATGCGATAGATGCCAAAGAACAGGTAATATTGGTTCAAAAGATCAAATGCCCCTTTCTTCCATTATTGCTGTCGAAATTTTTGATGTTTGGGGTATTGATTTTATGGGACTTTTTCCTTCTTCCAAAGGCTTTCTTTATATCTTATTGGAGGTTGATTATGTTTCTAAATGGGTGGAGGCGAAAGCCACAAGGACTAATGATTCTAAAGTTGTTGCCGAATTTTTGAGAACTAGCATTTTCTTTAGGTTTGGAGTACCACGTGTGCTTATAAGTGATGGAGGTTCTCACTTTTGCAACAAAACTATAGAGGCTTTGCTCAGAAAGTATGGGGTTACTCACAAAGTTTCCACCCCATATCACCCTCAGACAAGTGGAATGGCAAAAGTATCAAATAGGGAGATCAAGAAGATTTTAGAGAAAACTGTTGGTCCAACAAGGAAAGATTTGAGTGACAAACTTGATGATGCTTTGTGGGCATATAGGACAGCCTACAAGACGCCTATAGGGATGTTGTAGGCGCCTATAGGGATGTCTCCCTTTAGCCTTACCTACGGCAAAGCATGCCATCTCCCAGTGGAATTAGAGCACAAGGCGTGGTGGGCAGTTAAGGAGTTCAACATGAGGATAGATTCGGCAAGACTCCACAGAAAATTGTAATTGAGCGAGCTTGAAGAAATAAAGAATGATGCATACGATGTGTTAGGTCAATATTTACCTAGTAATTGTTGCCTTATTCTTATTCTTTTGCTATATCCTTTTGTGTTTTATCTATTTCTTATAACGTTTCCTATTCATGCTAGGAAAATGAGCTAAGGATCGGAAAAGAGACAAAATGGTGGATTTAGCACATATTGAAGAAATCGGGTGAAGAATCGAAGCCAAAGGAGCAAAACCGGAAAATACACTAAAAGACGAATTTGACCGGTCAACGGGCAGAATTCCGGTCAAACTCCGGCGGTCGGAAGATGGTGATGGCTGATATTCAAGTGAAGGAGCATTGGAGGGAAGAAGAGTTGTTGATTCAAATTCAACCCCGACCGAAATGATATCTATTTGGATAGATTTATTTTGACTATGTTTAGCGATTGAAGATCAATGCTTTGCTAATAGGAGGATTTGGCGTTTTGTGCTCACATGCATTAAAGTCATATTGCCTATGGCATTTTAGATGGATTCATGTGGGAAAGATGAGGATTAAATTTGTTGAAACTATCTATGCCTAATAATGTGAGCTTTTGGGCCTATTATAGTGCATAAAAGTTTCACTTGCACTAGTTCTTTCATTGTGTGATCAATTCATTGTGCATGTAATCTAGAACTTGCTTCAAATCTTTCGAGACTTTATATCAAAAGCATGAGTTGTTATTGGGGAAGACCAAGGCATTAAGTATCCACCATGGCCAAATAGCTTTTGTCCTTATAATGAAATCCATTAGTAAGCCAATTTGAGCCTTTGTAATTATGTGTTAGCCTTTTCATTTCTTCACCACCACAAATGTCTACCCTTTTAAGCCTAAACACTTTTCCCCACCCTTTCTAAGCCAAGTGGTAAGCAATGTGAGTCATATTATTTGTTTGGTGCTTGTAAATGGGTTTGCGGAGCAAAATAATAAGTGTGAGGTGGGTAGAATATTTTTTTTGTGTATCCAAGAAAAGAAAAGGGTGACCCTAGAAACATGTTCATAATATCAAAAGATTTATTCAAAAGTTAATATGGACTAGGGTCACCAAAGGAAAGAAAAAAAAATGAAAAAAAAAATAATAGAAAAAGTGTTATTTGTGTGAGTGGAAAGATAAAAAGAAAAAAAAATGAAAGAAAGAAAAGAGAAAAATACAAAAAGAGTGAGGAGAATAAATATTTTTAGTTTAGTAGTTTAGATGGGTTTGTGGGAAAGAAAAGAGGGAGTTATAAAGTACCTAGAGCAAAAGAGTCTTATATGATGTCAACAAGAGAATTGCTTACTAGGAGGCTTGTAGTTTGTGATTTCCTTTCCCTTCATTTCTTAAAACCACCACCTTATGCCCCGCTACAACCTTAATAAAAGACCTTGTGATTCAAGAGAACTTGTGCAATGATCATGTGGAGAAAAGATTGAAGAGCAAGCCTATGGAAAACATGTCAATTGAATTGCATTTGAGTGTAAACACTAGCCATTAAACACTTGAGTGAAAATAATGAGTGATATCCATGTGAGTTTGATGGTTAGACAAATGTGGTCCACATTAATCCTATATGAATATTTTTAAGGTGCATACATAGCATGTGCATACACATTGTTGAGCATGACATTCCAAAGCCACTTATTAGCCTTGCATTTCGAAAATTTGGTTTCTAAGCATGCTCAATTGAAGTCATTCCATGAAGTAATGAATCTCTAAGGGAAGTTGGTGTCCTCAAGGATGCAAGTGAACCTTTTGTTTGTTTGTGCTTGTTTAGTTTATGTTTTGCTTGAGGACAAGCAAAGTCTAAGTGTGAGGTAGTTTGTTAGGTCAATATTTACCTAGTAATTGTTGCCTTATTCTTATTCTTTTGCTATATCCTTTTGTGTTTTATCTATTTCTTATAACGTTTCCTATTCATGCTAGGAAAATGAGCTAAGGATCGGAAAAGAGACAAAATGGTGGATTTAGCACATATTGAAGAAATCGGGTGAAGAATCGAAGCCAAAGGAGCAAAACCGGAAAATACACTAAAAGACGAATTTGACCGGTCAACGGGCAGAATTCCGGTCAAACTCCGGCGGTCGGAAGATGGTGATGGCTGATATTCAAGTGAAGGAGCATTGGAGGGAAGAAGAGTTGTTGATTCAAATTCAAATGGGAAGAAGACAAGTGAAAGGGACATCTTTGGCTTTGTCCCTTTGATGTTGACCTTGTCCCCTTGTCCTTATGGCCAAATATCAAGAGTGCCCTTTCCTTTTCCTTCTCCACCAAAATATCTTTGAGGTTTTTGGTCATTTTATAAAGACTAGATCCACAATTTGTGCTTACATCTTTGTCCATAACATCTAGCCCTTCATTTTCTTGCATCTCCACCCTCCATTCACCACTTTAGGCCTATTTATAACCCCCTCTCCCATTTTGGACAAAGGAAGCTCTCTCTCCCCTCATTTCCTCTCCATTTTTCATAGTTTTTCATCTCTTAGTTTGTTTAGTTAGAATAGTTTAGCCCTTGTGTAGAGAGAGGGGTGTAGCATCTTTGGTTAAAAACCAAAACCGAAGATTCTACACCCCTTGATCAATCACACTTGTGGGTAGATCCATGAAGCCTTGTTCTTAATCTTTTCTTTGTGTATGTGGATTTGTATAGTGTTTTGGGTTTGAGAAAACCGAAAATACTATACTTTGAAGCTTCACACCCTCTTTGTATACATCTAGGAAGCTCATGGGTATTGTGATTCTTTCTCACCTTCTCTTGCTTTCTTGATGTATTACTTTTGTAAGGCTTTTATGTATATGTCTATGTGTGTGAGTTGTGGATATGAGCAAACAATGTAATTTCCTTATATTGATGATTGATGCATGTTTGAATCTATGGGTTCCTACTCTTTATGCTTACTAAATGTGTTAGCTAGCTTTGTCACCTAAAAAGCATGTTTAGGTAAGTAATTAATCGGAACATGAAATTGACAACTTCTTGAATCCGTGAGCATGAGTAGCCTTTAGGTGGTGGCTTAGTATTTCTTACGGGAAGTATTAAGTTGCTTGGATTTCTTACTATGAACTTAATGCTTGTGCCGTGAGTTTAATTGCTCTAAGGGGGCGTTAGGCTTGTGGTACATAGCCCACTTGTGTTATAAGGTAACATAATTGGGATTAAGGTTGTGTGATTTAACTTGGCTCCAAAAGACTTTGTTAAATTGCATGATTAGTTAGTTTCTTGGTAGCTTAACCAATGCACTAGGGGGATATTTGTCAACCATGTTTTCACATCAATTATGGGTTACATTTGTGCATAAGTCTCTTTTCCTCTCATTGATCTAGTCTCAACACTTGTTAGTTTAGTTTGTTTTATG
The DNA here is from genome assembly GCA_963682095.1 of Potentilla sterilis. NCBI lineage: Eukaryota > Viridiplantae > Streptophyta > Magnoliopsida > Rosales > Rosaceae > Potentilla > Potentilla sterilis. Next base: position 22,467,406 of record OY821763.1, on the reverse strand, counting down.
TTTATGTTAGCTTTAATTTATCTAAAATCAACAAAGCCGATTCACTACCACTTGTTAAAACCATCCCCATGACCTTTAGCTTCCAAAGGGCTAAGGTTGTGAATTGTAAAAAGGTAGATGCATGTGTTTTCTAGGTTTCATTTCGCGGTAATCTAGTTAGGGTAGAGTTACTCAATCCCTTGGGTACGATACTCTTACTTTTTCCCCCTATACTAAAACTTGACCTCCTATTCTTGGGAGTAGGAAGCATCACAAATTTGCACATAATATTAGTTAGGTGATGCAACCAACACGATGCCACTTGGATTTACAAGGAAAAGACAAGAGCTTTTCATGACAAGAGGCTAAGAGGAAAATCGTTTATTATTGGACATAAAGTTCTTTTGCATAACTCTCGGCTTAAACTATTTCCAGGAAAACTTCGTTCTTATTGGATAGGTCCTTATATTGTTACTACTGTGTTTGTTCATGGTGCCATTGAAATTCAAAGTATTGAAACAGGAAAAAAGTTTAAAGTGAATGGGCATAGACTCAAACCTTACTACGAGCCTTTTGAGGAACACACCATTGAGGAAACACATTTAGAGGACGCACCAAGATCCTAATGTGCATGGAGAAGAGTCTAGGCTAAAGGACTATAAACAACTAAGCACTGCATGGGAGGCAACCCATTTCAACCAAAATTGTGAAGGAGCCATCAACGCGAGTTTGCATTTTCTGAATCCCTAAAATCTTTTTGGTTGAATTGTTTATATGTGAGACGTGTGGAATTATCAAATGCTTAGAAATTACAATATTATTTCTGATTTACATTGAGGACAATGTAATTTTCTAAGTGTTGGGTAGAGATACATGTTTCCATGATTGTTTTTGTTTATTTGTTTGTTTTGAGTCTTTTGTTTGAATCATTAAAAACAAAAGAAAAGAGAAAATCGGAAAAATCATAAAATTGTTCCAAATAAAAAAAATTTCATTGCTTTTTAAAATTAGATTGAGTCTTCGGATGCCCCTAAAGTCTATGATGGTTTTGCATGATCATAAGAATTAAATTGTGAGTTTCATGGATAATGTGATTAGTATGAACATATGAGAGTTTGATTGACATATGATTGTGCATGTTTGAGTTAATTTGTTTCCATAATATCTTATGTGAGCTTTTGTGCCAAAATACTTTCTTCTTGTGTGATAAATATAATAAAAATGGCAGAATTTATCAAAACTTCATCATTCTTTGAATATTCAATAACTATGTGCCATAGCTTTTAATGAACTCTAGAATGCTAGAACTTGCTCTTGATGATTTTTGAGACTATTATTCATGACTATACTTGATTTCGAAAGTGATTAAAAAGATCTTACTATGATTACCACCAAAGCCAAATAAAACATGTGCCTAATTTGTGCCCGTCGTGGGACCCCTTAGTTTTAACCCCTTTGAGCTTATATTTAGCGTTTCTTTCATTACCTTCAGACACATTCCCTTTGCTTAGAATAGTTATTCTTTACCCTTGTTCTCAAGACTTGTTAAAGTTTGATTCTGTCATGGAATTGTGAATTTGAGTGGTGTTGTGAAGCAAGTGTGGGGCGAACTTAGCAAGAAATTATATACTTGTATCTATGTCGTACCTAAAAAGAGAAAAGAAAGAAAAATATATATTTCGGACATAAAATAAAGAAAATAATATAAGTCCGAATTGAAAAGAAGGTACGGCTTGAATTGAAAAATTGCTAAGTTGTTGTGAAATTGGAGTTCATGTGTAAATTGAAGGTCTATCATTGTTAAATTTGACCTTTGTTCGATTTCATTATGTTTTGGGAAAGAAAAGAACGAAGAATGGGCCCAACAAATTGAAATTTGGCCCTTGGAGTGAAGTCATAAGGAGAATTGAGCTTTGCTAAGTCTTGGTGACGTTTTTATCACCACTATCCTAAATGAGGATATCTTTATGCCGAACCCCATATTTCTTCCCTTAAAAATCTTTTTCATGATTCTTAAAATAGGTAAACTTTGATATGTGGAGATCATCTCAAGAGTCAAGCTTATGGTTTTGGTTCATTTGTGCATAAAGTTATTATATGAAGTTTATCCAGAAAATATTATTCACAAAGTGCTTTAATTGTTGAAATATGCGAGCTATTTGTTGCCTTACAATCTGTTCTTTTGCATATACTTTGAGTGAATATTGTCATATCATGAGTGAAAAGAATATAGTATGCCTAGTGAGGAGGATTGAATTAACTTGACATGTTGACATGCTTTGTGGGTGTATAGGACAGCCTATAGACTATTGGGATGTCTCCCTTTAGGCTTACCTACAGCAAAGCATGCCATCTCCCAGTGGAACTCGAACACAAGGCGTGGTGGGCGGTTAAGGAGCTCAACATGAACTTAGATACGACAGGTTTATACAGGAAATTGCAATTGAGCGAGCTTGAAGAGATAAAGAATGATGCATATGATGTCGCTTGGATTTACAAGGAAAAGACGAGAGTGTACCATGACAAGCAACTACGAGGGAAAACGTTCCAACGTGGTCAAAAAGTTTTGTTGTTTCATTCTCGTCTTAGATTATTTCCTGAAAAATTGCGTTCTCGTTGGGTTGGACCATATATTGTTACTAATGTGTTTGCTCATGGTGCCATTGAAATTCAAAGTATTGAAACAGGTAAAGCTTTGAAGGTGAATGGTCATCGACTTAAGCCTTATTACAAACCTTTTGAGGAGCACCTTAAGGAAATACCACTAGAGGACGCACCAAGATCCTAATGTGCATGGAGAAGAGTCTAGGCTAAAGGACTATAAACAATTAAGCACTGCATGGGAGACAACCCATTTCAACCAAAATTGTGAAGGAGCCATCAACGAGAGTTTGCATTTTCTAAATCCCTAAACTCTTTTTGGTTGAATTGTATATGTGAGAAACGTGTGAAATTATCATATGCTTAAGAAATTACAACATTATTTCTTATTTACATTGAGGACAATGTAATTTTTTAAGTGTGGTGTAGAGATACATGTTTCCATGTTTTGTTTTGTTTGTTTCGAGTCAAGAAAAAGAAAAATCGGAAAATTCAGGAAAATATAAAAATTTTCATTGTTTTTAGATTAAGATTGAGTCTTAGGTTGCCTCTAAAAAGTCTATAATGGTTATATCTTTGAATGCATAGATGATGGTTTTGCTTCATCATAAAAATAAATTGTGAGTTTCATGGATATTGTGATTGGTATGAACATGTGAGATTTTGATTGATATATGATGAAGCATGCATGTTTGAGTTGATTTGTTTCCATAATATCCTATGTGAGTTATTGAGCCTTCATACTTTGTTCATGAGATACATAAAAATTGCAGAATTTATCAAAACTTCATAATTCTTTGAATATTCAATGACTATGTGCCATAGCTTTTAATGAACTCTAGAATGCTAGAACTTGCTCTTGATGATTTTTGAGACTATTATTAATGACTATGCCTTGATTTCGAAAGTGATTGAAAAGATCTTACTAGGACTACCACCAAAGCCAAATAAAGCATGTGCCTAATTTGTGTCCGTTGTGGGACTCCTTAGTTTTAACCCCATTGAGACGACATTTAGCCTTTTTTTCATCACCATGATACACATTCCTTGTGCTTAGAATAGTTTTATCCTTTCCCTTGTTGTCAATATTTGGTAAAGCTTAATTTTAATGCGGATATGTGATTTGGAGTGATGTTGTAAAGAAAGTGTGGGGTGGACTTATCCGAATACATAAAAATATTTGTTTGCTGAAAGGAAAGAAAAGAAAAGAAAATTCAACAGAAAAATTCAAAATTGAATCCGAATAAAAGAAAGAAAATGGACGGCAAGAAAGATTCATGGATTAAGTCCTCTTTATTAATTGTTGTGAAATTGGAGTTTGTTTGTAAATTGAAGGTCTATCATTGTATATTTGACCTTTGTTCGATTTCAATATGTTTTGAGAAAGAAAAGAATGAAAAATGAGCCCAACAAGTTGAAACTTGGCCCTTGGAGTGAAGTCATAAGGAGAATTGAGCTTTGCTAAATCTTGGTGACATTTTGATCACCACATTCCTAAATTCGAATACCTTATGCCGAACCCCATTATACTTCCCTTAAAGATCTTTCTCATGATTCTTAAAATAGGTGAACTTTGTATGTGGATATTATCTCAAGAGTTACGCTTATGGTTTTGGTTCATTTGTGCATATAGTTATTATATGAAGTTTATCCAGAAAATATTATTCACAAAGTGCTTAATTTGTTGAAATATGCAAGCTATTTGATGCCTTACAATCTGTTCTCTTGCATGTACTTTGAGTGAATATTGTCATATCATGAGTGAAAAGAGTATGCTTAGTGAGGAGGATTGAATTAACTTGACATGTTGATATGCTTATTTCTCATTTCTTACTTATTCATGCCATGAAACATGTCTATGACACTTGGGATTATTGTGCTTACATTTGAATACTTAAACTTGAAAGCTATGTGTTTAAAAGATCCTTAGACAATCATTTAGGGGCAGCAGTTTTAGTAGAGTCTTTTATTTTGTTTTGCTAAGGGACTAGCAAAAGCTAAGTGTGGGGTAGTTGAGAAGAGCATAATATGCGACGTTCTTAATGTGTTTTACCCACATTTATGCAATCGCTTAACCCTTACTGTTGTAATTTAGAGTCGTTTAGTCGAGTCAGGAGTCTTTGGCAGAGTTGGTTGTGAATAGAGCTTAAATGTCGAATTTTTGCAGAATTTATGAAGAGTTTGATTTAAAGTAGGATTCCTTATTACATTAGGAATCCTAATCGGTTTAGGAGTCTACAATGCCTATCAGATCATAAATTGTGCTACATAATATTCTTGTCTTCCTAATATATATTTCTCTTACTTATTTTCAGGAAATTAAAAGAAGAATTTCTGATTGGAAAAGAAGAGGAATCAGATTTAAATGAGAAGCATGTCGAGCACATGTCATGAAGCTTGTCGAGCACATGCTTGAGAGAGTCTTGCACGACAAGACACACAAAGAACCACGGCAAAGGAAGAGGAATCCGAATTAAAGAGAGAGATTGTTGCCGAATTACATAAGGAATTCAAAGACGAATGTGGAGTCAATTCCACACAAAGTTCAAAGAGAGAATTGCCGAATTTAATCAAGAATTAAAGGAAGAATTATTCAGCAATTATCAAGATGATTTCGGCAACAAAGAAAGGAAAAGAAGAGATTGCCTTGCAAGAAAAGTAACTAGAGTTCGGCAACAACTCTTGGTGCCGAACCCTAACACCTTTGCCGAAACCCTAATTCCCTTGTGCCTCTATATATAGGGCACGACTACTCTTAGAAAATGATCTATTCTCTCATACTTTCACAAGCTAAAATTTTTTCGATATAGCTCCACATATCCAAAGAAAAATACAAGCCGAATCCCTTCCACCACAACCCTAATTCGTTCATCCATCTCCATCGAATCCACCTTTGCCGAATCTCCATTCAAGGTTTCTACAAAGTGTGATTCACTCTTCACTCATGACTTTTATTTTTCTTTATAAATACAATATTTTATCTATGAAGATTGTAAGGATTTGTGATTGTTTGTTTGGTTTTATTAATTTGAATTTAGACTTCCGAATTTGTTTTATGGTTGTGTAATTTCCTATTTTTGTTCATAATATGTTGCGATTTTAATCAGGGTTTGTATGGATAGCATGTTTTGATTTTGTTCTTGATTTATTTTGGTTTATTTTCTGAATTCGTATGCACAAAAGTGATGCACTTAAGGGCTGCCTAGGCCATGGCTTCTCCTTAGGTGATAGCTTCATATGCCGAATACAACATGAGGTTAATTATGCGCAAAATTTATTTATCTCATGTTGGTTCTAAGGGCTAGAGTAATTCAGAAAATATACATGTTAAACCAAGGTGAGGTGACGCCATACTTGTTGCATGTCTCCAATTTGGCTTATTGTGCTTATGTGTTCTTCGTATTTACTTTCTACGCCAAGTGTTCTTAAACCGAATGACATATGTTTAGGATTAATTGCCAAGATAATTCTAAATATTTGTGAAGTCTTACCGATTAGATGAGCCGCCAATGACTCTAATTAAAATTGGAAACAAATTGAATCTTGATTTATTGTTTTATTGCTGCTGTAAATTCCTTGTTTGATTTTGTTACATGTTATATGAGTTTTGTGTGTAGTGTTATGTGTGAGAGATGATGATCATATGTATATAATAATTTAGATTTATTTTCGTAAAATTCAGTAAGTATTTAGATACACTTTTCAATCCCCCATATAATTTTGTAATACCTCATGAGATTAAATGTCCTTGATTTCTCCAGATAGAACAATCCCTACTTGTCTTATACTACTATCGACATAAGAAGGGTAATATATCTATGAAGTTGTTTTGCAGGTACAAACGTGCTTGATAATAATTCCATCAATGATGGTGAAGAAGATGATGATGATGATACAAGTAAGTTGGCAGCGAAAGGAAAGCAAGCACAACAATCAGTGAGTATTTGTGTTTCTATTGAGTAACAGTGTTCGTAACTGTCATAGTAACTTTGTTTCTATTGCTTAACTGTCTTAGTAATTGTGTTTTCATTGAGTAACTATCTTAGTAACTTTGCTTCTCAAATGAGTAGATAAAGAAGCAAAAGGCCCAATCACTAGAGTCCAGAAGCACCATACCAAATTTCAGTGAATATGGATGTGACATACCCCAATGAGTACTAGATCTGGTGGAGAGGACTCCCTTTGCGAAGCTATTTCAAAGGGATGGTGCTTGAAGCTTATGATCATGTTAGAGACATCTTTGGGTTTGCTGGAAAGACGTTCAGAGTCAAAACATCACATGTTTCACAAATTTTAGGGGTGAACAAGACAGGTAGTTATATTCAACCAAAGGACACACCAATTTCTGATTTTGTGACAACGTTTGGACAAGTGAAGGCAATGGGTAAGAAGACAGTGCATAAAGCCATTGTAGATAAACTGAACTTGAACCCTCAAAGTGATGAGGAAAGAAGGATCAAAGATGAAAATGTGACCAGGCTTGTAATCATTGACATCTTATTGAAGCTTCTACTCCCGAATGCCAATATAGCCCTTACGATGGAGTTTGTGAGAGCTGTGGAGGATTTGGATGAAATTGTCTTCATGAAAAAATGTCTGACTGTATACAAAAAATTAAACCGTCCATAAAAAGATCTCCAGTACAGTTTCGTCTTCCAATTATTTTTTTTTGTTATATCATTTTGCTTCTTAAAACTAACATTCCTTGTGGAAACAATATTGGCTATGGGAAGGGGAAATGAGGAAGACCTCATAAAAAAATGGGACCTGAGACAAAGCATCAATGGCTGAGCAAGATTCTGTGAAGAAGAGATGATCTCGCTAACAATGGCTGAGCTAAAAACAAAGACAAGAGAGGATTACGAACCCAATTCAAAAAGATTATTGGAGCTTCACTTCGATGTCGGAATTCGTCAAAGCATCGATCAGCCACTTTCTCCAATTGGTTAGCTCCGGGCTTGAAAGCATGATCTGTAACACTCCGAATTTTGAATAATAAAATTCAAATTCGACAATGTTAAAATTTACAAATAAACTCAATCACTTGAAAGTTATCATACAATAACCAAGTAAAACAACAGAGTTTAAGTGTGTGGCTCGATACATTCAAAATATTACATCATTAACAAAATAGATGTAAGAAAAGAGTCTCTCACTATTACTCTCTAACCCAAAAAGATAATTACAAGCTAGACCAAGGCCTACACCTACTAGCTGTGCGACTCAGATGCCGCTCCCTGGCTTCTGGTCCTCACCTGCAGGTCTAACCCCTACACCATCAATTGGTGCACCGGGTTGTAAACAACGAACCCGGTAAGCTTTCAAAGCTTGTGTGAGTAAAACAAACAAGTTCATGATAAAAATAATTAAATCAACAAAGGGAAAACACTCCCAACCAATCACGACTCGTATATTATAAAATTCACGATGCACAATCAACCAAAAGAGTAAGACTAGGGGCGCACTGACCAACGTCATTCCCCTAAAAATCTCACAAGGCAAACAGACTAGAGCTCTAACTGATCGTAACCAATCACCTGGCCAAAGGCTTGGTCCCGACATACTTGCCATAAGGATCCCTTTCACCACTTTCCTCTCCCCACACATGTAAGATCTTTCACCACTATTGGTGAGATCTTACTTCAACCGTTGGTTTCTATACCAACACAACCACACATCACACCACTCACATATATGATAAATTCATAACATAGTACATTCACCCAATTGCACACTCACATTATATATTTCACGTAAATATATATATACGTAGACATCCACTCAGGAATAGTCCACTAATACCAACTATAGTCATTGATCGTAAAACCCTTTGAAAATCATTTTTTATATTAAAATCATTTTACTTACCAATGAACCGTAGTCGATCAAGTTCATTCAATTTAAAACAAATATCAATTCCATAAAATCATTTTGCATATAACGATCCATATACTATAATTAATTCATAATCAACTCGTATTTAATACGAATACACTGAGGTTTACTCACCTTAATTCACCAGAAATGGTAAAGATCCGTTTATGGTCGAATCGGATCACTGCAGAATCAGGTCAGATCGAATCGCAACAGTTCTGGGGTCGGTCAACGTCAGGTCAACGTCGGTCAACACAGGTCAACGGTAGTCAACGCAGGTCAACGGTAGTCAACGCAGGTCAACGTCAACGCGGTCAGTCAACGGTTAACGTTGACCGGGTCGGGTCAACTCCGGGTCGGGTCTGAACTGCTGAAACGGGTCGGGTCGACCCGATCGGAGACGTTTCTCGATCCGGTCACAGCGGCTTGAAACGGCGACAACCACCTACACCAAGAGGACCGCAAGGAGGAGACGAACCGATCGGTGGGTGGCACGAGCTCTGGTTCCGCCGGACGTGGTCGCAGCTTCGCCGTGTACGGCGGCAGTGGCTTCCTCCGCTTGCTGCACCGAGCACAGCCACTTTCCGGTGCCGATCCTTAGCTCAAACTGAAGAGGACGTCGAGATGAACACTTTGACAGGTCGCACGCCTCGATTGGTGGCCGGATGAGGGAGATCTACGCGAAAGAAGCTCCGGATTCGAATTGGAGACGATGAACAGTAAATCGCGATAATTCCGGATATTTTCAGAATTTTCTGATTTTTCTGAAATTAAATTACTATTTATAGAAATTTCATATTTTTGGAATAAGTTCAACAGGTCGTAACTTTTTCATACGACGTCCGTTTCATGCGTACCGCGTGTCTACGAACTCGTATCGTCGAGCTCTACGATTGTCATGAAGGAAACTTGTCGAAATTCATGACGGATCAAAAAGTCAACTTTTAGACCCTCGAAATTCAACGTTTTTCAAATCTTTAACTCTCGAAACTCACTTCCGACGTCACGCAACAACTAATTAAAACGTACGAAACACAAAACCTCAAAAATCAACCTCCAAATAGTTCACAATTAAATTACAAGAAATTAGTAATAAAAATCGGGTTATTACATTCTACCCTCCTTAAAGGAATTTCGCCCCGAAATTCAAACACACTACTCTACAAACAACTGCGGGTATTTAGCCTTCACATCAGGCTCTAACTCCCAAGATACATCACCCTCATCATGGTGACTCCACAGTACTTTGACTAATTCTATCTCCTTCCTTCGTAGCTTCTTTGTTGACCTATCCAAGATACGAACAGGCTCAACAACAAATGCCGCATTCTCATTCACTTTGATAGTGCTATGATCAATCACATGTGACTCATCCGGTACATACTTCCTCAACATCGAAACATGAAAGACATTATGCACACCGGACATGCTAGGAGGTAAAGCAAGTCGATAGGCTAAATCCCCAACTTTCTCGAGAATCTCAAAAGGCCCAACATACCTTGGCGCCAGCTTTCCCTTTCTGCCAAATCTCACCACACCTTTCATTGGTGAAATCTTCAAGAATACATGATCACCAATCTCAAACTCCACCTGCCTTCTCTTCAAATCAGCGTAGCTCTTCTGCCTACTCTGAGCAGTTCGGATCCTATCTCGAATGATTGAGATCTTCTCCGTGGTCTCCTGAACAATCTCAGGACCCAAGAGTGCACTCTCACCAACCTCTGCCCAACAAACAGGAGATCTACACGGTCTTCCATAAAGAGCCTCATACGGTGCCATGCCAATACTAGAGTGATAGCTGTTGTTGTAGGCAAATTCAATCAACTGCAGGTGGTCTTCCCAACTTCCCTTGAAATCCAAGACACAGGCTCTCAGCATATCCTCCATCACCTGGTTCACTCGCTCAGTCTGCCCATCAGTCTGAGGGTGAAATGCTGTGCTCATATCCAAGGTGGTTCCCATGGCCTTCTGAAAACCAGCCCAGAACTTGGAAGTAAAGCGAGCATCCCGATCCGATACAATGGATACCGGCACCCCATGAAGTCTCACTATCTCCTTCACATATAACTTGCACAAAGCCTCAACTGAGTGCGTCAACGACACTGGGAGAAAGTGCGCCGACTTCGTCAATCTATCAACAATCACCCACACGGCATCATGCCCCAATTTGGACTTAGGCAACCCAGTCACAAAGTCCATAGAGATGTGCTCCCACTTCCATTCTGGAATAGATAGCGGCTTCAACATGCCCGCTGGTCTCTGATGCTCTACTTTCACCTGCTGACAGGTAAGACACTTGGACACATACTCTGCCACATCTCTCTTCATCCCATTCCACCATAATTGCCTACAAAGATCTCTATACATCTTTGTGCTCCCTAGGTGGATTGTGTATCGTGATCGATGTGCTACCTGGAGAATCTCCTTCTTAAGGTCAGCACAATCTGGTACGCACAACCTGCCTCTAAATCTCAACCCACCATCAGATCCGACAGTCCACTCAGATGGACACTCATCCAGCAAATCAACTACTAACTCCGCCAACTTTGCTCGAGAGAACTCATCATGCGCTTGACTCTGAACAATCCTGGAAATCAATGTAGGCTGTACCGAAATACTACCAAGGAAGGTCCCCTGCTCCCTACCGGATGGCACAAGGTCAAACTCAGACGCGGTCTCAAGCATGAGCCACTCCTGGATCATGAGAGAAGCAATAGCACATCTCGATCTCCTACTCAAGGCATCCGCCACTACATTGGCCTTTCCCGGATGATACTCCAAGGTGAAGTCATAGTCCTTAAGGAGCTCCATCCATCTTCTCTGCCTCATGTTCAGCTCCTTCTGAGAGAACAAATACTTCAAACTCTTATGATCCGAGAAGAGTTGAAACTTCTCACCATACAAGTAATGCCTCCAAATCTTCAAGGCAAAGACTACTGCAGCTAGCTCTAGGTCATGAGTAGGATAATTCCTCTCGTGGATCTTCAACTGTCTAGAGCCATAGGCAACAACACCACCAAGCTGCATCAGCACACAACCCAAGCCCTGATAAGATGCATCACTATATACGACATAACCACCTCCACTTGTGGGAATAATCAACACTGGGGCCATAGTCAGTCTAGTCTTCAACTCATTGAATGCCTTCTCGCACTCATCTGTCCATACAAACTGGACATCCTTCTTGGTCAACCTGGTCAATGGAGAGGAGATACTAGAGAACCCCTCAATGAACCTCCGGTAATACCCAGCCAAACTGAGAAAACTACGAATTTCCGTAACCGTCTCGGGGCGACCCCAACTCATCACGGCCTCAACCTTAGAAGGGTCCACCGAGACTCCATCTTTCGACACCACATGACCGAGGAACTTAACTTCCTCCTTCCAAAACTCACACTTCTCGAACTTGGCATACAGCTTAGTCTCTCTAAGAATCCGCAGCACAATTCGCAAGTGCTCCTCATGCTCCTCCAAAGTCTTAGAATAAATCAGGACCGGATATCATCCACAAACACCACCACAAACTTATCCAAGAACTGACTGAAGATACGGTTCATCAAGTCCATGAAAGCTGCAGGTGCATTGGTTAGACCAAATGACATGACAACAAACTCAAAGTGCCCATAACGAGTCCTAAAAGCGGTCTTAGGAATGTCCTGTTCTTTCACCCTCAACTGATGATAACCGGACCTCAAATCAATCTTAGAGAACACAACTGCTCCTCTAAGTTGATCAAACAAGTCATCGATTCTGGGCAAAGGATACTTGTTCTTGATGGTCACCTTATTCAACTCTCGATAATCCACACAGAGCCTGCATGAACCATCCTTCTTTCTCACAAACAACACCGGAGCACCCCATGGAGAAGTGCTGGGCCTAATGAACCCCTGCTTGAATAGCCCCTCAATCTGAACCTTCAACTCCTGGAGTTCATTCGGTCCCATCCGATACGGCGTCTTTGACACTGGCGCGGTACCCGGTACCACATTAATGGCAAAATCCACCATCCTCCTAGGAGGTAACCCCGGTATCTCCTGGAACACATCAATATACTCTGAAACAACTGAAATATCTGCAATAGCTTCCTCACTACTCACAGACTCGATATGTGCCATGATACCCTCCCGCATAGCATTATCTGACTTGAGGCAACGATAGTGAAACTCCGGTTGCCCGGGAATACGAAATGACACTATCATATTGAAGCAGTCAATCAATGCATAATGCGGCCTTAACCAATCAACTCCCAAGATCACATCATAAGTGTGGTCTGGAAGCACAATCAAGGATGTAGAGAACTCCCTGCTTCCAATCACAACTGGGCATGCTTCACAAATCAGACCAAGCTCACGAGATACACCCAAAGGTGATATGACGCACAAAGACCCAACAAGAGGCGTAGGAACCAATCCTAGCACCTCTACCACCGAACTAGATATGAATGAATGAGATGCTCCCGTATCAAACAATACTCTAGCAAGGTAATTTAAAACAGATAAAGTACCTTCCACCCCGGTGCCTCGCTGGCCAATGGCATACACTCTGCCCTGTCCTGCCGGCAACTGCTTCTGCTGATCCACCCGTCCCCCAGGCTGGGCTAGAGGACACCATCTAACAATGTGCCCGGGTTGCTTGCAATTGTAGCATATCGTGGACCTCGGCTTCCTGCAGTCTCTGGAGATGTGGCCCAGCTCATTACAGTTGAAGCATCTCACAGGTGCTACCTGCCTAACCGGTATGGTCCTGATGGGTGCACCTGACACCCTAGCTGGAGCCTGCTGAGTGATCCGCTGTCTCTTCCAAGGTCCCCCTCTGTGACCTGAACTAGAACCACTACTCAAAGCAACAGCCTTCCCCTTTCCCTGGGAATCTCTCAGAGCAACCTCACTGGCATGGAGCTTGGCCTCCTGCTCTAGGCGCACATCACTCTCATATATCCTTGCCTTGGAAGATAGGCAAAGAGCAGATAAGGTCGTCCTGATCTCATGCTTCAGCCCTCGAAGGAACTTCTGAGCTAAAGACACCTCGTCCATCGGCCTGACAAACCGATACAGCTGGGAGAACCGAGTCTCATACTCTCTGACGCTCGCATCCCCCTGCGTCAAAGCAATGAACTCAAGTTCCAACTCCTCTCTCATAGTGGCTGTGAAGTACTTCTCTCGGAAGAGTTCCACAAAACCCTCCCACGTGAGATCAGTCACATCTCTCACCCTCTGAGTACTCCTCCACCAGTCCAGGGCATCATCCTTGAGGAAGAATGTGGCTATCTTCCTCTTCTCAATCTCAGTGCATACGATCAAATCGAAATGCTTCTCCATCTCCTGGATCCAATGATCGGCTACTAAGTGATCCAGTTCCCCATGGAACACAGGTGCCCCTACCTTACCAAGCTCCCGGATCAATCCTAGTGCGTGGCCGTCATCAGGCACAACCATATGAGGAACAGGCTGCTCAACCAATGGCACCTCCTCCGCCTCCTCCTCATAGAACTCCTCGACAGGGCGGATTCTGCCTCCACCCCATCTGGCCCTACCTCGGCCTCTAGCTCTACCTCCACGACGATCCATCCTATGAAGCAAGGCAACACTTGATTAATATTTGCATAAACTTAAACCGAAGTGTAAGTTAAACACAACATATATTAATCAAGGCCATAAAACTATTTGGAAGCGCAAGGATCACCTAAACTCATTATAGAGACAACGCTCTACACTAGCACTCAACTCCCTACCCCCTACATACCCAGCGATATACCAATACGAGCAAGCATGATGGTGAACCGCTGCAGTCGGACCATCTCTCGAAAGTACCAGTTACCACCAAATATGTAACCTTACGCTCTGATACCAACTGTAACACTCCGAATTTTGAATAATAAAATTCAAATTCGACAATGTTAAAATTTACAAATAAACTCAATCACTTGAAAGTTATCATACATTAACCAAGTAAAACAACAGAGTTTAAGTGTGTGGCTCGATACATTCAAAATATTACATCATTAACAAAATAGATGTAAGAAAAGAGTCTCTCACTATTACTCTCTAACCCAAAAAGATAATTACAAGCTAGACCAAGGCCTACACCTACTAGCTGTGCGACTCAGATGCCGCTCCCTGGCTTCTGGTCCTCACCTGCAGGTCTAACCCCTACACCATCAATTGGTGCACCGGGTTGTAAACAACGAACCCGGTAAGCTTTCAAAGCTTGTGTGAGTAAAACAAACAAGTTCATGATAAAAATAATTAAATCAACAAAGGGAAAACACTCCCAACCAATCACGACTCGTATATTATAAAATTCACGATGCACAATCAACCAAAAGAGTAAGACTAGGGGCGCACTGACCAACGTCATTCCCCTACAAATCTCACAAGGCAAACAGACTAGAGCTCTAACTGATCGTAACCAATCACCTGGCCAAAGGCTTGGTCCCGACATACTTGCCATAAGGATCCCTTTCACCACTTAGGCGAGATCCTCTCCCGACACATGTAAGATCTTTCACCACTATTGGTGAGATCTTACTTCAACCGTTGGTTTCTATACCAACACAACCACACATCACACCACTCACATATATGATAAATTCATAACATAGTACATTCACCCAATTGCACACTCACATTATATATTTCACGTAAATATATATATACGTAGACATCCACTCAGGAATAGTCCACTAATACCAACTATAGTCATTGATCGTAAAACCCTTTGAAAATCATTTTTTTGTATTAAAATCATTTTACTTACTAATGAACCGTAGTCGATCAAGTTCATTCAATTTAAAACAAATATCAATTCCATAAAATCATTTTGCATATAACGATCCATATACTATAATTAATTCATAATCAACTCGTATTTAATACGAATACACTGAGGTTTACTCACCTTAATTCACCAGAAATGGTAAAGATCCATTTATGGTCGAATCGGATCGCTGCAGAATCAGGTCAGATCGAATCGCAATAGTTCTGGGGTCGGTCAACGTCAGGTCAACGCAAGTTAACGTCAGTCAACGCAAGTCAACGTCGGTCAACGCAGGTCAACGGTAGTCAACGCAGGTCAACGTCGGTCAACGTCAACGCGGTCAGTCAACGGTCAACGTTGACCGGGTCGGGTCAACTCCGGGTCGGGTCTGAACTGCTGAAACGGGTCGAGTCGACCCGATCGGAAACGTTTCTCGATCCGGTCACAGCGGCTTGAAACGGCGACAACCACCTACACCAAGAGGACCGCAAGGAGGAGACGAACCGATCGGTGGGTGGCACGAGCTCCGGTTCCGCCAGACGTGGTCGCAGCTTCGCCGTGTACGGCGGCAGTGGCTTCCTCCGCTTGCTGCGCCGAGCACAGCCACTTTCCGGTGCCGATCCTTAGCTCAAACGGAAGAGGACGTCGAGATGAACACTTTGATAGGTCGCACGCCTCGACTGGTGGCCAGATGAGGGAGATCTACGCGAAAGAAGCTCCGGATTCGAATTGGAGACGATGAACAGTAAATCGCAATAATTCCGGATATTTTCAGAATTTTCTGATTTTTCTGAAATTAAATTACTATTTATAGAAATTTCATATTTGTGGAATAACTTCAACATGTCGTAACTTTTTCATACAACGTCCGTTTCATGCGTGCCGCGTGTCTACGAACTCGTATCGTCGAGCTCTACGATTGTCATGAAGGAAACTTGTCGAAATTCATGACGGATCAAAAAGTCAACTTTTAGACCCTCGAAATTCAACGTTTTTCAAATCTTTAACTCTCGAAACTCACTTCCGACGTCACGCAACAACTAATTAAAACGTACGAAACACAAAACCTCAAAAATCAACCTCCAAATAGTTCACGATTAAATTACAAGAAATTAGTAATAAAAATCGGGTTATTACATGATCAATGGATATGATTGGGTAGAGGATAAAGAGGGGAACAAGATAATGGGATTGCATGCGCCGCAGTTGCCTCCTGACGGCGTGAGGTTGTGGTGAAGCTAAGCGGTGCGTCTGGTTTTGTAGAGAGAGCAAAGAGAAGGAGAGAGAGGAAGAGGTATCGGGTTGAAGAGAAAAGGGAGAGGTGAGGTGGCAAAGCTATTTGTAGCCTTGATCGAACGGTCTAGATTGAATGAGATAGATGAATGGCTAAGATTAAAAGAAGAAAGTTAATTCAAGAAAAATAAATAAAACAATTTAAAAAAACAATTTAATTTTAGAAATTTGTAGAAATTAAACCGAGCTACAGAAAAATATTCCGCGAATACTTCCGCTCTCGTGGCGACACTGAGTTTTTTACTCTATTCATATTTAACTATAACGATCACATCTTACGGTCAAAATTTTCAATTTGTGAATTTAGCCATTATAATGAAAATATACTTACTAATGCGGTATAACTTGATTAGTAGTGTACAACTCAAATTTTGAAAAATAATATGAAAGAAGTTAAATTATACTCAAGTAGATTATACCACTACCAGAAAAAAGGGTTTTCCCGACGAAAAAAAAAACGGCCGACGAATTAAAATTTTCGTCGGTAATTCTAAGGAATAGCCGACGATTTTATTTTTCGTCGGTGGAAAAAAAAAATTCGTTGGCCATAGTTTATCCATAGCCGACGAAACTGTTTTTTCGTTGGTATTTTCAAAAAAATCGTCGGCTATATTCATATTTCAGTCGATGATTTGTATTTTCGTCGGCCTTTCTCCGTAACATTAGCCGACGAAAATTTTTCGAAGTATGGCTGACGAAGTTGTCATTTTCGTCGGCTATAAGTCTATATATTTTCAGATCTGGGCAGCAGCTGCTCATTTAAAAAAAAATGAAAAAAAAGGGGGAAAAACGGGAGAAAGAGTGAAAAATCTGTGGGTATTGTTGAAATCCGTCCTCTCTTACATTGTGGAGCTATATATATAGGTACGTATATGTGTGTGTATATATATATATATATATATATGTTGATTTTGAGTTTTAGTTTAATTATGTGTTTTAATTTGATGTTATTTTAATTAATGTTAAAATATATATATATATATATATATATATATATATATATGTGTGTGTGTGTTAATTAATACTTGTTGATAGTGTAATTAACTTAAATAATGGTTGATATATAGTGTAACTTAAATAATGGTTGTTAATGGTATATATATATTTGAGTTGATGTTGATAATAATATATATTGTAATGTAATTAATTATTAAGGATTTATATATCACTACCAGAAAAGGGGTCATAGCCGACGATATGAAAAAAAACGGCCGACGAAAGAGTACTTCGTCGGCTATAAGGGGTTATAGCTGACGAATTACTCTTTCGTCGGCCACATCGTCGGCTATAATATTATAGCCGACGAGTCGTCGGCTATTACTTGACGTCGTCGGCTATAACTATAGCTGACGAAATTTTTTTTGTTATAGCCGACGAGGAGGGTCTTCGTCGGCTATAACCCTTATATCAGATCTATTCTGCACCAGCGAGCTCACTTCGTCGAAATTTTTCGAAAAAATTTCGAAAACGCTCTGAAATCGTCGAAAACCTCGGCCATAAGCTTGAAAGGTACGTATATTGCTGTGTGTGTTGATTTAGTTGGTTATATGCAGAGGTGTGTTAATTTAGAGTTTAATTATAATAAATGTGTGATTAATTTGATATATATATATATATGTGTTGAGATGAGATTATTAATGGGTTGATATGTTGGTTAGATAGAATTGAAGTTTTGTTGAAGATTAGTGATTGATTGTTGATTTAGAGGTGATTTTAGATGAATTTGATGAAAAAATGTATATATATATATTAATTAATGTAATTGTAATTAAAAATATATTGTTGGTATATATAAAAAATATATTGTGTTTAATTAATTTAGGGATGTGTATATATATATATATATATATATATGTGTGTGTAATGATGAATTTTTTAATTAATTAGTACGTACGTACGTACGTGCATATATATATACATATCTATATATAATTATATTTATTTATTGAATTTACAGGATGGACAAGAGTTAGATTACCCTTAGAAGATGGGATCAGGCGTATCATGATGGAGTTAGGAGTTTCCTGGAATTTGTGATGGCTAACTGTGGAGACACTACACTTCATTATTGCCCGTGTAAAAACTGTAAGTGTGCCAGCCCACGACAACGTTTTTCCATAGAGAAAGTAGAGCAACACCTGGCTAGATATGGATTTTGGGTCCTATACACTAATTAGATTTATCACGGTGAACCAGAGTTTGCGGGTCCTCATGATCATGGACAATTTGCCGAGAGAGGGAGTTCGTCCAATGATCCAACAACGAACTGGATCAACGATATGTTTCCTCGTGAGAGCGGTGTCTTTGATGAAGAACCAGATGTGCAACTCCCTCCTCCGGAGATGGAGTGTTTCCCTGATATTGAGCCACTCGAGCCATTGCCCCGATCACCGGTCAACACAAGTGGTATGGAAAAGTACAACAACCTGATCACATTGCAACAGACTCCATTGTACCCCCGATGCAGTAAGACTGTCCTTGAATCTCTCATGGGAGTGATGAAGATCAAAACGGAGAACAAAGGCACTGTCAAATCGGTTGATGATTGGCTGAAGATATGGGGTAGGGCGATGCCCCCCGGACATCGGCTTCCTACCAGTCATCATACGGTGTGACATATCCTTAAAGATCTCGGCCTTTCCTACATCAAGATTCATGCATGCAGATACGATTGCGTTCTGTTTTACGGGGAAGGGCTTGCAGATCTTGAATACTGCCCAGTATGCAATACAGAGCGGTATAAGTTCACTCCTAAAGGGAACAAGAAAGCTGTGAAGATACTTCGGTACTTCCCGCTGATTGATAGGCTTGAGCGGTTGTTCATGTGTGCTTTCACGGCCGAAGCTATGAGATGGTGGGCTGAGAGGAATGTGCATGACGATGACACCCTTAGACATCCCGCCGACGGAGAGGCTTGGAAGAAGAATGTGTTGGAGTTTCCTGAATTTGCATTAGAGGTTCGAAATGTTTGGCTAGGGCTATCATCCGACGGTTTCAACCCTTTTGGCAAGAAAGAGCTTCAGTACAGTGTGTGGCCAGTTATTTTGATTCCGTACAACCTTCCCCCGTGGATGTGCATGAAGAAGGAATATAACATGCTCACATTGTTGATTCCAGGCCCAGGTTATCCGGGAAAGTGTCTCGATGTGTATTTGAGACCCGTAATTGAGGAGCTTCGGTAATTGAGTCTGAAAGGCCACCTGGTCTACGACCGGTTCAAAAATGAGATGTTCCGGATGCGTGCCATGCTTGTTGGCACGATCAGTGACTTTCCTGGGAGGGGTATGTTGTCGGGCAGCGTCACCAGGGGTTACAGGGCTTGTTCAGAGTGCATGACTGTTGATTGCTCCAGTCCTCATTGCAGCAAGATTGTCCAGATGCGTCACCGTCGTTGGCTTCCGCATGACCATCCATTTAGGGACGATGCACAGGCTTTTGATGGGACTGAAGAAAGGGGCTGGGCACCGGAGCGATGGACAGGGGAGGAAATATTGGCAGTGTTAAATGAGTATGACTTTGGTCCGCTTAGCAATCATCCCGATGTGTTGCGCACGATTCCAGAGAGGCCCGATCGGTATAGGTTCTGGTCACACAAGAGCATCTTCTGGGAACTTCCTTATTGGTCCAGGTTGGCTATCAGACACTACCTGGATGTCATGCATATAGAGAAGAACGTGTGTGAAGCCGTGGTTGGCACAGTTTTGAATTGGGAGAAGAAAACAAAAGACACCCCCAAGGCATGCGTTGATCTGAGAAAAATGGGATTGCGGGACCATTTGTGGTTGAGAGAGGGCAGGAGCAAAATGCCCCAAGCTCCTTACACCGTCACCAGGGACCCGAAACTTGAAATCTTTGGATGGATGAGTAATGTCAGGTAACTTTTTATTAGGCATGTATTCCAGAAGCATGGGACTGCATGAAATCTAATTGTTGTTAATGGCTATGCAGGTATCCTTATGGCTATGCGGGTAACATAAGCAAGTGTGTTAACTACCGAGAAAACAAGATGTACAGATTGAAGAGTCACGACTGCCATGTACTGCTTCAACGCCTCTTCCCTATTTTCATTCGAGCGTACTTGGAGGATGAAGTGGTTGAGCCGTTGGTGGCGTTGTCAAGATTCTTCCAGAAGGTATGCGCTAGAGAAGTTAGAAAATCAGACCTCATGAGAATGCATGAGGAAATCGTTTTTATCTTGTGCAAGTTCGAGAGGATATTTCCCCCAAACTTCTTTGACATCATGCCTCACCTGATGATCCATCTTCCCCAACAATTGTTGCTTACCGGTCCTGTACACTACACTTGGATGTATCCCATCGAAAGGTACATGTTATTCATAAATTTGATTTATACATGTTTTTAAATAAAATTTTCATGCTCTTAACATGCACTTGTTAACCTTGCAGACAACTTGGAGACTACAAGAAATATGTGCACAATAAATCTGCGCCTGAGGGGTGTATTGCTGAAGCTTACATTGCGCATGAGTGTGTAACGTACGCCAAGTTGTACTTGGGAGCGATGGAGGACCCCCCACAACATCCAAGTCCAGATGACCCTGAGTTCAACCTATCTATCGTCGCCAACGATGTTGTACCATACGGAAGCTTCAAGAAGAAGGGTGTGGACAAGTTGCCTGACCATGAGGTAGGGATTGCCCACTAGTGGGTTCTAATAAACTGTCCGGAGGTACAATATTGGAAACGAACCCATCTTAACTGCAAGGAAGTTGGCGGTGATCTCCAGTACCACAACACGACGTTTGCAGACTATTTTCCACAATGGGTAAGTGTATAAATATATATATTAGATGGCTTTCTTTTACAGTTCCCTATTCTTTAATCATAAACACACCAAGTGATTTGAGTTATATTTTTCAACTGATGCACGTGGCTGCGAAGGGTGGTCATAGAAATTACTCAGAGGAATTGAGGCTGTTGTCGATGAAGCCGATATCTTCCACAGTCCGCCCAATGTGTGATGTCAACGGCGTTAAGTATACATGTGAAGCTAGAGACGGGGAATGCAAAACACAGAATTGTGGGGTGATGGTCGATGGTGCAGAGGGGGGCGAGGATTATTACGGTGTCCTACAGTCAGTTGTTGAACTCATTTATGGGAACCGCATGAAAGTCCACTTGTTCAAGTGTCGATGGTTTGATACTAGGCCGCACCGCATAAGGACCGATCAGTATGGCATACTTTCGGTGAATACCGCCACTAGTGTGTATGAAGATGACCCCTTTGTTTTCGCCACAGCGGCCAAAAATGTCTTTTATCTTGATGATCCATTGAACAAAGGCACGTGGAAGATAGTTAACCATGTGTCTCAGCGAGACATATACAGTGCTACCACACTTGGTGTGAGCACAGAGTGTCAAGAAGCGACCGCATACCAAGAGCCGGACGCCGTCGACATTCCGGAATCCTCCACCATCCGCGATAATAATGTGACGCCGGGCAGAGTGGTTCGACTTCCTAGGGGTCAGGTGCCCATGTATGATGTTAATCCGAATCGTCTATCTCAGGCCGTCGAAGCTTAGTTCATAATTAGTTAGTAAATTAAATTAGTTAGGTCGTTAGTTAGTTATTAAATTAAATTAGTTAGTTAGTTAGTAAATTAAATGTGTTAGTTATTAGTTAGTAATTTAAATTAGTTAGTAAATTAAAGAATTTAGCTAGTTAATCTAGTTACTAAATTAAATTAATTAGTAAATTAATTTAATTTAGCTAGTTAGTTATTAAATTAAATTATTTAGCAAATTATTTAGTTAGTTAATTACTAAATTAAATTAGTTAGTTAGTAAATTATGTGCGTGGTTGGTTAGTCAATTAGTTAGTTAGTACGGAATTTTTATTAGGCATGTATTCATTTTAATTATGAAACAGGCGTCCTCGTAAATAAACCCGCGGGGACGAGAAGGACCAGAGGGCCAGCGAACATGTCGACCCTGGAGAGGGAACTCGCCGGTGGGATCAGGGAGATCCTGCCCGGTCCCGGTGAGGATGGACGCCCGATCGAGAGGAGAGAAACCACGACCAAGTATATCAATGCGACGGGCATGATCGTGCGGGACAGGGTCCCAATGTTGTGGCCCGACTGGGGCTCTGTGCCTGATGACATCAAGGCGCGAGTGTACAATGCACTGTCGGTGAGTTAAATCGTATTTTTATTATAGAAAATAAACATTTATGAATTGAGTCCTTATAACTATATAAAAATATTTTCTAATTAATTTATAATATTGCAGCAATGGTTTAGAGTCCATCATACCTTGGACTGGTGGAGAGACGAGCAGCTGAAGAACAGGTTATGTGTTTCGCGTTATTTTACTATCATTCGAGTTAGATTGAAGACGATTAAAGATGTACGAATATATCTAACAGTTGTGTTCTGTTAATATAGGTACTCCGAGTGGAAGAACGAGCTGTCGACCCACCACAGGACGTACCATGTGGAGAAGGGCTTGGGGCGAGGTGCAACCCCCCACGAGTTCCGGTACAGGGAGTATGAGTGGCTATGGCTGGTAGCCTACTTCGGGAGCGACAGGGTCTCGGTAAGAAAATTTAGCCTAGTCTATAACTTTTTAATGTTATTTAGTAATTAAATTATGTAGTTACTAAATTAAATTAATTAGTTAGTTAGTTAGTTATTAAATTAAGTTAGTTAGTTAGTTACATAGTTAGTTAGTTCGTTACTAAATTAAATTAAATTAAATTAAATTAGGTAGTTAGTAAGTTAGTTAGTTACTAAATTAAATTAGTTAGTAACTAAATTAGTTAATAATTTTTTTTTGGTTAGTTCCTAATATTTTAAGTTACTTACTAATTTATATTTGCGTATATATGTTCGTTCTTATAATAAAGAAAATCTCGAAGATGAACAGCGACAACCGCAAGAGGAACGAGCACCCCCACCACGGCGGCGCCCGGTCCTGGAGGCAGTGGGCAGAGGTTGCAAGGAGGGACCGACCGCCGAGCCCGTTGTCGTGGATTCATGCGCAGATGTATCCGGACCGTCCCGACCAAGTGGTAAGTATTCGCCCATCTTCAATAAAAGTGTTTCATTAAATTAATTTATATATATTTTTTTATTAATTTGTTTATTATATTTTCTTGTCAATTAGGCGAGAATAGATGCGGAGACCGACGCGATCACCTTTAGGATCGCGCGAGAGACGCTGGGGGAAGGGGCGTCCGACGAGGCGATCGTGCAGTTTGCCTCCACGATCGACACCCTTGAGCCGCGCTTGGCCTCTCAGATCATGCACGCGGCGGTAGGGACTGGTAACAACTACTTCTACCAGAGAGGCCTAGGCGCGGCGGGAGATGGGGTTCTGAAGTACACGCCGGCCAATCCCAGCACGCAGCGTGCGGCTTCGACGAGGAGAGACTTGCAGACAGAGCTGCAGAGGACGCAGGCGGATTTGGCGAGGGCGGTGGAGGCGCTCCAGCAGCAGGCTTCGGTGCAGCTGGCCAGCAACGCGGCCGCGGCGGAGATGTACCGATGGATGCGGCAATCTTGGGAGGCCCAGCGAGCTGGAGAGGAGCCCCCGCCTCCGCCACAGATGCCCGATTTCGTCGTCCCCACTCCTCCCCCGCATCAGAGTACGCCAGGCGATCAGGGTAGCCATAGCCACCGGAACTCGAACAATCCCGTCGACGACACCATCCATTTAGGGGGTGATGAGTAGTTAGTGTACGTAGATGGCTAGTTAGGGGGTTTGTACAGTAGGATATTACAGATGGATTGATGTGGATATTTGTTGGCTATTTGGATGTACATTTGTGGATTTTCTGCAGGCAAACCGAAGACGAACTGGAATTGGGCCCGAACAAAATTGATAATATATTTTTTAAATATTTAGGGGTTATAGCCGACGAAATGGACCATATTTCGTCGGCTATAACCTCCCGGCTTCTGGCAAAAATAAGCCGTTTCCGTGCCGGCGAAGGTTATAGCCGACGATAGCGTCGTCGACTATTATGAGAACATTGCCGACGATAGAGTCGTCGGCTATTATGAGAACATTGCCGACGATATAGTGGTCGGCTATACTTCGGGGTTTAGGGGTTAGGGGAGAGTTATAGCCGACGACTCTATCTTCGGCAATGCTCTCATAATAGCCGACGACTCTGTCGTCGGCAATGTTCTCATAATAGCCGACGACGCTTTGTTCGTCGGCTATACTTCGTGGTTTATAAGTCGACGACTTAGCCTCAGTGTCATCGGCTATACTATAGCCGACGGGGCATTCCCGACGAAGGAATAGCCAACGATACTTCGTCGGCTATGACTATAGCCGACGATTTAATGGAAACGGCCGACGAGATGGCGTCGTCGGCTATGACCCATTTTCTGGTAGTGTATATATATATATATATATATATATATATATATGTATGTGTTAATTAATTTCTTATTAATTAAAGTTATACATATATATTATTATCAGGCTATATATGGATCTGGATAAGAGTTGGATTTCGCTTTCAAGGCATGACTGACGATACACTACAGGAGTTGTGAATTTTTTTCAGTTTGTCGAGGAAAATGCAAACGGGAATGAATACCATTATTGCCCGTGCAAGAAATGTAAGTGTCGCAGTGATATGTGTCGATTTCTGATTAGGACAGTATGGGAGCACCTAAAGAGTAATGGGTTTTGGCCGAAGTACAAACGTTGGATATATCACGGTGAGCCATCATTAGATGGATCGCATGATCATGGGCAGTTTTTTTAGGCGGGCAGTAGTAGTACATCCAACGATCCAACAATGGCATTCGTCAACGACGTGTTTCCTTTTGAAAGCGGTGTACGTGGGGAACAATATATGCATGACCCGGTGCAGCCCTTCCCACAAGTTGTCAACACTGCTGCCTTTGACAAGTACAACAAACTGATTGCATTGCAACAGACCCCTGTGTCTTCAAGTTCTGAGAAGACAGTTCTTCAAAGTGTGATGGAGGTAATGAGGATTAAAGTCGAGACAAAATCGACTATCAGGCCAGTGGATGAATATCTACAGTACACTTCTTCGTTGTTGGAGGAGGGTCATCGTAATCCTACCAATCACCGTAAGGTCCGATGTATCCTCAAAGATCTAGGGCCTTCCTACAATAAGATCCATGCATGCGCATTTGACTGCGTTCTCTTCTGGGGTAAAGATGCAGAAGGGAATGACCTTGCTAGCCTTGACGCATGTCCGATATGTCAGTTTGACCGATATAAGTTGACGGGAGCAGGCAATAGGAAACCTGTGAAAGTGCTTCGGTATTTTCCGTTGAGAGATAGGATTGAGCGGTTGTACATGTCAGAAACCACCGCAAAACCTATGAGATGGCACGGTGAGCGGGACGCGGGAGACGCAGATATCATGACACGCATCTCTGACGGAGCGGCTTGGAAGCATATAAACAATGAGTTTCCTCATTTTACGTCAGATGTCAGAAACGTCAGGCTCGGGCTCTCAACCGACGGGTTCAACCCTTTCGGCACCATGAGTCTTTCATACAGTATATGGCCGGTGGTTTTGGTACTTTACAACCTTCCTCCATGGATGTGCATGAAGAAAGAATATAATATGTTAACGTTGTTGATTCCGGGGCCTGGTTACCCAGGGAAATGTCTCGATGTGTATATGAGACCATTGATTGAAGAGCTTAAGGTATTGTGGGACGTTGGTCATCCCACTTTTGACAAGTACAAGGAGGAGACGTTCCAGATGCATGCCATGGTTATTGGTACCATCAGTGATTTTACTGCTTATGGGATGTTATCGGACAGCGTTGTTAGGGGATACAAGGCTTATCCAGAGTGCCTCAGCGATTATGGGAGCATGATGAGTCGCCGAAGCGAGCATCAAGCAATAATAACCCTACAATCGTTAGTAGTATAGACATAAGTAGGGATCGTTCTAGGCCGGGGATTAAGGGTACCTGAGATATGAAATTGTTAGACACAAACATTCACATATATACAAAACGTCACACATATGGGGGTATAAAGTGATTCGGCAGCAAGCTGCCCTATACTAGGTGACACGAAATTAAAAGTTGCTGAAAATAAATCCTAAGTCTAATATTTACAAGTTTTGGTCGACATCTTTCACACAAAGCACTCCACACTCAACTCATTTAACACATAAGATTCACACAAAAGAAGGTAAGGAACAAGTATTTAGCATGCATTGGACTTAAACAAGTTTCGACCTACAACTAGAACGTTTCCGATTTTACCTAGTTGAGAGACTCTCTAATATTTTAAGATCGAGCTATTCGCAAAGTGATCCTAAAAGTTATGCTACCTTATACAAGTCATAGCATTGAAGCACAAAAGTCTATAATCGAAAACATGTAAACAAGCAAGGTTGTCAATCATCTCATTTAACATGCAAGTTTTAGCTAAGGTTATACCCTAGGTGAGCACAATAGAATCAAAGCAACATACGTTTCATCTTTATTCATTCTACTCGGGTTAGATGAAACCTAACATCTAGATTTACTTGTTTGCCAAACAACACTAATGAGTCGGTTTTTAAGTCACGCCCTTAGATTACTAACCGATTTAAATCCTCAACATGCATCAATACCGCTGTCCTAATTATCTAAGTGTATTCATCTTACAAGTTTTATAATACAAATTTAGCATGCAAATTCATTGAAGCTGAAATTTAAACCTAAGTCTAAACATCGAATCAAACAATTCATCAACATACAATTCATAAAACCAATCTCCAATTTGAATCATACATAGACATATAATCCAAAACCAAAAATACATGCAAGTTTTATAGACAAAACAATTCATAACTACACAAACAAAAGCTAAACCGAAAGAGGGGAGTGGATCACACTTTAGAAACCTTGGAGAGCTTCGTCTTGGTGTGGATCCGGTGGCGTATGGTGGTCGGATGGACTGCTGCACGGCAACAAAGTGGCTCGGCAGTAGGTATTTTCCAAGTTCGGCAGAAACTTGGTTGAGGGTGGTGGTGATTTTCGGCTAGGGTTTGTGTAGGATTTTTGGGGAGAATTTGGTAGAGCTTTGGCTTTGTGTTTTGGCTTGAGATGTGACAACTTTTTCTGTAGGAGAAGTTGGTATTTATAGGGGATAGGAAGAGAGGCTGCCGGCCACAACCCTAGATGCAAAAGGGATTCACAAAACCTAATGGGATTAGGTTTTGTAACCTTCCTTTCATAGTACAATTAGGTTTTCTATTTCTGAATTTTTCTTCAAGGCTTGGGCTTCACATCTTCATGGACTTCTTGTATGATCATTGGACTTCAATTGATAGGCCTTGATCCATCGAAAATGCCCCAAATGCCGGCAGCACACAAAGGCAGCAAATCTGCCAGAATCGGCAGCTTCTCCTAGCTTGACTAGGAGAACTTGTTTCTTCATGTTTTTCTTCAATGTCATGGCTAGGTGTCTTCCTCTAACCTTCATTAAGCTTGAACCATCTTCACATATGCATTTGTGCACCATTAGGTCCATCAAAAACAGAAAACACAAAAAGGGGGCAGTAGGTTCCTGGAATCGGCAGCTTTGACCTTGTCGCAGTGATTCCGACATATCTCCATCTGTGGAGCTCCGATTGATGCGATTCCAAGTCTCACGTAAACTAGACACATATGGCCATCTCCCCATAAAACAGTTTGACCAAATTCCTTGTGAGTCGACGGGAATGATTTTTCGAAGTTGGGACACAGTCCCAGGAAAATCCTGGAAGTCCCTGGATTGGAATGCTCGGACTGCCCTTTTGCAGCCAACTTTTGGGTGACTTCCCGAACTCCGATTGATCTGAAATTTTAACACAGCATTCCTCAACATATGAATATTAAGCACACAAAATTTCATAGAATTCGAACAAGGATAGACCGTACTTTTGCTCATCTCAAAATCACGAAAAAGACATATTTCACACTATTTTCCAGATTTCTCAAACTTAGTCATTTTTCGGATTCTCAACCATATTTCACAAAACTCTACCAAAATTGACACTAACTATATTATGACTCGATCTTAGACAAATAAGGGTTAAACAAAGCATAAACGAGGGCATAAACATATAATATCGTCGCACATTGTGCTCCTATCAACTACCCCACACTTATCCTTTGCTAGTCCCTTAGCAAACTAAATAAAACTAAGACTCAAAACAAACTATTGCCCCTAACAATTTGTCTCAGGCTCGTATGTGCACATAGCTTTCAAGTTAATGCATGAGAATGCTTAGCACGAAAATTCCAAGTTTCATGAACATGTAACATCAATAAGAACATATAAGAACAGAAAGGTAAGCATGTAAACATGTTAAGCTAATTCAAATCACCTCACTAGGCATACTCTCTTCTTTTCTCTCGAAGCATGGTTATTCACACATAAGTATATGCAAGTGAAAGATAATGAATTACAAAGAGTAACTTGCATATGTCTAAGAAACGAAAGCACTTTGTGAATTTTTGATGGAAAAACCTCATATGATAACTATATGCACCAATGAACCAAAACCATATGCTTACTCTTGAGATAGTCTCCACAACCAAATTTAACCATCTTAAGAATCATGAAAAAGATCAATAATAAGGTTGTAATGGGGCTAGGCTAAGAGGTATTCGATATTTGGATAAGGAGGCTCAAAAACGTCACTAAGGCCTTTAGCAAAGCTCAAATCTCCTTATGTCTTCTCGCCGAAAGGGTCAAATTTATCTTGTTGGACCCATACTTCATTCTTTTCTTTCCATAAAACATTACAACAAAAATCTAGACAATAGCCATGCACAAAATTTTTCTTTTCATTGCCTATGCCGTACCCTTCTTTTTCTTCTTTTTCTCACGGCTCTTTTATTTTTATTTTGATTCGAGCCAAACATTTTCTTTTCTTTTTCTAGGTACGGCATGCATACATTGTACATACAAATTCATGGCTAAGTCTACCCCACACTTGTTCTTCTTCATCACACACGCGAAAACGCTTTCGAAAATCAAGCTTTGCCGGAACACACAGTAAAGGCATCACTATACTAAGTTCATGGAAAGTGTTTAAGGGTGATGAAAGAAAAGGCTCAACATAGGCTCAAAGGGGTTTACTAAGGTGTCCCACGACGGGCTCCAATTAGGGCACATGCTTTATTTGGCAATAGTGGTAAACCTAAATGATCTTTATTCAATCACATTCAAAATCAAGGTATTTTATGATATAAACGTTTTGAAAATCAACAAGAGTAAGTTCTAGCATACTAGAGTTCATTAAAAGTCTATGGCACATAGTCATCGAATATGCAAAGAATTATGAGGTTTCATGCTTCCTACGGATCTATCGAATTTTACCTTTTTATCGCTCAAGAAGAAAGCAAATTGGCTCAAAAGCTCACATAGGTTATTTTCGAAATAAATTAGCTCAAACATGCATGCTTCATAATCAACAAGTCCTACATGCTCCTACCAATGCACAAAATCCATGAAACTTACAATTTTAATTGTATGCAAAACTATCATCCATGTATACAAAGAGGAGAAAAACATCATTGACATATTAGGGGCATCCTAAGACTCGAAACAAACAAATTAAAACACTCTATTTTTTTGGAACAATTTTCTGAATTTTTCTTTTCTAAACTAAGCACACAAAAATTCAAAAACGAAAACGGAATACGTTATCCCACCCCACACTTAGAAAATTACATTGCCCTCAATGTAAGCACAAAATAATATCAATGAATTTCCTAAGCATGCAATCGACTAACATATTCCAACATATCATCACAAATCAAAGAAAAAAAGAAGGGTTAAGAAATTTCAAACTCCCGGTGATGGCTCCTTCACTTTTCTTTGATCGACATGGGTTGCCTCCCAAGTAGCGCTTTGTGTTTATAGTCCATTGCTTAGACTTTTCACCGTGTTAATTGCATGTGTTCATCTTGGTCCAAAGTAGCTCAAATCGGCAATGAGAAGTTTGATGAGAGAATCGGTGCATGTGGTGTCCGATACGGGACTTGGGGAGGGGAGGGTATCCGGCAGCAAAAGCTGCGTGTCCGAGGTGGCTGGCGTATCCGGCTTGGGGTGCAGCTGCATCTCGGCAGCAAGGTGGCTTGTGGCAGCACTGCCGGCAATGGCAGGTCCGGAGGCTGCACTTGAATGCTGTGTCATGGCCGAGACAAGGGAGGCCGGAGGTGCGTCTTCCACATGTTGAGACTCAATGGTGTGGTCGTGGAATGAATCATAGTAAAGCTTCAAACGATGGCCATTAACCTTGAACTCTTTGTTGCTTTTTGGATTTAGAATCTCGATGGCTCCATGAGTAAATACTTTAGTGACTATGAAAGGTCCAACCCATCGAGAACGAAGCTTACCCGGAAAGAGTCGAAGTCGAGTATTGAATAAGAGAACTTTTTGGCCAACTTCAAACTTTTTCCCTCGAATCATCTTATCATGATACGCTCGTGTCTTCTCCTTGTAGATCCATGCGGCATCATAGGCTTCATTACGGATTTCTTCAAGTTCGTTGAGTTGAAGCTTTCTATGAAGACCGGCATCATCAATGTTCATGTTGAAGGCCTTGATTGCCCACCATGCTTTGTGCTCAAGCTCGACAGGTAAGTGACATGCTTTGCCATAAATTAACCGAAAAGGTGACATACCAATTGGCGTTTTGTATGCGGTCCTATAAGCCCACAAAGCATCATCGAGACGATCACTCCAATCCTTCCTTGAAGGTCCAACCGATTTTTCCAATATTTGCTTGATCTCTCGATTACTCACTTCGGCCATGCCACTTGTTTGAGGATGATAAGGTGTAGAGACCTTATGTGTGACACCATACTTCCTTAGCAAAGCTTCAATAGTGCGGTTGCAAAAATGGGAGCCACCATCACTTATCAAGACCCTTGGAACTCCAAAACGTGTAAAGATGTTGGTCTTGAGGAAATTGGCAACCACCTTTGAGTCATTGGTGCGTGTAGGCTTAGCTTCGATCCACTTTGATACATAATCAACCGCTAACAATATGTAAAGGAAGCCTTTGCTAGAAGGAAACGGCCCCATGAAATCAATTCCCCATAAGTCGAAAATTTCTACCTCAATGATAGGTTGTAGAGGCATTTGATCTCGGGCTCCAATATTGCCGGTTCGTTGGCAACGATCACATGTCACACATGCCAAAAATGCATCCTTAAACAAAGTAGGCCAAAAGAAACCACACTCAAGTACCTTCAATGCCGTTCTCTTAGGCCCAAAGTGACCACCACATGCTTCGGAATGACAAAAAGATAGAATGGATTGATGCTCTTCTTTCGGAACACATCTTCTTACCACTTGATCACTACATTGCTTCCACAAATATGGCTCATCCCAAAAGAAGTGTCGAGCTTGCTTCCTGATTCTATTCTTGACTCGGCTCGGCATATCTCTTGGAAATTCATGTGTTGCAAGATAATTTGCAATATCGGCGTACCAAGGTTCACTTGTAGCATCGATCCGAAAGAGTTGCTCATCTGGGAAGCTTTCAACCAAGGGCAGCCGATCCTCCTCTTTATGAATTCAGCTAAGGTGATCGGCTACCACATTTTCTACTCCCTTCTTGTCTTTTATTTCAATGTCGAACTCTTGTAGCAAAAGAATCCAACGTATGAGCCTTGGCTTTGCATCTTTCTTCGTCATAAGATATCTCAAGGCGGCATGATCACTATAAACAATCACTTTGGAATTCAAAAGATATGATCGAAACTTTTCCAAAGCAAAAATTACCGCCAAGAGTTCTTTCTCCGTTGTGGTGTAGTTGAGTTGAGCATCATTAAGGGTCCTCGAAGCATAATAGATGGCGCACGGTTTCTTCTCTCTTCTTTGGCCGAGTACGGCCCCCATTGCATAATCGGAGGCGTCGCACATGAGCTCGAATGGGAGCTCCCAATCCGGTGCTACCATGATCGGTGCCGTGCACAATGCTTGCTTCAACCGGCCAAATGCATCTTCACATGCTTTCGTCCACTCGAACGTTACTTCCTTTTGTAGCAAGTTGCTCAACGGCTTGGCTATTGATGAGAAGTCCTTGATAAATCGTCTATAGAATCCGGCATGGCCAAGGAAGCTTCTAACGTCCCTCACATTTTTAGGGCTCGGCAAGTGTTGAATCAACTCGACCTTAGCTTTGTCGACTTGAATTCCTTCCTCGCTTATGATATGGCCGAGCACTATGCCATTGTTCACCATGAAGTGACATTTTTCCCAATTAAGCACAAGGTTGGTCTCAACACACCTCTCAAGTATCTCCTCCAAATTTGCCAAACATGTGTCGAAGTTGCGTCCATAAACGCTAAAATCATCCATGAATACTTCGATTTTACTCTCAATAAAGTCGGAGAAGATGTTGTACATGCATCGTTGAAATGTACCGGGTGCATTACAAAGTCCAAATGGCATGCGTCGATAAGCAAAGGTGCCAAACGGACAAGTGAAAGTAGTCTTCTCTTGATCGTCCGGGTGAATGGCGATTTGGTTGTATCCACTATAACCGTCAAGAAAGCAATAAAACTTGTGGCCGGCTAGTCTCTCTAGCATTTGATCCATAAACGGCAAAGGCATGTGATCCTTCCTCGTTGTTGCATTGAGCTTCCTATAATCGATACACATCCTATGACCGGTCACAAGTCGTTGTGGCACGAGTTCATTCTTCTCATTCTTGACAACCGTGACACCACTTTTCTTTGGCACTACTTGCACTGGTGAGACCCACTTGCTATCCGAAATAGGGTAAATGACACCACAATCAAGCAATTTTATGATCTCGTCTTTCACTACCTTCATCATTGGGGGGTGGAGGCGTCTTTGACCCTCTCTTGTAGGCTTTGCACCTTCTTCAAGCAATATTCGATGAACACATGTCGTAGGGCTTATTCCCTTGATATCCGCCAAAGTCCAACCTAAAGCGGTTTTATGCTTTTTAAGCACATGCACTAACTCCTCTTCTTGCTTCTTACTAAGCGATGAAGACACAATAACCGGTAAAGTATCTTCCTTTCCAAGATAAACATACTTCAAAGTACTAAGGAGTTCTTTGAGTTCTAACTTTGGGGCCTCTTCCACACTTGGTCGAAATTTTGTTGTGGCACTTGGAATTGACAAGAACGAATTAAAAGCTTTGGCATAGGGCCGAGCCTCTAGCTCGGCACAAACTTCCTCTTGGCTCGGCACCATAATGAAAGGCTCGGCAATGAGTCCTTGATCGGCAATGCTTGACTCGGCTGGCACCACTTCGTCATTCTCATGCATGATTCGTTCTCCCCTCTTGTCAAATCCGACCCCTTGCTCAATCGCTAATTGCTATGCGTCAAGGGTGACCGACATGACTTGCTCGGCCTCCTCAACAACTTCCAAAAATCGGCACTCTTCCTCCTTGGCAATAGGGAACTTCATGGCTTTAAAAACATTGAACTTGATTACCTCACCATCAAATTCCATTGTAAGATTACCCGCGGCAACATCAATCTTCGTCCTCGCCGTCCTCATGAATGGCCGGCCAAGCAATAGTTGTGTGCATTGCTCCGGTGAGTCCTCCATCTCAATAATGTAGAAATCAGCTGGAAAGATTAATTCATTGACTTGCACAAGCACATCCTCCACATAACCTTCCGGATACTTGTTAGAACGATCCGCTAGTTGTATGATGACATTATCCTTCTTGAGAGGTCCAAGGTTCAACGTTTCATAAACATTGAGAGGCATCACATTAATCGATGCTCCCAAATCCAACATCACATCCTCAAACTTGGTGTTGCCGATCACACATGGAACATTGAAACTTCCGGGATCCTTCATCTTTGGTGGTAACTTTCTTTGTATAACGGCCGACACCGTCTCACTCATTCGTACCACTTGTGTCTCCCTTGTGTGTCTTCGAGTAGTGCATAGCTCTTTGAGGAATTTTGCATATCGTGGCACTTGTCTAATGCACTCCAACAAAGGAATGTTCACTTCAACCTTCCGAAATACCTCCAACACTTCTTCATCTGATTTCTCCTTCTTAGATTTTGCGAAACGTGAAGGGAAGGGCATGCATGAGTTAGGCACACCTCCCTTTGTTGGATTGGTCAGAACATGCTCTCTTTTTGAAGTCGCGGGATCTCGCTCCATGTTATTCTTGCTTAGGGCTCGGCTTGGCCTTTCCGCAGCATCCCTTTGCTCGGCTGCTGCCCTTTGTAATTCCGGTGTCTCCGCCGGTAGTAGCAATGGCTCGGCTGCAGTCTCCACATGTTGCTCGGCTGCAAGGTGGCCGGTTGTGGTTCCAAATGGCTGTTCGGCATTAATGTCACTACCGGCAACTTTTCCTCTATTCTTGGCTTGTGGCTCGGCTAATGTTTTACCACTTCGAGTAACAATAACTTGAGCTTGCTCATTCCTTGGATTCTTTATCACTCCACCCGGTAACTTTCCTTGCTCAGTAAACTTCCCCATAAAGTCCACGACTTGTCCCATTTGGGTTTTGAGTTCCCCAATATCCTTCGAGTGAGTTTGTTGTCCCGCAAGTAATGCTTGAGTAGCACTCGAAAGAGATTGAATCAATGCCTCGTAGTTGGGGTTGCTTGTTGCTCCTTGAGATTGGTTCGGCAAGGGTTGGAATGTGGGGTGGCTCGGCTGCCCTTGGTGTGCTTGGTACGGTTGCCGTGGCACAAATGGTGCCCTTGGTTGGTAGGGTACGGCAGCCCCTTGATTTGGTTGCATTGGTGCTCTAAGCACGTTGTCATTGTTTGCCCACCGAAAGTTTGGATGATCATTGAACCTTGGATTAAAGTTCCCAAACCGTTGACCTCCTTGAAAGCCAATTGCATTGCACTCTTCTATGCCCTCATTCGATCCAAATTGAGGGCATTGCTCGGTCTCATGGCCCTCGGTGCAAATTCCACAAACACTTGCACGCTTCTTCATCAAATTACTCACCAAGTCGGTAAGCTTGTCAACTTTATCCTCTAATTTTGAGCTCGAAGACGTCTCATGCACTTTCTCATTCCTTTGCACATTATTTCGTGCTATGCCAAATTGTTGGTTGTTCAAGGCACGAACTTCCAACAGATTCTTTGCTGGTGTTGCTCCTAATTCCAGAAAACTACCTCCCGCAGCTGAATCCAAAAACTCCCTCTCCATAACACGCAATCCCTCATAAAAATATTGCAATAAAAGTCCCTCACTTATTCCATGAGATGGGCACAAAGAGATGAGAGATTTGAACCTTTTGTAGTAATCGAAGAAGGTCTCGTCTCCAGCTTGCTTCACACTTGTAATTTGCTTCCTTAAATCAGTGATCCGTGAAGCGGGAAAGTACTTGAGCAAAAACTCGTCCACCATTGTGTTCCATGAGTTGATTCGGCCACTAGGTACTTCAAACAACCATTCCTTCGCTTGATCCTCCAATGAAAACGGAAACGCCTTCATCTTAAAGTGTTGCAAATCCGTACCTCGCGGACACATTGATTCGGTGGTAAAGTTAAACCACTGAAGATGCTTGTTGGGATCCTCGCTTGGCATTCCATAGAACGACTTTAACTTGTGGAGGAATCCACTCCTTAATTCTATCTCTCCGGTCTTACCAGCTTCAAGAGGAGGGTACACAATGTTGGAGGGTGCAGCCCCTCCTCCTCCAGTTACATGTCCATTCTGTGCTCTGATTGATGTCATAACTGCAGGTTCTTCAACTGATTCTGTAAAACACTCAAACTCGGGCCCCTGACTATCACACGAAGACGAGATCACAGATGGTGAGCTCGGCAATGAAGATGGTACGGCTGAACTGACTGATATTGATGGTTCGGCAGAAATGGATGGCACGGCTAGAGTTGGTACGAAAACTACGATGGCGCGCTCTTGGTTCAAACGTTGCAATCGACCTTGGTTGTCTCGTGTCCAAATATTAGATTCGGACATGCACTTTTTTTTTCTGAAATTTGCAACATTGAAACAAGTTAGAACCTTCGTAAAGAAATAAAATGCAAGAATATACATCATTACAAGCCACGGCATTGGCGATTACAAGCATATTTCAAACAGTTACACATATATACATTCGGCAAAGGCTCACAAATTTCGGCAAAGCATACATACATTCGGCAATAATAGAGCAAAAATCAAAACGTCCATGATCATGTAATCGCTAAGTCTAATTCCTTTTAAATTTGTTCTAACTCTCGAAGTACGTGGAGCAGAGGAGATAACGGTGCAATGGACTGATACAGCCCCCGGTAGTATCATGCTTAACCCGATATACCTCAAGAGTTAAACCACACAACACTTTTTTATCTTTGAAGAAAATAGGTCACATATGTCAAGTTATGTTCTAGCGTCTAAAGTGAGGTGATGCTTCGGCACAAGCTGTCGACTAGGTCGTGCGGATTTTACGTTTCAAAGGTCATTACAGTCACGGAGGGCGAACCCCCTACAGGAACCAGGCAGGACTCGTTGTTGGACACCACGGAGGGCGAACCCCCTATCGACTCACTCACCGAGAATGAACATCAGTCTATGGGCCTTGAGATCCAGTTAAACAAACCTGAGAACCATATCTATGATAATAATTTCCCCATACTTTGTAAAACAAACACGGATCCCTAGCGGTCTCAAGTGTTGATTAAAACCGCCCTCAACCTCATAGAAGTAATACTATTACCGAAGAAACGCTTATATGCGTGGGGGGGAAGTATCCCGCGTTTCCCAATCTACATAGAAACGGCCTCCGACATAGCACCATTCACATGAAGGGTTTTGGTTATGATCAACAAAAGAGGCTTCACCTACATGTTACACTTTAGAAACTACAATAAACTCAAACATACACAACACTATCAACTTCCTAGAAATTAAACTAAGTGATTACCAACATACATCAATATACATCATGCAACTTCCAAAATTTAAACTCTACATGCCGAAGCATATTTCTACTTTACAAAATCCCAAAATAAACTTAAAATTTACAACTTTACAACTTCACAACAAAAATTTCCAGCAATCATATATACACAACAATAACATAAAACAAGTTTTTAAAATCCCCGGCAACGGCGCCAAAAATTGATGAGTCGCCGAAGCGAGCATCAAGCAATAATAACCCTACAATCGTTAGTAGTATAGACATAAGTAGGGATCGTTCTAGGCCGGGGATTAAGGGTACCTGAGATATGAAATTGTTAGACACAAACATTCACATATATACAAAACGTCACACATATGGGGGTATAAAGTGATTCGGCAGCAAGCTGCCCTATACTAGGTGACACGAAATTAAAAGTTGCTGAAAATAAATCCTAAGTCTAATATTTACAAGTTTTGGTCGACATCTTTCACACAAAGCACTCCACACTCAACTCATTTAACACATAAGATTCACACAAAAGAAGGTAAGGAACAAGTATTTAGCATGCATTGAACTTAAACAAGTTTCGACCTACAACTAGAACGTTTCCGATTTTACCTAGTTGAGAGACTCTCTAATATTTTAAGATCGAGCTATTCGCAAAGTGATCCTAAAAGTTATGCTACCTTATACAAGTCATAGCATTGAAGCACAAAAGTCTATAATAGAAAACATGTAAACAAGCAAGGTTGTCAATCATCTCATTTAACATGCAAGTTTTAGCTAAGGTTATACCCTAGGTGAGCACAATAGAATCAAAGCAACATACGTTTCATCTTTATTCATTCTACTCGGGTTAGATGAAACCTAACATCTAGATTTACTTGTTTGCCAAACAACACTAATGAGTCGGTTTTTAAGTCACGCCCTTAGATTACTAACCGATTTAAATCCTCAACATGCATCAATACCGCTGTCCTAATTATCTAAGTGTATTCATCTTACAAGTTTTATAATACAAATTTAGCATGCAAATTCATTGAAGCCGAAATTTAAACCTAAGTCTAAACATCGAATCAAACAATTCATCAACATACAATTCATAAAACCAATCTCCAATTTGAATCATACATAGACATATAATCCAAAACCAAAAATACATGCAAGTTTTATAGACAAAACAATTCATAACTACACAAACAAAAGCTAAACCGAAAGAGGGGAGTGGATCACACTTTAGAAACCTTGGAGAGCTTCGTCTTGGTGTGGATCCGGTGGCGTATGGTGGTCGGATGGACTGCTGCACGGCAACAAAGTGGCTCGGCAGTAGGTATTTTCCAAGTTCGGCAGAAACTTGGTTGAGGGTGGTGGTGATTTTCGGCTAGGGTTTGTGTAGGATTTTTGGGGAGAATTTGGTAGAGCTTTGGCTTTGTGTTTTGGCTTGAGATGTGACAACTTTTTCTGTAGGAGAAGTTGGTATTTATAGGGGATAGGAAGAGAGGCTGCCGGCCACAACCCTAGATGCAAAAGGGATTCACAAAACCTAATGGGATTAGGTTTTGTAACCTTCCTTTCATAGTACAATTAGGTTTTCTATTTCTGAATTTTTCTTCAAGGCTTGGGCTTCACATCTTCATGGACTTCTTGTATGATCATTGGACTTCAATTGATAGGCCTTGATCCATCGAAAATGCCCCAAATGCCGGCAGCACACAAAGGCAGCAAATCTGCCAGAATCGGCAGCTTCTCCTAGCTTGACTAGGAGAACTTGTTTCTTCATGTTTTTCTTCAATGTCATGGCTAGGTGTCTTCCTCTAACCTTCATTAAGCTTGAACCATCTTCACATATGCATTTGTGCACCATTAGGTCCATCAAAAACAGAAAACACAAAAAGGGGGCAGTAGGTTCCTGGAATCGGCAGCTTTGACCTTGTCGCAGTGATTCCGACATATCTCCATCTGTGGAGCTCCGATTGATGCGATTCCAAGTCTCACGTAAACTAGACACATATGGCCATCTCCTCATAAAACAGTTTGACCAAATTCCTTGTGAGTCGACGGGAATGATTTTTCGAAGTTGGGACACAGTCCCAGGAAAATCCTGGAAGTCCCTGGATTGGAATGCTCGGACTGCCCTTTTGCAGCCAACTTTTGGGTGACTTCCCGAACTCCGATTGATCTGAAATTTTAACACAGCATTCCTCAACATATGAATATTAAGCACACAAAATTTCATAGAATTCGAACAAGGATAGACCGTACTTTTGCTCATCTCAAAATCACGAAAAAGACATATTTCACACTATTTTCCAGATTTCTCAAACTTAGTCATTTTTCGGATTCTCAACCATATTTCACAAAACTCTACCAAAATTGACACTAACTATATTATGACTCGATCTTAGACAAATAAGGGTTAAAAAAAGCATAAACGAGGGCATAAACATATAATATCGTCGCACATTGTGCTCCTATCAGAGCACCCCTCATTGTAACAAGATATGCAGAATGGGTCATCATGTGTTCCTTCCGGCGGATCACCACTGGCGTTACGAGTCCGCCGCATTTGATGGAACCGAAGAACACGGTGGTCCTCCCAGAAGATGGACGGGAAGAGAAATTTTAGCAGTGCTTAATGAGTACGATTTTGGGCCCCTCAGCAATCATCCCGATATTGTAGTGAAAATACCTGAAAGACCTGAGGAGTACAAATTCTGGACACATAAGAGCATATTGTGGGGTTCTGGTGTGAGTTGTTGATCCGTCACTTCCTAGACGTTATGCACATAGAAAAAAATGTTTCTGAATGTGTGGTGGGGACAACGCTAAACTTGGAGGGGAAGACGAAAGACGGTCCTAAGGCTCGCACTGATCTGCAAAACATGAATATCAGAAAACAACTATGGTTGAAACAAGGAAAGAGAAAAATGCCTCAAACTCCTTACACCGTCAAGCCTGAGAATAAATCAGATATTTTTCATTGGATAAGTCGGGCCAAGTATCCTTCAGGCTTTGCTGGAAATATAGCCAAGTGTGTGAACAGACAATTCAACAATCTTTACGGGTTGAAAAGTCATGACAATCATATCCTGCTACAACGTCTCTTCCCTGTTTTCATTCGACCGTTCCTTCCCCGTCACGTTGTGGAGTCGTTAGTAGCGTTGGCAAGATTTTTCCAGAGGGTATGCACACGGGAAGTGAGAAAATCTGATCTCCGGGAAATGCAACAAGACATCGTTCATATCATGTGTAAATTTGAGATGATATTTCCTCTAAATTTTTTCGACATCATGCCTCACCTCATGATCCATCTTCCTCGGCAGTTGTTGCTTACCGGTCCTGTGCACTTCACTTGGATGTATCTGATGGAAAGGTACGTATTTTACACCTTATGTTAATTTCCTCATCAATATATGTGATTTAGTATTAATGTATTATCATAACACTTTAAAAACTTCATTTATAGGCAACTTGGAAAATACGGTGATTTTGTCCAAAACAGATCCGCACCTGAAGGATGTATAGCTGAAGCATATATTGCGCACGAGTGCGTCACCTATATGAAGTTGTATTTAGGAGCGTTACAGGAAAGCATACCGGAAGATGTACCTTCACAGTTCAATCTTTCCATACTCTCCGACGATGTTGTACTCGGTGGAAACATGCCAGTTTCCTACAAGTTGAAAGATTATGAGGTGGCCATTGCACATTGGTGGGTACTAATTAACTGTTTAGAAGTTCAGTTTTGGAAGAACATGCATCTAAACTGTGAACAAGTAGGAGGTGATCTCGATTACCACAACCGGACATTCGCAGAGTATTTCGGCCGCTGGGTACGTAACTTTAACATTATTCTATACGTATTTATATATTATTGTGTATAATTATTCATATTTATAGTTGATTCTGATGCTTGCAGATGGACCTTATTAAAAATGATAATCACCCAAATTGGTCGCACGAACTCCGACTTCTGGTGATGAAGCCGGTCTATTCAAAAGTTTATGCGACGTGCAAGGTGAATGGTGTGTTATTTCGATGTGAAGAGAGAGACGTCAGACTGAAAACACAAAATTCAGGGGTTGTGGCACATGGTGGGGATGATGGAGTTGACTATTACGGTGTTCTCCATTCAGTTGTGGAACTGCATTATGGGGAAGGCATGAAAGTGCACCTTTTCAAGTGTAGATGGTTTGACACACGGCCACAGAGCATGAAAACCGATCAATACGACATAACTTCTGTGAACACTAGTACATCATGTATGAGGATGACCCGTTCGTTTTAGCCACATGGGTGAAACAAGTGTTTTATCTTGATGATCTCGCCAAGGGTGACCCGTGGAAAGTAGTCAACACTATCCACCATCGCAACATTTACCGGGCGTCTACACTTGGAGTGGCTGAAGAGAACGAGGAAGGTGGCACCGCGTATCAAGAGCCCAACGCAAACGGTATTCTTGACTCCTCTTTTATTTGCCTAGACACGCCGGTGCGAATTCGACGTGAAGAGCCACTGCTTGTTGATGTTGATCCAAATGAAGAAACTAAGGAGGACTCTAGTGGTGAGGAAAGACATAGATTACCCCTATCGAGCAATTCAGAAACCGAAGAAGACTCATCCGATAATTCCGATTACAATCCGCTTGATTAAGTAATTTAGATGATGTAATCCTTTCATTTGTAATCTCAAAATTTCTAATGAACGGGCGTGGGGATGAGCCTCCCAGTTAGGTTGGGTTCCAAACCCCTTAAAAAAAAATTTGAAATATGTTGACTGCTGGGTTTCTGTTTTCTTGATGTTTAATTTAAGTTATATATGAACAGAAAATAGGAATACGAGAGGAGTAAACCTACTGATTTTTTTTACCTTTTTCATATAATGGCCGGCGAAAAACACGTTATTTCATCGCCTATATTAATAAAAGCCGACGAAAAATTCATTATTTCGTCGGCTATACTAATAAAAGCTGACGAAAAATTCATTATTTCGTCGGCTATAACTATATTGGAAAATACATATTTTATTTTCGACAGGAAAAGACAAAAGAATAGCCGACGACTAAGAGTCTCTCGTCGGCTATGATTTAAAAACAAAAAACAAAAAATGATCATATTCTATCACTAACGATAAACCATTGCTTCATCCTTCAAATGCAAAAATGTTGTGAAATAAGATATGACCGAAATAATGAAATACGTTTACGGTTGAAAAATGACAAGATTCTGCAAAAATCTGAGCGGCGAAAGATGCGGTCAAAGGTTTTATTCCTTCGTTTCCCTAATGGTAGCGTTACCTTCGGTAAATATTTTGAGGAAAATTTTTATACGATTAGTTGCATCTGATCGATTTGAAACTATTATCTGTTGAAGGTCAGGCAAAAAAACGTCATTTAGACAGGCCAATTACCATTTCTAAGCGTTTAGAGGTTTGACTCACCCGGTTCACTGTTCCGATCGAGCCTTTAACGTTGTCAGCTGAAGTTGGATTTTTTTTCATACATGTATTTAATCTTAACGGTGATATCTGACGGTTGGAATAGATTTTATAAACTTTTAGATTCAAAATCAGAACATATGCACTAATGTTCCTTAACTTGTTTATTAAGTGTTAAAGTGAAGGTATAGTTTCAAATAGTTACTATACGTAGACTTTTCAAATGCAAAAATGTTGTGAAATAAGATATGACCGAAATGATAAATTACGTCCACGGTTGAAAACTGACAAGATTCAGATAAAATCTGTGTGCCGAATGTTGCGGTAGACTGTTTTTTACTTTCGTTTTCCTATGGGTATCCTGACGTTCGATAAATCAATTTTGTAAAATTTTTATACGATTAGTTGCGTCTCATTGTTTTGAAACTATTATCTGTTGAAGGTGAGGCCAGAAACCGTCGTTTAACTAGACCAATTTCCGTTTTTAAGCGTTTAGAGGTTTGACTTACTGGTTTGATCAACAGTTTAGCCGACGAAAATTATATGTCGTCGGCTAAACTCTTGCGATCCGCGCCTTTTTATTGTCCGCCGTTGGATGGCTCAGATCGGACGGCTGTTGATCTTCCAAAGTATAGCCGACGATGTTCATAGAATAGCCGACGACATTCAAAGTATAGCCGACGATTAAAAAAGATTTCGTCGGCTATTCAAAAGAATAGCGGACGAAATCTTTTTTAATCGTCGGCTATTCTTTCTGCTATAAATCAGACAGTCCCGAACCCTAGCCGACTTTTTTCTCTCCTCCTCCTCCTCCTTCCTCAAATCGGCTGCGTCACTTCCTCCAATCCGCCGCTCTGCTCCTCCTCCTCTTCAAATCGGTGGCGCCTCCACCTTTCCTCCTCCTCCGGCCTCCTCCTCCTCCTCCTCCTTCCTCAATTCGGCCGGCCTAGCTCCTCCTCCTCCTCCTTCCCCTCCTCCTCCGATCGAGCTAGGTTTACCATTTTTTTTTTCCAATAATTGTATAATTAAATTGTTAAATTGTTATATAAATTGTTATATAATATTTGTTAATATTAATTATATAAATTGTATATATTTTTATATATTTGTTAATAAATTAATTATATATTTGTTAATTATATAAATTTGTAAATATATTTGTTAATAAATCGACTTAGGTAATTAATTATATAAATTGTTATATATTTGTTAATATATACACATATTTGTATATATATATATATGTTAATGTATATTTTAATTGTTATATATAAATTGTTAAATTAATTATATATATAAATTGGTAGCCTAATTATATAAATGGTTATATTTATGTTAATATATAAATGGTAATTTGTATGTATATATATGTTAATGATGAAATATAGTTATATTTGTATATAAATGGTTATATTTATGTTAATGGTTAGTATTATTTAAAATTAGTTAAAATTTAAATATTAATTTGTTAGTATGTTTTAAAATATGTTAGTATTATTGGTTATTATATTAATTAGAATTTGTTATTTAATGTAATATAATTTAATATTAATTAATGTATTAATGCCTCCAGCTACAGATGGCCGATGCACTCAGACAGTTATTCGGAGGCCGTCGTTCTTCCAGATCTAGGGGTTCTGGAAGTTCTGCCGGTTCCGCAGACTCTGACAGGACCATTAGCCAGCCTGAGAGGACCACCAGCCAGGCGCAGAGGAGTGTGGATTCATCCCAGCCGCGGAGGACTGTGGATTCATCCCAGCCGCGGAGGACTGTGAGTTCTCGGCACCAGACCCTTCTCCATGCGGGGCGGCCGTCAAGCAGTTCACGTCCCCCTCTCGAGCCAGATGCTCCGAGGT
Source organism: Potentilla sterilis (assembly GCA_963682095.1). Lineage (NCBI taxonomy): Eukaryota > Viridiplantae > Streptophyta > Magnoliopsida > Rosales > Rosaceae > Potentilla > Potentilla sterilis. Next base: position 22,422,773 of record OY821763.1, on the reverse strand, counting down.
TCAGTAGGCAGCTATTTCAGGACGAGATAGCTCCAGACGTTCCTCAGGTCCGTATGCCTGAGGTTCATCGGGAGCCGATGACGAGTCCGGCGACGTCTGCTGCTGACTCGACTGAGGGGCCTACTCTCTCAAGTCAGCTCTACCTCCCGTACAACATTCCTGCGATACCCGAGGTTGACTTTCGTGGTGTGCCCATATGGCCTGATATGCCTCAGTACGTGAGTGTTGCGGAGGCATACCATCAGGAGCCATTTGAGAGACCTGACCTCCTGATTTCGGCGAGGAGAAAAGGAAAGTCGACAGACGGGTCATCCAGTTCAGGTAACATTTGATTTTATTAATTAAATGTTTTATTAAAATTAACGCACTAATATTTAATTTTATTAACCAATCGTCGTTTATGTGATAGGGACAGCCGGTAGCAGTTCAACGAGGAATACGAGAGGTGTCATATGTTTTGACACGCTCAGGAGAACTGTTGAGAGCAGGGGGAGGATACAGATCAACGAACCCCCTAATCAGGAGGTTCAGGGGAAAAAACGCCGCGATTACACGGGTTGCGTGGGGGCAATAATTAGGGATAAAGTCCCTATGTTGTGGACCCGGTGGGCTGATGTGCCCGAAGAGATCAAGAGGGAGGTCAACAACGCGGCGTCGGTGAGTAATTTAAAAAATTTAATTTCTTTATCGTAATATTTAATAATTTTCGATATTGTTATAATTGTAAAACTAATAAAATATTATCTTTCAGACATACTTCGAGATTGCCGAACACAAGCAGGATTGGGCGGACGCGATGCAAAACTCGAGGTACGTTAGGAATTCCTCATCTTATAATTTAAAATATTTTATGATATTAATAATATTTCTAATGCACTTTTGTTTTTTCCGTAGGTTCAAAGAGTGGAATAACGAGCTCCGTACCCACTTTAACGAATACGACAACCGTGGTCGTATGGGTACTCCAAGAGAGTTCATGTTCAGGGAGTACGAGTGGCGTTGGTTGAAGACAGTAGACTTCAACAACCCACTTATGCAGGTAAATACTAAACTTAACTATAAATGTTTATTTTGTTAAAATTTTAATTATTTTATAATTATTACACTAATATTTTTTGATGCATTTTTCTAATATTTTATTATTTGTTTGAAGGAACGGTCTCGGATAAACTCTGCGAACCGCCGCCGTAACACAACCCCCCATCATGGTGGTTCTAGGCCATTTGCACAATATCAGGAGGAGGCGCTTAGAGATCATCCTGATAGCAACCCGTACGTGGAGACGTTCAAGAAGGCTTATCCACAAGCGACAGAACAGCTCGTAAGTCGTTGATTACGATTTTAAAATTTTAATTATTAATTTTACTTAATTATATATTTGTTAGAATATTAATTAATTTTTTTTCCCGTTCAATTAGGAGAGGGTGAACCGGGCCGAAGAAGAAGTGTATGAGCAAGTAGTTCGGGAGACACAACCGAACATTTCAGAGGCAGATCTGCAAGAAGCCCTGCGCCAGGTCGACCGATCGAATGTCCAAATGACAGCGAGGATGTTCGACGCAGCCTTCCCACACCGGTCAAACCAATACTACTGCCGGGGTTTGGGAAGTTCTGGAATAGGGCTCCTGAAGACCACTAAGGGAGGTCAAAAGAAGGGAGGCGGGGACAGCCAACAGATGAGGGGGGAAGTGCAGAGATTGGCCGTAAGATTGGCGGCCGAGTCCCAGAGATCACAGGAGCAACACCGCAGAACACAGCAGTATCATTTGGATATGTCGAGTTGGTATGTTGAATGCGAGAGAATTCGGCGACACAACTACGCCGGCCAACAAAACTGGTGGTATGATATGTTCGCGGCACAACAACAAAGCCTTGAACCCCCGCCCCCGTTTCAGCCGTTAGTTGAACCTCCAATGCGTCAACTACCCGAGTTCGTTCAGCAGGATGACGAGCATGATGGAGAGCAGGATGCTGGGGATGACGTGGTGGACTTTAGTGCTTTAGGTGATGATTAGGGTTATATTTTATGTATATTGGAACAAATTAAATAATAAGTCATTTAGACGTGTTTCTTGTTGGTGTAAATGCATGGATTGTCATTGTGAATTGCAGGTTGCTTGGAATGGTAATTTAGAAATTAATTTAATTTTTTTTCCCCAAAATGTAAGAATAGCCTACGAAAATAGCATTATTTCGTCGGCTATAAGTGCTATAGCCGACAATTTTTACCAAATTTCGTCGGCCATAAACGTTATAGCCGACGAAAATGACATTATTTCGTCGGCTATAATTAATTAATGCCTATTAAAATATTAATATATTCCGACGGAATAACCGATAAAATAGATGAAATCGTCGGCTATATTACAGAACAAATAACCGACGATATCGTCGGCCATGCTCGAGAATAGCCGACGAATTTCGTCGGATATTTTGCCAAGGTTTGGTCGACAAAATTAATTTTCGTCGGTAATATCGTCGGCCATACTCGAGAATAGCCGACGATTTTGTTATTTTTGTCGGCCATTGGTTTTACCGACGCAGTTTTACCGACGAATTATAGCCGACGAAAGTTTCGTCGGCAGAAGGAATAGCCGACGAAAATTTGGCATAGTCGACGAAATTTTTGTCGTCGGCTATTCTGTCCGATCTGGTAGTGTACCCACAGCTAGCTATACAACTCCCTCCTCATTTGATTAAACAGAGAAATGAAAAAAAAGTTCTCTCCTCACAAACTCTCTTCTCACAATTTCTCTTCTCTCATAAACGAAACCTTGGCCTCACTCACCTTCTCTTCTTTCTCAAAAACCCACCAAGCTCCACCTCCTTCACCTCCGCTCCACCCTCCTCATCTCTCGACCCCCGCACCACCTCTCTCTCCCAAACCTATCTCAACCTAGAATTTCACTCAAATCCCTCCAGATTTGAACTCTCAACTCTCATCTGTGACGTCTTCCAGTGCGGTCGTCGGCGACTAGATAACCAACTACCTGAGGACACCTTTGATACTCAGCACAGAATCGGATCCACCACCCATTCTCCGATTAAGATTTGGAAATGGTGGTATTTGGACCACCGTCTGGGCCGCCGTTTGCGGGGAAGCATCAAACTACAAACTCGACATTCCAGAAAAATGTCGATACTCGCATCCTAAGTGTCGGAAAGTTAGCGAAAAAATTTGGGGGCTCACATTCGAATTGAAGTCAGCAACGAATAGGGATAGACAAGGCACTCTTGCCTGAGTTACAGAACATCGACCCTGAGCAAACCCATTCCTCTACCAACACTCAACTCTTTGAAGAGAACCCCCGCTTTCCAAAAAGAAAACCAAACTGCTGAACTCAATCATCCCCTAATAATTTTCTCTCTCTCTCTCTCTCTTATCTCCTCCTTTCTCTTAACCCTTTGTTTTACCACTCACTTCTCGTTTCCTCTTTCTTTCTCCTTCTCCCTCTCTTCCCTTTCTCTTTCTTCTTCTCCCTCACTTCCCCTTTTTCTTTCTTCTTTGGTTCTCTCTTCTCGTTCCTTCCTTTTCTTCTTTTCCTCTCTCGTTTCTCTTCCGCTTCTTTCCCAACCATCCTTAATCCCCCACCCCCCACAAATACACACACACACACACACACACACATATATATATATATATATATATATATACACACACACAGCCCCCTTCCAATGAGGGATCCCTCATTTACGTTATTTTAAGGGATCGATCGTTTAACCTACTTTTTTATCACCTATTCACATCTCCACCTTTCAACCTTCACCGTTCAACTTTCATGTTTATATGAGTAGATCAGATCTGGAAATTTTCATTCCATTTGATAATCGTTAGAGCATTCAAAATTGAAATTTACAAATAAAAACATGAACGGTTCAGCTTTGATAGATTTCATACGTCCATTGATTTCATCTAGTTAGATGCCTTAACGATCACCATTTTGGCTAAAAATTTACAGGAATGATCTACACATACAAACCTAGTAATTGAACGGTGGAGATGTGAAAATGTAATCAACAAGTTGGCCTAATAACCAATCTCTTAAAAAAATAAAATAAGGGATCTCTTAAAATGAACAAGTTTTTTATTATATATATATATATATATATATATATATATATAATGAAAACTTTTTAACCAAAGAAATATTACGAAATAGTAAGAAAAGAAAAATAAATTAAGTGAAATAAATCTAGCTCTAAGATAAAAATCAAACAAGCTTTAAAATTGGGTAGGGAGTATCAAAAAATAAAGGTAAAAATAAACATTACGACCCTTTACTGTTAATGACCGGTAATTCTCGGATCGGGGTGTTTCAATATATAACTAAGGAAGTGGCGTTATCAACTTCAATCGCAGCAGCCTATTTATAGTTGTTGCCTTAAGACATGCGACTTCGAACAACAGTTGTGAAGATCCATGCTAGTTTGTAGGTTTGTATTTCAGATTTTTAGTTTAATCAATAAGAAAAGGAATAATTCCACAAACTGTTGTGTGCATGTGATGACTTTGTCCCCACTGTCAAAGGGTGTGAGTGAGTGAAACACTTAGTGGGTAGAGAGATTGCAATCTAGTGAAAGGGGAGTGTACACTTGCGTGAGCCTCGCATAGTAAGGCCGAGCGCCGATGTCTCGCTTTGTAAAACTTATGTCAAACAACTAAAGACGTAATCAGAGCTTTAGGTTGGATTCACCTTATTGCCGTCACAGATGGAGGCTGCAATTGTCGAAGAGGGCAACCTGCATGACGAGACCTGAGCAAGTTCATGGCTTGTGACACCTTTCATGCTACTCACAAAGATGAAGTACCTAAAATTAGAGTTAGTTTACAACACAAACATAGGTAAATTGACTTCTCTAAACAATTTGATCACAAACAAGGTTTGATAAAAGAGAAAATAGGTTCATGATTTCAAGAATAAGTGAACATCCTCTTCTTGAAGTCGCTAAGACAATTATCATTAGCTAATCACAAAAACCATAAATATCAAACTACTTAACCAACATAATCAAACAACAAAGAGTCTGTGCATTATGCACTTACGAACCCAAACCAAAAAGTTCCAACTATGCAAAATAGTCTTGAACAAACTAAAAACAATTAAGAGAAAGTTGAGCATACTAGAAACAAAGATAGCATAGCATAGCCAAGGGTACTTGATAACACTTCTTCCCCTGAGGTGATGGAAGAGCAAAGGGTATTTCACCAATTTGGTGTTTCTTGGTAGAGCAGTGCTCCATCCTGATGAGTCGCCGAAGCGAGCATCAAGCAATAATAACCCTACAATCGTTAGTAGTATAGACATAAGTAGGGATCGTTCTAAGCCGGGGATTAAGGGTACCTGAAACATGAGATTGTTAGACAATTATATACAAAAATATCACACAAAATCGTCACAATGGGGAATGATATGGGATCGGCAGCTTTGCTGCCCCTAAACTAAAGAACACGAAAACATAAACAAAAAGGGAAATAAGCATGGCATCGGCAGCCCTAGAGCTGCCCTAGACTTGGCACGAAATAAAATTGCTGAAAATAAAATCTAAGTCTAATATTTACAAGTTTGGTCGACATCTTTCACACAAAGCACTCCACACTAGACTCTTTAACAAATAAGACTCGCACAAAAGAAAGTAAGGGACAAGTATCAACATGTTTAAATTCAAAATTAGTTCCGACTACAACTTTGTTGTAAGACTTCTCAAGTTCTTAAGATCGACCTTTTGAGTATGGACCCTAGAATATGTGTTAATCCTTTTGAGACTTAACAATTAATCACAATAGTCTAAATCGGAGACATGCAAAACAAGTAAGGTTGTCAATCATCTTATTTTAAACATGCAAGTATCTAAAGTATTAAACCCTAAGTGAGCAACACAAATCAAAGCGACCTTTTGAGTATGGCAACGTTTGTAATTACTCTAGCTGATTAAACCTAGCAGCTAGATCAATGTTCAAGACAACACTAAGTATCGATTTTTATGCCCACTCCTTAGATACTAACCAATTTCGAACCTAAATATGCATCTATACCACTGCTCTAATTATCTAAGTGTGAAAATCTTACAAGTTTTATATTACAAATTAACATGCAAAATCATTGTTGCCGAAACTTAAACCTAAATCTAAGAATCGAACTCAACAAGTCATCAACATACAAATTATAAAACCAAAATCCAACTTGATTCATACATAGACATATAAACCAAAACCAAAAATACATGTAAGTTTCATAGACAAAACTAAACTTAACTACATAAACTTTACCAGACCAAGAGAAGGGAGTGGATCACACTTTTGTAGACACCTTGATGACTTCGACTCATGTGGATCCGGCGGAAGATGGAAGAGGTATGGAGGCTGCTCGGCAGAGAGGTGGCTCGGCAGGATCTTTTCCAAGTTTCGGCAGAAACTTGGTTGGTGGTGGAGGGTGGTTTTTTGCTAGGGTTTATGTAGGACTCTTGGGGATAATTTGGTAGAGTTTTGGCTTTGTGTTTTAGCAAAAGATGTGACAAGTTTTTCTGTGTAAAAGTTGGCTATATATAGAGGAAAAGACTAGGGTTGTCGGCCTCAACAAGGAAAGGTGAATTACTTTTCCTAGTTGATTTATGTTTCCTTGTTGAACAAATATTGCATTCTTGGACTTCTTTTTCTGAATTTTCTTTATGGCATGGGCTTCACATCTTCATGGACTTCATATGTGGGCTTGACAACTCCATTTGGTGAACATGATCCATCGAAAAATGCCCCAAAACCCGCCAAGAACACAATCGGCAGCAACATGCTTGCCGATCGGCAAGCAATCCTAGTGAGGCTAGGAAATCTTCTTTTCTTCATGATTTCCTCCATTTCCTTGGCTCAATGTCTTCCTCTATCCTTTAATAAGCTTGGACAATCTTCAAATATGCAATGGCACGCCAAAATGTCCATCGAAAACAGAAACAAAGGAAACGAGGCAGAAACTTGCTGGAATCGGCTGGAATGACCTTTCTCTGGTAAATCTGGCATAACTCCTTCGTCAGAGCTCCGATTGATGCGATTCGAAGTCTCAGATAAACTAGACACATAGAGATTTCTCTATATAAAAGGGTTTTATCAAATTCCTTGTGAAACGTCGGAAATAAAGTTTTGAAGTTGGGACATAGTCCCAGGAAAATTCCTGGAAGTCCCCGGATTTGTTGCTCGAACTGTTGTTTTGCAGCCATCTTTTGGGTGACTTCCCGAACTCCGATTGATCTGAATGTTTTACACAAGACCCATTAGCAAATAAAATACATACCAAATTTCAGTAAATTTGGAAAAGGATAGGTCACAGTTTCATTCATCTCAGAATCACGAAAAAGACACATTTTACACTATTTTCCAGAATTCTATACTTAGTCATTTTTCGGATTCTAAAGCATATATTTTCCAAACTCTACCAAATCGACACTAAACTAAATTATGACTCTATCTTAAATAAATAAGGGATAAACAAAGCATAAACGAGGGCATAAACATATTAATATCGTCGCACATTGTGCTCCTATCACATCCTGAATTTGTTCTTGAACTAGAGCCATCATCATCATCTTTCTTGAAATCCTAAGGTTTGTATTCCCGATGTTAAACGGTGACAAGCGTGACCCGTGGATTAAGTATACCGATATTGTCTCAACTTAGCCACCTTAAAGGTGTTGGGTTTCAATCACAAAATGCCTCGGTTTGGCCCGGTTGCTGCTGCATGTGGTGGGGTCTACCTGCTGCTGCTCCAATCTGCACGTTTTGCTCCTTCTTTTGTTTTACTGTTGCCTTCTTTTTTTTTTTTTGGGTCTGTACTTGCTGTATGGATTTGCTATTTGAGATTTGGTGGGTTTGGTGTGTGATTTGCTTTGCTTCTTTTTGCTGTATGCTTTTGTAGGGTTTGGATTTTGTTTTTGTGAGAATTTGCTGGATGTTGGGGGTTTTGCAGCGGAAAAAAATTGTGATGGTATATAGGGTTGTGGTTTTTTATTTGTGTTGGCTCTGATGCCAAGTAGAAAATAAGAATATGATTTGGGTTTAATGCTTCAATAAACTATTATTCTCTGTAAATGAGGTATATATGGGGATACAAACCTACATTTACAAGGAAAATATATTCTAACATTATACTAATTAATTTACCTATACATACAAGGAAAGTAAATATCCTACAATATTCTACACCCGAGAACTATAATCGATCTACTGTAGGAGGATTATTATGTGGTCGGCTCCATCACCACCACCATTGTCACTTGTGTCATCATCGGCAGTAGACCCTTCTAAAGTGCAATAGATGTGAAAAATTAACTATATAATTCTAAGATGGTGGTTGATCACTTTGATATCAGTAGCTGTGTGACGCGTACCGAAGCACGCATGTAATAATAAACCCTACAATCGTTAGTAGTATAGAAATAAGTAGGGATCGTTCTAGCCTGGGATAAAGGGTACCTGAAACATGAGAATGTTAAACAAAACACATATATATACACAAACAATGTCACTTTATTCACATATATACAAACAAGAAAAGAAATCATGGGGGATGAATTGTGATTGGCAGCAAAGCTGCCTTCTAACATCTAGGCACAAAATTAAAATCCTAATTTACTATATACAAGTTTGGTCGAGATTCTTTCACAAAGCAATAGCACATAGCACTCAAAACATACAACAATTTAGCAAGCAAGACTCACGGCAACAAGTTAAAGTGTTCTAGACTTGACTTAGTTCCAACCTAATTAGCTCCGACAAGGTTTCACTAATCAATTTAAGACTTCTTAAGCACTTTAAGATTTTCTATTAAAGCCTAATCCTAAAGATTTGTACGAAACATATTTGAGAACACTTACAAAGTCTATAACAAACATGCAAAGTAATTAAGCACAAAGTCTTTTTAGTTGGAGACAAGTTAGCAAGTAAGGCGTCACTCTTCTCACATCGACATGTAAATTCTTTAAAGCACTCTATCCCTAAAAATAACACAAGTTAGACAACTTAGCGTATGACTCAACCTATATTTATTTTGGCTAATGAGATAGATACCCCAAGTACATTGCAATTGTATAGGGCAGCAACCTTTATCGCACACGAATTCAAAGAATAAACCAAGACCGAATTTTAAAACTACATTAACATGCTTGCCGGTTACCTAGTTACTATCTTGTTACATCTTTTCCTTATAATTTTAACATGCAATTCGTAACTTATATTTGAAATTCCTTATATACAACTCAAGTATGAAATTGACATGCATAAGTATAAAACCAAACTCACAATCGTTTTTCACATAGACATGAAAACACAATAACCAAACATACACATGAGTTTCATAGACAAAACTACACATAGCTACATAAAACTATTACAAACCAAAAGTAGGGAGTGGATCACACTTTTGCAGACACATTTGATGGCTTCAAGATGTTTTGATCCAATGGAAGATGGATATGGTGGTATTGGCAGAAACTTTGGAAGAGATGGTGGTGGTTTCGGCTTGCTTTTTATGTAGGATTTTTGGCTGAATATTGGTAGAGCTTTGGCTAGAGTTTTTTCTTTGGAATGTGACAAGTTTTTATGTGGGAAAACAAGGCTTTAAATAGAGATCGAGGAAATCGGCAGAAACCCTAGGGACCAAAACCTAATGCAAATCGGCAAAGGAAATCCATATGCAACAAGGTTTTGGTTCCTTCCTTTCGTGGTTCTTCTAGGAGACTTCTTCAGCTGATTTTCTTTGTAGATTGGGCTGTAATGCTTCATGGACTCTTCTAGTGGATTCAACAACACTCTTTGATGGATAATGGTCCATGGATCGGCAACTGCAAGCCTCCTTTGCGCAACCGGCAAAAATCTGTCCAAATCGGCAAGTTCTCCTAGCCGAGCTAGGAAAAACTTTCTTCTTGATATTTTTTGATTCTCTTTAGCTTGTTGGCTTCCTCTAACCTCCACTGGCTTGGAAAATCTTCAATGGTGCAATCGGATGCCATCTTGATAATTAAAAACGCAAAAGATGGAAAACGGGCAGTAGGTTCCTCTGTTTCGGCCGACTTGCAACTGGCATAACTATGTCCACAGGAAAGCTTTTGATGCGATTCCAAGTTCAATAGAAACTAGACTGATAGAGTTTTCCATAGATATGTAGCTCGAACTCTGGTTCCTAGTGATGCCTCATACAGAAGTCCTGGAAGTCAGGACACAGTCCCAGAAAAATCATGTTAGTCCCTGGATAGTTTTGCTCAAACTGCCAAGTTGTAGCCATCTTTTGGGTGACTTTCTGAACTTCAATTTATCTGCAGTTTTGACACAATACACTTCCGCTTGCCAACTATATGCCTGCCAAATTTCATAAAATTTAGAAACGAATAAGTCAGTTTAACACAAGCCTCAAAATCATGAAAATAACATATTTTGCACTTTTTCCTAAGATTTCTATACTTGGTCATTTTTCTGACAATTAAACACATTTTTCCGAAACTCTACCAAAGCGACACTAAACTATATTATGACTCTATCTTACTCTAAATAGACTTAACAAAGCACCAATAGGGGATAATAACATATTAATATCGTCACACATTATGCTCCTATCACTGTGGAGTTGTGGTGTGAGTCATGACTCACACAAGTCGATTAAGTTGTGTCTCATGAGTGCATTGGAAACGTTGAATAGCAGCAACAGTAGGATGTTGTGGTGGAGAAGGATGTTGTTGTTGAGGAGGAGTCAAAGTTGGATGACCAAGTTGCATCGTAATCCGATTAATCATACCACCATGGTTGAGTTCTCCGACATGGGTTGTTTCGAGAGTTCCTCTTAATAAGAGAGAATTTCCTTCACACTCAAAGAAACACAGTGATATCTATATTTGAGAGGCAAAAGAAGGTAGAGCAGTTTATAAAGAGGCAGAGTTAGGATTAAAAGGAAAGTTTAACAACGTAACAAACATATCACTAAGGGGGTGTATTGCAATTGATCAATTGATCAATTTTATTTTTTTAAATATTTGAAAACTCTATGGGTGTTCAATTAACACTTTAAATTATTCTTCTAGATCTAATGGTATTCTCAAAAGTTAATTGACATTCAAGGATTTTATTATCTCATAGATTTCAAGGCTCACCCTGGCGGGCGACTCACCCCTACGTAAAATGATGACGTTGAAATTGATACGACCCGAACCTCGAATTACCTCATGACAGTTTTACTTTTACTTTTATATTTTGGAAAGTTGTTTTTACGTTTCAGGATCTTAAAGGTTAAGTTTTTACAAGTTGACCCGACCGATAATTTTATTTCAAGATGAGATAGAGGACGTTAAAACGAGTTCGTAGACACATAATCCGTTTAATTTGGAGTTTGTATGAAAACGTTACGATTTAAAAACTTTCCGATTTTGGAAGAGTATAAATGGTCGGAAGGAAAACTTTCGAATCAGGAAACTTTCCATTTATTTTTCTTTTCCCTTCCTCTCTCCTCTCCCCCGACTCAGCCTGATGTCCTCAGTTATCCGTTGTCTGGCCAGGCCAACACTCGGGTCACCACCGATCTCGTTCGACTTGTCTTACCACCCTTGTCACATATGTGGTGGCGGTTTAAGGAGAAGCCTCGTCGTTTGGTCATGCGAAGCTCGAGAAATTCTTCCACAGTCGAACCAGAACACTCTCCTCCGGCCACCAATCGACCCGATTTCGATCAGGAATCAAAGATCTCGACCCGTGCAACAATTACACGAAATGAATCGATCCACTTTGATCTAGGTAAGGAGAATTTTGGATTCAAAATTTTAGGGTTTTAGGTTTGTCGGAGGGTGGCAGAGATGGTGTTTTGAGTGCAATTGGAGGTTGTAATCGTGTTTAGAATATTGTTTAGAGTCGATTAGGTGCAATTTGAAGTTTGGATTGTTGGAATTTGGTGAATTTGCACGTTTTCGGTTTGGCCGCCGCTGCGAGGGTTTTTGGCTGCGGAGGCAACGAAATTGAGTCCCTGTGGCGGCAAAGACGCTGCTGTAGAAGTTTGGAGGATTTTTGTGGTGTTTTTGGCTTATGTGGCAGAGCTACCGACGGAGTGGCGGCAGTGCTTCGACTGCCGGTAGCGGAGAATGGTAAAAAGGTGAAAAGTAAATGGTAAATTGTGAATCGGTAAATCGGTAAACAGTAACTGGTAATTCAGTAATCAGTCAAACGGTAATACAATAAAAGAAAAGGCTAAGCAATAAAAGTGAAATGGTAAATAGTATTTGACTTTTGAAAGTTATTGTTTGACCCTAAAATGTTACTGTTGACTTGCGGTAAAATGATAGAAACTTGTTAAACGGATTTAGCAATGAAAAGACCAATAAGGAATTAATCGGATACAGGATGGGTGTCTTGAGTAAAATTTGGACTGAAATTGTTTCGGTAATTGACGTGTAATACCTATACCGATAACGAGAAAAGAAATTGAGAATTTTCGTGAGAGCGAGGACGTCTGTAGAACAGTCATCATTGTTACTTCCAAATTGAGAATTTTCCTATTATAATTTAATTTCAAGTTTTTCTTTTATTCAGCTATATTAATAAGCATCACATTGCCGGTCGGGGACTGTACTGATTTATGATTTATTTGGGGAAAGTGTATTTTTGATTTCGGATTTCGGAATTTATTCACCATATAAAGGTTAGATAGTTTACACTTAACTAGTCTATACAGATGTATGCCTTGTGCCCACCCACGCGATGAATGCTTTGACTAATAGGTCAGACTCGCCTCGGTGGTCGACGAATGGAGGATACACTTTTTAAAGTGTATCCTCCTCGCACACGAAGGATGATTTGACCAGATAGGTCACACTCGCGTCGGAGGTCGACTTGTTTTGAGGAGTAACGTGGGATGCTACAGAGTCTTGGAGGCTCCGACCTTTAGCTTGGGAGGCTTCTTGTTACTTTATTGTAGGTGAAGAGTACTCGAAGTCGAGGCACAGTCAGCATCGTTACTTCCACAAGGTGAGATCTGTTGAACCTTTACCTATATGTCTCGTTTTATTTCCAGTCTATTGTATTAGATTGCTCTGATCACATGTGAACTAATTGACTGTTAAGATTGCTCTTGTGTTTGTTTGTAGCGGTTGTTGTGATTTGGGGAGCCATGTATTCAGGTCGGAACTGAATTTAGAAGTGTTCTTTTATGTTGCAGGTTTCAGGGTTGTCTATCCTAATGTTGACTTCTTCGATTTATCGATATAGTTAGTCTTAAGGTGGTCTCCACAGAGCTCATCCGGATTTCAGGATGAAATTTGGGACGGGTCCTATCAGAAGTCACGTGCACCGAGCCTAAATGAAGTCCTGAACCGACACAAAAAGTGTAAACAACTAAAACGATCCAAAAAAGAAAACGTGATGATTATCGAATGGTCAAACTAAAGTCAATGATTGACTCTACCGTTGACCAAGTCTTTCTAAGGTTGACTAGGAAATTCTGTAAGTCCACCGAGTTGACAAAAGTGGACCAAACTCAATAATCATCGAATTCTAAGCTTCGAATAATGATAAATGCATTTTAGAATTTAAAGGCACTTATCATCAAAACGGGTTTACTTATTAACTAATCTGACATAATTCTAAGTTTACATTCTCTCGTAGATTGCTAATCCTACTCCATTATTACTTTTTGTCTTCAAATCCGAGCTACTGCTCCACCGTAGGTCGCTAGTCCTACTCCATAGCTTCACCCTGATAGGAGCATAATATGCGACGTTCTTAATGTATTTTACCCTCATTTATGCAATTGCTTAACCCTTATTATTGTTTTATAGAGTCGTTAATCGAGTCAGGAGTCTTTGGTAGAGTTGATGTTTGAAATGAGGAGTTTGATTCAAAGTAGGATTCTTTATGACAACAGGAATCCTAATCGGTTTAGGAGTCTACTATGGCTCGACGTTTCTCAAAACGTCGAAGGTTTTAAGAGTTTCAATGAAAGTAGAACTCCTTGTTGAACTAGGAAATCTAAATGGAATCTTATTCTTATTCTTATAAATTTCGACACACATATTATTATTATTTTCCTAACATATATTTCTTTTCTTTATTTTCAGAAAATCAAAAAGAAGAGAAATTGGATTTAGGGTTAATGCCGAATTGAACAAGAAAGGACGAAGAATTATTTCGGCAATTATCTAAGGGATATTCGGTTGGAATTAAAGAAAAAAAGAAGACTTGCACTTCAAGAAAGAGAGTAGGGTTTCGTCACAAAATTGTTGCCGAATTCCACCACCTTTTAGCCGAAACCCTAGCTCCTCATCTCTTCTATAAAAGAGAGCACGGCTGCTCCAAAGAAAGAATCTCTTTCACACACAAAATTCTAGCCGGAACTCTACCAAAGTGTAACCACAAATCCTATACAGAAATTATCAAAGCCGAATCACCATTCACCTTCGAAGTTCGCACCATATTCCATTGCCGAATTCATCCCTTGTCGAAGTTCTTCAAGGTTCTTCTAAAGTGTGATTTGACTAACTCTTGGCTCTTTAATTTTCTGTATGAATTTTGATTTAATGTTGAATGATTTGATGGATTACAATTTTCGGTTTGTATGTATTATTATGAATTTCTGAATTTTAATCAGGGTTTGTATACTATTTCCGAAAATTCATTCAGGGTTTGTATATGAGTTTCGAATTTCATTCAGGGTTTCTATATGATTTCATACTAATTTATACATGTTGATTTCGTAATTAATTAGTAAAAGGTAGTAGGTTTACATATATGTTCTTGATATTATTTGATTAATTTTCATGAGTTCGTGTATCACAAATCGTGTATTTAAGGGCTGACTTTGTGGCTTCTCCTTAGGTGCCGATTTCATCCACCAAAATAATATGGATTGCATCATACGCTGAGTTGTTGTGATTTAGATTGTTTATTAGGGCGATTATAACCATGAAAATTTACATGTTAAAGCAAGGTGAGGTGACGCCATACTTGTTGCATGTCTCTGATTCGGCTTATTGTGCTTATGTGTTCTTCATGTTTAATTTCTACGCTGAGTGTCTTTAAACTGATTAGCACTATATTTAAGATTATATGCTGAGTTAATTCTAAATAATTAAGAAGTCTTAACGATTAGATGAACCGCTGTGGGCTCTAATTAGAATTGGAATTAAATTTGTCTAAATGTTATGTGAAATATTGCTGCCTTGAATCTTTTATTTCGATTAATGTATGTGTAAAGTGGTTTCGTGTTATGTGTTTATGTGGAGAAGATGATCATGTGTAAATAATAGTTTTAGGTTTTAATTTCGTAAAAATCAGTAGTTGTTAGATATAAATCCAAAACCCCCCATATTAATATGTGATGCTTTGTGTGATTAAATGCCTTTGATTTCCCCGGTAGAACGATCCCTATTTGTCAATACTACACTCGACACAAGAAGGGTAATATATGTATGAGATTATTTTGCAGGTACAAATTGTGCTCGTAATTTGGTCGCATCAGACCCAAAGCTTTAGCTGATGCTGAATTCATCCTAGGCCTCCCATTGGTCGTCCCATCATCAGAAAAGTCATAGAAATTGATCACCGACATTGAGTTTTACAACATAGGCATAATAGAGAAAGGAAGTCCTAGATGTGAAGGGAGAAACTGATGATTACCTCTAGAAATAGTCTGAGCTCGCCACAAGTCCAAGAGCTTCGTTGGGAATCGGGAAAACAATGGCAGAGGTGGAACAAAGAAACAAAGGAGAGAGTTAAGCTCTGTCCTTAACAAATTAAAGGATTGGAGTGGTTCTGATGTGTAATTGGTTGACGAAATTACCATAAAGAAACAAGAGGAGGCTCACTTGTAAGGGTGTGTGAGCCGTGGCTTAGTTGGTTAAGTAGTTTAGTTGAAAACATTAAGGTCATGGATTCAAACCTCAATAACATATGTAAGGGTGTGTGAGTTTATTAAATAATTTTACAAAAAAAAATGGACTGGATACACATTCTAAATTATGACTAATCAATAACATCGTATAACATGCCAATAGATCTAAATGAACAAATACCAAGAAATGAATCAATACTCTATCAAGTGAAAAAGATGTATAAAACCCAAAAGCAAAAACCCATAGGAAAACATGTTAGTAGATCTAGATGATCAATTATCAAGAAATGAATTTGTACTTGATAACTGAGATAAGATGTAACGAGGAATAAAAAGATTAAAGAAAAAGCTACTATGATAGAAAAACAAATATATTCCGTTTAATGTTTTGTTGCGTAAAACAAAGATAAATTGTTTAGTTTGTAAGTTTGCCTCTGTTTCCTTTAAGTATGTATGGAGATAGGCAAATTTTTGTTAGTGGATGCTTTGTCTAAGTTGAGTCATTCTGATACTGATGTTTTGAGGTGAACACAAATATGTAAAAATATCACCAAACGGCATGATATTTTTACTACGAACGGTGGTTTACAACACTCAACTTCTCGAACTAGAGTGCGACATGTAATTGGTCTACATCCCGAACCAAACCGCCTCCTTGTCACTTAACTTTTACCCAAATCAAGTTAATTTTACTTTTGCTCGAATTTGTTTCGAGGATGGTAAAAATTGAGCTTTTAGTGGGCTAAAAAATTGACTTTTTATTCAGTTAGTTAATTGGGAAATTTTTAAATCGTAGATGACGTTAAACCGAGTCTGTGGATATTTGGCACGTTTAAATTGGAGATCGTATGCAAAAGTTATAAAAGTTTAAAGTGAAGGACACTTTAACGAGTCCGTGGATACATGACACATTTAAATCGGAGATCGTATGCAAAAGTTATAATTAAGGGTTTAAAGTGAAGGGTAATTTAGTAATTTTATCTAAAAACCTACTTGAAATAGCATGTCCGTTTAGGGAAAGTGTCATTTTGGGAAAGTTCCAAAATAGAAATTTAGGATAGAAAGTGCTAGTTTGGCCGCCTGACTTCAGCCTCACCAGCGCCAATTCCGGCCATCTCTGGCGATGAGGCCGATCTTTGTCTTGGAAGAAGCTTTATATCCATATAAGGCTTGCAACCTAGGATTCATCCTACATGACCAATCGAACGAAAGAAAGTACGTTTCTTTTCCGGTGTATTTTTCAAATTTCGGCCAACTTCAGCCAAAGTGGATGTTAAAACTAATTGTGTTTTGTTTTTCTTACCACGTTCTACTTACCCTCCAAATTGCACGTCTCAATTCCACCCGAGGAAGGAGAATCGAAGAATTGAAGATTCTAGGGTTTCATATTGGGATTTTTCTTCCGAATGTAAATTCGACCTTCTACACTTCAAATTGGACTTTTGTAATTCATGTTGGGATGAAGAGAATGATATATGTCATGCACCCCAGTTCAGAGTCAAAGACCGCCGACGCGCTTTTGGCGGCGCGTCCGGTGGTTTCTGAGTTGATGGCTGAGATTTATGGGTATACTATTCGATATGAATGTTTCAATATATATTTTACGTGTATTTTGGTAAAATTTAGAGATCGTTAAGTAATTTTTAAGTTACGGTATAAATGTAAATTTAGGTATACGTAACGTTATAAGTTTGTAAGACGCAAGACGATCCGCTTGAGGAATATTCCGGGGCATCGTCGTGCTTGGACCTTATACTGTGAGTGGACTTTTGATTTTAATTGATGGAATGCAATTATTTCTAAATTATTGTATTGTTTGGTTATCATTTATTTGAGTTATTAATTGCGTTTGGATTATATAGTTTGAGACTTGGTGATTAGTTGGAAATTATGATTTGCGTCTCGGATATTATTTTAGATTTATGATTTGATTTGGATTTTAAGTAATATATTTTGAGACAAATTTCCTGAATTTATATATTATAATATATTCGTTAACTAAGAAAGTTTAAAGATATGCTTGAAAATGAGATTTTTGGTTTTGGCATTGGGAATGCCATGATAATTAAAGGGATTGCAGAAATGAGATTTATTTATCTCGTGCTATTATTTTCAATCGCACTTTCCGGATATTTATTAATTTGATATCGTTATTCATATTAGAAATAAATTTGTTTTACTAAATTATTTATTACTGAGCTCTCTATTGATCGTCCAAAATGGATGCACAATTTAACCCTCGTTGTAGTGTCAATTGCAATATAGTGAAGGAGGGATCGTTCAACGCCAAGAATTTGAGGGACACTCCAAAATCCAAGCGATACTTATAAGATGAATGACGAGTAGCCTAATCACATCTTCAATAATAACCCTACAAAAAACGTTAGTAGTATATGATAAGTAGGGATCGTTCTAGCCGGAGATTAAGGGTACATGACATGTAAAAGGTTAGAAACACACATATTCACATATATACATATATAAACACACAAAGGGGGGTTTGGAAATAGGATCGGCAGCAAGGCTGCCTCTAAACCTAAGACACGAAATTAAATCATAAACTACTATATACAAGTGATCATCATCTTTCACACAAAGCATTTAGCACATAAAACTCTTTAACAATTAAGACGCGCATGTAAGAAAGTTAGGAACAAGTATATAACACGTTTCAGACTTAGACCAGTTTCGACCATAACTAGAGCTTCCGCTATGTACCTAGTTATTAGACTTGTAATGTTTTTAAGACCGAACTTCTGTTATGCATCCTAAAAGTTATGCTACCGTTTTCCAACATGTAACATTGAAGCACAAGAATCTAAAATCGAAGACATGTAAACAAGCAAGGTTGTCAATCATCTTATTTAAACATGCAAGTTATCTATGGTTTTCACCCTACGCAAGCAACACAAATCAAAGCGACCATCAGGTATGGCTATATCCGTTATTACTCTTAGTCCGTTAAACCTAACATTTAGAATACATCCTAGCTGCAACTAAACACTGATTTTTATGCTCAAACCTTAGTATACTAACCGATTTAAATCCTAAACATGCATCATATACCACTGTCCTAATTATCTATACACACTAAATCAACAAGTTAAAATCACAAAACTACTTTAATAAACATGGAATCGGTTCATACAAGAGTTTAGCAAAAACCAAATATTATAATAGATTCATACAACAGACACAAACAAGAATGAATACAGTAGCCATAGAGGGGCAGATCACACTTTAGAAACCTTGAAGACTTCGCAAGATGTGGTGGAGAGCTTCGGCAGAAGGAAGAACAATGGTACGGTCTATATGGAAGGTTGTGGAATTGGGTTTTGGCTAAGTATTTTCTGTTTGGTGCTTGAGAGATGATAAGAGCATAATATGCGACATTCTTAATATGTTTTATCCCCATTTATGCTATTGTTTAACTCTTATTATTGTAATATAGAGTCATCGAGTCTAGTTTTGAGTCTTTGGCAGAATAATTGGTGAAAAGAGCTTAATCATCGAAATTTGCATGATTTATGAAGAGTTTGATTCCAAGTAGGATTCCTTATTATGTTAGGAATCCTAATCGGTTTAGGAGTCTACTTGTCTAGACGTTTCTCAAAACGTCGAAAGTTTTAAGAGTTTTAATCAAAGTAGAACTCCTTGTTCAACCAGGAAATCCTGGCGGAATCAGGAATCTATCGAATCATAATTTGTGCTACTTTTTATCTTCACTTGTTAATACAATTATTTCTCTTATTTTCAGGAATTAACAAATGGAATTCAGAATGGAAAAGCAACAAGAAATTATCTTTGCTGAATTTATTTAAAGAGAAGAGTTGCAATGCAACTAGGAAGAGAAGAAAGCATGTCGAGCACATGCAAGAGAAGAGGAGTGCACTGCAAGGAAGAAGAATTCGGATTTGAATTACAAAAAAAAAAAAAAAATCTGAATTATCCAAGGGAACTTAATGCCGAATTACATGAAGAATTCAAGGATGAATGTGGACTGAATTCCATGCAAGTTAATTAAGGTTTTCTTGCCAAAATATTCAAAATTCATTAAAGGGAATTTCGGTAGCCATCAAAGAAGAAAAGAGTCTTGCCTTGCAAGAAAAAAAAGAAGAGTTTCGGCACAACTCGTTGTGCCGAACCCTAGCTCTTATGCCGAAACCCTAAGCCTCTCTCACTTCTATATAAAGGGCACGGCAGCCCTTGAAATCATATCTCTTCTTGCACACTTTCACTTAACCAAATTTCTGCCGAAACTCCACCACAATACCAAAGGAATATCAGCCGAATCCATCACCATCACCACACCGAAATCGTTCCTCCATCACCACCGAATCCATTCTTTGCCGAAGTCTCTTCAAGGTTTCTACAAAGTATGATTCACTGTTCTCTCATTGCTGAATATTTTCTTTATAATTATAATAGTTTGTCTATAAAGATTATATGTAATTGTGGATGTTTATTTAGTTTTATTAATTCAGTTTTAGATTTTTGAATTTGCTACTTGGATGTTTGAATGCCGAATTATGTTTCATAATATGTTTTGAAATTAATCAAGGTTTATGTTGTAGCAAAATCGCATGTGTTCTTGGTTTTATTTTGGTTTATTTTCTGAATTCATATGCATATAAATCAATGAATGAGGGCAGCCTTGATCATGGCTGTACTTTGTGTCTTGCCGAATACAATATGACGTGGATTAAAAACATAAAGTTGGTTTACCTTGTATTGGTTATAAGGGCTAGAGTAATTCTAAAAATTTACATATCGATGTGAGATGAGGTGACGCCATACTTGCTAATATGTTTCCAATTCGACTCATTGTGCTTATGTGTTTCTTAATTTAATTTCTACACGAAGTGTCTTTAAACTAATTAGCAATATGTTTAGAATTACGCACGAAGCTGGTTCTAAATAATTAAGGAGTTTTGACTAATTAGAAGAACCACGAAGGCTCTAATTAAATTGGAACTAACACTAACCTTGATTGCATGC
Source organism: Potentilla sterilis (assembly GCA_963682095.1). Taxonomy (NCBI): domain Eukaryota; kingdom Viridiplantae; phylum Streptophyta; class Magnoliopsida; order Rosales; family Rosaceae; genus Potentilla; species Potentilla sterilis. The sequence continues at coordinate 22,401,930 of OY821763.1, read as the reverse complement.
CGATTGCTACTTTATTATCTTGTACGAAATTGTTACATGTTTTGTGAATTTTGTGTGTAGTGTTTTGTGTAAAAGAAGATGATCATGTGTAAATAATAATTTAGGTTTTAAATTTTCGTAAATTTTAGTAGTTGTTAGATATAAATCCAAACCCCCCTTATAATTATGTGATACTTTATGTGATTAAATGTCCTTAATTTCCCCGGATAGAACGATTCCTACTTGTCAATACTACAATCGACAGAAGAAGGATAATATATGTATGAAGTTGTTTTGCAGGTACAAATGTGCGTGTATAATAATCTCCATCAATTTTTGGCGTCGTTGCCGGGGAAATTAAAATTGTTTAATTTCATGAAGTGTTACTTTGTAACAATTGTATATTTGTTTAAATTTCGGATTGTATAATTTTTAGTTTTTGGTTTTGTATAATTCTTAAGTTTTCGGGTTTGTAATAGTAATTGGGGTTTCAATTTTGGTTTTATAATTGTTGCCGAATTATTTATTTTATCATGTGATGTATGTTTGTTTTAAATTGCTAGAAGTTTAAAGGTTTATTTGTGTTTGATTTACTTTGGTTTCGAAGGGAAGAGGAATAGGTAAGATCACTTTTATCAATATTAGCCTTAATCCTTCATGTTATCTTTCGAGGTTTCATGAGGTTGATGGCGACTTTTATATGACACTAGTGGTAATGTCAGCACAATGTTCCAAACTGAGTAAGGAGCATAAAGGTTCGCCTATTAGTTCGTTTGTCTCTATTATGGATGTCAAGGTTTGTTTAACTAGATCTTAAGGCCCACAGACTGCTATCTCTTCTCTGTGAAGGGGGTGATAGGGAGTTCGCTCTCCGTGGTTACCTACAACGAGTCTTGCCTTGCTCCATAGTAGAACTTTCGTTCTAGCCTTCTGAAACCACGGAATTTCGTGTCTAGCCGATAGAACCTAGGTCCCACGTCCACCGATCTTTGAAACCTAAAGTAGATTGAGCAGGCGTAATTCTTAAAGCTTGAATTAAAAAAAGTTGTCTTTAAACTTTTGAGGTATATCGGATAAAACCATGATACTACCTTGGACTGTTTCAGCCCATTGAACTGTTATCTCCTCTGCTACACTTACCTCGAATTTTAAAGTTGTGAAATAAAAGTAATTAGACTCTAAGAATTTGACATACTTGATATGCTTTAATACTTTCGATCATTTTGTGAAATTGTATTCAAATCCTTTGTTACACTACCAGATCGGACAGAATAGTCGACAAAAAAAATTTCGTCTACTATTCAAAATTTTCGTCGGGTATTCCTTCTATCGACAAAAATTTCGTCGGCTATTATTCGTCAATAAAATGGCGTCGGTAAAAATATACCCGACGACAATAACGAAATCGTCGGCCATTCTAAAGTTATCACCGACGAAAATACATTTCGTCGACCAAACCTTGGCATAATGCCCGACGAAATTCATCGGATATTTTCACATATGGCCGACGATATCATAAAATATAGCCGACGATCTCTTCTATTTCGTCGGTTATTTGTTCTGAAATATAGCATAATGCCCGACGAAACCGTCACTATTTAACATAGACCACCGAAGAAATAATGTCATTTTCGTCGGTCATAACAGTTATAGCCGACGAAATTTGGTAAAAATCGTCGGCTATAGCAGTGATAGCCGACGAAATAATGTCAATATCGTCGGCTGTTCTTACATTTTGGGGAAAAAAATTAAATTAATTTCTAAATTACCATTCCAAGCAACCTGAAATTCACAATGACAATCCAACAAGAAACACGTTTTTCATTAATTATTTAATTTGTTCCATCCTGGCCACAATCCTGCTGTCCATCATGCTCGTCATCCTGCTGAATGAACTCGGGAGCTCTCGGCATTCGAGGTTCATCTAACGGCTCAAACAGGGGCGGGGGTTCAAGGCCTTGTTGTTGTGCCGCGAACATAGCATACCACCAGTTTTGTTGGCCGGCGTAGTTCTGTCGCCGAATTCTGATGGAGCTATTATCCAAGCACATTGTACCTGCAAAACAACTTCATACAAATATTACCCTTCTTGTGTCATCGTTAGTATAGGACAAGTAGGGATCGTTCAATCCGGGGAAATCAAGGGCGTTCAATCACATAAAGCATTACAAAATCATATTGGGGATTTGAAATTTGATTCTATAACCTACTGAAAATTACGAAAATAAAACCTAAATTATTATATACAATTGATCAACACCTTCCACACAATACACAAAACACAAAACTCATTACACATGCAACGAAATTAAACAAAGTAATAAGGGCAGCAAGCTAAAATCGAATTCTAGATTCAATTAAGTTCCAATTTAATTAGAGCCTTCGCGGTTTATCTAATTATTCAAAACATCACAAGTATTTAGAATTAACTTCGCGTGTAATCCTAAACATGGTACTAATCGGTTTAAAAACACTTCGCGTAGAAATTAAACACAAAGAGCACATAAGCACAATATGTCGAATTGGAAACATGTTAGCAAGTATGGCGTCACTCATCTCACATCGACATGCAAATTTCCAGAATTATTCTAGCCCTTAGATAAATACAAATTAAAACCAACTTCGCGTATGATCCAACATGTATTAAATCGGCATGTGAAACCAACACACAAATGATAGTTATGGCCGAAACTACTTTCATGCATACGGTTTTTATGCATGTAAATTCAGGAAATCAACCAAATTAAATCAAGAACACATGCAAAAGCCTACTGGCCATAAAACTACATTCAATTAAATCACATGCATAATTCAGAAATTAAACCAAAGAAAACCAAATCATATAACAAAAAATCGGTAATCAAAAGAATAATTCATAAAACCAAAACAAAATACGTTCTCTGGTTCCAAGCGATGTGTCGCACAGAAATTCCGGAAGTCAGGACACAGTCCCAGGAAAATCCTGGTAGTCCCTGGTTATCTTTGCTCAAACTGCCAAGTTGCAGCCTTCATTTGGGTGACTTTCCGAACTCCGATTGATCTGAAATTTGGACACAATACACTTTAGCGTCCCAATTAAATGCATACCAAATTTAATCAAATTTGGAAAAGGATAGATCAGCTTAGCATGAGCCTCAAAATCACGAAAAAGACATATTTTACTTTGTTTCCAGATGTCTATACTTAGTCATTTTTCTGATTATTAAGCACACTTTCTCCAAAACTCTACCAAAATGACACTAAACTAAATTATGACTCTATCTTAGGTAAATAAGTGTTAAACGAAGCATAAATGAGGGCATAAACATATTAATATCGTCGCACATTGTGCTCCTATCAAATTCTCTCGCATTCAGCATGCCAACGCTCCATTTCCATCTGATACTGCTGTGTTCTGCGTTGTTGCTCCTGTGATCTCTGGAACTGGGCCGCCAATCTTGCATTTTCTTCTGCCAATCTATGCATTTCCCCCTTCATCTGTTGGGTGTCCCCGCCTCCCCTCTTTTGAGCTCCCTTAGTGGTCTTCAGGACCCCTATTCCAGAACTTCCCAAACCCCGGCACTAGTAGTCGTTTGAGCGTTTTGGGAAGGCTGCGTCGAATATCCTCGCTGCAGTTTGGACATTCGATCAGTCGACCTGGCTCAGGGCTTCTTGCAGATCTTCCTCTGAAATGTTCGGTTGTGCCTCCCGAACTACTGCCTGCAACACTTCTTCTTCGGCCCAGTTCACCCTCTCCTAATTGAACGAGAAAAAAAAAAAATTAATATTCTAACAAATATATAATTAAGTAAAATTAATAATTAAAATTTTAAAATCGTAATCAACGACTTACGAGCTGTTCTGTCACTTGTGGATAAGCGATCTTGAACGTCTCCACGTACGGGTCGCTATTAGGATGATCTCTAAGCGCCTCCTCCTGATATTGTGCAAATGGCCTAGAACCACCATGATGGGGGGTTGTGTTACGGCGGCGGTTCGCAGAGTTTATCCGAGACCGTTCCTTCAAACAAATAATAAAATATTAGAAAAATGCATAAAAAAATATTAGTGTAATAATTATAAAATAATTAAACTAATAATTAAAATTTTAACAAAATAAACATTTATAGTTAAGTTTAGTATTTACCTGCATAAGTGGGTTGTTGAAGTCTACTGTCTTCAACCAACGCCACTCGTACTCCCTGAACATGAACTCTCTTGGAGTACCCATACGACCACGGTTGTCGTATTCGTTAAAGTGGGTACGGAGCTCGTTCTTCCACTCTTTGAACATACGGAAAAAACAAAAGTGCATTAGAAATATTATTAATATCATAAAATATTTTAAATTATAAGATGAGGAATTCCCAACGTACCTCGAGTTCTGCATCGCGTACGCCCAAGCCTGCTTGTGTTCGGCAATCTCGAAGTATGCCTGAAAGATAATATTTTATTAGTTTTAAAATTATAACAATACCGAAAATTATTAAATATTACGATAAAGAAATTAAATTTTTTAAATTACTCACCGACGCCGCGTTGTTGACCTCCCTCTTGATCTCTTCCGGCACATCAGCCCACCATGTCCACAACATAGGGACTCTATCCCTAATTAGTGCTCCCACGCAACCCGCGTAATCGCGGCGTTTTTCCCCCTTAACATCCTGATTAGGGGTTCGTTGATCTGGATCCTCCCGCTGGTCTCAACACTTTTCCTGAGCGTATCAAAACATATGACACCTCTCGTATTACTGCTTGAACTGCTAGCGGCGGTCCCTATCACATAAACGACGATTAGTTAATAAAATTAAATATTAGTGCGTTAAATTTTAATAAAATATTTAATTAATAAAATCAAATGTTACCTGAACTCGATGACCCTTCTGTCGACTTTCCTTTTAATCTCGCCGAAATCAGGAGCTCAGGTCTCTCAAATGGCTCATAATGGTATGCCTCCGCAACACTCACGTACTGAGGCCTAGCAGGCCATATGGGCACACCACGCTCGTCGACCTCGAGTATGGCAGGTATAACTGATTAGGGAGAGTAGGCCCCTCAGTAGAGTCAGCAGCAGACGGCGCAAGACTCGTTATCGGCTCCCGATGAACCTCAGGCATATCGACCCGATGAACGCCTGGAGCTATGTCGTCCTGAAATAGCTGCGTACTACATCTCGGAGGATCTGGCCGGAGAGGGGGACATGAACTGCTCGACGGCCGCCCCGCCGATAAAAGGGTCTGGTGCCGGTTGCTCACACTCCTCCGCGGCTGGGATGAATCGATCCTCTGAGGCTGGCTGGTGGTCCTCTCAGGCTGGCTAGGGGTCCTCTCGGAGTCTCCGGATCCGCCAGAACTTCCAGAACTTCCAGAATAGCTGTCTAAATGCATCGGCCATCTGGAAACAAATAAATTAATACATTAATTAATATTAAATTATATTACATTAAATAACAAATTTTAATTAATATAATAACCAATAATACTAACATATTTTAAAAAATACTAACAAATTAATATTTATAATTTAACTAATTTTAAATAATACTAACCATTAACATAAATATAACCATTTATATACAAATATAACTAGATTTCATCATTAACATATATATACATACAAATAACCCTTTATATATTAACATAAATATAACCATTTATATAATTAGGCTACCAATTTATATATATAATTAATTTAAGAATTTATATATAACAATTAAAATATACATTAATATATATATATATACAAATATGTGTATATATTAACAAATATATAACAATTTATATAATTAATCTACAAATTTATATATATAATTAATCTAACAATTTATATATATAACCAATAAATATAACAATTTAACACACACTTAAATATCTAAATTATATACCTAAATTATACAATTAAAATAAATTACAAAAAAAAAAATTACCTAGCGGAGGAGGAGAAAGAGGAGGAGGGGAAGGAGGAGGAGGAGAGAAAAAGTCGGGCTGGAAGCGACTTTCAGCTTTTATAGCAGAGAGAATAGCCGATGATTTACAAGATTTCGTCGACTATTCTTTGAATGTCGTTGGCTATACTTTGGAAGATCAATAGTCGTCGGATCTGAGCCATCCAACGGCGGACAATAAAAAGGCGCGGATCGCAAGAGTTTAGCTGATGAAATTCAGAGAGAATAGCCGACGATTTAAAATATTTCGTCGGCTATTCTTTGAATGTCGTCGGCTATACTTTGGAAGATCAACAGCCGTCGGATCTGAGCCATCCAACGGCGGACAATAAAAAGGCGCGGATCGCAAGAGTTTAGCCAACGAAATATAATTTTCGTCGGCTAAACTATAGGTCAAACCACTAAGTCAAACCTCTAAACGCTTAAAAACGGAAATTAGTCTAGTTAAACAACGGTTTCTGGCCTCACCTTCAACAGATAATAGTTTCAAATCCATGAGACGCAACTAATCATATAAAAATTTTACAAAATTGATTTAACGAACGTCAGGCTACCCATAGGAAAACGAAAGTAAAAAACAGTTAACCGCAACATTCGGCACACAAATTTTATCAGAACCTTGTCATTTTTCAACCGTAGCCGTATTTCATTATTTCGGTCATATCTTATTTCAAAACATTTTTGCATTTGAAGAGTCTACGTATAGTAACTATTTGAAACTATACATTCACTTAAACACTTAGTAAACAAGTTAAGGAACATTAGTGCATATGTTCTGATTTTGAATCTAAAAGTTTAGAAAATCTATTCCAACCGTCAGATATCACCGTTAAGATTAAATACATGTATGGAAAAAAATCCAACTTCAGCTAACAACGTTAAAGGCTCGATTGGAACGGTCAACCGGGTAAGTCAAACCTCTAAACGCTTAGAAATGGTAATTGGACTGTCTAAATGATGTTTTTTGGCCTGACCTTCAACAGATAATAGTTTCAAATCGATGAGATGCAACTAATCGTATAAAAATTTTCCTCAAAATATTTACCGAAGGTAACGCTACCATTAGGGAAACGAAGGAATAAAATATTTGACCACATCTTTCGACAATTAGATTTTATCGGAATCTTGTCATTTTTCAACCGTAAACATATTTTGTCATTTTGGTCATATCTTATTTCACGACTTTTTTCTGTTTGAAGGATGAAACAATGGTTTATCGTTAGTGATTGAAAATGGAATCTGGTCATTTTTTGTTTTTTTTTTTGTTTTAAATCATAGCCGAAGAGAGGCAACCTCGTACTCGTACGCTATTCTTTTGTCGTTTTCTGTCTAAAATAAAATATGTATTTTTCTATATAGTTATGGCTGACGAAATACTCTGCGAATGTCCGGTTGTGGTAATCGAGATCACCTCCTACTTGTTCACAGTTTAGATGCATGTTCTTCCAAAACTGAACTTCTAAACAGTTAATTAGTACCCACCAATGTGCAATGGCTACCTCATAATCTTTCAACTTGTAGGAAACTGGCATTTTTTCACCGAGTACAAAAAAATCGGAGAGTATGGAAAGATTGAACTGTGAAGGTACATCTTCTGGTATGCTTTCTTGTAACGCTCCTAAATACAGCTTCATGTAGGTGACGCACTCGTGCGCAATATATGCTTCAGCTATACATCCTTCAGGTGAGGATCTGTTTTGGACAAAATCACCATATTGTCCAAGTTGCCTATAAATCAAGTTTTTAAAGTGTTATGATAATACATTAATACTAAATCACATATATTGATGAGGAAATTAACATAAGGTGTAAAATACGTACCTTTCCATCGGATACATCCAAGTGAAGTGCACAGGACCGTTAAGCAACAACTGCCGAGGAAGATGGATCATGAAGTGAGGCATGATGTCGAAAAAATTTGGAGGAAATATCATCTCAAATTTACACATGATATGAACGATGTCTTGTTGCATTTCCCGGAGGTCAGATTTTCTCACTTCCCGTGTGCATACCTTCTGGAAAAATCTTGCCAACGCCTAACGGCTCCACAACGTGACGGGGAAGGAACGGTCGAATGAAAACAGGGAAGAGACGTTGTAGCAGGATATGATTGTCATGACTTTTCAACCCGTAAAGATTGTTGAATTGTCTGTTCACACACTTGGCTATATTTCCAGCAAAGCCTGAAGGATACTTGGCCCGACTTATCTAATGGAAAATTTCTGATTTATGCTCAGGCTTGACGGTGTAAGGAGCTTGAGGCATTTTTCTCTTCCCTTGTTTTTGCAGATCAGTACGAGCCTTATGACCGTCTTTCGTCTTCCCCTTCAAGTTCAGCGTTGTGCCCACCACAGTTTCAGAAATATTTTTTTCTATGTGCAAATCGTCGACTGAAATATGAATATAGCCGACGTTTTTTTTTATACCAACGAAAAAACAGTATCGTCGGCTATGGTTAAACTATGGCGGACGATTTTTTTTTTCCACCGACGAAAAATAAAATCGTCGGCTATTCGTTGGAAGTACCGACGAAAATTTTAATTCGTCGGCCGTTTTTTTTTTAATTTCGTCGGGAAAAGCCTTTTTTCTGGTAGTGTTACTTATTAACCCTAATGCTTGTTTGATACTTATAAATCTTGTGTGACTTATACTTTGTTTGTGATATATACTTTTATACTTGTTTTTAATTTATGCTCTTACACTCTGATATTTTCGTTACTTGTTAGTTACAAAAATTACTAACTCATATATTGCTAACACCTAACTCTAACTATACTTGTAAAGTTTTCGTTTCTTGTTTACTAATTCCTTTAAAATCTTTGAAATTCTCAGATTAATGAATGTCCGGTCATAAAGTGTGGACCAAGCGAATCAAAGGAAACTTTCAAATAATCATTGAAGAAGGGGATCTTAACGTCGAAATCACCAATTCTCACATTGAGGAAGATCTTGACGTTGACTTCCCTAGCCCACCACAAGAAGCAAGGATCGTCACACCCACATCATCACGTTTTTCACCATCATCATCAAGTGTTCACGAGTTCCAAGAAGAAGACATCGAGCTTGATCAAGGTTTGCTAGACGAACCAAAGTTTGAATTGCTAGCAAGTCCGTTTCCACAAGGTGACTTGCAATTCGACTTACCAAATCCTCCACCACCAAGAATGGCATCAATCAGAGAGCAAAACGGACATGTAGCTGGGAATGACATGGTACCCTCTAACATCACTTATCCAGCCGTAGCAGCTGGTAAATCTAAAGACTTTGAGCTTAGAGGAGGGTTCATGAGTGAGTTGCCGAAATTTTATGGACTTGCAGGTGAGGATCCTGACTCTCACTTGCAACAATTCCAATTCACTTGTGAATCCATGTGCCCCAAAGGAGCCGACATACAACTTGTGAAGATGAGAACCTTTCCATTTTCACTTGATGTCAAGGTGAGGAAATTGTTGTTTACCGTACCAAGTGGGAAGATCAACAATTGGAATACCATGGTGCATGACTTCATTCTCAAGTACTTTCCAGCGTCAAGAGTGACTCAGCTGAGGAGTCAGATTACTGGGATCAAGCAAGCTCAAGACGAGTCATTTTGTGATTACTATGATCGATACAAGAGTCTCATTGTCTCTTATCCAGCTCATGGTATTCGTGAAGGCCTTCTCATTCAATACTTCTACGAAGGAATGCGCGACTACGACAAAGAGTTTCTTGATTCGGTAGGAGGAGGTTCGTTCTTAGAGAAGAGCAATGTGGAGGTCACGACATTGTTGGACACTAGAGCTTTGAAGAACCAACAAATGCAACCACAAGTGCGTTCCAAGCATGTGAACGAAACTAGAGCCAATCCGGCGTCGGAGGAGAAAGTTGACAAGCTTGCCAACATGATGGCTCAAATGATGAAGCAACAAAGAGCCCAACTTTGTGGGGTGTGTGCCGAGGGACATGCTACGGATCAATGCCCTCAAATGGGAGGAGAAAACTTGAAAGAGGTGAATGCTTTGGGCTACCAAAATATCAAGGAGGACGTTACCAAAATAACTTCAACCCAAGGTATCGAGATCACCCTAACTTCAGATGGAGCAACAATGACTATGTGCTCAAGCCTAATGCTCAACCAAATACACCTTTTCAACCAAGGGCAGCCATACCTTTCCAAAGGCCACAAGCTCCCTACGTTCATCAAGGAAATCAAGGTGTATCAAATAGGCCGAACTATGATGAATTGTTGAAGTCTCTAGCACTTGGGCAAAGCTAATTGAACGCCTCTACACAAGCATTGTTGATAGGGAATCAAACCAACTCCAAAGACATAACCGAGCTCAAGAACCAAATGGGGCAAGTTGTTTACTTTATTGGTCAATTTAATAAGCAAGGGAGGCTACCCTCCAATGTGATTGTCAACCCTAAAAATGAGCAAGCAAAAGCCATAACCACAAGGACTGGAAGAATTCTTGAGGGGTGATAGGAGCACAATGTGCGATGATATTAATATGTATTTTCCCTCGTTTATGCTTTGTTTAACCTTTATTTATCTAAGATTGAGTCATAATTTAGTTTAGTGTCATTTTGGTAGAGTTTTTATCAAATGTGCTTTAGAATCCAAAAAATGACTAAGTTTGAGAAATCTGGAAAATAACGCAAGTTGTCTTTTTTGTGATTTTGAGATGAGTAAAAATGCAATCTATCCTTGTCCAAATTTAATGAAATTTGGTATGCTTATTATTCATATACTGCGGAATGTTATGTTAAAATTTCAGATCAATCGGAGTTCGGAAAGTCACCCAAAAGATGGCTGTAAAACAGCAGTTCGAGCAAACCAATCCAGGGACTTCCAGGATTTTCCTGGGACTGTATCCCAACTTCGAAAAATCATTCCCGACGGCACACAAGGAATTTAGTCGAACTGTTTTATATGGCAGTAGCTATGTGCGTCTAGTTTATCTGAGACTTGGAATCGCATCAATCGGAGCTCCGAGGAGGGAGATATGCCGGAGTTACTACCACAAGGTCTTTTCCAGCCGATTCCAAGAAGCTACTGCCTCCTTTTCACAATTTCTGTTTTCAATGGACCATATGGTGTACAAATGCATATGTGAAGATGGTCCAAGCTTAAGGAAGGAAGGAGGATGACACCAAGCCATGGCATTGAAGAAAAATACCAAGAAGAAGTTTTCCTAGTCTAGCTAGGAAAAGCTGCCGGAAAAGGCAGATTTGTGCCAGTTTTGTGATAGGCCGGTTGTGGCATTTGTCCATGGATCAAGTTCACTAAATGAAGATGTCAAGATCACATATGAAGTCCATGAAGATGTGCAGCCCAAGCCTTGAAGAAAAATCAGAAAAAGAAAACCTAATTGCACTATGAAAGGAAGGTTTCAAAACCTTATTCTACTAGGTTTTGTGATTGCCTTGTGAAACAAGGGCTGCCGGCACCTATTCTCTATAAATAGGGTCACTTTGTCATTCTGAAAATCATCTCATCTCAAGCATAAATCAATAGCCAAAGCTCTACCAATTTTCTTAAGCATCAAATACCCAAATACTTAGCCATAACACAATCACCACCACCACCAAATCTGCCGAGTCCTTTCATCTTGCCTACTGCCGAAACTCAGTCCTGCCGAGCAAAGCAGCAGCCGAGCACCATCCATCACTTCTTCGAGGAGTCTTCAAGGTTCCTAAAGTGTAATCCATTCCCCTATGGCTTTTGTATTTGTTGTAGTTTGGTTGTATTGTATGAACGCAATTCCATATCTTGGTTTTTATTGAACTTTTGTGTAAACCGATTGCATGATTGATGTTTATGTTAAAGTTTCGTTATTTTAACTTGTGGTTTTTGTATGTTTGATAATTAGGGCAGTGGTATTAGAAGCATGTTTAGGATTTAAATTGGTTAGTAATCTAAGGGATGTGACTTAAAAATCGAAGCATTAGTTATGTTTAAAACATTTGTTGTTTAAAGCATGTAAATCTAGATGTTAGGTTTCATCAAACTAGAAAACATGAATAATTCATACTCGTAGTTGTCTTGGTTTGTGTTTTCGCCTAGAGTAAAACCCTTAGAACTTGCATGTTAAATAAGATGATTGACAACCTTGCTTGTTTGCATGTCTTCGATTTGTGATTCATATGCTTAATTGTTAATCATGTAAAATCGGTTAGCATAACCTTAAGATTATACTCGTAGTTAATCTTAAGACTCTAGCAATCAAACGATTAGATGACCTCGTAGGCTCAAGTTGGGATCGAAACTAATTTGAGTCTTGAACATGCTAAATACTTGTCTCTTACTTTCTTGCATGCAAATCTACTTGTTAAAGAGTCTTTTGTGTGAACTATTTTGTGTGAGAGATGATGATCACTTGTATATAGTAGAAATAGGATTTAATTTCATGGCTTAGTTTTAGGGCAGCCCTATGGCTGCCGATCCTTTTATCCTCCATGTGTGTGACGTGTGAATATGTATAGTTGTGAATAAATTGTCTAAAATTCTCATGTTTCAGGTACCCTTAATCCCCGGATAGAACGATCCCTACTTATTCTATACTACTAACGATTGTAGGGTTTTTGATTGCTTGAGTCGCTTCGGCGACTCGTCAATTTTTGGCGCCGTTGCCGGGGATTATAAAATCTTGATTTGTTTGAATGTTAGCTTTGTAAATTTTTGAAAATCTTTTTGAGTCTTTAAAGTTTTGGGGTATATCGGATAAAGCATGACCTTACCATGGGCTGCACAAGTCCATTGCACAGTTTGCTCCTCTGCTCCACATACCTTGAATCTTTGATGTCGTGAATAGTTTGAAAAATTCTTGAAAATTTCGTGTAATGCCTTGAAAAATTTGTTGAAGTATAGCTTTGTATACTCTTGCATTTATTTGTTTTGTTCATTTTGATGTGTTTTGTGTATGTGCAGGCCGGATTGAAAAGAAAAGTGCCGGAAATACGAAACTTCTGCCCAAAACAGAATTGGGGCAGTGCAGTCTGTCAACTTTGGAAGGCCACCGTTTGTTGCTCACAAAACCTGGGAAAGTGAGCCATATACCGTTGGAAAGGTCTCTGAGTCTACCTTCAGTAGGATTTTACAGAAGTGGATTTGGAGCTTCGAGCCGATCCCAGTTTCAATTTGAGTGAAGCAAGGTCAATCTGGCAGAACAAAGAACTGGGCAGATTAATAGGTCTGACAAAAGGCCAAAGAAAGAGTACTTCTGATGGTGCGATTGAGGCGAATGTTATACCGTTGGAAAGCTCTTTGTGATAATGGAACAACGTTGATTTACAACACGTTTGCATTGGAACAATGGAACACACCCAAATTCAGGCCTAAATGGGAAGTATACCATCTGCAAAAGCTTCTGCCAAGCTGCCTGCAGCCTGCCCTGTTGCTGCCCTGCGCACTGCCGAGCCCTGCTGAATGTCCCTGCCGATAAACCTGTTGAACGACCCTGTCAAGAGCAACTTGTTCTGCCGAGGTCCCGCCAAGGTGATCTGCCTAGAGCAGCCTGCCTACGCTGCTGCCAACAGGCAGCCTGCAGCGTGAATTTGCCAATTGACATCTACTTGTACTGCTGCCGGGAGGAACCTGCTGCAGCCTCTGCCTATGCTGCTGCCCCTACACGCCGCTGCTACCCCTGCCCATGCGTCCACTTGATGAGAAGACTACTGCTGCCCCTGCATCCTAATGCTGCTGCCAAGCAGCACACTGTCAAGAGGACAAAGCTGCCAAGCAGCCTAACTACCGAGAGAAAGGACTGCTGCCTCCAAGCTGCCGAGCATCAACAATGGATGAACACACACACAAAACACGGTGAAAAGTCTAAGCAATGGACTATAAACACAAAGCGCTAATTGGGAGGCAACCCAAGTCAATCAAAGAAAAACGAAGGAGCCATCACCGAGAGTTTGAAATTTCTTAACCCTTCTCTTTTTCTTTGGTTTGTGATGATATGTTGGAATATGTTAGTCTATTGCATGCTTAGGAAATTCGTTGATATAAATTGTGCTTACATTGAGGACAATGTAATTTTCTAAGTGTGGGGTGGGATAACGTATTCCGTTTATGTTTTCGTGTGCTTAGTTTAGAAAAGAAAAATTCAGAAAATTGTTCCACAAAAATAGAGTGTTTAAATTTGTCTGTTTCGAGTCTTAGGATGCCCCTAATATGTCAATGATGTTTTTCTCCTCTTTGCATACATAGATGATGGTTGTGCATACAATTAAAATTGTGAGTTTCATGAATTATGTGCATTGGTAGGAGCATGTAGGACTTGTTGATTAACTAAGTATGCATGTTTTAGCTAGTTTGTTTCCATAATAACCTATGTGAGCTTTAGAGCCAAATTGCTTTCTTCATGAGTGATAAAAATTGAAAATTTCGAACATGATATGATATGAACCTCATAATTCTTTGACTATTCGATGATTATGTGCCATAGCTTTTAATGAACTCTAGTATGCTAGAACTTACTCTTGTTGATTTTCAAAACGTTTTTATCATAACATACCTTGATTTTGAATGTGATTGAATAAAGATCTTTTAGGTTTACCACCATTGCCAAATAAAGCATGTGCCCTATTGGAGCCCGTCGTGGGACACTTTAGTAAACCCCCTTTTGAGCCTACGATTAGCCTTTTCTTTCATCACCCTTAAACACTTTCCATGAGCTTAGTATAGTGATGCCTTTACCTTATGTGTTGGCAAAGCTTGATTTTTGAAGAAGTTTTCGCGTGAAGTGATGAAGAAGAACAAGTGTGGGGTAGACTTAGCCATGAAATTATGAAAAATGTATGTGCATGCCGTGCCTTAGTAAAGAAAAGAAAGAAAAATTATTAAAAAAAAAAAAAAAAAGAGAAAAGAGAAAAAGAGACGAAACCGTGAGTAAGAAGAGAAAAGACAAGGCATAGGCACGGCATAGAAAAGAAAAAGAAAATTGTGCATGGCTATTGTCTTGAATTTTGTTGTAATGTTATGAGAAGAAAAGAATGAAGTAAGGGTCCAACAAGATGAAATTTGACCCTTGGCGAGAAGACATAAGGAGATTAAGCTTTGCCAAAGGCCACGGTGACGTTTTGAGCCTCCTTATCCAAATATCGAATACCTCTTAGCCTAGCCCCATTACAACCCTTTTATTGATCATTTTCATGATTCTTAAGATGGTTAAACTTGATTTGTGGAGATTATCTCAAGAGTAAGCATATGGTTTTGGTTCATTGGTCCATATAGTTATCATATGAGGTTTTTCCATAAAAATTCACAAAGTGCTTTCATTTCTTTGATATATGCAAGTCACTCTTTGTAATTCATTGTCTTTCACTTGCATATACTTATGTGTGAATAACCATTCTTCAAGAGAAAATAAGAGAGTATGCCTAGTGAGGAGGATTGGATTAGCTTTAACATGTTTACATGCTTACCTTTTTGCTCTTCTATGTTCATATTGATGTTGCATGTTCATGAAGCTCGAAATTTTCGTGCTTAGCATTCTCATGCATTAACTTGAAAGCTATGTGTACATACGAGCCTGAGACAAATTGTTAGGGGCAATAGTTTGTTTAGAGTCTAGTTTAATTTAGTTTGCAAAGGACTAGCAAACGATAAGTGTGGGGTAGTTGATAGGAGCACAATGTGCGATGATATTAATATGTATTTGCCCTCGTTTATGCTTTGTTTAACCTTTATTTATCTAAGATTGAGTCATAATTTAGTTTAGTGTCATTTTGGTAGAGTTTTTATCAAATGTGCTTTAGAATCCAAAAAATGACTAAGTTTGAGAAATCTGGAAAATAACGCAAGTTGTCTTTTTTGTGATTTTGAGATGAGTAAAAATGCGATCTATCCTTGTCTAAATTTAATGAGATTTGGTGTGCTTATAATTCATTTACTGCGGAATGCTATGTTAAAATTTCAGATCAATCAGAGTTCGAAAAGTCACCCAAAAGATGGCTGTAAAACAGCAGTTCGAGCAAACCAATCCAGGGACTTTCAGGATTTTCCTGGGACTGTGTCCCAACTTCGAAAAATCATTCCTGACGACTCACAAGGAATTTAGTCGAACTGTTTTATATGGAAGTAGCTATGTGTGTCTAGTTTATCTGAGACTTGGAATCGCATCAATCGGAGCTCCGAGGAGGGAGATATGCCGGAGTTACTACAGCAAGCTCTTTTCCAGCCGATTCCAAGAAGCTACTGCCTCCTTTTCACAATTTCTGTTTTCGATGGACCATATGGTGTACAAATGCATATATGAAGATGGTCCAAGCTTAAGGAAGGAAGGAGGATGACACCAAGCCATGACATTGAAGAAAAATACCAAGAAGAAGTTTTCCTAGTCAAGCTAGGAAAAGCTGCCGGAAAAGGCAGATTTGTGCCAGTTTTGTGATAGGCCGGTTGTGGCATTTGTCCATGGATCAAGTTCACTAAATGAAGATATCAAGATCACATATGAAGTCCATGAAGATGTGCAGCCCAAGCCTTGAAGAAAAATCAGAAAAAGAAAACCTAATTGCACTATGAAAGGAAGGTTTCAAAACCTTATTCTACTAGGTTTTGTGATTGCCTTGTGAAACAAGGGCTGCCGGCACCTATTCTCTATAAATATGGTCACTTTGTCATTCTGAAAATCATCTCATCTCAAGCATAAAGCAATAGCCAAAGCTCTACCAATTTTCTTAAGCATCAAATACCCAAATACTTAGCCATAACACAATCACCACCACCACCAAATCTGCCGAGTCCTTTCATCTTGCCTACTGCCGAAACTCAGTCCTGCCGAGCCAAGCAGCAGCCGAGCACCATCCATCACGTCTTCGAGGAGTCTTCAAGGTTCCTAAAGTGTAATTCATTCCCCTATGGCTTTTGTATTTGTTGTAGTTTGGTTGTATTGTATGAACGCAATTCGATTCTTGGTTTTTATTGAACTTTTGTGTAAACCGATTGCATGATTGATGTTTATGTTAAAGTTTCGTTATTTTAACTTGTGGTTTTTGTATGTTTGATAATTAGGACAGTGGTATTAGAAGCATGTTTAGGATTTAAATTGGTTAGTAATCTAAGGGATGTGACTTAAAAATCGAAGCATTAGTTATGTTTAAAACATTTGTTGTTTAAAGCATGTAAATCTAGATGTTAGGTTTCATCAAACTAGAAAACATGAATAATTCATACTCGTAGTTGTCTTGGTTTGTGTTTTCGCCTAGAGTAAAACCCTTAGAACTATTGCATGTTAAATAAGATGATTGACAACCTTGCTTGTTTGCATGTCTTCGATTTGTGATTCATATGCTTAATTGTTAATCATGTAAAATCGGTTAGCATAACTTTAAGATTATACTCGTAGTTAATCTTAAGACTCTAGCAATCAAACGATTAGATGACCTCGTAGGGTCTAGTTGGGATCGAAACTAATTTGAGTCTTGAACATGCTAAATACTTGTCTCTTACTTTCTTGCATGCAAATCTACTTGTTAAAGAGTCTTTTGTGTGAACTATTTTGTGTGAGAGATGATGATCACTTGTATATAGTAGAAATAGGATTTAATTTCATGTCTTAGTTTTAGGGCAGCCCTATGGCTGCCGATCCTTTTATCCTCCATGTGTGTGACGTATGAATATGTATAGTTGTGAATAAATTGTCTAACATTCTCATGTTTCAGGTACCCTTAATCCCCGGCTAGAACGATCCCTACTTATTCTATACTACTAACGATTGTAGGGTTTTTGATTGCTTGAGTCGCTTCGGCGACTCGTCAAGGGGCCGGCCCCTAAAGCACCGATAAAGAAGGGTGCAGCCGTGATAGATGATGAGGCGGATGATGAGGTACACGACAAGAATGAGGCCGAACAAGAGGTAAGCAAGGAGGATCTCGAAATCATGAAGAAAAGAGACCTTGAGAAAGATCCTGCTACTTCAACCAAGGAGACACAAAAGGCAAATGATCCAAACTCTAATGGTTTAGTTAAAACTAACCAATTTTCGTGTCCACCTTTTCCCTCAATGTTCAACAAGTCCAAGAAGGACAAATCAGATTAGGAAGTGCTTGACATTTTTCACAAGGTGGAGGTGAACATACCCTTGCTTGAATGCATCAAGCAAATACCAAACTATGCCAAGTTCTTAAAAGAGCTATGCACCACTAGAAGGCATACACGTGAGGCAGGTTGTGAAGATGAGTGAGACAGTTTCAGCTATCATCCAAAGAAAGCTTCCTCCCAAAATGAAAGACCCAGGCAATTTTACAATGCCTTGTATAATTGGAAAAACGTACTATTTTTGATAACGTTATGCTAGACTTAGGGCTTCAATTAATGTGATGCCTTATAATGTTTACAAGTCCCTAAGTCTAGGAGAATTGAAAAAGGATAACATAATTATACAACTTGCTGATAGGTCTAACAAATATCATGAGGGATATGTTGAAAATATTCTTATGCAGGTTAATAATCTGATATTTCCTGCGGATTTCTATGTACTTCACATGGAAGAGTCGCCCCTAAATTCCACGCAGCTATTGTTGGGGCGATCATTTATGAGAACGACAAGAACAAACATCGATGTTGCCGAAGGCAATCTCACCATGTAATTTGATGGTGAAGTGATAAGCTTCAATGTGTTTGAAGCAATGAGGTATCCAGTTTATGATCTAAAACCATGCTATGCTATTGATGTTGTTGATTCTATTACACAGGTTTTATTAGAAACTTTGGATCAATAGCAACAAGCTATTGAACAAGGGGTCGGAATTGACGAAAAAGGGGAACGAATTTCAGAAGAAGCACAGCTTGAACTTGAGCCGTGTATTGCACAAGTGGTTGCCGAACTAGAGGCAACACCCCATTTCAGGTATAACAAGTTCATGTCAATTCCCATTTCCACTAATAAAATGCTACCATGTTGGAACAGGCCCCAATGTTAGAGCTTAAGGCTTTACCTGATCATTTGAAGTACGTATACTTGGGAAACGATGACACTCTACCAATTATTATGTCATCAAAGCTGAGCGAGCAGCAAGAGAAGAAGTTGATTGACGTGCTTAAGAGGAACAAGACCGCCATTTGATGGACTTTGGCGGATAACAAGGGTATAAGCCCTACCACTTGTGTTCATAGGATCTTGCTCGAAAAAGGAGCCAAGCCTACTAGGGAGGGTCAGAGACGTTTACACCGCCCTATGATGAAGATTGTCAAGGACGAGGTAATCAAATTGCTTGATTGTGGCGTTATATATCCTATATCGGATAGCCAATGGAGCTCACCCGTCCAAGTTGTACCCAAGAAGAGCGGAGTCACAGTTGTGAGGAATGACAAGGATGAACTCGTGCCACAAAGATTGGTGACAGGTCATAGGATGTGTATCGACTACAGAAAGTTGAATACTACTACACGCAAAGATCACATGTCTTTGCCTTTCATGGACCAAATGCTGGAGAGACTAGCTGGACACGAGTTCTATTGCTTTTTGGATGGGTATAGCGGGTACAATCAGATATGCATTCACCCGGATGACCAAGAGAAGACAACGTTTACGTGCCCCTTTGGTACGTTTGCTTATCGACGTATGCCTCTTGGTTTATGCAACGCACCGGGTACGTTCCATTGTATGTATTCCATATTTTCGGATTTTATTGAGAACATTATTGAAGTCTTTATGGATGATTTTAGTGTTTCTGGAAAAGACTTTGATACATGCTTGGAAAATTTGGAATTGATCTTGGAAAGATGTGTTGAAACTAACCTTGTTTTGAATTGGGAAAAATGCTATTTTATGGTTACTCAAGGGATAGTTTTAGGGGAAATTATTTCGGCAAAGGGAATAGAGGTTGATAAGGCTAAGATTGATGTTATGCAACACTACCCTCCCTCAAAACTGTGAGGGAGATTCGTTCTTTTCTTGGCCATGCAGGTTTTTATAGGAGGTTCATCAAACACTTCTCTTTGGTGGTAAAACCCTTGTGTTCCCTTTTGCAAAAAGATGTTCCATTCGTATGGAGCAAGGAGTGTAAAGAAAGTTTCGGCAAGCTCAAAGCATTATTGATATCGGCACCCATCATAGCACCACCTGATTGGAGCCTACCATTTGAGCTCATGTGCGATGCATCAGATTATGCCGTTGAAGCAGTTCTGGGGCAACGAAATGACAAGAGGCCGCATGCAATTTATTATGCCTCTAGAACTTTAAATGATGCTCAAATGAATTACTCCACCATAGAAAAAGAGCTTTTGGCTGTCATATTTGCTTTAGAAAAATTTCGATCTTATCTTTTGAATTCTAAAGTGACAGTTTATACTGACCATGCAGCTCTTAGATATTTGATGAAAAAGAAGGATGATAAACCATGCTTGATTCGATGGATCCTCTTACTCCAAGAGTTTGACATCCACTACCAGAAAAAATGTTTTTCCGGACGAAATAAAAAAAAACCGCCGACGACATAAAATTTTCGTCGGCTATTCCCAAGAATGGCCGACGAATTTATTTTTCGTCGCTAAAAAAAAAAATCGTCGGCTATTCCCCTAGAATGGCTGACGATTTTTTTTTTCGTTGGTAAAAAAAAAAATCGTCGGCTATATTCATATTTTAGTCCACGATTTGAATTTTTGTCGGCCTTTCTCTGAAACTTTAGCCGACGAAAACTTTTGAAAGTTTGGCCGACGAAATTGACATTTTCGTCGGCTATAAGTATCTATAGTGAAAAATCTGTGGGTATTTTATACAATTAGTTGCGTCTCATCGATTTGAAACTATTATCTGTTGAAGGTCAGACAAAAAAACGTTATTTAGACAGTCCAATTACCATTTCTAAGCGTTTAGAGGTTTGACTGACCCGGTTGACTGTTCCGATCGAGCCCTTAACGTTGTCAGATGTAGTTGGATTTTTTTACATACATGTATTTAATCTAAATGGTGATATCTGACGGTTGGAATAGATTTTCTAAACTTTTAGATTCAAAATCAGAACATATGCACTAATGTTCCTTAACTTGTTTACTAAGTGTTTAAGTGAATGTATAGTTTCAAATAGTTACTATACGTAGACTCTTCAAATGCAAAAATATTGTGAAATAAGATATGACCGAAATAATGAAATATGTCTACTGTTGAAAAATGACAAGATTCCGATAATATCCGTGTGCCGAATGTTGCGGTTAACTGTTTTTTACTTTCGTTTTCCTATGGGTAGCCTGACGTTCGTTAAATCAATTTTGTAAAATTTTTATATGATTAGTTGCGTCTCATTGATTTGAAACTATTATCTGTTGAAGGTGAGGCCAGATTTGGCGTTGAAGAGTAGATTGACCGTTGCAAGTCAAAACCCGGTTTACTACAGATTTGGCGTCCGGCGTCCGAATGACGATTGTGATACCATTCCGGAAAGGGAACGTCGCCAGTTTAGGGCCTCAAAACGGCAGTTTAATATGTTTTTAAAGTATAGCCGACGATGTTCATAGAATAGCCGATGAAATATTGTAAATCGTCGGCTATTCTCTAAGTTTAGCCGACGAAAATTATATTTCGTCGGCTAAACTCTTGCGATCCGCGCCTTTTTATTATCCGCCGTTGGATGGCTCAGATCCGATGGCTGTTGATCTTCCAAAGTATAGCCGACGAAATATTTTAAATCGTCAGCTATTCTGCTTCTAAATCTTTTAAATCGCTTGCTCCCGCCTTTTTTCTCTCCTCCTCCTCCTCCTCCGGCCTCCTCCTTCCCCTCCTCCTGACTTGATTAATATCATTCACAAAGTGTCTTTATTTGATGAAATATGCAAGCTATTTATTGCCTGACAATCCATTCTTTTGCATATACTTTGAGTGAATATTGCCATATTATAAGTGAAAAGAAGAGAGTATGCCCTAGTGAGGAGGATTGAATTAACTTGACATGTTTACATGCTTATTTTCACACTTCTTACTTATTCATACCATGAAACATGTCTATGACGCTTGAAATTATTGTGCTTACACTTGAATACTTAAACTTGAAAGCTATGTGTTTAAAAGATCCTGAGACATTCATTTAGGGGCAGCATTTTTTGTAAAGTCTTTTATTTTGTTTTGCTAAGGGACTAGAAAAAGTTAAGTGTGGGGTAGTTAATAAGAGCATAATATGCGATATTCTTAATATGTTTTATCCTCATTTATGCAATTGTTTAACTCTTATTGTTGTAATATAGAGTCATCGAGTCTAGTTTTGAGTCTTTGACAGAATTATTAGTGAAAAGAGCTTAATCATCGAAATTTGCATGATGTATGAAGAGTTTGATTCAAAGCAGGATTCCTTATTACGTTAGGAATCCTAATCGGTTTAGGAGTTGTTTCTGCACAAACCCGTAGGCCTAGTGGAAACTGATGAATCTGGATGTGATCTCCTCCTGCGAACCTGCTAACTAAGGGGAATACCGGGCGGGCCGGTCTTCTCCTCTCCGATGCCTAAGTTAGTACAGTTGAGATGAATAGATAACTTAAGCACGTATGATAAGCAGTTGGAGAGATCAGTTGCCTATTAAAGAGGGTAGTTGAGGCCCTTATATAGGTGGTCGGGTGTGGGGTCTGGCCTTACTCTTCGATGTGAGACTGGTTTCCCTCTGTTCGCACACAAAAGGACAGCTCTGGTGGCCTGTTCGGCAGGCTGGCGTCCCCAGTTCCCGAGCCCCTGGTCGTGAGGTGGACTGCTGGGACTCGGATTGGGAATAGTATTGCTTGGCAACTTCCCTTGCTCATTAAATCTTCCCATAAAGTCTACAACTTGGCCCATTTGAGTCTTGAGCTCACCAATGTCCTTTTGATGATTTTGTTGCCCCGCGAGTAGTGCTTGAGTAGCACTTGACAAAGATTGAAGCAAAGCATCGTAATTAGGGTTGCTCGGTGCGGCTTGGCCTTGGATAGGCACGGCTTGGTTTTGGTTCGGCACTGCCCCATATATTCCTTGGTTCGGCTGATAAGGTTGCCGAGGCACAAATGGTGGCCTCGGTGCAAATGGTGCTCCTCCCTCTCTTGGTTGCATAGGTGCCCTAAGCACGTTGTCATTGTTCGCCCATCGAAAGTTCGGATGATTATTGAACCTTGGATTGAAATTGCCAAATCGTTGGCCTCCTTGAAAACCAATTGCATTGCACTCCTCTACTCCCTCATTAACTCCAAATTGAGGGCATTGTTCGGTCTCATGTCCCTCGGTGCAAATTCCACATACACTCGCACGCTTCTTCATCAAATTACTCACCAAGGCGGTAAGCTTGTCCACTTTATCCTCTAACTTTGAGCTTGAAGACGTCTCATGTACTTTCTCATTCCTTTGCACATTGCCTCGTGCCATGCCAAATTGTTGGTTGTTCAAGGCACGAATTTCCAACAAACTTCTTGCCGCACCAGCATTTAACTCCAAAAAGCTACCTCCCGCGGCCGAGTCAAGAAACTCTCTCTCCATGACACGCAATCCCTCATAGAAATATTGTAGCAAGAGCCCATCGCTAATGCCATGCGATGGACACAAAGAAACTAGGGACTTGAACCTCTTGTAGTAGTCGAAGAAAGTCTCATCTCCAGCTTGCTTCACACTAGTTATTTGCTTCCTCAGATCAGTGATACGTGAAGCAGGAAAGTACTTGAGCAAAAACTCATCCATCATAGTACTCCACGAAACAATGCGACCACTAGGCACCTCAAACAACCACTCCTTTGCTTGATCTTCTAAAGAAAACGGAAATGCCTTCATTTTAAAGTGTTGCAAATCGGTCCCTCTTGGACACATAGACTCCGTGGTGAAGTTAAACCACTGTAGATGCTTGTTAGGATCCTCACTTGGCATCCCATAAAACGATTTCAGCTTATGGAGGAATCCACTCCTCAATTCAATCTCTCCAGTCTTGTCAGCTTCCAAGGGAGGATAAGTGATATTCGAAGGAGCAATACCAGCTCCAGCAACATGACCATTCTGTGATCGGATGGAGGCCATTATCTCTTCTTCTTCTTCTGATTCGGCAAAGGCCTCAAATTTTGGATTCTGAAGATCACACGACGACGAAACAAACGATGGTGAGCTCGGCCCTGAATCAGATACGGACGGAACTATAGGGGAGGACGGCAATGATGATGAAACTGATGAACTGGTTGGTGACGATGGTGGTAATGGCACAAAACGAGCAATAGCGAGTTCTTGATCTAAACGTTGCAAACGGCCCTGAAGATCTCTTGTCCAAATATTAGATTCGGACATGCACTATTTCTGAAATTTGCAACATTTAAACAAGTTAGAACCTCGTAAAGAAATAGAAAACAAGAATATACATCATTACAAGCCACGGCATTGGCACTTACACAACATATTTCAACAATGATTCACATATAAAAATTCGGCAAACATACAAAATTTCGGCAAAGAACAAACATGGTTCGGCAATAAGAGATCAAAAGTTGGAACGTTCATGATCATGTAATCGCTAAGTCTAATTTCTTTTAAATTTGTTCTAACTCTCGAAGTACGTGGAGCAGAGGAGATAACGGTGCAATGGACTGATTCAGCCCCCGGTAGTATCATGCTTAACCCGATATACCTCAAGAGTTTGAACCACACAACATGTTTTATCTTTGAAGAAAATAGGCCACATATGTCAAGTTATGTTCTAGCGTCTAAAGTGAGGTGATGCTTCGGCACAAGCTGTCGACTAGGTCGTGCGGATTTTACGTTTCAAAGGTCATTATAATCACGGAGGGCGAACCCCCTACAGGAACCAGGCAGGACTCGTTGTTGGACACCACGGAGGGCGAACCCCCTATCGACTCACTCACCGAGAATGAACATCAGTCTATGGGCCTTGAGATCCAGTTAAACAAACCTGAGAACCATATCTATGATAATAACTGAGAGGACCCGTCCCGAAAATTCCCTCGGAAAATTCGAAACAGGTCTGAAATTAAACAAAAACCAAATATCATTTTACTTTGTTCCCAAACCGCCAACACCCACCCACTGGGAAACAAAGTTCGATAAATTCTTTAATCGTAATTTTGTTAATAAATTCTACTCGCTAAATACCCAATTTTCCATTTAACGCGTTCTGAATATAACCATAAATATAATTGAAATATTATACTCGTAGTTTATACCAATATCAGGAGATTTACTCACCTTAATTTACCAGAAATGGTAAATATCCAGTCGAGATCGAGTCAAACCGCCGGAGGATCGCATCGGAGCAAATCGCCGCAGTTCTGGACTCCGGTCAACGCCGGTCAACGCCGGTCGTCGCCGGTCAAAGCCGTCAACGGCTGGTCAACGTTGACTGGTCAACGTTGACTGGGCCGGACTGAGTCTGGGCCGGGCCGGGTCGGATCTCGCTGGGCCGGGTCGAAACTGCTGGAAACGGGTCGAATCGACCCGATCGGAATCAAATCTTCTCGGCGTCGATCCGGCCGCCTTGGCCTGAACTGGCCGTCGCCATCACACCAGAGGGGACCGGCATGAAAAACCCTACCAATCGGTGGGTGGCGCACCTCCGGTTGCCCCCTGCAGCGCCACCACTCGCGGTGGCCGATTTTCGAGTTGCCGCCGCTCCCTCCTCCGTGCTCTCCCGGTGCTGCTCCTTGGCTCGAAATGAAGAGGAGAGGGAGTCGAGTCAGATGCAGGGTGTCGCTCGCGCCGCCATGGCCGGACGACGGAGATCGGCCGATATATAAAGGTGAACAGTACCGGATCGGGGAGAGAGTGGGTGAAACAGAAATTGCTACAGTAATTTGCTACAGTAAAAAATAATTTCCCGAAATGGAAAGCTCTCCCCCTTTCCGAAAAAAATCCTCCTTTTATAGTATTGTTTCCGAAACAGTACAGAATTTCCACAGACCATAACTTTCTCATGCAATCTCCGTTTCACGCGTGCCGCATGTCCACGAACTCGTATCGTCGCGCTCCACAACTTTCGTGAAGAAAACTTTTCCAAAATTATGAAAGATCACGAAGTCAACTTTTCCCCCATTAAAACTTAAAACATTTTTCAAATTTAATCTCCGAATATACTTCCGACATCGCGTGACAATTAAAATAAAGCGTACGAAATTTCAAATACTCATAATTCAGTTAAATTGAGTTCGGGATGTGTCAATTCTTCCCCCCTTATAAAATTTCGTCCTCGAAATTTCCATAACCAAAAATCGCAGAAAATCGGACAGATTTTCCTCTATAATTAGGAAACCCAAAACCTGCAAATATTCAAAATATACTTCTATAACCACAATAGAATTTCTAACCTATACCGCGAGCCACCACTGCTCGTCCGGATTTATTTACCAACACATATCAATGAAATACTCAATATAAACAAATTCAGGAACTCATATTCTGAAAATAAATCATTACGGAACAATCCATACACAATAATACTCTACCCTGAATCAATAATAAACAAATGTTATATCTCGAAGAAATCTCGAGACTAACTGATAGCGATAGAATTGCTAAATCAATAATAATATAATATCACTGGGTTACCGCGTGACAAAAATATAATATTATAATAATCACTCGTACACGTTTTATGAGTTCAAATTAAATTGCATTCTCGTACCCATCGATTGAGTTCAAATTAAATAATCCTACTCGTCGCACGAGTAAAATATCCCAAAAGATTTTAGAACTGCACTTTTAATTTCAGAAAATGTCGGTAAATAAATAACCTTACCAAATGCATGGAAATTTCCTGATCAATTCCATATACGACACCACTCGCAAGCATTACATTTGTGCCAAAATTCAAAGCAATTAATTCATACCAAAACAAAATTTCAGTGAAAGATAATTCACGAAAATCAATATCCATATCCTGATTAAAACCATGATTCCTTCCCCACAACTATTGTTAAAACATTGAGAAACAATTCCACCAAAAATTTAACAAAAAGGAGTTCGATTCTCGATCCAACAAAGCAGTCTAATAACGAAGTGGGGATACCAATATAAAAGAAAATATAATTCATAAACAACCCAAAATAAATTCATATGCTCCCATACCACAGCCTCCCACCCACTGGGAAACAATTACTAACAAAATTCTCGATTTTGCCCAAATAATATATTCATAACCAATTATCAAGCTTTGCTAATATATATAATGGAACAAATAATATTTTGTTTTCTTTTAAAACAATATACTTTTAAAATCACATAATAATGTTTCACGACCAATCCCATTGGTCATTCAAAACCAAACCTCACTGTTTCGGGAATTTATAAAATAATAGAAAGTCTCATAAGAGAAAAAAAATCATTCCCGAAACTGAAATAATATAAAATCATGACCAATCCCATTGGTCATATAATAAAATAGGGGAAAACGTCATTACCACCATTTAATATTAAGCCTCTCAGGCTAAGGGTCAGAGTCTCACTTCTCCAAGACTCTAGAGCGTCCCACGCTGCCTGTACACGTCGACCACCGAGTGTGAATCTGACCTATGTGGTCAAGTAGTCACATCGCATGGGATCAGGCGACTATGCTAGCTAGCCTCAATATATCAATATCCAGTCTTAGAGTCAAGGCTCTAAGACTCTGTAGCGTCCCACGCTGCCTGTACACGTCGACCATCGAGCATGAATCTAACCTATATGGTCAAGTCGTCACCTCGCATGGGATCAGGCGACTATGCTAGCTAGCATCAATATATCAATATCCAGACCCTCGTATGGTGGAAACAAATCCATAAAACAAAGCAACACACCATTCCACGCCGGCCAACCATACAGCAACCTAGCCATACAGGCGGTAGGTCGGACCTTCCCCGGTCTGCCATAACCTAGCTAGCACACAGCGGTCCTGATGTGTTGAAAATCCGAAAATAAAACTGAAAGCACGTTTCCCCTTTATATGAAATAAATCAGTACAGTCCCCGACCGTACATCCGAGGCTTATAAATATCGTAAATATAATAATAGCCTCCAAATATATACATATATACCGACATGTCCCACATGTCATAAAATAATAATGAAATTAATATATAACATCGACATGTCCCACATGTCGGAAAATCATAAATAATGAAATAACGAAATCGTCGAAAATCTCATTTTCGGTTAAAATACATACTACTAAATAGTAGTAATATATATAATCTCAAAACCATATTTCTCTTTAAATATTAAATGACCAAAGATCATAATCATAATTCGATAATCAAAAGAATCATAAAATATCTGAAAATCCATATTGATACCAGGATTTAATAAACCTTATTTTCCGTATCAAAAATCACATTTCCAAAGCGTAGAAAATTTCAATACCCAATCAAAAGACCAACAAGAAATCATCTTTTAAAAATAGATTCTCGACTTTCGATACGCCATATTACTTTCAAAATAAAATATGGAATATAAACTCCCTAAAGTACTTAACATATTCAAGCATGCCTCAATTTAAAATAAAAGTCCACTCACAGTATATCCAAGTTCATGCTTCCCTCAATATTTCCAATAGACATAAATTCCATTCACAACTCAATCACATATTTAAAGTATATAAAATCTCCTCCAAGGACATACACAGTAAAACACACAGGTCAAAGGATCATGCTCTGATACCATTTGAGAGGACCCGTCCCGAAAATTCCCTCGGAAAATTCGAAACAGGTCTGAAATTAAACAAAAACCAAATATCATTTTACTTTGTTCCCAAACCGCCAACACCCACCCACTGGGAAACAAAGTTTGATAAATTCTTTAATCGTAATTTTGTTAATAAATTCTACTCGCTAAATACCCAATTTTCCATTTAACGCGTTCTGAATATAACCATAAATATAATTGAAATATTATACTCGTAGTTTATACCAATATCAGGAGATTTACTCACCTTAATTTACCAGAAATGGTAAATATCCAGTCGAGATCGAGTCAAACCGCCGGAGGATCGCATCGGAGCAAATCGCCGCAGTTCTGGACTCCGGTCAACGCCGGTCAACGCCGGTCGTCGCCGGTCAAAGCCGTCAACGGCTGGTCAACGTTGACTGGTCAACGGATGGTCAACGTTGACTGGGCCGGACTGAGTCTGGGCCGGGCCGGGTCGGATCTCGTTGGGCCGGGTCGAAACTGCTGGAAACGGGTCGAATCGACCCGATCGGAATCAAATCTTCTCGGCGTCGATCCGGCCGCCTCGGCCTGAACTGGCCGTCGCCATCACACCAGAGGGGACCGGCATGAAAAACCCTACCGATCGGTGGGTGGCGCACCTCCGGTTGCCGCCAGCAGCGCCGCCACTCGCAGTGGCCGATTTTCGAGTTGCCGCCGCTCCCTCCTCCGTGCTCTCCCGGTGCTGCTCCTTGGCTCGAAATGAAGAGGAGAGGGAGTCGAGTCAGATGCGGGGTGTCGCTCGCGCCGCCATGGCCGGACGACGGAGATCGGCCGATATATAAAGGTGAACAGTACCGGATCGGGGAGAGAGTGGGTGAAACAGAAATTGCTACAGTAATTTGCTACAGTAAAAAATAATTTCCCGAAATGGAAAGCTCTCCCCCTTTCCGAAAAAAATCCTCCTTTTATAGTATTGTTTCCGAAACAGTACAGAATTTCCACAGACCATAACTTTCTCATGCAATCTCCGTTTCACGCGTGCCGCATGTCCACGAACTCGTATCGTCGCGCTCCACAACTTTCGTGAAGAAAACTTTTCCAAAATTACGAAAGATCACGAAGTCAACTTTTCCCCCATTAAAACTTAAAACATTTTTCAAATTTAATCTCCGAATATACTTCCGACATCGCGTGACAATTAAAATAAAGCGTACGAAATTTCAAATACTCATAATTCAGTTAAATTGAGTTCGGGATGTGTCAATAACTTCCCCATACTTTGTAAAACAAACACGGATCCCTAGCAGTCTACAAGTGTTGATTAAAACCGCCCTCAACCTCATGGAAGTAATACTATTACCGAAGAAACGCTTATATGCGTGGGGGGGAAGTATCCCGCGTTTCCCAATCTACATAGAAACGGCCTCCGACATAGCATCATTCACATGAAGGGTTTTGGTTATGATCAACAAAAGTGGCTTCACCTACATGTTACACTTTAGAAACTACAATAAACTCAAACATACACAACACTATCAACTCCCTAGAAATTAAACTAAGTGATTACCAACATACATCAATATACATCATGCAACTTCCGAAATTTAAACTCTACATGCCGAAGCATATTTCTACTTTACAAAATCCCAATATAAACTTAAAATTTACAACTTTACAACTTCACAACAAAAATTTCCAGCAACATATATACAGAACAATAACATAAAACAAGCTTTTATAATCCCCGGCAACGGCGCCAAAAATTGAACGGGAGCCGAAGCTCGCATGCAATAATA
Organism: Potentilla sterilis; assembly: GCA_963682095.1. Classification (NCBI taxonomy): domain Eukaryota; kingdom Viridiplantae; phylum Streptophyta; class Magnoliopsida; order Rosales; family Rosaceae; genus Potentilla; species Potentilla sterilis. The sequence continues at coordinate 22,371,690 of OY821763.1, read as the reverse complement.
AACCCTACAAATGATCGTTAGTAATATAAGCAAGTAGGGATCGTTCTAGGCCGGTGATTAAGGGTACCTGAGATATGAAATTGTTAGACACAAACATATTCACATATATACAAGAAAACGTCACAATGGGGGAATATGATGGTTCGGCAGCTTTTGCCTTCTAATGCTAGACACGGTATTAAAAACAGAAAATAAATCCTAGGCTACTATATACAAGTTTGATCATCATCTCTCACGCATCACATAGCACAAAACACAATTTAACACAAAGATTTGCATGCAAGAAAGTAAGAAACAAGTATTTAGCATGTTCAAGACCTAACTTAGTTTCGACCTACAACTAGAACGGGATCCGATTTTTACCTAGTTGTGAGACTTTTTCTAATGTTTTAAGATCGAGCTATTCGCATGGTGATCCTGAAAGTTATGCTACCTTATACAAGACATAGCATTGAAGCACAAAAGTCTATAATCGAAGACATGTAAACAAGCAAGGTTGTCAATCATCTTATTTAACATGCAAGTTTTAGCTAAGGTATTACCCTAGGTGAGTATCACAAATCAAAGCAACATACGTTTCATCTTTATTTGTTCCGCTCAGGTTAAATGAAACCTAACATCTAGATTTACATGCTTCAAACAACAATTGTTTTAAACATAACTAATGTTTCGATTTGTTAAGGAACACCCTTAGATTACTAACCAAATTAAATCCTAAACATGCTTTTACTACCACTGCTCTAGTTATCAAACATACGAAATCCATGCATTAAAAATTGCAAAAGTCATCACATAAATTCCAACAAAAATTGCAATCCATGTTCATCATACAATACCAAACGAAACAAAGTATTTTTATAACAACAATATGTGACTAAACCGAAATTAAAAACACAAGTCATAGGGATGGATCACACTTTAGAAACCTTGGAGAGCTTCGTCTTGGTGTGGTGGAAGATGATCGGCAGCAGCTAGGCTAGGTGATGGGATCGGTGATGAATGATGGTGGTGTAGGTGGAATCGGTGACTATGTGTTTTAGGGTTTCGGGTTAGAACTTTGGTAGGAAAATTTGGTAGAGTTTTGGCTAGTGCTTTGCAAGAGATGAGATGCTTTTTCTGTAGGAAAAGTGGGGGTATTTATAGAGAATAAGGGGGGGGGGGGGGGGGGGGGGGGGGGGGTGATTGCCGGCAGCCCTTAAGCAAAAAGGATTTCAGAAAACCTAGTGGAATAAGGTTTTGCAACCTTCCTTTCTTAGTTCAATTAGGTTTTTCTTTTTCTGAATTACTGCGACAAGGTCAAAGCTGCCGATTCCATGGACTTCTTGAATGGTCTTGGACTTCAATTTACAGGTCTTGATCCATCGAAAATGCCCCACAATGCCGGCAGCTCACAATGACACTCAATCTGCCAGAATCGGCAGCTTCTCCTAGCTTGACTAGGAGAACTTGTTTCTTCATGTTTTTCTTCAATGCCATGGCCAAGTGTCATTCTCCTTCCTTCCATACGCTTGAGATATCTTCACAAATGCTCTTGTACATCATATGGTCCATCGAAATGAAGCACTTGTGAAAAGGAAGCAATCAGTCCCTGGAATCGGCAGCTTTGACCTTGTCGCAGTAATTCCGGCATATCTCCACCTTCGGAGCTCCGATTGATGCGATTCCAAGTCTCACGTAAACTAGACACATAGGGAAATATCCCCATAAAATATCTCGGCCAAATTCCTTGCAAGTCGTCGGGAATGATTTTTCGAAGTTGGGACAAAGTCCCAGGAAAATCCTGTAAGCCCCTGGATTGGAATGTCCGGACTGCCCTTTTGCAGCCAAGTTTTGGGTGACTTCCCGAACTCCGATTGATCTGAAATTTTAACACAACATTCCTCAACATATGAATATTAAGCACACACAAAATTTCATAGAATTCGGACAAGGATAGATTATACTTTTGCTCATCTCAAAATCGCGAAAAAGACATATTTTACACTATTTTCCAGATTTCTCAAACTTAGTCATTTTTCGGATTCTTAACCATTTTTCACAAAACTCTACCAAAATTGACACTAACTACATTATGACTCAATCTTAGACAAATAAGGGTTAAACAAAGCATAAACGAGGGCATAAGCATATAATATCGTCGCACATTGTGCTCCTATAATGGGATGCCATGAAGCCGGTTGAATACTACATAACCGGTGCTTGATTTGATGTTGACTCTTGGGGAAGTGGGGGGGGGGGGGGGGGGGGGGCTGGACGCCTCGGTTCTCGCTCCTACCTCTCCTAACTGCCGCATGTAGGCGGGACAGGTGGCTGACATGCAATGAAGGATAGAACCCATCAGTCTCATCAGTTATGATGGCGTGGGAACTTTGTCGATGCTGGGACACGTGTCAGTAGGGAGCGGTCTGAGATGGAGGGAATCTGCGGCTGGGGTTGCCTCTCCTTTTTGATTGCCCTAATTATCAACAATGTGTAGTTTTGCCGCCTATAAGATGCTTCACACCCCCCTCCTCTCTTCCTGCCGTATTTTGTTGAAGCTCGACTCCTCGTCTCTCGTCTGTCTGTGTTGTTATCTTGCTACACAACTAACTGGGCGTAGGGCGAATTCTGTTATTAGGCTTTATGGAATCTGGGAGTTGAGGACCAATTTCGGCACGGGCTATCTCTGCCGCTGCCGAAGTTTGTCTAGTACGTGCTGAGCGTGATAAATGTCTCCCCCGCCCAGCTTCCTAGTAACCAGTGGAGACAGTTGCTTGGTCTTGGGTGCCTATTCAGTCTTAGCAACATGGACTGGCCCACGATAAACGAGTTCCGGGCGCTGTATAAGATTCTCTACTGCAAAAAGGCCCAGGCCTCCGGCTGTGTCAATTTTGCCGCGCGGGACTTCGATCCTCCCATCACTCACCTGCCGTCGTCGGTTTCGAATGTATGGAGGAGATCGATTGTGATGGCCGGGGGTAGGTGGCAGCGTAATTCGAGGAACTTTCGGGTGCCCGAGGCTTATCAAGCTATCGGGGATCAGTCGTACCGGTTAGTCGACTTGGAGAGGCAACAGATAGCCCGACTTTTTGTTTGCTGGGACAGTCTGGGCCGGAGCTCTTACAATTTCGTCCGGTGGAATGTGCTGGAGATATGCGAGATGGGAAAGAAACCTGGTAAAGTGCCTTGCACTGTTGTTTTGTGCAGTCGTATTTTATTATAACCGCTCGGTTTAATGATTTGCAGCTAATGCCCCCAGGCTCGCTGTTCGGAGTGAGGAGACTGTCGAGGCGGATGACGAACTTGTGGCCCACAGGTTGATGGAATGGGGGAGATGGCCTCTAAAACCGTTGTAGATCCGGACACCTTAGAGAGCACGGTGCATAGGAATCCTGTGCCGCTCATGTTTTCGGATTCCCATTACGGTCGGCGGCCGGATGGTGAGGAGAATGCCCCTCTTGTTATTCGGGATGTAGGACCGGTGGGCTCACCGGGTCCGGAACCTCTAGCGCGGGCGGTGGGGATACGAGCCCCGCGGGAGAGAGAGGCACCGGAGATGACTTGGTACCGCAGAAGCGGTCTTGGCGAAGCTCCGGCCAAGAGGGCGAGGATGTTTGATACTGGGGCGTGAAGCTCGGCCGGTGGGGGGTCAGCCTTGGTTCTGGCGGAGGGAACTGGTGGCCGAAGGAGTAGGGAAACCGCTGAGCCGGAAGCCGATCGCGGCTCTGGTGATGGTGGTTTTGGTAGGTTCGTGGCATCTACCATCGAGGCCTTGGGACTTGATCAGGAGGCCCCCGGAAATGTGCGGCCGGGCGAGAGCAGGAAGAAAGCTGTGGAATTGGGTCTTCGGGTAAGTCTGATCGCGTACCTGTGTGGCACTGAGGTTCTTCTGCGCTCCCTCTGTCTTTTTGCGCTACGAGCTGATGTTCTTCTTTTGTGTACTTGTACCAGCTGGTTCATAGCCTTTACGCCGCTGAGCCTAGTGAGGGGGCTCCGGTTCTGGAGGGGCAAGTGGAGGACCTCACCATGCAGCTGTCATTGGCGGAGGCTAAGCTTGCGGAGGCCGGTCGACTGGCGGTCGCTCGGGAAGAGCGGATTATGGAATTGGAGGCGAAGAATTTGGAGCTGCAGACCCAAGTAACAGTAGTCCTCAAGGGAGGGGAGAAGCTCGTAGAGTCCCAACTTGCAGAAGCCGCTGATAAAGCTATTGACGATTTCCGGGAGTCGGTGGAACTTTCTGAGATGCTGGAGACCGCCCGTGCGAAGGGTATAAATGATGCGTATCTGGAGTGGAGCGAGAAAGGGTGGCTTGATGCCGAGCGGATGGAGGCTGAGGTAGCCTTGGCCGAGAAGTTGGAGCAAGAGCAGTCTCTCAAGGCTGGTGGGTCAGGGATTAGAGGCTCCGGTGGCGCTGATTAGCCGGTTTTTTTTTTTTTTTTTATACTTGGCAGATGTATTTACTTTGTAACCAGCTGTAGTTCATTCTAGAGGCAGTGACTATCTGTATTGCAACGTTGGTACTAAATACAGTACTGTCCAAATTTAAGGCAGTAATCTCACTTAGGGTAGAACCGCAGATGTTGGATATTCCATGGGCGGGTGGAGTTGATGCCTTCGGTGTCTATGATGTGGAATGTCGCCGGACCTGCAGCTGCGGTGATTTGGTAGGGGCCTTCCCACGTTGGCTCCAAGGCCAGCGGCTTTTTCTGAACTTTCTTTATCACCCAATCCCCCACTTGTAACTTCCTTTCCCGGACCTTTCTGTCATAGTATCGAGCGACCCGTTGCTTGTATGATTGGTTTCGCATATGCGCTTGATCGCGCCCCTCCTCAATGAGATCCAGGTTGAGCCGTATGCCTTCGGCGTTTGTTTCAGCGTCGTAATTCTCGACCCTGCGGCTGGACATGTCGGTCTCTACGGGGAGTACCGCCTCGCTCCCGAATGCCATGCAGAACGGGGTCTCCCCTGTTGCTTGGGTTGCTGTCGTCCGGATGGCCCATAAAACCGCGGGGAGTTCCTCACCCCAACATTCTTTTTTGTCATCGAGCTTCTTCTTGAGGAGCCTTTTGATAATCTTGTTGACCGCTTCAACCTGGCCGTTGGTTTGCGGGTGCGCCACTGAGGCGAACAACATCCGGGTCCCCATGGAGGCCGTGTACTGGATGAGATCAGCATTGTTGAACTATGTCCCGTTATCCGTGACTATGGCCTGCGGCACCCCGAACCGGCAGTAGATGTTCTTCCATAGGAATTTTCTTACCCGTTCCTCAGTAATCTTTACTAGGGGCTCCGCCTCGACCCACTTTGTCTGATAGTCAACGGCTACAATGGTGTACTTGTATTGTCCCACAGCTATTGGGAAAGGGCCGATGATGTCTAGCCCCCACTATGCGAACGGCCAAGGCGCTAACAGAATTGACAACGCGATTGCCGGAGCATGGGGTGTAGTGGCATATATGTGGCACTTGTGGCAGCCGCCTGATATTTTTCTCGACGCTGCTGCCATGTTTGGCCAAAAGTATCCTACCCGTAGCGACTTATGAGACAGGGACCGGGCGCCAGAATGGTTACCGCACACTCCTTAATGGATTTCTTGCATGATGGCTTCTCCCGCCTCTTTAGTTACACATTTTAGATGGGGGAAGCTGTGCCCTCTTCGGTACAACTTGCCGCCGAGGAGGCTGTACCTGGCACACCGGAGGTGTAGCCTCCTAGCCTCTACCTTATCCTGGGGGCCGGTTTTGTCAACCAGGTATTTAATTATCGGATCCATCTAGCTCGGTGGCGCCTCCTCTACCGCAAATATCTCAGAGATGGTCTTGCTTATGCTCGGTTTCTGGAGAGGGTTTCAATCTTAGCTCTTTGGTATTCTGGTGGGTAGTTTCTGGTTGCCAACCTTGCTAGGGCGTCCGCATGCCTATTTGCCTCCCGGGGTATATGCTGAATCGTTGCACCCTGGAATGGCTCGATCAGGGTTTTGGCCAAAGCCTGGTAGGAGGCTAACTGGGGTTCCTTGACTTCAAACAGCCCGTTCATCTGGTTTACCACCAGGCTCGAGTCGCTGTATATTTTCCAAGGATGCGATCCCCATTTCCTTGACTAGCTGCAAACCCGCTATGAGGGCCTCATATTCAGCGGCGTTGTTGGAAGTATTGAAAAGGAACCGCAGGGCATACTCGTATGACTGGCCATCGGGTGAGGTTAGCATGACACCGGCTCCACTCCGCTTACTCGTTACAGAGCCGTCCACATAAAGCTTCCAACCGCTGGGGAGGCCTGGTTCGACCTTTATGGCTTGAACTGTTTCGGTGCCCTCGGACTGGCCGGAATGCGCTTGTACCGCCATCGGGGTGAGTTCGCATATGAAATCCGCAGCGGCCTGGCCCTTGATGGCCGTTCGCGGGGCATAAGTTATATCGAACTCTCCCAACTCGACTGCCCAACGTACGAGCCTGCCGCTCGTATCCGGTCTTTGCAGGATCTGCCACTACCAGAAAAGGGGTTATAGCCGACGATATGGGAAAAAACGGCCGACGAAATAGTACTTCGTCGGCTATAAGGGGTCATAGCCGACGAATTACTATTTCGTCGGCCACATCGTCGGCTATAATATTATAGCCGACGACTGCCGACAACTCGTCGGCTATAACTATAGCCGACGAAACGTTTTTGGTTATAGCCGACGAGGATGGTATTCGTCGGCTATAAGAGTTATAGCCGACGAAAAGTTTTTGGTTATAGCCGACGAGGAGGGTATTCGTCGGCTATAACTCTTATATCAGATCCATTCTGCAGCAGCGAGCTCATTCGTCGAAAACATTTCGAAAACGCTCTGAAATCATCCAAAACCTCGGCCATAAGCTTGAAAGGTACGTATATTGCTGTGTGTGTTGATTTAGTTGGTTATATGCAGAGGTGTGTTAATTTAGAGTTTAATTAGAATAAATGTGTGATTAATTTGATTTATATATATATATATATATATGTGTTGAGATGAGATTATTAATGGGTTGATATATATGTTGGTTAGATAGAATTGAAGTTTTGTTGAAGATTAGTGATTGATTGTTGATTTATAGGTGATTTTAGATCAAGATTCATGCATGCAGATACGATTGCGTTCTGTTTTACGGGGAAGGACTTGCAGATCTTGAATACTGCCCAGTATGCAATACAGAGCGGTATAAGTTCACTCCTAAAGGGAACAAGAAAGCTGTGAAGATACTTCGGTACTTCCCGCTGATTGATAGGCTTGAGCGGTTGTTCATGTGTGCTTTCACGGCCGAAGCTATGAGATGGTGGGCTGAGAGGAATGTGCCTGACGATGACACCCTTAGACATCCCGCCGACGGAGAGGCTTGGAAGAAGAATGTGTTGGAGTTTCCTGAATTTGCATCAGAGGTTCGAAATGTTTGGCTAGGGCTATCATCCGACGGTTTGAACCCTTTTGGCAAGAAAGAGCTTCAGTACAGTGTCTGGCCAGTTATTTTGATTCCGTACAACTTTCCACCGTGGATGTGCATGAAGAAGGAATATAACATGCTCACATTGTTGATTCCAGGCCCAGGTTATCCGGGAAAGTGTCTCGATGTGTATTTGAGACCCGTAATTGAGGAGCTTCGGTACTTGAGTCTGAACGGCCACCTGGTCTACGACCGGTTCAAAAATGAGATGTTCCGGATCCATGCCATGCTTGTTGGCACGATCAGTGACTTTCCTGGGAGGGGTATGTTGTCGGGCAGCGTCACCAGGGGTTACAGGGCTTGTTCAGAGTGCATGACTGTTGATTGCTCCAGTCCTCATTGCAGCAAGATTGTCCAGATGCGTCACCGTCGTTGGCTTCCGCATGACCATCCATTTAGGGACGATGCACAGGCTTTTGATGGGACTGAAGAAAGGGGCTGGGCACCCGAGCAATGGACAGGGGAGGAAATATTAGCAGTGTTGAATGAGTATGACTTTGGTCTGCTTAGCAATCATCCCGATGTGTTGCGCACGATTCCAGAGAGGCCGGATCGGTATAGGTTCTGGTCACACAAGAGCATCTTATGGGAACTTCCTTATTGGGCCAGGTTGGCTACCAGATACTACCTGGATGTCATGCATATAGAGAAGAACGTGGGTGAAGCCGTGGTTGGCACAGTTTTGAATTGGGAGAAGAAAACAAAAGGCACCCCCAAGGCACGCGTTGATCTGAGAAATATGGGACTGCGGGACCATTTGTGGTTGAGAGAGGGCAGGAGTAAAATGCCCCAAGCTCCTTACACCGTCACCAGGGACCAAAAACATGAAATCTTTGGATGGCTGAGTAATGTCAGGTAACTTTTTTCTAGCCATGTATTCCCTAAAGAATCCATCTGTTGTTAGACGACTATATATGCATGAAATCTAATTGTTGTTAATGGCTATGCAGGTATCCTTATGGCTATGCGGGTAACATAAGCAAGTGTGTTAACTACCGAGACAACAAGATGTACGGATTGAAGAGTCACGACTGCCATGTACTGCTTCAACGCCTCTTCCCTATTTTCATTCGAGCGTACTTGGACGATGAAGTGGTTGAGCCGTTGGTGGCGTTGTCAAGATTCTTCCAGAAGTTATGCGCTAGAGAAGTTAGAAAATCAGACCTCATGAGAATGCATGAGGAAATCGTTTTTATCTTGTGCAAGTTCGAGAGGATATTTCCCCCAAACTTCTTTGACATCATGCCTCACCTGATGATCCATCTTCCCCAACAATTGTTGCTTACCGGTCCCGTACACTACACTTGGATGTATCCCATCGAAAGGTACATGTTATTCATAAATTTGATTTATACATGTTTTTAAATAAAAGTTGCATGCTCTTAACATGCACTTGTTAACCTTGCAGACAACTTGGAGAGTACAAGAAATATGTGCACAATAAATCTGCGCCTGAGGGGTGTATTGCTGAAGCTTACATTGCGCATTAGTGTGTAACGTACGCCAAGTTGTACTTGGGAGCGATGGAGGACCCCCCACAACATCCAAGTCGAGATGACCCCGAGTTCAACCTATCTATCGTCGCCAACTCTGTTGTACCATACGGAAGCTTCAAGAAGAAGGGGGTGGACAAGTTGTCTGACCATGAGGTAGGGATTGCCCACTGGTGGGTTCTAATAAACTGTCCGGAGGTACAATATTGGAAACGAACCCATCTTCACTGCAAGGAAGTTCGCGGTGATGTCGAGTACCACAACACGACGTTTGCAGACTATTTTCCACAATGGGTAAGTGTATAAATATATATATTAGATGGCTTTCTTTTACAGTTCCCTATTCTTTAATCATAAACACACCAACTGATTTGAGTTATATTTTTCAGCTGATGCAAGTGGCTGAGAGGGGTGGTCATACAAATTACTCAGAGGAATTGAGGCTGTTGTCGATGAAGCCGATATCTTCCACAGTCTGCCCAATGTGTGATGTCAACGGCGTTAAGTATATATGTGAAGCTAGAGACGGGGAACGCAAAACACAGAATTGTGGGGTGATGGTCGATGGTGCAGAGGGGGGCGTGGATTTTTACGGTGTCCTACAGTCAGTTGTTGAACTCATTTATGGGAACCGCATGAAAGTCCACTTGTTCAAGTGTCGATGGTTTGATACTAGGCCGCACCGCATACGGATCGATCAGTACGGCATACTTTCGGTGAATACCGCCACTAGTGTGTATGAAGACGACCCCTTTGTTTTCGCCACAGCGGCCAAAAAAGTCTTTTATCTTGACGATCCATTGAACAAAGGCACGTGGAAGGTAGTTAACCATGTGTCTCAGCGAGACATATACAGTGCTACCACACTTGGTGTGAGCACAGAGTGTCAAGAAGCGACCGCATACCAAGAGCCGGACGCCGGCGACATTCCGGAATCCTCCACCATCCGCGATAATAATGTGACGCCGGACAGAGTGGTTCGACTTCCTAGGGGTCAGGTGCCCATGTATGATGTTAATCTGAATCGTCTATATCAGGCAGACGATGACTCAGACGACGAGTACGAGCACCGGTTGCCAGATATGAACTACTATACTACGTCTGACTCAAGTGATGAGGATGATTCTGATTACCATCCTTAGTATACTCTTTATGTGGAATTTGTGTACGATGGTGCATGCATGTATGAATACTTTTTTCGTCCTTAATTACCGTTTTCCGAGTTTATGGGAAATTGTATTGAATTGTTTGTGCGATGTTCAGGAATTTATTTTAGGCCCTAAATGGCAAATTTTCGGAAAGATAAGCATTATAGCCGACGAAATGGACCATACTTCGTTTGACCGTACCGATCGAGCCTTTAACGTTGTCAGATGTAGTTGGAATTTTTTTCATACATGTATTTAATCTTAACGGTGATATCTGACGGTTGGAATAGATTTTCCAAACTTTTAGATTCGAAATCGGAACATATGCACTAATGTTCCTTAACTTGTTTACTAAGTGTTTAAGTGAATGTATAGTTTCAAATAGTTGCTATACGTAGACCCGTCAAATGCAAAAGTGTCGTGAAATAAGATACGATCGAAATATTGAAATACGTCTACGGTTGAAAAATGGGAAGATTCCGACAAAATCTGTGTGCCGAATGTTGCGGTTAGCTGTTTTTTACTCCCGTTTTCCTATGGGTAGCCTGACGTTCGGTAAAAATGTTGAGGAAAATTTTTATACGATTAGTTGCGTCTCATCGATCTGAAACTATTCTCTGTTGAAGGTCAGGCCAAAAAACGTCATCTGGACGGGCCAATTTCCGTTTTAAAGCGTTTAGAGGTTTGACTTTGCAGTTTGGCCGTACCGATCGAGCCTTTAACGTTGTCAGATGTAGTTGGAATTTTTTTCATACATGTATTTAATCTTAACGGTGATATCTGACGGTTGGAATAGATTTTCCAAACTTTTAGATTCGAAATCGGAACATATGCACTAATGTTCCTTAACTTGTTTACTAAGTGTTTAAGTGAATGTATAGTTTCAAATAGTTGCTATACGTAGACCCTTCAAATACAAAAGTGTCGTGAAATAAGATACGACCGAAATATTGAAATACGTCTACGGTTGAAAAATGGGAAGATTCCGACAAAATCTGTGTGCCGAATGTTGCGGTTAGCTGTTTTTTACTTCCGTTTTCCTATGGGTAGCCTGACGGTCGGTAAATATTTTGAGGAAAATTTTTATACGATTAGTTGCGTCTCATCGATCTGAAACTATTCTCTGTTGAAGGTCAGGCCAAAAAACGTCATCTAGACGGGCCAATTTCCGTTTTAAAGCGTTTAGAGGTTTGACTTTGTAGTTTGACCAAATAATAGCCGACGACATACTTAACTTCGTCGGCTAAACTCTTGCGATCCGCGCCGTTTCATTGTCCGCCTTTGGATGGGCGAGATCTGACGGCTGCTGAGAGCGTGAAGTATAGCCGACGAGATTCATATTATAGCCGACGAGATTCATATTATAGGCGACGACATAACTATTTCGTCGGCTATAACCGGCCCGCAAAGCCCAACTTCGGCCCGGCCGGGACGAGTATAGCCGACGAAATTCGTCGGCTATAGTATAGCCGACGAATTAAAATTAAATCGTTGGCTATAGTCCACACTATAGGCGACGAAATCCATACTTCGTCGGCTATAACCGGCCCGCAAAGCCCAACTTCGGCCCGGCCCGGATGTTGGGTCAGAGTATAGCCGACGAATTTCGTCGGCTATGACTATAGCCGACGAATTAAAATTAAATCGTCGGCTATAGTCTTTCGATTTAAACTGAAACAGAGGCGCCTCTCCCCCATTTCTGCAGAAACCCTAAACCCCAAAATCGCCGCCCACCCCTCCCCGAGCCTCCCCGACGCCGACCGAGCCTCCTCGAAGCCGACCAAGCCTCCCCGGCCCTACCCGACCCCTCCCCACCCCGTCCCCGTCCTTCCGGAGCCCTCCCCGACCCGAAGCCTCCCCGAACGCCGCCGTCGCCGCCGCACCGCACCACCGCTCCTCGTCCCCTAGCCGCACCACCATGTCAGGTAGTCCCCCTCTCTCCCTCATTTAGGGTTTTTGTTAATTTTGTGGAATTTTGTGGTTTTGTGGAATTTAGGGATTTTGTGAAATTTTATGGCTTTTGTGAAATTATGTGAAATTTAGGGTTGTTGTGCAATTTATGGAATGTTGTGGAATTTTTGTTGATTTTGTGGAATTTTGTGGAATTTTTAGGAGGATATATATATATATATATATATTTCGGAATATATATATATATATATAATTAGGTATAAATATATTTATGTATATATATAATTAGGTATATATATATTTAATGAAGTTTTTTATTTTGTTGTGAAATTTTTGGAATTTTGTGAAAATTTTGTTAATGTTGTGGAATTTTTGATAATTTTGTGTAATTTTTAGGAGGATATATATATATATATATATATATATTTCGGCATATATATATATAATTAGGTATATATATATATTTAATGAACTTTTTTATTTTTTTGTGAAATTTAAGGAATTTTGTGGAAATTTTTTTAATTTTGTGGAATTAACAAGATTTTTTAGGAGGATATACATATATATGTATATATCTATATATATATATTTCAGAATATATATATATATATATATATAATTAGGTATAAATATATTTAGGTATATATATAATTAGGTATATATATATATTTAATGAAGTTTTTTATTTTTTTGTGAAATTTAAGGAATTTTGTGGAAATTTTTTTAATTTTGTGGAACTAACAAGATTTTTTAGGAGGATATACATATATACGTATATATATATATATAGATATATTTCAGAATATATATATATATATAATTAGGTATAAATATATTTAGGTATATATATAATTAGGTATATATATATATTTAATGAAGTTTTTTATTTTTTTGTGAAATTTAAGGAATTTTGTGGAAATTTTTTTAATTTTGTGGAATTAACAAGATTTTTTAGGAGGATATACATATATATGTATATATATATAGATATATTTCAGAATATATATATATATATATATATAATTAGGTATAAATATATTTAGGTATATACATAATTAGGTATATATACGTACATTGAATGAAGTTTTTAATTTTTTTGTGGAATTTTTGTGCAATTTATGGAATTTATATACTAATTGTGCAGGAGCCCGCCGCGCTGTAGACCGATGGCTTGGCAGACGGACCGAGAGCGACCCCGACGCTCAGGCAGGAGCCAGCCGTGGGGGGAGTGGATCCAGCGGTCGTCGGGGCCTAGGCCGGCCTATGAATCGACGAGAGGAGACGTTGATGGGATTGACCCCGAGCGATCCCCGTGGGGGCTGCTCGTATGAGTCGACAGGAGCGGGCCCTGACTCGAGTGTCGGAGGAGGACGCAGAGCCACCAGACCCCAGTGCACTTCAGCACTGTTCCAGGATCGGCAGCCGACCCCACCGCGCGCCGATCTGGACCCTCCAGAGATGCTCCCTGTCCCCCCACAGCGATAGCGTCCACAGCTACGGGGCCCACCGTCAGGGGGAGCAGGCCCCTCAGGGTCCACGCCCCGTATGTCTCCGCCATCGGGGATGTACATGGTCCAGTTCCTCCCTGCCATCCCTGAGTATGACGCCAGGGAGAGGCAGATTTGGAGGCACGACCGGCCCCACGAGATTTCCTGGGAGGAGGCCTACGTCTACGCGCCTTTCGACTCAGAGGAGTGCCGCGGCCTGTGGTGTGTTCGTGAGAAGGACAAGCAGTACAACGACGCAGGTAATTGGTTAGTTTAATTAATTATTTAGATTGTTTAATTAATTATTTAATTAGTTAGTTTAAATAATTATTTAACTATGTATTCATTTTAATTATGAAACAGGCGTCCTCGTCAATAAACCCGCGGGGACGAGACGGACCAGAGGGCCAGCGAACATGTCGACCCTGGAGAGGGAGCTCGCCGGTGGGATCAGGGAGATCCTGCCCGGTCCCGGTGCGGATGGACGCCCGATTGAGAGGAGAGACACCACCACCAAGTATATCAACGCGACGGGCATGCTCGTGCGGGACAGGGTCCCACTGTTGTGGCCCGACTGGGGCTCGGTGCCCGATGACATCAAGGAGCGAGTGTACAATGCACTGTCGGTGAGTTAAATCGTATTTTTATTATAGAAAATAAACATTTATGAATTCAGTCCTTATAACTATATAAAAATATTTTCTAATTAATTTATAATATTGCAGCAATGGTTTAGAGTCCATCCTACCTTGGACTGGTGGAGAGACGAGCAGCTGAAGAACAGGTTATGTGTTTCGCATTTTTTTGTATAAATATATTTACTGGCAGTGTACGAATATATCTAACAGTTGTGTTTTGTTAATATAGGTACTCCGAGTGGAAGAACGAGCTGGCGACGCACTACAGGACGTACCATGTGGAGCAGCGCTTGGGGCGAGGTGCAACCCCCCACGAGTTCCGGTACAGGGAGTATGAGTGGCTATGGCTGGTAGCCTACTTCGGGAGCGACAGGGTCTCGGTAAGAAAATTTAGCCTCCTAGTATATAACTTTTTAATGTTATTTAATAATTAAATTATGTAGTTACTTAATTAAATTAATTAGTTAGTTAGTTATTAGTTATTAAATTAAGTTGGTTAGTTAGTTACATAGTTAGTTAGTTCGTTACTAAATTAAATTAAATTAAATTAAATTAGGTAGTTAGTAAGTTAGTTAGTTACTAAATTAAATTAGTTAGTTAAGTAGTTACTAATTAAATTAAATTAGTTAGTAACTAAATTAGTTAATAATTTTATTTTGGTTAGTTCCTAATATTTTAATTTAGTTACTAATTTATATTTGCGTTTATATGTTCGTTCTTATAATACAGAAAATCTCGAAGACGAACAGCGACAACCGCAAGAGGAACGAGCACCCCCACCACGGCGGCGCCCGCTCCTGGAGGCAGTGGGCAGAGATGGCGAGGAGGGACCGACCGCTGAGGCCGTTGTCGTGGATTCATGCGCAGATGTATCCGGGGCGTCCCGACCAAGTGGTAAGTATTCGCCCATATTCAATAAAAGTGTTTCATTAAATTAATTTATATATTTTTTTATTAATTCGTTTATTATATTTTCTTGTCAATTAGGCGGAAATAGATGCGGAGACCGACGCGATCACCTTCGGGATCGCGCGAGACACCCTGGGGGAAGGGGCGTCCGACGAGGCTATCGCGGAGTTTGCCTTCACGATCGACACTCTTGAGCCGCGCTTGGCCTCTCAGATCATGCACGCGGCGGTGGGGACGGGCAACAACTATTTCTACCAGAGAGGCCTAGGCGCGGCGGGAGATGGGGTTCTCAAGTACACGCCGGCCAATCCCAGCACGCAGCGTGCGGCTTCGACGAGAGGAGATTTGCAGACGCAGCTGCAGAGGACTCAGGCGGAGTTGGCGAGGGCGGTGGAGGCGCTCGAGCAGGCGGAGTTGGCGAGGGCCGCGGAGGCTTCGGCGCAGCAGGCCAGAGACGCATCTGTGGCGGAGATGTACCGATGGATGCAGCTATCTTGGGAGGCCCAGCAGGCTGGACTCCAGCCCCCGCCTCCGCCACAGATGCCCCAGTTCGTCGTCCCCACTCCCCACCCGCATCGGAGTACGCCAGGCGATCAGGATAGCCATAGCCACCGGAACTCGAACGATCCGGTCGACGACGCTACGCGTTTAGGGGCTGATGATGAGTAGATGACTAGTTAGCTAGGGGGTTAATTTGTACAGTATGTAGGATATTAGGGATGGATTGATATGGATATTTGTTGGATATTTGGATGTTTGTTTGTGGATTTTTTGCAGCCAAACCGAAGACGAAGTGAAATTGGGCCCGAGTTAAATTTTTAATTTTTTAAAAATATTTAGGGGTTATAGCCGACGAAATGGGCCATATTTCGTCGGCTATAACCTCCCGGCTTCCGGCAAAAAAAAGCCGTTCCTGGTACCGGCGATTGTTATGGCCGACGATTAATTCGTCGGCTATGCCGGACGTATAGCCGACGATAGTGTCGTCGGCTATGTCGGACGTATAGCCGACGATAGTGTCGTCGGCTATGCCGGTGGTATAGCCGACAATAGTGTCGTCGACTATACTTCCGGGTTAGGGGCAATTACGTAATTGTTGAAGCCGACGATCCTGTCGTCGGCAATGGTCGAAGTATAGCCGACGACGCTTTATTCGTCGGCTATACCGCGTGTTTTATAAGCCGACGACTTACCCTCAGTGTGGTCGGCTATACTATAGCCGACGGAGCATTCCCGACGAGAGAATAGCCGACGATATTTCGTCGGCTATGAGTATAGCCGACGATTTAATGAACACGGCCGACGAGATGGCGTCGTCGGCTATAACCCCTTTTCTGGTAGTGTGCCGCAGAGGGTGATTGGTATACAAGGTGATGGAATGAGCTTGAAAATAGTGCCGGAGCTTCCTGGCGCTGACGATCAGGGCCAGAGCCAGTTTTTCAATGTCAGGGTATCGGCTTGCGGCTCCGGTAAGTCCCTTCCCTACATAGTATACCAGGAGATCGAGCGTTCCCTCCTTCCTGACCAGAGCCGCAGAGACGGCCGTTCCTGATGCAGCTATGTAGAGGTATAGCATCTCGCCCGGTACCGGTTTGGATAGGAGAGGTACCGCAGACAGGTATCGGTCAGGCGGGAGATAAATCTGGCCAGGGCGGCTAGTCGGCCGGTCAGCATCTGTACCTGGTTTCTTTCCCCTGGTGTTTCCATGTCTAGGATCGCTTGGACCTTCAGCGGGTTAGCTTCTATCCCCTGCTGGCTGATAATGTGGCCTAGGAACAGGCCCTCTGAAATCCCGAAAATGCACTTCTTCGGGTTCAGGCGCATCCCAAACTTGAGCATCTTACCGACGACTACTGCCAAGTCCCGGACGTGGGCCCCTGCAGTCAAGCTTTTGACTAGCATGTCATCCACGTATACTTCCACCGTTTTACCCATCTCCTGCTCCAACATGCGGTTTACCATCCGTTGGTATGTGGCCCCGGCGTTCTTTAGACAGTACGGCATCCTCTTGTAGCAGTAGGTCCCTCGGTCAGTTGTGAACGAGGTGTGCTCTTCATCGTCCGGGCTCATCCTTATCTGATTGTATCCGGCGTAGGCATCCATGAAGCTGAGCAGTTTAAAACTGGATGTGGAGTCTATAAGCTGGTCTATTCGGGGGAGGGGGAAGCTATCTTTTCGGCACGCTCGGTTTAGGTTGGTGAAATCAACGCACATGCGCCACCGGTCGATTCCCTTCTTTGGGACCATAACCACGTTGGCGAGCCATCGGGGATACTAGACTTTTCGGATGAAACCTATGTCTCTCAGCTTCTTCACTTCCTCTCGGATCGCCTCATACTTCGCCGGGCTGAAGGACCTCCTTTTCTGCCTCACCGGGGGAACGTTGGGCAACGAATTTAGCCGGTGGACGGCTATTTCTGGGGATATGCCCGGCATGTCCTTGTAGGACCATGCGAACACTGAACTGTTGTCTCGGAGAAAGGTGATGAGCTCTTGCCTGACAGCCGAGGCGAGCTTCGTTCCTATCACCACTTTTTGTTCCTGGTGATCCTCCGAAATGGAGATTGCTTCGGTTTCTTCCACAGCCGACGATCGTTTTAGCTTCTCGTCATCGGAGTCAGTGTCATCACGGGGGTCAATACTCGGATCCGGTACTGGCGCTTGTTGAGTAGCCGTGAAGACCTCGGTCCGCTTTCTCCCGTGGGCCAGGACCTCTGCATAATATATGCGAGCAATCTTCTGGTCCCCGCGTATGGTAATGGCGCCGGCGGGTGAAGGCATTTTTAACATTAGCATGTGGCCGGCTATGAATGTTTTCAGCCTCCATAACCCCGGCCGACCGATTATGCCATTGTACGAGGACAGACAATCCACGATGATGAACTCCAGGTGCTCCTTCCTCGTCCTGTCTCCCTTGCCGAAGATTAGCGGCAGGTAATCCGATCCCAAAGGCTGGCCCACCTCGCCGGAGAAGTTTATCAGTGGCTCGTTATCCTGGGATAACTTGCCCCTTCCCCGGTACAGCTCCTTGTATGCGTCTCGGAACATCACATTGACAGAAGCCCCGGTGTCGATTAACATGCGGCTGGTTATCCAGTGGTCTATTTGGACCGTAATGAGGAAGGGATCATTGTGTGGTTGGATCAGATCCTCCGGTTCTTCTTCCTCATAGAACGTGACCGAGTTCCATCCAGTTTAGCGGCCTGGCCGCTTCCTCCCCCAAAGGCATATACTTCCTTTCCCCGGATCGACCTTAAGCACCGCTTCTTCGAGCTCCGGGTGAGTCGATCTATGTGGTCCCCACCATGTATCATATTTATGCTTCCATGCACCTCGATCCCCCCGGGGACTCAGGTGCGTATGCTTCCTACCTCTCGGGCACTGTGCTTGTCCCTTTGCGGATCATCTGTCCGGACTCAGCCATCCACAGTCGTTCTTTGGGATAGGTGGTCGTTAGTCCGGGGGGTTTGGTCATCGGGTTTTCCTGCTGGCATAATGGCCAGGGCCCACGGTTGTCGCCCCGTTGGTGCTGCTGCCACGGGCCGTACCGGTCGCAAAGGCGGTGGTCTTCTCCTCTCCGATGAACTCCCGTCGTTGCTCCGGCGGGGTCGCCGATTCTCCCATACTTCAGCCTTCTTACCAGTCGTAGGTGTACGATTACGATCCTGTCGTCCGACCTTGTTTTCATAGGAGGGTATTGGTGATAGGTCGCCCGACCTTCGCTTGGGCATCTGATCTCCATACGTCTCATATTCCGCTTGGGCGTGCCTGACGGCCACGGCCATCAGCTCGTCGTACCCCAGTGGCTCCTTCACTCGCATGGCGTACGAGAGTTCCCCGGGCCTCAACCCCTGCTTGAATGCCATCTCAGCGATCCTTTTATCCAAGTTCCTGACCCCGGCCGTGGCGATATGCCACCGGTTAACGAAAGCGCGCAGCGGTTCGCGGTCAGTCTGCATGCAATCGAAAAGGATCGTTGACGTTTGGGCCACCTTGGCTCTAAGGACGAATCGGCCGACAAACTTATCAGCCAGCTGTTCGAATGTTTCCACCGAGTTTGATAGCAGCTCGTAGAACCAGCCCAATGCCTCCCCCGAGAGCGTCTCTTGGAATACATTGCAGCACGTGGCATCTGAGTAGCTCTTTGTGCCCGTTTGTGACTTAAAATTGTCCAGGTGTTGGTATGGGCAGCTCGCTCTTGAGTACGTCAGTTTCAGGGACCTTTGGTTACCAGATCTTCCGGATTCCCTGATCCGGGGTGGGAAAGGCCCGGTGCGTTCGTTGAATCGCGCACTGTCCTGCGGTCGCACCGCCCTTTTCTCGCTGGCCTCCAACCGGTCCTTTATGTCCGACACCGAGGCGGAGAGCGTCTGAAGCATCCTCGCGGTAGAGCTGTCCTGCTCGCCCGACGCCAAGTTCGTTTGGTATGGGGGCTCAACCGGCCCTGAATTCCTCAGAGCTTCCGGAAAGAGTGGCGTGGGCAAATGCGCGGTCTTTCTCCTTCCCGTAGGCTGTCCCACTTCTAGGTGCGGGAACTTGTTACTTTTATTCGCAGGCCTTGTTGCCGCCCGAGAGGTGTCCGGCTGGTGTCCTTTCTCTAGGGCTGCCAATAAGGCGATGTTTACCGCTTCCAACTCTTGGCACCGGGCATCCGCCCTCAGTCGGTCTCGATTGCCCTCCTCTCGCAATCGCGTGACTTCTGCCTTCATCTTTTTTCTCTCCCGCCCCTCATCGTGTCGGTCAGGGTCGCCTGAGCCCCGGCGATCGAGGGTTCCGTCCCGGTCAGGAGAAGAGACAAACCTCACGTTGACCTCAGTTTTAGGGTTTTGGGCCCGGTCGGGGACCCGGACTCGCTCTTTCAGCCCTCTTCCACCGACTTTCATCTTCCTTCTCTCCATGGCGTCCGGATCGTGGATTTGCTTTCAAACTGCCTTTCAAAGGATTATTCGGGTTTTACCCTCCGGTAGAGCAACGCTACTTTTTCGTGGATCAAATGCTTCCCACTGACGGCGCCAATTGTTTCTGCACAAATCCGTATGCCTAGTGGAAACTGATGAATCTGGATGTGATCTCCTCCTGCGAACATGCTAACTAAGGGGAATACCGGGCGAGCCGGTCTTCTCCGCTCCGATGCCAAAGTTAGTACAGTTGGGATGAATAGATAACTTAAGCACGTATGATAAGCAGTTGGAGAGATCAATTACCTATTAAAGAGGGTAGTTGAGGCCCTTATATAGGTGGTCGGGCGTGGGGTCTGGCCTTACTCTTCGATGTGGGACTGGTTTCCCTCTGTTCGCACACAAAAGGATAGCTCTGGTGGCCTGTTCGGCAGGCTGGCGTCCCCGGTTCCCGGGCCCCTGGTCGCGAGGTGGACTGCTGGGCCTCGGGTCCGGGTGTTGGTGATCCTGCTCCGGGCCTCAGTCCGGCCCCGGACGTGCTGGCTGCGGGTTTGTGCGCCTATGTAGCCCCTCTGTGGCTACTGTCAACAGGAGTCTACTTGTTTCGACGTTTCTCAAAACGTCGAAGGTGTTAAGAGTTTTAATGAAAGTACAACTCCTTGTTGAACCAGGAAATCCTGGCGGAATCAGGAATCTATCGAATCATAAATTGTGCTACCTTTTATCAGACTTGTTAATACAATTATTTCTCTTATTTTCAGGAATTAACAAATGGAATTCGGAATGGAAAAGCAACATGAAATTATCTTTGCCGAATTTATTTAAAGAGAAGAGTTGCAATACAACTAGGAAGAGAAGAAAGCATGTCGAGCACATGCAAGAGAAGAGGAGTGCATTGCAAGGAAGAAGAATTCAGATTGGAATTACAAAAGGAAAAGAAGAATCCGAAGTATCCAAGGGAACTTAATGCTGAATTACATGAAGAATTCAAGGATGAATGTGGACTGAATTCCATGCAAGTTCATTAAGGGTTTCTTGCCGAAATATTCAGATTTCATTAAAGGGAATTTCGGTAGCAATCAAAGAAGAAAAGAGTTTTGCCTTGCAAGAAAATAAAGAAGAGTTTCGGCACAACTCTTTGTGCCGAGCCCTAGCTCTTATGCCGAAACCCTAAGCCTCTCTCACTTCTATATAAAAGGGCACGGCATCCCTTGAAATTATATCTCTTCTTGCACACTTTCACTTAACCAAATTTCTGCCGAACCTCCACCACAATACCAAAGGAATATCAGCCGAATCCATCACCACCGAATCCATTCTTTGCCGAAGTTTCTTCAAGGTTTCTTTAAAGTGTGATTCACTCTTCTCTCACGGCTGAATATTTTCTTTGTAATTATAATACTTTATCTATGAAGATTATATGTAATTGTGGATGTTTATTTAGTTTTATTAATTCAATTTTAGATTTTTGAATTTACTACTTGGATGTTTGAATGCCGAATTATGTTTCATAATATGTTTCGAAATTAATCAGGGTTTATGTTGTATCAAAATCGCATGTGTTCTTGGTTTTATTTTGGTTTATTTTCTGAATTCATATGCATATAAATCGATGCATGAGGCCAACCTTGATCATGGTTGTACCTTGTGTATTGGTTTCACTTGTCGAATAAAATATGAGGTGGATTATAAACATAAAGTTGGTTTACCTTGTATTGGTTCTAAGGGCTAGAGTAATTCTTAAAATTTACATATCGATGTGAGATGAGGTGATGCTATACTTGCTAATATGTTTCCAATTCGACTCATTGTGCTTATGTTTTTCTTGGTTTAATTTCTACATGAAGTGTCTTTAAACTAATTAGCACTATGTTTAGAATTATGCACGAAGCTGGTTCTAAATAATTAAGGAGTTTTGCTAATTAGAAGAACCACGAAGGCTCTAATTAAATTGGAACTAAAACTAATCTTGATTGCATGCAGATTGCTACTTTATTATCTTGTGCGAAATTGTTACATGTTTTGTGTAAAAGAAGATGATCATGTGTAAATAATAATTTAGGTTTTAAATTTTCGTAAATTTTAGTAGTTGTTAGATATAAATCCAAACCCCCCATATAATTATGTGATGCTTTATGTGATTAAATGCCCTTGATTTTCCCGGATAGAACGATCCCTACTTGTCAATACTACTGGATGATGTGCCCAGGAAATTACTGGACTTACTGGATTTGCATCCGGCTGTGTCTTTATAATTCCTGACATCTTCTTTTGCTCCAATTATTGTAACTCCTTCCATTGCTCAATCATCAACATGTCTACTATGAGAGAACAAAAATCCATCAAAAGTATAGTCGGCGGTTTACAGAATCACCGAGACATTTAAAGACTATACTAAGCACATTGTCAAATTTCTGTAAATTTCCTATACTTAGCACGATTTTGATGAAACTCTACCAAATATACTCACGACTCTATTATATGACTCAATCTTACAACATTAAGGGTTAAAGCAAAGTATAAACGAGGGTAAAAAATATTAAGAACGTAGTATTTTATACTCCTATCAATGAAATAACTAGATGGAAAGATTAGAGAAGATGGAAGAAAAACATAATATATAAATTGGGGGTTTTGGGATTTTAGATATCGAAGTAAATTAACAAAACTTTGAAACGATGCAACAACGATGATGAAAATGCTAGAGGATCGTAATCCACCACTAAACACAATCTAAATCCCAAACTTCAATGTCTAAGTTCCTTACTTAGTCATGTGAAAGAGATTGACCAAGTTACAAAACCAACAAGCGGGTTAACTGCCTTATATTTCTTCCCTATGGTATCCTAGCAAGAACAAGCGCCTTTACTAGAATCTTTTGAAAACAAACAACATAGAGGTCACAAGTGGCTCCTACATTTAGCAAGCCTCAAAGCATTAAGCACTCATGGAAGGTTGTCAATCTAAGTATTCAAACTAGTATAACAAGCGTGTCTAGTTGCATTCCTTTTCCTTGAAACTCACCTTGGCGAGAGGCTCCTCTACTTTGATTAACATCACAAGACGATTAGGTGAATTGCTATTTAACCTTACTCCAATTATATGCATAAATCATATGTTGACCACCACATAACACTCATATAAAATATTCGTTGACTCAGAACAAAGAAACAATCACACATGGTGAAAATAACAAAAAAAAAACTGATAGACAAATAGGAAGAATGGTGGACGGGGATGGATGATGGTCGTCGCGGCTGCTCCTTCTCTTCTACTTGGTTGGTGTTCTCATTAAAAAGAATAGCAAATAGGGTTGGTCTCTCTCTTCTCTGATGATTCTTACGGCAGAGGAAGAAGTCCTTTTTAAACAAGTGAAGAAACCCAACTTTGTTGGACCAAAAACTCTTCTTTCCTTTCCTTATCAAGATTGACTTTTCCTTCTTTTTTTCGACTTGCTTCTTGGACTCTTTTGATCATTAATTTCCCTTGAGATATCCTTTATATGTCGGGATTTAATTTCATGTAAAAAGCTTCAAGAAATTCCATTGATACGTCGCCCGAATTCAGCCTTAAAATTGCCTTGCCGAAATGCAATGTCAGAATTTTCAGCTTTGCTAACTTTATGTCCAACTTTGGAATATCATAACTTGATCATAACACCACCGATTTGAGCGATTCTTGTGGTTCAACTGAAATACGAATTTCCAATTCAAATCTGGGCAGGTAACTCATAGAGATCTGCTTCATAGATACATGGAATTCTCTCTCTAAAATCGGAGAAAATCTGCCAGCAGAAATTGTCTTCACAACAACACCTCTTTGGCTTGAATTTCTGATTTCATCTTTGACATTCTGGGGAAGATATTTGGCTGTAGTTGAAGTACAAAATATAGGCTTGAAGTCCATATAAACTCCACCAAAACTTCATCAAGCAAATCCTAAATTGAACTCCAAATGTGCAAGAAAATAAGGGATAATGCAGTTTTCAGGATTTTCCTTCTTCAGGACTCATTTTGCAACTATCCATTCTTTGAGTTCCAGGCTCTTGCTGATCTAATAATTGAGCATTCTAATCTTTGCATATGCATCCATACTTCATGTCTCATGCTTCGGTTACATCAATTAAGCTTCCATTCTTCCATAATTGCTTCTAAAAGTACCTAAAACAAATAGAAGTTAATACTGATCTTCTTAAGGAAAATAACTAAGTAAAATGCAAAGGTTGAGACATTAAAATGTAGCATTTTATGCTCCTATCATCTATATTTATATCTCCAATTTTTAAGGCTATTATTTTGATTTATAATCTCGCTATTCCTATTGAGTTGAGAATATTACGGCATGTGAGGCATATTCGTTTTATACGTTTCCTTCGAAGTTGTTTTGAGGCATTCCTTTAATTTAATTATATTTATAATCTTCATATGTGTAGTCGGGGACCGTACTAGCTTATGATTTATTTGGGGGAAATGTATTTTTTATTTCGGTTTTCGGATTTTATTCACCATATCAGGTTCATATATAACTAGCTATAGTTAGTCTGTACATATGCATAGTCGTCATTGCATCCGCATGGTAGGATCTGTAGATCCTCTACTGTTGTCGTCACCCTAAATGTTGCCGAGCCCTAAATATACAAGACATTCAAGGCTTTAACACCTTTTAAGACCACTCAATTTAAAATTCCCATCAGTTGTAGTATCGTAAGTAGGGTTATTGTTCTTAAACCGGGAAATAGGGGCGTCTCTACCTATATTGATCTCATGCATAAATTACTATTTATAATATACATAGTGGATTAATGGGTTTACATGTTTATGTTTTCTACTTAGATAAACGTGCAACCCACGTTTTAGCATAGTTTTACTTTATTTGAGTCAGAAAATTTCAAAAAATTGTAATACAAAAATAGAGTGTTTATTTGCATACGTTCGAGTCTTAAGATGCCCCTAAAGAGTCTATGATGTTATTTCTCTTCTTTGAATACATAGATGATGATTTTTGCATACTTTAAAAATTGTAAGTTTCTTGGATAATGTGCATTGGTACGAGCATGTAAGACGTGTGGATTAAATAAAGCATGCATGTTTTAGCTAGTTTGTTTCCATAACAACCTATGTGAGTCTTAGAGCCTAATTGCTTTCTTCATGAGTGTTAAAATTTGAACAATGCGGAGAGAAATGATGTGTTCCAGCTGCAAGCAAGGGCTCCTATCACAACAAGGAGAGCTTCCTGAGCTCATTTCAAGAATAGGAAAGTTGGCAATACTAGATTTTGACGTATCTGATACGGACACAGATACGGAGCCGAATACGGATACGCTGTCCAACAGCCTGCCATCCTGGCTCACAGGTAATCAGAGCAATCTACCAAAATGAACTGGAATCACAAATGGAAATATAACAAGAAATGTAATATGAAAATAAAAGAATAAGGGATCACAGATCCCACCTAGCGGAAGCGACAATGATGATGACTATGCCTCGACTCCGAGTACTCTTGACCTCTGATCACTACTCTGCACACTGGGCGATTTTAAAACGAAGGGCCCAGGGGAAAGTAAATTAAAAACGTTAGAGTGAGTGGATAAAAATAAAACAATTTAATATAATACTTTAATTGAAAGTATCGTATTACTTTCCCAATATGTTAGAAATAAAACCACATTGCATGCCTTTAATAAAACGTCCCACGTTTTAAGAAAATCGTATTTAAAAATCAGCCCCGCTGATATATGAAATAAACAAATAATACTTTTGTTTATATTTGTATTTCAAAACGAAATATTTTTGAAAATCAATTAATAATATTTCACGACCAATCCCATTGGTCATATAAAAACCCAGCTCCGCTGGTTCGGGAATTTATTAAATTACAGAAAGTCTCATAGAGAAAATATTCAAGAAAACCAAATAATATAAAATCATGACCAATCTCATTGGTCATATAATAGAATAGGGGAACGTCATTACCACCATTTAATAGTAGCCTCCAAGACTAAGGGTCAAGCCTCTAAGACTCTCTATAGCGTCCCACGCTATGCCCGTACACGTCGACCACCGAGCGTGAATCTGACTTATGTGGTCAAGTCGTCACCTCACATAGGCTCAGACGACTAAGCTAGCTAGCATCAATATATATCTGGACCCTGTATGGTGAAAATCCGAAAACAAAACCGACAGTACGTTTCCCCTTATATATCATAAATCTGTACGGTCCCCGACCGCACATCTGAGGCTTATAATAATCATTAGTATAATAGCCTCGAAATATACTCATATATATCCGACATATCCAACATGGCGTAAAATAATATCAAAAATTATATTTATAACGTCGACATGTCTCACATGTCGAAAATCATAAATAATGAAAATATAAAATCCCTGGAAATCTCATTTCCGGTCACTACCTTTAATTAAAACTTATTTAACATAATCAAGTTATGAATAATTAAAATATACTATTTCCGGAAACCTCGTTTCCGGATAAAATCACATAGTAAAAGCATAACCCCAAAACCATATATTTCTGTAAATATCATTTCATTTTAATTATATAAATTCTCATGCTTCTAAAATCATTTATTTAAAATAACTGGATTTCATTAAAACAATTATGCATGCATTTATTTAAAATAAAATCCACTCACAGTACGGCCGAGCGTGCCGCTATTCCTCACAGTACTACTATTCTACATAGTACGTAATTTTACCCGGAAATGAGATTTCCAGAAATAGTAGGATTTGATATTCATACTTGATCATTTTGAATGTATTTATATTTAAAAGACCGGAAATGAGATTTTCGGGAATTTATGATTTCATAATTTGTGATTTCACGACATGTGAGTGATGGAGATGTTATCCAAGCACAAAATACCTGCAAAAAAACTACATACACATAATACCCTTCTTGTGTCGATTGTAGTATTGACAAGTAGGGATCGTATGATCCGGAGAAATCAAGGGCATTTAATCACATAAAGTATTGCATTAAAAGGGGGGTTGTCGAATTTTTTACTAATTACCTACTGAATTTTTACAAATTCTAAAACCTAAATTATTATTTACAATTGATCAACATCTTCCACACAATTACCAAACACAAATCTCATTATACAGACAACAAAATTAAAACAAGTAATAGGGGCAGCAAGCATATAACGAATTCAAGATCAACTAAGTTCCAATTTAATTAGAGCCAACGCGGTTTATCTAATTATTCAAGACATCACAAGTATTTAGAATCCACAACGCGTGCAATCCTAAACATGGTACTAATCGGTTTAATAACACAACGCGTAGAAATTAAACACAAATAGCACATAAGCACAATATGTCGAATTGGAACATGTTAGCAAGTATGGCGTCACTCATCTCACATCGACATGTAAATTTCCAGAATTACTCTAGCCCTTAGATAAATACATATTAAAATCAACTACGCGTATGATCCAACATGTATTAAATCGGCATATGAATTCAACATCTAGATAACAACCATGGCCTGCGATTGCATCTAGACATCTCCTTCGGTTGCACACGAATTATGGAAATAAACCTAATTAAATCAAGAAAACATGCTAAAGCTACTGCCCATCATACAAATTTAATTAAACCACATATATAATTCGGCAATCATATACAAAATATCCAAACATTTATAACAAAGATCCGAAGATCCCGTATATAATTATCAATACCGAAAATAAAACCAGAAACCAAAACATATTTCATAGACAAAATTATGTTTAAATACAAAGAATCAAAAGCCAATAAAGTACAATCCATGTTACAACCTTATGAAGATTCGGCAAGGATTGGTGATGATTGGATTTTTGTGAAAGGTGGTGGTGGATTCGGCAAAGCTTCTTGGTAAGAATTTCTGAATTTATTTTGGCAGAGGTTCGGCAAGGATTTTGTGAGGAAGAGAAGATGCTTTTTGTGAATACGAAGTGTGGTATTTATAGAGGAGAGAGCAAGCTAGGGTTCGGCAAGGATAACTCCAAGAAAACCGAAACCACTTAGGTTTTGGAATTCGGCAAACTAGGCTGCTAGGGTTTCGGCAAAGTCTTCCTCTCTTCATGTAATTGCTGCCGAAAATTCTTGATAAAAGGGCTGAATTATCACTTCAATTTCTCTTTTAATTCGGCAACAAGTAATGCACCAAGCTTCAATTAAGTCCAAGTTCATCCCAAGCTTTTCTCCTTTCTTCTTTTCCTAGCCGAAAATCTCTTTTGTTTTTCTTCTCTTTGGTCGGCCTTCAAGAGTCCAAATCCATCTCTTTTTCTTTTCTTTAGCCGTGTATTATCCAAGAAAAACACAAAGCAAAAATCGGAAATTAATTCCATAAAAATTGCTAAGTATTTGTACGGCACAAAGAAACCAAATCCGAATTGGATTCCTCTTCTTCTCTTTCACGGCAAGGAAATTCTTTTCTTGCCGAAAATTCCCTCCAATTCTTCCATTAATCTTCTCTTTGATTCCTGAAAAATAAGAATAAGAAATAAATCAAAAAGAAGATAAAAAGATGTAGCACAATTGTCATGAGTAAGAGTCCTAGATAGATAAAGAATCCTAGTCCAACAAGGAGTTGTATTTTCAATGAAATTCTTTCGACATTTCAAAAATGTCGAGCATTTGTAGACTCCTTGTTCGACTAAAACTCTTCAATTCGTAGACTTCAATTAGGACTCAAACTCGTAGAATCCTTATTCAACTGGGATTCCTACTTTAGTAAGGATTCCTTTTCCAAATAGAGTTCTACTTGAAAAAGGAGTCCTAGTCACAATCAAACTCTTATTAGGAATCCTAGTTCAATAAGGACTCCACCATAATTATGCATTTTCACAATTTCTAGCACAAACCGACTCCACACAAGTATTAGAAACGACAAACAATGAAAATTCCATTTCGACAAGTTTCCTAGTCAAAACAGGTTTCCTAGTCCAAACAGGATTCCTAGTACAACAAGGAGTCCTACTCAAACTAAAACTCTTCAAAATTCGACATTTCTGCATTTTTAGCTCAATTTATACACCAACACTTGCCAACGACTCCAACATGACTCAATGACTCTATATTACAATAATAAGGGATAAGAAATGCATAAATGGGGGTAAAAACATATTAAGAACGTCGCATTTTATGCTCCTATCAGTGAGACATGTCGATGTTATATGCATATTTCTTTCGAGATTATTTTACGGCATGTGGGACATGTCAGTTATATATTTTCTTCGAGGCCATTGTTCTATTTATGATATTTATAAGCCTCAGATGTGCGGTCGGGGACCGTATGGATTTTTGATCCAATGGGGGGAAGCGTGGTTTCAGATTTGATTTTGACTTGTTTTTACACTATTTATTGGGTCGTCATATTTGCTAGCTAGTCTTAGCGTGGGACGCTACTTCAGAAGCTCTGGGAGGTTCTGACCCGAGCCTGGGAGGCTCCTATTTATGGTGTAACCACTTCCCCATTGTTTCGTTTGTTGGGCCAATGAGATTGGCTTTTCGTCTTTATTTGGTTTTCGGGAATATTTTCTCTTATGATATTTTCAATTATTTAATAAATTCCCGAACCAGCGGGGCGGAGTTTTTATATGACCAATGGGATTGGTCGTGATATGTTATTATATGATTTTCAAAAGTATTTCTTTTAAAAATATAAACAAAGTATTATTTGTTTATTTGATATATGAGCGGGGCTGATTTATAATTATGATTTTTCTGAAACGTGGGACTTTTGATAAAAATGAATGCATCGTGGTTTTTGTTTATAAAATGTTGGGAAAGTAATATAATACTTTTTATTTAAGGTATTATACGAAATTGTTTTTATCCACTCACTTTAACGTTTTTAAATTACTTTCCCCTAGGCCCTTCGGTTTAAATTGCCTAGTGTGCAGATTAGTTTATCTAAGGTCATGAGTACTCGGAGTCAAGGTATAGTCGTCTTCGTCCTTACTCCGCTTAGTGAGATCTGTTGATCCTTTACCCTTCTTTTTCCAATTGTATTTCCAGTTCATTGTATTAGATTGCTCTGATTACCTGTGAGCCAGTTGAGTATAAGTTCAATTAGATTTTGTGTTTAATTATGGTGGTTGTTGTGATTTGGGGAGCATATGGCTCCAGGTGTTGAGGTTGGAACTGGATTTTGAAGTGTTTTTGTTTGTTGCAGGTTGTAGGGTTTTCCATCCTAAGATTGACTTATCGATTTATCGATAGATTTAGTTTTAAGGTGGTCGCCGCAGGACTTTATCCGGATTTCAGGGTGAAATCTGGGGCGGGTCCTGACAGTTTGTATCAGAGCATTAGGTCTTTTCATTTTTTTGTCATGTTATCTTATATACTTAATGACGCCTAGTATTCTTGGATTGATGGTTTGACCACGGCGGATTTCCATCATATACTTTGATGCTAGTGTGTTCATTAAGGGTGTGAGTCAGATTCCTTGGTGTCCTGATATGTACTCTGCAGAGTACTTGATAGGAGCACAATTTGCGACGATATTAATATGCTTATGTCCTCATTTATGCTTCGTTTAACCCTTATTTACCTAAGATAGAGTCATAATTTAGTTTAGTGTCATTTTGGAAGAGTTTTGGAAAATTGTGCTTAATTGTCAGAAAAACGACTAAGTATAGAAATCTGAGGCAAAAGTGCAAAATATGTTGTTTTCGTGATTTTTAGGCCTGTTTTTGACTGACCTATCCTTTTTCAAATTTGATGCAATTTTGTATGCATATAGTTGGTAAGCTAATGTGTATTGTGTCAAAATTTCAGATCAATCGGAGTTTAGGAAGTCACCCAAACGATGGCTGCAACTTGGTAGTTTGAGCAAAGATCACCAGGGACTACCAGGATTTTCCTGGGACTGTGTCCTGACTTCCGGAATTTCTGTGGGACACATCGCTTGGAACCAGAGAACGTGTCATATGCCGTTAGAAAGCTCTACGAGTCTAGTTTCTCTGAAACTTGGAATCGCATCAATCGGAGCTCCGAAGAGGAAGTTATGCTGGATTTACTGGAGTAAGGTCATTATGCCGGGTAAACAACAACTTTCCCGGTTGCATCAGGATAACTCTCCATTGGATTTTTGGAAGCATGGATCGGATATTTTGGACCTAAAGATATGTCCATACTAACTTAATGAGAAGATTCAAGTCCAAGATAAGGCCAAGAAGAGTCTAGAAGAAAAGAATTCGGATAACAAGAGAAAGAAAAAGAATCCTGATTAATTTCGGAAAAATTCCTGTGCACGTCTCTCAACTTCCACGGACTCTCTCGGACAGGTCACAATGAATCAGAATTCGAGCCTTATATGGATAAAAATCTACGGGAGTCTAGTTTCCAACCCAACTAGAATCACCTTAATATCTATTTTCTAGAGAAAGATATTCCATAATCTTCACTCGAAGGTCAAATCTGTCAGCAGGATAAGTTTGAGAAAAACTAGGTTTTGTAAACCCTAGTTGCAGCCACCATTTTGCCTCTATATATTGAATGATTTTTACACAGAAAAATACCTCTTCTCTCTCACTTTTCACTAGCCAAAACTCTGTCCAATTAGCACCACAAATCTCATAGAAAATTCAAGCCGATTCCATAGTTCATCACCACCACCGATCGCAAGACATCATCCCACCGAATCTTCCTTTGTCGATTCCTCTACAAAGTTTCTTTTAAAGTGTGATTCACTCATCTCTCATGGCTTGTAATTTTCTGTATAATTACTTAACTTTGTCTATGAAGTTTGTAAGCATTTGTGGTTTGTTATTTGGTTTTATTAATTTTACATTGGATTTCTGAAATTCTGTTATGTGTTTTGGTTTTCTTTTTGTTTAATTGATGAACATGTATATGACGAATTGATTGTATGGTAATAGGACAGTAACTTTGTTGCCTGATTTGATGATTTTGTTTGGTTTATTTTTTGAATTCGTATGCACAACAAGTTTTAGGGTTAAGAAAAGCTTTAGCTAAGCTGATCTTGGGTTTAATTCTTTATGTTGCCGAATCAATTTATAAAATAATTTATACACGAAGTTAAGTTATTTTGTATTGATATTGAGGGTAGAGTAATTCAGAAAATATACATGTTGAAGCAAGGTGAGGTGACGCCATACTTGTTGCATATTTCCAATTCAACTCATTGTGCTTATGTGTTTCTTGGTTTAATTTCTACACGAAGTGTCTTTAAACTGATTAGCACTATGTTTAGGGTTATGCACGAAGCTAAGTCTGAATAATTAAGGACTTTTGAATGATTAGATGAACACGAAGGACTCGTCCTGAGACCATATGAGAAATAAAGCATTGAATAGCTCACGTGAGAATTTTTCTGATTAAATTAATGGGACATTATTGAATAATGTGACAGTATGTAAGGTGAGAGGTAGAACTTTGAAGTTCTTAGTGGCATTTGCCGAGGTTTTAAGCGCTGCATGGGAGGCAACCCATATCAACCATGAAAAACGAAAGAGCCGTCTACGAGAGTTTGCAATTTCTAAACCCTTCTCTTTTTCATTGGTTTGCTATGCTATGTTTGAAACGTGTTAGACTTGTCATATACTTAGGAATTGCATGCTATAGTTTTATGTTTATATTGAGGACAATATAATTTTCTAAGTGTGGGGTAGGTTTACATGTTTCGTTTATGTATTTGTGTGCTTAGTTTAGAAAAGAAAATTTCATAAAATTGTTTCACAAAATAGAATGTTTTAATTTTGTTTTGTGTGATTTATTTTGAGTCTTAGGATGCCCCTAAAGAGTCTATGATGAATATATCTTTGAATGCATAGATGATGGTTTTGCCTACTTTAAAATTGTGAGTTTCACTACAAAAACAAAGGGATTTACCGACGAAAAAAAAAAAAACGGCCGACGAAACTGTTTTTTCGTCGGCTATATCGAAGAAAAGCCGACGAATATTTTTTTCGTCGGGCAAAAAAAAATTTCGTCGGCTATTCCAATAGAATGGCCGACGAATTTTTTTTCCGTCGGTAAAAATTAAAAATCGTCGGCTATTCTTCGAGAATGGCCGACGATTTAAAGTTGTCGTCGGCTATACTCTGAATAGAATAGCCGACGAAAAATTTTGTGGCAAATCGTCGGCTATTCTACAAGAATGGCCGACGATTTAAAGTTTTCGTCGGCTATACTCTGAAAATGAGTATGGCCGACGAAGTTGGTAATTTCGTCGGCTATAAGTCTTTATATTTTCAGATCTGGGCAGAAGCTGCTCATTTAAAAAAAAACGGGAAAAAGAGTGAGAAATCTGTGGGTATTGTTGAAATCCGTCCTCTCTTACATTGTGGAGCTATATATAGGTACGTATATGTGTATATATGTTGATTTTGAGTTTTAGTTGAGTTGATTTTGAGTTTTAGTGATTTTGATATAGTAAGTGATTTTTTGTTTTGTTGTTGTTTTAGTGTTAGAATGTATGTATATATGTTGATTTTGAGTTGTAGTTGAGTTAATTTTCAGTTAGAGTTTAATTATGTGTTTTAATTTGATGTTATTTTAATTAGTGTTAAAATATGTATAAATATGTTAATTAATGGTTGTTGATAGTGTAATGAACTTAAATAATGGTTGTTAATTAATGGTATATATATATATGAGTTGATGTTGATAATAATATATATTGTAATATATATGTGTTAATTAATTTATTATTAATTAAAGTTATACATATATATTATTATCAGGCTATATATGGATCGAGATAAGAGTTGGATTTCGCTTCCAAGGCATGACCGACGATACACTACAGGAGTTGTGGATTTTATGCAGTTCGTCGAGGAAAATGCAAAGGGGAATTACCATTATTGCCCGTGCAAGAAATGTAAGTGTCGCAGTGATATGTGTCGATTTCCGATTAGGACAGTATGGGAGCACCTAAAGAGTAATGGGTTTTGGCCGAAGTACACACGTTGGATATATCACGGTGACTCCTCCTCCTCCTCCTTGGTTCGGCAGCCCGGCGACTCCTCCTCCTCCTCCTTGGTTCGATCCGCCGCCCCTCCTCCTCCTCCTCCTCCCTGTTCCGGCAGCCCCGGCCGACCCTCCTCCTCCTCCTCTCTGTTCCGGCCGCCTCCCCCTCCTCCTCCTCCCCGATTCGGTACCGGCCGGCCCCCTTTTTTTTTTTTTTTGTTATTTAATTATTAATAAATTAAATTATGGTTAATAAATTATATATAATTGTTAATTTAGATATAATTGTTAATTTAGGTATAATTTATGTATTTATATGTTAATTTGTATATAATTTATGTATTTATGTTAATTTATGTATTTATGTTAATTTAGGTATAATTTATGTATTTATATGTTAATTTGTGTATAATTTATGTATTTATGTTAATTTATGTATTTATGTTAATTTAGGTATAATTTATGTTTTTATATTAATTTAGATATAATTTATGTATTTATGTTAATTTAGTTATAATTTATGTATTTATGTTAATTTAGGTAGAATTTATGTATTTATGTTAATTTAGGTATAATTTATGTATTTATGTTAATTTAGTTATAATTTAGGTTTTTATATTAATGTATGTAGTTTTTAGGTTTTTATGTTAATTTAGGTAATTTTTGTAAAATTTATTTTAATTGTATATAATTTAGGTGTAATTGTATAATTTATATGTATAAATTGGTTATTATATAAATCGGTAAATATTAAAATATGTTAGTATTATTGGGTATTATATTAAATAGAATTTGTTATTTAATATAATATAATTTAATATTAATTAATGTATTAATGCGTCTGGCTTTAGATGGCCGATGCATTTAGGCAGTTGTTCGGAGGTCGTCGTTCTAGATCTAGAGGTTCTGGAAATGCCGCCCGTTCTGGAAATGCCGCGGGTTCCCCAGACTCCGAGAGGACGGCTAGCCAGCCTGAGAGGACCACCAGCCAGCCGCGGAGGAGTGTGGATGCAGCCCAGCCGCGGCGGAGTGTGAGTGCTCGGCACCACACCCTTCTCCAGGCGGGGCGGCCGTCGAGCACTTCACTTCCGAATGTCGGTCCCTCTGTGGCGCCGAGGTTTAGTCGGCAGCTGTTTCACGAGGAGATAGCTGCCGACGTTCCTCAGGTTCGTATGCCTGAGGTTCATCGGGAGCCGATGCCGATGCCGAGTCCGACTCAGTCTGCTGGTGACTCGACTGAGGGGCCTACTCTCCCAAACCAGCTCTTCCTCCCATACAACATTCCTGCGATACCCGAGGTCGACTATCAGGGTCGGCCCCAGTGGCCTGATATGCCTCAGTTCGTGAGTGCTGCGGAGGCATACCAGCAGCAGCCATGGGAGAGCCCTGACCTCCTGATTTCGGCGAGGAGAAAAGGAAAGTCGACGGCAACCGAATCATCGGGTTCAGGTAACATTCGATTTTATTAATTAAATATTTTATTAAAATTAACGCACTAATATTTAATTTTATTAACCAATCGTCGTTTATGTGATATGGACAGGCGCTAGCAGTTCAACCCAGAGGAATACCAGAGGTGTCATCAGTTTTGAGACGCTCAGGAGAACGGTTGAACGGAGCGGGAGGATCCAGATTGACGAAGCTCCTGATCAGGAGGTTGGGGCGAAAAAGAAACGCGACTACTCGGGTTGCGTGGGTGCACTCATTAGGGACAGAGTCCCTATGTTGTGGGCTCGGTGGGCTGATGTGCCCGAAGAAATCAAGATGGAGTTGAACAACGCCGCGTCGGTGAGTAAATAAAAAAATTTAATTTAGTTATCGTAATATTTAAAAATTTTCGGTATTTTTATAATTATAAAACTAATAAAATATTATCTTTCAGACATACTTTGTGGTTGCGGAACACAAGCGGGGTTGGGCGGACTCCCAACAGAGCTCGAGGTACGTTGGGAATGTCTTATTTGATAATTAGAAATATTTTATGATATTAATAATATTTCTAATGCACTTTTGTTTTCTTCGTAGGTTCAAAGAGTGGAAGAACGAGCTCCGTTCCCACTATAATGAGTACGGCAACCGTGGTCGTATGGGTACTCCCAGAGAGTTCATGTTCAGGGAGTACGAGTGGCGTTGGTTGAGGACCGTAGTCTTCGACAACCCGGCTATGATGGTAAATATTAAACTTCATTATAAATGTTTATTTTATTAAAATTTTAATTATTAGTTTAAATATTTTATAATTATTTCAGTTATATTTTTTGATGAATTTTTCTAATATTTTATTATTTGTTTGAAGGAACGGTCTCGGATAAACTCGGAGAACCGCCGCCGTAACACAATCCTCCATCACGGCGGTTCAAGGCCGTTTGCACAATATCAGGAGGAGGCGCTAAGAGATCATCCTGATTGCAACCCCTACGTGGAGACGTTCAAGATCGCTTATCCACAAGCGACAGACGATCTCGTAAGTCGTTCATTATGATTTTAAAATTTAAATTATTAATTTTACTTAACTATCCATTTGTTAGAATATTAATTTTTTTTCCCCGTCCAATTAGGAGCGGGTGACCCAGGCCGAACAAGAGGTGCTCCAGCAAATAGTTCGGGAGACACAACCGGACATCTCAGAGGCAGATTTGGAGGAAGCCGTGCGCCAGGTCGACCGCACCAATATCCAAACGGCGGCGAGGATGTTCAACGCAGCCTTCCCACACCAGTCCAACGAGTACTACTGCCGGGGTTTAGGAGGTTCTGGACAAGGGCTCCTGAAGACCACTAAGGGAGGTCAAAAGAAGGGAGGCGGCCAGACCCAACATATGAGGGGGGAAGTGCAGCGATTGGCCGCAGAATTGGCGACCTCGTCCCAGACAGTAGAGGAGCTGCGCCGCAGACAATATCAGTCCCAGCAGTATCAGTTGGATATGGTCCGTTGGAATGCTGAGTGCGCCAGAATTCGGCAATACAACAACGACGGCCAGCAACAGTGGATTTATGAGATGTTCGCGGCACAACAAGAAGGCCGTCCACCCCCGCTCCCGTTTCAGCAGTTAGTGGAGCCTCCAATGCCTCAACCTCCCGAGTTCGGTCAGCAGGATGATGCGCCTGATGCTGTAGATGATATCCTAGACTTTAGTAGTTTAGGGGATAATTAGGATTATATTTTATGTATATTGGAACGAATTTAATAAAAATGGTGTTTAGACGTGTTTCTTGTTGGTGCAAATGCATGAATTGTTTTTGTGATTTGCAGCTTGCTTGGAATGGTAATTTAGAAAATAATTTAATTTTTTTTTTTCCAAATGCAAGAATAGCCGACGATTTTTGCATTATTTCGTCGGCTATAACAAGTATAGCCGACGAATTTTACCAATTTTCGTCGGCTATAACTTGTATAGCCGACGAAAAGTGCCTTATTTCGTCGGCTATAACTAATTAATACCTATAAAATAGTAATATATTTCGAGGAAATAGCCGACGAAATTTTATTAAATCGTCGGCTATAGTTAAAATACCATAGCCGACGAACTTTTATTAAATCGTCGGCTATAGTTAAAACACCATAGCCGACGAAATTTTATTAAATCGTCGGCTATAGTTCAAACAGCATAGCCGACGAAATTTTATTAAATCGTCGGCTATAGTTAAAACATCATAGCCGACGAAATTTTGGTAAATCGTCGGCTATAGTTAAAACACCATAGCCGACGAAATTTTAGTAAATCGTCGGCCATACTTAATGGATTTCGTCGGCCATACTCAAAAATACCCGACGAAAGTCGTCGGCTATTTTACCGACCTTTGCCCGACGAATTTTTTGACTCGTCGGCCATACTTAACTATAGCCGACGAAATTTTTTTTTTCGTCGGCCATTGGTATTACCGACGGCGTATTACCGACGACTTATGGCCGACGAAATTTTCGTCGGCAGAGGGTATAGCCGACGAAAAAAAAAAAAGGCCGACGAAAATTTTTTCGTCGGCTATTCGTCCGTATCTGGTAGTGTTTCATGGATAATGTGCATAGTATGAGCATGTGAGACGTGATTTATTGTTGAAGAAGCTTGCATGTTTTGGTTAGTTCTGGTCCATAACAACCTATGTGAGCTTTAGAGCCAAATTACTTTGTTCATGAGTGAAAAATTCAAAAACATTCTGTGATGACCTTGACCTGAGCTAGCAGGTAGGTAGGCAACGCATCCCACATCGCCCGAGGGAGAGTGGATGTTGTGCTTATATGTAAAGAGTCGGGTCAATATATAGAGACGCGTTTTGGGGGCTCAATGGTTTCGGATGGGTTGGGAACTCCGAAGTTAAGCTTGCTGAGCCTAGAGCAATCCCAGGATGGTATCAGAGCCTGTCCCAGGCCGGAAATGTACCGACGCGGACGTCGGACCCTAAGGGGGGTGAATTGTGATTACCCTGACCTGACCTAGTTAGGGAAGCTAGCAAGTTGGCAGGTCACACATCCCACATCACCCGGGGAAGAGTGGATGTTGTGCCTATATGTACAGGGTTAGCTCCATATATAGAGACGCGTTTTGGGGGCTCAATGGCTTCAGAGGGGATGAGAACTCCGAAGTTAAGCTTGCTGAGCTTAGAGCAATTTCAGGATGGGTGATCTACTGGGAAGATGCTCTTGAGCTCCCAAGAACAAAACCATGAGGGTGGGACCCAAAGCTGACAATATCTCAAATGTATGAGCTGGACTATTACATTTTCGTTGCATAAACCTCATTATTCTTTGCATATTAAATGATTATGTGTCATATCTTTTTAATGAACTCTAGAATGCTAGAACTTACTCTTGTTGATTTTCAAAACGTTTTTATCATAAAATACCTTGATTTTAAAAAGGAATGAAAATATCTCTTAGGTTTAGCACCATAGCCAAATAAAACATGAGCCCTATTTGCGCCCGTCGTGGGACACTTTAGTTAACCCCATTGAGCCTACGATTAGCCATTTTCTTTCATCACCCTCATAAAAAATTCCTTGAGCTTATAATAGTATATCATTTCCCTTGTTTCATGGACTTGGCAAAGCTTGATTATGATGGAGTTTTTTATATGGAGTGATGTAGGAAAATAAGTAAGGGGTAGAGACCTGTCCATAAAATAAAAAAAATTGTGTAGTGTCGTGCCTTAGAAAAAATTGTGTAGTGTAGTGTGGGGCAACGCCGATTGCACCCTCCTATGATGAAGGTATAGTCAAAGACGAGGTTGTGGAGTTATTTATCCAATATCGGATAGTCATTGGGTCTCACCTGTGCAAGTAGTGCTAAAGAAGAGTGGTGTAACGGTTGTGAAGAATGAGAAAAATGAGCCTGTGCCGCAAAGACTATTGACCGGCCATCGCATGTGAACGGCCATCGCATGTGAACGGCCATCGCATGTGCATCGATTATAGGAAGCTCAACGCGACAACGAGGAAGGATCACATTCCTTTGCCGTTCATGGATCAAATGTTGGAGAGGCTTGCCAGCCATAAGTTTTATTGCTTTCTCGACGGCTATAGTGGCTACAACCAAATCGCGATATACCTGGACAATCAAGAGAAGACTACTTTCACATGTCCATTCGGCACCTTTGCTTATAGAAGGATGCCATTCGGCCTATGCAATACACCCGGCACGTTTCAACGATGCATGTACAACATGTTCTCGGATTTTATAGAAAGTATGATCGACGTCTTCATGGATGACTTCGACACTTGTTTGGAAAACATGGAGAAGATATTGGAGAGGTGTGTAGAGACCAACCTTGTGTTTAATTGGGAGAAGTGCCACTTCATGGTGAACCAAGCCATAGTGCTCGGCCACATTATTTCGGAAAAAGGGATTGAAGTTGACAAAGCAAAGGTGGATCTTATCCAACACTTGCCGAGCCCTAGGTGTGTGCGTGACGTGCGCTCGTTCCTTGGCCATGCCAGTTTTTATCGACGATTCATCAAGGACTTCTCATTGATAGCCAAACCATTGAGTGCACTCTTGTAAAAAGACGTGTCGTTCGAGTGCACAAAGGAGTGTGAAGAAGCATTCGACCGGTTAAAGAGCTTGCTATCCTCGGCACCTATCTTGGTGTCACCAAATTGGGAGCTGCCCTTTGAGTTAATGTGTGACGCAAGTGACTACGCCTTAAGGGCTGTACTCGGCCAAAGAGTGGAGAAGAAGACAAATGTCATCTATTATGCCTCAAGAACGCTCAACGATGCTCAACTCAACTACTCCACAACCGAGAACGAACTCTTAGCGGTAATTTTTGCTTTGGAAAAATTTCGATCATATCTTTTGAATTTCAAAATACTTGTTTATAGTGATCATGCCGCCTTGAGATATCTTATGACAAAGAAGGATGCAAAGCCGAGACTCATTCGATGGATTCTCCTACTCCAAGAGTTCGACATTGAGATTAAAGACAAGAAAATGAGTGAGAATGTAGTAGCCGACCACTTAAGCCGAATTGTGAAAGAAGAAGACGTGCTACCACTTCTTGAGAATTTCCCGGATGAGCAACTCTTTTGGATTGATGCAACAAACGAGCCTTAGTATGCCGACATTGTGAATTATCTAGCAACTCGGCACTTTCCACAAACCATATGCCGAACCATGAGAGGAACCGAATCAAGAAGCAAGCTCGGCATTTTGTATGGGACGAGCCATACCTATGGAAGAAATGCAGCGACCAAGTCATGCGACGATGCGTTCCAGAAGAAGAGCATGATAGGAGCACAATGTGCGACGTTATTATTTGTATTTGCCCTCGTTTATGCTTCGTTTTTCCCTTATTTATCTAAAATTAAGTCATAATTTAGTTTAGTGTCAATTTGGTAGAGTTTTTATCAAATGTGCTTTAGAATCCGAAAAATGACTAAGTTTGAGAAATCTGGAAAATAATGCAAGTTGTCTTTTTTGTGATTTTGAGATGAATAAAAATGCGATCTATCCTTGTCCGAATTTAATGCAATTTGGCGTGCTTATTATTCATATACTGAGGAATGTTGTGTTAAAATGTCAGATCAATCGGAGTTCGGAAAGTCACCCAAAAGATGGCTGCAACTTGGCAGTCCGAGCAAATATCACCAGAGACTTCCAGGATTTTCCTGGGACTGTGTCCCAACTTCAAAAATTCATTTCCGACATTTCACAAGGAATTTGATCAAGCCCTTTTCTATGGAGGTAGCTATGTGTGTCTAGTTTATCTGAGACTTGGAATCGCAACAATCGGATCTCCGAAGAGGGAGATATGCTGGAGTTACTACAGCAAGGTCTTTTCTGCCGATTCTAGGATGCTACTGCCTCCTTTTCGTAATTTCTGTTTTCGATGGATCATATGGTGTACAAATGCATATGTGAAGATGGTTCAAGCTTAAGGAAGGAAAGTGGAAGACACCAAGCTAAAGTAATGAAGAAAAAAACGAAGAAAGAAGTTCTCCTAGTCAAGTTAGGAAAAGCTGCCAGAAAAGACAGATTTGTGCCAATTGTTTGATAGGCCGGCTCGGGCATTTGTCCAAGGATCAAAGTCACCAAATGAAGATGTCAAGATCACATATGAAGTCCATGAAGATGTGCAGCCCAAGCCTTGAAGAAAAATCAGAAAAAGAAAAACCTAATTGAACTATGAAAGGAAGGTTTCAAAACCTTATTCTACTAGGTTTTGTGATTGCCTTGTGCAACAAGGGCTGCCGGCACCTATTCTCCTATATATAGGGACTGTTTTCCCACAGAAAAAAATCATCTCATCTCAAGCACAAGTATTAGCCAAAAGCTCTTCCAAAGCCTCACCATAAATCCTATACAGAAAATAGTTTAGCCAAACCACCACCACCATGTAGATCCGTCCCACACCCTTGCCGA
This sequence comes from Potentilla sterilis, assembly GCA_963682095.1. Lineage (NCBI taxonomy): Eukaryota > Viridiplantae > Streptophyta > Magnoliopsida > Rosales > Rosaceae > Potentilla > Potentilla sterilis. The sequence goes on along the minus strand of OY821763.1, from coordinate 22,329,968 downwards.
ATTTCTTTGGAGGTTTCTGCAAGGCGTGCTCCATCTTCTCGTGGCTTCTTTATTGTTCTGTAATCTTACAATACTTTGTCTATGAAGATTGTATGTTTTTATGGTTGTTGAATTTGGTTTTACTCTTTGTTTATGAACTTCGAATGCATGCGAATTTTGTATGACAAATTGTAATCTTTAACTTGTAGTATTTTTGTATGTTGGATAATTAGGACAGTAGGTATCTTGCATGTTTAGGTTTGAAATTGGTTAGTATCTAAGGATTGGGCATGAAAATCGGTACTTAGTGTTGTCTTGAACATTGATCTACGTGCTAGGTTTAATCAGCTAGAGTAATTGCGAACGTTGTCATACTCAAAAGGTCGCTCTGATTTGTGTTGCTCACTTAGGGTTTAATACTTTAGATACTTGCATGTTTAAAATAAGATGATTGACAACCTTACTTGTTTTGCATGTCTCCGATTTAGACTATTATGATTAATTGTTAAGTCTCAAAAGGATTAACATATATTCTAGGGTCCATACTCAAAAGGTCGATCTTAAGAACTTGAGAAGTCTTACAACTAAGTTGTAGTCGAAACTAAAATTGAATCTAAACATGTTGATACTTGTTCCTTACTTTCTTGCATGCGAGTTTATATGTTAAAAAGTCTTTTGTGTGAACTATTTTGTGTGAGAGATGATGATCACTTGTATATAGTAAATTAGGACTTTAATTTCATGTCTAGGAATTTAAAGGCAGCTTTGCTGCCGAGCCTTTTATCCCCCATAATTTCGTGTGAATATGTATATATGTATATAAGTGTGACAATTGTGTGCATATGTATTTGTGAATATTTGTATTAACATTCTCATATTTCAGGTACCCTTAATCCCCGGCTTAGAACAATCCCTACTTTCTCATACTACTAACGATATTTTGTAGGGTTATTATTGTGTGTGAGCTTAGGCTCCCATCAGAGCATCAATCCATCCTTGTCTTTTGTCATAGTGAAGCATGTGGAGGCCACTTTGGACCAAAGAAAACGGCATTGAAGGTTCTCAATTGTGAATTATTTTGGTCGACATTATTCAAGGATGCGTATATAACAGGTCTAACAAGTGATCGGTGTCAAAGGACCGGCAACATAGGAGCAAGAGATCAAATGCCACTCACGCCCATCATTAAGGTAAAAAATTTCGACTTATGGGGTATCGACTTCATGGGACCATTTTCATTAAGCAAATGATTCCTTTACATATTTCTCGCGGTCGGTTATGTGTCTAAGTGGATAGAAGCAAGGGCCAGACGCACCAATGACTCCAAGCCAATATCTTTGCACGGTTTGGAGTTCCACGAGTTTTGATAAGTGATGGAGGCTCCCACTTTTGCATCCGAACCATTGAAGCTTTATTGAAGAAGTATAGAGTCACACACATGGTATCTACACCTTATCATCCTCAAACAAGTGGCATGGCCGAGGTGAGCAATCGAGAGATCAAGCAAATATTGGAGAAAACCATAGGACCCTCAAGAAATAATTGGAGCGATCGATTAGACGATGGTTTGTGGACCTATAAAACTGCGTATAAGACGCCAATAAGTATGTCACCTTTTCGACTAACATATGGCAAGGCATGCCATCTACCCATAGAGCTAGAGCATCGACCATGGTCGGCGGTTAAATAATTCAACATGGACCTTGATTCGGTCGGTCTTCATAGAAAACTTCAATTCAACGAACTAGAAGAAATACGTAACAAAGCCTCTACATGGATCTACAAGGCTAAAACCAAGGTGTTTCATGATTCGAGAGAAAAAGTTCAAAGTCGGACAAAAAGTTATCTTATTCAATTCACGACTAAGACTTTTTCCGGGGAAGCTATGGTCTCGATGGATTGGACCGTTCACCGTCACTCAAGTGTTTCCTTATGGATCCATAGAGATTCAAAGTTCCATTACAAGTAAGGAATTTAAAGTAAATGGTCATCGACTCAAGTCTTATTATGATGCATTCACGAGTTATGCCGTAGAGACACTCGATATTGAGGACGCACCAAGCCAGCAGCAGGCTGCCGAATCTGCCAATTCTGCCGATGCACTCCCTCGCGATGCTACCGAGTAGCACGCCCCTGCTGATACCGTACAGTGCTGGGTTGCCGAGCATTCAGCCCTTGCTGAGGCTCCTGCTGTCGATAAGCAAGATGCAAACCCCTGCGCCACGCAGCCGATGCTGCAAACACAACCCCTGACGCTGTCGATGCTGTTGCGCAATTTGCCGCGCAGCATGACAACCACGCTGTCGAACCGTGTCCGGCCGTATCCCAGACCACATCCGACACGTAACCCATCCAGACGTATCTGATACTTATTTGGATATGCCAATACTAGATTCCGACGTATCTGATACGGACACGGATACGGAGCCGAATACGGATATGTTGTCCAACAGCCTACCATCCTGCCGAGACGCATGCGCGCAGCCTGCCCCCCATGCCCAGCACCTGCCGAGCAAGACCCTGCTGCTTCCAGACACCCTTGCCAATACAGCGCACGCAGCATCAGTCTGCGCGCAACCCACGCGCGACGACACCAACACTGCCTATTCTGCCGAAAGCAGCAAACAAGCTACCGAGACGGAAGAAAATTGGCGGAACCTACTTTTTGACATCTTTGCCGCCGAACTGAGCTATCTAAGCACCGGATGAACACATGATGACGAGTCTAGGCTAAAATACTATAAACACTTAAGCGCTACATGAGAGGTAACCCATGTCTACTATGAAAAAAACGAAGGAGCCATCAACGATCGTTTGCATTCTCTAACCCTTCTCTTTTTCATTAGTTTGCGATGATATGTTTAAAACGTGCTAGCTTATCACATGCTTAGGAATTACTTGCTTATTATCATACTTACATTGAGGACAATGTAATTTTCTAAGTGTGGGGTGGGTTTACATGTTTTGTTTATGTTTTCTAGTTAGATAAACGTGCAACCCACGTTTTAGCGTACTTTTACTTTCTTTGATTCAGAAAATTTCAGAAAATTGTAATACAAAAATAGAGTGTTTATTTGCATACGTTCGAGTCTTAAGATGCCCCTAAAGAGTCTATGATGTTATTTATGCTCTTTGAATACATAGATGATGGTTTTTGCATACTTTAAAAATTGTAAGTTTCATGGATAATGTGCATTGGTACGAGCATGTAGGACGTGTGGATTAAATATAGTATGCATGTTTTAGCTAGTTTGTTTTCATAACAACTTATGCGAGCCTTAGAACCTAATTGCTTTCTTCATGAGTGTTAAAATTTGAACAATTTCGAGCATGCTTAGTCTTTAAAACCTCATTATTCTTTGCATATTCAACGATTATGTGCCATAGTTTTTTAATGAACTCTAGAATGCAAGAACTTACTCTTGATGATTTTCAAAACGTTTTTATCATAAAAATACCTTGATTTTTAAAAGGATTGAAAAGATCGTTCTAGGTTTACCACCAAAGCCAAATAAAGCATGAGCCCTATTTGAGCCCGTCTTGGGACACCTTAGTAAACCCCTTTGAGCCAACGTTTAGCCTTTTCTTTCATCACCCTTAAACACTTTCCTTGACCATAGAATAGTCTCATAGATTCGGCAAAGCTAGATTTTTAAAGGAGTTTTCATGTGAAGTGATGAAGAAGAATAAGTGTGGGGTAGACTTAGCTAAAAATTGTATGAAAAATGTATGTTGCCGTGCCTAGGAAAAGAAGAAAAAGAAAAGAAAAAGTTTCGGACAGAAAACAAAAGAAAAGAAAAGAATCAAGTCCGAGAGAAAGGGCACGGTTTCAAAAGAAAAGTTGCTAAGTCTATGTCTTGAAAAATGTTGTGAATTTGGAGTTTGTAAGCATGTGAAGGTCTAGTATTGTTTAAATTTAGACCTTTGTTCATTTTCACAATGTTGTGGGGAAGTAAAGAATGAAGAATGGGTCCAACATGATGATATTCGGCCCTTGACGAGAAGACATAAGGAGAGTCGAGCTTTGCTATGTTGAAGAGACGTTTTAAGCCTCCTTATCCTAAATTTCGAATACTTTAGCCGAGCCCAATTGCATCCCTTTTAAAAAAAAATAAAAAAATAAAAATATATCTTTCATGATTCTTAAGATAAGGTAACTTTGATTTATAGAGATTTTCTCAAGAGTTGAGCATATGGTTTTGGTCCATTGGTGCATATAGTTATCATATGAGGTTTTTCCATAAAAATTCACAAAGTGCTTTCGTTTCTTTAATATATGCAAGTCACTCTTTGTAATTCATTATATTTCACTTGTATATACTTATGTGTGAATGTCATGTTTCGACTGAAAAGAAGAGAGTGTGCCTAGTGAAGAGGATCGTATTAGCTTTACATGTTTACATGCTTATATATTGTTCTTGCGTATTCATATTGATGTTCCATGTTCATGAAACTTGGAATTTTCGTGCTTAGCATTTTCATGCATCAACTTGAAAGCTATGTGTTCATACGAGTCTGAGACAAATCATAAGGGGAAATGGTATGTTGATGTGAGCCGCTAGGCTCACACAAATAATAAACCCTACAAAATATCGTTAGTAGTATGAGCAAGTAGGGATCGTTCTAAGCCGGGGATTAAGGGTACCTGAAATATGAGAATGTTAGATAAAAACACATGTACACAAATATACAACACGTCACAATTGGGGGGAATGAGTATGGCGTCGGCAGCAAGCTGCCCTAAACCTAAATGACACGAAATTTAAACCGTAATTTACTATATACAAGTGATCATCATCTCGCACACCAAATAATTCACACAAAAGACTCTTTAGCACATAGACTCGCATGCAAGAAAGTAAGAGACAAGTATTCATGCATCTTAGACTTGATCAATTTCGACTACAATTAGAGCGATTAGCCTTTTAACCAATTGTAAGACATCTAATGTTTTAAGATCATGCTATTCGCCTTCGATCCTAAAGTTTATGCTAATCCGGTTTTAAACGTTTTAACATTTAAGCACAAGAGTCTAAATCGAAAATAAGCAAACAAGTAAGGTCGTCAATCCTCTTATTTAACTTACAAGTTCTAAGGTTTATAGACCTAGGTGAGCAACACAATCAAGAAAACTCAACTCGTATAACTTAATCATATTACTCAATCATATGAAACCTAGCACTTAGAATTACATGTTTTAAACAACAAATGCTTTAAACAAAACTAGTGTGTCGATTTTTCTGCCCTGGCCTTAGATTACTAATTGATTTTAAGTCTAAATCATGCATCAAATACCTACTGCCCTAATTATCATACATACGAAATTCACATGCTAAAATTACAAAACTTGAACATAAAAATCAATCATGCAATAGTTTACATAAAAGTTCAATAAAAACCAAGAAACGAATTGTGTTAATACAATACAACCAAACTACAACAAATACAAAAGCCATAGGGGGAGTGGATCACACTTTTAGAACCTTTGAAGACTCCTCAAGACGTGACAAGATGGTACTTGCTGCTGCTCCTTAGTGCTCGGCCTAAGCAGGAATCGGCAGAAAACAAGGTGGGGGAATTCGGAAATTTGTAGTGGTGGTGATGGTGTTTTGGCTATGTATTTGGGTATTTGGTACTTAAGAAACTTGGTAGAGCTTTGGTTAGTATTTTGTGCTTGAGATGAGATAATTTTTCTGTAGGAAAACATGGCTATATATAGAGGCAAATTCGGCAGAAACCCTAGGTAGAAAACCTAGTCCAAATCGGCAAAGGCAATCCTTGTGCAACAAGGTTTTGGTTCCTTCCTTTCTTGGTTCTTCTAGGAAACTTCTTTTTCTGATTTTCTTCCTTGGATTGGGCTGCATATCTTCATGAACTTCTTGTGTAGGCTTGACAACTCCATTTGGTGAGCTTGGTCCATGGAAAAATGCCCCAAACCCGCAAGAACACAAGACCGGCAGCAACTCGGCTGGAATGACCTTGCTCCAGTAAATCTGACATATCTCCCTTTTCGGAGCTCCAATTGATGCGATTCTAAGTCTCAGATAAACTAGACACATATAGCCATCTCCCCATAAAATATCTCGATCAAATTCCTTGTGAATCGTCGGGAATGATTTTTCGAAGTTGGATCAAAGTCCCAGGAACATCCTGGAAGCCCCTGGATTGGTTTGCTCGGACTGCCTTTTTGAAGCCATCTTTTGGGTGACTTCCCGAACTCCAATTGATCTGAAATTTTAACACAACATTCCTCAGTATATGAATAATAAGCACACCAAATTTCATTAAATTCGGACAAGGATAGATCGCACTTTTGCTCATCTCAAAATCACGAAAAAGACACATTTTTCACTATTTTCCAGATTTCTCATACTTAGTAATTTTTCGGATTCTTAACCATTTTTCGCCAAACTTTACCAAATTAACACTAAACTATATTATGACTCAATCTTAGACAAATAAGGGTTAAACAAAGCATAAACGAGGGCATAAACATATAATATCGTAGCACATTATGCTCCTATCATATGTTTAGAGTCTTAGTGTAATTTAGTTTTGTTAAGGGACTAGTAAAATATAAGTGTAGGGTAGTTATTAAGAGCATAAAATGAGATGTTTTCAATGTGTTTATGCCTACATTTATGCTTTGCTTAACCCTTATTTGTATAAGATAGAGTCATTTAGTAGAGTCGTGAGTTTTGGTAGAAGTTATCTTGAAAATGTTCTAAGTATAGGGAAATTTACTGAAAATCGACAAAGATATTCATAGCGAGCCTTTAAATGTCTTGCTGCTTCTGTAAAGCTTCGACTATACTTTTGATGTATTTTTTTTGTCTTATATGCAGTAGACATGTTGAAGATTGAGCAATGAAAGGAGTTAAAGAAATCGGACAAAGAAAAGATGCCAGGAATTGCAAGTGAAAAGTTATCGCAAAATCCAGAAGTTCCAGTAATTTCCTAGACACGTCAACTAATTTCATAAATTTCTCCAGGACGACTCACGAGGAACTAGAGAGTTAGACATATATGCATGGAAAGCTCTATGAGTCTAATTTCTATAGAATTTAGAATCGCATCAAAAGCTGCCTTGAAGAGAAAGTTATGCTATCTGTAACACCGAAAGGTCAATCCTGCCGAGAAGAAAAACTTACTACCTGCCGAGATAAATGATGTGTTCCAGCTGCAAGCAAGGGCTCCTAGCACAACAAGGAGAGCTTCATGAGCTCATTTGAAGAATAGGAAAGTTGGCAAAAGAAGAAAGTTTCGAAATAGGAAAGAAGACCTTGCCTAATCCTAGTAAGAAAAGGGAAACCTAGTCCCACTAGGAAAAGGAGAATCTTACCAGCTGCAACTAGGGAAACTCTCCAAGTCCATTGAGGAGAAGACTTGCCAAATCCAAGGAGGAGAAGTAAATACATTAATCTACAATATATCAAGACAAGAATCGGCAAAGAGGAGTCCTAGAAGAATCAAGAAAAGCAAGAAAAGCAAAACTGGCAAGGAAAAGGTTTTCCTTGCCGATATACAAGACGATTCTGCCAACCCTTTCACAGCCCTTTCTCCTATATATAGAGGCTAATTCCATACAGAAAAATTATCTCATCTCAAGCACAAGTACTAGCCTAAAGCTCTACCAAGTCTCTTAAACACCAAGCAGAAAAATACTTTGCCAAAACCCTTCCACCACCTTCCATAAAATCCATACCGATTCTTTACCTTCAACCTTTAGCTTGCATCTTCAAGCTTCACATCATCAAGGTTTCTAAAGTGTGATTCTACCATTCATTGGCTCTTGTCTTCTTTTATGTTTGTGTGATTTGTATAAACTTGTTTTGTTTCTTGGTTTTTGTAGAACTTTTGTATGAACCCGATTCTTTGTTTATGTAATGTTTTTACGATTTTAATTTGTAAATTTCATGTGTGGTGATAATTAGGACAGTAGGTTTATGATGCATGTTTAGGACTTAAAATCGGTTAGTAATCTAAGAATTGGGCATGAAAATCGGTACTTAGTGTCATCTTGAATGTAATCTAGGTGCTAGGTTTAACCAGCTAGAGTAATAACGAACTAAGTGTGAGGAAACTATAAGCTTTGATTTGTGTTGCTCACTTAAGAGTTTAATACCTTAGAACTTGCATGCTAAATAAGAAGATTGATAACCTTACTTGTTTACTTGTTTTCGATTTGCTTCTTAAGTTTTAATGTTAAGTCTTAATCGGATTAGCATAATTTCTAGGATAAAACGAAAGTGTGTCTTAGAAAGCTTGTGAAGTCTCACATCTAGGTAAAGAGTTTCCGTTCTAGTGTGGTCGAAACTTATTTAGGTCTAAAGTATGTCGATACTTGTTCCTTACTTTCTTGCATGCGTATTTTACTTGTTAAAGAGTCTTATGTGCCAAATGCTTTGTGTGAAAGATGATGATCACTTGTGTCTAGGTATTTTTAGGTTTTTAATTTCGTGTCTATGTATTTAGGGGTAGCTTGCTGCCGATCCCTTTTCATCCCCCATTCGTGTGTTTCAATGTATATATATGTGTGTGTGAATATGTGTGTTTCTAACCTTTGACATGTCAGGTACCCTTAATCCCCGGACTAAACGATCTCTACTTGCTTTACTCTACTAACGTCTTTTGTTGGGTATTATTTGCTTGTATTGTTAACCCGGTTATGACATTCGTCAATTTTTTGCGACGTTGCCTGGGATGAAGGGTACCTAAAGTATTAGAATGTTAGACAACATATTTACATATATACAAGCATGAAACGAAACATGGGGGATTGAGATGAGGTTCGGCAGCAAGCTGCCCTAAAAACTAAGGAACACGAAATTAAATCCTAGAACTAATATGTACATATTTGGTCGACATCTTTCACACAAAAGCATACGGCACACAATTCTTTAACAAGTAAGACTCGCACACGTGAAAGTAAGGAACAAGTAATGACACAACTTAGACTTAATTCAGTTTCGACTACAATTAGATGCTAAATGCCCATTTAACTAATTGAAAGACCTCTAACTTTTTAAGATCAGGCTATTCGCAATCGATCCTAAAGTTTATGCTAATCCGGTTTTAAACGTTTTAACATTTAAGAACAAGAGTATAAATCGAAGACAAGCAAATAAGTAAGGTTGTCAATCATCTTATTTATCTTGCAAGTTCTAAGGTTATTAGATCTAGGCGAGTTGATTTAAGACTACTTACTAGCATGACTGATAGGAGAACAATGTGCGACGATATTAATATATTTATGCCCTCGTTTATGCTTTGTTTATCTCTTATTTATTTAAGATAGAGTCATAATTTAGTTTAGTGTCGATTTGGTAGAGTTTGGAAAATATATGCTTTAGAATCCGAAAAATGACACTACCAGAAAAGGCCTTATAGCCGACGAGGCCATCTCGTCGGCCGTTACCATTAATTCGTCGGCTATAGTCATAGCCGACGAAGTATAGTCGGCTATAGCCTCGTCGGGAATGCTCCGTCGGCTATACTATAGCCGACGACACGAGGTGTAAGTCGTCGGCTTATAAACCGCGGGGTATAGCCGACGAATAAAGAGTCGTCGGCTATACTTCGAACATTGCCGACGACAAGATCGTCGGCTTCAACAATTACGTAATTGCCCCTAAACCGAAGTATAGTCGACGACACTATCGTCGGCTATACGTCCAATATAGCCGACGACACTATCGTCGGCCATAACAATCGCCGGTACCAGGAACGGCTTTTTTTTGCCTGAAGCCGGGAGGGTATAGCCGACGACATATGCCAATATCGTCGGCTATAGCCCTTATAGCCGACGAAATAATGCCAATATCGTCGGCTATAGACCTTATAGCCGACGAAATAATGACAATATCGTCGGCTATAACCCCTAAATATTTAAAAAAATTTAAAAATTTAACTCGGGCCCAATTTCACTTCGTCTTCGGTTTGGCTGCAGAAAATGCACAAACAAACATCCAAATATCCAACAAATATCCACATCAATCCATCCCTAATATCCTACATACTGTACAAATTAACCCACTATCTACTCATCATCACCCCCTAAACGCGTAGCGTCGTCGACCGGATCGTTCGAGTTCCGGTGGCTATGGCTGTCCTGATCGGCTGGCGTACTCCGATGCGGGGGGGGGGGGGGAGTGGGGACGACGAACTGGGGCATCTGTGGCGGAGGCGGGGGCTGGAGTCCAGCCTGCTGGGCCTCCCAAGACTGCTGCATCCATCGGTACATCTCCGCCACAGATGCGTCTCTGGCCTGCTGCGCCGAAGCCTCCACGGCCCTCGCCAACTCCGCCTGAGTCCTCTGCAGCTGCGTCTGCAAGTCTCCTCTCGTCGAAGCCGCACGCTGCGTGCTGGGATTGGCCGGCGTGTACTTGAGAACCCCATCTCCCGCCGCGCCTAGGCCTCTCTGGTAGAAGTAGTTGTTCCCCGTCCCTACCGCCGCGTGCATGATCTGAGAGGCCAAGCGCGGCTCAAGGGTGTCGATCGTGGAGGCAAACTCCGCGATCGCCTCGTCGGACGCCCCGTCTCCCAGGGTGTCTCGCGCGATCCCGAAGGTGATCGCGTCGGTCTCCGCATCGATTTCCGCCTAATTGACAAGAAAATATAATAAACGAATTAAAAAAAATATATATAAATTAATTTAATGAAACACTTTTATTGAAGATGGGCGAATACTTACCACTTGGTCGGGACGCCCCGGATACATCTGCGCATGAATCCACGACAACGGCCTCAGCGGTCGGTCCCTCCTCGCCATCTCTGCCCACTGCCTCCAGGAGCGGGCGCCGCCGTGGTGGGGGTGCTCGTTCCTCCTGCGGTTGTCGCTGTTCGTCCGCGAGATTTTCTGTATTATAAGAACGAACATATAAACGCAAATATAAATTAGTAACTAAATTAATATATTACGAACTAACCAAAATAAAATTATTAACTAATTTAGTTACTAACTAATTTAATTTAATTAGTAACTACTTAACTAACTAACTTACTAACTACCTAATTTAATTTAATTTAATTTAATTTAGTAACGAACTAACTAACTACGTAACTAACCAACTAACTTAATTTAATAACTAATAACTAACTAACTAACTAATTAATTTAATTAAGTAACTACATAATTTAATTATTAAATAACATTAAAAAGTTATATACTAGCAGGCTAAATTTTCTGACCGAGACCCTGTCGCTCCCGAAGTAGGCTACCAGCCATAGCCACTCGTACTCCCTGTACCGGAACTCGTGGGGGGTTGCACCTCGCCCCAAGCGCTGCTCCACATGGTACGTCCTGTAGTGCGTGGACAGCTCGTTCTTCCACTCGGAGTACCTATATTAACAAAACACAACTGTTAGATATATTCGTGCACTGCCAATAAATATATTTATACAAAAAAAAGCAAAACACATAACCTGTTCTTCAGCTGCTCGTCTCTCCACCAGTCCAAGGTAGGATGGACTCTAAACCATTGCTGCAATATTATAAATTAATTAGAAAATATTTTTATATAGTTATAAGGACTGAATTCATAAATATTTATTTTCTATAATAAAAATCATATTTAACTCACCGACAGTGCATTGTACACTCGCGCCTTGATCTCATCGGGCACAGAGCCCCAGTCGGGCCACAACAGTGGGACCCTGTCCCGCACGAGCATGCCCGTCGCGTTGATGTACTTGGTGGTGGTGTCTCTCCGCTCAATCGGGCGTCCATCCTCACCGGGACCGGGCAGGATCTCTCTGATCCCACCGGCCAGCTCCCTCTCCAGGGTCGACATGTTCGCTGGCCCTCTAGTCCGTCTCGTCCCCGCGGGTTTATTGACGAGGACGCCTGTTTCATAATTAAAATGAATACATAGTTAAATAATTATATAAACTAACTAATTAAATAATTAATTAAACAATCTAAATAATTAATTAAACTAACCAATTACCTGCGTCGTTGTACTGCTTGTCCTTCTCACGAACGGCCCACAGGCCGCGGCAGTCCTCTGAGTCGAAAGGACTGTAGAAGTAGGCCTCCTCCCAGGGAATCTCGTGGGGCCGGTCGTGCCTCCAAATCTGCCTCCCCCTGGCGTCGTACTCAGGGATGGCAGGGAGGAACTGGACCATGTACATCCCCGATGGCGGAGACATACGGGGCGTGGACCCTGAGGGGCCTGCTCCCCCTGACGGTGGGCCCCGTAGCTGTGGACGCTGTCGCTGTGGGGGGACAGGGAGCATCTCTGGAGGGTCCAGATCGGCGCGCGGTGCTGAAGTGCTGAAGTGCACTGGGGTCTGGTGGCTCTGCGTCCTCCTCCGACACTCGAGTCAGGGCCCGCTCCCGTCGACTCATACGAGGAGCCCCCACGTGGATCGCTCGGAGTCAATCCCATCAACGTCTCCTCTCGTCGACTCATAGGCCGGCCTAGGCCCCGACGACCGCTGGATCCGCTCCCCCCACGGCTGGATCCTGCCTGAGCGTCGGGGTCGCTCTCGGTCCGTCTGCCAAGCCATCGGTCTACAAAGCGCCGGTTTCCTGCACAATTAGTATATAAATTCCATAAATTGCACAAAAATTCCACAAAAAAATTAAAAACTTCATTCAATGTATATATACCTAATTATATATATACGTACCTAAATATATTTATACCTAATTATATATATATACACCTAATTATATATATACATAACTATATTTATACCTAATTATATATATATATATTCCGAAAAAAAAAAAATATATATATATATATATATATATATATATCGTCCTAAAAATTAAAAAAAATATTTATACCTAATTATATATAAATTAGTATATAAATTAGTATACTAGTATATAAATTCAACAAAATTCCACAATTAGTATATAAAAACCGTAAATTTAACAAAAAATCCACAATATTAGTATATAAATTCCACAAAATTAACAAATTTAACAAAAAATCCACACAATTCCATAAATTTCACAAAAACCCTAAATTCCACAAAAAATTCACAAAAACCCTAAAATTCACAAAATTCGACAAAATTAATAAAAACCCTAAATGAGGCTCGATCGGGACTACCTGACATGGTGGTGCAGTCTGGACGAGGACCGGTGGTGCGGTGCGGCGGCGACGGCGGCGACGGCGGCAGGGGCGGCTGCGGCAGGGGCGGCTGCGGCAGGGGCAGCTGCGGCTAGGGGCGGCTGCAGCAGGGGCGGGCAGGGGCGGCTGCGGCAGGGGCGGGTAGGGGAGGCTGCGGCAGGGCGGCTAGGGCGGCTCGGGCGGCTCTGGCAGGGGCTTTCGGGTCGGGGACGGCTCGGGAAGGAGGGGGCCGGGGCGGGGCGGAATCGGGTGGGGCCGGGGAGGGTCGATCGGCGTCGGGGAGGCTCCATCGTGGTCGGTCGGCGTCGGGGAGGGGTGGGGAACGATTGGGCAATTTTGCTTCTAAGCAGAAAATGAGGGAGAGGCGCCTAGGGCTCGGTTTAAATCGACGGATTATAGCCGACGATTTAATTTTAATTCGTCGGCTGTAGTCATAGCCGACGAAATTCGTCGGCTATACTCTTACGGGCCGGGCCAAAATCCGGGCCTGGCCGAAGTTGGGCTTTGCGGGCCGGTTATAGCCGACGAAGTTAGGTATTTCGTCGGCTATAATATGCATGTCGTCGGCTATAATATGAATCTCGTCGGCTATACTTTACGCTCTCAGCAGCCGTCAGATCTCGCCCATCCAACGGCGGACAATGAAACGGCGCGGATCGCAAGAGTTTAGCCGACGAGGTTAAGTATTTCGTCGGCTATTCCCTGGTCAACTTTTGGTCAAACCTCTAAACGCTTTAAAACGGCAATTGACCCATCTAAATGACGTTTTTTGGCCTGACCTTCAACAAAGAATAGTTTCAAATCGATGCGACGCAACTAACCGTATAAAAATTTTCCTCCAAATATTTACCGACCGTCAGGCTACCCATAGGAAAACGGAAGTAAAAAACACCTAACCGCAACATTCGGCACACAGATTTTGTCGGAATCTTCCCATTTTTCAACCGTAGTCGTATTTCAATATTTCGGTCGTATCTTATTTCACGACACTTTTGCATTTGAACGGTCTACGTATGGTAACTATTTGAAACTATACATTCACTTAAACACTTAGTAAATAAGTTAAGGAACATTAGTGCATATGTTCCGATTTCGAATCTAAAAGTTTGGAAAATCTATTCCAACCGTCAGATATCACCGTTAAGATTAAATACATGTATGAAAAAAAATCCAACTACATCTGACAACGTTAAAGGCTCGATCGGGACGGTCAAACTTTTTGTCAAACCTCTAAACGCTTTAAAACGGTAATTGACCCGTCTAAATGACGTGTTTTGGCCTGACCTTCAACAGAGAATAGTTTCAAATCGATGCGACGCAACTAACCGTATAAAAATTTTCCTCCAAATATTTACCGACCGTCAGGCTACCCATAGGAAAACGGAAGTAAAAAACACCTAACCGCAACATTCGGCACACAGATTTTGTCGGAATCTTCCCATTTTTCAACCGTAGTCGTATTTCAATATTTCGGTCGTATCTTATTGCACGACACTTTTGCATTTGAACGGTCTACGTATGGTTTCGGTCAATATACTTTAGCCGACGACTTGCAAGTCGTCGGCTACAGTATAGCCGACGAATTGTAAGTCGTCGGCTACAGTATGGGCGTTATAGCCGACGAATTATGGTCCATTTCGTCGGCTATAATGCTGATGTTTCTGAAAATTTGCCATTTAGGGCCTGAAAATTGCCTATTTCACCTGATAAATTCCTGAATATCGCACAAACAATTCAATACAATTTCCCAAAAATTCGGAAAACGGTAATTAAGGACAAATTTTTTTTTCATACATGCATGCACCTTTGTACACAAATACATACATAAATAGTATACTAAGGATGATAATCAGAATCATCCTCATCACTTGAGTCAGACGTAGTATAGTAGTTAATATCTGGCAACCGGTGCTCGTACTCGTCGTCTGAGTCATCGTCTGCCTGATATAGACGATTCGGATTAACATCATACATGGGCACCTGACCCCTAGGAAGTCGAACCACTCTGCCCGGCGTCACATTATTATCGCGGATGGTGGAGGATTCTGGAATGTCGCCGGCGTCCGGCTCTTGGTATGCGGTCGCTTCTTGACACTTTGTGCTCACACCAAGTGTGGTAGCACTGTATATGTCTCGCTGAGACACATGGTTAACTACCTTCCACGTGCCTTTGTTCAAAGGATCGTCAAGATAAAAGACCTTTTTGGCCGCTATGGCGAAAACAAAGGGGTCGTCTTCATACACACTAGTGGCGGTATTCACCGAAAGTATGCCGTACTGATCGATCCGTATGCGGTGCGGCCTAGTATCAAACCATCGACACTTGAACAAGTGGACTTTCATGCGGTTCCCATAAATGAGTTCAACAACTGACTGTAGGACACCGTAAAAATCCACGCCCCCCTCTGCACCATCCACCATCACCCCACAATTCTATGTTTTGCGTTCCCCGTCTCTAGCTTCACATATATACTTAACGCCGTTGACATCACACATTGGGCGGACTGTGGAAGATATCGGCTTCATCGACAACAGCCTCAATTCCTCTGAGTAATTTGTATGACCACCACTCGCAGCCACTTGCATCAGCTGAAAAATATAACTCAAATCACTCGGTGTGTTTATGATTAAAGAATAGGGAACTGTAAAAGAAAGCCATCTAATATATATATTTATACACTTACCCATTGTGAAAAATAGTCTGCAAACGTCGTGTTGTGGTAGTCGACATCACCGCGAACTTCCTTGCAGTGAAGATGGTGACGTTTCCAATATTGTACCTCCGGACAGTTTATTAGAACCCACCAGTGGGCAATCCCTACCTCATGGTCAGGCAACTTGTCCACACCCTTCTTCTTGAAGCTTCCGTATGGTACAACAGAGTTGGCGACGATAGATAGGTTGAACTCGGGGTCATCTCGACTTGGATGTTGTGGGGGGTCCTCCATCGCTCCCAAGTACAACTTGGCGTACGTTACACACTCATGCGCAATGTAAGCTTCAGCAATACACCCCTCAGGCGCAGATTTATTGTGCACATATTTCTTGTAGTCTCCAAGTTGTCTGCAAGGTTAACAAGTGCATGTTAAGAGCATGCAACTTTTATTTAAAAACATGTATAAATCAAATTTATGAATAACATGTACCTTTCGATGGGATACATCCAAGTGTAGTGTACGGGACCGGTAAGCAACAATTGTTGGGGAAGATGGATCATCAGGTGAGGCATGATGTCAAAGAAGTTTGGGGGAAATATCCTCTCGAACTTGCACAAGATAAAAACGATTTCCTCATGCATTCTCATGAGGTCTGATTTTCTAACTTCTCTAGCGCATAACTTCTGGAAGAATCTTGACAACGCCACCAACGGCTCAACCACTTCATCCTCCAAGTACGCTCGAATGAAAATAGGGAAGAGGCATTGAAGCAGTACATGGCAGTCGTGACTCTTCAATCCGTACATCTTGTTGTCTCGGTAGTTAACACACTTGCTTATGTTACCCGCATAGCCATAAGGATACCTGCATAGCCATTAACAACAATTAGATTTCATGCATATATAGTCGTCCAACAATAGATGGATTCTTTAGGGAATACATGCCTAATAAAAAGTTACCTGACATTACTCAGCCATCCAAAGATTTCATGTTTCTGGTCCCTGGTGACGGTGTAAGGAGCTTGGGGCATTTTGCTCCTGCCCTCTCTCAACCACAAATGGTCCCGCAGTCCCATATTTCTCAGATCAACGCGTGCCTTGGGGGTGTCTTTTGTTTTCTTCTCCCAATTCAAAACTGTGCCAACCACGGCTTCACCCACGTTCTTCTCTATATGCATGACATCCAGGTAGTATCTGGTAGCCAACCTGGCCCAATAAGGAAGTTCCCATAAGATGCTCTTGTGTGACCAGAACCTATACCGATCCGGCCTCTCTGGAATCGTGCGCAACACATCGGGATGATTGCTAAGCGGACCAAAGTCATACTCATTCAACACTGCCAATATTTCCTCCCCTGTCCATTGCTCGGGTGCCCAGCCCCTTTCTTCAGTCCCATCAAAAGCCTGTGCATCGTCCCTAAATGGATGGTCATGCGGAAGCCAACGACGGTGACGCATCTGGACAATCTTGCTGCAATGAGGACTGGAGCAATCAACAGTCATGCACTCTGAACAAGCCCTGTAACCCCTGGTGACGCTGCCCGACAACATACCCCTCCCAGGAAAGTCACTGATCGTGCCAACAAGCATGGCATGCATCCGGAACATCTCATTTTTGAACCGGTCGTAGACCAGGTGGCCGTTCAGACTCAAGTACCGAAGCTCCTCAATTACGGGTCTCAAATACACATCGAGACACTTTCCCGGATAACCTGGGCCTGGAATCAACAATGTGAGCATGTTATATTCCTTCTTCATGCACATCCACGGTGGAAAGTTGTACGGAATCAAAATAACTGGCCACACACTGTACTGAAGCTCTTTCTTGCCAAAAGGGTTGAAACCGTCGGATGATAGCCCTAGCCAAACATTTCGAACCTCTGATGCAAATTCAGGAAACTCCAACACGTTCTTCTTCCAAGCCTCTCCGTCGGCGGGATGTCTAAGGGTGTCATCGTCAGGCACATTCCTCTCAGCCCACCATCTCATAGCTTCGGCCGTGAAAGCACACATGAACAACCGCTCAAGCCTATCAATCAGCGGGAAGTACCGAAGTATCTTCACAGCTTTCTTGTTCCCTTTAGGAGTGAACTTATACCGCTCTGTATTGCATAATGGGCAGTATTCAAGATCTGCAAGTCCTTCCCCGTAAAACAGAACGCAATCGTATCTGCATGCATGAATCTTGATGTAGGAAAGGCCGAGATCTTTAAGGATATGTCGCACCTTATGATGACTGGTAGGAAACCGATGTCCGGGGGGCATCGCCCCACCCCATAGCCGAAGCCAATCATCAACCGATTTGACAGTGCCTTTGTTCTCCGTTTTGATCTTCATCACTCCCATGACAGATTCAAGGACAGTCTTACTGCATCCGGGGTACAACGGAGTCTGTTGCAATGTGATCAGGTTGTTGTACTTTTGCATACCACTTGTGTTGACCGGAGATCGGGGTAATGGCTCGAGTGGCTCAATATCAGGAAAACACTCCATCTCCGGAGGTGGGAGTTGCACATCTGCTGCTTCCTCAAAGACACCGCTCTCACGAGGAAACATATCGTTGATCCAGTTCGTTGTCGGATCATTGGAGGAACTCCCTCTCTCGGCAAATTGTCCATGATCATGACGACCCGCAAACTCTGGTTCACCGTGATAAATCCAATTAGTGTATAGGACCCAAAATCCATATCTAGCCAGGTGTTGCTCCACTGTCTCTATGGAAAACCGGTGTCGTGGGGTGGCACACTTGCACTTTTTACACGGACAATAATGAAGTGTAGTGTCTCCACAGTTAGCCATCACAAAATCCAGGAAACTCCTAACTCCATCATGATACGCCTGATCCCATCTTCCAAGGGTAATCCAACTCTTGTCCATCCTGTAAATTCAAGAAATAAATATAGCTATATATAGATATGTATATATGCACGTACTACGTACGTACGCACGTACTAATTAATTAAAAAATTCATCATTACACACACACACATATATATATATATACACATGCATCCCTAAATTAATTAAAACATCGTCAATCTCCCTAATTAATTAAACACAATGCATTTTTTATATATACCAACAATATATTTTTAATTACAATTAAATTAATTAATATATATATACATTTTTTCATCAAATTCATCTAAAATCACCTATAAATCAACAATCAATCACTAATCTTCAACAAAACTTCAATTCTATCTAACCAATACAACATATATATCAACCCATTAATAATCTCATCTCAACACATATATATATATATATATATATATATCAAATTAATCACACATTTATTCTAATTAAACTCTAAATTAACACACCTCTGCATATAACCAACTAAATCAACACACACAGCAATATACGTACCTTTCAAGCTTATGGCCGAGGTTTTGGACGATTTCAGAGCGTTTTGGACGATTTCATCGACGAATGAGCTCCCTGATGCAGAAGGTCGATCTGATATAAGAGTTATAGCCGACGAATACCCTCCTCGTCGGCTATAACCAAAAACTTTTCGTCGGCTATAACTCTTATAGCCGACGAATACCATCCTCGTCGGCTATAACCAAAAACGTTTCGTCGGCTATAGTTATAGCCGACGAGTTGTCGGCCGTCGTCGGCTATCATATTATAGCCGACGATATGGCCGACGAAATAGTAATTCGTCGGCTATAAGGGGTTATAGCCGACGAGATACTATTTCGTCGGCCGTTTTTTCCCATATCGTCGGCTATAACCCCTTTTCTGGTAGTGTGACTAAGTACATAATTCTGGAAAATAGTGTAAAATGTGTCTTTTTCGTGATTCTGAGATGAATGAAACTGTGACCTATCCTTTTCCAAATTTGCTGAAATTTTGTATGCATTTTATTGGCTTGCTAATGGGTCTTGTGTAAAAATTCAGATCAATCGGAGTTCGGGAAGTCACCCTAAAGATGGCTGCAAAAGAGCAGTTCGAGCAACAAATCCTGGGACTTCCAGGAATTTTCCTGGGACTGTGTCCCAACTTCAAAACTTCATTCCTGACGTTTCACTAGAAATTTGATCAAGCACTTTTATATAGAAGAAGCTCTATGTGTCTAGTTTATCTGAGACTTAGAATCGCATCAATCGGAGCTCCGACAAAGGAGTTATATCAGATTTACCGGAGCAAGGTCATTCCAGCCGATTCCAGCAAGTTTCTGCCTCGTTTCCTTTGTTTCTGTTTTCGATGGACATTTGGCGTGCCATTGCATATTTGAAGATTTTTCAAGCTTATTAAAGGATAGAGGAAGACATTGAGCCAAAGCAATGGAGGAAAGCATCAAGAAAAGAAGATGTCCTAGCCTCACTAGGATTGCTTGTCGATCGACAAGCATGTTGCTGCCGATTGTGTTCTTGGCGGGTTTTGGGGCATTGCTCGATGGATCAAGTTCACCAAATGGAGTTGTCAAGCCCACATATGAAGTCCATGAAGATGTGAAGCCCATGCCATAAAGAAAATTCAAAAAAAGAAGTCCAAGAATGCAATATTTGTTCAACAAGGAAACATAAACCAACTAGGAAAAGTAATTCACCTTTCCTTGTTGAGGCCGGCAACCCTAGTCTTTTCCTCTATATATAGCCAACTTTTACATAGAAAAACTTGTCACATCTTTTGCTAAAACACAAAGCCAAAACTCTACCAAATTATCCCCAAGAGTCCTACATAAACCCTAGCCAAAAACCACCCTCCACCACCAACCAAGTTTCTGCCGAAACTTGGAAAATATCCTGCCGAGCCACCTCTTTGCCGAGTAGCCTCCATACCTCTTCCATCTTCCGCCGGATCCACACGAGTCGAAGTCATCAAGGTGTCTACAAAAGTGTGATCCACTCCCTTCTCTTGGTCTAGTAAAGTTTATGTAGTTATGTTTAGTTTTGTCTATGAAACTTACATGTATTTTTGGTTTTGGTTTATATGTCTATGTATGAATCAAGTTGGATTTTGGTTTTATAATTTGTATGTTGATGACTTGTTGAATTCGATTCTTAGATTTAGGTTTAAGTTTCAGTAACAATGATTTTGCATGTTAATTTGTAATATAAAACTTGTAAGATTTTCACACTAAGATAATTAGGGCAGTGGTATAGATGCATGTTTAGGTACGAAATTGGTTAGTATCTAAGGAGTGGGCATAAAAATCGGTACTTAGTGTTGTCTTGAATATTGATCTAGATGCTAGGTTTAATCAGCTAGAGTAATTACAAATGCTGCCATACTCAAAAGGTCGCTTTGATTTGTATTGCTCACTTAGGGTTTAATACTTGTAAGATCCTAATAAATAGAAATTCCTTTCTATTAGTGCCTTTCTTTTAAAAAAAAAAAAAAAAAAAAAAAAATTTGAAACCGACGTTTTAATAGCAGCAGGCAGGAGCTGTCCTGCTGGGGCTGTTCCTTGCCTGATAGCAGCAGCTGGAGGGATTTCAGATTTTTGTTTTAGGTAGAACCAATAGGAGTAGAGTAGAGAGTCGGTTGAGAGTACGTCGGTTAACCTCCTCTAGGTAGAGGAAGGAGCTAGGAGCTTAGAAAGGAGAAGGAGAATGAGCAGAGGAAGAACAAAGTGAAGGCTAAGAAAGAGAGATGAAAATCCTTTAATTCCATCTTTCTAATCTGAGGTAGAATTTGATTTTCTTTGTTGTTTCAGAACCAATTTCGATTTATGTTGTTATGGGTAGTGTTTTTCTTTTACTCTTATGCTTGATTCTTGTTTCTATCATTATGTTTATATTGTTTTAGAACGAATTTGTTGTTAAATATCCATTAGAACTTGTTAAAATTGTGATTATTTTCAGTTGGGTTCTCCTTTATTGTTGGGAAGAATTTCAAGAACATAGTTCATAGGTTTGGGGGGTGTCCAAATCATTTTTTTTATTTTGTATGTTTCATGGGTTATGTAGTTTAATGATTTTAGAGTTCTGGAATTGAAGTTACAAGGTTCTTATAATCTTTTCGAAGTTGTATAGCTTCAATTGTTAACTCAAATTTAGATTTTAAGTGAATTCAACAATTCTGAAAATTCTGGAATTTTTCCAGAAATTGTATTTTTTTGGTCTACTTTGTAATCTCTTATCTATCAGTTCAATTGTTAGTTTGGAAATTAAAAAGCATAACTGAAAACCTCATTTACCAAGGTTTCTATACATTCAAGAATCATTGATTTTGGATAAGTTTTGGTTTGTCAAATAGCTTGGCCAATACAGCCTTTTATGCAGCAAAACCAAATTTTCTGGGTAAAGTTTACTTTTTTTTCCCAACTTTGAGGGTGCATAACTTTTTACTCAGAGCTTCATTTGTAAAACCGAAACTATGGATTTAAAGCTTGAAATCCCAACTTTATAGTAGGCTTCAAATCATCAACTTTTATTAATTTCATGATGGTTAAAACTGAACCCAAAAGCTGCTAGTTACTTACTGTTTTGGACATAGTTAAAGTCAAATGTTTTAAATCATTCTTTTGTGTAATCTGAAACTTGTTTAGTCCAATAGATTTCTTAAGTATTTTGTTTTAACTAAGGTACGTGTTGTATATATTTTGGTATGATTAACTAGTAATATAATTCTAATCTTAGTATTTGTTTGTGTATGTACTTATATGATCGCTAAGCTCTGGGAGACGTCAGTGGTAGTTCACAAGGTTAAGAGCAAGGTTTGATCTCGAATTTCTGCTGGACAATTCGAGGTAGGGTTTGATGGGGTGTATTTCATTATGATATTGTTTGGAATTTTGACATTGTTTGATATTGTTTGGAATTTTGACATTGTTTGATATTGTTTGGAATTTTGGCATTGATTATTATGAGTTTGGTGATATATCATTTCTTGATGGGTTATTTCGTATCTACAATGTTGGGAAAGCATGTGTTTTTATTTTTTTTTATATATTACTTGATCATGCATTTCATGATGGGAAAATGGTGAGGTTGGAAGTTGGAGGGAACATGAGTGTTGGGAAATGAAATTGTTATTGTGAAAACCTTTTGTGTAGTTGAGTTAACTCATGGGGACATCCAGTAGCTATGATCAGCCCACATGTGCACGAGTGAGGGGAAAGTATGCCCTTTCGACGCCAGAAGTCGATAAAATGATCTATTTCGGGTTTCGGGACTGGGGACCATGAGTATAACAAAAAGACTAACAAAGGAAGAGAAAAATTTATATATATATATATATATTTGAGGGTGGTAGATAGTGTGAGGAGGAACATTACGCATAAACATTGTTATTTGTTATATGTTTTGGTTCGCTTGTGTTATGTTATATGTTGTTGTTAGTATATAAACTAGCCCTACTGAGCTTAGCTCACCCCTTTTCCAAACCCATTGCAGGTGTGGTACCAGACGTGTAGAACAAGTCTTAGGCGTATCTAATTTTGCGAACTAAGGTTTTCAAGCTTTAGTTTTTTTTTTCTTTGTAAATTAAGGCTTGAATAAGGAATAGTCGTTTTGGAAAGAAACGCTATTCTATTTTGTGTGTAAGTAAATGCTTTAAGCATATATTTCTTTTAGCGCCTTTGTAAGGCTTGTAATAAATAAAGGTACGAGGGTTTTGTTTTCTCATTTCATGTCATGATATCTGTCTCATTTCAATTATAGATATTAATTTGTCTATGATTAAAATGCGATTCACGCCTTAAGACGAGGTTACACCTTTACTCGAATTCGGGCGTGACAATACTTTAGATACTTGCATGTTTAAAATAAGATGATTGACAACCTTACTTGTTTTGCATGTCTCCGATTTAGACTATTGTGATTAATTGTTAAGTCTCAAAAGGATTAACACATATTCTAGGGTCCATTCTCAAAAGGTCGATCTTAAGAACTTGAGAAGTCTTACAACTAAGTTGTAGTCGGAACTAATTTTGAATTTAAACATGTTGATACTTGTCCCTTACTTTCTTTTGTGCGAGTCTTATTTGTTAAAGAGTCTAGTGTGGAGTGCTTTGTGTGAAATATGTCGACCAAACTTGTAAATATTAGACTTAGATTTTATTTTCAGCAATTTTATTTCGTGCCTAGTCTAGGGCAGCTCTAGGGCTGCCAATGCCATGCTTATTTCCCTTTTTGTTTATGCTTTCGTGTTCTTTAGTTTAGGGGCAGCAAAGCTGCCGATCCCATATCATTTCCCATTGTGACGATTTTGTGTGATATTTTTGTATATAATTGTCTAACAATCTCATGTTTTAGGTACCCTTAATCCCCGGCTTAGAACGATCCATACTTATGTCTATACTACTAACGAGTGTAGGGTTATTATTGCTTGATGCTCGCTTCGGCGACTCATCAATGACTCAACCAAACTCGATCACATGAAACCTAACACTCATATTACATTCTTTGACATAACTAGTGATCGGTTTTTCTACCCTAACCTTAGTTCTAACTGATTTTAAGTCTTAAGCATACATCAATTACCTACTGTCCTAATTATCTAAGTGTACGATTTTCTTACAAGTTTTATATTACAAATTAATATGCAAAGACTTCTTGAATCCGAAACCTAAACCTAAACCTAAGCAAAGACTCAAATACGTTTTTAACATGCAATTTATAAAACCAAATTCCAATCCAAAACATACATAGACATACAATTCGAAACCAAAAATATATGCAAGTTTCATAGACAAAACCTAACATAACTACAAAGATTAAATTGCTAACCAAAAGTAGGGATTAGATCACACTTTCTCGAACACCTTTGATGCTTCAAGCTGTGATGCTCCGGTGAAGATGATGTAGGCACGGTTAGGATATTTTTGGTGGTGGTAGAGATGTGTTTCGGCTGACTATTCTATGTAGGAATTTTGGAGAACTTTGCTTGAACTTTGGTACTTCTCCTCCAAGGATTTGGAAAGTCTTCTCCTCAATGGACTTGGAGAGTTTCCCTAGTTGCAGCTGGTAAGGTTCTCCTTTTTCTAGTGGGACTAGGTTTCCCTTTTCTTACTAGGATTAGGCAAGGTCTTCTTTCCTAATTCAAAACTTTCTTCTTTTGCCAACTTTCCTATTCTTCAAATGAGCTCAGGAACCTCTCTTTGTTGTGCTAGGAGCCCTTGCTTGCAGCTGGAACACATCACATCTCTCGGTAGGTAGTAAGTTGTTCTTCTCGGCAGGATTCACCTTCTGGTGTTGCAAATGACATAACTTTCTCCTCAGGGACGCTTTTGATGCGATTCTAAATTCTGTAGAAACTAGACTCATAGAGCTTTCCGTGCATATATGGCTCGCTCTCTAGTTCCTCGTAGGTCGTCCTAGAGAAATTTTGGAAGTTGGTTGACGTGCCCAGGAAATTACTGGAACTTCTGGATTTTGCGATAACTTTTCACTTGCAATTCCTGGCATCTTTTCTTTGTCCGATTTCTCTAACTCCTTAATTGCTCAATCTTCAACATGTCTAATTCATATAAGAGAAGAAAAATCTATCAAAAGTATAGTCGAAACTTTACAGAATCAACAAGACATTTAAAAACTCGCTATGAAGAACTTTGTCGATTTTCTGTAAATTTTCCTATACTTAGCACATTTTCAAGATAACTTCTACCATAAATCCCGA
This sequence comes from Potentilla sterilis, assembly GCA_963682095.1. Lineage (NCBI taxonomy): Eukaryota > Viridiplantae > Streptophyta > Magnoliopsida > Rosales > Rosaceae > Potentilla > Potentilla sterilis. The sequence continues at coordinate 22,304,670 of OY821763.1, read as the reverse complement.
CTCTACTAAATGACTCTATCTTACACAAATAAGGGTTAAGCAAAGCATAAATGTAAGCATAAACACATTAAAAAATCGCATTTTATGCTCCTAACAATCGACACCAACAAAACACAGGCTCAAGAAAAGATGAATGGAAGAGATAGTGATTTGATTAACTACTAACATGTAAAACCTAGGTATTGATTCCGAATTTATAACCTATGCACGCCACCAATCAGAAAATAAGCACTCCATTTGGTCATTGTACTTATCTCCCTTGCCTAAATCAAGATTAACTACGGTGAATGGTCATCTTTGTAGAAAATATCATCTATTCAACATGCAAAGATCAATAAATCACCACTTCACAATCTAAACATATCGAATGCATAAAGAACAATGGAAAGCAGATTTAATGGAAGCAACCGTAGTACCTTCTAACCCTAATTTCTCACGTCGACTCTCCAATACTTGTGTAATAGAATTCGATGGTTTCGCAATCCTAATTACTAGCAAAAATATTCACTATGAATCCCTAGCATGCATTCTAAGAATGACATAGTTCATAAAAATTACATCTGCCTTGGAATCAACATACCTTTTGCATATATTCGAAATCTAATCCTAGAAGATAAACATGTTAGAATCACATAAATCAATCAACTACCCTAGCTTTAATCTAACAAACACACGAAACAGCCATATAACAAATCCTAAAAAGAAATTCATTATAGAAAACCAAAAGTATCGAAAATATAAGGAGTTCAAAGGTTGAGTTTACTACTTGGAGATGAAACCTGACTACAAGAGGTGAATATGATGTTGAGATGATGGCGGCAGCTCCTTGAACTTCAATAGCTTCAAGATTTCTTAAGGTAGATGCTCACGGCTTGTAGAGAAAAGGGGAAGAGTGTGGACGAGCTTTCTATGTGCTTTATGTACGTGATATTGGTGTGATGCTGAAAACAATAACTAGAGGCCTCTATATGGAGAGAGCAGCAGCTAGGGTTTCCTCATTCTCTAAGAATTCCTCAACCAATCACAAGAAAGTAGAATCAAAGTCCAATTAGGAGATATTCTAATTTTCGGCAAATCTGACCTTTGTCTAATGAATACGACATATCTCTCTCCAAAAAATAGTTATCGAGGTGATTTTAATTAATTTGGAGACCCGTAGTTTTCTGATAGGAGCACAATGTGCGACGATATTATATGCTTATGCCCTCGTTTATGCTTTGTTTAACCCTTATTTGTCTAAGATAGAGTCATAATGTAGTTAGTGTCAATTTTGGTAGAGTTTTGGTGAAATGTGCTTAATTGTCCGAAAAATGACCAAGTATGAGAAATCTGGAAAATAATACAAAACATGTCTTTTTCGCGATTTTGTGACGAGTACAAATATGATCTATCCTTGTCCGAATTCTATGACATTTGGTGTGCTTAATATTCATATACTGAGATATGTTGTGTTAAAATTTCAGATCAATCAGAGTTCGGTAAGTCACCCAAAAGTTGGCTGCAAAACGGCAGTCCGAGCATTTCAATCCAGGGGCTTCCAGGATTTTCCTGGGACTTTGACCCAACTTCGAAAAATCATTCCCGTCGACTCACAAGGAGTTTGATCCAACTGTTTTGTGGGGAGATGGCCATATGTGTCTAGTTTATCTGAGACTTGGAATCGCATCAATCGGAGCTCCACGGATGGAGATATGCCGGAATTACTGCATCAAAGTCAAATCTGCCGATTCCAAGAACCTACTGCCCCCTTTTTTGTGTTTTCTGTTTTTAATGGACCAAATGGTGTACAAATGCATTTATGAAGATGGTTCAAGCTTTAAGAAGGGAAGAGGAAGACACTAGGCCATGGCATTGAAGAAAAATATGAAGAAAGACGTCTCCTAGTCAAACTAGGAGAAGCTGCCGAATGGGGCAGATTTCTGCCAAAGTGAAGAGCTGCCGGTTTGGAGCATTTTTCGATGGACCAAGACACATCAAGTGAAGTCCAAGATCATACAAGAAGTCCATGAAGATGTGAAACCCAAGCCTTGAAGAAAAATTCAGAAAAAAAAAACCTAATTGAACTATGAAAAGGAAGGTTTCAAACCTTATCCCACTAGGTTTTCTTTTTCCTTGTACAAGAAGGGCTGCCGGCAATCACCCTAATTTTTCCCTATAAATACCCAACTTTTACACAGAAAAATGTGTCACATTCCAAAGCAAAAATCTAGCCAAAGCTCTACCTAAATTTCCCAAGAATCCTACACAAAAACCCTAGCCAAAACCACCTCCACCACACCAAAGTTTCCTGCCGAACCTTTGTTTCCTTGCTGCCGATACCTTCACTGCCGAGCAGCAGTCCATCCGAACACCATCAACCACCGGATCCATACAAAATGAATTCTTCAAGGTTTCTAATGTGTGATCCACTCCCTACTCTTAGATTTGTAATTTTTGTTGTAGTTATGTTAAACTTTGTCTATGAAGTTAGCATGAATTCTTGGTTTCAATTTTTATGTCTATGTATGAATTGGATTGAAATTTGGTTTTATGATTTGCATGTCAATTTATTTTCTTTATCTTTAAGTGATGTTTTAGATGTAAGAATATGGATTGCATGCTAAAGAGTAAGGAAAATACATGATGAACTAGTAATTAGGATTTTCGGCAAAAACATTGTTAAATTGATTTTAGGGTTTTCTTGACTTGTTCTTTAAATTCGTGCGCTTAAAGATTGGTAGCTTATGTAATTGCAAAACTTAGATTATTAATCTCATTAGCCGAAAAATTAATATGGATTAGGTAATCAACGAGTTACTTAGTTTGTGTTGTTTTTCATGAGGGTTAGAGTAGTTTAAATGAATATGCTTGTTGAAGAGATGATTGACAACCTTACTCTATTGACTTGTTTCCAATTAAAAAGGACTTTGTGCGTATTTACTAGCTAGTTCATGTGTCGACGCTGCATGTCATGTAAACCGGTTAGTAATAAGATTAGGATTATACGCTGAGTTAATTCTAAGTACAAGAGAAGTCTAACAATTAGATGGCCGCTGCGGCTCTAGTTGGGTTGGAGTTAAGTTGAGTCTAGAACGCTTTAATACTTTGCCGTGAGTCTTACTTGCTTGTTTGCCATGTGTTTTGATTGCTTTTGTGTTAGTGCTTTGTGAAAGAATGTCGACCAAACTTGTAAATATTAGACTTAGGATTTATTTTTCAGCAAATTATTTCGTGCCTAGTTCTAGGGCAGCTTAGCTGCCGAACCTTTTCACCCCCATATGTGACGATTTTGTGTATATATATGTATATATCTGTCTAACAATTTCATATCTCAGGTACCCTTAATCCCCGGCTTAGAACGATCCCTACTTATGTCTATACTACTAACGATTGCAGGGTTTATTATTGCATGCTCGCTTAGGCGACACGTCAATTTTTGGCGCCGTTGCCGGGGATTATAAAAGCTTGTTTTATGAATTTGTTGTGTATATATGTTTGCTGGAAATTTTTGTTGTGAAGTTGTAAAGTTGTAAATTTTAATTTTATTTTGGGATTTTGTAAAGTAGAAATATGCTTCGGCATGTAGAGTTTAAATTTCGGAAGTTGCATGATGTATATTGATGTATGTTGGTAATCACTTAGTTTAATTTCTAGGGAGTTGATAGTGTTGTGTATGTTTGAGTTTATTGTAGTTTCTAAAGTGTAACATGTAGGTGAAGCCACTTTTGTTGATCATAACCAAAACCCTTCATGTGAATGGTGCTATGTCGGAAACCGTTTCTATGTAGATTGGGAAACGCGGGATACTTCCCCCCCACGCATATAAGCGTTTCTTCGGTAATAGTATTACTTCTATGAGGTTGAGGGCGGTTTTAATCAACACTTGTAGACTGCTAGGGACCCGTGTTTATTTTACAAAGTATGGGGAAGTTATTTTCATAGATATGGTTCTCAGGTTTGTTTAACTAGATCTCAAGGCCCATAGACTGATGTTCATTCTCGGTGAGTGAGTCGATAGGGGGTTCGCCCTCCGTGGTGTCCAACAACGAGTCCTGCCTGGTTCCTGTAGGGGGTTCGCCCTCCGTGATTATAATGACCTTTGAAACGTAAAATCCGCACGACCTAGTCGACAGCTTGTGCCGAAGCATCACCTCACTTTAGACGCTAGAACATAACTTGACATATGTGACCTATTTTCTTCAAAGATAAAACATGTTGTGTGGTTCAAACTCTTGAGGTATATCGGGATAAGCATGATACTACCGGGGGCTGTATCAGTCCATTGCACCGTTATCTCCTCTGCTCCACGTACTTCGAGAGTTAGAACAAATTTAAAAGAAATTAGACTTAGCGATTACATGATCATGGACGTTTTGATTTTTCCTCTCTTATTGCCGAACCATGCTTGTGTTTTGCCGAAATTATTGTTTTGTCTTGCCGAATGTTCATATGTGTATTATTGTTGAAATATGTTGTGTAATCGCCAATGTCGTGGCTTGTAATGATGTATATTCTTGCTTTCTATTTCTGTACGATGTTCTAACTTGTTTAAATGTTGCAAATTTCAGAAAATAATGCATGTCTGAATCTAATATTTGGACAAGAGATCTTCAAGATCGTTTGCAACGTTTAGATCAAGAACTCGCTATTGCTCGTTTTGTGCCATTACCGCCATCGTCACCAACCAGTTCATCAGTGTCATCATCATTGCCGTCATCACCCATTGTGCCGTCAGTTTCTGATTCAGTGCCGAGCTCCCCATCAGTAGTTTCATCGTCTTGCGATCTTCAGAATCCAGAATTTGAAGCCTTTGCCGAATCAGAGGAAGAAGAAGAGATAATGGCATCAATCAGATCACAGAATGGTCATGTTGCTGGAGCTGGTATTGCTCCTTTGAATATCACTTATCCTCCCTTAGAAGCTGACAAGACTGGAGAGATTGAACTCAGGAGTGGATTCCTCCATAAACTGAAATCGTTTTATGGGATGCCAAGTGAGGACCCTAACAAGCATCTACAGTGGTTTAACTTCACCACGGAGTCTATGTGTCCAAGAGGGACCGATTTGCAACACTTCAAAATGAAGGCATTTCCGTTTTCTTTAGAAGATCAAGCGAAGGAGTGGTTGTTTGAGGTGCCTAGTGGTCGCATTGTTTCGTGGAGTACTATGATGGATGAGTTTTTGCTCAAGTACTTTCCTGCTTCACGTATCACTGATCTGAGGAAGCAAATAACTAGTGTGAAGCAAGCCGGAGATGAGACTTTCTTCGACTATTACAAGAGGTTCAAGTCCCTAGTTTCTTTGTGTCCATCGTATGGCATTAGCGATGGGCTCTTGCTACAATATTTCTATGAGGGATTGCGTGTCATGGAGAGAGAGTTTCTTGACTCGGCCGCGGGAGGTAGCTTTTTGGAGTTAAATGTTGGTGCGGCAAGAAGTTTGTTGGAAGTTCGTGCCTTGAACAACCAACAATTTGGCATGGCACGGGGCAATGTGCAAAGGAATGAGAAAGTGCATGAGACGTCTTCGAGCTCAAAATTGGAGGAGAAAGTGGACAAGCTTACCGACTTGGTGAGTAATTTGATGAAGAAGCGTGCGAATGTTTGTGGAATTTGCACCGAGGGCCATGAGACCGACCAATGCCCTCAAGTTGGAGTTAATGAGGGAGTAGAGGAGTGCAATGCTTGTGGCTTTCAAGGAGGTCAACGTTTTGGAAATTTCAATCCGAGGTTCAATGATCATCCTAACTTTCGATGGGCGAATAATGACAATGTGCTTAGGGCACCTATGCAACCGAGAGAGGGAGGAGCACCGTTTGCACCGAGGCCACCCTTTGTGCCTCGGCAACATTTTCAGCTGAACCAAGGGCCGTATGGGGCATTGCCGAACCAAACTCAAGGAGGGCCGAGCCAAGGCCAAGCCACACCAAGCAATCCGAACTATGATGCTTTGATTCAATCATTGTCAAGTGCTACTCAAGCATTACTCGCGGGGCAACAAAATCATCAAAAGGACATTGGTGAGCTCAAGACTCAAATGGGCCAAGTTGTAGATTTCATAGGAAGATTTAATGAGCAAGGGAAGTTGCCAAGCAATACGATTCCCAATCCAAGGAACGAGCAAGCCAAAGTGATTCAAACTCGTAGTGGAAGAGAGTTGTTTCCTCCAACAAGTCCAAAGAAGAAGCGAGTAACTTTCAAAGTCTTTGAGGATGATGAGATGGCTGCCGGACCTGCAATTGCCGGCAGCCATGATGGGAATTATGATCATGCTGCCGAGAAGGGAGAGATTGCCGAGCATGATGCAACCGGCCATGCAACCGGCAGGGCTGCAGCCGGCAAGGAAAATTCTGCCGAGCAAGGGTATGAGGCCGGCCATAATGTGAATGACAAGGGGCTGCGCAATGAACTTGAGTACGATCCTACAACATCAAAGAATGAGTTAGTGCCAAATAAAGCAAGCAAGGGAGGGGTGCCAACATCTAGCACTCCATTCCCTTCTCGCTTTGCTAGAACGAAGAAGGATAAGTCCGATGAGGAGGTGTTGGAGATTTTCCGGAAAGTGCAAGTCAACATCCCTTTGTTGGGGTGCATTAAGCAAGTATCGAAGTATGCTAAGTTTTTGAAGCAGCTTTGCACGGCTAGAAGGCATACTAGAGAGACTCGTGTGGTGACTATGAGCGAGACGGTATCGGCCGTTATTCAAAGAAAGTTGCCACCAAAGATGAAGGATCCGGGAAGCTTCAATGTGCCTTGTGTGATAGGCAACACTCGTTTCGAGGATGTGATGTTGGATTTGGGAGCATCGATCAATGTCATGCCACTCAATGTGTATCAAACATTGAGTATAGGGCCTCTTAAGAAGGACAATGTCATTATTCAACTTGCGGATCGCTCAAGTAAGTATCCGGAGGGTTATGTGGAGGATGTGTTGGTGCAAGTCAACCAACTGATTTTTCCCGCCGATTTTTATGTGGTTGAGATGGAGGATTCGCCGGTCAATAGCACTCAATTGCTACTAGGGCGACCATTCATGAGGACGGCGCGCACGAAGATAGATGTGGCCGAGGGCAACCTAACTATGGAGTTTGATGGTGAGGTGATCAAGTTTAATGTGTTTGACGCCATGAAGTTCCCTAATGTTGATTTGAAGGAGGGTTGTGCCATTGATGTTTTGGAGGAGGTCGAGCAAGTTATGTCGACCTCGCTCGACGCATAGCAATTAGCGATTGAGCAAGGGGTCGGATTTGACAAGAGGGGAGAACGAGTGATAGAAGAGGCCGAGCCAAGCAATGCCGAGCCAAGCATTGCCGAACCCTACACCATGATGCCGAGCCTTAGAGAGGTGGCTGCCGAACTCGACACCACACCAATGTATCCGAGGAACTCGTTCTTGTCAATTCCAAGTGCCACAACAAAATTTCGACCAAGTGTGGAAGAGGCCCCAAAGTTAGAACTTAAAGAACTCCCTAGTCACTTGAAGTATGTTTATCTTGGAGAAGAAGATACACTACCAGTTATTGCTTTCTTGATGGATATAGTGGCTACAATCAAATCATGATACACCCGGATGATCAAGAGAAGACCACTTTTACTTGTCCATTTGGCACGTTTGCTTATCAACGGATGCCATTCGGATTATGCAACGCACCCGGCACTTTTCAAAGATGTATGTATGCTATCTTCTCGGATTTTATTGAAGACATTATCGAGGTGTTTATGGATGATTTTAGTGTGTATGGGAGCACCTTCGATGCATGTTTGGGAAACTTGGAGAAGATACTTGAGAGGTGTGTAGAGACAAATCTTGTGCTCAATTGGGAGAAGTGTCACTTCATGGTCACGCAAGGCATTGTTCTAGGGCATATTATTTCGGCAAGAGGCTTAGAGGTTGACAAAGCCAAGGTGGAGCTAATACAAGCATTGCCGAGCCCTAGATGTGTGAAGGATGTGAGAAGTTTTCTTGGCCATGCGGGATTCTATCGACGATTTATCAAGGACTTCTCTTCAATTGCCAAGCCATTGAGAAACTTGTTACAAAAGGAGGTGACGTTTGAGTGGACCGATGCGTGTGAGAGAGCATTTTGCCGATTGAAGCAACTCTTGTGTACGGCGCCGGTTTTGATGCCACCAAATTGGGATGAGCCATTTGAGTTGATGTGTGATGCTAGTGATTATGCACTTGGAGCGGTACTTGGACAACGAATTGAGAAGAAGCCATGCGCCATTTACTATGCTTCAAGGACTCTCAACGATGCTCAACTCAACTACACAACAACGGAGAAGGAACTCTTAGCGGTAATTTTTGCTTTGGAAAAGTTTCGATCATATCTTTTGAATTCCAAAGTTATTGTTTATAGTGATCATGCCGCTTTGAGATATCTTATGACAAAGAAGGATGCTAAGCCGAGGCTTATTCGATGGATTCTTTTGCTTCAAGAGTTCGACATTGAGATTAAGGATAAGAAAGGAGTAGAGAATGATGTAGCCGATCATTTGAGTCGCCTTGTTCATGAAGAGGATCGGCTGCCCCTATTAGAAACCTTTCCCGATGAGCAACTTTTTCGACTTGAAGTACATGAGCCTTGGTATGCCGACATTGCCAATTACCTAGCCACACACCGATTTCCCAAGGAGTTGCCGAGCCACCAACAAAGAATAAGGAAGCAAGCTCGACAGTTCTTGTGGGATGATCCGTACTTATGGAAGCAATGTGGTGATCAAGTTATTAGAAGATGTGTGCCGGAGAATGAGCATCGCTCCATCCTTGCTTTTTGTCATAGCGAAGCTTGTGGTGGGCATTTTGGACCAAGGAAAACGGCTTTGAAGGTACTTAATTGTGGTTTCTTTTGGCCTACGATTTTTAAAGATGCATTCATGTTTTGTAAAGCATGTGATAGATGCCAAAGAATGGGGAACATTGGAGATAGAGACCAAATGCCGCTCACGCCTATCATTGAGGTAGAAATTTTTGATTTATGGGGTATTGACTTCATGGGACCGTTTCCTTCAAGTAAGGGTTTCCTCTACATATTGGTTGCGGTGGATTATGTGTCAAAGTGGATCGAAGCAAGGGCTACACGCACCAATGATGCCAAGGTGGTAGCCAAGTTTCTCAAGACCAACATCTTTTCACGTTTTGGAGTTCCAAGAGTCTTGATTAGCGATGGAGGATCCCATTTTTGTAACCGCACCATTGAAGCCTTATTGAGGAAGTATGGAGTCACACATAAGGTGTCTACACCTTATCATCCCCAAACAAGTGGTATGGCCGAGGTAAGTAATCGAGAGATCAAGCAAATACTTGAGAAAACCGTTGGACCTTCAAGGAAGGATTGGAGTGATCGTCTCGATGATGCTTTGTGGGCTTATAGGACCGCGTACAAGACACCGATAGATATGTCTCCTTTTCGGTTAGTTTATGGCAAAGCATGTCACTTACCGGTTGAGTTAGAGCACAAGGCATGGTGGGCAATCAAGGCCTTCAACATGAACATTGATGATGCCGGTCTTCATAGAAAGCTTCAACTCAACGAACTTGAAGAAATCCGTAATGAAGCCTATGATGCCGCATGGATCTACAAGCAAAAGACTAAGGTGGCCCATGACAAGATGCTTCGATTGAAAAAGTTTGAAGTTGGACAAAAAGTTCTCTTGTATCATTCGCTCAAACTTTTTCCGGGAAAGTTGCGCTCTCGTTGGCTTGGACCATTCATTGTTCTTCAAGTGTTTCCTCATGGAGCCATAGAGATTCGGAATGAAGCTACGGGAAACACATTCAAGGTAAATGGCCATCATCTCAAGCATTACTACTCTTCCTTTCAAGAACACACCGTGGAGGAAAATCTCATAGACCCTACACCTCCATTGCCGGCCACAATTCCTGCTGCCGAGCAGCAGCACACCAGAAACGCCACACCACCACCCCCTGCCGGACCTGCCATTGCCGGCAGGGTTGACGCATCACCACAAGAGGCCGGACACAAGGTTGACACGCCAGAGGATACGCCAGACACGGCAGAACAGGAGCCGGACACGCCAAATCACCCGGACACGTAGAATGCACAAAAATCGGATACAACTTGTCAAAATCTACTCATTGAACTTCTTCTTGCCGATTTGAGTTGTTTTGGAGTAAGATGAACACATGCAATATAAACGGTGAAAAGTCTAGGCTATGGACTATAAACACAAAGCGCTACTTGGGAGGCAACCCATGTCGATCAAAGAAAAGTGAAGGAGCCATCACCGAGAGTTTGAAATTTCTTAACCCTTCTCTTTTTCTTTGATTTGTGATGATATGTTGGAATATGTTAGTCAATTGCATGCTTAGGAAATTCGTTGATATTGTTTTGTGCTTACATTGAGGATAATGTAATTTTCTAAGTGTGGGGTGGGATAGCATGTTCCGTTTTTGTTTTATGTCTTTGTGTGTTTGTCTTTGTGTGTTTAGTTTAGAAAATTCAGAAAATTGTAACACAAAAATAGAGTGTTTAATTTGTTTGTTTCGAGTCTTAGGATGCCCCTAATATGTCAATGATGTTTTTCTCCTCTTTGCATACATAGATGATGGTTGTGCATACTATTAAAATTGTAAGTTTCATGGATTATGTGCATTGGTAGGAGCATGTAGGACTTGTTGATTAACGAAGCATGCATGTTTTAGCTAATCTATTTCGATTATAACCTATGTGAGCTTTTGTGCCAATTTGCTTTCTTATTGAGCGATAAAAGATAAAATTCAATAGATTCGTAGGAAGCATGAAACCTCATAATTCTTTGCATATTCGATGACTATATGCCATAGCTTTTAATGAACTCTAGTATGCTAGAACTTACTCTTGTTGATTTTCGAAACATTTATATCATAAAATACTTTGATTTTGAACGTGATTGAATAAAGATCATTTAGGTTTACCACCAAAGCCAAATAAAGCATGAGCCCTATTGGAGCCCGTCGTGGGACACTTTAGTAAACCCCTTTGAGCCTATGTTGAGCATTTTCTTTCATCACCCTTAAACACTTTCCATGAGCTTAGTATAGTATTGCCTTTACCTCGTGTGTTGGCAAAGCTTGATTTCTGAAAGCGTTTTCGCGTGTGTGATGAAGAAGAACAAGTGTGGGGTAGACTTAGCCATGAAATTATATGAAAAATGTATGCATGCCGTGCCTATAAAAAGAAAAGAAAAAATGCTCGGATTAAAAAGAAAAGAAAAGAAGCCGAGAGCAAGAAAAGATTGAAGGGCACGGCATAGGCTTGAAAAAGAGAAATGTGCATGGCTATTGTCTTGATTAATATTGTTGTAATGTTATGGGAAGAAAAGAATGAAGTATGGGTGTAACAAGATGAAATATGACCCTTTCGGCGAGAAGACATAAGGAGATTTGAGCTTTGCTAAAGGCCTTAGTGACGTTTTTGAGCCTCCTTATCCAAATATCGAATACCACTTAGCCTAGCCCCATTACAACCTTTTGATTGATCTTTTTCATGATTCTTAAGATGGTTAAATTTGATTATGGAGATTATCTCAAGAGTAAGCATATGGTTTTGGTTCATTGGTGCATATAGTTATCATTTGAGGTTTTTCCATTAAAATTCACAAAGTGCTTTCGTTTCTTTGATATATGCAAGTTACTCTTCGTAATTCATTATCTTTCGCTTGCATATACGATTGAGTGAATTACCATGCTTCGAGAGAAAAGAATAGAGTATGCCTAGTGAGGTGATTTGGATTAGCTTTAACATGTCTACATGCTTACTTTTTATTCTTATATGCTTTTATTGATGTCACATGTTCATGAAACTTGGAATTTTCGTGCTAAGCATTCTCATGCATTAACTTGAAAGCTATCTGTACATACGAGTCTGAGAAAAATTGTTAGGGGCAATAGTTTGTTTAGAGTCTAGTTTAGTTTAGTTTGCTAAGGGACTAGCAAAGGATAAGTATGGGGTAGTTGATAGGAGCACAATGTGCGACGATATTATATGCTTATGCCCTCGTTTATGCTTTGTTTAACCCTTATTTGTCTAAGATAGAGTCATAATGTAGTTAGTGTCAATTTTGGTAGAGTTTTGGTGAAATGTGCTTAATTGTCCGAAAAATGACTAAGTATGAGAAATCTGGAAAATAATGCAAAATATGTCTTTTTCGCGATTTTGTGACGAGTACAAATATGATCTATCCTTGTCCGAATACTATCAAATTTGGTGTTCTTAATATTCATATACTGAGGAATTTTGTGTTAAAATTTCAGATCAATCGGAGTTCAGAAAGTCACCCAAAAGTTGGCTGCAAAACGGCAGTCCGAGCATTTCAATCCAGGGGCTTCCAGGATTTTCCTGGGACTTTGACCCAAATTCGAAAAATCATTCCCGTCGACTCACAAGGAGTTTGATCGAACTGTTTTATGGGGAGATGTTCATATGTGTCTAGTTTATGTGAGACTTGGAATCGCATCAATCGGATCTCCACGGATGGAGATATGCCGGAATTACTGCATCAAGGTCAAATCTGCCGATTCCAAGAACCTACTGCCCCTTTTTTGTGTTTTCTGTTTTTAATGGACCAAATGGTGTACAAATGCATTTATGAAGATGGTTCAAGCTTTAAGAAGGGAAGAGGAAGACACTAGGCCATGGCATTGAAGAAAAATATGAAGAAAGACGTCTCCTAGTCAAACTAGGAGAAGCTGCCGAATGGGGCAGATTTCTGCCAAAGTGAAGAGCTGCCGGTTTGGAGCATTTTTCGATGGACCAAGACACATCAAGTGAAGTCCAAGATCATACAAGGAGTCCATGAAGATGTGAAGCCCAAGCCTTGAAGAAAAATTCAGAAAAAGAAAACCTAATTGAACTATGAAAAGGAAGGTTTCAAACCTTATCCCACTAGGTTTTCTTTTTCCTTGTACAAGAAGGGCTGCCGGCAATCACCCTAATTTTTCCCTATAAATACCCAACTTTTACACAGAAAAATGTGTCACATTCCAAAGCAAAAATCTAGCCAAAGCTCTACCTAAATTTCCCAAGAATCCTACACAAAAACCCTAGCCAAAACCACCTCTACCACACCAAAGTTTCCTGCCGAACCTTTGTTTCCTTGCTGCCGATACCTTCACTGCCGAGCAGCAGTCCATCCGAACACCATCAACCACCGGATCCATACAAGACAAAGTCTTCAAGGTTTCTAATATGTGATCCACTCCCACTACCAGATACGGCCGAATAGCCGACGAAAATTTTTTCGTCGGCTATACCCTCTGCCGACGAAAATTTCATCGGCCATAAGTCGTCGGTAATACGCCGTCGGTAATACCAATGGCCGACGAAAAAAAAAATTTCGTCGGCCATTCCAACCTTGGCCGACGAATTATGGCCGACGAAAATGATTTCGTCGGCTATTTGTTCGAGTATGGCCGACGAAATTTGGTTTCGTCGGCTATTTGTTCTGAAGTATAGCCGACGAATTGGGCTATTTCGTCGGCTATTTCGTCGGAATATATTAATATTTTAAAGTTATAGCCGACGAAATAATGTCAATTTCGTCGGCTATAACTGCATTTTGGGCAAAAAAAAATACCGGATCGGAGGAGGAGAAGGAGGAGGAGGAGGAGGAGGAGGAGGAGAAGGAGGAGGCCGGAGGAGGAGGAGGAGGAGAAGGAGGAGGAGGGGAAGGAGGAGGAGGAGGAGAAGGAGGAGGAGGGGAAGGAGGAGGAGGAGAAGGAGGAGGCCGGAGGAGGAGGCCGGAGGAGGAGTGGAAGGAGGTGGCCGGAGGAGGAGGAGGGGAAGGAGGAGGAGAAGGAGGTGGCCGGAGGAGGGGAAGGAGGAGGAGGAGGAGGAGGCCGGAGGAGGGGGAGGAGGAGGAGGAGGAGGAGGAGGAGGGGAAGGAGGAGGAGGAGGAGAAGGAGGAGGGGAAGGAGGAGGAGGCCGGAGGAGGAGGAGGAGGAGGAGGAGGAGGGGAAGGAGGAGGAGGAGGAGGAGGGGAAGGAGGAGGAGGAGGAGGAGGAGGAGGAGGAGGAGGAGGGGAAGGAGGAGGAGGAGGAGAAGGAGGAGGGGAAGGAGGAGGAGGCCGGAGGAGGAGGAGGAGGGGGGGGGAAGGATGAGAGAAAAAAGGCGGGAGGAAGATTTAAAAGATTTAGAAGGAGAATAGCCGACGAAATACAATGTTTCGTCGGCTATAATTAGAGAATAGCCTACGAAATTAATATATTTCGTCGGCTATACTTTGGAAAATCAACAGCCGTTGGATCTGAGCCATCCAACGGCGGACAATAAAAAGGCGCGGATCAAGAGTTTAGCCGACGAAATACAATGTTTCGTCGGCTATACTTAGAGAATAGCCGACGAAATTTGAATGTTTCGTCGGCTATTCTATGAAAACATACTAAACTGCGGTTTTGAGGCCCTAAACGAACTCGAAAGCCCGAAAAAGCCCACACATCGTAGCAAAGCGACGAGTTTGATTCCTGGCATCGTTCCCTTTCCGGAATGGTATCACAATCGTCATTCGGACGCCGGACGCCAAATCTACAGTAAACCGGGTTTTGACTGATTTCATTATTTCGGCACACGGATTTTATCGGAATCTTGTCATTTTTCAATCGTAGACGTATTTCATTATTTCGGTCATATCTTATTTGACGACATATTTGCATTTGAAGAGTGTACGTATAGTAACTATTTGAAACTATACATTCACTTAAACACTTAGTAAACAAGTTAAGGAACATTAGTACATATGTTCCGATTTTGAATCTAAAAGTTTGGAAAATCTATTCCAACCGTCAGATATCACCGTTAAGATTAAATACATGTATGAAAAAAAAATCCAACTACATCTGACAACGTTAAAGGCTCGATCGGGACGGTCAACCGGGTGAGTCAAACCTCTAAACGCTTTAAAACGGAAATTGGCCCGTCTAAATGACGTTTTTTGGCCTGATCTTCAATAGAGAATAGTTTCAGATTGATGAGACACGACTAATCGTATAAAAATTTTCCACAAAATATTTACCGACCGTAAGGCTACCCATAGGAAAACGGGAGTAAAAAACAGTTAACCGCAACATTCGGCACACAGATTTTGTCGGAATCTTCCCATTTTTCAACCGTAGCCGTATTTCAATATTTTAGTCATGTCTTATTTCACGACACATTTGCATTTGAAGGATGAAGCAATGGTTTGTCGATAGTGATAGAAAATTGAAACTGCTCTTTTTTTGTTTTTTTTTTAATCATAGCCGACGAAATCAAACCTAGTATTCGTCGGCTATTCTTTTGTCGTTTTCTGTCAAAAATAATCGTATAATTATTTTTTAAAAAACTTATGGCCGACGAAATGCTTAATTTTCGTCGGCCATTGTTCGTAAAATAATTATTTTTAAAAAACGTATGGCCGACGAAATAATTAATTTTCGTCGGCCATTGTTCGTAAAATAATTATTTTAAAAAAAACTTATGGCCGACGAAATAATTAATTTTCGTCGGCCATTGTTCGTAAAATAATTATTTTTAAAAAAACTTATGGCCGACGAAATAATTAATTTTCGTCGGCCATTCTTCCAAAAGTTTATAGCCGACGAAAACTTTAAATCGTCGGCCATTATAGGAGTATAGCCGACGATTTTTCATTTTTACCGACGAAAAAAAAAATCGTCGGCCATTCTATGGGAATGGCCGACGAAATTTTTTTTTTGCCGACGACAAAAATTTTGTCGGCCATTCTTGGGAATAGCCGACGAAAAAAGTGTTTCGTCGGCAGTTTTTTTTTTTTTCGTCGGCAAAACCCTTTTTTCTTGTAGTGTCCCTACTCTTGGCTTTGTAATTTTTGTTGTAGGTATGTTAAACTTTGTCTATGAAGTTAGCATGAATTCTTGGTTTCAATTTTTATGTCTATGTATGAATTGGATTGAAATTTGGTTTTATGATTTGCATGTCAATTTATTTTCTTTATCTTTAAGTGATGTTTTAGATGTAAGAATATGGATTGCATGCTAAAGAGTAAGGAAAATACATGATGAACTAGTAATTAGGATTTTCGGCAAAAACATTGTTAAATTGATTTTAGGGTTTTCTTGACTTGTTCTTTAAATTCGTGCGCTTAAAGATTGGTAGCTTATGTAATTGCAATACTTAGATTATTAATCTCATTAGCCGAAAAATTAATATGGATTAGGTAATCAACGAGTTACTTAGTTTGTGTTGTTTTTCATGAGGGTTAGAGTAGTTTAAATGAACATGCTTGTTGAAGAGATGATTGACAACCTTACTCTATTGACTTGTTTCCAATTAAAAAGGACTTTGTGCGTATTTACTAGCTAGTTCATGTGTCGACGCTGCATGTCATGTAAACCGGTTAGTAACAAGATTAGGATTATACGCTGAGTTAATTCTAAGTACAAGAGAAGTTTAACAATTAGATGGCCGCTGCGGCTCTAGTTGGGTTGGAGTTAAGTTGAGTCTAGAACGCTTTAATACTTTGCCGTGAGTCTTACTTGCTTGTTTGCCATGTGTTTTGATTGCTTTTGTGTTACTGCTTTGTGAAAGAATGTCGACCAAACTTGTAAATATTAGACTTAGGATTTATTTTTCAGCAAATTATTTCGTGCCTAGTTCTAGGGCAGCTTAGCTGCCGAACCTTTTCACCCCCATATGTGACGATTTTGTGTATATATATGTATATATCTGTCTAACAATTTCATATCTCAGGTACCCTTAATCCCCGGCTTAGAACGATCCCTACTTATGTCTATACTACTACTTCCTGTGCCGATTCTGATCTTGATATAGTCTCCCAAAATAATATTGATTCACTCTTTTTGGAAGAAGGATTCGTTATTTGAAAAATATTCTCTCTAATTCCTTCCTTATCCGCTCAGACTTATCTTGCTCTTCACTTCTCTTTCTCAGCCGAGTAGGCTTATTCTCTTGGGCTTTATGATTAGGGCTCAACTTATGCGTTATATAGATGGTCTCATCTGTTAGGTCAATATTTACCTAGTATTGTTCATGAGAAGATGGTGATGGCTGATATTGAAGTGAAGAAGCATATTGGAGGGAAAAAGAGTTGTTGATTCAAACTCAAATGAGAAGAAGACAAGTGAAAGGGACGTCTTTGGCTTTGTCTCCTTGTCCTTGTGGCCAAATACTTAAGAGTACCTTTACTTTTTCTTCTCCACCAAAATATCTTTGAGGTTTTTGGTCATTTAATAAGGACTAGATCCACAATTTGTGCTTCCATCTTTGTCCATAACATCTAGCCCTTCATTTCTTTACATCTCCACTCTTCATTCACCACTTTAGGCCTATTTATACCCTGATAGGAGCACAATGTGCGATGATATTAATGTGTTTTTACCCTCGTTTATGCTTTGTTTAACCCTTATTTATCTAAGATTGAGTCATAATTTAGTTTAGTGTCAATTTGGTAGAGTTTTTATCACATGAGCTTTAGAATCCGAAAAATGACTACGTTTGAGAAATCTGGAAAATAATATAAGTTGTCTTTTTCGTGATTCTGAGATGAGTAAAAATGCGATCTATCCTTGTCCGAATTTGTTGAAATTTGGTGTGCTTAATATTCATATACTGAGGAATGTTGTGTTAAAATTTCAGATCAATCGGAGTTCGGGAAGTCACCCAAAAGATGGTTGCAAAACAGCAGTTCGAGCAAACTAATCCAGGGACTTCCAGGATTTTCCTGGGACTGTATCCCAACTTCGAAAAATCATTCCCGACGACTCACAAGGAATTTGATCGAACTGTTTTATATAGAGGTAACTATGTATGTCTAGTTTATCTGAGACTTGGAATCGCATCAATCGGAGCTCCGAGGAGGGAGATACGCCGGAGTTACTACATCAACATCAAATCTGCCGATTCCAGGAACCTACTGCCCCCTTTTTGTGCTTTCTATTTTTGATGGACCAAATGGTGCACAAATGCATTTATGAAGATGGATCAAGCTTAAAGAAGGGAAGAGGAAGACACTGAGCTAAGGCATTGAAGAAACATATGAAGAAAGAAGTTATCCTAGTCAAGCTAGGAGAAGCTGCCGAAATAAGGCAGATTAGTGCCACTTTGAAGAGGTGCCAGTTCTGGGCATTTTCCGATGGACCAAACTCAGCTTTTGGAGATGTCAAGACCACATATGAAGTCCATGAAGATGTGAAGCCCAGGCCTTGAAGAAAAATCAGAAAAAGAAAACCTAATTAAAGGAAGGTTTCAAAACCTTATTCTAATAGGTTTTGTGAATCCCTTTTGCATCTAGGGTTTTGCCAGCAGCCTCCTATATATATAACCTCATCTTTGCATTCTAAAAATCATCTCATCTCAAGCTTAAATACAAGACCTAAACTCTACCAAATTCTCCCCAAAAATCCTATACAAACCCTAAACCGAAAATCCCCTCCACTCCAACCAAGTTCCTGCCGACTTGGAAACTGCCTTGCTGCTGAGCCATCTCTTGCCGTGCAGCAGCCGCCACCGATCACCAGAAGCCGTCGGATCCACACGACGTGAAGCTCTCAAGGTGTCACAAAGTGTGATCCACTCCCCTCTTTCGGTTTTGTACTCTTTGTGTAGCTATGCTTAGTTTTGTCTATGAGACTTGCATGTATTTTTGGTTTTGGATTATATGTCTATGTATGAACCAAATTGGAGATTGGTTTTATAATTTTTATGTTGATGATTTGTTTGATTCGATGTTTAGACTTGGGTTTAAATTTCGGCAACAATGAATTTGCATGTTAACTTGTAATATAAAACTTGTAAGATGAATACACTAGATAATTAGGACAGTGGTGTTGATGCATGTTGAGAATTTAAACCGGTTAGACCTAAGGTGAGGGCTTATAATCGATGTTTAGTGTTGTCTTTGAACATGATCTAAGTATTAGGTTTAATTTGCTTGAGTTATAATGAACTAAGTAGACGTATGATCACTTTGATTTGTTATGCTCACCTAGAGTGGTTAACCTTAGGACTTGCATGTTAAATGAGAAGATTGACGACCTTACTTGTTTGCTTGTCTTCAACTATAGACTTTTGTGCTTCAATGCTATGACTTGTATAAGGTAGCATAACTTTTAGGATCACCATGCGAATAGCTCGATCTTAAAACATAAGAAAAAGTCTCTCAACTAGGTAAAATCGGAGACGTTCTAGTTGTAGGTTGAAACTTGTTTGAATTCAATGCATGCTAAATACTTGTTTCTTACTTTCTTTTGTGTGGATCTTATATGTTAAAAGAGTTGAATGTTAAATGTTTTGTGAGAGATGATGATCACTTGTATATAGTTGATTAGGGTTTAAATTTCATGTCATTTAGTTCTAGGGCAGCCTTGCTGCCGATGCCATGCTTACCCCCCATTCGTGATGTTTTTGTATATTTGTACATGTGTTTTTATCTAACATTCTCATATTTCAGGTACCCTTAATCCCCGGCTTAGAACGATCCCTACTTGCTCATACTACTAACGATATTTTGTAGGGTTTATTATTTGTGTGAGCCTCGCGGCTCACATCATACCCCCCTCTCTCCATTTGTACGAATTACACTCTCTCCCCTCTCCATTCCTTCTCTATTTCTCGTGTTCATATCTGTTGCAGGTTTCAGGGTTGCCATCATAAGGTTGACTTTATCAATTTATCAGTAGAATTAGTTTTAAAGTGGTCCCCGCAAAACACATCACCCTAAAATCTGGGGCGGGTCCTGTCATCCTAATTCTTCAACAATAATAATGTGGTGATTCAACAGTGACCATTTGGTGTAAATCATACGGATATATGTCAGTTCCCAAAGTTACCGTCACCTTAGAACCTGAGACTAATATGCACGTCACCCCCAAATAATTATCTTCTTGTCCGCAAGAACAGTAATTACTTGATGTATACTTTCAAATGAGAATTTAACAATTAAGTTGGCAACCATAATTGCATAAGACTCTTAAGTATGCCCCACTAAGTTAGTAAGTTGAAGTGTTAAGTGTATGCCAAACACCATGCCACAGGGATCAACCTGCAGACATTGAAATCCTAAATACATGAATTTTATAATCTTATAGTTATCATTTACTGTAATTTGTCGATGTGAGAAGAAAGACAATTAGTAGATTATCTTACAAACTCAACATTAAAAATTCATATTATCGTTGTTAAATAGTTTTTAATCTTATAGTTATCATTCACTGTAATTTATAGTTTTGTTGGCACCTCCGTCACAAAATCGCAGTTTCAGAGGCACTCTTCTACAGTTTCAACCAATCAATCAAAAAAATAAAAAAAAATAAAAATCATAGAGATTTGTGGTGAAATTAAGCTTTTGGGAACGATGAAATTACTTACTATCAGAGCTTATCCGAAGTGGTGGTGGTTGTTTCGGACAATGATCGAGAGAGCATAATCACTCTTTTTTTTTTTCGTTGTTTTTGCAAGGTAAATATCCTATATTTAGGTCCCGGAGAATGTTGATGTTTTGTTTTGGCTAGGTGTAGGTAGTTATTGGAGATATTTTCTTTTTTAATTTTTAAATGAGTTATTATAAATGGGGAAAAATTGTTTAAATTTTTTTTTTCTTTCAATTTTTAATTTTATAGCTGTCAGGATCGGGTGAAATCCGGATAAGGTCCTGCGGGGACCACCTAAAAACTAACTCTATCGATAAATCGACAAGTCAATCTTAGGATGGACAACCCTAAAACCTGCAACAACCAAAAACACTTCTAAATCCAGTTCCAACCTCAACACCTGGAGCTATCTGCTCCCCCAAATCACAACCACCGCCACAAATAAACACAAAATCTAACTCAACTGGCTCACAGGTAATCAGAGCAATCTAATACAATGAACTGGAAATACAAATGGAAATAGAACAACAAATATAAGAATAAGGGATCACAGATCCCACCTAGCGGAAGCGACAACGACGATAGCTATGCCTCGACTCCGAGTACTCTTGACCTCTGATAACTAATGTGCACACTGGGCGATTAAACCGAAGGGCTCAGGGGAAAGTAATTTAAAAACGTTAGAGTGAGTGGATAAAAACAATTTCGTATAATACCTTAAATAAAAAGTATTATATTACTCTCCCAATATTTTATAAATGAAAACCACGATCCATGCATTTTAAAAAAACGTCCCAAATTTAAGAAAAATCATAATAATAAATCAGCCCCGCTGATATCTCAAATGAACAAATAATACTTTGTGTATATTTTCAAAAAGAAATACTTATGAAAATCAAATAATAACATAGCACGACTAATCGCATTGGTCATATAAAAACTCAGCCCCGCTGGTTTGGGAATTTATTAAACAAATGAATGTATCATAAAAGAAAATATTCCCGAAAACCAAGTAAAAACGAAAAGCCAATCTCATTGGCTCAACAAACGAAATAATGGGGAAGTAGTTACACCATAAATAGGAGCCTCCCAGGCTCGTGTCGGAACCTCATAGGACTTCTGAAGTAGCATCCCACGCTATGGTTAGCTAGCAAATATGACGACCCAATAAGTCGTGTAAAAACAAGTCAAATCAAATCCGAAACCACGCTTCCCCCCATTTGATCAAAAATCCGTACGGTCCCCGACCGCACATCTAAGACTTATAAATATCATAAATAGAACAATAGCCTCGAGGAAAATATAAAACCGACATGTCCCACATACCGTAAAATAATTTCGAAAGAAATATGTATATAACATCGACATGTCTCACATGTCGTAAAATCACAAATTATGAAAGAGATTTCCGTCTAAAATTACGTACTATTTAGAATAGTAGTAAACATATACCTAACATCCATATTTTCCTTTAAATATTAAATGAACAAATATCATAATCATATATGAATTATCGGCTCTAGATAATTCATACCAAGCTCAAGAAATCATTTAATTAAAATAAACTTCATTTCAACAAAATATTTATGCATGCAATTATTTAAAATTAAATCTACTCACAGTACAGCCAAGCTTGCCGCTATTCCGAGCTCTCGTCACGTCGAATAACCTCTCGACTTGCAATAGAGACGTATTTATAAATATAGCGGAACTCGGAATTAATTTATAAATTTTAAATCTACGGACGTCCTCACTCGCCCGAAACATCCCAATAGAGAGTATACCCAGGCCCCCAAACCCGCAGCCAGCACTTCTGGACCCGGCCCAGGGCCCCAGGCCAGGGCATGAGCACCTGCACCCGCGTTCGGGCAAGTCTTACCTGTGACCTGGGCCCGGGAACCGGGGACGACAGCTCCCCAAACAGGGGCCGAAACAGTACAGTACTATGCGCAGAAGGGGGTCAGTCCCACATCTAAGGGTGAGGCCAGTCCTCACACTCGACAGTCTATATATGAGTCCCAACTACCCTCTTTAATAGGTAATCAATACTCCAACTACTCATTCCCTCTTAAGTTACAAGTTTATTCCAACTATACTGACTTAAGCATCAGAGCGGAATAGACCGGCCCCGCCCGGTATTCCCCTAGTTAGCAAGAATTGCAGGTTGGAGTCACACCAAGATCCACCAGTATATGTGAGTCTACGGATTCAGACAGAAACAATTGGCGCCGTCTGTGGGAAGAGTACAAAAATTTTGTGCTATCATACGAGCGGGAACGGAATCGATCAATCTACAGGTCACCAAAAAAAAAAAAACATGTCTGGAGGTACAGGAGAAAAGAGGGATGGAAATCCAGAGGACCGATGGGTTTTGGAGCCGATTCTAGTCCAATTCCGGAGCGCGGGTGCAGTCCAAATACCGGGGGTGGGACAGGGGTAGCCCGCTAGAGGTCGCAGTTAGACCGATGTCGCTAGCTGGGATTAGGACGGAACCGTAGCCGCATTGGACAGGGTTGCACGTGGGAAGGACTCGGTAGGAGCCCACCAGGTCTTGAGTCTGGAACCCGCGCCGGCGTCCTTTGAGGCCCCGAACCGAGGTGAAGATCGGCTGCCCAGAAGCGACAGCCCGGACAATGTCTCCACTCCCGGCCAGTACGATACCGAGGGAGAAATAGAAGAAATGCTAGCGGAAGTAAAGCGCTTGCCGGTAGAGAGAGATCGGGACAGGGCGGAGGCCACCACCAGGTATCAAGACATGGAAGCGGTCAATGCCGCAATGGTGGCGGCCTTGAAAAGAGGCCAGGAACGCAATACCGCTATGGCCAAGTCATTCGCATCGCCCACAAAAGAGCCCTCCCACCAGGAGGTGGGCCAGTCATCGGCAGAAGAGAGGAACACCAGCTTGGCGGGAGACGTGTTCCTGACGGCCGCGACACCGCCGAAAATCGTCCCAGCTCCTCGGAGGACTAGCGGCTAGTTTGAGGAAGATACCACCACCTCGACCGCACGGGCACTGCTGATACTATCTCACTCGGTGTCAGAGATGAAGGCCCAAATGGAGGCCAACGAGAGAAAGGCTGCGAGACCGCCGGAGAGCGCACGATTCAACGAACGGCCTGGACCTTTCTCACTTCGGGTACTGGAATCCGGAAGAGCGGGCATCCAAAAGTCACTAAAACTGACATACTCCGGGGCCGGCTGCCTGTACCAACACCTGGACAGCTTCCGATCCCAAACGTGTGCTAAAGGCTACTCCGACGCCGTTTGCTGCAACATATTCCAGGAGACCCTGTCCGGGGAGGCACTTAGCTGGTTCTACGAGTTGCCAGTGAATTCTATAGAGGCATTCGAACAGCTGGATGACAGGTTCGTGGGCCGGTTCATATTGCCCGGACCTCGACAATTCTCTTCAACTACAGGCAGGCAGACAACGAAGAGCTCTTAGCTTTCGTCAACCGTTGGCAGACGGCCACTACCGGGGTAAGAGACTTGGACAAGGGGATTATTGAATCAGCCTTCAAGCAAGGTCTCCGACCTGGAAAATTCTCGTACGCTGTGCGGGTGGAGACCCCGCAGGGTTACAATGAGTTGATTGCGATGGTCATTCGGCACGCCCAGGAGGACCGCGAAACATATGGATGTCGCCAACACAAGAGAAGGCAGAAGGAACATGACTCCGCCCGGTAGGAGACAAAAAACTGGCAGCAAGACAACAACCGAGGAGCCGCATCCGACAGGAAGCCAAGTAAGACAACAACCGAGGAGCCGCATCCGACAGGCCGAACCAGCAGCTCCGAAGGGACACTCTTTACACCCCCCACCTAGGTGGCAAGCCCCCGCCCTACCAACAACCCCCCCTGGCAATAATGCTTGCGCGACGACAAGAGGTATTCTCCACCCTAACCGCTTCCTACGAGGACATCCTATATGAGAACGGGAACCGCATCCCCCCTCCACAAAAAAGAAAGCATCCAAAGGGGAACCTGACCAGCGCGCAGACCGATAAGTATTGCTCCTACCACGACGAAGCCACACACAATTCAAACGACTGTCTTACCTTGAAAACCACGATTGAGGGCCTAGTCCGTCGCGGCGACTTGCAGCGGTATCAAGGGTAACCCGGATAGTGGGGACCGCACGGGACCGGGACGCCTACCCCGCAACACCATCGCTCACACGACCGGTGGAAATCTTATACCCGTACAGAAGCTCAGCGGTCCAACAACCATTAAGCCCGAGTAAAATGCTAGTTTTTTCCCTCCCTTCCAAACAAACTAGCTAGGCATCCCAACCAGTTTGGCAGGTGTAATTTCAGTAGTTATCTATTCCAACTTTATTTTCAACTAAGTACAGAGCGCAATCCATAGGTAGCAAAGCCAGGCAAATTGAAAAAGGCATAACGCAAGCTCAGGCAAAATGTCCATTCATTGTAATTCAGGACTTACAAAAAAAAAAGAGAACAAAAAGGGTAGGAGTGTACAAAGTCCGGATCCTGCTAGGGCACTGTTGCCTGCTCCCCCTCCTCAGTAGGGGCTCCTTCACCAGTTGTTTCACCAGCGGCGTTTTCGATAGCAGGGTCCTCATCGGCCGGTTCGTTACCATCCTCCAGACCTTCCTCTTCGTCCGCCCAGGGCAGTGGCAACTTTGAGACGTCAAGGTAGCCCTTACTCTTCCAGTCGTCATAAGAATCGGCTATCCCGGCATCCCGGGCCCGTTCCAGCAGATCAAGAAGCTCATCGCTTTCCTGATACTTCTTCACTGCCAACTAGTACACCTCCGGGTCATTTTCGTCGGCTATCCCCGCATACCGTCGCCACTTCCTGCTGGAGCTCTTCGACCTTGCTCTCCAACTCGGCCCTCTCCTCCTCCAGACCCTTCTTCTCCTCTTCAAGAGCCTCAACCTGGGCCTCCAGCTTAGCAACATGTTTTTTACCCTTCTCCTTCAAGCGAGCCTTCTCCCGTTGGAGCTTGGATTTCTCCAACTCAAAGAGGTCTCGGGCGCTCGTCAACGCCTCCACCTGCTTCTTCAGCTCCGGCAGGTCTTCACTTGCATCCGACTTATACAAGTGGTACAACAGCTATAGTTTAACAGGCAGCGGTTATAAAGCGACAGAGCACGAAATAATGTTGAACGAATACCAGTGGAAAACTATCCTTACCTGGAGGGCCACATCCTTAGTCTTCAGCCGGTTCTCTTCGGGTCGCCCTCCCCTGCACATCCGTGAGCAGCCTCCGGGCGAATGAGTCGCCCGGGCCCGCTGCAGGATCCTTCTCCACCCCCGATGCTTCTGTGCCGGCAGCAGTAGAGCTAGAGGCAGCAGGAACATCGCCTTGGGCGGTAGTGGGGGTACTACGCGTCAGCTTCAGCCGCTTGGCCAAGTTAACATCAACCGACCAGCCTATGAAGCTTACAACCGCGGAGGTCGGCATCTCCCGGGAACTCTGCCTCCTCTCACCCAGGTCAACCTGTAAAGGAGAAGATTGGGCGGCACCTAGAAGGGACCTGGTGGCTGGCACCGGACCCAACCGCTGTGGAATCCTGGAAGCACCACCCGACGGCTTTGACGGCCCAGCAACAGCCTTCCCCGGTCTAGAACCCGATTGGGGTCCCGAAGCGTGAGTCTTCACACGCATTAACGCGTAACCCTCGTCCTCAACGTCCAATGAGACCGGGTTGTCGTGCACAGTCAGTACCCCGGCTCGCCGGTAAACCGTAGACCGCGCAGCGGCGTCTCCTCTTTCCTTTAGCTTCGAGACCAGATCTTGATTGTCTATTGACAGCGTCTCGTCAACTTTAATTGCCATCCTAGAAGATACACCTGCAGAACATAAGTCAAATATATTAAGCCAACACCAACACGATCAACAGGATCAGAGATGCATCCTACATTCCACCACTCACCAAAACTCCCCCCCAGGTGACATAGTTCCAGCACCTCCCGCCGGATGAAGTTGTAGGAACTCCGCTCCAGGTCCGACCAGCATCTAAAAACCCGGGTGATCCTATGTCTCTCCAGTTCAGATAAGCGATACAACTGATCGCCGATCAGTTGAAAGGTAGCGGGGACCCGGTAAGCCCTATTTCTCTTCTGCCAACCCCCCTGCCATTACTACGTACCTTCTTCCTCCAGTTATTGTTCAGCCAGGAGGGCAAGCGGGTTACCACCGGCTTAAAAGCCCGAGCGAAAAACTCACACACCCGCGAGCCTTACTCTTCTTCGAGTATGAGATCCGGTACAATGCCCGAAACTCATTCACCTTTGGGCAACTCATGTCACTCAGCCAGTACAGACAGCCCAGACTTAGTAGTTGCCTCCACTACTTCCCGGGTAATTGTGCCGGTGATATCCTTATAGCACTCAGCAGGTACTGCACAAAGTCCGGCAGTGGGAGCGATAGCCCATGCCGGAATTGGTCCTCGTGAACGGCAACCCATCCATCCTCCGGGTTGCAACTGACTCTCCAGCACGTAGGGGCCGTAGGTCTACCTCTGATGGAATATTCCACCTCACCCGGAAAGTGGCAATCCCCTCGGAAGACAAAGATCCCTCCGGCGCATCACAACTTATGGTTCTATCCCCGTCCACAATCATGTGGCGCGGGAACCCGCAGTGGTGGCCAGTGCCCAAGGACACTCTATACGGAGCATCCTCCTGTCCCAGCGATCCGGACGTCAACGCCTCACTGGTCGAGCGAGCGCTGGGGTTAGGCCTCGAGGAAGAGGAGGTAAGCCAGTCCTCTATCCTTTCTTGGTCGTCCCTCACCGGTCGCCTGGCGGTCGATCCAGAAACCTCACTGGAATCCATGTAACCTAGAGAAAAAAAAAAAAACCCCCCCCTTGCCCGATCAGAAGCACGATCTAAAAAAAAAAACCCAACAACCACAGCGGGCCTGCACGAAGCATACTGTGCCCCGGCACAGTCTGCACCGGGCGATAGGCATCTTAGCCGACAGTTCTCGGTTCTCGCAGAGATCCGGTACTACAACAGTCCTATCCAAAGGGCTAATCTAGGTACCACCAAACGCCCATTGGATCCATCCACGAACAAAAAAGAGGAGGAAAAACAATTTCAGAACAGCAAAGGAATGGAACTCACCGATTAGCGTGCACAACGACGGAAACGCAGCAGCTGGAAAGCACCGAGTAATTGTGTTGAGCGAGGCTAAAACAAATGATCAGTTATCAGCCAAACGAAAAACACACGAAGAGGCAAGGGTTTATATGCAGCCCCAGCGCCTTTGAATCCCCCCCCCCCCCCCCCCCCCCCCGCAAACTACTCAGTAGGGCAACTCAAGCTGCTGCGGGCCATCCATCTCTGATTGTCTCCTCCCGGCACGTGTCCAAGTATTGGTAACCTCCCAGACCATTATAACTGATGGGACTGATGAAATACCCCCTTCAATGCATGTCAGCCACCTGCCTTGAATGCGGAGGGTAGTTGAAAGAGCAGGAGACTTACTCGAACCCTCCCACCTACAGCCTACTCCGCCTACCGCTAAAATACTCCACCAAACGAACTCTTCCTCTAACACAAGAGACTTCTTACCGCAGGCTAGAAATCCTGCATGGTTATTATTATTACCCCGGAAATATTCCAAGAAGTACGGGGCGATTTAACATATACCCCAACGGTACGGGGCATTCCACCGGTTGAACTTATTCCACATTTACAGCCAAAACAAAAAACGGTTTGGTATCGCACCGGGAGAAGTCTTCCTCTAGCACAGGAAACATCTTCCCGCAGGCTAAAAATCCTGCAGCAATACTATGTACAGGCTAGGATATTCCAACCGTAGTGCCTGCTCCAGTTCAATGGTTTCCTAGTCCTCAGCCCATCCATATTCGCCTATTGGATGAGGTATGAGACCTACCATGATGACACTCGCTTATCGCTCTCCTATAGAATAACCGATTCAGCAAACTGAGACATTCCTACGGACAGCTGCATACGACCTCAACGGATCCAATATACCACCGGGCTTTATAAACCCGGGAGACTTGATCCTCTAACACAGGACAACTCTTCCCGCAGGCTAAAAACCCTACATACATCCCACCTGTAGGAACAAATGCAGCGACGTGGGGACGGCTACCAAGGAATACTTCGGGCCACGCCACCCACCTGGAGACTTGATCCTCTCATACAGGACAACTCTTCCCGCAGGCTAAAAACCCTGCACATACCTCACGCTTGTACGGCCAAAGGGTATGAACCGATAGGGGATGTCTCCGGTACCAACACTGGACCGCTTCACCCTGGGAGACTTGATCCTCTTATACAGGACAACTCTTCATGCAGGCTAAAAACCCTGCATATCCTATATGCCTGCATGGCTGCCCAGGATCCCTCTGGACCACGCCACCCACCAGGAACTCCTATAAAGGGCACGTTCCCCGGTTATACAGTTTCACCTCGCCATCCACCGCTTTACTCAACCGGTACCCTTTGCGTCTACGGTACTAAAACATGGGGGACTCGATCATCCCATTCGCTATCTTGACCGGGTTTTCCCGGAAAATAGCATGGCGGATTTCAACGCCACATTATCATCTCACGTACTACATCTTCTACCCATATGTAACTGTCAGCGTCAACATCATAACCATGCACTCATCACATTATGCATCACCATAACAGGTTTATCCGAGCACCCAGCCAAGCCCAATCTTAAACTCAGACTTGGGGGGCTAGGGTACAGGTAGGTAAGTACCCCAGCGGATCTGCGGGCCTGTAAAGGAAGACATATTTAAGTCCCCATTGAAGATGACACTTGACCGGGAACTTGGGGGACATGTTGACGGTTGCCATAGAGAGGCTACCCAGGCCCCCAAACACGCAGTCAGCACTCCTAGACCCGGCCCAAGGCCCGGGGCCAGAGCATGAGCACCTGCACCCGCGCCCGGGCAGGTCCTACCTGCAACCTGGGCCCGGGAACCGGGGAATGCAGCTCCCCAAACAGGGGTCGAAACAGTACAGTACTATGGGCAGAAGGGAGCCAGTCCCACATCGAAGGGTGAGGCTAATCCTCACACCCGGCAGCCTATATATGAGTCTCAACTACCCTCATTAATAGGTAATCAATACTCCAACTACTCATTCCCGCTTAAGTTACCAGTTTATTCCAACTATACTTACTTAGGCATCGGAGCGGAATAGACCGGCCCCGCCTGGTATTCCCCTAGTTAACAGGAATTGCAGGTTCGAGTCACACCAAGATCCACCAGTATCTGTGAGTCTACGGATTCAGACAGAAACAACCTCAAATACCAAAACACTTTACGTCTAAAATTACTCAGGACACCCATCCCGAGTCCATCAGTTCTTTACCGGTTTAATTCACGACAAGTCAATAGTAATATTAAATGGTCAAACAGTAATTATATAGTCAAACAATAAATGGTCAAAGTTCAATTACTATTTAACATTTACTTTTACTGTTTACCCTTTACTCTTATTGTTTTACCATTTATTTTTCACCTTTTACCTTTTTACCATTTCTCTCTTACCCTTCTTCAACCTTCCGCCGCCACCGCCGGCAGCAGCTCCGGCAGGGAGGCTGAAAACACCTCCATAGGGTTCCAAACTTTCACAACAACACCACTACAGCCACAAGAACTCAATTATGTCGCCTCCACCGTCATTGGGGTCTCCTCCGCCGCAGACGGCGGTCCAACACCACCACTTCCAATTCTCACCAAAAACCTACCAAATAAACCTCTAATCACACTCAATCGACTCCAAACAACATTCTCAACACAATTCTTACCTCCAATTACATAAAAAAAAAAAAAAAAAAAATCATCTCCGCCACTTCCTCCGAAAAACACAGAAACCCTAGAATCTCAAAACCCAAATTCTCCTTACTTGGTGCAAATTGGTTCAATTCCTTACATGGAATGATTGCACAGGCCGAGACCTTTGATTCCCGACCGGAATCATGTCGATTGGTGGCCGATGGAGAGAGTACCATTCAATCAGTGGCGGCGCTTCTCGAGCTACGCACAACCAAACGGCGGCGAACCACGTCGTGTCGCTGCCACAGATGCGAAGAGGAGAAGGAGACGATTCGAACGGGACCGGTGGCGCGCCAATTGGTGGCCGGACGATGGAGAACCGAGGGCGGCGACTCGGTTGGTGGAGTCGGGCCGATCGGGGGAGAGGAGAGAGAAAAGTAGGCCTCATCATTAAACCCGTGGATCAAGTGGGCCGATGGAGGCCCGCAAGCCCGATGGGTTTCAAACCCGGCCTGGCCCGTCTAAAAGCCAGCTTAAGCCCGGTGGGTCGAGGGTCGGGCTTAGTTTAGGGGTTAGAAACTCGGCCCGGCCCGTTAAGAGCCCGTCAAGCTCGCTCCATCAAAAGCCCGTAAACCCCGGCCCGTAAAGTCCGTTAAAATTCCTACCTCGGGTGTCTACGGGTTATCACACGAAAACGCTATTACGTACCTTTAGATGACTTTGTTTCGTCGACTCTTCCAAATATTAAACTCTCAAATAGATGAGACGTAATCAACCATGTAAAAATTTAGGAACGTTTACCTCCCGATACTATGGCTCCCCATAGAGAGAGATAAGTTTAAATAAGGTTGACCGCATTGATCGGGGCTCTAACTTTGTCGGATTTAAGTGATTTTTTTACCATCACCGTATTTCATCATAACTATCAAATTCTATTTCATAGCATTTTTCTAAATTTGACTTATTTTATATAGTTGTTTCGAAAAGTTGTACACTTGAGTATAATCTTCTAATCAAGTTATACCGCATTAGTATGCATATTGTCATTATAATGGCTAAATTTATAAAATGAAAATTCCATAAGCAACATATTTATAGGGTATATTTATAATAGAAAATCAATTTGAATTTAGAGTTTAGGGTTTAGAGTTCCCGGTGATGATGCCAGGTTCCAAATCCTTTTTGAAAAATAATCTCTGATATTTATTTATTTTAATTAAAGCCCGGCCCGGCCTCAAACCGCCGAGGGCTATTCGGCCAGGCCCGCAAAAGCCCGTCAAGCCCGCCTTATATGGATGGGCTTGGATCCTAGAATTTCTAAAGAAGCCCGGCCCGCTATTTCTAAAATACATTGTAAAGCCCGCTCCAAGCCCGTTATGAATGGGCCGGGCCGGCCCGTTGACGAGGCCCGTTATCAATGGGCCCGACCTGTTGAAGAGGCCTAGAGAAAAGGAAAAGAAGAAAAAGAAAGAAAAGAAAAAAGAAATGGGGGATTTCCGTTTCGGGAAATTTTTCCTCTCGGCTATTTATAGTCGCCCAAAATCGGAAAGTTACATATTTTACATCGTAATTTTTTCATACGAACTCCAAAACGTGCTACGTGTCTACGAACTAGTTTTAATGTTCTCTATCTCGTCAAGAAATAAAGTCCTCGGTCGGGTCAACTTATAAAAAGTCAACCTTTAAAATTTCTGAATCGTAAAAACAACTCCCGAAACGTAAAAGTAAAAGTAAAACGATCCAGAGGGTAATTCGAGGTTCGGGCTGTGACAATAGCCATGGTGGTTATTGGACATATGAATGGGTATCATTGATGAAGTTCCACCTTCATGGAGAGAATTCCAAATCTCCATCTTCAGTGCTTCCTCCATATGACTCCTGATGAAAATCTTAACCCTTGCCTTTATCTATATCGTAAAGTGTGATGTTGTCAGCATTAATCATTGTTCTCATATTTTGTGTAGTTAGATAAAGCTTGACATATCGAGTACACAAAAGATAGTTCCTTCGGAAAACTTTCAAGACTACAAAATCAAGCTTGATGAGATTGACCTTAAACATGACTAAGTAAGAAAATGAGGTGGTGTAACAAGACTCGTGTAAGTACATATCCTCAACTATATGCCATCAATTAAAGATACTGAGAAAATAAAGAATAAATTACGAAATTACAATGGTTATAAACGAAAATTTTATAGCAATTATTTGGAATAAAAAGCCAATCAAAGCAAAAACACAAAAGATTGATTGGTGACCATAATGACATTGAATACGCTTTTGGAAGTCATTAGTATTAAATAGTGTGGAAAAAAAAAAATCAAGATTTGTCATAATTACACAACGAAAAATGCGGTTTTTTTTGTGCGTGAAACGACAAGTTCCAAATCACAGCAATTACACAACACGCTTTACTTTTATACTGGTTATAATTATTACTGAACCAAATCATATTCTCTATTCTTTTTATTTTTTAATCAACCAAATCATGACATGTTTTGTGTTGACAGTAGCCATAGAGAGGATACCCAGGCCCCCAGACCCACAGCCAGGACTCTTGGACTCGGCCCAAGATTTGGGGCCAAAGCATGAACACCTGCACCAGCGCCCGGGCAGGTCTTACCTGTGACCTGGGCCCGAGAATCGGGGATGGCAGCCCCCCAAACAGGGGCCGAAACAGTACAATACTATGGGCAGAAGGGGGCCAGTCCCACATCGAAGGATGAGGCCAGTCCTCACACCCGGCAGCCTATATATGAGTCCCGACTACCCTTTCTAATAGGTAATCAATACTTGAACTACTCATTTCCGCTTAAGTTATCAGTTTATTCCAACTATACTGACTTACGCATAGGAGCGGAATAGATCGGCCCTGCCCGGTATTCCCTTAGTTAGCAGGATTGCAGTTAGGAATCACACCAAGATCCACCAGTATATGTGAGTCTACAGATTCAGACAGAAACAATTGGCGCCGTCTGTGGGAAGAGTACAAAAAGTTTGTGTTGTCACACGAGCGGGAACAGAATCGATCAGCCTACGGGTCGCAAAAAAAAAAAACATGTCTGGAAGAGCAGGAGAAAGGAAGGAAGGAAGGAAATTCAGGGGACCGGTGGGTTCTGGAGCCGGTGCTTGTCCAAATCCCGGGGGTAGGACAGGGGCAGCCCACTATAGGGGCCAGTCAGGGTTGCACGCGGGAAGGACCCAGAAGAAGCCCACCAAGTCTTGAGCCTGGAACCCGCACTGGCGTCCCTTGAGGCCCCGAACCGAGGGGAAGATTGGCTGCCCAGCAGCGACAGCCCGGACGATGTCTCCACTCCCGGCCAGTACGATATGGCGGGAGAAATAGAAGAGATGCGAGCGGAAGTAAACCGCTTGCGGGCAGAAAGCGATCGGGACAGGGCAGAGGCCACCACCAGGCATCAAGACATGGAAGCGGTCAATGCCGCACTGGTGGCGGCCTTGGAAAGAGGCCAGGAGCGCAATGCCACTCTGGCAAAGTCATTCGCACCGCCCACAAAAGAGCCTCCCCACCAGGAGGTGGGCTAGTCATCGGGAGGAGAGAAGGACACTGGCGTGGCAGGAGAAATGTTCCCGGCGGCCGCAATACCAACAAAAATCGTCCTACCTCCTCAGAAGACTAGCGGCTCGTTCGAGGAAGATACCACCACCTTGACCGCACGGGCACTACATATACTATCTGACTCGGTGTCAGAGTTGAAGGCCAACGAAAAAAAGGCTGCGAGACCGCCGAAGAGCGCACGATTCAATGAACGGCCCAGACCTGTCGCACTCCGGGTACTGGAATCCGGAAGACCGGGCACCCAAAAGTCGCTAAAACTGATATACTCCGAGGCCGGATGCCCATACCAACACCTGGACAGCTTCCGATCCCGAACGTGTGCTAAAGGCTACTCCGACGCCGTTTGCTGCAACATATTCCAGGAGAACCCTGTCTGGGGAGGTACTTAGCTGGTTCTACGAGTTGCAAGCGAATTCTATAGAGGCATTCGTACAGTTGGCTGACAGGTTAGTGGGCCGGTTCATATTACGGGTCAAGGGGGCCCGGACCTCGGCAGTTCTTTTCAACTGCAGGCAGGCGGCCACTCCCGGGGTCAGAAACTTGGACAAGGGGATTGCCGAATCGGCCTTCAAGCAAGGTCTCCGCAGGATTACGATGAATTAATGGCGATGGCCATTAGGCACGCCCAGTTGGACCACAAAACTTATGGATCTCGCCAACACAAGAGAAGGCAGAAGGAACATGACTCCGCCCAGCAGGAGACAAGAAACTGGCAGTAGGGCTACAACCGAGGAGCCGCATCCGACAGGAAGCCAAGGAGTTGGCCGAACCAGCAGCGCCGAAGGGACACTCTTGACACCCCCCAGCGAGGTGGCAAGCCCGTGCCCTACCAACAAACCCGCCCCCTCACAATAATGCCAGCGGAACGACAAGAGGTATTCTCCACCTTAACCGCTTCCTACGAGGACAACCTATATGAGAACGGGAACAACATCCCCCCTCCACCAAAAAGAAAGGACCCAAAGGGGAACCTGACCAGGGCGCAGACCGGTAAGTACTGCTCCTACCACGATGAAGCCACGTACTACACAAACGACTGCCATGCCTTGAAAACCACGATTGAGGGCCTAGTCCACCGCGGTGACTTGCAGTGGTATCAAGGGTAACCCGGACAGTGGGGACCGCGCAGAATTGGGATGCCTATCCCGCAACACCAAAACTCACACAACCGGTTGAAATCTTACACCCGTATAGAAGCTCAGCGGTACAACAACCTATCAGCCCGAGTAAAATGCTAGTTTTTTCCTCCCTTCTAAACACAACTAGCTAGGCTTCCCAACCAGTTCGGCAGGTGTAATTTCAGCAGTTATCTATTCCAACTTAATTTTCAACTAAGTACAGAGCGCAATCCATGGGTAGCTAAGCTGGGCAAGTTGAAAAAGGCATAACACAAGCTCATGCAAAATGTCAATTCATTGTAATTCACGGCAGCATTTACAAAAAAAAAAAAAAAAAAAGAGAAAACAAAGAAGGGAGGGCAGGTGTTTCTGCACAAACCTGTGGGCCTGGTAGAGACAGATGAATCCAAGCGTGATCTCCCGTAAACCTGCTTACTAAGTGGAATACCGGGCGGGCCGGTCTTCTCCTCTCCGATGCCTAAGTGAGTATAGTTGGAATATATATAACTTAAGCACGTATATAAACGGTAGGAAGGATCAATTACCTATTAATGAGGGTAGTTGAGGCCTTTATATAGGTGGCTGGGGGTGAAGTCTAGCCTTACCCTTCGATGTGGGACTGGTTCCCTTCTGTTTGCACACCAAAGGGCAGCTCTGGTGACCTCTTTGGCAGGCAGGCGCCCCCGGTCCCCGGGCCCCTGGTAGCAGGATAGGCTGCTGGACCCCGAGGCTGGGTGCTGGTGATCCGGTCCTGGGCCTCGGGCCGGCCCCTGGTACACTAGCTGCGGGTCTGTGGGCCTGCTGTAGCCACTCTATGGCTACTGTCAACAAGTCCCCCAGGTTCCCGGTCAAGTGCAGTCTTGAATGGGTACTTAATCTGTCTTGCTCTTGTCCCACAGACCCGCAGGGTTACCAACCCAACGGTGCCCAGTCCCCCAAGTCCGTATTGAAGATTGGGCGTGACCGGGCGTTGTGCTATATCGGGATGAGCCGGAGGGTGCCCAGTCCCCCAAGTCCGTATTGAAGATTGGGCGTGACCGGGCGTTGTGCTATATCAGGATGAGCCGGAGAGTGCATGGGACCTCGACCGGGCGTTCTGCCATATCGGTACGAGTCAGAGAGTGCATGGGACCTCGACCGGGCGTTCTGGCATATCGGTACGAGTCGGAGAGTGCATGGGACCTCGACCGGGCGTTCTGCCATATCGGTACGAGTCGGAGAGTGCTAGCCTGCGGGAAGGCCTGTTGGTGCGTGGAATGAGCCAATAGGTGCCCCCGGTGTTGCGGTCATACTGAAGCACCGGTCAACACTTGCTAGTTCTCAACTTTTGTTGGAATAAGCGTGAGGTAAATGTGCAGGTTTGTTAGCCTGCGGGGAGACATTTTCTGTGTTAGAGAAACAATCTGCCCGGTGGGGTGGCGTTGAGATAACGAGTCTCGCCATGTATCCCCAAATGTATCACAGTTCAGTGTGATGCAGGGTTTTTATCCTGTTGGACAAGAGTACATGTGTTAGATGTAAACTTGCCCGGGTTTATAAAGCCCATGCGTTTGGAAGCCTTGAGTTGTTGCTGGCTCGTTCCTGCCCGTAGGCGAAGGAAAGTGACTAAACCGGTGGAATGTTTTGGAGTCGGTTGAATGTCACATGCCCGGTGGAATGTCATGGGACTAGTTGGATTGGCCGGTTGGATGCTACATAACCGGTGAGATGCTGCAGAGCCGGTTGGATACTTTATAACCGGTGAGATGCTGCGGAGCCGGTTGGATACTTCATAACCGGTGAGATGCTGCGGAGCCGGTTGGATACTTCATAACCGGTGAGATGCTGCGGAGCCGGTTGGATACTTCATAACCGGTGAGATGCCGTGGAGCCGGTTGGATACTTCATAACCGGTGAGATGCCGTGGAGCCGGTGGGATACTTCATAACCGGTGAGATGCTGCGGAGCCGGTTGGATACTTCATAACCGGTGAGATGCTGTTCCTTGGCTCGAGGTTGACTTCTTGGGGAAGTGAGGGGAGTGGACGCCTCGTTCTGCGCTCCTATCTCCCTTAACTGCCGCTTGTAGGTGGGACATGTGGCTGACATGCAATGAAGGGGAGAGCCCATCAGTCCCATTAGTTATGATGGCATGGGACCTTTACTGAAGCTGGGACACGTGTCGGCAAGGAACGGTCTGAGATGAAGGGGATCTGCGGCTGGGGTTGCCTCTCTTTTATGCTTGCCCTATTTATCATCCCCTCTGCTCTTCTCCTGGCATACCTTGCTGCTCCTTGCCCTTTGCCTGCCGTTTGTCTGTGTTGCTATTTTGCTACAACGCTAACTTCCGTTATTTAGGCTTTATGGCATCTGGGAGATCGGCGAATCCTGTCGGTTCCGGCCGTGGGTTGATGGGAGGGCCCTTGAGGTATGAGCTACTGGATGGCGACAGGGTGATTTTATGTGACGAGCCAACCAGAAGCATGTCTGAGAGAGAGATAAGGGACTTTCGGGCGAAGTGGGACATTGATTCGTCCGTTAAGCTTCGAGGCCTGTATCCCGGGGAACTGGCCTGCAACCCGGAGCCGAGTTGGATTGCCGTTTTTGATGATCAATTTTGGCACGGACTATCTCTGCCTCTGCCGAAGTTTGTCCAGTATATGCTGAGCAGCATAAATCTTTCCCCAGCTCAGCTGCCTAGCAACCAGTGGAGGCAGTTGCTTGGCCTCGGGTGCCTATTCAGCCTGAGCAATATGGACTGGCCCACGGTAAATGAGTTCCAGGCGCTGTACAAGGTTCTCTACTGCAAAAAGGCCCAGGCCTGCGGTTGTGTTAACTTTGCCGCGCGGGACTTCGATCTTGCCATCACTCACCTGCCGTCATCGGTTTCGAATGTATGGAGGAGGTCGGTTGTGATGGCCGGGGGCAGGTGGCAGCGTAGTGATGGGAGCCTAAGCTCGCATGCAATAATAACCCTACAAAAGATCGTTAGTAGTATAAGCAAGTAGGAATCGTTCTAGCCGGGGATTAAGGGTACCTGAAATATGAGAATGTTAATACAAATATTCACAAATACATATGCACACAATTGTGACACTTATATACATATATACATATTCACACGAAATTATGGGGGATAAAAGACTCGGTAGCAAAGCTGCCTTTAAATTCCTAGACATGAAATTAAAGTCCTAATTTACTATATACAAGTGATCATCATCTCTCACACAAAATAGTTCACACAAAACACTCTTTAACATATAAACTCGCATGCAAGAAAGTAAGGAACAAGTATCAACATGTTTAGATTCAATTTTAGTTCCAACTACAACTTAGTTGTAAGACTTCTCAAGTTCTTAAGATCGACCTTTTGAGTATGGACCCTAGAATATATGTTAATCCTTTTGAGACTTAACAATTAATCGCAATAGTCTAAATCGGAGACATGCAAAACAAGTAAGGTTGTCAATCATCTTATTTTAAACATGCAAGTATCTAAAGTATTAAACCCTAATTGAGCAACACAAATCAGAGCGACCTTTTGAGTATGGCAACGTTCGTAATTACTCTAGCTGATTAAACCTAGCACTTAGATCAATGTTCAAGACAACACTAAGTACCGATTTTCATGCCCAATCCTTAGATACTAACCAATTTCAAACCTAAACATGCATCTATACGACTGCCCTAATTATCTAACACATGAATTTACAAGTTACATATTACAAATTAGCATGCAAAATTCATTGTTCTTGTCGAAACCTAAACTTAAATCTAAGCATCGATTCAAACAAATCTTTAACATACAATTCATAAAACCAAAATTGATTCATACATAGACATATAAACCAACACCAAACATACATGAGTGTTTCATAGACAAAACTAAACATAACTAAACAAAAATTACAAAACCGAAGAAGGGAGTGGATCACACTTTGAGACACCTTGAGAGCTTCACGTTGTGTGGATCCGGCGAAGTATGGAGGCTGAGGTGAGGCTGCACGAAAGTGAGTCACGTCGGCAGTAGATTATGGAGGCAGAAAGTCCAAGGTTTCGGCAAGGCAAAAACTTGGTTGAGGTGAGGTGAAGGTGGTTTTCGGTTTAGGTTTTTGTCTAGGATCTTTGGGGAATTTTGGTAGAGTTTAGGCCTTGTGTTTAAGCTTGAAATGAGATGATTTTCAGAATGAAGAAGTGAGGCTTTATATAGATGAGAGGCTGCCGGCAACCCTAGTGCAAGAGGAATTCAGAAAACCAAGTTGGTTAAGGATTTGAAACCTTCCTTTTCAAAGTCTAATTAGGTTTTCTTTTTCTGATTTTTTCTTCAAGGTTTGGGCTTCACATCTTTATGGACTTCAAATGTGGTCTTGACATCTTCATTTGGTGAGCTTGATCCATGGAAAAATGTCCCAGCCGGCCATTCACAAAATTGGCACAAATCTGCCCTTTTCCGGCAGCTTCTCCTTGCTTGACTAGGAAAACTTCTTCTTCGTATTTTTATTCAATGCCTTGACTTGGTGTCATCCTCCTTCCTTCCTTAAGCTTGGACCATCTTCACATATGCATTTGTACACCATATGGTCCATCAAAAACATAAATCAAAAAAGGAGGCAGTAGCATCCTGGAATCGGCAGAAAGGACCTTGCTGTAGTAACTCCGGCATATCTCCCTCCTTAGAGCTCCGATTGATGCGATTCTAAATCTCAGATAAACTAGACACACATAGCTACTTTCATATAAAACAGTTCGATCAAATTCCTTGTGAGTCGTTGGGAATGATTTTTCGAAGTTGGGACACAGTCCCAGGAAAATCCTGGAAGTCCCTGGATTGGTTTGCTCGAACTGCTGTTTTGCAGCCATCTTTTGGGTGACTTCCCGAACTCTGATTATTCTAAAATTTTAACACAACATTCCTCAGTATGTGAACAATAAGCATGCCAAATTTTATTAAATTAGGACAAGGATATATCACATTTTTACTCAACTCAGAATCACGAAAAAGACAACTTGCATTATTTTCCAGATTTCTCAAACTTAGTCATTTTTCGGATTCTTAACCAACTTTTTGCCAAACTCTACCAAATTAACACTAAACTATATAATGACGCCATCTTAGACAAATAAGGGTTAAAAAAAGCATAAATGAGGGCATAAGCATATAATATCGTCGCACATTGTGCTCCTATCACGTAGTTCAAGGAACTTTCAGGTGCCCGGGGCTTATCAATCAATCGGAGATCAGTCGTACCGGTTGGTGGACTTGGAGAGGCAACGGTTAGCCCGGCTTTTTGTTTGCTGGGACATTCTGGGTCGGAGCCCAGAGGTTGATGGAGATGGGGGAGATGGCTTCGAAAACCGTTGTAGATCCGGTCACCCTAGAGTGCACGGTGCATAACAGGCTTGTGCCGCTCGTGTTTCCGGACTTCCACTACGGCAGGCGGCCGGGCGGTGAGGATAATGCCCTACTCGTTATCCGGGAAGTAAGGTCGGTGGGCCTATCGGGTCCGGAACCTCTAGCACGGCCGATGGGGGTACGGGCCCCGCGGGAGAGAGAGGCAGCGGAGATGCCTGGGTACCGCAGAAGCGATCACGGTGAAGCCCCGGCGAAGAGGGCGAGGACGTTTGATGCCGGGGCGTCAAGCTCGGCAGGTGGGGGTCGGCATTAGTTCCGTTCATGGAGACCGACGGCCGAAGGAGTCGGGGGCCGGAAGCCGATCATAGTTCCGGTGGTAGTGGTTTTGGTAGGTTCGTGGCATCTACTATTGAAACCTTGGGACTTGATCGGGAGGGCCCTGGAACTGGGCAACCGGGCGAGAGCAGGGCGAAGCCCGTGGAATTAGCTCTTCGGGTAAGTGTGTTTTCTGCACTTCCGTTCCCCTTTGTGGTACGAGCTAATGTTCCTTTTGCGTACCTGTGCCAGCTGGTTCATAGCCTTTAAGCCGCCGAGCCTAGAGGGGAGGCTGCGGTTTTGGAGAAGCAAGTGGAGGAGCTTACTGTGCGGCTATCCTTGGCGCAAGCTAAGCTTGCGCAGGAGAGAGAGGAGGTTGGTCGGCTGAAAGTTGAGCTCGCGCAAGAGAAAGAGGAAACCGGTCGGCAGACAACCGCTTGGGAAGCGAGGAATGCGGAGTTGGAGGCGATCGTTTTGGAGCTGCAGACCCAAATGACAGCAGTCATCAAGGGAGGGGAGAAGCTCGCGGAATCCCGGCTTGCTGAAGTGGCTAATAGAGCTGTCGACGACTTCCGGGAGTCGGTGGAGCTTGAAGAGATGCTGGAGGACGCCCGTGCGAAGGGCATAAATGATGTCTATCTGGAGTGGAGGGAGAAAGGGTGGCTTGATGCTGAGCGGATGGAGGCTGATGTAGCCCTGGCTGAGATGGCGGAACAAGAGCTCTCTCTCAAAGCTGGCGGGTCAGGGATTGGGGGCTCCGGCGGCGCTGACTAGCTTTTTTTTTGCTTTACCCATATATCTGGCAGATGTATATACCTTGCAACCAGCTGTAGTTTATTCTAAATGCAATAACTGTGTATTGTAATGTTGGTGCCAAATACATTACTGTCCCTTTATGACCGATTTCATTTAGGGTAGAACCGCAGGTGCTGGATATTCCAAGGGCGGGTGGAATAGATGCCTTCGGCGTCTATGATGTGGAATGTTGCCGGGCCCGCAGCTGCGGTGATTTGGTAGGGCCCTTCCCACGTTGGCTCTAAGGCCAGCGGTTTTTTCTGAACTTTCTTCATGACCCAGTCCCCCACTTGTAATTTCCTTTCCCGGACCCTTCTATCATAGTACCGAGCGACCCGTTGCTTGTAGGTTTGGTTTCGCATATGCGCCTGGTCGCGCCGCTCTTCTATGAGATCCAGGTTGAGCCGTATGCCCTCGGCATTTGTTTCGGCGTCGTAATTTTCGACCCTGCCGCTGGGCATATTGGTCTCTACAGGGAGTACCGCTTTGCTCCCGAATGCCATGCAGAACGGGGTCTCCCCTGTTGCCTCGGCTACTGTCGTCCGGATGGCCCATAGAACCGCGGGGAGTTCCTCGGCCCAACATCCCTTCTTGGCATCCAGCTTTTTCTTGAGGAGGGTTTTGATAATCTTGTTCACCACTTCCACCTGGCCGTTGGTCTGCGGGTGTGCCAGTGAGGCAAACAACATCCGGGTCCCCATAGAGGCCGTGTATTGGATAAGATCAGCATTGTTGAACTGTGTCCCATTATCCGTGACTATAGTCTGCGGCACCCCTAACCTGCAGTAGATGTTCTTCCACAGGAATTTTCTTACCCGCTCCTCGGTGATCTTTACCAGGGGTTCCACCTCGACCCACTTAGTCTGATAGTCCACGGCCACAATGGCGTATTTGTATTGTCCCACAGCTATTGGAAAAGGGCCGATGATGTCTAGTCCCTATTGTGCAAACGGCCATGGCGCTAACAGAATTGATAACGCGATTGCCGGGGCATGGGGTGTAGGGGCGTACATGTGGCACTTGTGGCAGCCACCTGATATTCTTCTTGATGCTGCTGCCATGTCTGGCCAAAAATACCCCGCCCAAAGCGACTTGTGAGACAAGGACCGGGCGCCAGAGTGATTACCGCATACTCCCTCGTGGATTTCTCGCATGATGGCCTCTCCTGCCTCCTTAGTGACACACTTTAGCTGGGGGAAGTTGTGCCCTCTTCGGTACAACTTGCCGTTGAGAAGGCTGCACCTGGCGCACCGGAGGTGTAGCCTCCTAGCCTCTACCGCACCCTGGGGGCTGGTTTTGTCAGCCAAGTATCTAACTATCGGATCCATCCAGCTCGGTGGTGCCTCTTCTACCGCAAATATCTCAGAAATGGTCTTGCTTATACTCGGTTTCTGGAGGGTTTCAATTTTAGCTCTTCGGTACTCCGGAGGGTAGTTCCCGGTTGCCAACCTTGCGAGGGCGTCTGCATGCCTATATGCCTCTCGGGGTATATGCTGGATCGTGGCACCCTGGAATGGCTCGATCAGGGCCTTGGCCAAAGCTTGGTAGGAGGCTAGCTGGGGTTCCTTGACTTCGAACAGCCCGTTCATCTGGTTCACCACTAGGCTCGAGTCGCTGTATATGTCCAGGGATGGGATTCCCATCTCCTTGGCTAGTTGTAAACCGGCTATGAGGGCCTCATATTCAGCAGCGTTATTGGAAGTGTTGAAGAGGAACCGTAGGGCATACTCGTACGATTGGCCATCGGGCGAGGTTAGCATGACGCCGGCTCCGCTCCGCTTACTCGTTACGAAGCCGTCTACGTAAAGCTTCCAACCGTTGGGGAGGCCTGGTTCGATCTTTACGGCCTGAACTGCCTCCTTGCCCTCGTACCGGC
The DNA here is from genome assembly GCA_963682095.1 of Potentilla sterilis. Classification (NCBI taxonomy): domain Eukaryota; kingdom Viridiplantae; phylum Streptophyta; class Magnoliopsida; order Rosales; family Rosaceae; genus Potentilla; species Potentilla sterilis. The sequence continues at coordinate 22,261,600 of OY821763.1, read as the reverse complement.
CGGGGTGTGCTTCTGCCACCATTGGGGTGAGTTCACATATGAAATCCGCAGCTGCCTGTCCCTTGATAGCCGTTCGCGGAGCATAAGTGATGTCGAACTCTCCCAATTCAACTGCCCACCGTACGAGCTTGCCGCTGGTGTCCGGTTTTTACAGGATCTGCCGCAAAGGGTGATTGGTATATAGGGTGATGGAATGAGCCTGGAAATAGTGCCTGAGCTTTCTGGCACTAACGATCAGGGCCAAAGCCAACCTCTCAATGTCGGGGTACCGGCCCTTGGCTCCGGTAAGTCCCTTCCCTGCATAATATACCGGGAGATCGAGCATGCCCTCCTTCCTGACGAGAGCCACGGAGACGGCCGCTTCGGATGCAGCTATGTAGAGGTATAGCATCTCGCCCGACACTGATTTGGATAGGAGAGGTACTGCCGACAGATACGTCTTGATGGACTGGAATGCCGCTTCATGCTCCGCCGCCTAGTGGATTTTCTTGAACTGTTGTGCTTTGAGCAGTTTAAAGAGTGGAGCGCACTTATCGGTCAGGCGGGAGATGAATCTGGCCAGGGCGGCCAGCCGGCCGGTTAGCATTTGGACCTGGTTTCTTTCCCCTGGTGTTTCCATGTCTAGGATTGCCTGGACCTTCAGCGGGTTAGTTTCTATCCCTCGCTGGCTGATGATGTGGCCTAGGAACAAGCCCTCTGAAATCCCAAAAATGCACTTCTTCGGGTTCAAGCGCATTCCAAACTTGAGCATCTTACCGATGACTACCGCCAAATCTCAGACGTGGGCCCCTGCAGTCAAGCTCTTGACCAGCATCTCATCTACGTATACTTCCACCGTTTTACGCATTTCTTGCTCCAGCATGCGATTCACCATCCGCTGGTAGTTGGCTCCGGCATTCTTTAGACCGTACGGCATCCTCTTATAACAGTAGGTACCTCGGTCAGTTGTGAATGATGTGTGCTCTTCTTCGTCCGGGTTCATCCTTATCTGATTGTACCCGGCGTAGGCGTCCATGAAGCTGAGTAGCTTAAAGCCGGACGAATCTATAAGCTGATCTATCTGGGGGAGCGGGAAGTTGTCATTTAGGCACGTCCGATTTAGATTGGTGAAATCCACGCACATGCGCCACCGGTCGGTTCCCTTCTTTGGTACCATAACCACATTAGCAAGCCGCCGGGGGTACTGGACTTCCCGGATGAAACCTATGCCCCTTAGCTTCTGTACTTCTTCTCTGATCGCTTCATACTTTGCCGCGCTGAAGGACCTCCTTTTTTGCCTCACCGGGGGAACGTTGGGCAACGAATTTAGCCTGTGGACGGCTATCTCCGGGGATATGCCTGGCATGTCCTCGTAGGACCATGCGAAGACCGAACTGTTGTCTCGGAGGAAGGTGATGAGCTCTTTCCTGACAGCCGGAGCGAGCTTCGTCCCTATCACCACTTTTCGCTCCAGGTAGTCCTCCGAAATGGAGACTGTTTCGGTTTCTTCCACGGCCGAAAGTCGCTTTAGCTTCTCGTCGTCAGAATCGGTGTCATCACGGGGGTCAATACTCAGACCTGGCACCAGCGCTTGTTGAGTGGCCGTGAAGACCTCGGTCTGCTTTCTCCCGTGGGTCAGGGCCTCTGCATAATACCTGCGAGCGATCCTCTGGTCCCCGCGTATGGTAATGACACTGACCGGTGAAGGCATCTTCAGCATCAGAATATGGCCGGCTATAAATGTTTTCAGCTTCCATAACCCTGGCCGACCGATTATGCCATTGTACGATGACCGGCAGTCCACGACGATGAACTCCAGGTACTCCTTCTTCGTCCTGTCTCCCTCGCTGAAGATTAGCGGTAGGTAATCCGATCCCAAAGGCTGGACCACCTCACCGGAGAAGCTTATCAGCGGCTCGTTATCCTGGGATAACTTATTCTTTCCTCTCTACAGCCCTTTGTATGCGTCTCGGAACATCACGTTGACAGAAGCTCCGGTATCGATCAGCATACGGCTAGTTATCTAGTGGTCTATTTGGACCGTAATGAGGAAGCGGTCGTTGTGCGGTTGAATCAGATCCTCCGGCTCTTCTTCCTCGTAGAAAGTAACCGAGTTCCATCCGATTTTAGCGGCCTGGCCGCTTCCTCCTCCAAAGGCATATACCTCATTTCCCCGGATCGCTCTTAAGCACCGCTTCTTGGAACTTCGGGTGAGTCGATCTATATGGTCCCCACCATGTATCATGTTTATGCTCCCGTGCACCTCTATCCCCCCGGGGGCTCGGGTGCTTATGGTCTCTACTTGCCGAGCTGCCAGCCGGTCTTTTTGCGGGTCATCTGGACGGACTCGGCTTGGGCATCTTATCCCCATACGTCTCGTGCTCCGCCTGGGCGTGCCTGACGGCCACGACCATCAACTCATCATACCCCAGCGGCTCCTTTACTCGCAAGTTGTACGAGAGTTCCCCAGGTTTTAACCCCTGCTTGAATGCCATCCCCACTATCCTTTTATCCAAGTTTCTGACCCCGGCCGTGGCGATATGCCACCGGTTAACGAAAGCGCGTAGCGGTTCGTGGTCAGTCTGCATGCAATCGAAAAGAATCATTGATGTTTGGGCCGTCTTGGCTCTAAGGGCGAACTGGCCGACAAACTTATCAGCCAGCTGTTCGAAAGTTTCCACCGGGTTCACTGGCAGCTCGTAAAACCAACTCAACGCCTCCCCCGAGAGCGTCTCTTGGAATACGTTGCAGCACGTGGCATCTGAATAGCCCCTTGTGCCCGTCTGCGACTTAAAGCTGTCCAGGTGCTGGTACGGGCAGCTCGTTCCTGAGTACGTCAGTTTCAGGGGCCTTTGGCTACCAGATCTTCCTGACTCCCTAATCCGGCGCGGAAAAGGTCCAGTCGTTTGCTGAATCGTGGGCTGTCCCGCGGTCGCCCCGCTTTTCTCTCGCTGACCTCTAGGCTGTCCTTCATGTCCGACACTGAGGCGGAGAGCGCCTCGAGCGTCCTTGCGGTGGGGTTGTCCTGCTCGCTCGATGCCAGGCTTGTGCGGTACGGGGGCTCAACCGGGCCGGAGTTTTTTAGAGCTTCCGGCTGGCTCGATACCACCCTCCTCTTCGTCCGCCTGCGGCATTGGCAACTTTGAGACGTCAAGATAGCCCTTACTGTTCCAGTCGTCATAAGCATCGGCTATCCCCGTCTCCTGGGCCTGGACCAGCAGATCAAGAAGCTCAGCGCTTTCCTGATACTTCTTCATTGCTCGCTGGTACACCTCCGGGTCATTTTCATCGACCGCCCCGCCGGTAGAGGCGGATACCGTCGCCATCTCCCGCTGGAGCTCCTCGACCTTGGCCTCCAGCTCGGCCGTCTCCTCCTCGAGACCCTTCTTCTCCTCATCAAGAGCCCCAACCTGGGCCTCCAGCTCGGCAACTTGCTTCCTGGCCCTCTCCTCCAAGCGGGCCTTCTCCCGTTGGAGCTAGGATTTCTCCAACTCCAAGAGGTCCCGTGCATTCGTCAACGCCGCCACCTGCTTCTTCAGCTTTGACAGGTCTTCACTTGCATCCGACTGGTATAAGTGGTACAACAGCTACAGTTTAACAAGCACCGATTATAAAGCAACAGAGCACGAAATAATGTTGAACGAATACCAGTGGAAAACTATCCTTACCTGGAGGGCCGCCTCCTTGGTCTTCAGCCGGTTCTCCTCCGGTCGCCCTCCCGGAGCCACAATCTTCTCCAGCTCCAGTCCCTGCACATCTGTGAGCAGCCACGGGGCGAAAGAGTCGCCCGGGCCCGCCGCAGGATCCTTCTCCACCCCCAATGCTTCTGTGCCGGCAGCAGCAGAGCTAGAGGCAGCAGGAACATCGCCTTGGGCGGTAGTGGGGGTACTATGCATCAGCTTCAGCCGCTTGGCCAAGTTATCACCAACCGACTGGCCGGTGAAGGTTACAACTGCAGAGGCCGGCATCTCCCGGGACCTCTTCCTCCTTTCACACAGGTCAACCTGTAAAGGAGAAGATTGGGCGGCACCTAGAGGAGACTTGGCGATTATTGGCACCGGGCCTAACCGCTGCGGAATCCTCGATGCACCACCCGGGGGCTTTGGCGGCCCAGCAACAGCCTTCCCCAGTCTAGAAGCCACTTGGGGACCCGAAGCGTGAGTCTTTACGCGCATTAGGTCGTAATCCTCGTGCGCAACGTCCAGCGACACCGGTTTGTCATGAACAGTCAGTCCCCCGGTTCGCTCGTCAACCGTTGATAGGAGCACAATGTGCGACAATATTAATATGTTTATGCCCTCATTTATGCTTTGTTTAACCCTTATTTGTCTAAGATAGAGTCATAATATAGTTTAGTGTTAATTTGGTAGAGTTTGGTGAAAAGTTGGTTAAGAATCTGAAAAATGATTGAATTTAAGTAATCTGGAAATAACGTAAGTTATCTTTTTCGTGATTCTGAGATGAATAAAAATGCGATCTATCCTTGTCCGAATTTGATCAAATTTGGTGTGCTTAATATTTATATACTGAGGAATGTTGTGTTAAAATTTTAGATCAATCGGAGTTCAGGAAGTCACCCAAAAGATGGCCGCAAAACTGCAGCTCGAGCAACATTGCTACAGGAATTCTGACGATTTTCCTGGGACTGTGTCCCAACTTCGAAAAACCATTCCCAACGACTCACAAGGAATTTGATCTAATTGTTTTACATGGAGGTAGCTATGTGTGTCTAGGTTATATAAGACTTGGAATCGCATCAATCGGAGCTCCGAGGAGGGAGATATGCCGGAGTTACTACAACAACATCTATTCTGCCGATTCCAGGAACCTACTGCCTCCTTTTCGCAATTTCTGTTTTTGATGGACCATATGATGAACAAATGCATATGTGATGATAGTCCAAGCTTAAGGAAGGAGAGAGGAAGACACCAAGCTAAGCAATGAAGGAAAAATGGAAGAAAAGAAGTTCTCCTAGTCAAGCTAGGAAAAGCTGCTGGAAAAGGCAGATTTGTGCCAATTGTTTGATAGGCCGGCTGGGGCATTTGTCTATAGATCAAGTTCACCAAATGAAGATGTCAAGATCACATATGAAGTCCATGAAGATGTGAAGCCCAAGCCTTGAAGAAAAATTCAGAAAAAGAAAACCTAATTGAACTATGAAAGGAAGGTTTCAAAACCTTATTCCACTAGGTTTTCTGATTGCCTTGTGCAACAAGGGCTGACGGCACCTATTCTCCTATATATAGGGACTGTTTTCCCACAGAAAAATGATCTCTTCTCTTGCAAAACACTAGCCGAAACTTTGCCAAACTCTTTACCAAACACTTTCCCACAGAAAAATGATATCTTCTCTAACAATCTCATATTTCAGATACCCTTAATCCCCGGCTTAAAACGATCCCTACTTATGTCTATACTACTAACGATTGTAGGGTTATTATTGCTTGATGCTCGCTTTGGCGACTCATCAACCGTAGATCGCACAACGGCGTCCCCTCTTTCCTCTAGCTTCAATTGTCGTCCGGGAAGATACACCTGCAGAACATAAGGCAAGTATATTAGCCAACACCAATACGTTCAACAGGATCAGAGATACATCCAACATTCCACCACCCACCAGGACTCCCCCCCCCAGGTGACATAGTTCTAGCACCTCCCGCTGGATGAAGTTGTACGAACTCCGCTCCAGGTCTTCTTCGAGTATGTCACCCGGTACAATGCCCGAAACTCATTCACCGTTGGGCAAATCATGTCACACTACCAGAAAAGGCGTCATAGCCGACGACGCCATCTCGTCGGCCGTTTCCATTAATTCGTCGGCTATAGTCATAGCCGACGAAGTATCGTCGGCTATTATCTCGTCGGGATTGCTCCGTCGGCTATAGTATAGCCGACGACACACGGGGTAAGTCGTCGGCTTATGAAACACCAGGTATAGCCGACGAAAAAAGCGTCGTCGGCTATACTTCGAACATTGCCGACGAGAAGATCGTCGGCTTTAACAATTACGTAACTGCCCCTAACCGAAGTATAGCCGACGACACTATCGTCGGCTATACGTCCGTTTTAGCCGACGACACTATCGTCGGCCATAACAATCGCCGGTACCAGGAACGGCTTTTTTTTGCCTGAAGCCGGGAGGGTATAGCCGACGACATATGTCATTTTCGTCGGCTATAACAGTTATAGCCGACGAAATTTGGTAAAAATCGTCGGCTATAGCACTTATAGCCGACGAAATAATGCCAATATCGTCGGCTATAACCCCTAAATATTTTAAAAAATTAAAAAATTTTACTCGGGCCCAATTTCTCTTCGTCTTCGGGGGCTGCAGAAAATGCACAAACAAACATCCAAATATCCAACAAATATCCACATCAATCCATCCCTAATATCCTACATACTGTACAAATTAACCCACTATATCTACTCATCATCACCCCCTAAACGCGTAGCGTCGTCGACCGGATCGTTCGAGTTCCGGTGGCTATGGCTGTCCTGATCGGCTGGCGTACTCCGATGCGGGGGGGGAGTGGGGACGACGAACTGGGGCATCTGTGGCGGAGGCGGGGGCTGGAGTCCAGCCTGCTGGGCCTCCCAAGACTGCTGCATCCATCGGTACATCTCCGCCACAGATGCGTCTCTGGCCTGCTGCGCGGAAGCCTCCGCGGCCCTCGCCAACTCCGCCTGCTGGAGCGCCTCCACCGCCCTCGCCAACTCCGCCTGAGTCCTCTGCAGCTGCGTCTGCAAGTCTCCTCTCGTTGAAGCCGCACGCTGCGTGCTGGGATTGGCCGGCGTGAACTTGAGAACCCCATCTCCCGCCGCGCCTAGGCCTCTCTGGTAGAAGTAGTTGTTCCCCGTCCCTACCGCCGCGTGCATGATCTGAGAGGCCAAGCGCGGCTCAAGGGTGTCGATCGTGGAGGCAAACTCCGCGATCGCCTCGTCGGACGCCCCGTCTCCCAGAGTGTCTCGCGCGATCCCGAAGGTGATCGCGTCGGTCTCCGCATCTATTTCCGCCTAATTGACAAGAAAATATAATAAACGAATTAAAAAATATATATATAAATTAATTTCATGAAACACTTTTATTGAAGATGGACGAATACTTACCACTTGGTCGGGACGCCCCGGATACATCTGCGCATGAATCCACGACAACGGCCTCAGCGGTCGGTCCCTCCTCGCCATCTCTGCCCACTGCCTCCAGGAGCGGGCGCCGCCGTGGTGGGGGTGCTCGTTCCTCCTGCGGTTGTCGCTGTTCGTCCGCGAGATTTTCTGTATTATAACAACAAACATATAAACGCAAATATAAATTAGTAACTAAATTAAAATATTAGGAACTAACCAAAATAAAATTAATAACTAATTTAGTTACTAACTAATTTAATTTAATTAGTAACTACTTAACTAACTAATTTAATTAGTAACTACTTAACTAACTAATTTAATTTAGTAACTAACTAACTTACTAACTACCTAATTTTATTTAATTTAATTTGATTTAATTTAGTAACGAACTAACTAACTATGTAACTAACCAACTGACTTAATTTAATAACTAATAACTAACTAACTAACTAATTAATTGAATTAAGTAACTACATAATTTAATTATTAAATAACATTAAAAAGTTATATACTACCAGGCTAAATTTTCTTACCGAGACCCTGTCGCTCCCGAAGTAGGCTACCAGCCATAGCCACTCGTACTCCCTGTACCGGAACTCGTGGGGGGTTGCAGCTCGCCCCAAGCGCTGCTCCACATGGTACGTCCTGTAGTGCGTGGACAGCTCGTTCTTCCACTCGGAGTACCTATATTAACAGAACACAACTGTTAGATATATTCGTACACTGCCAATAAATATATTTATACAAAAAAAAGCAAAACACATAACCTGTTCTTCAGCTGCTCGTCTCTCCACCAGTCCAAGGTAGGATGGACTCTAAACCATTGCTGCAACATTATAAATTAATTAGAAAATATTTTTATATAGTTATAAGGACTGAATTCATAATTGTTTATTTTCTATAATAAAAATCATATTTAACTCACCGACAGTGCATTGTACACTCGCGCCTTGATCTCATCGGGCACAGAGCCCCAGTCGGGCCACAACAGTGGGACCCTGTCCCGCACGAGCATGCCCGTCGCGTTGATGTACTTGGTGGTGGTGTCTCTCCGCTCAATCGGGCGTCCATCCTCACCGGGACCGGGCAGGATCTCTCTGATCCCACCGGCCAGCTCCCTCTCCAGGGTCGACATGTTCGCTGGCCCTCTGGTCCGTCTCGTCCCCGCGGGTTTATTGACGAGGACGCCTGTTAAAATGAACACATAGTTAAATAATTATTTAAACTAACTAATTAAATAATTAATTAAACAATCTAAATAATTAATTAAACTAACCAATTACCTGCGTCGTTATACTGCTTGTCCTTCTCACGAACGGCCCACAGGCCGCGGCAGTCCTCTGAGTCGAAAGGACTGTAGAAGTAGGCCTCCTCCCAGGGAATCTCGTGAGGCCGGTCGTGCCTCCAAATCTGCCTCCCCCTGGCGTCGTACTCAGGGATGGCAGGGAGGAACTGGACCATGTACATCCCCGATGGCGGAGACATACGGGGCGTGGACCCTGAGGGGCCTGCTCCCCCTGACGGTGGGCCCCGTAGCTGTGGACGCTGTCGCTGTGGGGGGACAGGGAGCATCTCTGGAGGGTCCAGATCGGCGCGCGGTGGGGTCGGCTGCCGATCCTGGAACAGTGCTGAAGTGCACTGGGGTCTGGTGGCTCTGCGTCCTCCTCCGACACTCGAGTCAGGGCCCGCTCCCGTCGACTCATACGAGGAGCCCCCACGTGGATCGCTCGGCGTCAATCCCATCAACGTCTCCTCTCGTCGACTCAAAGGCCGGCCTAGGCCCCGACGACCGCTGGATCCGCTCCCCCCACGGCTGGATCCTGCCTGAGCGTCGGGGTCGCTCTCGGTCCGTCTGCCAAGCCATCGGTCTACAAAGCGCCGGTTTCCTGCACAATTAGTATATAAATTCCATAAATTGCACAAAAATTCCACAAAACAAAATTAAAAACATCATTCAATGTATATATACCTAATTATATATATATACGTACCTAAATATATTTATACCTAATTATATATATATATTCCGAAATATAACACAAAATTCCTTAAATTTCACAAAAAAATAAAAAACTTTTTTAAATATATATACACCTAATTATATATATACATAACTATATTTATACCTAATTATATATATATATATATATTCCGAAAAATATATATATATATATCGTCATAAAAATGAAAAAAAATATTTATACCTAATTATATATAAATTAGTATATAAATTAGTATACTAGTATATAAATTCAACAAAATTCCACAATTAGTATATAAAAACCGTAAATTTAACAAAAAATCCACAAAATTAGTATATAAATTCCACAAAATTAACAAATTTAACAAAAAATCCACACAATTCCATAAATTTCACAAAAACCCTAAATTCCACAAAAAATTCACAAAAACCCTAAAATTCACAAAATTCGACAAAATTAATAAAAACCGTAAATGAGGCTCGATCGGGACTACCTGACATGGTGGTGCAGTCTGGACGAGGACCGGTGGTGCGGTGCGGCGGCGGCGGCGGCAGGGGCGGCGGCGGCAGGGGCGGCGGCGGCAGGGGCGGCGGCGGCAGGGGCGGCGGCGGCAGGGGCGGCGGCGGCAGGGGGTTTCGGGTCGGCTAGGGGCGGCTGCGGCTGGGCGACAGCAGCAGGGGCGGCAGAGGCGACGCAAGGCAGGGGCGGCAGAGGCGGCTCGGGACGGCGGCTCGGGGCGGCGGCGGCAGGGGGTTTCGGGTCGGGGAGGGGTCGGGCACGACGGGGAGGGGGCGGGGAGGGGGAGGGTAGGGAGGGGGAGGCTCGGTCGGCGTCGGTGGTGGTCGGTCGGCGTCGGGGAGGGACGGGCGGCTGCGGCAGTGGGGATTTAGGGATTTAGGGTTTCTGGAAAATGAGGGAGGCGCCCTCTGTTTCGGTTTAAATCGAAGGACTATAGCCGACGATGTTATTTTAATTCGTCGGCTATAGTTATAGCCGACGAATTTCGTCGGCTATACTCTGACGGGCCGGGCCGAAGTTGGGCTTTGCGGGCCGGTTATAGCCGATGAAGTAAAGTATATCGTCGGCTATAATATGAATGTCGTCGGCTATAATATGAATCTCGTCGGCTATGCTTCACGCTCTCAGCAGCCGTCAGATCTCGCCCATCCAACGGCAGACAATGAAACGGCGCGGATCGCAAGAGTTTAGCCGACGAAGTTAAGTATTTCGTCGGCTATTCCCTGGTCAACTTTTGGTCAAACCTCTAAACGCTTTAAAACGGCAATTGGCCCGTCTAGATGACGTTTTTTGGCCTGACCTTCAACAGAGAATAGTTTCAAATCGATGCGACGCAACTAACCGTATAAAAATTTTCCTCCAAATATTTACCGACCGTCAGGCTACCCATAGGAAAACGGAAGTAAAAAACACCTAACCGCAACATTCGGCACACAGATTTTGTCGGAATCTTCCCATTTTTCAACCGTAGTCGTATTTCAATATTTCGGTCGTATCTTATTTCACGACACTTTTGCATTTGAACGGTCTACGTATGGTAACTATTTGAAACTATACATTCACTTAAACACTTAGTAAATAAGTTAAGGAACATTAGTGCATATGTTCCGATTTCGAATCTAAAAGTTTGGAAAATCTATTCCAACCGTCAGATATCACCGTTAAGATTAAATACATGTATGAAAAAAAATACAACTACATCTGACAACGTTAAAGGCTCGATCGGGACGGTCAAACTGCTTGGTCAAACCTCTAAACGCTTTAAAACGGCAATTGGCCCGTCTAGATGACGTTTTTTGGCCTGACCTTCAACAGAGAATAGTTTCAAATCGATGCGACGCAACTAACCGTATAAAAATTTTCCTCCAAATATTTACCGACCGTCAGGCTACCCATAGGAAAACGGAAGTAAAAAACACCTAACCGCAACATTCGGCACACAGATTTTGTCGGAATCTTCCCATTTTTCAACCGTAGTCGTATTTCAATATTTCGGTCGTATCTTATTTCACGACACTTTTGCATTTGAACGGTCTACGTATGGTAACTATTTGAAACTATACATTCACTTAAACACTTAGTAAATAAGTTAAGGAACATTAGTGCATATGTTCCGATTTCGAATCTAAAAGTTTGGAAAATCTATTCCAACCGTCAGATATCACCGTTAAGATTAAATACATGTATGAAAAAAAATACAACTACATCTGACAACGTTAAAGGCTCGATCGGGACGGTCAAACTGCTTGGTCAAACCTCTAAACGCTTTAAAACGGCAATTGGCCCGTCTAGATGACGTTTTTTGGCCTGACCTTCAACAGAGAATAGTTTCAAATCGATGCGACGCAACTAACCGTATAAAAATTTTCCTCCAAATATTTACCGACCGTCAGGCTACCCATAGGAAAACGGAAGTAAAAAACACCTAACCGCAACATGAAGCACACAGATTTTGTCGGAATCTTCCCATTTTTCAACCGTAGTCGTATTTCAATATTTCGGTCGTATCTTATTTCACGACACTTTTGCATTTGAACGGTCTACGTATGGTAACTATTTGAAACTATACATTCACTTAAACACTTAGTAAATAAGTTAAGGAACATTAGTGCATATGTTCCGATTTCGAATCTAAAAGTTTGGAAAATCTATTCCAACCGTCAGATATCACCGTTAAGATTAAATACATGTATGAAAAAAAATACAACTACATCTGACAACGTTAAAGGCTCGATCGGGACGGTCAAACTGCTTGGTCAAACCTCTAAACGCTTTAAAACGGCAATTGGCCCGTCTAGATGACGTTTTTTGGCCTGACCTTCAACAGAGAATAGTTTCAAATCGATGCGACGCAACTAACCGTATAAAAATTTTCCTCCAAATATTTACCGACCGTCAGGCTACCCATAGGAAAACGGAAGTAAAAAACACCTAACCGCAACATGAAGCACACAGATTTTGTCGGAATCTTCCCATTTTTCAACCGTAGTCGTATTTCAATATTTCGGTCGTATCTTATTTCACGACACTTTTGCATTTGAACGGTCTACGTATGGTTTCGGTCAATATACTTTAGCCGACGACTTGCAAGTCGTCGGCTACAGTATAGCCGACGAATTGGAAGTCGTCGGCTACAGTATGGGCATTATAGCCGACGAATTATGGTCCATTTCGTCGGCTATAACGCTGATCTTTCTGAAAATTTGCCATTTAGGGCCTGAAAATTGCCTATTTCACCTGATAAATTCCTGAATATCGCACAAACAAATCAATACAATTTCCCATAAATTCGAAAAACGGTAATTAAGGACAAAAAATATTTTCATACATGCATGCACCATCGTACACAAATACATACATAAATAGTATACTAAGGATGATAATCAGAATCATCCTCATCACTTGAGTCAGACGTAGTATAGTAGTTAATATCTGGCAACCGGTGCTCGTACTCGTCGTCTGAGTCATCGTCGGGCTGATATAGACGATTCGGATTAACATCATACATGGGCACCTGACCCCTAGGAAGTCGGACCACTCTGCCCGGCGTCACATTATTATCGCGGATGGTGGAGGATTCCGGAATGTCGCCGGCGTCCGGCTCTTGGTATGCGGTCGCTTCTTGACACTCTGTGCTCACACCAAGTGTGGTAGCACTGTATATGTCTCGCTGAGACACATGGTTAACTACCTTCCACGTGCCTTTGTTCAAAGGATCGTCAAGATAAAAGACCTTTTTGGCCGCTGTGGCGAAAACAAATGGGTCGTCTTCATACACACTAGTGGCGGTATTCACCGAAAGTATGCCGTACTGATCGATCCGTATGCGGTGCGGCCTAGTATCAAACCATCGACACTTGAACAAGTGGACTTTCATGCGGTTCCCATAAATGAGTTCAACAACTGACTGTAGGACACCGTAAAAATCCACGCCCCCCTCTGCACCATCGACCATCACCCCACAATTCTGTGTTTTGCGTTCCCCGTCTCTAGCTTCACATATATACTTAACGCCGTTGACATCACACATTGGGCGGACTGTGGAAGATATCGGCTTCATCGACAACAGCCTCAATTCCTCTGAGTAATTTGTATGACCACCCCTCGCAGCCACTTGCATCAGCTGAAAAATATAACTCAAATCACTCGGTGTGTTTATGATTAAAGAATAGGGAACTGTAAAAGAAAGCCATCTAATATATATATTTATACACTTACCCATTGTGGAAAATAGTCTGCAAACGTCGTGTTGTGGTACTCGACATCACCGCGAACTTCCTTGCTGTGAAGATGGTGACGTTTCCAATATTGTACCTCCGGACAGTTTATTAGAACCCACCAGTGGGCAATCCCTACCTCATGGTCAGGCAACTTGTCCACACCCTTTTTCTTGAAGCTTCCGTATGGTACAACAGAGTTGGCGACGATAGATAGGTTGAACTCGGGGTCATCTCGACTTGGATGTTGTGGGGGGTCCTCCATCGCTCCCAAGTACAACTTGGCGTACGTTACACACTCATGCGCAATGTAAGCTTCAGCAATACACCCCTCAGGCGCAGATTTATTGTGCACATATTTCTTGTAGTCTCCAAGTTGTCTGTAAGGTTAACAAGTGCGTGTTAAGAGCATGCAACTTTTATTTAAAAACATGTATAAATCAAATTTATGAATAACATGTACCTTTCGATGGGATACATCCAAGTGTAGTGTACGGGACCGGTAAGCAACAATTGTTGGGGAAGATGGATCATCAGGTGAGGCATGATGTCAAAGAAGTTTGGGGGAAATATCCTCTCGAACTTGCACAAGATAAAAACGATTTCCTCATGCATTCTCATGAGGTCTGATTTTCTAACTTCTCTAGCGCATAACTTCTGGAAGAATCTTGACAACGCCACCAACGGCTCAACCACTTCATCCTCCAAGTACGCTCGAATGAAAATAGGGAAGAGGCGTTGAAGCAGTACATGGCAGTCGTGACTCTTCAATCCGTACATCTTGTTGTCTCGGTAGTTAACACACTTGCTTATGTTACCCGCATAGCCATAAGGATACCTGCATAGCCATTAACAACAGTTAGATTTCATGCATATATAGTCGTCCAACAACAGATGGATTCTTTAGGGAATACATGCCTAATTAATAAAAAGTTACCTGACATTACTCAGCCATCCAAAGATTTCATGTTTCTGGTCCCTGGTGACGGTGTAAGGAGCTTGGGGCATTTTGCTCCTGCCCTCTCTCAACCACAAATGGTCCCGCAGTCCCATATTTCTCAGATCAACGCGTGCCTTGGGGGTGTCTTTTGTTTTCTTCTCCCAATTCAAAACTGTGCCAACCACGGCTTCACCCACGTTCTTCTCTATATGCATGACATCCAGGTAGTATCTGGTAGCCAACCTGGCCCAATAAGGAAGTTCCCATAAGATGCTCTTGTGTGACCAGAACCTATACCGATCCGGCCTCTCTGGAATCGTGCGCAACACATCGGGATGATTGCTAAGCGGACCAAAGTCATACTCATTCAACACTGCCAATATTTCCTCCCCTGTCCATTGCTCCGGTGCCCAGCCCCTTTCTTCAGTCCCATCAAAAGCCTGTGCATCGTCCCTAAATGGATGGTCATGCGGAAGCCAACGACGGTGACGCATCTGGACAATCTTGCTGCAATGAGGACTGGAGCAATCAACAGTCATGCACTCTGAACAAGCCCTGTAACCCCTGGTGACGCTGCCCGACAACATACCCCTCCCAGGAAAGTCACTGATCGTGCCAACAAGCATGGCATGCATCCGGAACATCTCATTTTTGAACCGGTCGTAGACCAGGTGGCCGTTCAGACTCAAGTACCGAAGCTCCTCAATTACGGGTCTCAAATACACATCGAGACACTTTCCCGGATAACCTGGGCCTGGAATCAACAATGTGAGCATGTTATATTCCTTCTTCATGCACATCCACGGTGGAAAGTTGTACGGAATCAAAATAACTGGCCACACACTGTACTGAAGCTCTTTCTTGCCAAAAGGGTTGAAACCGTCGGATGATAGCCCTAGCCAAACATTTCGAACCTCTGATGCAAATTCGGGAAACTCCAACACGTTCTTCTTCCAAGCCTCTCCGTCGGCGGGATGTCTAAGGGTGTCATCGTCAGGCACATTCCTCTCAGCCCACCATCTCATAGCTTCGGCCGTGAAAGCACACATGAACAACCGCTCAAGCCTATCAATCAGCGGGAAGTACCGAAGTATCTTCACAGCTTTCTTGTTCCCTTTAGGAGTGAACTTATACCGCTCTGTATTGCATAATGGGCAGTATTCAAGATCTGCAAGTCCTTCCCCGTAAAACAGAACGCAATCGTATCTGCATGCATGAATCTTGATGTAGGAAAGGCCGAGATCTTTAAGGATATGTCGCACCTTATGATGACTGGTAGGAAGCCGATGTCCGGGGGGCATCGCCCCACCCCATAGCCGAAGCCAATCATCAACCGATTTGACAGTGCCTTTGTTCTCCGTTTTGATCTTCATCACTCCCATGACAGATTCAAGGACAGTCTTACTGCATCCGGGGTACAACGGAGTCTGTTGCAATGCGATCAGGTTGTTGTACTTTTCCATACCACTTGTGTTGACCGGAGATCGGGGTAATGGCTCGAGTGGCTCAATATCAGGGAAACACTCCATCTCCGGAGGTGGGAGTTGCACATCTGGTGCTTCCTCAAAGACACCGCTCTCACGAGGAAACATATCGTTGATCCAGTTCGTTGTCGGATCATTGGAGGAACTCCCTCTCTCGGCAAATTGTCCATGATCATGACGACCCGCAAACTCTGGTTCACCGTGATAAATCCAATTAGTGTATAGGACCCAAAATCCATATCTAGCCAGGTGTTGCTCCACTGTCTCTATGGAAAACCGGTGTCGTGGGGTGGCACACTTGCACTTTTTACACGGACAATAATGAAGTGTAGTGTCTCCACAGTTAGCCATCACAAAATCCAGGAAACTCCTAACTCCATCATGATACGCCTGATCCCATCTTCCAAGGGTAATCCAACTCTTGTCCATCCTGTAAATTCAAGAAATAAATATAGCTATATATAGATATGTATATATGCACGTACTACGTACGTACTAATTAATTAAAAAATTCATCATTACACACACACATATATATATATATATATATATATATACACATGCATCCCTAAATTAATTAAAACATCGTCAATCTCCCTAATTAATTAAACACAATGTATTTTTTATATATACCAACAATATATTTTTAATTACAATTAAATTAATTAATATATATATATTTTTTCATCAAATTCATCTAAAATCACCTATAAATCAACATTAATCAATCACTAATCTTCAACAAAACTTCAATTCTATCTAACCAATACAACATATATATCAACCCATTAATAATCTCATCTCAACACATATATATATATATATCAAATTAATCACACATTTATTCTAATTAAACTCTAAATTAATACACCTCTGCATATAACCAACTAAATCAACACACACAGCAATATACGTACCTTTCAAGCTTATGGCCGAGGTTTTGGACGATTTCAGAG
Source organism: Potentilla sterilis (assembly GCA_963682095.1). Taxonomy (NCBI): domain Eukaryota; kingdom Viridiplantae; phylum Streptophyta; class Magnoliopsida; order Rosales; family Rosaceae; genus Potentilla; species Potentilla sterilis. The sequence continues at coordinate 22,244,896 of OY821763.1, read as the reverse complement.
CGTTTTGGACTATTTCATCGACGAATGAGCTCCCTGATGCAGAAGGTCGATCTGATATAAGAGTTATAGCCGACGAATACCCCCCTCGTCGGCTATAACAAAAACTTTTCGTCGGCTATAACTATTATAGCCGACGAATACCATCCTCGTCGGCTATAACTAAAAACGTTTCGTCGGCTATAGTTATAGCCGACGAGTTGTCGGCAGTCGTCGGCTATAATATTATAGCCGACGATGTGGCCGACGAAATAGTAGTTCGTCGGCTATAAGGGGTTATAGCCGACGAGGTACTATTTCGTCGGCCGTTTTTTCCCATATCGTCGGCTATAACCCCTTTTCTGGTAGTGTCACTCAGCTAGTACAGACAACCCAGACTTAGTAGTTGCCTCCACTGGTTCCCGGGTAGATGTGCCGGTGATATCCTGATGGAACTCAGCAGGTACTGCACAAAGTCCGGCAGCGGAAGCGATAGCCCATGCCGGAATTGGTCCTCATGAACGTCAACCCAACCATCATCCGAGTTGCAAGGCCGACTCTCCGACATGTAGGGGCCGTAGATCTACCTCTCCGGGAATATTCCACCTCGCCCGAAAAGTGGCAATCTCCCAGGGAGATAAGGATGCCTCCGGCTCATCACAACTTATGGTTCTATCCCCGTCGACAATCATGTGGCGCGAGGCCCCTCCTTGGTGGGAAGTTCCCAAGGACACTCCGTAGGGAGCATCCTCCTGTCCCGGCGACTCGGACGTCGATGCCTCGCCGGCCGAGGGAGCGCTGGGGTTAGGCCCCGAGGAAGAGGAGGCAAGCCAGTCCTCTATCCTCTCTTAGTCGTCCCTCATCGGTCGCCTGGCGGGCCATCCGAAAACCTCACTGAAGCTCCCAGAATTCATGTAACCTAGAAACAAAACAAAAAACCCCCCAAGGGTTTGTATGCAGCCCCAGCGCCCTTGAATTTCCCCCCCAAACTACTCAGTAGGGCAACTCAAGCGCCCACGGATCCGGGCCATCCTTCTATGACCGTCTCCTACCGGCACATGTCCCAGTATTGGTAACCTCCCAGGTCATCATAACTGATGAGACTGATGGAATACCCCCTTCAATGCATATCAGCCATCTGCCTCGCATGCGGAGGGTAATTGAAAGAACAGGGGACTTACTCGAACCGTCCCACCTACAGCCTACTCCACCTAGCGCTGAAATACTCCAACATATCGAGGTATCCCACCGGACGAACTCGTCCTCTAACACAAGAGACTTCTTCCCGCAGGCTAGATACCCTGCACGATTATTATTGTTACCCCCGAAACATTCCAACAAGTACGGGGCACTCTAACATATATTTCAACGGTACGGGGTATTCCACCGGTTGAATTTATTCCACATGTACAGCTAAATATCTAGATACCCCACCGGGAGAAGTCTTCCTCCAGCACAGTAAACCACTTCCCGCAGGCTAAAAACCCTGCAGCATTTTTATTTACAGGCTACGATATACCAAATGTAGTGCCTGCTCCAGTTCAACGGTTTCGAGTCCTCAATCCATCCAGCTTCAACTATTTGATGCGATATCGCACCGACCATGCTTACATTGGCTTACCGCTCTCCTATGGAATAACCGGTTCAGCGAACTGAGACATTCCTACGGACAGCTTTGTACGACCTAACTGATCTAATATACCACCGGGCTTTATAAACCCGGGAGACTTGTTCCTCTAACACTGGAAAACTCTTCCCGCAGGCTAAAAACCCTGCACATACTTCCCACCTGCAGGACCAAATACAGCGAGGCTGGGGACGACAACCAAGGACTACTCCTGGCCACGGCACCCCACCGGGAGACTTGATCCTCTCATTCAGGACAACTCTTCCCGCAGGCTAAAAACGCTGCACATACCTCACACCTGTACGGCCAAAGGGTATGAAACGATCGGAGATGTTTCTGGTACCAACACGGGACCGCTTCACCCCGGGAGACTTGATCCTCTCATACAGGACAACTCTTCCCGCAGGCTAAAAATCCTGCACATACCTCACGCCTATACGGCTAAAGGGTATGAAATGATCGGGGATGTCTCCAGTACCAGCACGGGACCGCTTCACCCCAGGAGGCTTGATCCTCTCATACAGGACAACTCTTTCCGCATGCTAAAAACCCTGCACATACCTCACACCTGTACGGCCAAAGGGTATGAAACGATCAGGAATGTCTCCGGTACCAACATGGGACCGCTTTACCCTGGGAGACTTGATCCTCTCATACAGGACAACTCTTCCCGCAGGCTAAAAATCCTACACATACCTCACGCCTGTACGGCTAAAGGGTATGAAATGATCGGGGATGTCTCAGGTACCAGCACGGGACCGCTTCACCTCGGGAGGCTTGATCCTCTCATACAGGACAACTCTTCCCGTAGGCTAAAAACCCTGCACATACCTCACGTCTGTACGGCCAAAGGGCATGAAACAATCGGGAATGTCTCCGGTACCAACACGGGACCGCTTCACCCCGAGAGACTTGATCCTCTCACACATGACAACTCTTCCCGCAGGCTAAAATCCTACACATCCTATATGCCTGCAAGAACAAGAGGCTATGTGACACGTGGGGACAGCTACCCAGGAACACTCCGGGTCACGCCACCCACCAGGACCTTCTATAACAAAGGGCAAGTTTCCCGCTTGTACTGGGTGACCTCTTCAAACTATTTAAGGCACTCACCGACTACTGTGGCTACCGTTCCCAACTCGGGGGACTCGGTCATCCTATTCGCTAACTTCACTGGGTTATCCAGAAAGATATCATGGCAGATTTCAACGTCACATCATCCCATTCGCTATCTTCACCGAGTTATCCCGGAACATATCATGGCGGATTTCAACGCCACATTATCATCTCACGTACTACATGCATCTTGCACCCATATGCAACTGTCAGCATCAACAACATAAACCATGCACTCATCACGATATGCATCATCATAACAGGTTTATTCGAACGCCCGGCTAAGCCCAATCTTAAACGCGGACTTAGGGAGATAGGGTACCGGTGGGTAAGTGCCCCAGCGGGTCTGCTGGCCTATAAAGCAAGACAGGTGTAAGTCCCCATTCAAGATAGCACTTGACCGGGAACTTGGGGGACTTGTCGACAGTATCCATAGAGAGGCTACCCAGGCCCCCAGACTCGCAGCCAGGACTCTTGGACTAGGCCCAAGGCCCGGGGCCAAAGCGTGAACACCTGCACCAGCGCCCGGGCAGGTCTTACCTGTGACCTGGGCCCGGGAACCGGGGATGGCAGCTCCCCAAACAGGGGCCGAAACAGTATAGTACTATGGGCAGAAGGCGGCCAGTCCCACATCGAAGGGTGAGGCCAGTCCTCACACCCGGCAGCCTATATATGAGTCACAACTACCCTCATTAATAGGTAATCAATACTTTAACTACTCATTCTCGCTTAAGTTATCAGTTTATTCCAATTATACTAACTTAGACATCTGAACGGAATAGACCGGCCCCGCCCAGTATTCTCTTAGTTAGCAGGATTGCAGGCAGGAATCACACCAAGATCCACCAGTATCTGTGAGTCTACGGATTCAGACAGAAACACTTTGGAAGAAGAGAAAAAAACACGACGTACAATTAACAAATATTTATCAAGTAAATCAGGTAGTAGTCTTAGTACTAAGGCTCATACATCATTGTGATTTTTCATAATGGATTTAAAAGTTTGAGACATATGAAAGTGAAAACACGACGTACAATGAACAAATATTTATCAAGTAAATCATGCATTTTTTTTTTTTTGGAATTCTTTGAGCCATAAAGGTAGTGATGACATATAGATTTAAGTTGTTTAAGCCCTATTGTTCAACATATTTTGATTGATGTTTCATTGAGTTGATGAAAGTTTGTTAAATGTGATATAAAGGTTTAGTTTTGTTGATTTGGGAGCAACATTTAGTTGTTAAATGTCAGACATTGTGCGATATTCAGTTTTGACGAGTTAAAAGAGGGAAACTGCAATCGTATATTTTTTTATGCTTTACAATTCATGGTAGTGATATACATTCTTAAATGTACTTAATATTTTTGAAATGTGTTCGGGAGGACTTTAGAAATAGCATTCTCCATGATTGGATCTTGACTAGTAATAATCATTTTAGAAGCACCCCAACATAAATTAATATATAGTCTCGTCAGTAAAGAATATATCAAATCGTATCAAATAGTGTCCAAGATAATCATCTCACCATAATACGATTGTCTTCAAATTGCATCAACCTAACAGCAACGTATATTCTTATTTTCGACATGTTTTTAATATGAAACAAGTCATGCAACATGTTTTTATCATCCCATTTTGGCTCGTGAGGTGGTTGTTATAGTTTTTTTTTTCCTTGAAAGATGCAGAGTTTTAATATGTTGATTTTTCTCCATATCCAAAAGTCGAGAAACGTCCCTATAGATACCACCTTGGAGATCGTTGATTTTCAAGCAGCTTATGGATTCAACGAGGATTGAAACACGTGGACATCCTTGTCAGCCACTAGACGTCACGGATGTAGCAAAACTAGCAGTGACTTCAACCATGATAGAGTAGGGATGTGATAGGAAAGGGAGTGAAAATGGGAGAAGATCGACGCACAATATGCAGGAATATGGTTAGGGTAGGGTGTTGCGTCAAAGAGCTGTTGCACAATGGTTTTTTAACAGTTATTTTATTTTTTAAATAAAAGGCTGGTACGGCTGCCCTTAAGTCTCCATTAATGAAACTGTCAAATACAAGCGGGTGATCAACGACAATATGTCTATGTTTTTAATGCTTAACTCTCTACACTTTTGTTAGTTATTCTCTTGTTATACTTAAAAACCCTAAAATTTACTTATTTGGGAGTCACTGTCATTGATACCCATTACACGACCACTTGATTCATTGAAATATGATCTAAAGATGAAATAAAAAGGTATTATTCTAGAGGTATATTGGGGAGAGATGTGTTATTCAAGCATTTTATTGTCTCTTATAGTATAAGTCGTCACTTCCCATGTTTTGATCAAATTGCACCATACACTTCTGACGTTGTGCAATATTATGCCCTTTTGGTACCTAACATATTGGTTAAGAGAATACATATGAGTGTGACTATTATCTCTTTTAAATCTCTGGATTTGCTTCAATCTTTTGGTGATTCACTTTACAGATTTTCTCTTAATAGTTATTGTTTTCGCTTGGTTATATTCTTAAGTTGTCAAGAAACTCTTTGTAAGCAAATTTTCAGTGATTTAATGACAGCGTGGGGGAGTACATCTAGGAGATTTTATTATGAGAGCCGTGTTATGTGTTCTTTGAATTTCCTTTCAAATTTCAACTAGGGTTTCCCATGTCTCATTATGCTTCTATATAAAGAGCTCTTTGGCTATCACATCCCTCATTCTACTTTTCTCTATCATATCTCACTTTTTCCTTAAGTGTGCATGTTCATACCACAATGCCTTGACAGTTGCCTACTATTCGTCTTGGTGAATTGTGGCGCCTAAGCCTCGCTGAGAGAGAGAACGAGTTCTTCGTGAATCTGGCTTTGAAGGAAGCTATGAGACCCCTCCTGCCATGCAAATCCCTCCTCTGGTTTCACAAGGACCAGAACCTCATGATCAATCATTGTTGTTGTTGGTCGTCTTCAACAATCTCAAGACTTCTATGCTAGTCGTATGGAGAGGAAGTTCAACAGGCTGGATCTGAAGTTTGACATGCACTACTAGAAAAAAGGGTTAACCCGACAAAAAAAAAAAAAACGGCCGACGAATTAAAATTTTCGTCGGTAATTCTAAGGAATAGCCGACGATTTTATTTTTCGTCAGTGGAAAAAAAAAATCGTCGGCCATAGTTTAACCATAGCCGACGAAAATATTTTTTCGTTGGTATTTTCAAGAAATCGTCGGCTATATTCATATTTCAGTCGACGATTTGTATTTTCGTCGGCCTTTCTCCGAAACATTAGCCGATGAAAATTTTTGGAAGTATGGCCGACGAAATTGACATTTTCGTCGGCTATAAGTCTATATATTTTCAAATCTGGGCAGCAGCTGCTCATTTAAAAAAAAAACGAAAAAAAAGGGGAAAAACGGGAGAAAGAGTGAAAAATCTGTGGGTATTGTTGAAATACGTCATCTCTTACATTGTGGAGCTATATATATATATATACATATATATATAGGTACGTATATGTGTATATTTATTGATTTTGAGTTTTAGTGATTTTGATTTAGTAAGTGATCGATTTTTTGTTTTGTTGTTGTTTTAGTGTTAGAATGTATGTATATATGTTGATTTTGAGTTTTAGTTGAGTTGATTTTGAGTTTTAGTGATTTTGATTTATTAAGTGATTTTTTGTTTAATTTTTTGTTGTTTTAGTGTTAGAATGTATGTATATATGTTGATTTTGAGTCTTAGTTGAGTTGATTTTGAGTTTTAGTTTAATTATGTGTTTTAATTTGATGTTATTTTAATTAGTGTTAAAATATATATATATATATATATATATATATATATGTTAATTAATAGTTGTTGATAGTGTAATTAACTTAAATAATGGTTGATATATAGTGTAACTTAAATAATGGTTGTTAATGTGATGGGAGCCGAAACTCACATAATTTATTACCCTGCAAAATGTCATCGTTAGTATGGATAAGTAGGGATCGTTCAGTCCGGGGAAATTCAGGGTGTTCAATCACATGAAATATTACAAATCATATGGGGGTTCAAAGATGGAATTAATACTAATTTACGAAACTAAAAACAGAAAATAAAACCTAAACTAAATATATACACATGATCATCTTCTTTCACACATATCACGTACATAACACAATTCTCACAAAACATGTAACAACAATTGGCAAGGAAACATGGCAACAGATTTCAACACTCAACAAGATTTATTTAGTTCCAATCTAATTAGAGCCTCTGCGGTTATTCTAATCGTTAATAGACTTCTCAAGTATTTAGAATTAACTCTGCGTATAATCCTAAATTATGCTAATCGGTTTAAAGACACTCTGCGTAGAAATTAAACACGAAGAACACATAAGCACAAGAGTCAAATATTGGAGACATATTAGCAAGTATGGCGTCACCTCATCTCACATCGACATGTAAATTTTCAGAATTACTCTAGCCCTAAGAACAAACACAAATCAAACCAACTCTGCGTATGATTCAATTCATATTCAATTCGGCAAGTGAAACTAAAACACAAGGTACAACCATGATCATTGGCAGCCCTCATGCATCAATTTATATGCATACCAATTCAGAAAATAAATCAAATAAAACCAAGTATTAAAACCGAAACCTACTGTCCTAAATCCTAACTAAAAATCATCACATGCATTGATACACAATTCAGCAATTAGACAATTAAACAAGATATCCGAAAATCCAAAATAGAATAACATAAACCAAATAAACATCCACAAATTCTTACAACCTTCATAGACAAAGTTTTGTAATTATACAGAAAAATACTAGCCATGAGTTAAGAGTGAATCACACTTTGAAGAACCTTGAGAAGCTTCAACAATGGTGTGGATTCGGTGGAAGGTGACAAGATGCGTTCTTGATGAAGGTGAAGGTGGGATCGGCAAGTATTCTCCTATGGAAGTTGTGGTATTATTTGGACAGAGTTTTGGCTAGGTAAAAGTGAGAGAGAAGAGATGATTATTCTGAAATTATGTTGTGGTATTTATAGAGGCAAGGGAGGCAGCTAGGGTTTACAAAACCTAGTTTTTCTCAAACTTATCCTACTGGCAGATTTGACCTTCGAGTGAAGATTATGGAATATCTTTCTCTAGAAAATAGATATTGAGGTGATTCCAGTTGGGTTGGAAACTAGACTCCCGTAGCTTTCTATCCATATAAGTCTCGAATTCAGATTCATTGTGAGCTGTCCGGAAGAGTCCGTGGAAGTTGGATGACGTGCACAGGAATTCTGCCGAATTTGATCAGGATTTGTTGCGATTTTCTTCCTCTATTTTCTGTCGAAAATTCCCAAGATAATGGCTGAATAATTGAGCAATATCTCTTTAGGTTTTCCATAAATTAATTCAGCCAAAAATCTTGCACAAAGGATGGAATTCAGTCCACATTCGTAAGCCAAATCCATGTAGAACTCGGTTTAGGTTTTCTTCTTTCGGCAGACTTGACCTTAGTGCATTCAAACCGGCATAACTTTTTTCTCAGGAAATATTTTGCTACGATTCCAAGTCTTAGAGAAACTAGACTCGTAGAGCTTTCCAACGGCATATGGCTCGTTCTCTGGTTCCAAGCGATGTATCCCACAGAAATTCCGGAAGTCAGGACACAGTCTCAGGAAAATCCTGGTAGTCCCTGGATTGGTTTGCTCAAACTGCCAAGTTGCAGCCTTCATTTGGGTGACTTCCCGAACTCCGATTGATCTGAAATTTTGACACAATACACTTTAGCTTGCCAATTAAATGCACACCAAATTTCATCAAATTTGGAAAAGGATAAATCAGTTTAGCACGAGCCTCAAAATCAGAAAAAAGACATATTTTACTTTATTTCCAGATTTCTATACTTAGTCTTTTTTTCTGACAATTAAGCACATTTTCTCCAAAACTCTACCAAAGGGACACTAAACTAAAATATGACTCTATCTTACAATAATAAGGGTTAAACATTGGATAAATGGGGGTAAAAACATATTAAGAACGTCGCATTTTATGCTCATATCATAATGGTATATATATATAAGTTGATGTTGATAATAATATATATTGTAATGTAATTAATTATTAAGGATTTATATATATAAAAACAAAAAAACAAAAAATGATCATATTCCATTTTCTATCACTAACGATAAACCATTGTTTCATCCTTCAAATGCAAAAATATTGTGAAATAAGATATGACCGAAATAATGAAATATGTCTACGGTTGAAAAATGACAAGATTCTGATAAAATCTGAGTGGCGAAAGATGCGGTCAAAGGTTTTATTCCTTCGTTTCCCTAATGGTAGCGTTACCTTCGGTAAATATTTTGAGGAAAATTTTTATATGATTAGTTGCATCTCATCGATTTGAAACTATTATCTGTTGAAGGTCAGGCCAAAAAACGTCATTTAGACAGGCCAATTACCATTTCTAAGCGTTTAGAGGTTTGACTCACCCGGTTGACCGTTCCGATCGAGCCTTTAACGTTGTCAGCTGAAGTTGGATTTTTTTTCCATATATGTATTTAATCTTAACGGTGATATCTGACGGTTGGAATAGATTTTTTAAACTTTTAGATTCAAAATCAGAACATATGCACTAATGTTCCTTAACTTGTTTATTAAGTGTTTAAGTGAATGTATAGTTTCAAATAGTTACTATACGTAGACTCTTCAAATGCAAAAATGTTGTGAAATAAGATATGACTGAAATGATAAAATACGTCCACGGTTGAAAAATGACAAGATTCCGATAAAATCTGTGTGCCGAATGTTGCGGTAGACTGTTTTTTACTTTCGTTTTCCTATGGGTAGCCTGACGTTCGATAAATCAATTTTGTAAAATTTTTATACGATTAGTTGCGTCTCATTGATTTGAAACTATTATCTGTTGAAGGTGAGGTCAGAAACCGTCGTTTAACTAGACTAATTTCAGTTTTTAAGCGTTAAGAGGTTTGACTTACTGGTTTGACCAACAGTTTAGCCGACGAAAATTATATGTCGTCGGCTAAACTCTTGCGATCCGCGCCTTTTTATTGTCCGCCGTTGGATGGCTCAGATCCAACGGCTGCTGATTTTCCAAAGCATAGCAGACAAAACATTTTAAATCGTCGGCTATGCTTTAAGTTTAGCCGACGAAATATAATTTTCGTCGGCTAAACTCTTGCGATCCGCGCCTTTTTATTGTCCGCCGTTAGATGGCTCAGATCAGACGGCTGCTGATCTTCCAAAGTATAGCCGACGATGTTCATAGAATAGCCGACGAGATTCAAAGTATAGCCGCCGAGTAAAAAAGATTTCGTCGGCTATTCTTTTGAATAGCCGACGAAATCTTTTTTAATCGTCGGCTATTCTTTCTGCTATAAAAGCAGAAAAACGCAGCAGCCCGACTTTTTCAACCCTAAATCAACAAAAACTCCTCCTCCGTTCCTCAAATCGGCCGTGCGTCTCCTCCAAGACCATTGCTCGTCCTCCTCCTCCTCAAATCGGCGCCCACTACCAGATATGGGAGAATAGCCGACGAAAAAAATTTCGTCGGCTATGCCAATTTTTCGTCGGCTATACCCTCTACCGACGAAATTTTCGTCGGCTATAAGTCGTCGGGAAAACCCCGTCGGTAATACAATGGCCGACGAAAAAATCAAATTCGTCGGCTATAGTAGAGTATGGCCGACGAATTTACCGACGAAAATATTTTTCGTCGGCCAAACCTGGGAGAAATTGCCGACGAATTTCGTCGGGTATTTTCGAGTATGGCCGACGAAATTCAGTAACTATAGCCGACGAAATTCGTCGGCTATTGTGTTTTAACTATAGCCGACGATTTATTAAACTTTCGTCGGCTATTTCCTCGAAATATATTAATATTTTAATAGGCATTAATTAGTTATAGCCGACGAAATACTAGAATATTGGTCGGCTATACAACTTATAGCCGACGAAAATTGGTAAAATTCGTCGGCTATTCTTAAATTTTAGGGAAAAAAAAAATAAATTATGCTTTGGATGGAGGAGGGGAAGGAGGAGGAGGAGGAGGAGGGGAAGGAGGAGGCCGGAGGAGGAGGAGGAGGGGAAGGAAGAGGAGGAGGCCGGAGGAGGGGAAGGAGGAGGCCGGAGGAGGAGGAGGAGGAGGGGAAGGAAGAGGAGGAGGCCGGAGGAGGGGAAGGAGGAGGAGGAGGAGGCCGGAGGAGGAGGAGGAGGCAGGAGGAGGAGGAGGCCGGAGGAGGGGAAGGAGGAGGAGGAGGAGGCCGGAGGAGGAGGAGGAGGCAGGAGGAGGAGGAGGCCGGAGGAGGGGAAGGAGGAGGCCGGAGGAGGGGAAGGAGGAGGAGGAGGAGGCCGGAGGAGGAGGAGGAGGCAGGAGGAGGAGGAGGGAGGAGGAGGACGGAGGAGGGGGGGAAGGAGGAGAGAAAAAAAGCGGGAGGAAGCGATTTAAAAGATTTAGAAGGAGAATAGCCGACGAAAATAAAAAATTTCGTCGGCTATACTTAGAGAATAGACGACGATTTAAAAGATTTCGTCGGCTATACTTTGGAAGATCAACAGCCGTCAGATCTGAGCCATCCAACTGCGGACAATAAAAAGGCGCGGATCAAGAGTTTAGCCGACGAAACATTGTATTTCGTCGGCTATACTTAGAGAATAGCCGACGATTTAATATATTTCGTCGGCTATACTTTGGAAAATCAACAGCCGTCGGATCTGAGCCATCCAACGGCGAACAATGAAAAGGCGCGGATCAAGAGTTTAGCCGACGAAACATTGTATTTCGTCGGCTATACATTGTTTGATTCCTGGCGTCGTTCCCTTTCCGGAATGGTATCACAATCATCATTCGGACGCCGGACGCCAAATCTGCAGTAAACCGGGTTTTGACTGATTTCATTATTTCGGCACACGGATTTTATCGGAATCTTGTCATTTTTCAACCGTAGACGTATTTCATTATTTCGGTCATATCTTATTTGACGACATATTTGCATTTGAAGAGTGTACGTATAGTAACTATTTGAAACTATACATTCACTTAAACACTTAGTAAACAAGTTAAGGAACATTAGTGCATATGTTCCGATTTTGAATCTTAAAGTTTGAAAAATCTATTCCAACCGTCAGATATCACCGTTTAGATTAAATACATGTATGAAAAAAAATCCAACTACATCTGACAACGTTAAAGGCTCGATCGGGACGGTCAACCGGGTGAGTCAACCCTTTAAACGCTTAGAAATGGTAATTGGCCTGTCTAAATGACGTTTTTTGGCCTGACCTTCAACAGATAATAGTTTCAAATCGATGAGACGCAACTAATCGTATAAAAATTTTCCTCAAAATATTTACCGACCGTCAGGCTACCCATAGGAAAACGGAAGTAAAAAACAGTTAACCGCAACATTCGGCACACAGATTTTGTCGGAATCTTGTTATTTTTCAACCGTAGACGTATTTCATTATTTCGGTCATATCTTATTTCACGACATATTTGCATTTGAAGGACAAAGCAATGGTTTGTCGATAGTGATAGAAAATGGAAGCTGTTTTTTTTTTTTAATCATAGCCGACGAAATCAAACCTAGTACTCGTCGGCCATACTTCCAAAAATTTTCGTCGGCTAAAGTTTCAGAGAAAGGCCGACGAAAATTCAAATCGTCGGCCATTCTAGGAGAATAGCCGACGATTTTTTTTTTAGCGACGAAATAAAAAAATCGTCGGCCATTCTAGGGGAATAGCGGACGAATTTTATTTCGTGGGCCGTTTTTTTTTATTTCGTCGGGAAAAGCCTTTTTTCTGGTAGTGGCCGTTCCTTCCCCTCCACCTCCATCCGGCCTCCTCCGGTCTTTCCCCTCCTCCTCCGGCCCCCTCCTCCTCCTCCGCCAAAACAGATCCGAAGGCAATTACCATTTTTTTTTTTCAATTTATTTTAATTTTATAATTTAGGTATATAATTTAGGTATTTATGTTAATTTAGGTATAATTTAGGTATTTATGTTAATTTAGGTAATTTTTTTAGGTATAATTTAGGTATTTATGTTAATTTAGATATAATTATTAATTTAGGTATTTATGTTAATTTAGGTATAATTTAGGTATTTATGTTAATATAGGTAATTTTTTAAGGTATAATTTAGGTATTTATGTTAATTTAGGTAATTTTTTCAGGTATAATTTAGGTATTTATGTTAATTTAGATATAATTGTTAATTTAGGTATAATTTAGGTATTTATTTTAATTTAGGTAATTTTTTAAGGTATAATTTAGGTATTTATGTTAATTTAGATATAATTGTTAATTTATATGTATAAATTGGTAGTCTAATTATATAAATGGTTATATTTATGTTAATGGTTAGTATTATTTAAAATTAGTTAAAATTGAAAAATTAATTGGTTAGTATGTTTTAAAATATGTTAGTATTATTGGTTATTATATTAATTAGAATTTGTTATTTAATGTAATATAATTTAATATTAATTAATGTATTAATGCCTCAAGTTACAGATGGCCGACGCACTCAGACAGTTATTCGGAGGCCGTCGTTCTTCCAGATCTAGGGGTTCTGGAAGTTCTGCGGGTTCCGCAGACTCCGACAGGACCATTAGCCAGCCTGAGAGGACCACCAGCCAGCCGCGGATGAGTGTGGATTCATCGCAGCCGCGGAGGAGTGTGGATTCATCCCAGCCGCGGAGGACTGTGGATTCATCCCAACCGCGGAGGACTGTGAGTTCTCGGCACCAGACCCTTCTCCAGGCGGGGCGGCCGTCGAGAAGTTCGCGTCCCCCTCTCGGGCCAGATGCTCCGAGGTTCAGTAGGCAGCTATTTCAGGACGAGATAGCTCCAGACGTTCCTCAGGTCCGTATGCCTGAGGTTCATCGGGAGCCGATGACGAGTCCGGCGACGTCTGCTGCTAACTCGACTGAGGGGCCTACTCTCCCAAATCAGCTCTACCTCCCGTACAACATTCCTGCGATACCCAAGGTCGACTTTCGTGGTGTGCCCATATGGCCTGATATGCCTCAATACGTGAGTGTTGCGGAGGCATACCATCAGGAGCCATTTGAGAGACCTGACCTCCAGATTTCGGCGAGGAGAAAAGGAAAGTCGACAGACGGGTCATCCATTTCAGGTAACATTTGATTTTATTAATTAAATTTTTTATTAAAATTAACGCACTAATATTTAATTTTATTAACCAATCGTCGTTTATGTGATAGGGATAGCCGCTAGCAGTTCAAGGCCGAATACGAGAGGTGTCATATGTTTTGACACGCTCAGGAGGACTGTTGAGAGCAGGGGGAGGATCCAGATCAACGAACCCCCTAATCAGAACGTTCAGGGGGAAAAACACCGCGATTACGCGGGTTGCGTGGGGGCAATAATTAGGGATAAAGTCCCTATGTTGTGGACCCAGTGGGCTGATGTGCCGGAAGAATTTAAGAGGGAGGTTAACAACTCGGCGTCAGTGAGTAATTTAAAAAACTTAATTTCTTTATCGTAATATTTAATAATTTTCGATATTGTTATAATTGTAAAACTAATAAAATATTATCTTTCAGGCATACTTCGAGATTGCCGAACACAAGCAGGATTGGGCGGACACGATACAGAACTCGAGGTACGTTGGGAATTCCTCATCTTATAATTTGAAATATTTTATGATATTAATAATATTTCTAATGCACTTTTATTTTTTCCGTAGGTTCAAAGAGTGGAAGAACGAGCTCCGTACCCACTTTACCGAATACGACAACCGTGGTCGTATGGGTACTCCAAGAGAGTTCATGTTCAGGGAGTACGAGTGGCGTTGGTTGAAGACAGTAGACTTCAACAACCCATTTATGCAGGTAAATACTAAACTTAACTATAAATGTTTATTTTGTTAAAATTTTAATTATTAGTTTAATTATTTTATAATTATTACACTAATATTTTTTTATGCATTTTTCTAATATTTTATTAGTAGTTTGAAGGAACGGTCTCGGATAAACTCTGCGAACCGCCGCCGTAACACAGCCCCCCATCATGGTGGTTCTAGGCCATTTGCACAATATCAGGAGGAGGCGCTTAGAGATCATCCTGATAGCAACCCGTACGTGGAGACGTTCAAGAAGGCTTATCCACAAGCGACAGAACAGCTCGTAAGTCGTTGATTACGATTTAAAAATTTTAATTATTAATTTTACTTAATTATATATTTGTTAGAATATTAATTATTTTTTTTCCCGTTCAATTAGGAGAGGGTGAACCGGGCCGAAGAAGAAGTGTATGAGCAAGTAGTTCGGGAGACGCAACCGAACATTTCAGAGGCAGATCTGCAAGAAGCCCTGCGCCAGGTCAACCGATCGAATGTCCAAACGGCAGCGAGGATGTTCGACGCAGCCTTCCCAGACCGGTCAAACCAATACTACTGCTAGGGTTTGGGAAGTTCTGGAATAGGGCTCCTGAAGACCACTAAGGGAGGTCAAAAGAAGGGAGGCGGGGATAGCCAACAGATGAGGGGGGAAGTGCAGAGATTGGCCGCAAGATTGGCGGCCGAGTCCCAGAGATCACAGGAGCAACACCGTAGAACACAACAGTATCATTTGGATATGTCGAGTTGGTATGCTGAATGCGAGAGAATTCGGCGACACAACTACGCCGGCTAACAAAACTGGTGGTATGATATGTTCGCGACACAACAACAAAGCCTTGAACCCTCGCCCCCATTTCAGCCGTTAGTTGAACCTCCAATGTCTCAACCTCCCGAGTTCGTTCAGCAGGATGACGAGCATGATGGAGAGCAGGATGCTGGGGATGACGTGGTGGACTTTAGTGCTTTAGGTGATGATTAGGGTTATATTTTATGTATATTGGAAAAAATTAAATAATAAGTCATTTAGACGTGTTTCTTGTTGGTGTAAATGCATGGATTTTCATTGTGAATTGTAGGTTGCTTGGAATGGTAATTTAGAAATTAATTTAATTTTTTTCCCAAAAATGTAAGAATAGCCGATGAAAATAGCATTATTTCGTCGGCTATAAGTGCTATAGCCGACGATTTTTACCAAATTTCGTCGGCTATAAACGTTATAGCCGACGAAAATGACATTATTTCGTCGGCTATAATTAATTAATGCCTATTAAAATATTAATATATTCCGACGAAATAGATGAAATCGTCGGCTATATTTCAGAACAAATAACCGACGAATTTCGTCGGCTATAGTTTACAATGTCTCAACCTCCCGAGTTCGTTCAGCAGGATGACGAGTATGATGGAGAGCAGGATGCTGGGGATGACGTGGTGGACTTTAGTGCTTTAGGTGATGATTAGGGTTATATTTTATGTATATTGGAACAAATTAAATAATAAGTCATTTAGACGTGTTTCTTGTTGGTGTAAATGCATGGATTTTCATTGTGAATTGTAGGTTGCTTGGAATGGTAATTTAGATATTAATTTAATTTTTTTCCCAAAAATGTAAGAATAGCCGACGAAAATAGCATTATTTCGTCGGCTATAAGTGCTATAGCCGACGATTTTTACCAAATTTCGTCGGCTATAAACGTTATAGCCGACGAAAATGACATTATTTCGTCGGCTATAATTAATTAATGCCTATTAAAATATTAATATATTCCGACGAAATAGATGAAATCGTCGGCTATATTTCAGAACAAATAACCGACGAATTTCGTCGGCTATAGTTTACAATGTCTCAACCTCCCGAGTTCGTTCAGCAGGATGACGAGTATGATGGAGAGCAGGATGCTGGGGATGACGTGGTGGACTTTAGTGCTTTAGGTGATGATTAGGGTTATATTTTATGTATATTGGAACAAATTAAATAATAAGTCATTTAGACGTGTTTCTTGTTGGTGTAAATGCATGGATTTTCATTGTGAATTGTAGGTTGCTTGGAATGGTAATTTAGAAATTAATTTAATTTTTTTCCCAAAAATGTAAGAATAGCCGACGAAAATAGCATTATTTCGTCGGCTATAAGTGCTATAGCCGACGATTTTTACCAAATTTCGTCGGCTATAAACGTTATAGCCGACGAAAATGATATTATTTCGTCGGCTATAATTAATTAATGCCTATTAAAATATTAATATATTCCGACGAAATAGATGAAATCGTCGGCTATATTTCAGAACAAATAACCGACGAATTTCGTCGGCTATAGTTTACGATATCGTCGGCCATACTCGAAAATATCCGACGAATTTCGTCGGATATTTTGCCAAAGTTTGGTCGACAAAATGAATTTTCGTCGATAATATCGTCTGCCATACTCGAAAATAGCCGACGAAACTTTCATCGGCAGAAGGAATAGCCGACGAAAATTTGGCATAGTCGACGAAATTTTTGTCGTCGGCTATTCTGTCCGATCTGGTAGTGATGCTTCATAGGACTATTAACGTTTTGGTGGACTCTATGCTTGAACTTCATGGTGAACTTGATTTTAACTCTCATTTGACCATATATCAGTGAGCCGTGGTCTAGCTAGTTATTTAACTTAATTGACAACGTTGAGGTCATGAGTTCAAACCTCACTAACATGGTGTGAGTTATTTAATAAAAAAAAGTTTATATATATATATATATATATAAATTTAAAACAATAATAATAATAATAATAATAATAAAATAAAATAAAAAAACTCTTGTTCTCCCATATCCTCTCCAGCACCACACTCTCCTACTTATGTAGCTTGCACTTGATTGTTCCTTGTTCGGACCTCATTACTGACTTACTGTCGAGGGGGAAGATGCAGTAAAAGATTTGGATGAGGAGGGGATCGTATCTGAAACGGTGGAAGAGAGACCTTCGTTGCATGTGGTGAGGGATTTGCCTCAGATTATTCCTCCTCGACGGAGGGCAAATAAGTGTAAGGCCAATGACGGTGCCCTTCTAGCTTGACTCATGAAATTATGGTTCGATCTTCCAAGCATGGTGATCCACTCGTCCTGCAGTGTACCAACAACAATTGTCAAGTTGTCAACGCGCAGGATGTCCATAAAGCTATGATTAATCGATCTTCCATGGCGTTGCCCCCTCCACCCGAAACTTTGAAGTTATGCTTCAAGAAGAGAGACAACTTCTACGTTTTGGCGGGGGAATCACTATCCTCCAACAACCCCGCCCCGGCAGCTAAGCCCCGAGGAAAGAATCAAGGCGGCCAAGGCCCGAGGAAAGAGTCAAATAGGCCAGGACGACGGGGACTCGAGGAAAGAGCAAGGGTGGCCAGCGCCCGAGTAAATAATCAGGGAGGCCAGGGCATGAGGAAATAATTGAGGCAAGATTTGATGCAGCCAGAGAATCTGGAAATTTTCTCTTAGGACGAGTGTCCAAAGAGAAAATTTGGGGATATTGTGGGGGAAGTTAATTCGCGTAGAGCCATGATAACGGTGGTCAACAGAGGTGTACGTGTGGAATTGATGTTGTCGGTAAATGACGGGGTTAAATGCTTGTTAAAGACTTTATTAATGATGATCGTAACTTCCGGCGATAAATGTACAGTTAGTCGGATAACTCACCCAAAATCTCTATTCAGAAACCCTATCAAATATTTTACTCTTTAAATTGGGCGTGTTAATAAAGAAAAATGGTGTGTTAATAACATTGTCCATCAAAAAAATGCATGAAGTGTGTGAAAAGAAATTTTAGGTGTGTTAATATCACCACACTAAATATATAGTGACAACTTGTTTCGTAAGTAAACTTGGTCGCCAATTTTATCATGCACCTATAAATAGAGAGCTGAATAGCCAGGTATGACATCTCATTCCTCTCTTCTCATTGTACTCGTCTAAGAGTAGCTTAATTAACCAAACTTTCATAGAACTTAATACATTAGATTATGTGTGCTATGTGATTGAGCCATCGTAGTATTGCATGCTCTAATAGGATTAATAGATCGATCGAGGAAAGTAGAATAAGAATGTTGTCGAAGGATCCGCTATGTTCTTGGTTGTCTCTTTCATCTTATATGCATTGATTCATGTCTATGCTACTCTACCCCCTCACGTTCATGATTGATTATGATACTATTATCTCTACATTCATCCATCGTATCCCCCTTTTTCTAGATTGATCGGATCATTGCAAATACTATATTAGAATTAGTTAGTAAAATTATATTAGAAAACCAACTCTTAAACACGCCCCTTCCCCCTAAATACCTTGTAAAATGTAAGGGTGAGGCTATTGCCACCCCACAATCTACTTTGTTCACCCCACATTCTCTTTACACCTCATTTTTACTTTTTTTCTTTCAGATTTATTTTGTTCACCCCATTTCAATACCTGAAATACCCTCTTTCAATAATACTTTATTCACCTCCCCACGTATTTTTTTTTCAACTTTAAACTTACTTTGTTCACCATTTGTTACTTTTTTTATTTCTGATTTATTTTAATAATCTCTACTAAGGAAATATGAGGTAATTTTTTTTGTACGATCGTGCAGCCATTATTGCTACAAGTAACAATAATTTGTAAACACAAAATGGGGTCATGGACAGTATATCAATGACTGATAGGAGCATAAAATGTGACCTTATAATGTCTCAACCTTTGCACTTTACTTTTATTTCCCTTAAAAAGATCATTATTAACTTTTATTTGTTTTAGGTACTTTGAGAAGCAATTATGGAAGATTGGGAGCTTAATTGATGCAACCGAAGCATGAGATATGAAGTATAGATGCATATGTAAAGATTTGAATGCCCAATTGGATCAGCAAGAGCCTGGAAGTCAAAGAATTAATAGCTACGAAATGACTCATGAAGAAGGAAGATCCTGAAAACTGCATTATCCCTTATTTTCTTGCACATTTGGAGTTCAATTTGGGATTTGTTCGATGACGTTTTGGTGGAGGCGTTTATATGTACTTCCAGCCTATGTGTTGTACTTCAATTACAGCTAAATAGATTTCCCAGAATCTCAAAGACGAAGTCATAAATTCAAACCAAAGAGGTGCTGCTGTGAAGACAATTTCTGCTGGCATATTTTCTCCGGTTTTGGACAGAGAATTCCGTGTAACTATAAAGCTGATCTCTGTGAGTTACTTACCCAAATTTGACGATGCTAATTCGTACTTCAGTTTAGCCACAAGAATCGCTCAAATTGGTGGTGTTATGATCAAGTTATGATGCTCCAAAGTTGGACAGAAAGTTAGCAAATCTGGAAATTCTGACATTGCATTTCGGCAAGGCAACTTCAAGGCTGATTTTGGGCAACGTGTCAATGGACTTTCTGTAAGGTTTTTGTATGAAATTAAAGTCTAACATATGAAGGATATCTCAAGGTAAATTCACATTTAAAAGAGTCCAAGAAGTTATTAGTCGAAACTAAGAAGGAAAAGTCAGTCTGCATAAGGAAAAGAAAGAAGAGTTTGTGTGCCAATTAAATTGGACTTGCTTATGTATTTAAAGGCACTTCTGCCTCTGCTGAAGCATCACGAGAGAAGAGAGAAAAATCCCTTTTGCTATTCTTTTATAGGAGAACACAAACCAAGAAGAAGAGAAGGAGCAGCCGCGACGACCATCATCCATCACCGTTTCACCATTCTTTCTCTTTGTCTATCGATTTTTGCTTCTTATTTTCACCATGTTTTTGTGTGATTTCTCTACAAACATGAGTAGCTAAATACTTTTTGTTAGAGGCTAGTATGAAGCCCTAAACTATGGTTTAAATTCCATAAGACAATTTCTTTGTTTTTAAGCTTTGTTGTGTGATTGTTTCTTGGTTCTGAGTCAACGAATCTTTTATATGTATGTGTTATGTGGTAGCCAACATATGATTTATGCATGTAATTAGAGCTAGGTTAAATAGCAATTCACCTAATCGTCTTGTTATATTAACCGAAGTAGTGAAGCCTCTCGCCCAGGTGAGTTCCAAGGAAAAGGAATGCAACTAGACACGCTTGTTGTACTAGTTTGTACACTTAGATTGACAACCTTTCATGTGTGCTTAATGCTTTGAGGCTTGCTAAATGTAGGAGCCGCTTGTGATCTCTATGTTGTTTGTTTTCAAAAGATTCTAGTAATGACGCTTGTTCTTGCTAGGACACCATAGGGAAGTAATATAAGGTACTTAACCCGCTTGTTGGTTTTGTAACTTGGTCAATCTCTTTCACATAACTGATTAGTAAAGAACTTAGGAATTGAAATTTGGAATTTAGATTGTGTTTAGTGGTGGATTACGATCCTCTAGCATAATCATCATCACTGTTACATCGTTTTATAGTTTTGTTAATTTACTTCGATATCTAAAATCCCAAAACCCCCACTTATATATTATGTTTTTGTTCCATCTTTTCTAATCTTTCCATCTAATTCTTTCATCTTATAGATATTATGTGGATTTCGAAGTGTCCCTCAAATTCCTGGCGTTGAACGATCCCTCTTTCACTATATTGCAATTGACACTACAACGAGGGTTAAATTGTGCATCCATTTTGGACGATCAATGAGCATAATTTAATTATGTAAAAATCCTCCTTAAAAAATAAGTTTGATCACACTGAAATCCTAATCCCAACATAAAGTACAAGGGCACACTCTTTTACTTTACATAACATGTATAGAAGATGAACTTAACGTTAGACCTACTAATAAGCGGTTAATTACCTCATTGTCAGGCTCCAAGCAGTTGCTTTCAAACTCCATTAGTGATACTGGTTGAAAATTTTTATTTTTTTCTTAGAAGAATGAGAACGGTAGAAGATAAATGAATTCGGAATAGAGGAGTTATAAAAGCCATTATGAAATCTAATCTAATCTAATCTTTTAGGTTTTTTTTTCCTATTAAATCTAATCTTTTAGGTTTAAGTGCATGTTACATAATGTAAAAGATAGTATAAAGAAAGAAATTGTAACTTTAAATAACTTATGTTCTTTAGTGTAATTTTGTATTAGGGTGTTTTGGTATTTCAATAATTTAATAGTTTGTGCGGTAAACAAAGTAGATTGTAGAGTGGCAACAGCCGCACCCAAAATGTAATTGATTGTGTATATGAAAGTTGTTGTATAATTAGTGTAAATCTCTTTCAATCCTCGGTCTAAAACGATACCATACTTACCATTCTACACTGATAAGGTTTTAAATTGAAAAGATTTATATGTCAAGCCTGTTTCATTCCCATCTAAGGGGGGCATAAAGTCTAAACCCCTGATTACAATAAGCATCAAAGTACATGTATTCTAACAAGTATCAACTAGCAAAGAGTACTGCTATAATGACGACTCCATTTTTTTTTATCACAATATATGTTGACATAATGGAAAGATAACTAAATATGGTTTTTCTACAGTTTAAATATATAGGAGACTGTTTTATCTTTTTTATTTTAAATATTTAATATATTAATTCCGCTATTATCAGCTAACTTTTAGCAACTCAACTAATTGTCATATATATATATATATATATATATATATATAGGGAAAATGGCTGGTTTGCTCACTAAAGTATGCCCCATTCTAAACTTTGCTCACTGAAGTTTGTCCAATATCACTTTGCTCACTATCGAATTACACTTGTATTCACTTTGATCACTCCGTCTAAATCAGATGTTAAAATTTTGCTTATGCCGTTAAAAACAATGACACGTGCCACTCATGTGCAAATCTTAAGGACATTTTGGGAATTTCATTAGTTTACTCCCATGGGAAAATGGCTGGTTTGCAAATCTCAGTATGCCCCATTTTGGGAATTTTGAAGTCAAATGCTGGTTCACTCTTCTGTTTATGGTTATTGGGTATTGAGATTGAAAGAAAGAGAAGAGTGTGTGTTGTGGTGATAGTGTTGGCTGTTTCTTTGTCAGAAAGGAGAACGGATATGGATTTGTGGGTTGTTGCAGCAGCGGCCGGTGCTGGATATTTGACCAAGTATTGGCAGAAACTTTCGAGGGAGAGGGATAAGGATGGCTTGTTACATTTTCCTTTTGGGGATGCAAATCTTGAGAAGTCTGAGTCCCCAAGCTCTTCCTTCAGCAGGCGTGGGGATAGAAAACCAGTTTTGGGTGAGAGAGTAGCAGATTTTAACGTATGGGGAGGTGTTTCTGACACTGAAGTGGCTTCTACTAGTGGGTATGATGGTGAGAAGTTAGCAAATCTGGTGAGTTACCAACACTGCAATGTACTTTCTCTATCAAATATATCACCGGTATACCAAGTAAACAGATTTGAGAATGACGATGAAAGTAGGCAAAGTAATGATCTTGATGACAGTACTAGTGCTGTGTTATCTAACTCTTCCAATGGAGAAAAGGGTTCTGTTCATGTTCCTCTGTGGAACAGAAGGTCATTTAGAACTGAACATTCGCATGGGCATATTCTTAAGCCTCTAAATTCCTTAGAAAGTTGTCTTATGGCTCAATTATATAAAGAGCATTCTGAATCAAGTATGGTTACCCTTCCTTCACCATCCACTCCAAGTATGAGACAATTTATAGTGAGTAATGGAAGCCAAATAATTAGCAGAGCAAGTGGTGACCATTTCAGTGCTCAGATTGGAATGGAGGAAAATAAGCTGCATAAGGAAAACCATTTAGAATCAAATGAAAACGCCTCCGGGATTCCTCCACTACCAAAACTTGGTTGTCCAAATCTCCGAAAGAAGATGAAAATTGAGACAGGGAAGGGGCAGACTGGAAGATCCTGCAGTTCCAGTCACATGGCCAGCGGAAAACACTTGCTTGTTGAAGGTGAGACTCTTCTCTTACTCCTGCAGTTGTGTGCAGTCCACAATCCAAGAAAATATTAATTTCAAAGAACAAAGCAAAACCATGATAGAGCCTCTAGTCATGATGTCCACATTGTGGAATCAGAGTAGCCAAGAGGCCCGCGTTGTGGAATCAGAGCATAAGGGTTATTCGAGGGATAACAGTTGTGCGCAGTCCACAATCCAAGAAAGTACTGATTCCAAGGAACAAAGCCAAATCATCATAGAGCCTCTAGTCATGAATTTAGCAGGGGAAGCTCTAGATGCGTACAATGAGGCTTATGAAGAGTTGATGAAGCCAAGTGAGTCAGAAGAGGAGAATTCACCTTGTCAAGTGATTGAAACATTCAGAGATCAAGTGTGCAAACAAAGTTTTGATGTCAATGGCTCCATTGGGCATTTTGCTTTTGAGGAAGAGAAATGGTTGGGGGATGAGCACATTTCCAGGTTTGATAATTCATTTAGTGAGGAGAATAGCCATTCTGATGATGAGATGGAGAAACAACTGATACAGCAGATTGTGGAGAAGACCAAGAAAGGTTCTCCTGTAGTCCTGAATGCGCAGAAGTGGTTGTTTTTGATGAATGATTATGAGAACTGAATTGTAACCACATTAAGTTTTGCAAAAGTGTGAGATTTGCAAACCAGCCATTTTCCCATAGGAGTAAACTAATGAAATTCCAAAAATGTCCTTAAGATTTGCACATGAGTGGCACGTGTCATTGTTTTTAACGGCATAAGCAAAATTTTAACGTCTGATTTAGACGGAGTGATCAAAGTGAATACAAGTGTAATTCGATAGTGAGCAAAGTGATATTGGACAAACTTCAGTGAGCAAAGTTTAGAATGTGGCATACTTTAGTGAGCAAACCAGCCATTTTCCCATATATATATATATATATATATATATATATCCATTTATTGGATTGTTGAAAATATATGAGCTGCTCATGAGTTTTTCAGAGCTGAATATACTACAGTTTAAGCCCCGCTCCATTTACCTATTAAACTTATTGTTTAGCTCAGGTCACTTCTTTCTGGGACACTGAATGACCTAACAAGGAGAACTTTAAAACTCTATAAATGATTAAATGTGATCATTTTTGGAAAAATAATAATAATAATAAGATATTTAGAAGATGATGATGATCTAACATATGATATATAGATTGTTGTGGTTGCAAGCGTATGAAACTATGAGATGAGATTAGTATTAAAAAAAATAAAAAATACATAAAAAGTTGATATTCTTACCCATCTTTTCTTCTGCCTGTAAATACGTATTCTAGTGCAGAACTTCAGCTCCGAGTACAATCATGATGAGAATCGGCACTAACTATAAATTGGATAAATCCACAGTTTTTTATGCTTATGTAGAAAATCTACCATGCTTTCTTCCTAAACTGCGTCATCTCTAAACAAACTAACCATAACCTAACAGTAGAACAATCTCTGTGGTCCTTAAATAAACTAACCGTACTACTAAAGAAAGCAACAACAGCTTTTAAGTACTTGATGCAACCGTGATACTTCATTACTTCAGCCCCTCCTCTCCGGCCTCAACCTGTCATATGAACATGCACTGGAATAAAAACCACAAAAAATAATTGGGTAGCACATAATTAAGATGTTAAGACCAAGAAGAGAATTGAGGAATTGAGGGTAATGAAAATTACTTGTTCTGTGTAGGATTTGGAATGCTGGGTGGTATTCTTCGAAGGCTATCGACTACAGTTGGCGAGTTGGCAGTAGTGACCGGCTTTTTGCCGTCTGAGTTTGTATTTAGGAGAGCTTGAGAGGATGGAGACATTGTTGAAGATAAAGAAGATACTGCTGGGTGGAGTCTTGCTAGGGCTGTATTGCTAGTGCAGAGTGAGTTCATCAATAAAACAGCAATCATCAGCTTCACCAATGATTTGAAGCAGGAAGCAGATTTCATGGTTTTGCTGTCTTCTTGCCTAGTATATGCTTGGTCGCCAATGATGACTAGTTTAGGGTTATTTATAAGCTCGTGATACATAAAAGAGAACAATATTAATTAAGGATGTCTCATAACCTTGTTATTTGTTATGATAAAATACTGGTCACTCCTTATAATTTTAGAGTCTCGACAGTTTAGTCCTCGTGCTTTCAATTTCAACTGGTCACTCCTCGTAGTCTCAATTTTCGATCAATTGGTCCAATATGTCTAAAATGGTTGTTAACTATTTTTTTAATTTCCTCAAATGCCCTTAGGTGTTTTTTATTATTTTTCTTCTTGTTTTCTTTTCCTTTTTCTTTAAAACCAAAACCGGAGAATACACAACCCACCATGAAAGGCTATGCAACTCAATTAAGTTTGAGTCTTATTGTCAAAAAAAAATAAAAAATTCAGCCTAGTGTAGTAATGTTGTTTGTAAGCTTAATTATATGAAATGGTAGTTATTTATATAATTTCATTTGTGAGAGCTTAGAGAATATTGTTAATGTTAAAGATGATGATGAGAATTTATTTTAATCTCATTTTGGTTTAAATAGATATGATGGAGATTTGATATAATTTTATTTCATCGTGATTATGATGATGTTATTTTATTTTGTTAGCAGTATGTATCAAATCAATTTGCATATTTTTTTTCTTCCCGATTGCAATCAGTTTGTAATTGTAAAATTCTTGGATTGAAGATCAACAATCATAAACCCATATATTCTGGAACTTCTCTTAGTTTTGGTTTTAAAGAAGATAAAGTAAAAAAAATATAAAAAATAATCTAAGGGCATTTGAGGAAGTTGAAAAATAGTAAACAATCATTTTAATTGGATGAAATATACCAATTGGTAGAAAATTGAGACCACAAAGAGTGATCAGTTGAAATTAAAAACACAAAAACTAAACTTTCGAGACACTTCAAGTATAAGGAGTGATCAATAATTTGTTTTATTTGTTAATATTCAGGTCTTCAGTTTATACTATATGGAGATTAGATGCAGACATGCAGTATGTCATGTGGTGTATCTTTGACTATTCCAGCTCCTTCCAAGTTAATCCCACAGAGAATTTGGATTTATTTTACTTATAGAGAGCAGTTATGTGATCAGGCACATGATTTATTTACTCTTAATTGGTTGGCAAACTTTGGATTCTCTAGCGCTTAGCTTACAATTACCACAATGAGATACTGAGATTTGGTGAATAACATAGATATGTCATAAAATATTTGACACTCTCAACTTAAAAACTAGGTTACATTCCCAATGCCATGCCAATTTGAATGACAAATTTTGAAACTGATGCTCTTGTTAGTATTAGAATAGGAAGGAGCTTATTCACTCCATTTGCATCTCACCTTCACCAGCAACAACCTTGGTTGATGCAAGTTGGACTCACTGAGATGTTTTTAAAACCAAGCTTTAGAGTACTGCCTGTAGCTCCGGTTTAGCACGAATATTCCGACCACTCGATGGGGCTCAAGTAATTGTCCAGGAGCTCCGAGCAGTTCTCAGAGGTTCGAGCAATACTCAACGGGTTTGGAGTGTTGATATCTCAAAAGTAAAAACCGGGACCTGAATGTTTTTCAAAATCCATATGCGGGCTATAATCTCCCACCCTTTTCATGAAAAGCAATTTCTGCCAAGAACAACCGAGTATCTGATATTATAAGTACACTTTGATGGATGACAAGATCTAATGCTGGTAAATTCACACAATGAGCTGTCATCTATATATCTTGACCATCAACTTGTTAGAAAGAATCAGAAAAGTTGAATTTTAACCATTTCTAGTCATAATTTTTTACACTGAGAAACTCTCTGCATGATAAATGATTAAAATCTACTTCATCGCATATCATCTGCAAAACTGGGGATTGTTTCAACCATTCCATGGCTGTGCTTAGCAAGTTTAGCGCCTGAGGATAATAGAGACCAGTCAAGAATTAAGAATTTAACACTTGGCAATCATTAGTACAAGAAAACTATTATACAATAAAACAATATATCATATTAGCAATCAATCCTAACTTAACTGTATATTTGATTTTGAAAAGTTGGCTTTCCCATTGTTAGCAACATATCATAAAGGCAAGTTAGCTTTGCTACTCATTACCATCGAAATGTCATAACAAAAACACTATATTATTAGGAAGAGTACCAAGTTTATATTAAACTTACATGTTTCTCAATTGTCTGTTACGCGTTGGTAAAAGCTCTTCAATTTCAACTTTCATATTAGAGCTAGGTGTTTCCTTCTTCAATCCATACTCATTAACCATGACATCAACAAAAAATGTAGCACAAACTGGCCGGTGGTCAGAAAAACGGGACTCTCCACGAATGTAAGACAGTTGACTAATCCCATTTCCATGCCATAGTATCCTATCACACCTGCAAGTTCAAACTAGTCAGATTATTTGTTAACTGTTGAAATTGGGGTCCATAAGTATATTCTTCAAAGCATACCATGCTGGGGTTCTCCTTTTCTTCTTTGAAGTTTTCATTTCGCCAAAATAAGTGTCCGAGTTGTAGAAGTATTTGTAAGTAGGTGCAAAGTAAATTTTTCCTTCTTTCCATCCTTTGAATACTCGCCCTGCTTCTCTTTCAATCTTGAGCTATACAAGCACATGAACACCAATTAGTGCAAAACATAAGGAAAGTGGAAAGTTGACTCTGGCGACATCATATAAAAGAGAGAATACCAGACGTCACAGTTTTGAGGTAGCAGAAACTACTAAATTGGTAAAATTATAATATCAGTGAAAAGAACTGAAATGGAACCGTTCATTTCCAACACAAAAACGACTCATTTATTGTTATTTGGTGCTGACAGTAAGAAACATTTCCATCTGTCATTTATGATAGAAAACTGGCACGAAAGTGGAAGTATAATAGAAAATTTAATAATATTACACAACATTCAGCAATCGAATTCCTAAAACAGATATAGTATATATAACCAGCTTAAACTCAATTTCTTTTGTTCCTTTCTAGCAAATCAAATACCTGATCTTTGTCAAGAAGTGCATCCCAGTCATTGTCGACTAAAAGTTTCCGGGTCTCAGAGTAGCTCAATGCAATGCGGTAGTTCAAGTCCCCTAACCATATGACCTGGCTAGAGCCATTTTACAAAAGGGATTGTTCAGATAATGAGTCAATGAGTGACCATAATTGTGAGATAACGTGATGCATTATAGAAATAGAATTATATGAAGCAAGTGTTCGATTCTTTTCTATAGAAATTTCCAAACATACTCACTCATGGTCTAGAATTTTATCTGGAACCTTACTATAAGCTGTTCTGCAAATCTTAGGAAACTGTGTATTCTTAAGAATCTCCAAGACATCCATATTTCTCCTAAGCTCATCCCCCTCTTTCTCACCAGATGACAAGTGACTGCAGACGAAACAAAAGCTTGTTTGATGGAATAGAAAGCTCACCGAAATACAACCCTGCCACAGGTGAACCAAGATTGTAGTCATATAAATGTGCAGCAGAAAGTCATGATAATATCAATCACAACAAGTGCAAGTTAGCTTTATCAATGTAATATTAAGAATACCTTGTTTCCAAGGCAGCCCATGATGCCACGACTAATACAGGAGATTCTCAAGTGACTAACATACTGTACACACTCCGTTCTTGCCCAAAGAGTAACAAAAATTCCTACCATTTGCTTACTTGCAACAAGGCTATACTTCATCTGACTGGTAGTAGAGGAAATGGAAATTTCTGACATATCAAAGCCATTAGATCCCTCTTCATCCGGTTCAGAAGATAAGTCATCTTCATTTATATTTGGTTGTTGGCAGCGAAAACAGAAATCTTTACTGTGCTTCCTTTCTAATTCATAAGTGCAGTTGCAACTCTTCAGCTTTCTTTTGCTCTCAGTTCTAAAAGACTTGCTGACCTTTTTAAGGGACGGCTTCGAGAAAAACAATGAACCACCAAGGCTCGCTGTAAGTCTTGAAGACCCATTTGTTGGTTTATTCAGCGACTGATTGATTAAAGCAAGCCATTTGGCAGCAGGTTCATTGTCTTCTAGGACTAACACGTTTCCAGCATTTAACGGAACAATTTCCTGAAAACTGATGGTTATAGAGAAAGATATTATTAATTAAAGGAATTTGTTACAGAGGTAGTTAAACAATAAGACGATAGAAATTCTTTTTTCCATAGTGAGAAAGTTATATGACAAACCAAGAAACTACACAATGAGAGGGTTTCAGAACTATCTGTTTTCTGCTTTATGGTTGTAGGCATGTAGCAGACACAGTATCATACACTTGATTGCTTGAAAGGCACTGTGACCCACAGCAGGACACACTTGTTTCAAAAACAAGTATCCACATATACAGTTTAGCTTTGAATAGATTGTCAAGCCAGGACTCTCATCATGGAATGGATGATTTTCAAGTGGATACCGCAGCAAAAGGATATACTAACTTAAAGGTGTTGCATATATCCAAAGGCAATTTTATCATTGAGCAAAGAAATACCGGCTCACAGAGACGATACTATAAATTTGAAACAAGAAAATTTAGAGAAGATGAAAAATAAGAGAAAGAAAAACCATACCCCAAGACATATATGTCTGACGGATTATTAACCTGAAGAAAATCGTCCAAGTTAAGGCCACTATCAGGAGATTTCCCTCCTACATTCCAGGTTGCTACAAACACCCTGAAAGACAAACAAAAAAAAGGACATATTAAAAGTCACGGCATATAATGAAACAAAGAAAGCAACATGAAATAGAAACAGGAAAGAAGAAAATCAATTTATGATTACCGAAAGGACTGAACATCACGACCAACAGGCATTTGAGCACCTCTGTCACTTATAGATTGACTGTCAAGCACCAGATCAGATTGTGCTTCTGAAAAAATAGAAGATCAGAGCAGGGTAATTTTCATACTAAGATCTCAATATTATGAAATAGTTGAAGCAAGGGAAAGAAATTATCAGAGGTTGAACTCGTGGCTCAGAAAACACAGCCCACAAACTGAACCAGATAATTGATAGCACAGAATTTATAGGAGCATAAACAAAGGGGATACAATCAAAAACTTTGGCATTGGATGTGGAGTTGTGGACATGTTCTATGTTTGCTTCCTTTCTTGCACTAATTAAAGTTCAAACAAGAATATATTCCAGATCAAATTCCCATGATCAATATTTTTCTTACAAACAAAGACATAGTAAACCCAAATGTCTACTATGATTAGACATGACAGAGAGACATTTTAGACCCAAAAGTCTAGAACAGTTGGACCAACATATCATCGCTATCATACCCAAAGAGGATAAATGCGGAATATCTAAACTAAGCCATTCAAAAATAAAAGTAAATCACATTCTTCAAAAAGAAAAGAAATTGGAATGATGTTCTGCTATCTGCGTATCATAAATGTAAGACAGTAACATGTAAACAGAGTCTCCAATAGCAAGGAATATCATCTCACACCTCTGAGGAGCCAAAGACAGAGCACATTATCTGCCCTTTAGATTTTCTCCAATGAAAAACAAGTAAAGGAATGCAATTGAGACTCACCAGGAATATCAGACGAGCCAATTACTTCTCTGTCTTTCATGGTGAAAATCTTGTGAATAAATGACTGAACCAGACGGCAACAAAAGAACAAGAAACAAAAAAAACTTTCGATCAATTTACCAGATTTATGAAAAGGAATACAAAAAGCATCAATCAGAAGAACAAGAAACAGAGTGAAGCAAAGAAAAGGGAACCTTCTTTTTTAGGTCTTGATCCCCAACAGTCATCTGAAAGTGCAATTCTTTCAACAATTGGGTTTGGCAAACCTTAACAAAAACCAACAGACATTCTTTCAACACAAATCGTATAAATTCAAATTCTTGAAACAACTGGATGATCAAATGATCAAGTGCCCAATAACGTCAACATTGAATAAAGTACTAACCAAATGAAGGGTTTTGCTTCAAATGAAGAATCAGAGCAGAGGAAGGAGGAGATGGATGAGAGAGTAATATAAAAAGAGAGGGAACCCATATATGAAACAGGTAGGCAAGAGTGGAATATGGGGTGAGTTGGGTTTTCCCGAGAAAGTCAACTGGGCCAAATTTCCTGAAAGAAAAAGAAATTCTTCCCGGAAAACCAGACAAGGAAACAAATCATTCCATATGGTACACAAGAATGCGTTATCTGGAATTCAGAAACACAGTCACTAGAATTAAAGACATAGAATAGAATAGGAGAAGCGTAAGGACTAGTGCAATTTAATATGAGAGAATGGGGGGGGGGGGGGGGGGGGTTGGTCTCTATTCGATCATGTATGTGGCTTTGGTTACTTTCCAACTTTGTTTTCTTCTCCGGGAAACAAAGCTCGGTTTGTTTCTGTGTGTTCTGGGAGATACTGTTGCGTCTGTTGGAATTTTAAAAAGAAATTAATATTGGTGGTGATGATTTGCCTGCTGACTTTAGTTGAGGTTGTTTTCAAATTTCAAGTACATGGCAGAAGAAACAAGAAGAAGAAGAAGAAAAGGAAGTAAGGGTTTGGCCCCCCAAGAGTGTTGTCGTGGTTTCCGGGGAGTGAGGCAGGGAAGTGGTGCCTGCTGCCGTGGCCCCTCCCTGGTTTTGAGCTCATCAGGTTTGCCAATTGTCATTCTCGATTATATATTTCAGCAAAACAGGTGGAAAGAGATGCACTTTTTTGTTATGAAAATTGAAAATTATCAAAAGAGGTGCCTTGATGGGTAGGACTTGGTCTCTTCTGTTTCTAATATTTCTTTCTTTTGATATGGTTTCGTATAGTTCGACTATATATAACGTAATAGACAACTTTAAAGTAAAAAACAGAATACCATAGGAAAAAATCATATGATTTTATTAGTTATATTAATTCACAGATCATTAGAAGAACGAATTTGGTTTTGACGCATACACAGTACAAAAGCCCCATGTAGTTGCCAAGAGTGGGGTCGAAAACTCAAAGAGGAGAAAAGCATTGAGAAAATCGGCTAGCACAAATGTAGAAAATTGGAAACTATAGTGGGTTAGGTTATTTTCCAATTTTTTGTCGAAGACAAACAGTAAAAAGTCTATAATCAAGTCAAATCCACTCAATTAGCGTAAGAGTG
The DNA here is from genome assembly GCA_963682095.1 of Potentilla sterilis. Taxonomy (NCBI): domain Eukaryota; kingdom Viridiplantae; phylum Streptophyta; class Magnoliopsida; order Rosales; family Rosaceae; genus Potentilla; species Potentilla sterilis. Next base: position 22,212,363 of record OY821763.1, on the reverse strand, counting down.
ATGTTGGAGATATATATGGGGTGCACCGCTAAGCATATCCGGCGACCTCGTAGACCGTGCAACCGGCGCGGTGGGTCCAGACTCTGGCATGCATCGGGAAGCTTGACACCTCAGCTGCATCTCCATTGTGGAAGATCACCGGTGCCGCATCCGGAAGACATGCCTCCGGGCTCCTCAAGTAGCTTCGTGAGTAGGAATTGTTTCTATCTGAATCTGTAGACTCACAAATACCAGTGGATCTTGGTGTGATTCCAGCCTGCAAACCCTGCTAACTAAGGGAATACCGGGCGGGGCTGGTCTATTCCGCTCCGATGCCTAAGTCAGTATAGTTGGAATAAACTGGTAACTTAGGCGGGAATGAATAGTCGAAGTATTGATTACCTATTAATGAGGGTAGTTGAGACTCATATATAGGCTGCCGGGCATGAGGGCTGGCCTCACCCTTCGATGTGGGACTGGCCCCCCCCTTCTGCTTATATTGCTGGACTGTTTCGGCCCCTGTTTGGGGAGCTGCTATCCCCGGTTCCCGGGCCCCGGCCACAAGTAAGACATGCCCGAGCGCGGGATCAGGTGTCTACTAATCCAACTGTTGCGTTTCCGTCGTCGTGCCTACTAATCGGTGAGTCTCAGTCCTTTGCGACTCTGAAATTGTTTCTCCTTTTCCATTTTTTTTTCGTGGTTGGATCCGATGGCCACTTGGTTGTATGTTGATAGGAGCACAATGTGCGACGATATTATATGCTTATGCCCTCATTTATGCTTTGTTTAACCCTTATTTATCTAAGATAGAGTCATAATATAGTTAGTGTCAATTTTGGTAGAGTTTTGGTGAAATGTGCTTAATTGTCCGAAAAATGACTAAGTATGAGAAATCTGGAAAATAGTGCAAAACATGTCTTTTTCGCGATTTTGTGACGAGTACAAATATGATCTATCCTTGTCCGAATTCTATGAAATTTGGTGTGCTTAATATTCATATTCTGAGGAATGTTGTGTTAAAATTTCAGATCAATCGGAGTTCGGGAAGCCACCCAAAAGTTGGCTGCAAAACGGCAGTCCGAGCATTCCAATCCAGGGACTTCCAGGATTTTCCTGGGACTTTGTCCTAACTTCGAAAAATCATTCCCGACGACTCACAAGGAATTTGATCGAGATATTTTATGGGGAGATGGCCATATGTGTCTAGTTTATCTGAGACTTGGAATCGCATCAATCGGAGCTCCACGGATGGAGATATGCCGGAATTACTGCAACAAGGTCAAATCTGCCGATTCCAGGAACCTACTGCCCCCTTTTTGTGTTTTCTGTTTTTGATGGACCAAATGGTGTACAAATGCATATGTGATGATGGTCCAAGCTTAAGGAAGGTTAGAGGATGACACCAAGCCAAGGCATTGAAGAAAAAATCAGAAAAAGAAGTTTCCTAGAAGAACCAAGAAAGGAAGGAACCAAAACCTTGTTGCACAAGGATTGCCTTTGCCGATTTGGACTAGGTTTTCTACCTAGGTTTTCTGCCGAATTTTCCTCTATAAATAGCCAACTTTTACACAGAAAAACTTGTCACATTCCAAAGCAAAAATCTAGCCAAAGCTCTACCTAAACTTCCCCAAGAATCCTACACAAAAACCCTAGCCAAAACCACCTCCACCACACCAAAGTTTCCTGCCGAAACCTTGTTTTCCTTGCTGCCGATACCTTCACTGCCGAGCAGCAATCCATCCGATCATCATCAATCACCGGATCCATACAAGTCGAAGTCTTCAAGGTTTCTAATGTGTGATCCACTCCCTACTCTTGGCTTTGTAAATTTTTGTGTAGTTATGTTAAACTTTGTCTATGAAATTGACATGAATTCTTGGTTTCAATTTTTATGTCTATGTATGAATTGGATTGAAATTTGGTTTTATGATTTGCATGTCAATTTATTTTCTTTATCTTTAAGTGAGGTTTTAGATGTAAGAATATGGATTGCATGCTAAAGAGTAAGGAAAATATATGATGAACTAGTAATTAGGATTTTCGGCAAAAATATGTGTTAAATTGATTTTAGGGTTTTCTTGACTTGTTCTCTAAATTCGTGTGCTTAAAGATTGGTAGCCTATGTAATTGCAATACTTAGATTATTGATCTCATTAGCCGAAAAATTAATACGGATTAGGTAATCAACGAGTTACTTAGTTTGTGTTGTTTTTCACGAGGGTTAGAGTAATTTAAATGAACATGCTTGTTGAAGAGATGATTGACAACCTTACTCTATTGACTTGTTTCCAACTAAAGAAAAAGACTTTGTGCTTAATTACTTGTCATGTTTGTTTACGTCGGTTAGAATATTCAAAGATGACTAGTATAATTTTAAGGTTAGGCGGTTAGTCACTTAAAATACATGAGGAGTCTTAGTCAATTAGTAGTCGGTTAGGAGCTAATTGGGTTGGAGTTAAGTTGAGTCTAGAACGCTTTAATACTTTGCCGTGAGTCTTACTTGCTTGTTTGTTATGTGTTTTGATTGCTTGTGTGTTAGTGCTTTGTGGAAGAATGTCGACCAAACTTGTAAATATTAGACTTAGGATTTATTTTCAGCAAGTTATTTCGTGTCTAGTGTTAAAGGGTAGCCCTTGCTGCCGAACCTCATCTTCATCCCCCATGATAAATATGTATATATGTATATAAATGTGACAATTGTGTGCATATATGTTTGTGAATATTTGTGTTAACATTCTTATATTTCAGGTACCCTTAATCCCCGGCTAGAACGATCCCTACTTATTCTATACTACTAACGATTGTAGGGTTTATTATTGCATGCGAGCTTCGGCTCCCGTTCATATGTAGATTAGTCCTTTGGATGAGACCTTTGTACTACCGAATCTCAGCGAGAGCTAGGAACTCTAAGCTGAGAAATCCAGTGGGCGGTGCTGAGGCACTATATGCTTCGTACTGCCCTGCGGTGGTGGTTTTAGGTTGTGTTTCTGATCGGCCAAGGGGGTTTTTTTTTTTTTTTTTTAAGTTACATGGATTCTGGGAGCTCCAGTGAGATCTCTGAATCGGCCGCCAGGCGACCGGTGAGGGACGACCAAGAGAAGATGGAGGACTGGCTTGCCTCCTCGTCCTCTGGGCCGAACGCCAGTGCCCGTTCGACTGGTGAGGCGTAAACGTCCGGGTCGCTGGGACAGGAGGATGCTCCGTACGGAGTGTCCTTGGGCACTGCCCTCTCAGGAGGGGCCCCGCGCCACATACTTGTTGATGTGAGCCGCGAGGCTCACACAAATAATAACCCTACAATCGTTAGTAGTATAGACATAAGTAGGGATCGTTCTAAGCCGGGGATTAAGGATACCTGAAACATGAGAATGTTAGACAAAAATATATACATATATACATGAAAAACGTCACATTGGGGATGATAGAGATCGGCAGCACAAGGCTGCCCGTAAACTAATACACGAAATTAAAGCATGAAATTAAAATCCTAAGCTACTATTTACACGTTTGGTCGACATTCTTCCACAAAGCACTAGCACGAAAGCAATCAAAACACATAACAGACAAGCAAATAAGACTCACGGTAAGGCATTAAAGTGTTCTAGACTCAACTTAACTCCAACATAGCTAGCTCCCTATAGGTATTACTAACCGATAGATTTCATAAGTATTCAAGATTAACTTTACGTCTAATCCTAAAATTGTACTAAACATATTTGAGAACTCCTATAGATGAAAACAAACATGCATAGTAATTGAGCACGAAATCTTTTGAGTCGGAAACTAGTTAATTAAGCAAGGCGTCACTCTTCTCATTAACAAGCATGTTCTTTAAACCACTCTAACCCTCGTGAAAACAACACAAATCAAATAACCCTAAAGATTACTTAACCTATATTATTTTCGGCTAATGAGATCAATATTCCACGCATTGCAATTACATAGACTACCAATCTTTAAGCACACGAATTCAAAGAACAAGTCAAGAAAACTCTAAAACCAAATTAACACATGTTTGCTGATTATCCTACTTACTAATTTATTACATATTTTCCTTACTCTTTAACATACAGTCCAATTCTTTACTCTCAAGAACCAATTAAAATAAAGAAAACGAATTGAACATACAAATCATAAAACCAAACTTCAATCCAAACAATACATAGACATAGAGTTTGAAACCAAGAATTCATGTTATCTTCATAGACAAAGTTTAACATAACTACATAAAAATTACAAAACCGAAAGAGGGGAGTGGATCACACTTTTGTAGACACCTTAATGACTTCGACTCGTGTGGATCCGGCGGAAGATGGAAGGGACGGCTGCTCGGCAATGGTTAGGTGTCGGCAGAAAAAGTAAGGTGAGATGGTGGTGATTTTCGGCTAGGGTTTTATGTAGGACTCTTGGGAAATTTCGGTAGAGCTTTTGGCTAGATTTTTACTTTGGAATGTGACCCGTTTTTCTGTGTAAAAGATGGCTATATATAGAGGAACAATGCTAGGGTTGCCGGCCTCAACAAGGACAGGAGAATTCCTTTTCCTAGTTGGCTTATGTTTCCTTGTTGAATAATTATTGCATTCTTGGACTTCTTTTTCTGAATTTTTCTTCATAGCATGGGCTTCATATCTTTATGGACATCAAATGTGGACTTGACAACTCTATTTGGTGAACTTGATCCATGGAAAAATACCAAAAACCCGCCAAGAACACAACCGGCATCAAGCTGCTTGCCGATCGGCAAGCAATCCTAGTTCGGCTAGGAAATCTTCTTTTCTTCATGTTTTCCTCCATTGCCTTGGATCAATGTCTTCCTCTATCCTTCAATAAGCTTGGACAATCTGCAAGTATACAATTATACTCCAAAATGTCCATCGAAAACAGAAATAAAGGAAAAGAGGCAGAAACTTGGTGGAATCGGCTGGAATGACCTTGCTTCAGTAAATCCGGCATAACTCCCTCCTCAGAGCTCTGATTGATGCGATTACAAGTCTCAGAGAAACTAGACACGTAGAGCGTCCTCCATATAAAAGGGCTTGAGCAAAGTCCTTGTGAAACGTCGGGAATGAATTTTTGAAGTTGGGACACAGTCCCAGGAAAAATCCTGGAAGTCCCTGGATTAGTTTGCTCGAACTGCTGATTTGCAGCCATCTTTTGGATGACTTTCCGAACTCCAATTGATCTGTATTTTTGATACAACACCCTTTAGCAAGCAAATAATATGCATACCAAATTTCATTAAATTTGGAAAAGGATAGGTCACAATTCCACTCATCTCAGAATCACGAAAAAGACACATTTTTGCATTATTTTCTAGATTTCTCAAACTTAGTCATTTTTCAGATTCTAAAGCATATATTTCCAAGACTATACCAAAACGACACTAAACTAAATTATGACTCAATTTTAGATAAATAAGGGTTAAACGAAGCATAAATGAGGGCGTAAACACATTAATATCATCGCACATTGTGCTCACATCACTTGTGGACGGGGATAGAACCATAAAATGTGATGAGCCGGAGTGCTCGTTAACTCCTGGTGAGATTGCTGCTTTTCGGTCGAGGTGGAATATTCCCGGAGAGGTAGATCTGCGGCCTCTGTATGCCGGAGAGTCGGCCTACAACCCGGAGGAAGGTTGGGTTGCCATTCACGAGGACCAATTCCGGCATGGGCTATCGCTCTCGCTGCCGGACTTTGTGCAGTACCTGCTTAGTGCCATCAGGATATCACCGGCATAGCTTCCCGGGAACCAGTGGAGGCAACTACTGAGTCTGGGCTGTCTCTACTGGCTGAGTGATATGAGTTGCCCAACGGTGAATGAGTTTCGGGCCTTGTATCGATTGACATACTCGAAGAAGAGTAAGGCCCGGGGATGTGTGAGTTTTTCCGCCCGGCATTTTAAGCCGATGATAACCCACTTGCCCTCCTGGCTCAACAATAATTGGAGGAAGAAGGTGGTGATGGCAGGGGGGGTGGCAGAAGAGGAGTAAGACTTACCGGGTTCCCGATGCCTTTCAGCCAATAGGCGATCAGTCGTATAAGTTGTCAGAGCTGGAGAGAGATAGGATCTCCCGGGTATTTGGGTGCAGGTTGGACCTAGAGTGGAGTTCCTACAACTTTATCCAGCGGGAGGTGTTGGAACTATATATGTCATCTGGGGGGGAATCCTGGTGGGTGGTGGAATGTAGGTTGTAGCTCTGATCCCGTTGAGCGAATTGGTGTTGACTAGTTTGTTTGCCTTGTGTTTTGCAGGTGTATCTTCTCGGACAGCAATTAAAGCCCACGAAACGCTGTCGATGGACAATCAGGATCTGGTCTCGAAGCTTAAGGAAAAGGGGGACGGTGTCGCGCGGTCAACGGTCGACGGGGGAACCGGGGAGTTGACCGTACATGACAAACCGGTTTCGCTGGATGTTGTGGACAAGGATTACGTCTTAAAGCGCGTAAAGACTCACGCTTCGGGACCACGGGTGGCATCTGGAGCGGAGAAGACTGTTGGTGGGCCGTCCAAGCCCCCAGGTGGTGCTGCAAGGATTCCACAGGGGCTGGGGCCAGTGCCAACTGTTGCCAGGTCCTCACTGTCTGCCGTCCAATCTTCTTCTTTACAGGTTAATCTTGGTGAGCGGAGGAAGAGGTCTCGGGAGATGCCGGCCTTCGCGCTTGTTACCTTCACCGGCCGGTCAGTTGGTGAGGGTTTGGCCAAGCAACTAAAGCTGACGCGTGGTGGCACCACTACCGCCCACGGTGATGGTCCTGCGGCAGCTAGCCCTGCTGCTGCCGGCACAGAAGCATCGGGGGTGGAAAAGATTCCTGCTGCGGGGCCGTCCAAGGAGCATAGTTGCCCGGACGACTCTTTCGCCCGGAGCCTGCTCATGGACGTGAAGGGAATGGAGCTAGAGAAGATTGGGGCTCCGGAAGGGCGGCCGGAGGAGCACCGGCTGAAAACCAAGGAGATGGCCCTCCAGGTAAGGATAGTTTGCCACCGGTATCCGCTCAACACTATTTCGTGATCTGTTGCTTTCTAACCGATGCCTGTTAAACTGTAGTTGTTGTACCACTTGTATCATTCGGATGCAAGTGGAGAGCTGTCAGAGCTGAAGAAGCGGGCGGCGGAGTTGACAAGTGTCCGGGAGCTCTTGGAGGAAGAGAAGTCCAAGATCCAACGGGAATGAAAACCTGGTTGGAAGAGAGGGCCAGGAAGCAGATGGGCAAGCTAGAGGCCCAGTTCGAGGCTCTAGAAGAGGAGAAGAAGAGCCTGGAGGAGGAGAGGGCCGAGTTGGAGGCCCAGGTGGAGGAGCTCTAGCGGCAGGTGGCGACGGGCTCTACTTCTGCCGGCGGACCGGTCGATGAGAATGACCTGGAGGTTTACCAGCGGGCGGTTAAGAAGTACCAAGAAAGTGATGAGCTTCTTGACCTGCTAGAACGAGCCCAAGAGGCGGGGATAGCCGATGCTTATGATGATTGGAAGAGTAAGTGCTATCTTGAAGTCTCAAAGCTGCCGACGCCGCTGGTGTGAGCCGAAGCTCGCATGCAATAATAACCCTACAATCGTTAGTAGAATAGAATAAGTAGGGATCGTTCTAGCCGGGGATTAAGGGTACCTGGGATATGAAATTGTTAGACAAATATATACATATATACATATAAACGTCACATATGGGGAATGGAATGGATCGGGAGCTAGGCTGCCCTAAACTAGGTTCGGGACAAAAATTGAAAGAGAAAAAACAAGAAACAAAAAGATCCTAGGTTCGGCAGCAATAGGCTGCCTCTAAATCATGCATAAAAACAGCAATTTAAAATCCTAAATTACTATATACAAGTTTGGTCGACATTCTTCCACAAATTACTAACACAAAAGCACTCAAAACACATAGCAAATTGATAAAACAAGACACGGCAAGAGCACACAATATCCTAGATCCGATTTAGTTCCAACCCAACTAGGGCCTCAGCGGTTATCTAAGTTGTTTCAGACTTCACGAAGGTATTTAGAATTAGCTCAGCGCATAACCCTAATCTTTAGCTAACCGACTATAAACACGCAGCGTCGAAGATAATCAATTAACCAATGAAGTATGAAATCCTTTTAATTGGAAACACATCAATCAAGCAAGGCGTCACCACTTCTTGTTAACATGCATAGTCATTTAAACCACTCTAGTCCTATTTATGTTGACAGATACAAGACCAATACCCAAAACACATCGCGAATATGCTAAGTACCAATCTTTGAGGCACACGGATTTAAAAGACTAAACCAAGAACGAATTACTAGAATCAGAGTGAACATGCTTGCCTATCTAATCTTATCTCTTTACTTCATATTTTCATTACAATTTAGCATGCAATTCGAAACTTATCTTTGAAATTCTTTATTAATACCATAAGAATTAAATTAACATGCATCATTATAAAACCAAATTCACAATCGTTTTTCACATAGACATGAAAACACAATAACCAAACATACATATGAGTTTCATAGACAAAACTACACATAACCACATAAAAACTATTACAAACCAAGAGTAGGGAGTAGATCACACTTTTGCAAACACCTTTGATGGCTTCAAGTCGTGTGGATCCAATGGGATGTGGTTCGGTGGTGGCTGGATGAAGGGTGAAGAATCGGCAGGATTTTATGGTGGTGGTGGTGGTTTTTGGTTTGTGTTTTTATGTAGGATCTTTGGCTGAAAATTGGTAGAGCTTTGGCTAGGGTTTTTGCTTTAGAATGTGACAAGTTTTTCTGTGTAAAAGTTGGCTATTTATAGGGAAAAACTAGGGTATTGCCGGCAGCCCTTCATGCATAAGGATTTCAGAAAACCTAGTGGGATAAGGTTTGAAACCTTCCTTTAATTTCATAGTTCAATTAGGTTTTCTTTTTCTGAATTTTTCATCAAGGCTTGGGCTTCACATCTTCATGGACTTCTTGTATGATCTTGGACTTCATTTGATATGTCTTGGTCCATCGAAAATGCCCCAATCCGGCAGCTCTTCACTTTGGCACGAATCTGCCCCATTCGGCAGCTTCTCCTAGTTTGACTAGGAGACTTTCTTTCTTCATGTTCTTCTTCAATGCCATGGCTAGGTGTTGTCCTCCTTCCTTCCATAAGCTTGATTCATCGTCACAAATGCTTTTGTACACCATATGGTCCATCGAAAAGCAGCAATTGTGAAAAGGAAGTAATAGGTTCCTGGAATCGGCAGAATAGACCTTGTTACAGTAATTCCGGCATATCTCCACGCTCGGAGTTTCGATTGATGCGATTCTAAGTCTCAGATAAACTAGACACATAAGGCCATCTCCCCATAAAATATCTCGATCAAATTCCTTGTGAGTCGTCGAGAATGAAATTTCGAAGTTGGATCAAAGTCACAGGAAAATCCTGGAAGCCCCTGGATTGGAATGCTCGGACTGCCGTTTTGCAGCCAACTTTTGGGTGACTTCCCGAACTCCAATTGATCTGAAATTTTAACACAACATTCCTCAGTATATGAATATTAAGCACACCAAATTTCATAGAATTCGGACAAGGATAGATCATATTTGTACTCGTCTCAAAATCGCGAAAAAGACATATTTTGCACTATTTTCCAGATTTCTCATACTTAGTCATTTTTCGGACAATTAAGCACATTTCATCAAAACTCTACCAAAATTGACACTAACTATATTATGACTCTATCTTAGATAAATAAGCGTTAAACAAAGCATAAACGAGGGCATAAGCATGTAATATCGTCGCACATTGTGCTCCTATCAGCCGCAAGCGGATGAAGAAGAGGTTCAGGAGGGTGACACCGAGCCGGCCGGTGAAGATGCCGCTGGTGAAACCACTACTGAAGGAGCTCTTGTTGAAGAGGGGGAGCAGGTGGAAGTGCCCTAGCAGGCTCCAGAGTTTGTAGACTACCGCCCTCCCTTTTTGCTTTCAGTTTTTTTTTTGTACATGCTACCCTGAGTTATAATGAATTTACATTTTTTCTGCGCTTGTGTTGTGCCTTTTTCAATTTGTCTGACTTGGCTACCCATGGATTTCCCTTTGTACTTAGTTGAAAACAAAGTTCGAATAGACAACTACTGATATTACACCTGCCGAACTGGTTGGAATGCCTAGCTAGTTGTGTTTAGGAAAGAAAAAAACTAGCATCTTACTCAGGCTGACAAGTTGTTGGACCGCTGAGCCTCTATACGGGTTTAAGATTTTGACCGATCGTATGAGCGTTGGTGTCGCGGTATAGATGTCCCGATTCCGCGCGGTCCCCACTGTCCGGGTTACCCTTGATACCACTACAAGTCGCCGCGGCGGACTAGACCCTCAATCGTTGTTTTTAAGGCAAGACAATCGTTCGTGTGGTGTTTGGCTTCATCGTGGTAGAAGCAGTATTTACCAGTCTGTGCCCTGGTCAGGTTCCCCTTTGGGTGCTTTCTTTTTTGTGGAGGGGGGATGTTGTTCCCGTTCTCATACAGGATATCCTTGTAGGAGGAGGTCAAAGTAGAGAATACCTCTTGTCGTCCTGCTGGTATGACCGCTAGGGGGCGGGTTTGCTTCTGGTAGGATGGGAGGTTCCCTGCTCGTTGGGGAATGTCGACGTAGTCCCTCTGGTGCTGCTAGTTCCCCCAACCTCTTGGTATTTTGTCGGTCGAGGCTCCTCGGTCCCGGCCCTACTGCCAGTTTCTGGCTTCCTGTTGGGCAGGTTCGAGTTCTTCCTGCCTTCTCTTGTGTTGACGACTCCCGTAAGTTTCGTAGTCTGCTTGGGTGTGTTTGATAGCCATTGTCATCAGTTCGTCGTAACCCTGCGGGATCTCCACCCGCACAGCGTACGAGAACTTTCCTGGCCGGAGAGCTCGCTTGAAAGCAGATTCGGCGATCCCTTTTTCCAGTTCTCTGACCCCGGCGGTGGTTGTTTGCCATCGGTTAACAAAAGCTCTCAGCTCTTCGCCGTCTGCCTGCAGTTAAAGAGGACCGTCGAGGTCCGGACCCCTTCAACCCTTAGTATGAATCGGCCCACGAATCTATTGGCCAGTTGCTCGAATGCCTCTATAGAGTTCGCTGGTAGTTCGTAAAACCAGCCGAGCGCCTCTCCGGACAGGGTCTCCTTGAATATGTTGCAGCAGACGGCGTCGGAGTAGCCTTTAGCACACGTTTGGGACCAGAAGCTGTCCAGGTGTTGGTATGGGCAGCCGGCTCCGGAGTACGTTAGCTTTAGCGACTTTTGGGTGCCGGATCTTCCGGACTCCAGAATCCGGAGTGAAAAGGGTCCGGCCCGCTCGTTGAATCGTGCGCTCTTCGGCGGTCTTACAGCCATTCTCTCGTTGGCCTCTATCTGGGCCTTCACATCCGACACTGAGTCAGATAGTATCTGCAGTGCCCATGCGGTCGAGCTGATGGTATCTTCCTCGAACGAGCCGTTGTTCCTCCCACGGGCTGGGACGATCTTTGATGGCACCGTGTCCCCTGGGAACACGTCTCCCGCCACGTCGGTGCGGGTTCCAGACCCAAGACTTGGCGATCGTCCACCGGGCCCTTCCCGCGCAGATCTTCGTTGCGTTCACCGAACGTACCGCCCGGATCACGGTTGGTAGCAGCATTCTGACTGCAGCTACCAGCGGACTGCCCCTGCCCCACACCTGGGATTTGGGCTAGCACAGGCTCCAGAACCCACCGGTCCTCTGGATTTCCTTCCATCTTTTCTCCTGTAGATTCGGACATATGTATTTTTTTTGTGACCCTTATTACCCCCCACCCCCCCCCCCCCCCCCCCCCGTTGGCATCTCCCTCTCCGGGACCGGTGGATCTCCTCTCCGGTGCAGTGGCCTTCTCCTCCGGATGCGGTGACACATAGTCGTCTCCTCTCCGGGTATGGGTGCGGTGCCGGTGACTCTCCGGGTGCGGGTACAATGTCGGTGGCTCCGGGTACGGGTCGTATCTCTCCGGTGTAAGTCGTCTCCAATCCCGTGCGATCGTCTCTCTCCACCGCGGTCATCGCCCTCCTCTCCAGTGCAGGTGCGATGCACCTCCGGTGGCCTTTTCCTCTCCGGGTACGGGTCCGGTACCGGTGACTCCGGGTGCAGGTGCGGTGCGAGTCGTCCCCCCTCCGGTGTGGGTTCGTCTCCTCCGGTGCGGGCGTAAGGGAGAGAGCGGGAAACCATAAGAAGAAAAAAAAGCGGGAAAAGAAAGGAGAACGAAGAAGAAGCAAAAAAATAATAATAAAAAAAAAAACGAAAAAAGAAGTCAGCAGGCCAGCACCCGGTCAACGAGCCCAGCGGGTCAACCCGGCCAACTGACCCAACAGGTCAGCAGCAGCCCCGGTCAGGAAAAAAAAAAGAAACAAAGGAGCATTTTCTCAAGGCACCAAGATATTTCCTCTGGACAGCCACTCATCTATGTCATTCTTCTCTGATCGTTTCTACAGCAGCTTCCAGCAAAGCTAAATATTCAAACTCTCACAATTATACTTGCTTGACCAGTATCCAAGTACTGTGCTCTATATTTGTTTGGCAAGCATGTTAATAGTTTTTCCGCTGCAATATAACCCTTATAAGCATGATGTACCATGCTAAACACATGGTTATTCTTGTACCGGCTAATGAATGTGCATGATTACCTGATCCACTGTAGACCGTGCAACCGGCGCAGTGGGTCTCGACTCCGGCATGCATCGGGAAGCCTGACACCTCAGCTGCATCTCTATTGTGGAAGATCACCGGTGCCGCATCCGGAAGATATGCCTCCGGGCTCCTCAAGTAGCTTCGTGAGTAGGAATAATGTACCTCCATCCCACATTGGAAACATGGTGTAGGAGGGGGCCTTCCTTTGTTATATAAAGAAGGCTTCCCCCTTAGAATCTGATAACTGACAACTGGGCATTCCACCCTTGTAACCCCGATGGCCCATTGGCCGATCCTAGTATATTCTAAGTGGATGTAGTCGTGTCCTCCGACGGCACGGCGAACCACTATAAATCCTTGTGTCGATCTATCTTTATTATTGCTTTTGTTCGGTCCTCCGGGTTCTGACAGAAACAAGTGACAAAGAAAGTGTTAAACGTTGTGAATAACACGCTAGTTTTAAATACGGATGGTATTTCATTTCAAGTTCTATCATATTTTATAGATCTCGTTTAAATAAGAAGAAAATGTTATGTGATCGTCATTATTATTTTCTTCAAATATTAGCAATCCAAATTTCTGGTCAATCTTTTTTTCTTTGAAAATTTTAGACACAATCAAACTGTACAGATTAGGCCAATCACAAGTCAAATGCATCGGTCTTTTGGGGAGATGAAATAAGTAAACTCCAAGAGTTAAAGTTATTCAAAAACAAGTATATGTTCAAGAAGAAAAGATAATAGGGAGAACTTATGTTTTATTGATTGATAAAGAAGCCTTTATATAGGCATTATAATAAGTATCTCGATAAATCAGGGATTCCTTATCTATTACAGAATCAACTATACTAGTCTAATTAGGTCAAGACACATCCAGGAAGTTACGGAAATAACCTTCCTACAACACTCCCCCTTGTGTCGAGCGCCTAATGTCTTCATGGTGCTTACCATGTTGCCTCACTAAAACCTTGCCAGCAAAACAAAACCTCTTGGGCAAAAATAAAATGCATGGACGAAGGGAAAAGAGCACAACACACCAGTACTACACTTGTGAATAACATGTGATGTAGACTCCCCCTGAAGTCTAACAAACTTAGAGCTCTGATATATGGCGCATGCGTAGGCTATTCACATGTTTCACATGCATAGATTTTCCCAAAGACTTGGTAAACAAATCTGCAACATTTGCATATGAACTCACTTGATTAACTTGGATGTTCAGGAATTCTTGTTGTTGCACATTGTAAAAGAACTTAGGCGATATGTGCTTAGTGTTATCACCTTTGATAAAACCTAACTTCATATGCGCAATGCAGGCAGCATTATCTTCATAGATACACGTAGGTTTATCGGTGGTAGACACTAGTCCACATGAATCACGAATGTGGTGAATAACTGACTTTAGCCAGACACATTCTCTAACAGCCTCATAGAGGGCAATGATCTCTGCGTGATTCGATGAAGTAGCAACCAAAGTTTGCTTGGTTGATCTCCAGGATATCGTTATATTTCCCATGGTAAAAACATAACCAGTTTGGGAACGAGCACGATGTGGTCAGAAAGATACCCAGCATCTGCAAAACCAACTAACACGTTGCTGGGAGTCTTTGAGTAAGGGAGACGTCCAGAAAAGGGCACATTTGAGTGGCCGGACGCGTCGCCATCATCATCCTCCACGCCGCCCGCGCCAGCGACAGTACCATGGTGTACCATGGCACTACTAAGGCAGCCAGAAGCGTCGGTGTGAGGAGGGTGATCGGCGGGATCTTCTCTCTTTGTGCTGAAGGGATAGAACAAGCTCAAATCATTAGAACCTTTCAGGTAACGAAACAGATGTTTGATACCGTTCCAATGATGAAGCGTAGGCGCTGAGCTAAATCTAGCCAGTAAGTTCACAGCGAAAGAAATGTCTGGTCTAGTGCATTGTGCCAAATACAATAGTGCCCTAATCGCACTTAAGTATGGGTACTCAGCACCAAGAATCTCTTCTTCATCCTCCTTCGGACGGAATGAATCATTGTTTATGTCCAGACTACGAACGACCATGGGAGTAGACAATGGCGTACATGTATCCATGTTGAAACGCCTGAGCATCTTCTGCGTATAAGTAGACTGGTGAACTAGAATACCCTTGGTTCTATGCTCTAACTCAAGTCCTAAACAGAACTTAGTCTTCCCAAGATCCTTCATCACGAACTCGGATTTCAAGAATGAAACCGTCTCTTCAATCTCACATGAAGTACCGATGACATTCATGTCATCAACATAGACAGCTACAATGGCAAATCCAGAGTCGGTCTTTCTAATGAACACGCATGGGCATAACTCATCGTTCTTATAACCCCTCACAATCAGGTATTCACGTAGACGATTATACCACATCCTTCCGGATTGTTTTAGTCCATACAGTGAACGTTGCAGTTTAACTGCATAAGCACTCTGAGGTTTGGAGTCTTCTGATTGAGGCATTGGAATTCCTTCAGGAACTCTCATGTAGATATCGGTATCTAGATCCCCATATAGATACGTAGTAACTACATCCATCAGTTGCATACTCAGTTTTTCGAACACTACTAAACTGATCAAGTAGCGGAAAGTAATGAAGTCCATTACTAGAGAGTACGTCTCCTCGTAGTCAATACCAGGACGCTGCGAGAAGCCTTGCGCCACGAGTCTTGCCTTATACCACAAGATCTCATGCTTCTCATTGCGCTTACAAATAAAAACCCACTTATGACAGGTTTAACGCCTTTAGGGATCAATTCAACAAATCCAAAGACTTGTCTTTTGTCTAATGAGTCAAGTTCTGCCTGTATTGCTTCTTTCCACTTCGACCAATCTGCTCTTTGTTGACATTCAGTCATAGAGCGTGGGTCAACTTCGTCATCATGGATGATGTCTTGTGCGACGGAATAAGCATATATATCATCGACGTGTGCGGAGGCTCTATCCACTAAGAAACATGCGTTATTCAAACTGAGCGAGATTTCTTTGTTCTCTGGAGTCAACATTGGATATGTGTCATCCCACAGATATGATTCAGTTGACTCATGGACATAGCTATAGTCAGAGACAATCTCATGCGATGGATTCGCATCGTCGATGATGAGCGGATTTTGTGCCTTCGCTCGCTTCTTTCGAGGGTTTTTATCTCGAGAATTTTTCGGTCTCCCCCTCTTCCTGGTGGGAGCCGAGGCCGAACCTGCTGCCCTTTCAAAGTCCATCAAGGCACCGTTACGATCCGATTCAGTAACAGAGACGACGTCCCGTAGGGCGGCGCCGCCGCCGGCGTTACCCTCTCCTGAGGATATGCCGACGGCACTAGGTCTTAGGGAAGCTGAACCGGTCCCATAATTCGGGGCCTCCAACTTTGCCGGTACGTTTGCAACAGGTACGTATGATCTTGTCACTTTCGCAATATCAGTGAAAGCGTCGGGCATCGATTCCGCGACTTTCTGAAGATCGATAATGCGTTGCACTTCAAGCTCACTTTGAGTAGTGCGAGGATCATGAAGAGACAAATCGTTGGGGGCACACCATGTCAATTCCTGACGTTCATTCGGAATGAGTGCATTCCTATCTCCCCCTAACGGCGGGAAGTGTGTCTCTTCAAAGTGACAGTCTGCGAATCGCGCAGTAAATAGATCACCGGTGGTTGGTTCTACGTAGCGGATTATCGTTGGCGAGTCATAGCCAATATAGATGCCTAAACATCGTTGTGGACCCATTTTGATACGCAATGGAGGCGTAATTGGCACATAAACTACACAACCGAAAGTACGTAAGTGCGATAGATTGGGTTCAAAACCAGTTACCATCTGGTAGGCACTAAACGCATTGTTGGCAATGGGTCGGAAACGAATAAGCATCGATGCATGCAGTATTGCATATCCCCAAGCAGAAACTGGCAAATTGGTTCCCATAACCAATGCCCTAACCACTAGCTGGAGTCGCTGAATGGTGGCTTCTGCAAGGCCGTTTTGAGAATGAACATGAGAAACAGGGTGCTCTACTTCAATCCCAATGGACATACAATAATCATCGAATGCTTTGGAGGTAAACTCGCCAGCATTATCCAACCTAATAGATTTGATAGGATGGTCAGGGTGGTTAGCCCGTAACTTGATGATTTGAGCTAAAAGCTTGGCGAATGCAGCATTTCTTGTAGACAACAACGCGACGTGTGACCAACGCGTCGACGCATCAACCAGCACCATAAAATACATGAATGGGCCTCATTCTGGTTTGATTGGTCCACAAATATTACCTTCAATCCGGTGTAAGAATGGTATATTTTCAGTTGAAGTTTTGGCGAATGAAGGGCGAGCGTGCAATTTAGCAAGCGAGCAAGCCTTACAAAATGAGCGATGGGCATTGGAAATTGTTGTTGTGGCATAAGAGTACACGTTGGGTGTCGCCCCATGTCCCTGTGAAGGGTGGGACGACATGACTTGCGGTGTAAAGGCCACTTCCTCTTTGGCCAGGTGCTCGGCCCCGAAACCCTGTGAAGGGAGGGGTGGTGGCGAGTGTGGCGTTAATGCCACGGCCTTGCGAGGAGCTTGGCTTCTACGCACATCATGACGTTGAGTCGCGGTAAGGGGTTCTTCCAATCGCTTTTTCGACTTGAAAAATGGATGTCCATGGGAGTTCTTTAGAATCCGGATCATCATATCACGGCCGGGGTGGCCTAGTTGATAGAAGCACAATGTGCGATGATATTATATGCTTATGCCCTCATTTATGTTTTGTTTAACCCTTATTTGTCTAAGATAGAGTCATAATATAGTTAGTGTCATTTTGGTAGAGTTTTGTGAAAAATGGTTAAGAATCCGAAAAATGACTAAGTTTGAGAAATCTGGAAAATATTGTAAAATATGTCTTTTTCGCGATTTTGAGATGAGCAAAAGTATGATCCATCCTTGTCCGAATTCTATGAAATTTTGTGTGCTTAATATTCATATGTTGAGGAATGTTGTGTTAAAATTGCAGATCAATCGGAGTTCGGGAAGTCGCCCAAAAGTTGGCTGCAAAAGGGCAGTCCGAACATTCCAATCCAGGGGCTTACAGGATTTTCCTGGGACTTTGTCCCAAATTCGAAAAATCATTTCCGACGACTTGCATGGAATTTGATCGAGATATTTTATGGGGAGATGGCTATATGTGTCTAGTTTATCTGAGACTTAGAATCGCATCAATTGGAGCTCCGAGAAGGGAGATATGTCGGATTTACTGGAGCAAGGTCATTCCAGCCGAGTTGCTGCCGGTCTTGTGTTCTTGCGGGTTTGGGGCATTTTTCCATGGACCAAGCTCACCAAATGGAGTTGTCAAGCCTACACAAGAGGTTCATGAAGATATGCAGCCCAATCCAAGGAAGAAAATCAGAAAAAGAAGTTTCCTAGAAGAACCAAGAAAGGAAGGAACCAAAACCTCGTTGCACAAGGATTGCCTTTGCCGATTTGGACTAGGTTTTCTACCTAGGGTTTCTGCCAAATTTGCCTCTATATATAACCATGTTTTCCTACAGAAAAATCATCTCATCTCAAGCTTAAACATAAGGCCTAAACTCTACCAAAATTCCCCAAAGATCCTAGACAAAACCTAAACCGAAAACCACCTTCACCTCACCTCAACCAAGTTTCTGCTTTTGCCGATTCTTGGAATTTTTCCACCATAACCTACTGCCGTCATATCCCTGCCGTGCAGCCTCACCCCATCCTCCACACATCGCCGGATCCACACCAAGTGAAGCTCTCAAGGTGTCTCAAAGTGTGATCCACTCCCTTCTTCGGTTTAGTAATTTTTGTTTAGTTATGTTTGGTTTTGTCTATGAAACACTCATGTATGTTTGGTGTTGGTTTATATGTCTATGTGTGAACCGGTTTTGGTTTTATGAATTGTATGTTAAAGATTTGTTTGAATCGATGCTTAGATTTAAGTTTAGGTTTCGACAAAAACAATGATGTTGCGTGCTAATTTGTAATATGTAACTTGTGAATTTCGTATGTATGATAATTAGGGCAGTAGGTATTTGATGCATGATTTAGACTTAAAATCGATTAGTAATCTAAGGTTAGAGCACAAAAATCGACACACTAGTTTTGTTTAAGCATTTGTTGTTTGCATGAAATTCTAAGTGCTAGATTTCATATGATTGAGTAATATGATTAAGTTATACGAGTTGAGTTTTCTTGATTGTGTTGCTCCCCTAGATCTAAAGAACCTTAGAACTTGCAAGTTAAATAAGAAGATTGACGACCTTACTTGTTTGCTTGTTTTCGATTTGGACTCTTGTGCTTAAATGTTAAAACGTTTAAAACCGGATTAGCATAAACTTTAGGATCGAAGGCGAATAGCATGATCTTAAAACATTAGATGTCTTACAATTGTTTAAAAGGCTAATTGCTCTAATTGTAGTCGAAATTGATTAAGTCTAACATGC
Organism: Potentilla sterilis; assembly: GCA_963682095.1. Classification (NCBI taxonomy): domain Eukaryota; kingdom Viridiplantae; phylum Streptophyta; class Magnoliopsida; order Rosales; family Rosaceae; genus Potentilla; species Potentilla sterilis. The sequence goes on along the minus strand of OY821763.1, from coordinate 22,193,330 downwards.
ATGAATACTTGTCTCTTACTTTCTTGCATGCGAATCTACTTGTTAAAGAGTCTTTGGTGCTAGGGATAACGTATTCTGTTTATGTTTTCGTGTGCTTAGTTTAGAAAAGAAAATTCAGAAAATTGTAATACAAAAATGGAGTGTTTAGTTTGTTTTGAGTCTTAGGATGCCCCTAATATGTCAATGATGTTATTTATCCTCTTTGCATACGTAGATGATGGTTATGCATACAATTAAAATTGTAAGTTTCATGGATTATGTGCATTGGTAGGAGCATGTAGGACTTGTTGATTATGAAGCATGCATGTTTGAGCTAATTTATTTCGATTATAACCTATGTGAGCTTTAGAGCCAAATTGCTTTCTTCTTGAGCGATAAAAAGATAAAATTCGATAGATTCGTAGGAAGCATGAAACCTCATAATTCTTTGATTATTCGATGACTATGTGCCATAGCTTTTTAATGAACTCTAGTATGCTAGAACTTACTCTTGTTGATTTTCGAAACGTTTATGTCATAAAATACCTTGATTTTGAATGTGATTGAATAAAGATCATTTAGGTTTACTACCATTGCCAAATAAATCATGAGCCCTATTTGTGCCCGTCGTGGGACACCTTAGTAAACCCCCTTTGAGCCTACGATTAGCCTTTTCTTTCATCACCCTTAAACACTTTCCATGAGCCTAGTATAGTGATGCCTTTACCTTATGTGTCGGCAAAGCTTGATTTTTGAAGGCGTTTTCGCGTGAAGTGATGAAGAAGAACAAGTGTGGGGTAGACTTAGCCATGAATTTATGAAAAGTGTATATGTATGCCGTGCCTTAGAAAAAGAAAGAATGAAAAATTTTTGAAACATTTTTGCTCAGACCAAAAGAAAAAGAAAAAGATACCGAGAGCAAGAAAAGAAAGATGTAAGGCACGGCTTGAAAAAGAAAAGAAAAAATTTTGTGCATGGCTATTGTCTTGATTATTGTTGTAATATTATGGGAGGAAAAGAATGAAGTATGGGTCCAACAAGATGAAATTTGACCCTTGACGAGAAGACATAAGGAGATTTGAGCTTTGCCAAAGGCCACGGTGACGTTTTGAGCCTCCTTATCCAAATATCGAATACCTCTTAGCCTAGCCCCATTACAACCCTTTTATTGATCTTTTTCATGATTCTTAAGATGGTTAAACTTGATTTGTGGAGATTATCTCAAGAGTAAGCATATGGTTTTGGTTCATTGGTGCATATAGTTATCATATGAGGTTTTTCCATAAAAATTCACAAAGTGCTTTCGTTTCTTTGATATATGCAAGTCACTCTTTGTAATTCATTATCTTTCGCTTGCATATACTTATGAGTGAATTACCATGCTTCGAGAGAAAAGAAGAGAGTATGCCTAGTGAGGAGGATTGAATTAGCTTAACATGTTTACATGCTTACCCTTTTGCTCTTATATGTTCATATTGATGCCACATGTTCATGAAGCTCAGAATTTTCGTGCTTAGCATTCTCATGCATTAACTTGAAAGCTATGTGTACATACGAGCCTGAGACAAATTGTTAGGGGCAATAGTTTGTTTAGAGTCTAGTTTAATTTAGTTTGCTAAGGGACTAGCAAAGGATAAGTGTGGGGTAGTTGATAGGAGCACAATGTGCAATGATATTATATGCTTATGCCCTCATTTATGTTTTGTTTAACCCTTATTTGTCTAAGATAGAGTCATAATATAGTTAGTGTCATTTTGGTAGAGTTTTGTGAAAAATGGTTAAGAATCCGAAAAATGACTAAGTTTGAGAAATCTGGAAAATATTGTAAAATATGTCTTTTTCGCGATTTTGAGATGAGCAAAAGTATGATCCATCCTTGTTCGAATTCTATGAAATTTTGTGTGCTTAATATTCATATGTTGAGGAATGTTGTGTTAACATTTCAGATCAATCAGAGTTCGGGAAGTCGCCCAAAAGTTGGCTGCAAAAGGGCAGTCCGAACATTCCAATCCAGGGGCTTACAGGATTTTCCTGGGACTTTGTCCCAACTTCGAAAAATCATTCCCGACGACTTGCATGGAATTTGATCGAGATATTTTATGGGGAGATGGCTATATGTGTCTAGTTTATCTGAGACTTAGAATCGCATCAATTGGAGCTCCGAGAAGGGAGATATGTCGGATTTACTGGAGCAAGGTCATTCCAGCCGAGTTGCTGCCGGTCTTGTGTTCTTGCGGGTTTGGGGCATTTTTCCATGGACCAAGCTCACCAAATGGAGTTGTCAAGCCTACACAAGAGGTTCATGAAGATATGCAGCCCAATCCAAGGAAGAAAATCAGAAAAAGAAGTTTCCTAAAAGAACCAAGAAAGGAAGGAACCAAAACCTCGTTGCACAAGGATTGCCTTTGCCGATTTGGACTAGGTTTTCTACCTAGGGTTTCTGCCAAATTTGCCTCTATATATAACCATGTTTTCCTACAGAAAAATCATCTCATCTCAAGCTTAAACATAAGGCCTAAACTCTACCAAAATTCCCCAAAGATCCTAGACAAAACCTAAACCGAAAACCACCTTCACCTCACCTCAACCAAGTTTCTGCTTTTGCCGATTCTTGGAATTTTTCCACCATAACCTACTGCCGTCATATCCCTGCCGTGCAGCCTCACCCCATCCTCCACACATCGCCGGATCCACACCAAGTGAAGCTCTCAAGGTGTCTCAAAGTGTGATCCACTCCCCTCTTTCGGTTTAGTAATTTTTGTTTAGTTATGTTTAGTTTTGTCTATGAAACACTCATGTATGTTTGGTGTTGGTTTATATGTCTATGTATGAATCGATTTTGGTTTTGTAAATTGTATGTTAAAGATTTGTTTGAATCGATGCTTAGAGTTAAGTTTAGGTTTCGACAAGAACAATGAATTTTGCATGCTAATTTGTAATATGTAACTTGTAAATTCATGTGTTAGATAATTAGGGCAGTGGTATAGATGCATGTTTAGGTTTGAAATTGGTTAGAAATCTAAAAGAGTGGACCTTATAAACCGAAACATTAGTTGTGCTTAAGCATTTGTTGTTTGCATGTAAATCTAGGTGTTAGGTTTCATCAAACCCGAGTAATAACAAATATGGCTAGATACTCAAAAGGTTGCTTTGATTTGTTTTTGCTCACTTAGGGTATAGTACTTTGGATTTCTTACATGTTAAAATAAGATGATTGACAACCTCGCTTGTTTTGCATGTCTCCGATTTAGACTATTGTGATTAATTGTTAAGTCTCAAAAGGATTAACATAACTTTAGGGCCCATAACCAAAAGTTCGGTCTTAAAACTTGAGAAGTCTTACAACTAAGTTGTAGTCGGAACTAATTTTGAATTTAAACATGTTGATACTTGTTCCTTACTTTCTTGCATGTGAGTTTATATGTTAAAGAGTCTTGGTGCTAAATGTTTTGTGAGAGATGATGATCACTTGTATATAGTAGTTTAGGTTTATTTTCGTGTTCTTAGTGTTAGTGGCAGCTTTGCTGCCGATCCATATAATTCCCCCCATTGTGACGTTTTGTGTATATATATTTGTGTAAATATTTGTATTAACATTCTCATATTTCAGGTACCCTTAATCCCCGGCCTAGAACGATCCCTACTTATTCTATACTACTAACGATTGTAGGGTTATTATTGCTTGATGCTCGCTTCGGCGACTCATCACTAGTCGAGCATGCCAAAGCGTGTAATCATTTGTGTCACAAAAATTATCAGTGACAGCATATGATTCGAAAACACGGGCTGTAGTAAGATATAAGTCATTGTCTTCAATGCACGGCATCTTCTCTAAAATACAGCGACGGCCATTTTCTTGAGAAGTAATGCATAAGTATTCTTCACCATTCTCAGCATAGATATCCAAGTGATAACCGTTGGCACGGATATCCTTAAAACTCAGCAGGGTTTGATTTGTTTTCGGTGCATAGAGAGCATCAATGACATTGATAACGGTACCATTTGGTAACATAAATTCAGCGGTTCCTCGCCCTTTGACAACCGGCGAGGTACCTATCAATGTTGTCATTGATGAGCGATACAGCATTAAATCCGTAAACAACTGCCTATTCCTTAGAATAGTGTGGGTAGTTCCACTATCAGCTAGACACTCAACTTCACCGCGAGACATCAACAAAAAGAAGAAAACTTGGGTTAGTTTCTCACGGGACACAGTCTAATCACTACACCGTAGCATAGAGAAAGAAAGGGGATGAAATCCCATAGAGTGTATCACATGGCATTTGGATATTATAACTTCGACTTAAGTCGGAAAGTGTAAGGTTGAATGTTACATAACCAAGCAATCATCAGAAACCAAAACGAAGCCGAGGCTTCGCACATTGTGGTGTGGAACACCTTTGGTAACTGGGATAAAACGAGGACAAGCCTCCTAGGATTAGTCTTAAAACACCTCTCTGGCGGCACACTAGCCGAAGCTGTGGATGTCAATAGCACCTGGTGCCGTGGCACCAGAGTGTGGCGAGTACCAAGCCTACTTCACCTTAATGAACCGATGGCGGCTCGTTCGCTTTCCTTTATATATATATATATTTTTTTTTTTATTGAGCGTAGGTGGGATTATAAGTCCAAAATATAGAGCCAATGTAACCCAAAGGTGGCATCACAAGAACCATGTGAGTTGTTAATACACGAACCTAATTGCATAAAAACATAAAATTTCTCACAATATGGGAAAACAGAGAAACTTTATTAAGTGTCAACTTGAACACATCAACTTCTAATTCCAAAATAAACAGACTAACAAGAGTCATAAAAACATGGCGAGTGCCATTATAATACTTGATAAACTAGAAAAGTCAAATACATGGACTAATCAAAATCCGGGACATCAAGAGTTTGTGGTTGCGCCTTTGGTAAATCCACATGATGAGCATAATTTGCTTCAATCATCTCGTCCTCAGCATAATTACTTTCTTCAGACAGAAACTTCTTGTACTTCTTGTAGGCATTTAACATCTCCTTACTAGCTCGACAGTCGAGATGGTAGTGTTTGGAGGAACCACACTTGTAGCACGGAGCAAATTGGACATTCCGGTTATTGCTATGAGGTCTAGGAGGGTTTGGTACCGGGCCTAGACGGGGTCCGTGGCCGGTCCGACCTCCCCCTGAAGGTGGTGCGGTTTCGCCACCTTCTCGCCTCCAAGTGTTGGAGCGTCGTGTCACTTTGTTTCCAACATTCTGATTTCTTCCACGTACAGAATTGTACGGGGCATGGCGGCCTTTAATTTTCTGCTTTGAAGCCTTCCCATAATGAGCCTGTGGTGTTGGAATTGGCTTTGTACCAACAGGTCTCTGGCTACTATTAAGCCTAATCTCAGAATGACGCTCTTTTTTAGCCAATATTGCCATAAGGTCAGAGAATGTCCTGATTCTGCCTTCATCAACTGAGATCTTATACTGATGTCTGATGACATCGTAGGCCATGAGGAATGTGTTAAATGTCTTCTCTAGAAGATCTTTATCGGTTTTGATGACGCCAACTGTGCCAAGATCCGCCTGTAGACTAATCATATCCTGATTATATTTGTCTACTTTGTCATAATCCGATAAACGGATTTGTTCCCATTTAAGGGTGAGCTCTGGAAGAAGCATGTCATGGACATTGTTGAATCGTTGCTGGAGCGTGTCCCATAAAATTTTGGGATCTTTTACCGACAAATATTGTCGCTTCAGAGTTGGGTGGATATGGCGCCTCAAATAAATGAGGGCCTAAGCCTTGGTATGGTCCCCAAAAGGGGTGTTGGCGGCTACATCAGTCAGAAGGGCTAGAAAACCTTTGCTTTAGAAAGCAATTTCAACATCGAAAACCCATCGATGGTAGTCTTTGCCTTGAAGATCTAAGATCTCAAAATCAGGGCGTGACGGTGACGACGACGACATCTACAAGAGAATAAAACGTCGGATTAGTATCACTCATAAAGAGGTACTATCAAGTATATATTGGAATTAGAAGGAATATATTCGGTCACATAAGTGAATTTTTTTTTTTCAATGCAAAAGCATTTTTGATGCATAAACCGGCGACATCATATCGCACCTTCAAACAGTGGCGTACTCAGACATCCACATAAGCATCTTTTTCTTTTAATTCCCTTTCAAACGTGATTCCCCCAGAACCATCACTTAAAACTGCGACCGTAGGGGTGATGAATTCCCCATTCTAGGTCTTATCGGCGATTTAAGAATGGACAGAATAGGAGTAGAAGAAAGGCTAATAGTGCCCGATATAATATATCTATAGTTCAAAAGCAGGAACTTTTAGAAAATTGTTACCTTTTGGAATTGATCAAAAGATCGAGTGCGTAAAGCTTGTTCTTCGACTCTTGTCTGATTCTCGAGCCTCTGCTTGCGCGAGTAAGCTGGAGGAGCTATCTTGAAAATTTGATGGCGAGCGAATGTGCTGGCCGCCAAGCGAATTGGCGTGAGGCCGAGCGAGCGAGCGGGTGGGCGAGCGAGCGGGCTGGCGAGTGAGCGGGCTAGCGAGTGAATGTGCTGGAGGCCAAGCGAATGAGCGTGACTGCCGAGCGGGCGGGCGAGTGAGCGGGTTAATAAGCAGGCGGTCGTGTGGGGGGGGGGGGGGGGGGGGGCTGTGGCCTAGGAGAGACCAAGAAGGAGTCGCACGGGTCCCGAGAAGGGAGGTCCGGCCGACAGAATGGATGGAGGAGGAGGAAAAAAATTATCAGGGTTTTTCTAGGGCTCAGGGAGATTACGTGCTGATAACGTGTTCAAGGAGAAAAGATAATAGGGAGAACTTATGTTTTATTGATTGATAGAGAGACCTTTATATAGGTATTACAATAAGTATCCCGATAAATCAGAGATTCCTTATCTATTACAGAATCAACTATACTAGTCTAATTAGGTCAAGACACATCCAGGAAGTTACGGAAATAATCTTCCTACAACAGTATACTCTTTATCCTTGCAGACAATAAACCCAAGTATGGTATAGTCATATGACGTGGTTTAATGTTGGTCAAATAGCCGAAAGTTAGGATATAGCTTTAAAGAAAAGGGTGTTCAACACTGTTGAGTCGTTCAACAAAGACCGGGCAGCTTTCCCCTTGAAGCAGAAAGGTGCAGATTCTTTGGAATGGAAGGAACCAGTCAATCACAATCACCCATTGTCTTTGCTTACTTTTGTTTTCTTTCCTTTTCCCCAAGGGCCAATGCTTACTTTTGTTTTCAAGGGCAAATGCTTGGCATAAAACAAAAACTAATTAGCAAAAGGAATGATACTAATACCCATAAAAATGTCGAATATTTTGTTTGTTAAGTATAGGAATCCCCAAAATGAAGCAAGCTTTGTTGGAAAAGTGTGGCTCAAAGAAGACAACGTGTTTAGAATTGAAGTTCAAACCTGAAGCTGCAACGGGTTTTGGACCTTAATTGGTTACTCAATTCATTCATATTTTTAGCTAGTACACTAAATTGTTGACTAGATTGTTGTGCAAGCTATCGTCTCTTCATTATAAACAAAATGATTATTATTCGAAAGATGGATTCTTTCTATTTACAACATGGGAGAAAAATATACATTGGTTTCTGTCTGTCGGAATTTGACTCCTCTACAATCACTTTAGGTGAATTTTATATAATCTACACCCATTGAATTGTTTTAATGGTTTAGATTAGACCATACTTGATGGAGATCAGGGTACAGAACACAGGTCACCAACAGTCACTCAACAGACACCAGAAATAAGGAGGAGCGAACTCATAAAATAAGACAAATTCATGCCACAAATAAACTGATTATATTCATAAAACATAAGCTTCCTAACAACTATTACAATACCCATATATATAGGATTTACAAAACTTAGAGAGTAGGCTTAATCTAATATGGAAAGCAATTATAGGTAAATCCTAAATAATTGTAAAACTATTTCCTAAAAGTACCTAAATAATGAAAAATTAAATATTATAAATCTATGATTAAATGACTAAATAATAACTTGATGTTGCATCATAAATATTCCCGTATCAATACTAGCAACTAGCACACAGGCATATGCAAACTCCATTTAGACATTTAATTATATGAAAGTAATTCATTTCACAAAATATAAGTTGTAACCACAACAAGTTGCAAGTAAATCGAGGAGAAATTTCACTGAAAAACGAGTGTAATGAGAAGGGATATCTCCTCGAAGGTGATTTAAGTAAGGAGAGATCTCCTCAAAAGAGACTAAGTGGAGGGATATATTTTCGAGAAAGATCCTATTGAGGGATCTCCTCGAAGGTGATTTAAGCTAGGAGACATCTCCTCAAGAGAGACTAAGTGGAGAGAGATATTTTTAAGAATTATCTTGTTGAGGAGGGATATCAAGGAGGATTATAGTAAGGAGGGATCTTTTCGAGTGAAAAAAAAAATTAAAAATTAAAAATTTCTTTGAGGATATCAATTCTAGTGTGGTAAGAGAGCTCTGTAAAGCTATAAACATAACTCTCTCACTGCGTGCATAGGTAGTACATATTAATTTCGTGCACGTACACCTATGCAGAACGTGTCGGACACGTATCGGACACCGACACATCACAATTCGCCTCAATACGCGCGGACACGTGAACTGGGATTTCGACACAGCTTGGACAAACGTCAAAAGGTGTTGGACATGTGGGGGTAGTTCGGTCTTTTACATTACAGAAAGAGGGGTCTAGGGATTCATTCAGCTCCTCTCTTCATTCTTCGACTCAGCTCCGCTCCTCTCTTCATTCTTCGATTCAGCCCCGCTCCTCTTTTCATTCTTCGATTCAGCCTCCGCTCCTCTCTTCGTTCTTCGGCTCCGCCTCTGCTCCTCTCTTCGTTCAGCTCCGCCTCCGCTCCTCTCTTCATTCTTCAGCTCCGCCCCCGCTCCTCTCTTGTCTGAGTCTTCAACTCTGTTCGGAGGAGTCTCTGTCTCTCTCTTCATTCTCCAGAAGATTTGGCATTGCTGGGTAAGTTTTATCGACACAGTGGTCTGAAATATTAGCTGAAGGATGTATCATGTATTTATTTCCTCCTATCAATTTTTTCATGTATGACAATACCTCAACTTGACCATACCTGAAGTACAATAGCATCTGGAGAGATTGAAATGAGCTATGTTTCTCCCCAGTACATAGGGTCTGGGTCTGCTTTGAACCGCTTGTGTTCTGAACCTCGTGTTGAACCACTTAGTCTGCTACACCCTTGTGCATACACTACTGGCTTTAAGGAATTATAACTATAAAGTTCGTGGACGCCCAATAGTTGGGGAAGTTCTTGAGTGTTTCATAAATAACTGTCCAGTTCTTGAACGATTATCGGTGCATTATTCTAGGAAGTTGAAGAGGCTAAGAGTTGTTGGTCCATCTATTGCATTGAAGTACTTAGACATACATATGTGTTAGAAGGTCAGAGACATTGAGATTTATGATGCAAATCTTGTTTCATTTAGTTTTGCTGGATATCAGATAATTAACTTGGCTCTCAAGAATGTACCTCTTCTTGTTGAAGTATCCATTTCATGCCCTCATGTGTTAGTCTTGTGTTTCTGTGTAATGCAGAAGATTAGTCTGTGTAATGCAGAAGAATGGAACTGGCTACCAATCTTGGGTTTCTAGTGCAGTGTTAGTATTGCAATTTAAGAGTAGGGTCTGATTCTATAAATTGTAATTGCTATTGTTGGTTAGCTTCTCCCCTCATATAATTTTCACTGCCTCCTTATTCTGATGCCATGTTTCTAATGCAGTGTTTCTTGGGTTTCTAATGCAGTGTTTCTAATGTAGTGTTTCTTCTCCTTGTAGTAGTTTTGTATAATTGTGCTGTAGTTAAACATTTAAACATTTCCATTTTCTAATGATTATATAATGTTTATTTTTTTTGTTTAATTATATATATATATAATATTTTATATATATATATAATATATTATTTAATTAACGTGTCCATCGCGTGTCCGTGTCCGAACAAAAATTAATTTTGACGTGTCCATGTATCGAATCGTGTCCGTATTGGACACTCGTACTCGTGTCCGTGCTACCCTAGACGTACACTCACTACCAGAAAAGGCGTCATAGCCGACGACGCCATCTCGTCGGCCGTTTCCATTAATTCGTCGGCTATAGTCATAGCCGACGATACTTCGTCGGCTATAGTCATAGCCGACGATACTTCGTCGGCTATAGTCTCGTCGGGAATGCTCCGTCGGCTATAGTATAGCCGACGACACACGGGGTAAGTCGTCGGCTTATGAAACACCAGGTATAGCCGACGAAAAAAGCGTCGTCGGCTATACTTCGAACATTGCCGACGAGAAGATCGTCGGCTTTAAAAATTACGTAACTGCCCCTAACCCGAAGTATAGCCGACGACACTATCGTCGGCTATACGTCCAATATAGCCGACGACACTATCGTCGGCCATAACAATCGCCGGTACCAGAAACGGCTTTTTTTTGCCGGAAGCCGGGAGGGTATAGCCGACGACATATGTCATGTTCGTCGGCTATAACGGTTATAGCCGACGAAATTTGGTAAAAATCGTCGACTATAACTGTTATAGCCGACGAAATAATGCCAATATCGTCGGCTATAACCCCTAAATATTTAAAAAAATTAAAAAAATTTACTCGGGCCCAATTTCTCTTCGTCTTCGGGGGCTGCAGAAAATGCACAAACAAACATCCAAATATCCAACAAATATCCACATCAATCCATCCCTAATATCCTACATACTGTACAAATTAACCCACTATATATATCTACTCATCATCACCCCCTAAACGCGTAGCGTCGTCGACCGGATCGTTCGAGTTCCGGTGGCTATGGCTGTCCTGATCGGCTGGCGTACTCCGATGCGGGGGGGGAGTGGGGACGACGAACTGGGGCATCTGTGGCGGAGGCGGGGGCTGGAGTCCAGCCTGCTGGGCCTCCCAAGACTGCTGCATCCATCGGTACATCTCCGCCACAGATGCGTCTCTGGCCTGCTGCGCCGAAGCCTCCGCAGCCCTCGCCAACTCCGCCTGCTGGAGCGCCTCCACCGCCCTCGCCAACTCCGCCTGAGTCCTCTGCAGCTGCGTCTGCAAGTCTCCTCTCGTCGAAGCCGCACGCTGCGTGCTGGGATTGGCCGGCGTGAACTTGAGAACCCCATCTCCCGCCGCGCCTAGGCCTCTCTGGTAGAAGTAGTTGTTCCCCGTCCCTACCGCCGCGTGCATGATCTGAGAGGCCAAGCGCGGCTCAAGGGTGTCGATCGTGGAGGCAAACTCCGCGATCGCCTCGTCGGACGCCCCGTCTCCCAGAGTGTCTCGCGCGATCCCGAAGGTGATCGCGTCGGTCTCCGCATCTATTTCCGCCTAATTGACAAGAAAATATAATAAACGAATTAAAAATTATATATATATATTAATTTCATGAAACACTTTTATTTAAGATGGACGAATACTTACCACTTGGTCGGGACGCCCCGGATATATCTGCGCATGAATCCACGACAACGGCCTCAGCGGTCGGTCCCTCCTCGCCATCTCTGCCCACTGCCTCCAGGAGCGGGCGCCGCCGTGGTGGGGGTGCTCGTTCCTCCTGCGGTTGTCGCTGTTCGTCCGCGAGATTTTCTGTATTATAACAACAAACATATAAACGCAAATATAAATTAGTAACTAAATTAAAATATTAGGAACTAACCAAAATAAAATTAATAACTAATTTAGTTACTAACTAATTTAATTTAATTAGTAACTACTTAACTAACTAATTTAATTAGTAACTACTTAACTAACTAATTTAATTTAGTAACTAACTAACTTACTAACTACCTAATTTTATTTAATTTAATTTGATTTAATTTAGTAACGAACTAACTAACTATGTAACTAACCAACTGACTTAATTTAATAACTAATAACTAACTAACTAACTAATTAATTGAATTAAGTAACTACATAATTTAATTATTAAATAACATTAAAAAGTTATATACTACCAGGCTAAATTTTCTTACCGAGACCCTGTCGCTCCCGAAGTAGGCTACCAGCCATAGCCACTCGTACTCCCTGTACCGGAACTCGTGGGGGGTTGCAGCTCGCCCCAAGCGCTGCTCCACATGGTACGTCCTGTAGTGCGTGGACAGCTCGTTCTTCCACTCGGAGTACCTATATTAACAGAACACAACTGTTAGATATATATATTCGTACACTGCCAATAAATATATTTATACAAAAAAAAGCAAAACACATAACCTGTTCTTCAGCTGCTCGTCTCTCCACCAGTCCAAGGTAGGATGGACTCTAAACCATTGCTGCAACATTATAAATTAATTAGAAAATATTTTTATATAGTTATAAGGACTGAATTCATAATTGTTTATTTTCTATAATAAAAATCATATTTAACTCACCGACAGTGCATTGTACACTCGCGCCTTGATCTCATCGGGCACAGAGCCCCAGTCGGGCCACAACAGTGGGACCCTGTCCCGCACGAGCATGCCCGTCGCGTTGATGTACTTGGTGGTGGTGTCTCTCCGCTCAATCGGGCGTCCATCCTCACCGGGACCGGGCAGGATCTCTCTGATCCCACCGGCCAGCTCCCTCTCCAGGGTGGACATGTTCGCTGGCCCTCTGGTCCGTCTCGTCCCCGCGGGTTTATTGACGAGGACGCCTGTTAAAATGAACACATAGTTAAATAATTATTTAAACTAACTAATTAAATAATTAATTAAACAATGTAAATAATTAATTAAACTAACCAATTACCTGCGTCGTTGTACTGCTTGTCCCTCTCACGAACGGCCCACAGGCCGCGGCAGTCCTCTGAGTCGAAAGGACTGTAGAAGTAGGCCTCCTCCCAGGGAATCTCGTGAGGCCGGTCGTGCCTCCAAATCTGCCTCCCCCTGGCGTCGTACTCAGGGATGGCAGGGAGGAACTGGACCATGTACATCCCCGATGGCGGAGACATACGGGGCGTGGACCCTGAGGGGCCTGCTCCCCCTGACGGTGGGCCCCGTAGCTATGGACGCTGTCGCTGTGGGGGGACAGGGAGCATCTCTGGAGGGTCCAGATCGGCGCGCGGTGGGGTCGGCTGCCGATCCTGGAACAGTGCTGAAGTGCACTGGGGTCTGGTGGCTCTGCGTCCTCCTCCGACACTCGAGTCAGGGCCCGCTCCCGTCGACTCATACGAGGAGCCCCCACGTGGATCGCTCGGCGTCAATCCCATCAACGTCTCCTCTCGTCGACTCAAAGGGCGGCCTAGGCCCCGACGACCGCTGGATCCGCTCCCCCCACGGCTGGATCCTGCCTGAGCGTCGGGGTCGCTCTCGGTCCGTCTGCCAAGCCATCGGTCTACAAAGCGACGGTTTCCTGCACAATTAGTATATAAATTCCATAAATTGCACAAAAATTCCACAAAAAAATTAAAAACTTCATTCAATGTATATATACCTAAATATATTTATACCTAATTATATATATATATATATTCCGAAATATAACACAAAATTCCTTAAATTTCACAAAAAAATAAAAAACTTTTTTAAATATATATATATACCTAATTATATATATACATAACTATATTTATACCTAATTATATATATATATATATATATTCCGAAATATATATATATATATATATCCTCCTAAAAATTCCACAAAATTAACAAAAATTTCACAACATTAAAAAAATTTCCACAAACTTCCATATACCTAATTATATATATATATATATATATATATATATATATATATATATATATTCCGGAAAATATATATATATATATATATATATATATATATATATCCTTCACAAAATTCCACATAATTCCAAAAAATTAACAACAATTCCACAACATTCCATAAATTGCACAACAACCCTAAATTCCACATAATTTCACAAAAACCATAAAATTTCACAAAAATACCTAAATTCCACAAAATCACAAAATTCCACAAAATTAACAAAAACCCTAATTGAGGGAGAGGGGGACTACCTGACATGGTGGTGCGGCTAGGGGACGAGGACGGCGGTGCGGTGCGGCGGCGACGGCGGCTAGGGAAGGACGGCGCCGATCGGTTCGAGTTCGGGTCGGGGAGGGCTCGGGAAGGCCGGGGACGGGGTGGGGAGGGGTGGGGGAGGGCCGGGGAGGCTTGGTCGGCGTCGGGGAGGCTCGGACGGCGTCGGGGAGGCTCGGGGAGGGGTGGGCGGCGATTTAGGGGTTTAGGTTTTCTGCAGAAATGGGGGAGAGGCGCCTCTGTTTCAGTTTAAATCGAGGGACTATAGCCGACGATTTCATTTTAATTCGTCGGCTATGACTATAGCCGACGATTTCGTCGGCTATAGTCTCTAACTAAATCCGGGCCGGGCCTAAGTTGGGCTTTGCGGGCCGGTTATAGCCGACGAAGTGTGCATATCGTCGCCTATAGTATGCACATCGTCGCGTATAGTATGAATCTCGTCGGCTATAGTCAAGGACCTCAGCAGCCGTCAGATCTCCCCCATCCAACGGCGGACAATGAAACGGCGCGGATCGCAACACTTTAGCCGACGAAGTTCTGTATGTCGTCGGCTATTCTTTGGTCAAACTTTCGGTCAAACCTCTGCGTGCTTTAAAACGGCAATTGGCCCGTCTAAATGACGTGTTTTGGCCTGACCTTCAACAGAGAATAGTTTCAAATCGATGCGACGCAACTAACCGTATAAAAATTTTCCTCCAAATATTTACCGACCGGCAGGCTACCCATAGGAAAACGGAAGTAAAAAACACCTAACCGCAACATTCGGCACACCGATTTTGTCCGAATCTTCCCATTTTTCAACCGTAGTCGTATTTCAATATTTCGGTCGTATCTTATTTCACGACACTTTTGCATTTGAACGGTCTACGTATGGTAACTATTTGAAACTATACATTCACTTAAACACTTAGTAAATAAGTTAAGGAACATTAGTGCATATGTTCCGATTTCGAATCTAAAAGTTTTGAAAATCTATTCCAACCGTCAGATATCACCGTTAAGATTAAATACATGTATGAAAAAAAATACAACTAGATCTGACAACGTTAAAGGCTCGATCGGATCGGTCAAACTGCTTGGTCAAACCTCTAAACGCTTTAAAACGGCAATTGGCCCGTCTAGATGACGTTTTTTGGCCTGACCTTCAACAGAGAATAGTTTCAAATCGATGCGACGCAACTAACCGTATAAAAATTTTCCTCCAAATATTTACCGACCGTCAGGCTACCCATAGGAAAACGGAAGTAAAAAACACCTAACCGCAACATTCGGCACACCGATTTTGTCCGAATCTTCCCATTTTTCAACCGTAGTCGTATTTCAATATTTCGGTCGTATCTTATTTCACGACACTTTTGCATTTGAACGGTCTACGTATGGTTTCGGTCAATATACTTTAGCCGACGACTTGCAAGTCGTCGGCTACAGTATGGGCATTATAGCCGACGAATTGCAAGTCGTCGGCTAAAGTATGGGCATTATAGCCGACGAATTATGGTCCATTTCGTCGGCTATAATTCTGATCTTTCTGAAAATTTGCCATTTAGGGCCTGAAAATTGCCTATTTCACCTGATAAATTCCTAAACATAACACAAACAATTCAATACAATTTCCCATAAATTCGAAAAACGGTAATTAAGGACAAAAATTATTTTCATACATGCATGCACCATCGTACACAAATACATACATAAATAGTATACTAAGGATGATAATCAGAATCATCCTCATCACTTGAGTCAGACGTAGTATAGTAGTTAATATCTGGCAACCGGTGCTCGTACTCGTCGTCTGAGTCATCGTCGGGCTGATATAGACGATTCGGATTAACATCATACATGGGCACCTGACCCCTAGGAAGTCGGACCACTCTGCCCGGCGTCACATTATTATCGCGGATGGTGGAGGATTCCGGAATGTCGCCGGCGTCCGGCTCTTGGTATGCGGTCGCTTCTTGACACTCTGTGCTCACACCAAGTGTGGTAGCACTGTATATGTCTCGCTGAGACACATGGTTAACTACCTTCCACGTGCCTTTGTTCAAAGGATCGTCAAGATAAAAGACCTTTTTGGCCGCTGTGGCGAAAACAAATGGGTCGTCTTCATACACACTAGTGGCGGTATTCACCGAAAGTATGCCGTACTGATCGATCCGTGTGCGGTGCGGCCTAGTATCAAACCATCGACACTTGAACAAGTGGACTTTCATGCGGTTCCCATAAATGAGTTCAACAACTGACTGTAGGACACCGTAAAAATCCACGCCCCCCTCTGCACCATCGACCATCACCCCACAATTCTGTGTTTTGCGTTCCCCGTCTCTAGCTTCACATATATACTTAACGCCGTTGACATCACACATTGGGCGGACTGTGGAAGATATCGGCTTCATCGACAACAGCCTCAATTCCTCTGAGTAATTTGTATGACCACCCCTCGCAGCCACTTGCATCAGCTGAAAAATATAACTCAAATCACTCGGTGTGTTTATGATTAAAGAATAGGGAACTGTAAAAGAAAGCCATCTAATATATATATTTATACACTTACCCATTGTGGAAAATAGTCTGCAAACGTCGTGTTGTGGTACTCGACATCACCGCGAACTTCCTTGCTGTGAAGATGGTGACGTTTCCAATATTGTACCTCCGGACAGTTTATTAGAACCCACCAGTGGGCAATCCCTACCTCATGGTCAGGCAACTTGTCCACACCCTTTTTCTTGAAGCTTCCGTATGGTACAACAGAGTTGGCGACGATAGATAGGTTGAACTCGGGGTCATCTCGACTTGGATGTTGTGGGGGGTCCTCCATCGCTCCCAAGTACAACTTGGCGTACGTTACACACTCATGCGCAATGTAAGCTTCAGCAATACACCCCTCAGGCGCAGATTTATTGTGCACATATTTCTTGTAGTCTCCAAGTTGTCTGCAAGGTTAACAAGTGCGTGTTAAGAGCATGCAACTTTTATTTAAAAACATGTATAAATCAAATTTATGAATAACATGTACCTTTCGATGGGATACATCCAAGTGTAGTGTACGGGACCGGTAAGCAACAATTGTTGGGGAAGATGGATCATCAGGTGAGGCATGATGTCAAAGAAGTTTGGGGGAAATATCCTCTCGAACTTGCACAAGATAAAAACGATTTCCTCATGCATTCTCATGAGGTCTGATTTTCTAACTTCTCTAGCGCATAACTTCTGGAAGAATCTTGACAACGCCACCAACGGCTCAACCACTTCATCCTCCAAGTACGCTCGAATGAAAATAGGGAAGAGGCGTTGAAGCAGTACATGGCAGTCGTGACTCTTCAATCCGTACATCTTGTTGTCTCGGTAGTTAACACACTTGCTTATGTTACCCGCATAGCCATAAGGATACCTGCATAGCCATTAACAACAATTAGATTTCATGCATATATAGTCGTCCAATAACAGATGGATTCTTTAGGGAATACATGCCTAATTAATAAAAAGTTACCTGACATTACTCAGCCATCCAAAGATTTCATGTTTCTGGTCCCTGGTGACGGTGTAAGGAGCTTGGGGCATTTTGCTCCTGCCCTCTCTCAACCACAAATGGTCCCGCAGTCCCATATTTCTCAGATCAACGCGTGCCTTGGGGGTGTCTTTTGTTTTCTTCTCCCAATTCAAAACTGTGCCAACCACGGCTTCACCCACGTTCTTCTCTATATGCATGACATCCAGGTAGTATCTGGTAGCCAACCTGGCCCAATAAGGAAGTTCCCATAAGATGCTCTTGTGTGACCAGAACCTATACCGATCCGGCCTCTCTGGAATCGTGCGCAACACATCGGGATGATTGCTAAGCGGACCAAAGTCATACTCATTCAACACTGCCAATATTTCCTCCCCTGTCCATTGCTCCGGTGCCCAGCCCCTTTCTTCAGTCCCATCAAAAGCCTGTGCATCGTCCCTAAATGGATGGTCATGCGGAAGCCAACGACGGTGACGCATCTGGACAATCTTGCTGCAATGAGGACTGGAGCAATCAACAGTCATGCACTCTGAACAAGCCCTGTAACCCCTGGTGACGCTGCCCGACAACATACCCCTCCCAGGAAAGTCACTGATCGTGCCAACAAGCATGGCATGCATCCGGAACATCTCATTTTTGAACCGGTCGTAGACCAGGTGGCCGTTCAGACTCAAGTACCGAAGCTCCTCAATTACGGGTCTCAAATACACATCGAGACACTTTCCCGGATAACCTGGGCCTGGAATCAACAATGTGAGCATGTTATATTCCTTCTTCATGCACATCCACGGTGGAAAGTTGTACGGAATCAAAATAACTGGCCACACACTGTACTGAAGCTCTTTCTTGCCAAAAGGGTTGAAACCGTCGGATGATAGCCCTAGCCAAACATTTCGAACCTCTGATGCAAATTCGGGAAACTCCAACACGTTCTTCTTCCAAGCCTCTCCGTCGGCGGGATGTCTAAGGGTGTCATCGTCAGGCACATTCCTCTCAGCCCACCATCTCATAGCTTCGGCCGTGAAAGCACACATGAACAACCGCTCAAGCCTATCAATCAGCGGGAAGTACCGAAGTATCTTCACAGCTTTCTTGTTCCCTTTAGGAGTGAACTTATACCGCTCTGTATTGCATAATGGGCAGTATTCAAGATCTGCAAGTCCTTCCCCGTAAAACAGAACGCAATCGTATCTGCATGCATGAATCTTGATGTAGGAAAGGCCGAGATCTTTAAGGATATGTCGCACCTTATGATGACTGGTAGGAAGCCGATGTCCGGGGGGCATCGCCCCACCCCATAGCCGAAGCCAATCATCAACCGATTTGACAGTGCCTTTGTTCTCCGTTTTGATCTTCATCACTCCCATGACAGATTCAAGGACAGTCTTACTGCATCCGGGGTACAACGGAGTCTGTTGCAATGCGATCAGGTTGTTGTACTTTTCCATACCACTTGTGTTGACCGGAGATCGGGGTAATGGCTCGAGTGGCTCAATATCAGGGAAACACTCCATCTCCGGAGGTGGGAGTTGCACATCTGGTGCTTCCTCAAAGACACCGCTCTCACGAGGAAACATATCGTTGATCCAGTTCGTTGTCGGATCATTGGAGGAACTCCCTCTCTCGGCAAATTGTCCATGATCATGACGACCCGCAAACTCTGGTTCACCGTGATAAATCCAATTAGTGTATAGGACCCAAAATCCATATCTAGCCAGGTGTTGCTCCACTGTCTCTATGGAAAACCGGTGACGTGGGGTGGCACACTTGCACTTTTTACACGGACAATAATGAAGTGTAGTGTCTCCACAGTTAGCCATCACAAAATCCAGGAAACTCCTAACTCCATCATGATACGCCTGATCCCATCTTCCAAGGGTAATCCAACTCTTGTCCATCCTGTAAATTCAAGAAATAAATATATATAGCTATATATAGATATGTATATATGCACGTACTACGTACGTACTAATTAATTAAAAAATTCATCATTACACACACACACATATATATATATATATATATATATATATATATATATATATATATACACATGCATCCCTAAATTAATTAAAACATCGTCAATCTCCCTAATTAATTAAACACAATGTATTTTTTATATATACCAACAATATATTTTTAATTACAATTAAATTAATTAATATATATACATTTTTTCATCAAATTCATCTAAAATCACCTATAAATCAACATTAATTAATCAATCACTAATCTTCAACAAAACTTCAATTCTATCTAACCAATACAACATATATATCAACCCATTAATAATCTCATCTCAACACATATATATATATATATATCAAATTAATCACACATTTATTCTAATTAAACTCTAAATTAATACACCTCTGCATATAACCAACTAAATCAACACACACAGCAATATACGTACCTTTCAAGCTTATGGCCGAGGTTTTGGACGATTTCAGAGCGTTTTGGACGATTTCATGGACGAATGAGCTCCCTGATGCAGAAGGTCGATCTGATATAAGAGTTATAGCCGACGAATACCCCCCTCGTCGGCTATAACAAAAACTTTTCGTCGGCTATAACTTTTATAGCCGACGAATACCATCCTCGTCGGCTATAACTAAAAACGTTTCGTCGGCTATAGTTATAGCCGACGAGTTGTCGGCAGTCGTCGGCTATAATATTATAGCCGACGATGTGGCCGACGAAATAGTAGTTCGTCGGCTATAACGGGTTATAGCCGACGAGGTACTATTTCGTCGGCCGTTTTTTCCCATATCGTCGGCTATAACCCCTTTTCTGGTAGTGACTATTGAAATGAATAAATGTCTCTTACGACTAATCAGATTTTTTGTAGTTAATAGTCAAAGAGTAAAAAGTAAAAACATTAAAATAGAAAGTATACATATTTCACTCTACTGTTTTGGACTTTTGGCCCTTCGTACTGTGTTTCACCAGTAGTGATGATCTCTTCTTTTTTTTTACTCAAGTCGACAAATTATACTACTCAGTAAATAGTACAAGGAATAAAACACTTAAAAGGACCGACAATAAGAATTACTCCATATGAGTACTAAGCAGCTAGCTGCCTCTAGGTTTCTAACGATCAAAAGTACATCTATCTTCTAAAGACCGTTTTTAGCACCTTTATTTTCACAATTTTGAAACACTCAGAAGCAAGAATAAAGAGTAAACAACGAGGATAACAAGATTGTCCTTGATCCAAACCTAGATCTTACTCGGGGTCATAAAGACCCAATCCAACCTGATAAAAACTTCAGAACCAATAACTTGGTTAGCCCAACAAGAAAACACCCAAACAAGCCCAATCCAATTAAAGACCCAAAGGTTCCCTAGAGATTAGAGCTCTCACCCATAAAAGATCTACAACAACAATTAGCGTCGTCACCACCAAAGCTTCGCTATCGACACCGGAATCATTCCCTTCAATGTCTGCCGGTGAGGACCGGACACCCTCTGAGAATATTGTAGACCTCCCATACCATGAATTAAGATCGAAGATACTTGAACCCATAACAGAATTGCTGCCAGCATCAACACTACCCAAAACACTGAGCGGCCGAACGCCCTCACAATTGGGCAGCCACCACACACTCCTCTAGATGCAGCACCAACGAAAACAAGCCAAACCCGGCCGCCAATTTACCGATCAACCAACATAACTTTCCTGCTCCACCGCCTCCACAACACCGGTCGGCATCAAAGATGAGCACCAACAGATCAGCGAGATCAACAAGCAAAGACTAAATTTCGAGAGGATCCCAACTCCCATCTTCGAGGACTGAGAGATGGTCGGAGCCACCCTTGGGTTTTCTGATATCATTGAAGGTACCAGGTTTTTACTCCCACGACGGTGGAGTAAGGTGTAGTAGTTCCCAACCCATGGCGGCGTACGCACAACCCCAAAGAGAAGAGAGCGCATAGTGGAGTTTTGCATAATTTAACCTACTACTTTTACTTAAATCATTGTAGTACTGATGATCTCATATAAGTAGTGAGATCTTATTAAATTTACACCAAGTTAATATAAATTTTGTCGACCATAATTAAGTGAGCCTGCGAAGAGAAAAAGGAAGATAAAAGTATATTAAAATTCTAATTAAATTTGCACCAAGTTAATATAAATTTTGTCGACCATAATGCATAAAATAGATAAATTGTAATAATTACCCCGCTTGTTCCATAATCTCATTTTGAATATGTGGCTAACATTCTTGGAGAAAGTCGGGTTAAATTTATTTTCTATATTGTTTTTTTTTTTAATGTTCATTAATATATTCATGCCAAGATGGTCATTACATACTCACCCGCTATCACCTCAAGGATAGAATAAGGCGTCAAGTAGACAATTATATTCTACCGTGGTACATAAGCTAGACAGCTATTATCGAAACTGCAGCTCATTAACAAATATGACATATGAACACCACTAGGTGCTAAAATCCTATTACAAGGAAATCAAACTAAATAAACAAAGCGAAAAAGATAGGATCGGGACAAGCCCAACATCATGTTAGGACGAAACCCAACTTACTGTTGAGACAAGCCCAACATCACATCCTACAATGTAAGAAATTATTGTAAAGCAAAAAACTAAATATTAACTAACTAAGCCCATGGAGCTCAAAGAGCAAGAGTCAGGCCCAAGTCCAACAAAGTCAAACCCTGATTTCGTGAAGGAAAAAAAACCAGCCGCCACCGTTACTCTGTACGCCTTGCTCCAACACCATCCACCAAAGACACCACCGTGCGCAAGCCACGAGGACCAAAGCCACAGTTCAGCCGACGTCGCCTTCCAGCCCCTGCCGCATGGCATCCCAAAAATTACTTTTCCAGCCCGGAAAGCAAGAAACATGATGCCGCATCGAAGCACCTTCATCGACGACTCATACCACAGCTATAATCCTTGTGCTTCGGCGAAACTGCATCGTCCTTACAACACGAATAAAAATCGAGAGGACACCAGAACCCAAGACTGCCACCAAGTTTACCTCCATGAAACTCAAGCACAAGAAACTTGTCGAAAAACTCCGGGTTAGTACCATCACCCGTCCGGCAGCCACCCCTTTTACCCCCGTTGAGGCCGAAGACCCAAAAAACAGGCATCGAGTGCACCGCTGGACGAGTACACTCACGTCGATAGAAGTTGGCTGTTAGGGTTTTAGAGAGAAGGTTGGCAATATCATTTTTCTATATTGTTGTTTGATTCATACAAGAAAAAAACATGTATAAATAGATGTAAAATATGAAGAAAAAAAAAAGGTAAAAGGTAAAGAGAACTTATCCTTACAGTAGTCATCATCTCATTGTCTTTGGCATGACATTAGAACATCTTTGAATGCAACATTCTTGGTGTGAGCTCCAGGTTGCTCTCTAGTGACACCATTCTTGATTAGAATCTTAGTTGTTTGCATGGAAACACCTCTTGACAAAGCTACGTAAAGCTGGTCATGTCTGAATACGTGATTTGAGAGGTACACACCAACATTTGGAATTGTTTGACCTTGAGCTTTGTTTATCGTTAGTGCAAAACACAGTCTCACAGGAAATTTCCGACGTATGAGAGAAAACGGAAGCTTCACATTTTCTGAAGGCTTTAGAGGAAGTCGTGGCAAGAAAACTCTTGTACCCTTGAAATGGCCGGTGAAAATCTCTACATCAATGAAATTCGGAAAGAACCGGCGACATATTAATCTTGCCCTATTGCAATGCCCACTTTTAGGATCAATATTCCTAAGCAACATTATGTGGTATTAAAATGTAAAAAAAATAAAAGAAAAAAGAAAGAAAAAACAATACTGTAAAAAAGATTGTTGCTTATGTGGCACAATGAAATCCATTAGATTAGAAGGACAAGTAAGATTGTACTAAATTTACATAAATTTAGGATAAATAATTTGAGAGGATAGTTAGATTTTGTATGGCGTAATTTGGGATTAATTGTTTGTCATATTGATTTGGTTCAATTATCATAGTAAATTATATAAAAATCTGTGTTAAATATACGAACTTCTAAAAAAATCTTCTGATGGAGTTTTATACTTTTATTCACTGAAAATGAAACTTTTACTTGTTGAAATGGTGGTGTTCTAGCTCATATTCCATCGCCAACATATGAAAAGAGGTGGTGATAGATTTGGAAGCTGCAGATCTTTGGCAAGATGCTCTATCTAGCGACGAACCTAAAAGATTGAGATGATATCATAGACTTGACCGTACTGTTGGATCAATTGAAATGCCAGTCTTTCCTCTTTTGATGAGGAAACTTAGTTTTACAATACTGTATTGTTGTTTGTCGATAAGTAGTGATCTCTCAAGGAATGTTGCAGTTGCAGTTAATATCAAGAAAAGATTTGACTAATTCCAAAGCCAAAATGGCACATACAATAGACCCTGGCTTTTCAAAACAGAAAACAAGAGTGCTTCTTCTTTTCCGTAATTCATTTTCAATTTTTTCTTTTCTGACATTATAAAGCCGAGAAATGAATAGGACAAAAAAAAAAATTCTCTACATAAAAACAGATTGTCAGCTACTGGTTACCTAGTCACTGTAATTGAAAATGAAATATCTACACACTAGATCATGATGAAACGGATAACGGCACTCGCACATACAGATTCCGGAGGTAAAGGTTGATTTTTATTTTATTTTTTCATGATGTAATCCGGCAGGCAACCGCAGGGGCACAAATGCATATTCGCATTGCTTGAAGCAGTGATACTATTGAGTGCAGAAGTCCCATCCATTTCTGAAAAGTAAAAGGGCGCTCCAAAAATTTAGTCCAAGTACCCATCAATTTGTTATAAAAAAAAAAAAATCAAATCAAATCAATAACGGAATTCATCCAATTAGTTTTCAAATCTGCTTCTGATTTTCAATAGCAAATGATCCGACTGAAAATTGTTTATTTACTAGTACACTGCAGACGTAAACCTAACCAAGCAGAGAGTGCTTGGTATGTATTTTAATATGTACATATTGTGTCTTGAAATTTTATATCATGATCGACAAACTAATTTCTTTAAATAAAATAATTCTAAACATGTTAGAGGACCCAGTTTGATTTAGATCAAATGCAAAGCAAGAAAATGCCCAGACCGTATATGTCATGTTTTTCTTTTGGAGCCAAGAAAATGAAATCTAAATTTAGCAGATTGACAGATAGCTTGACAAGAAAAAAGGCTTCATGCTCAGAAGAAATACAAGGGTGCTCTCTTTATTTAGCAGATCGAGCGGCAGATTAAGATTACAAGTCAAGAATAACTAATTGACTCTTTATATATTCAATATATATTGATCTAGCTAAGAACATTCATGATGAAATAGATACAATACATACAATCGATCCATCAAAGATTAAAATTACATAACTGCTTGTCAAAACTCAAAACACTTCAATCTTTTGTCTTTTTCTTTTCTTTTTTTCGTTTTTTATATCTGAACTTAAACCATTATTTCAGTTTATAGATGCATCCAAGAAAATATATACAACAGCTGCACTTATCTACTTTAACCCTGCCAACACCACCACAATAGCAATTGAATTGTTTCTATTACTTCTAAAATATAAAGATAAAACAGATCACAGAGAAACTCAAAAATTCAGAATGTTGCAAGAATTTCATATTTGAATTGCTGAGTGGCGGCAAGCCTATGCTATGCAACCAAAACTAGTACCACATATTAACACATCAATGAAATAAGCAATCAATTACCTAGCGAAACAAACTTTTACCGCCATAAGAACACATTCCTTCAATAGTAAAAACAGATACAAATAACTGGGAACATATGCTAGCTTCCTAACGCATATAGCTTGGTTTCAGGAAATATACTGTGCTAAACTGTAATACTATGATATTTAACATAGAGAAAAGAAACAAGCACCATAATATGGCTTAATTTGGGATTGAAGTGAAAAAACTCAAATACGGAAACACTCAATTTAAAAAAAGCAACATCTCACCCGCTTGTTAAAATCGCAGTTATTTAAACTAAATTTTATAAATAACCACCCTATAAAAAACTTACCAAACAGATAATCAACTCATAATGATAATTTTAAGTGATTATTTGGCCCAAAAGCCAATACCAAACTAAGCCTATATCAGCCAACTAACCATGATTCCAAAATATGTATTTTTCAATACAAGTAACTGATACATGCATTCCAGAATAGTATATGTCATAGAGAGGATACCTATCCGGAGTATCATTGTTGACCTCCAGACCCTTTGCCCGCTTGACCACCCATTTGCTGCTGCTGTTGTTGCTGCTGTAATTGGAGAAGAAGGTTGGCAGCAAATTGAAGTGTGGACTGATAGCGGTGATTTTTGTCTGCCTCACCCTCTGCGGTAGTCTGACCAGCACCGAGAAGTGCAGAATGAAGCTGCTGCATCTGATTTGGATATTCTGGGTTAACTTTGTTAGGCCCTGATGGAACAGTAGTCTGATCAGACTGCAAATTACCACCAGAAGAGGCCATATAACTACTAACAGGCGGAGCTTCAGCCAAATAACTTTGATGACTGGGAAGCGAGGATCCAGTAATCTGTCCACCTTGAGAAGGTGCCATAAAATTACCCAAGGGCCTAGATGAATTTGCAGCCTGCGGCAGAGGCAGACTGACGGAAGAATCTGGCATTTGGGTGCTACCGAGGACCAGTGGGGCAGAGTGGTAATTTGATGTGTTTGAACCAGATGGGTAAGTAGGCTGGTACTGTGGAAGACTTTGTTCTTGTGGATTGAACTGACTACTTAATTGTTGCAATGCATGCCCGGTGTGATCAGAAATTTGATGATCTTGCTTCCACCCAGGAAATGAGGGCCTAACTGCTGATCTCGTTTCCCATGCCGATGGCTTCAAACCTTCTGGCAAAGACGGCTGTGCAATTCCAGGCAGTAAAGTCGCCAGAGAGCCAATAAGTTCAGGTGTTAGTAATGGAAGTCCAGCCTGTGATACTGCAGCACTATTACTGTATTTAGAGGAATAATCTTGGCTTACTGACTGCACCATAGAGGAATCGTTAGTAGGTGGATACAGTGGCTTCGAAGAAAGCTTTGAGTCCTCACTTGAAACCCTGTTATAATATTCTATAGGAAAACCATAATCATCCTTCGATGGAATGCCATACTCTGCATGCATAGGTGTAATCTGCTGTTTATCTACATACTGTGAAGATTCAATGGGTAGATGTGATGGTTGCTGAATGGAAGCAGCACTAGGAACTTGTTCTGGAAACTTGAGAACCACACCATACAGACGTTCGGGGCCTGCAACTTTCAAAACATTCTTCAAGAAGTCTGAAGGAGGTACCAAAAATAATGTCATCCCATCGTCAAACTTCGCAACACCAGCACGATTTTTCGCACCTAGATAATGGAGGAATTCAGTATAGGAAGCAAAATCATCTTCACTGTCTGGCAAGAAGAACACAATGTCAAATGCAATGGCCTCAGCAAAGTGTTTTGTCAGCATATCCAATCCAGTTCTAGCTGAGCAATTGACAATTTCAGGACTGCAAAACAGGAAACAATCACGTTATAGCCATACTAGACATATGCTCTCATCAGCTGTTGCACAAGCAAGATTACTCATCGTGATAATACAAAGATTCTGGGCAAACGAATTCCAAATCAAAGAGACATAGAAAAGATATAGTTCAAAATCATAGAACCAAGAAACAGGGATGTAATAACAAAAATGCACTTTTGCAATGTCTATAACTCAAGTAAAGAGATTAAGTTATTTGTACTTGAGTGCTTTTGCAGTTATATCATGGGGCCAGTAAGAAAAATTGTAAGGTAATAAATTCAATACAAAGCCTAGCGGAGACAGTAATAGCTAGCTTGCCTCATGTACTAAGCAGAAAAAAACAACAAACGATGCTATTTGTCACCTCCAACAAGAAAACACAATGAAAAACAGACAAAACGATGGAGATAATCAGGGAAAGGGTGTGTACTCACATCTCAAACCTTATCCCTTTGCCTACAGGGACACAGCGAGCACGACAAATGGGTGTTCCACCCTTGGCAATAATCCCACGCCAGATGTAATCATCATCAGGAGGCCTAGGACCTCCAACTATGCCCCTGACACCGGGTGGACTAAGGCGACTCTTCTTGGAACTGCCATCTTGATAATAGAGCAGATCATCAAATCTACCTGGAGGTAGAGGACCTAAAGGCCTCATTGGAACGTCATTTGGTCCAAAATAGTTACCACTTGGACTTTGTGGTAGAGCCCCTGGCCCTAAGTTGCTGATTGGATGTTCGTTAAATAGATGCATATCAGGTCTCGGAGCAGACCATTTACCTCCTCCCGGTTGGTACGGACCAGCTGGTGGCAGATCACTGGTTGAAAACATAATTGTAATCCGAGGATCATTGAAAAGCTTGCCTTGCAAACCCTCCTTGGCGCGTCGAGCTTCATCTACGCTCCTGAATTCAACAAATGAGTAGTGCCTTGAAGGAAAACTTTTAATCCTCTCAATCTCACCAAACAAAATCATGGCATTGTGGAGCATTTGTTCGTCAATTTGGACAGAGGGAGGGTACCCAACCCACAGAACTGAGCTACTGGTTTGGCCAGAAATTTGAGAATAAGGCTGCAACATGAGTTGATACAAAATACACCTTGAGAAATTTTCAAAAAAGTAGAATTCACATAGGAATGCCATCTACTAACAAGCAAGTGTAACCATAAACCATAAAAGATTTAAAGTAAGATACAAATCCAGTCACAAAATCACCCAATAGACAATTCTCATGAAGAAAAAAGAACACATAGTATAAGTTCATTTAGCAGTAAACAACTCTCTTTCAGCAGCTTATTAAGTAAGTGTTCACCTGTTTTCTTTTATGACCAGAAAGAGAATCAGCAGCAGGCCCCATGATACCCCTGCCAACAAACTGTCCATCTCGGTAGTCAGGCACCTGTTCCTGTTTAAGTGACCAAAGGGAGACACAAGCTCATTATAAAATGGGAAGCAATGAATTAGTGTTCATCTACTCTCAATAAAGAAGCTCATAAGCAACTGAAGCATTCACAAAGAGCTATTCCAATACACGTGCAAGACGTGCATTGACATGCATTCGACCCCGTGTTTGCATTTGTCATTAAAACTTTACCAGGATAAGCACGCTTATGTTCATGTGAACCCACTTGTAAGAAGTTAATTAATGTTAAGTTCCTTCACACAATTTCACAATGCCTCCAAAACATTGCACTCATTCCTTAAAGTAGATACGGTTTTCTTTTCTTTTTTATACGTCAAATAATTTTCACATATGTTTTCACCACTGATACACAGTTAGCACTGAGCATCATGTCCTTCGACACCCAACAAAATTAAAGAAAGGATGAGTCCTCCTAAGCCTAATGTCAGCACCACTTAACAGTTGAACAGAGAACTTATAACAGGCAAAACACGAGATGGATGTTTTTTAACATAGGATAATATGTCTACTTTTTTTTTCTACAAAACACGAGATGGATCTGCTTTTGTAACGAGTACAAAAATTATTATAATTATATATGAGTCATGCTAAACACTAAATAATAAGCCTACCCTTCTTAAGGCCGCAGGTTGTGATCGAAGAAAATCCACATGTATTTGCATCTGGTCCCCACCCAATCGCTTCCCATTCATATTTCTCATTGCTTCAGAAGCATCCTCCAACCTACAATATTCAAGACATGCAGTATTCCGATCTCTAAGAAACTTGAAGTCCTCCAATTTCCCAAACTTGAGAAATTCTTCTTCTAATTCTTCCTTTGACACAGATGGGCTTATTCCACCAACCCACAGCTTCTTAGACGGTTTTGCCTGAAATTAAATTAAAATCATAGTTAATTTTTAAGGACCAAAAGTTTAACATCTCCGGCCAAGAAAATATGCAGAAGACACAACAGGCAGGTGTGCACTATTGATAATTCAAAACAGATAAGAGAAACAATATACAGAACATGTAAACTAGAGCAAATACTTTAAAAAATAAAAAATAAATAAAACACAAAAAAAACAACAACAAAAAAAATCTAAATCTGTATGGCATTGCTAATACTCGAAAACTAAGTAGAGGGAGAAATCACATGTAATATCCTTCTCCCCTAAGATTAACCTAGACCTAGAATGAGAAAGATAGTAACCAATTGGCTAAATGGATTTCAATATAACCAACTTTTTGCAGCATAATCTTTAAAATGGAGGGAATGGTTTTGGTTGTTTTTTGAGGTTGATCGCACTCTTTCTAAGGTGAAGTTAACTTTATTGAAGGAAGCTCGCTTCTCTTTTAGATATGGAGAGCAAAAGAACTGGGATGACATGTTACCGTACATTTTTATTCTGCGAAGAATTAAATGGTCAAACTGTTTTAAACAAGTGGATAGATAAGCCACATATGAATGTATGCAAAGTGCGAAGTTATTTGAGATTAACAACAAAAACAGCATTGAAAGAGTAAATGTGACCACATATTGTGTAATAGGTTCCCTCCCTCCTTCACATCTGTTTCTCATGACTTGGAAGACAAAAACAGAAGCAAACTTCTGCTGCAGTAGCTAAAGACCTAACAATGGCCACACACAATAAATTGCTAGTGCAAATAAATGCAGCTAGCCAAAATTATAGATTAACAGAAGAATAACATTGTTCAGGAGCAGCAGAAGCGGAACTGTAAGCATGCATACAAATATGCAGCAGATATACATCAAAAGAATACTGGTCGAAGGCATCAACATATCTATTACAAATTGTTTCTCCAGTCCAACATGAATGGTAAATAAAATTATCCCCATCAAAATATAACTGGGGTGTACATTAACCACACGCCTAAGTTGATCTTAGAATCTCCCGATCTTCATGTAGTAAATACAATTTTCCCTTCCTAGCTACATTCCTACCTTCCCTTGGCAAGGAAATCGATTTCTTCTCCACGTCCTTCCAGTTAACAGATGAAAATTCAAGTAAGAAAATATAAAATATAATAAAATTTGTAGTTTTTTTTTAGTTTAATCCTGATTTACCAAACGAATGAAAGTTTTCTTCCATGGCATTATATGAGTGATTCGTTCGTTGCAAGAGATAGAATAAAGATGCTTTAGTCCTTATGTGGTTAATGAACACACTGCGGTTTGGTTCAAGAATATATGCTCCTCATTTTAAGCTCGAGACCTTTGGTCTTAATATATCAGAATCCATCTTGCATTGCATTATTAGGTACTGCAATAGACCTCTATTAAATCTGAATTATAAAATCGACAAACTTAGCATATATGGGATATGGAGGTTACCTATACAAGTATTCATATACATAAGCGGGCGTAAAACTGTAGAATTTTCAGATCCTTATATTGTGTTGTGTGTTGAGCCTTAAATGATGAGATATGATGGGGCCAGATTGGTGGTGTGTACAACTTAATAATGCTTAAGTAGAAGAGAAACACACTTTGCTTGTGGGCACTCACTCACCACAAATTTGTCATTAAAGCTATTGAAATGTTTTGTCCAGTAGTATATTGATCAGCAAATGTTACCATCAGGCTAGCTACTGCCATCTACATACTACACACAAATCACATCACATTAAGCAAGGAAGCTTCTTTTTCAGACGTATACTGTCATCATTTTCGCCTATAACACTACAACAGCTAAGCACGTCCGGATTCTCATTCATATCGGACTATGATTCATCGTGGATGAAGGGAAGGAACCCTCGGACGTTATTGACAATGCGAGGTTGGCAGTTTTGGCCCGAAAAATGTCTCTCTATCAATCTAACATATTTTGGTTTGGTACTAGAGGCTTTGTTCCCCTAAAGAAATTTGCATATCCGAGGAATGTACCTCTATTGATTCAATATATTTTGGTTTTGTGCTAGAGGCTTCAAATCGATTGTAAGATATTTTGGTTTCAAGCTGGAGGCTTTGTTCCCCTAAAGAAATTTGCAAATCCGACGAATGTCCCTCTCTCAATTCAACATATATTGGTTTTGTGTTAAGAGGGTTGTTCCCCTAGAGGAATTTGCATATCGTTTGATTGAACCCAATTGAGTAGTGATTTGTTTGACGAATTCCAGGATGCTCTCTAATCTAAACACGAACTGTTTTGATTGAATCGATCACCAGAAAGGGAATCGAACCACAAATCCTTGCCTAAAAATTTCTAACCCTCCTAAAAATCGAAGTCGTGTATTGTATTTGAATAGGACGCAAAACACAAAAGAGCAGACTATCTGTTCTACTATGATAGAATTGGATTTCAAACTTGTTTGTTCCACAAATTCAAACAATAACGAATTATTATCATGATATACAGAAATAAAAAGCGAAAGAGAAGAAGCAGAAAGATCAATAATACGAACCGGTCGAGCAAATTCGATCTTAATGGGCAGTCCCCGGACCGGAGTGCCCTGCAAAGCCTCCTTGGCCGCCGCAGCCTCCTCCTTGCGTTTGAATAACACGAACGCGTAGCTGCGCGTCGAGTATGACGTCACGCCGTCCAAAGCACCGTATGGACAGAACAGGTCGTACAGATCGGAGTCGGTGACGTCCCTCCCGATGTTCCCGACCCACAGATTGTTCGACATCGCTCTTCCTTCGTCTCCGCCGCCCTGCTTCCCCGGCTTCGCCGCCGCCATTGTCGAATTGGAACCCTAAATCACTAATCGATGGGAATCGAATCGATTGCTGGGTTAGGGTTAGGGTTGGATTTGGGGATTTTTAAAATAATATTCGAAATCGAAACGCGAGAAGGAAATCAACATGTAGTAGGTGAGATCGGAGATGTGTGGAGTAGAAGAAGAAAGGGGGAGCGGTTTTATCCACTGAAGCAAAGGCTTCTTTTTTCCTCCTCGCTTTTAACCCTTTTTTATCTTTGGTTCTTTTCCGTTTTTCTTCGGAGTCCGCCTTCGAATATACACCCAATTATCACAACTTTTTTACTTAAATATTACGCTTGTCCACCAAGGAATCGGCTCTCTGTTTGAAATTGTGCGTGGACAAAGCAAACAACGTATAACCAGTACCATTATTACTCAATTCAATAATTATAAGAATTTAAGTAAATTCAAGCACAAAAAATCTAAACAGAAAAGTCCAAATGTCATACGCACCAAGTCCTTAACCCAATTGAATACAATAGTGGATTTACAAGCCTAGTATTTTGTTCTAAATATCGACAAAACTATAGTGAAATTGAGAAAAAAATATAGGTTTTGGTGCCTAATTGAGGAAACCTGTTGTCTATTTCAGTTCCATTTTGTTCATTCACACTCAAGTGGTATACGGACGCACTGAGACTACTATGGAATTGCACCATGTTGGTGTATGTGGTCATTGCACCAAGGTATATAGTCCAGGCACGTTTTGAATTAGCCTATTAGCCATTTGTTTCAAATAGGACACAAGGTACTTGGTAAGATAGCAATTTGTAAAAATGCGGATTAGGAGAGGATGTCCGTGAGTTTGTAAAAATTCGGATGATCCTACGTGTCAATCTACTACTGGATCTTCCTTTCTAACATTCTTAATAGCGATTCAAATAGGGCAACTTTTGCTATGCATCATAAATATTACATATATATATATATATATATATATATGTGTGTGTGTGTGTCAATCTACTACTGGATCTTCCTTTCTAACATTCTTAATAGCGATTCAAATAGGGCAACTTTTGCTATGCATCATAAATATTACATATATATATATATAAGGTGGGATGATAATGACATGTTGCAAACCGGTTGCACAGGTTTTTTATCATGAAGGAAAGAGCACACCGCTACTTCTATGGCTTTCTTACTTCTTGAGAGAAAAATAATTCTGCTCAATTTTCTGATGTCTACAGCTGTGACTCAAAACTCCTTATATAGTTAAACCTTAATAAATAAATAATATTTTTTTTTTAGTTACAAAAAGGACCTAAAAGGCCCATGCAAAAAGAAAAAGGAAACTAAACACTAGAACAAAGGCCAGTTTTCCTAGCTCTAGTTACATTAAAAAGATCATCTAAAAAAGCTTGCACAGCATGGGCAGGAACCTCTTCAAGGGTAATCAAACCAAGGTAATTGCAAATACTATTTTTAGCCAAGAGTCAGCCACCATATTGCATTCCCTGAAGATATGACTCAGCTTAGCAGACTGGATTTTAGTCATCATGGAAGAACAGCCTTCAAAAAGAGATCCAAGAGGGTGCATAGACATATCAAGATGGGGTTTCTGCATTAACTGAGCAAGAATAGCAGAATTAGTTTCAATTTCCAGAGCAGAAATATGATGCTTGGAGACCAACTCAAGGCCATAAAATAAGCCCCAAGCTTCAGCATCAAGGATCTCACCAACACCTAAGTTTATCTGAAAACCATCTACCCAATTACCGAAGTGATCTCTAATGATACCACCAGCCCCAATTTTCCCTGAATTTGAGGATCTGGTACCATCAATATTAAGCTTAAACCAGTTGAGAGGGGATTTAATCCAAAATAGCAAAGTATAGCTATACAAAGAACTAATATTAGGCTTGGCTTGAGCACTCATTCACTCCTCAGCATAACTATAAATAAATAATGTTGAGACTAAGAAAAACTATTATTTTAGTGAAATTATTATATTATTGATAAATAAATATATATTACTTTAGAGCAAATGCACGGCAGGAGGTCTTGCTCCTTTATCAGCACAGAATGCTTTGAATAAATTGTTTTTTGTCCGACTAAAATTTGATCGTCTAAGCCTGCTGGCAAGTATTGACTCTTCACCTAGTCGACCAATATCTTGCTCTTCCCTCTTTTGACCCTATTACTCTGGTTCTCTTTCTTCCTCGTCTTTTTCAACTACAAAATTGAGAATGGGGAGAGGAAGTATATGGAGGGAGAGAAAGAGAGGCAGAAGCGGGAATTCATAATAAATATTGAACCGAATCAGAGCCCAAGGAATAGATGATGGGTGTGGTGGGATGAACTCACTTGAATTCGGAATTTGGGTTTTTTTTTTTTTTTTTTTTTTTTCAATTTTAGCATAGCCGCGAGTGCCCCTTTAAGCTTTTTAATTTTCTTCCTAGATCTATGCCACTTGAAGAAATATAGAAAGGGGAGAGAAGTACCCATTATAGAAATTGGTGAAGTGGTGGAGAGGTCTGCTTTGAGTTATGGAATTTTATCAAATATGGGAAAGCCTACTATGTATATTGTTTGAGTTATAGATACTGGCCTCATACCCGTCTGATGCACGTGTTATTGATGAATAGAAGGAAAACGTATAACTTTTTTTTTATATATATATATATATATAAAACGTAGAACTTTATCTGTTGTTATTTTTTTTCATTTTGTTTAATGTGTTTTCGTACATACAATCATTTTCTATAATTTTATTTAGTATGAATGGTAAAATGAGCATAACACATGGTTCTTTTTTTTTGAATCGAAAGTACTCAACTTTTATTCAACAAGCAGTATAAGGATAATACACCCAATGGGGCCTACCTATAAGAGTTATCCCTTATAACACACCAACCTAAAAACTAGGCTAATAGAGCCACTAATACACCCACTTTTTCATAGGGAACTGAAGCACAAAAAGTAGTGTTTGGTAATATTTAGAAGCAAGATTAAAAAGAACCAACCAAATACCCCAAACACCGTGACCAGATTCAAAAATTAGTCCAAACTAACAATGAGAGGAGGAGACTCCTCCCTCACTGGTTTGACTATCTCCAGGATATCCTGCACAGGCTCAAGCAAGTCACCCTCCTTCCCCATACTGTCACCTAGTTCCACCATCATTAACTCCTGCACATGAGGTTTCTTCTTGAACAGCCTTTTCTTAACAGCTGTCTCCGATTCTGTGGTTTCTTTGGGTCTGTTCTTACTCCCTTTCAGACGCCCCATCCTTTTCTTTTTTGTAGGAAATATCAGCAGCTTACCATTCTTGTGTTTCACCACCAACGTTATATGCTTCTCCTCCGAGTCAGAGGATTTAACATATTTCTTCCATGGACGTATCCAGTCTGAACCCGCCTTTCTTGAGAAGATTAATTAGTGGTTCCTCCTTAGCTGATGAATCAAAAGTAAAACAGGTCCCCTTAACCATGTCGGATACCGACACACCAGACGTTGAGAGCAGACTCGCTAGAGCATTAGTCTACTTAGTCCCATCCGAAATCACTTTGGCTAAAAGAAAAGGGGGCCCAACCCTAGGCGACTTAGGGGTCAGTTCCTGGGCAACCAGCTCCTCACTCTCCACCATTTCAAGGACCGGCTCCAGTGATACCAAAGACCCGCTCCCAACTTACATGGGCGCCACATCATGCACCAACATAATCTCCTGCACTGGTGCAGGACCCACACCATCAGTGGCCGCAACCGCCATACTCTCCAGCCCAGGTTCCACCACCGTCAAAGGGGTACAACTCTCTAGAATAGCTTCCCTCTCATCCCCATCCTGCATAACCTGCTGCCTACCCTCGCTAATGCTCAGACCAGCGAACGCAACCTCCGAACCTAGTCCAAAAAGTTCATCCCGTTCGGTCACCAAAAGCTTGTCACACCCCATAGCATCATGCATGAACATACCACAAGCACCACAGAAACCGTGGATTTTCTCATACAGCAGGTTAACATCAATGGAGACAATAGGTGAAAAATCAAATTGCATCCAAAACCGAATCCTACGCTGGACATCAATTTCCAGCTTAACCCTTTGGATCGGTTCCCTACGATTCAAAACAGCATAATCCAAATCAATCACATGGCCAAGAGACTCACCAATAATCATCAGAGCCGGTTTATTTCGAAGCTTTAATGGCAGACCTCGAATCGAAACCCAGGCTACCAAAGCAAAAAGAGGGATCTCCTCCACTAGTCATTCCCCATCATAATCGTTTAACACCAACATGGTGTTCTTGTAGAACCACGGACCTCCCTTAAGGGCACGATTTCGATCTACCACATGGTTAAACTGAAAAATGAAACGGTCTCCAGCTTCATGAACGGAGAAACCTCGCTTCATCCGCCATATTGTCGGGATAGTACCCTTGAAACCCGGGAATCGGCGATGCTGCCCTAGAAGACGACCCACGAGATAAACATGGCGGTCGACCAAGGTAGCCTGCCCTGCTGTGCCGAGGGACACCCGAGTCGAATTAGCCCTCTGGGACGTTGCACCATTCATGCGCAGAGCGCTTGGACTCCTTGCAGACATCGGCGCAGAGGAAGAGATGGAAGATTTGGGAAGATTTGAAAAGTTTGCTACGCCGAAAACCCTAGGCAAGAGGGATAGCGGTAGAGTAGGTTTTTTAGGTTAGATGAAAATTGATTATTGTTCCATAACACATGGTTCTTGTTCGTACATAAGCATGATGGCTCTTATTTGAGTTATAGGAATTTCTGGTATGGTTGATGTTGAGATGGATGTCTTTGGACTTTTGGATTATACTATATCGTATAATGTGGAATTGTATAGGAAGGAGAAAATGGGTTTAATGGTATTCTGTAAATGCATGAGTATTAATGCTTGATGGGAAAAGAAGAAAGAGAGAGTGATGGAAAAAATAGAATAAGACGGAAATAGAGAAGGAGAGGGAAAAGAAAGAGAAGCATGAATCAAGGGTAAACTTGGAAAGAAAATAGTTTCCCTTACAAAAGATGATTGAGAGGCAAAAGTTTTGCCTTTTTATGGTAGATGAAAAAATTGAAGGCAGAGGCAAAATCATCAAGTAGGAGGCAAAATCAAGGATTAAAATATCGATATCGATAGAGATATCGGTCGGCCGAAAAAAAAAAAAATATCGGAAATATCGGAGATATTCCGAAAGAATTTTTTTAAACATTTTAAATATAAAATTTATTCATTTTACACATAAAATCATAAATACATACAAATAATTGCTTCATTTAGTACCAGAAAGAGACTCTAGGTGCTTCAAATTCCCCACGCTGATCCACGAAAATACAATAATATGACCAAAACATTTGACCCATATAGTATGAATTGTAGTGATTAATATGATAATCATATATCTCTCTGGAACTACCGACGGTATCCCCTATAATGAGATAGTAAGGATGAATCCAACTATATGATTGGTCATGCACTTCTCCATATTGACCATATTCAAAAATATTATAACCAAATTGATTGTTGCCTTCATGCGATTCATTTGACGTCCCACTACGCTCTATACCTAAACTGATAGAATCAAAACTTAAGGCAACTGAAACAACATCTGATGGGGTACTTTGATCATCAATTGCACATCTAGTTCTGCTGCCATGCCTATTCTGCTTTTGCGTACCATGACGAGCTTCTCTAGATCCATGGTCTGCATCTTGGGTGACATTATCAAAATTACTTTCATATGTAAACTGGTTTATGTCTCCACCCACAGAAGATTGT
Organism: Potentilla sterilis; assembly: GCA_963682095.1. Lineage (NCBI taxonomy): Eukaryota > Viridiplantae > Streptophyta > Magnoliopsida > Rosales > Rosaceae > Potentilla > Potentilla sterilis. Next base: position 22,155,393 of record OY821763.1, on the reverse strand, counting down.
CCATATTTTAACCTTGTATATCCACCACTTTTTCCACTTCCACCACCATCATCATCTGAACTATCTGGAGTTGCAGTGCCCCCCCCCCCCCCCAATGCAGCATCACTGTCAGAATTATCTTCTTGGTTTCCAACATCTTCAGATAATACCTTATGCACATTAATTCCGATGTTAGTCGCAGTTTCTACCAGTTGTGGACAAGGGTTGCCATCTTCATCATCGAGGTGTGCAGGCATAATCCAATCATGAATTGGATCAATGCCATTTTCCAGGTGTGCAGACATAATCCAATCATGCAGTTTCTACCGCTCTCATCCGAATATCCTTTGAGGGGAATCCGGAATACTCATCTTTTTTTATATCCCTCAACGTGATCACTAATTACTTATTCAATCACTAAAAAAAAAATTATTAGAAAATTTTACAGATATTTCGTTAAAATATCAAAGATATATCGCAAATATCTTAAATATCGGAGATATTTTAAGTTATCGGAGATATATCGTAGATACGGGAAAAGAGAAGATATTTACCTCAAAAATATATCGGTCGGCCAAAAAAAGGAGATATCGGTAGTGATAACGGATATATCGCAGAAATTTTAAACCCTGCCGCAAAACATCTTCTTTTGCCTTTGCCATTTGCCTGTTGGGGTGTATTTGATCTTATAGAGAGTTTCACTATTATTTCTTGTTTAAGTTATCTAGTTTGATTGCGTTGTCAATAACTTTACTTTCCAATTATGGTATAGTATGATGCTGATATGCAATTATGTAACTTCAAAATAGTAACTTACTACAAAATGAGAAGTATTTGATACATGTGTTTGCAGATATTAAAGATGAAGTTCGATTTGGTTTACATACAAGGAAAAAGTAAAATATTATAGAATGATACTTAGAAAATAAATAAATTAAGAAATAATAAATAGTTAAGATTTACAAATCCGAACCATAAGGTGTGGCGTGATGGTTGCTCACCTCGTCCCTTAACCATGAGGTCAGGAGTTCGATTCCTGCCCATGGGAATGGAGCACATTTCATGGCCAGCCATTTACCTCTTCAGAGAGCTCCCGTGGCAAGGGGATTAGTCACTGCTGCCGGCGGTGGATAAACTGGTAAAACAAAAAAAGATTTACAAATCGGACTTTTTTTTTTTGCTTGCTCCGAGTTTTCAGGAGCAAAGGTAAAACCTAGGTTTTTTAGGTTTCACATAATTGGACGGCGGTGGTCTTCAATCCCAATAGTGGCAAGGCATTCCGGCCCGGCACCACAAAAAAGAGGACGAGATTCTCTCACCTCCTTGCACAGTAGAAAGGGTTCGCCGGAAGAGAGGAAGTTTCAATTGGTTGGGGTCGTATTCTCTCGAACCCAACAGACGACGGTCACTTCTTCGCTTCCTAGCAGCGATCGAGGATATTGATCCAATCTTTGGTTAGCTTCATCGGAGTCAAATCGACCTTGAGTGTAGTGGTCCTGAATTATATCTGATTGAGTTCTTGTTCGGGTTTGTTTGAGGCAGAGTCGATCGGGTCGTAAGGCGCATTCGGTCAATCTCTAAGGATTCCAACCATGTCGGAGGGGCGCGGAAGACCACCAGAATGGTGAAGATGGTGACTACATCGCCGACGAGCCGGCTGGTCCAGTGAGACGGTGACGAAGATGAGTCAGGAAATGGGCTTTTCTAGGCCTAATATCTTTTTCTCTTTCTCTCTTTTTATCGGGCTAGCTTGGGTCTTTTGTGGGTAGTCCGTAATTTATTTTAGTCCGTAAAAATAGGTCGAGATATGTCTTTGACGTAGCTTCGAGGTCTATCTTGACAACATCATGTGGCTCTTGGTTTTCTGACTCAGACTTATTTCCTAATGTTGCAATGCTTTAGGTGAAGCTAGGATTTACTTAGATTTTGACGTAGTCGAGAATCCCGATGAGTCATACTTGTAATGTAACCTATATTTCTTACATTAATAGATGTGATGCCCCTCATGGTTTCAGAAAATAAATAGTTAAGATTTACTTAACTGGTATTATAAATTTTATTTATTATTATTATTATTATTTTTTCTGATTTTTTAATATTTATGTTATTAATTATTACTTTATATATTCACTGGACCTATTGGGATTATAAAAAATTATGACAAAATACTTGTTACCTCTTAAACTCTTTACCTAAAAACAGTTTTGTCCATCTGCTTTCAAATTAAACTAGTAGATCCTTAATCTCTCATATTTAACAATTTAGTCCATTCCGTGAAATAAATCAATTATTGGCAAACTTTAAGTGTTTGATGGAATTATTCTCAAGCACATTTGTACCAGCAAAACAACTTCATACATATATTACCCTTCTTGTGTCGATAGTAGTATAAGACAAGTAGGGATCGTTCTATCCGGAGAAATCAAGGGCATTTAATCTCATGAAGTATTACAAAATTATAAGGGGGGATTGAAAATTGTATCTAATAACTACTGAATTTTACGAAAAATAAAAACTAAATTAATATATACATATGATCATCATCTTTCACACATAACATTAAACACAAAACTCACATTACATGTAACAATTTCGCAAAACTCCTTAATTATTTAGAACCAGCTTCGCGCATAATCCTAAACATAGTGCTAATTAGTTTAAAAACACTTCGCGTAGAAATTAAACAAAGAAACACATAAGCACAATGAGTTGAATTAGAAACATATTAGCAAGTATGGCGTCACCTCATCTCACATCGATATGCAAATTTTCAGAATTACTCTAGCCCTTAGAACTAATACAAGGTGAATCAACTTCGTGTATAATCCACCTCATATTATATTCGGCAATTGAAATCAACACACAAGGTATGGCCATGATCAAGGCTGCCCTCATGCATCGATTTATATGTGTATGAATTCAGAAAATAAACCAAAATAAAACCAAGAACACATGCGATTCCAACTATATCATAAACCCTGATTAATTTCGTTAGACATCATGAACATAACCCAAAAATTAGATAACCAAGTAGCAAATTCAGAAATCCAAAATAGAATTTATAAACATCCACAATTACATACAATCTTCATAGACAAAGTATTGTAATTACAAAGAAAATATAAAGCCTTGAATGGAGAAACCTTGAACGGAGATTCGGCAAAGGGTTGATTCGGTGATGAGTGGTGCGATTTTAGGATGGTGGTGGTGAATGGATTCGGCTGTATTTTTCTTTGGTATTGTGGTGGTACTTCGGCAGAGCTTTGGCTTTGTGAAGGTGAGAGATGAGATGCTTTCTTTGTGGCGGCCGTGCCCTATATATAGAGGCACAAGAGTTCTAGGGTTTCGGCACAAGGATCTGTTGCCGAAAACTTCTCTCCTTTCTTGTTCGGCAAGGCTCTTTTTTTTTCTTTAATTGTTGCCGAAATATCTTTGATAATTGCTGTATAAATCTTCCTTTAATCCTTGATTTAATTCGGCAATTCCATCTTGAATGTGGAAAGAAATTCAGTCCACATTCATCTTTGATTTCCTTGTGCAATTCGGCAACAATTTCCTTCTTTAATTCGGCTTCTTCCTTCCTTAGATGTGTCCTTGCTTAACTTGACGTGCAAGGCTTCCTCATGCACATGTTCAGCATGCTCTCTTCGTTCCTTGATCCACAAGCTTCATGACATGTGCTCGGCAAGCTTCTCATTTAAATCTGATTTCTCTTGCTTTTCCAATCCCAAATTCTTCTTTTAATTTCCTGAAAATAATTAAGAGAAATATATATTAGAAAGACAAGAAAATAATGTAAGAGAATTATTAAGAGTATGATTCCTGATTCAGTTAGGATTTCCTGGTTCAACAAGAAGTTCTACTTTCAATGAAACTCTTCAAACCTTCAACGTTTTGAGAAACGACGAGACATTGTAGACTCCTAAACCGATTAGGATTCCTACTTTAATAAGGAATCCTACTTTGAATCACTCTTCATAAATTCTGCATTTTTTCGACATTTAAGCTTATTTCACAAACCAACTCTACCAAAGACTCTTGACTCGACTAAACGACTCTATATTATAACAATAAGGGTTAAGCATTGCATAAATGGGGGTAAAACACATTAAGAACGTCGCATATTATGCTCCTATCAGTGTTAAAATGACCAAAATACCCCTGCTGAAAATCTTTTTTATTTTTCCCATTCCCTTTTAATTTTTTTTGGGTCAAATTAAGTACCTCGATGTCTCTATATATAATTATATAATTATATATATAAACTAAAAGTATAACAATAATATCAAACAAAAAAAGAGTTGATGAACAAAAACAAAAGAGAAAAAAATAATTTGATTTTGAACAGGGGTAATTTTGTCATTTTAGAAATTTAACGGAATATTTTGACGGTCATGTAACAGAATGGACCAAATTGCTACTAGTTTAATTTGAAAGCAGAGGGACAAAACTGTTTTTAGGTAAAGAGTTTAGGGGATAACAAGTATTTACTCCAAAAAATTATTATCTTATGCATTTAGTGAGGGACGTGGAATATACACTAGTCCCGAGTCGGGACCGGAGAAAATTATTACTTGATCGAGGTTTAACTGTATAGGGAGCGGACTCTAAACTGGAATTTAAACAAAAACTGAAAATAGTGGAAAGTGGCTCTATTATTCATCTATTAGCTAAAGTGAGCTTCTTGCTGATAAGGAAATGGGTCTTCTTTATGTTTTCTTTTGTAAAAGAAGATCCGACCATTGTTTGACTGAGGATACTCAAACTCACATGTCTTCATATGTCATCAAAATAATCTTTTAAATTATTGCCCAATAGCCTTGATTTTGTGTCATCTTCTTCCATAGCGGTATCTTCATATACCTTATAATGCTTGTCATTTTCAATCTTTTTAATCCATTGAGCACAGGCTAGACTTGAGTCGATTTTTTTTAAGAGCTAAAAATAAGTCACTACTAATGACATCTAGATGTTCATAAACTGTAACAATTATTCTTTCTCCTAATGCTAGGTATGTATTTTCTTGATATCAATGTGATAGCCTTCATCCAAAGGATACTAGGATCAGGTACGTTGTTCATTGTATCCATTACATATAGGTTATGAATACCGCCCTTGGATAATCCTCACATAAAATGGTATGGAGATATGTACTCTGTTTCTCAATTTTTCTTCACTTGAGAATGCAATCTGACTTTCTAACATTCTTGTATGTGTTAACCATAATGGCAGACAATCTTGTTTGTCCACATATTGTGAACAAAGCTATTTTCAACCAGCCATAGCTTATGTTTTTGAGGATGTTCACTTGGAACATTCACAACATATATGTGAAATAGCTGACAATCGATTTGGAAGAGTAACTATTTCTTAGCAGGTAAAAAAAAATAAAAAAAATAGTAGTCGATCCATTAGCGCATCTCTAACCCTTGGTCCAAATCTTATAATAGGTTTAGGATTTTCAAAATTACATTCCCAACCTATAACTTAACTTGGCCTAACATATGTTTAATCTTAAAAACAAACTTTTAGGAGGAATCTTATTTTGAAAGAAGTCAATGGAGTGTGAGACCCACCCCTAATATGATTAGGAGGGGGGTATATTCAATTAAGATTCTATGAGATTTTTTTACATTTTAAAAGTTTATAAGTATTCAATTCATATTTTTAAAAGTCCTTAAAAATCTATTGGTATTCAATTAGGACTTTAAAATTTCCATCCAAATCTAGTGGTATTAAAAAGTTAAGAGGGTGCATTGTATTCAGATTTATGCAGACTTTTTTTAAGTGATGAATTCATTAAGATTTCAGATTAATACAAATTTATAAGGGGATAAATTACTGGTCACTCCTTATACTTGTAGTGTCTCGATAGTTTTGATTCTTGTTCTTTCAATTTCAACTGATCACTCTTTGTGGTCTCAATTTTCTACCAATTGGTCTATTTCATCCAAAATGATTGTTTACCATTTTTCAACTTCCTCAAATGCCCTTAGTTTATTTTTTTTTATTTTTCTTATTTTTTTTACTTTCACTTCTTCAAAACCAAAACCGAGAGAAGACCCAGAATATCTAGGTTTATGATTGTCGATCTTCAATCTAAGAATTTTACAATTGCAAACTGATTGCAATCGGGGAAAAAATACAAATTGATTTGATACATATTGTTAACAAAATCAAATAACATCATCATAATCACGATGAAATAAAATTCTATCAAATCTCCATCATATCAATTTAAACTAAAATGAGATTAAAATAAATTTTCATCATCATCCTTAACATTAACAACATTCTCTAAACTCTCACGAATGAAACTATATAAATAATTATCATTTCATATAATTAAGCTTAGAAATAACACTACTACACTAGGCTGGCCAATAAGGCTCAAACTTAATTGGGCTACATAGTCTTTCATGGTCAGTTATGTATTATTCCGTTTTGGTTTTGAAGAAAAAGGAAAAGAAAACAAGATGAAAAATAATAAAACAACACCTAAGGGCATTTGAGGATATTAGAAAATAGTTAACAACCATTTTGGATAGAATGGACCAATTGGTTGAAAATTGAGACTACGAGGAGTGATCAGTTGAAATTGAAAGAACGATGACTAAATTGTCGAGTCTTTAAAAGTATAAGGATTGACCAGTATTTTGTCCTTTATAAATCTTCTAGATTTCCATAAATTTAGAAGAGAAACTTTTAAGGATTTGTGAAAACAAAAAATACAACTTTTATGGACTCTCATAGATTTTGACAAACTTTTTATCATTAATCACTTCATCAACATAAACATGTAACATAAGTAAATAAATAAAAAATTAACATGGAATCTTTCCATGGTAACTAGTTCTATGTGTATCAAACTAGACATGTATATTATAGAGAGAGAAGTGTAAGGATAAAAATGATGAAAAGAAAAAAAAAATTTAAACCCACGAAAATGACGAGATGAGGGAGGATGAAATAGAGAGAGAGCTTGGTCGATAAAAATTGAGATTAGATCGAGTTGGTGCCGAAAAGTTAATTGATAGAGTTACCCATGAAAAGCGTGAGTTTTCCAATATATGCGGCCGTGAGAAACATAGTTGGGGTTGTCGTCATGTACTCGTTGTAGTTTTCTATTACCACCAACTTGTATAGCTAGCCCCTACTGTAAACTATGTATGAGAAAATCAAGACCCGTTTGGATGGAGAGAGAGAGAGAGAGAGAGAGAGAGAGAGAGAGAGAGATATTATAAATCTACGGAAATCTTGAGTTTAGAGGTTGGATTGATGGAAGCTTGTTTTCTTTTCAATTTACACTAAACAATCCATGCAAATCCATCATTTAATGAATCTTTAAAAAATCGTAAAGTTTTCGAATACCTTTAATCTTCTACTTCTATATGTTCAAGGAAAGATAATTCCGTAACTTCCTATGTGTGTCTTGACCTAATTAGATTATAAATGTAGTATCTTTAGTAGATAGGGAATCCCTGATTATTCGGAATACTTGATGTAACGCCTATATAAAGGCCTCCTTATCAATCAATAAGACAACGTTTTGCTCATCCTTTGTTTCTCCTACAACACGTTATCAGCTCGTGGCTCTAGCCTTCGTCTAATAGCCCTGAAAAAAAATTCAGAAACCCTAGGTTTTGTCCCTGAAAAACAAAACCAAAACCCAAAATATTTTTCGGCCAGCAACTTCTTTTGTCGGCAAAGAAGGCCCCCCTTCTACCGAGAATCCTTTCGTCGGCAACAAAGATCAATAACCTAGTTCTACCGACAACACGTTCGTCGGAAAAGGAAGAAAAGATCAGGAACCCAGTTCTGCCGACAACAGATTTGTTGGCAAAGAACGAAGATTCTCAGGGCACCCAGAAATTTACTCTGGGCACCCCCCTTTCCCCGACGTGGCTTCCTCCGCCAATCGAAGCCCCCCCCCCCCCAGCCGGCAGCCTCTATCGACGTCCAAACCCGACACAGCTTAGCCCAAATGACGCCGCCCTGCTGCGAAGCAAGCCAGCACCACCGCCGCGGCCTTGAGCCGATCCACAATCCAGTGACGACGCATGCCCAGTGTCGCTGCAACGCTTTGGCGGCCCTCCTCGATGAAACCCTAGCGCTCCCCAGCCTCCTCGACGAAGCCTTTGCTTCCTCCGACGACGCTGCCGTCCCTAGCGTCTTCCCTCGACCCGGATTCCGCAGTCCGATCGACACCAGGGCACGGCGTTGCACGATCCGTGCGCCTAATCCTCCACCCGGATCTGCTCGCCCCGTCTGCCGACCCGACCAGGTTTGGCTCAACCCGGATTCTTTTGATCCGACCCGGATGGTAATAATATTTACCTCAGATAAAACATTTTTACTATATGGGTTAAAACTGTTACTGCAGTATTTCTTTATTAGTTTTACTGTCCTGTATATGGTGAATATGACTAACCATATGTTTTTCTTTTCCATGATATTTATTGCACGACACATCGCGGTGGAACTGCGAGAATAATTCGTTGCACGTACATGGAAGAGCATCTAAAATTTGCCAAGGATCAGAACCGAGTCCTCAAACGTAATTTTTATTAAACGTAGTTCATTGGTGAACTAGCAAGTAAGTTTTTATAAAAGCACCTGCTTTCTGCAATTTCAATTGTTGGGACTTTTGTTTTTTCCGGGACTTTCAAACTCTCTGCTACATCATCCTGATTCTTCTACTTCTCGGGACGATACAAAGGGGCCCCACCCACCCCGGCGTATCACAGTATTTAAGGGGTAACTATGATGTTACCGTCCAAAGTTGTGCTTGTGGCTGTGATGTCACTGTGAACCACAACTCTTTGTGACTATTTTATCACGATTCCGACAAAATATTGTCGATGCTTGTGACGATCCTAAGGGAGTCACAAAGGGACAAACTCATGATGTGCGATGGAAATTATCGCTGTAACATCGATATGTGACGGAAATTGTCACAACAAATATTGAATCGAGTTACCATAATCTTGATCTCGACCATTCAATACCTTCCCTCTTGTTTGTTTTGAGAAAAAGAAAAATTGACCGCAAAATGCGCCCTAGAATGACATTGAAAATACTGACGAATTTCATGTTACACGTTCTGAAAAAGAGGGGGAGGCTACGCCTCGAAACCCCCATGTGATAAAGAAAAAAGAAAAGGGCCATTGAAAAAAAAAAAGAATCATGTCATTGATATGGTTCTACATCGGTTCACTAATTGCAAATAATGCAATCATATGGTCAATGTATATAATAGATACATGGAAGAAGATGAGAGTATATTCTCATGATTACGGATTTTGAGAGAAAAAATAATTTGCGATAAATAATACGCATATGACTTCGATTTTATAGTCGAAGTGACTACAAATTCGTTTATTTTGTGAAGGCATAGACCTCACATGTGTGACTAATGCTACTTAGTTGATGGTCCAGACCTCGATATAACCGTTGACATTTAATCTTAATTCTCTCATATTGTTCAAGTAAATGAATGGACGAGAATTTTATGATGCATACATGGTTCGATTCCCTAAACAATTATATGTGAATGCAACGTATCGCATTACACATTTACATGGTGTGTTGATATGAGTTCACCAATCTAATTGGTGATGTTAATTCGAAAATCACAAAGATAAACGAGCCTATGCTCGTCAAACAACAAATAGACATGCTTGCGTACATGCGCGGATGCATGCGCATTGCCCGAGCTAGGCTTCGGCACTCTTGCGCACGCCAAAGCTCGCCTTGCCTAGCCTCGGTCTCGGCCTTGGCTTGGCTTGCGCGCGGCTCGGCCAACAGCTCCGCCACAACCATATGCTGTCGCCGCCTTGGTCTCCGGACCTTTGCCGGCACATGGCCCGTCTAGCTCTGCCCCGGCAGTGGCCTGCACATGGCCCGGCCCGCAGCCCTCTTGGCCCTATAAGTCCATGCACTCGCTCCGTCACGTCTTATCTTCGGCCTAGGCATGCCTCCGGTCCTTTGCACGGCCTCAGCCTCGTTAGGTCCTTACTTCATGCCTCGGTAAGTCTCAGCCTCGGCCTTGGCTAGCCATCGGCAACCGCATGACCTCGACTCCAACATCCAAGCCTTGATAGGAGCATAATGTGCGATGATATTACATGCTTATGCCCTCGTTTATGCTTTGTTTAACCCTTATTTGTCTAAGATAGAGTCATAATTTAGTTTAGTGTTAATTTGGTAGAGTTTGGCAAAAAGTTGGCTAAGAATCCGAAAAATGACTAAATTTAAGTACTCTTGAAAATAACGCAAGTTATCTTTTTCGTGATTCTGAGATAAATAAAAATGCGATCTATCCTTGTCCGAATTTGATGAAATTTGGTGTGCTTATTATTCATATACTGAGAAATGTTGTGTTAAAATTTCAGATCAATCGGAGTTCGGAAAGTCACCCAAAAGATGGCTGCAAAACGGCAGTCCGAGCAAAGATCACCAAGGACTTCCAGGAATTTTCCTAGGACTGTGTCCCAACTTCAAAACTTCATTCCTGACGTTTCACAAGGAATGTGATCAATCCCTTTTAGATGGAGGAATCTCTATGTGTCTAGTTTATCTGAGACTTGGAATCGCATCAATCGGAGGTCTGAAGAGGGAGATATGCTGGAGTTACTACAGCAAGGTCTTTTCTACCGATTCCAGGATGCTACTGCCTCCTTTTCGCAATTTCTGTTTTCGATGGACAAGATGGTGTACAAATGCATATGTGAAGATGGTTCAAGCTTCAGGAAGGAAAGAGGAAGACACCAAGCTAAAGTAATGAAGAGAAAGTTGAAGAAAATTGGCTCTCCTAGTCAAACCAGGAGATGTTGCCGATCAGACTGCTAGGCTGCCGGCAATGCATGCCGGCGGGTTTGGGGCAATTTTCGGTGGATCAAAACTTATCCAATGAAGTCCAAAGATTATTCAAGAAGTCCATGAAGTTGTGAAGCCCAAACCTTGAAGAAAAATTCAGAAAAAGAAAACCTAATTGAACTATGAAAGGAAGGTTTCAAAACCTTATTCCACTAGGTTTTCTGATTACCTTATGCAATAAGGGCTGCCGGCACCCTTTTCTCTATATATAGCCTCACTTTGCCATTCTGAAAATCATCTCATCTCAAGCATAAAATACTAGCCAAAGCTCTACCAAGTTTCTTAAGCACCAAATACCCAAATACTTAGCCAAAACACCACCACCACCACTACAAACTGCCGAACCCTCTCACCTTGGTTTTTCTGCCGATTCTTGTTCTTGCCGAGCACCAAGCAGCAGCAGCCGAGCATCTTTGTCACGTCTTGAGGAGTCTTCAAGGTTCTAAAAGTGTGATCCATTCCCCCTATGGCTTTTGTATTTGTTGTAGTTTGGTTATATTGTATGAACTCAATTCGATTCTTGGTTTTTATTGAACTTCTATGTAAACCGATTGCATGATTGATGTTTATGTTAAAGTTTTGTGATTTTAACTTGTGGATTTTGTATGTTTGATAATTAGGGCAGTGGTATTAGAAGCATGTTTAAGATTTAAATTGGTTAGTAATCTAAGGGTGTGACTTAAAAACCGAAGCATTAGTATTGGCTGGAAGCATGTAAATCTAGATGTTAGGTTTCATTTAACCCGAGTAGAATGAATAAAGATGAAACGTATGTTGCTTTGATTCTATTGTGCTCACTTAGGGTATAACCTTAGCTAAAACTTGCATGTTAAATGAGATGATTGACAACCTTGCATGTTTACATGTCTTCGATTATAGACTTTTGTGCATCAATGCTATGACTTGTATAAGGTAGCATAACTTTTAGGATCACCATGCGAATAGCTCGATCTTAAAACATTAGAAAAAGTCTCTCAACTAGGTAAAAATCGAAAACATTCTAGTTGTAGGTCGAAACTAATTTGAGTCTTGAACGTGCTAAATACTTGTTCCTTACCTTCTTGCATGCGAATCTATTTGTTAAAGAGTCTTTTGTGTGAACTATTTTGTGTGAGAGATGATGATCACTTGTATATAGTAGTTTAGGTTTATTTTCGTGTCTTAGATATAGAGGCAGCCCTTGCTGCCGAACCTCATATCAAATCCCCCATGTTGAACTCGTGTGAATATGTATATATATATATATATATATATGTGAATAAATTGTGCTAACACTCTCATATTTCAGGTACCCTTAATCCCCGGCTAGAACGATCCCTACTTATTCTATACTACTAACGATTGTAGGGTTTTTGATTGTTTGAGTCGCTTTTGCGATCGATCAAGCCTCGGCCCCATAAGCCTTTTCCTTTGCCTCGACACGCCTTGGTTTCGGCCTTGGCGTGCCTTGGTACACTACCAGAAAAGGGGTTATAGCCGACGATATGGGAAAAAACGACCGACGAAATAGTATCTCGTCGGCTATAACCCCTTATAGCCGACGAATTACTATTTCGTCGGCCACATCGTCGGCTATAATATTATAGCCGACAACGGCCGACAACTCGTCGGCTATAACTATAGCCGACGAAACGTTTTTGGTTATAGCCGACGAGAATGGTATTCGTCGGCTATAATAGTTATAGCCGACGAAAAGTTTTTGGTTATAGCCGACGAGGAGGGTATTCGTCGGCTATAACTCTTATATCAGATCGACCTTCTGCATCAGGGAGCTCATTCGTCGATGAAATCGTCCAAAACGCTCTGAAATCGTCCAAAACCTCGGCCATAAGCTTGAAAGGTACGTATATTGCTGTGTGTGTTGATTTAGTTGGTTATATGCAGAGGTGTGTTAATTTAGAGTTTAATTAGAATAAATGTGTGATTAATTTGATATATATATATATATATATATATATGTGTTGAGATGAGATTATTAATGGGTTGATATATATGTTGTATTGGTTAGATAGAATTGAAGTTTTGTTGAAGATTAGTGATTGATTGTTGATTTATAGGTGATTTTAGATGAATTTGATGAAAAAATGTATATATATATTAATTAATTTAATTGTAATTAAAAATATATTGTTGGTATTTATAAAAAATACATTGTGTTTAATTAATTAGGGAGATTGACGATGTTTTAATTAATTTAGGGATGCATGTGTATATATATATATATGTGTGTGTGTGTAATGATGAATTTTTTAATTAATTAGTACGTGCGTACGTACGTAGTACGTGCATATATACATATCTATATATAGCTATATTTATTTCTTGAATTTACAGGATGAACAAGAGTTGGATTACCCTTGGAAGATGGGATCAGGCGTATCATGATGGAGTTAGGAGTTTCCTGGATTTTGTGATGGCTAACTGTGGAGACACTACACTTCATTATTGTCCGTGTAAAAAGTGCAAGTGTGCCACCCCACGACACCGGTTTTCCATTGAGACAGTGGAGCAACACCTGGCTAGATATGGATTTTGGGTCCTATACACTGATTGGATTTATCACGGTGAACCAGAGTTTGCGGGTCGTCATGATCATGGACAATTTGCCGAGAGAGGGAGTTCCTCCAATGATCCGACAACGAACTGGATCAACGATATGTTTCCTCGTGAGAGCGGTGTCTTTGAGGAAGCACCAGATGTGCAACTCCCACCTCCGGAGATGGAGTGTTTCCCTGATATTGAGCCACTCGAGCCATTACCCCGATCTCCGGTCAACACAAGTGGTATAGAAAAGTACAACAACCTGATCGCATTGCAACAGACTCCGTTGTACCTCGGATGCAGTAAGACTGTCCTTGAATCTGTCATGGGAGTGATGAAGATCAAAACGGAGAACAAAGACACTGTCAAATCGGTTGATGATTGGCTTCGGCTATGGGGTGGGGCGATGCCCCCCGGACATCGGCTTCCTACCAGTCATCATAAGGTGCGACATATCCTTAAAGATCTCGGCCTTTCCTACATCAAGATTCATGCATGCAGATACGATTGCGTTCTGTTTTACGGGGAAGGACTTGCAGATCTTGAATACTGCCCATTATGCAATACAGAGCGGTATAAGTTCACTCCTAAAGGGAACAAGAAAGCTGTGAAGATACTTCGGTACTTCCCGCTGATTGATAGGCTTGAGCGGTTGTTCATGTGTGCTTTCACGGCCGAAGCTATGAGATGGTGGGCTGAGAGGAATGTGCCTGACGATGACACCCTTAGACATCCCACCGACGGAGAGGCTTGGAAGAAGAACGTGTTGGAGTTTCCTGAATTTGCATCAGAGGTTCGAAATGTTTGGCTAGGGCTATCATCCGACGGTTTCAACCCTTTTGGCAAGAAAGAGCTTCAGTACAGTGTGTGGCCAGTTATTTTGATTCCGTACAACTTTCCACCGTGGATGTGCATGAAGAAGGAATATAACATGCTCACATTGTTGATTCCAGGCCTAGGTTATCCGGGAAAGTGTCTCGATGTGTATTTGAGACCCGTAATTGAGGAGCTTCGGTACTTGCTCGGCCTCAGCCCGCCTGTGCGCTACCTCGGCTTCGGCCTTGGCAATGTTGCACCCGCCTATACATGACCCGGTCTTTCTCTTGCCTTGCTTTGGCTTGGCTTCCACTCTAGCTTGGCTTCGGCCTCGGATAGCTAGCTCATGGCATCGGTCTTTGATACTTAGTTTTTAGACATTTATGTCTATATAGTATCCATGTTGGCTCATTTGGTTGTTTTTCGGCTCTATTTTTTTAGCATTAACGGATGTATTTACTACGCGTTTAAGCATGCGTATGTTTTATCTTATGATACTACACGCTATTTAACGCACTCTATAGGAATTGCATATATATTCCGGTTTATATGACTTGGCATAAAACCTTGTCTCTACACTCTTATGAACGTATCATAGAGACATTGAGTATGTAGCTAATCTTCATGGACTTCATAAATCCATTGTGACTATGATGACTAGATCATCACATATAATCATAGAGCATTCTCATGCACAAAGTTTCCATGTCTTATGACATTACGATTCAAAGTCACATATGCTATCTATGCATAAAGAGACAATCGAACATTGCTCACTACTTAAAGATATTCGTGCCAACGTTTATCACCTTGAAGCTCATTGTGAAAATTGAATTGATTTCTTATGTATCGCTTCTAATGAATGCGCACAACTTATGAGTCAATATTGTGAATATATTTCACGTATACTATGATTCGGATTCTTTGAATCGGCGACTCATGTAGACTCTTCCATACATCGTCCAAAATTTAGACATGTTTTGATGATCTATATATGCAAGAAAGCCATGGACATCGTTTCTTTTGAGCAAAGAAGCTATTGGGATCAAAGATTACCAAAAATATACATGCTGCAAAGAGCAAACTATTGGTCTTTCAAGAAAAAGATCGGAATAGTACTATGGTTTCAAACATGCCTATAATGATTGATGTCCTGATAAATGGACATGTTCACTACCAGATCCGAGCGAATAGCCGACGAAAAAATTTCGTCGGCTATGCCAATTTTTCGTTGGCTATTCCTTCTGCCGACGAAATTTTCGTCAGCTATAAATCGTCTGCCGACGAAATTTTCGTCTGCTATAAGTCGTCGGGAAAACGCCGTCGGTAATACCAATGGCCGACGAAAATAAAGAAATCGTCGGCTATAGTCGAGTATGGCCGACGATGTTACCGACGAAACGTGGGCAAAATATCTGACGAAATTTGTCGGGTATTTGCGAGTATGGCCGACGATATCGTAACCTTTAGCCGACGAAATTCGTCGGCTATTTGTTCTGAAATATAGCCGACGATTTCATCTATTTCGTCGGTTATTTCGCCGAAATATATTAATATTTTAATAGGCATTAATTAGTTATAGCCGACGAAATAATGAAATTTTCGTCGGCTATAAGTTTTATAGCCGACGAAAATTGGTAAAAATCGTCGGCTATAGTACTTATAGCCGACGAAATAATGCCAAAATCGTGGGCTATTCTTACATTTGGGGAAAAAAAATTAAATTATTTTCTAAATTACCATTCCAAGCAACCTGCAAATCACAAAGACAGTCCATGCATTTGCACCAACAAGAAACACGTCTAAATGACTTATTATTTAATTTGTTCCAATATACATAAAATATAACCCTAATCATCACCTAAACCACTAAAGTCCACCACGTCATCCCCAGCATCCTGCTCTCCATCATGCTCGTCATCCTGCTGACCGAACTCGGGAGGTTGAGGCATTGGAGGTTCAAATAACGGCTGAAACGGGGGGCGGGGGTTCAAGGTTTTGTTGTTGTGCGGCGAACATATCATACCACCAGTTTTGTTGGCCGGCGTAGTTGTGTCGCCGAATTCTCTCGCATTCAGCATGCCAACTGGACAGATCTAAATAATACTGCTGTGTTCTGCAGTGTTGCTCCTGTGATCTGCGTTGTTCCTCCTATGATCTCTGGAACTCGGCCGCCAACCTTGCATTTTCTTCTGCCAATCTCCGCACTTCCCCCTCACCTGTTGGCTCTCCCCGCCTCCCTTCTTTTGGACCTCCCTTAGTGGTCTTCAGGAGCCCTAGTCCAGAACTTCCCAAACCCCGGCAGTAGTAGTTGTTTGAGCGGTTTGGGAAGGCTGCGTCGAACATCCTCGTTGCCGTTTGGACATTGGACCGGTCGACCTGGCGCAGGGCTTCTTCCAGATCTGCCTCTGAAATGTTCGGTTGTGTCTCCCGAACTACTTGCTGGAACACCTCTTCTTCGGCCCGGTTCACCCTCTCCTAATTGGACGGGAAAAAACAAATTAATATTCTAACAAATATATAATTAAGTAAAATTAATAATTAAAATTTTAAAATCGTAATGAACGACTTACGAGCTGTTCTGTCGCTTGTGGAT